>CM076990.1:17102500-18352500 GCA_039090855.1 Macrothele yani | reverse complement strand
CAGAAAGGTAAATGAATTACTAGCCCTTCAGTACTCTGAGCTGATTTAATGCTGTTGTAGATGTTTCTGGCATGAAAGAGTGGACAGATTATCATTAACTAAACAAGACCTTGAAAGACAGAGGCAAGAAACATCTAGAAGAAAAATGAATTCAGAGCATGAAGAGATTAATTTACTTCATAGTTTCCTACTAGTCTGATTTCAGTACAGCAATAATGATGTGAATGTCCAAACTTGACCGCAATCTTATCAGTATAATTTCCTACCAAGCATCATAATTTGAATGTCATAAGCTGACCAATTATAACAAACACTGAAGTGATGAGCAACTGCTTGTTTACATGGTAATTTAATAATTTACACTCCATGAATGTCAAGGAATAGTATCTGCCCATTCCTAATTTGGGTTATTAGCTTCAGACTAAGGATTTGCGCACTTCAGTTATAGAATTTGCATCGGCTATCAAGCCCCAGAGATAAGACAGTCTGCATGGAACACCAAGCTGAACCAATGCAACAACACTAAAGAAATCACTAATATGAAAATGAATTCACATTTCAACAACCAACCATGGACCAATCAACATGCAACCTATAATAGCAGCTGCAATGATTCAGCAGCAACAAGCCTTTGCAGGATACTGGGAAAGCAAAAACAAAATGTCTGGAGTGTTATAAGTGAAAAGTCACACCTTAACACTTTCCCAAGCAGTACTTACTAACAGCACACATCAGCAATGTCTTAGAATAGTGATTGCCAATTTATGATAGACAGAGGGCCAGATTTATAAAAAAATTATAACTGCTTTCTGGGGTTCAGTATTAAAAACACAGATGCTATCAATTGATAACGTTATTCAGACGTTATTGATTACACCTTTATACATAGTTTTCAATAAGACAATATACTTTTTAAAAATGATTTTACAAGTTATTTTAATGTGATCAGTGGGGCTTGTCAAAATTTCTTACCACAGATTTGAAATCCTCTTCCATTTCTGATGTAGCAATCCTGAGAGTATCTGACAATGCCGGATCAGTTAATCTATCTCTGGATTTGACAATCTTCAGGATAAAAAAGGTTGTCTCGCAAACTTACATACTGCCAAATATAGAGTATAGTTTAAGAGCCCATTTTCTCAAAAGTGGGGACCATTCTTGTGGAAGTAATTTCCACAAGTTAGATCCAGTTATTTCTGTTTTGTTGAGAGATGGATCACTTTAAAGTTCATGTAACTCTCATTGCAGTTCTGCTGGCTGACATTACATTGAGCATTTGAATGGGTTGTTAAAAATCTCCATTTGTGGATGAAATACTTTAAAATCTTGAAATTGACGATTAAATTCCGAAATCAGCTGTTCAATGTAATCTGCATACTTTATGAAGTTAACACACTTTTTCTGAAAACACCACTTACAATGAGGGAAATGAATCAGTTATATGTATTTTGCAAAGTAAGTTTAAATAGATTCAGTTTCTTCTTGAAGCCATCAGTGTATCCCATCATTTTTAAAAATTGACTGCTTTCCCCTTGTAGCTGTAAATTCAGGAGATTTAAATGCTGAGTAATGTTTGTAAGAAATACAAAGTCCTGAAAAATATTCATATCTTTGAGTTTATTTTGAAGATCAAGTGAAGGTGGTATGTTGTCTCACAGGATGGCAAATAATTCATCTTTCAGTTCAAAAAATCTGATTAATCATGTTCCTTGAAGCCACCTCACTTCAGCATATAACAGAAGATCACCACAGGTAGACTCCACTACTTCTAAAAAAGCAAGGAACTTTCTGTGAGTTCTAAGAGACTTTTTTCCTCCCCTGATCAACTTTATTATTTTTTTCACAGTAGCTATAGTGTCAGCAAGTTTGATGGACTATGCACACAGGGCTTCTTGGTGAACTATGCAGGCACGTCAATTTTATTTTCCCTCATCAGTCCAACAAAACCTGTTTTAGTACCAATTATAGTCCTACTGCCATAGGTACATACAGCAGCCAACTTTTCAAATCTGCCATATTTCTCCATTGCATTTTGAACAGCAAAAAATATCTTCTTTAGTTGTAGCATGCAAAGAGCAAACTTCCAATAAAATCTCTTCTTGAATAGAAGTCTTCTCAGATCACTTTAACAAAATTTAGGAACTGACTAGTATTTGTGATATCTGTACTTTCATCAAGTATCAATAAAAAGTATATACAATCTTTAATTAAAGAATTCAAGTTGGAGCACAAATGCAAACTAATGTATTCAGTTCTCCTAGTAACAGTTTGTTTTGAAAGAAGTACAGATTCATCTCTAATTTTCTTTATTAAATGCTTTTGCCATTGAACCATACACATTTTCACAAATTCTCTGTTACTACATGGTTTTTTTGCCCTTGCAAGTTCATCACTAATCACATAGGATGCCAGGAGTGATGATGCTTGAATTTTGTTCACATTACTAATTATATATTTTTGCTGTTTCATTTTCTTCCTTAATTGTTCAATAGCACTTTTTCGTGATGAGCTGGAAAATCTGTCATAGTTTTTCGAATGATTTGTGATGTAGTGTCTTTTAAGATTGTATTCTTTTAATATTGCTAGCACTTGAAGACAAATTAAGCATTGAGGTATGTTATCCTTATTGAGGATAAACAAATAATCGAACTCCCATTCTGTTTTAAATACACAATTTTCATTGTCTACTTTTCCAAATTTTGAAAACATCTTCGTTACAAATATGCAACAAAACAAACTACAAAAAATTTAGCACATGCTCATGGTCAAACAGCCTGCAGTGAGGCATGCAGAAGAAAGTGGAGAAAATTCTTGGCAAGTATAATTCTTGCGCAGTGTACAGCTGCATGTTCTCAAAGTAATGGTTTTATCTCAGCACTTGAATAAAGCCCTCTTTGTGATGTCACAAGGTCAGCATCAACAGAAGAGAAGGTGGTGGTGGTAGGGGATGAAATACTCCCACAAGAGATAAATTGTTTATGCAGTCCTAATCAGTGAAAAAGGTGAGTAATGAAAAGGAAGGCTTAATTAGGAATTAATGCTTGTGGTGATGCATGTAAACTGCATGGAGTTCTAACTCTTATTTTGGCCTAATGTAACAGGGACTGAGCAGACACATTCAAGAATGCGAGCAATAATGGCTACACTAGCAATTTGAATGATAAAATGTATTGAATAAAATAAGAGTAATACACAGGCAGTAATAAATAGACTGGCAGGTCATATCTGGCCCGCAGGCTGCCATTTGGCTATCACTCTCTTAGATAATGTACTTGTTTCAAATTTAACCCAGAGAGATAGCTCCTAATTTGGTGTGCAACTCATTGAAGCCATTCACTACAAACATTAATAAAGGCACCACTTCAGCAAGCTGACATAACTTTACTTCACTGTGACTGCAATAGCAACTTCACTAGTTCAGCAGCAACAAGTCTTTGCAGGAGATCAGGAAAGCAAAAACAAAATGTCTCGACTGCCTTAAGTGTAAAGTTACCTTAACACTTTCCCAAGTGGTACTTACTAACATCATAACAGCAGTAATGCCTCATGCAATGTACTTGCTTCAACTTTTAACCATAAGATATAGCTCCTAATTTGGTATGCAACTGATCGATGCCACTTACTATAGACAGTGACAAAGACTCCCCTTCCCTTCAGTAAGCTGACATAACTCTATTTCACTGCCATTTCAGCCCATGTACTCCCCATGCAATACCGCAAACAGTGAATTTGCCATGATTCACAAAGTAAACAAAATGGTAGTGCATTTAATGAGAAAGAATCTTCTGTATAAAGCAATATGCAATATTCTGTAACAGAAGCTATTATTGTTTAAAGAAATATTTACGATACAGTTTTACAGTTAGCATTGTACATGACATGTTTGTATTACTTACATGTGCATCTTATGTGCTCACACACATATGTATTAAAAGAATCTTAACATCAACATGTGTTTGTGAAAAATTTCAAAATATTACTCTTGAATTTTTTTCTTCAGAAGTATTGAGTATCTGCATGAACAAATCAAATAAGCATCATTACATATCAACATGCTTTCTGTCCCTCTTGTTACAAAAATTTACAAACATATACATAATTGCTTAACAAAGAACAGGACAAGCTCACAAGTGTCTTTTCTCAGGCTTACGAAAATCAAGATAAAAAGTGATAATAAAAATATAACTAAGAATTCAAACTTTTTAATAGCTCTAAACACTTAAAATAACTTTACACAATGTTTGAAATTGTATACACAGAATCCCTGACATTTGAAAAAAATATCCCTGATGCTTCAAACGATATGAATATCATCAAGCATGTCTTTTTTTTCTTCATACTGAAACCCCTCAAATAGCACAAATCCAAAAATTCAGCACTGCAATAAATTAAACTTGTTGGCAACCAATTTGTATGATAAAAATATTACATTATGCAGCAAATAACAGCACATTAATTATGTTTTCTTACACTATTTACACAGCATACATATGCAGAGAACAAACTGGAAAGAACTCCACATGTGTTTTTCAACAACCAGAGTACATCCTTTGGCATTTTCAGCAATAGCTGTCTTAAAACACTTTACAAGCTATAGATTATATTTATATATAAAATACTAAATACATATCTGTACAATCAACTTACAACATAAATATAAAATAACATAAAAAAGAAGGGTCTGGTTTTGACCACTGATCTGCATAATGAACTGCATATATTATTTTTGTTTAGAAAGAGCCAAGACATAATGCCTTCACTCATATCACCAGTGATGTATGCAATGATCTATCAGTGCAAGATTAGAATGGCAATTTCTTCCAGTATGAGACGGAAAAATGGTTGTTAGGTTTCTGTTTTATAGTTTAACACAGCTGCACCACTATCAAAGTGGTTAAAACAGTTCATGCAACTTATTACAGGCCACTAAACTCACCGATTTTAATTCACCATTTAATTCTAGGCACTCTAATTCAATTAATGGCTGCACTTGAGGTCCTGAGTCATAGCAACCAGTGAAGTAGTATTTGGACGAGGATGACGGCAGCAATCATGCTGAGATCCCCACGTTGGGCCAGTTGAGCTTGGATCCTCTTTTGCTGAGCCATGATGGATTCCAAGTGCTGCTGCATCAGTCGCATCGTCTGATTGCTTTCTTCCTGAAGCTGCAGTAGAGGCTGAAGGGCTGTCTGCAAGGACGACAGAGTAACTCCACATTTTGGGGCATGGCACTTTTTCACAGGTCCTGAACAGAAAAAGTAGCATCAATACACCTCGTGAAAGATGATAAAAACAGAACCAGCAACAAGTAAGAAAGATTCATCTCACAAAGAAGAAGGCAACATAATAAATCTGTCATCTGACAAATATTGAACAACAGAACTGAAATAGAATCTTCAAAGCAAACAATCTAAATTCTGAATTTTCTTGTAACACTTACTACTGGTCATCCAAGTAACACCTCTCAGAAAACTTGAAAATTTCATCACCCTGGAGTGGGAATTGAACCAGAATCATCCAATTTTTAATGTAACAGAAGGATGCCCCTATGCTCCGTGAGGAAGAAAGGTTTACCATTCTCTTAGGGCATGGTAAGCGTTCATCTGTCAATGAGTTGTAGTTGAAAGTGCAAGAAACACAATATGTGGCCATATGGAGAGCATAGATAAGGACAGAATGGGCATAGATGGTAGATTAGGGATCATCCCGTTTTTAGCTAATGTGTCCCATTGTTCCAAGAAAACTCTTCAGCAGCTTTTTGTCCTGTATTTTAGAGTTCAAGACTGAAAAACAAAATCAACAAGTTACAATTTCTATTCTTTTACAAACATATTTTTTAACCTGCACGCCAAGCTTCCTCCAAGCAGACTCTTATCTCTGGTGACGCTATCTCCCACGTCTAACTCTGTGGTCAATGCTCTCATTACGTAGGCAAGCACAGCCACAGCAGATTGATGTCTGGGGAGGGGAGGACACGTGACCTCGACACCTGGTGGATGCAGTCAGTAATCTAACCGCAGCGGAACGGTCCGCTTGGCCCACGCCATTTTAGTAGCTTGCTCAGAGAGTAACAGGTTGGTGCTTGCAGAATATTAATTACTGTACGGCTGCTGTTAAAATGTATGGTTTTTCAATTCTCCTGTGGTCCTGTTGAACGTTGAAAATGCCAAAAAGGAAGTGCGATTTTACAGACGCTTTAAAAACTGACCTTTAAAAAGTTGCAAGAGGAAGGATTGATTTGTGAAAAAGCATTCCAATCTCATAAAATTTATTTCTACAACACATGTTTTTCATATATAAAAGAATGGTCACAGTATATGCTGAAATTAGAAAGTATGTCTTAGGTTAATCTTGGGAAAATGTTCTTCAAACAGTCCAAACTATTAATCAGACTGCTGCCATATCAAACATTGTTGATATGGCAGTGGTCTGTTGATATGTTTGTTTGTTGAAGTAATGGTAGTGAAAACAGCTCTGGAGTCCAAAGAAGATAGTGAAGTGAAGGACATGATGAAATCCAAACATTTAGATGAAGTCTGGGTGGATCTCTTCAAAAATGTTGAAGGAGAACTATCAAATTTAAAGAAAGTAGTGGAGTTCGTTATGTGTATTCCTGGAACAAATGCGTGTGTCGAAAAGATTATTTTCTCACATGAACGCACTGTCGACTGATGAGAAAAACAAAGTGTTTGTAAAAACTGTAAAATCAATGCTTATTGTAAAATCATTCTTCAATCAATGAGGATTGTGTAGCTTTTCATGACATGATTCTTAAAAACAAACAATTGTTAAGTGAAATTCATTCTTCAGAAAAGTATTGCAAGAGTGAGCAAGACATTGATTAATAAGAATATTGATTAATAAGAATAGTTAGAATCATTTCGTAAGACTGGCATATGTGATGGATGTGCATACTAAACTTTCACCCAGTCGTAAGTGTCCCGTATTTTTTTCCAATGTATCTGAGATCCCTATAGTAGATGCCACCCTGTGATTAACAGCATCTTTACTTTAAGTTCTAGGCTCACAGCTGAGCATATGTATGTAGAAAAAAAGGTTTCTTTTGGTAGCATCAGGAGAATTCCTAAAGCATGTTGATGTTCCATTTGGTTCAAGCACAAGAAACAGAAAAAAACACAAACGAGCAAAAACATATGAACTTGATGCTTACTAATGTCTTGTGATTTATGGAACCCGTGAGGGCAATGCTCACACAGCCTTTGATTTGTATGGACATGTGCTTCCTGCTTCTCCCAGAGGTTAGGAGCCACTGGGTAGACCAAATTTTTGGGTGTAATGAGAAAATCTTCTTTTCTGCTGTCTTTTTCTTTGGCAGGGGAGGGTTTAGATTTAGAGATAAATACATACTTTTTGCATATGAAATTTTAAACAAAGAAAGGACGGTTACAGTACAAAAAGCATTCAAAAAAGTTTTTGATGTATGTCTGTAGATTTGCACTCGTTTCACCAAAGTTAGCAAGCTAAGACTTGTTTGAAAATATTTACTGTTAGTGATACTTAGATCGAAGCTAAAATTTAATGCTAATTAGAAGAGGTAGAGGGGATAGAAATGGTAAATAGTCACAGTGTTGAAGATACTATTACTTGATAAGGATCACAATAAGTCAGTCAGTAGCACTTGTACCTTGGATTGGTGATTAAGATTATAGATACATTATCATAATCATTAACCATTCTCAGTCCACTTGCTGCATGCTCTCCCCACATCTTTTCCATAACCCTCTTTGAACAACTCTTTGTTGCCATGCCACTTCAACATGTTTTCAAGTTTCATCTATGCATCTCCCACATGGTCTTTTTCTGGGTATTTTCTTGTCCTGGTATCCAATTTGTATTTCAGTTGTCCAATGGTTGTCAGTTCTTCTAGCAGTATGTCTAGCCCATTGACACTTGAGCATCTTTTTTATCACGATGCATCCACTCTTGTCAGTTTCCTGATCCATGAGTTCCTGTTCTTATCTTTCCTGGTTATAAAGCAATTGTGCACCACTTCATACTTTTTTGCATTTTCCAAATGTCTTTTTTTCAATTAAGGTCCATGTCTCTGATCCATAAGTAAGAACTGAAAAATTGCATTGATTAAACACTTTTCTTTTAAGTCATAATGTTTGATCACGATGCATCCACTCTTGTCAGTTTCCTAATGAATGAGTTCCTGTTCTTATCTTTCCTGGTTATAAAGCAATTGTGCACCACTTCATACTTTTTTGCATTTTCCACAATGTCTTTTTTTCAATTAAGGTCCATGTCTCTGATCCATAAGAAAGAACTGAAAACTGCATTGATTAAACACTTTTCTTTTTAAGTCATAATGGTAAATTGCTCTTGAGAAATTGTACTGTTCCTTCCAAAGGCTCCCCAACCAAGTTATATATTAAATGTCTTTGTGTCTGCTCAAAAAGGGTGAATTTTTCAAACATACACATTAGATGCTTCTGTTCAACACGTCAATAATTATTTTCGTGTAACCACCATAGCTCAGACTTCGTTGACTTTAATTTGCCGACAACACAAACATTACAGTATCTCAGTTGTAGTATTTATTAAGAGTACTAGAAGTAATTTTAAAACATACCTTATTGTACTCAGGTCAGCCTGTTTAAAATCCATTATTCATCAACTCCTGTGCTGGAGGTTGTCATATGATAAAATTGGTCCTGCAGGTTGTCGTATGAGATGTTGGTGATGAAATGAAAGTATTTAGCTTATAAACCATGTAAACGTATTATACAATATATCATCATCATCATTGTCAACCATTATCAATCCACTGCTGGACGAAGGTCTCCCCAAGCCTCTTTCACAACGGTCTGTCTTGTGCCAGTCTCCTCCATGTTACTCCCGCATACTTTCGAATTTCATCCACCCATCTCCCATGTGGTCTTCTTCTGGGTCTTTTCCTGTCCCTTGGAATCCAATCTAAAATTTCAGCTGTCCATCGATGGTCTGTCCTTCTGACAATATGTCCAGCCCATTGCCATTTCAGGGATGTAACTCTGATGATGATGTCTTCCACTCTTGTCATTTTTCGGATCCACGAGTTCCCCTTCTTATCTTTCCTGGTTACACCAAGCATGCATCTCTCCATGCCTCTTTGAGTTGTCTGCAGTCTTTGTATGTCTCTTTTAGTTAAGGTCCATGTCTCTGCACCATACGTAAGCACTGGAAGGATGCATTGATCAAACACTTTTCTTTTAAGACATAATAGCATATTTCTCTTGAAAATTATACTGTTTCTTCCAAAAGCTCTCCAGGCAAGTTTTATATGCTGATTAATTTCTTCATCAATGTAAGCCTTACTTGATATCTGCTGTCCAAGATAAATGTAGGTATTGGTTATTTCCAGCTTTTCTCCATCAATCGATAAATATTCATTTCTTGTAAAAGCATTGTACATCACTTTTGTCTTCTGAAAGTTCATTTTTAATCCCACTTCTTTACTCTTGTCAGCCAGTTCCTGGATCATACTCTGCAGCTCTGATGAGGTAGTTGCAAAAATGACTACGTCATCAGCAAAATGAAGGTGAGTTAGATAATCTCTATTAATCTTTATCCCTTTGTTTTCCCAGTTAGTGACTGAAAGACATTTTCCAATGTGGCATTAAAGAGTTTGGGAGATATAGTGTCACCTTGTCTCACTCCCTTTCCAATTTTTATGGGTGCTATATTCTCAAACAACCGATTTTTTGCACTTGCATTTTCATAGATGTTATGAATAATATCAATGTATGCATCTTCAATACAGCAGGATTTCAAAGCCATTGTAACTGCTGATGGTTTCACCAAATCAAAGGCCTTTTCATAGGCGATAAAAACCATGCATAATGGGAAGTTCATATTCCCTCGCTCATATATATATATATATATATATATATATTTATTGATTACACAGGTCAGCGATTAAATTTTTTTCTTTGAAGTGAATGGTGTTCCTTATGTGTTTTTCTTATGCAGATTTTGGGGTAAATACTAAAAAAATTATATCACGTACAGTTTCAACAGAAATCGAGAATTTCTGTCTGGAATTTTTGTCACCAGAATATTGTTGTAATATTTTCTCATATATATTTAAACATGGTGTTGAAGGTAAACGTGGGCCTGAAAGGGATAAAGTTTCTGCATTTATGACTGTCATGGCTTCAAGAGGTTGTGTCAATTCTCCCGACAGCTTTTGCTGTATCTGTGGCGAACTTGTAGTGAAAAAGCAACAGCAGAAGATCATGGACTTTGTTGGAAAAGTGTATTTTGCATACTTCGGTGTAAGGGTTCCATGGAGACCAAGACAAGTCATGGGGCCAACATCGAGTGTGTTCAAGTTGTGTGGATGGACTCCGCATGTGATCTAAGGGTAAGGTTAAATCTTTTTGTTTTTGTTTTGGAGTGCCTATGATATGGAGGTAGCCCCGAAACCACAGCGATGACTGCTACTTTTGTTTGTGCAACATACAGGGGTACAGCTTAAAAACAAAAAGAAATCTTCTACCCGAACCTTGAACTGCACTGTGCTCTGTGCCTCAAGGACCGGACATTCCCATACCTTTGCCTCCAGAAAGGCTAGACGGTGTGCCTGCACCCTCAGGGAGCGAGTCAGATGACAATGCTGATGACTATTTTCAAGTCGACAACTGCAGTGAGTCCCAGATGTTTTCACAATCAGAATTGAATAAATTGATCTGAGATCTGGCCCTTCCAAAAGATTCTGCTCAGTTGCTAGGCTCTAGACTCCAGGAGAAGAACTTGTTAACCCCTGGAATTTCTTTCTATTGGTTTTGAAACAGAGAGAAAGACTATGTGCCTTACTTTTCTCAAGATGGTGAACTTGTTTACTGCTCCGATGTCCCCGGTTTGATGCAAAAGTTCAAAATTCAGCATGTGGCAGAAGATTGGAGACTCTTCATTGACTCATCACAAAGAAGTCTGAAAGCTGTACTTCTTCACAACGGCAACAAATACGCCTCTACACCAGTTGGACATTCCGTTCATTTGAAAGACAGGTATGAGAACTTAGCCTTGATCCTGACCAAGCTTACCTACAAGGAATACGAATGGACCATCTGTGGCAATCTGAAAGTGCTCTCTATGATCTTTGGTCAACAGGGTGGCTACACCAAGTACCCCTGTTTCCTCTGCGAATGGGACAGTCATGCTAAAGCCAAGCACTGGACTCGGAAGGTGTGGCTAAGCAGGACGCTAAAAGTAGGGGAAAAGAACGTGCACTTCGAATCTTTGGTGGACTCAAAAAAAGTACTCCTGCCTCCACTTCACATCAAACTTGGCATCATGAAGCAGTTTGGAAAAGTCCTGCCAAAAAATGTTGATACTTTCAAGTACCTGGCAAGTAAGTTTCCATGGCTGTCAGAAGCGAAGCTGAAAGAAGGGGTTTTCGGCAGTCCTGACATTAAAAACTCGTGAAAGACGAAATCTTTGAAACCAAAATGGATGACACTGAGAGATCGGCTTGGACATCCTTTAAAGAAGTTGTAAAGAAGTTTCTTGGCAACCAGAAAAACCCTGACTTCAAAAACATCGTAGGAAATATGCTGGAGAATTTCAAAGCCTTGGGCTGCTCAATGAGCTTGAAGCTCCATTTTTGGAACTCCCATCTAGGCTATTTCCCAGAAAATCTAGGCACTGTGAGTGAAGAAGTAGGAGAGAGATTCCACCAGGACATAAAGACAATGAAACGGAGGTATCAGGGCCGGTGGAATGTGAACATGATAGCAGACTACTGCTGGATGCTCAACAGGGAGGAGCCACAAGCAGTGCACAAGAGAAAAAGTTCTAAATGGAGCTTCAAGGGGAAGAGGAAGAGACATTATACAGATTTTTGACTTTGTGGTAGCTATAACAAACATAACAAATTAATAAAATGTGAAATAAAGCTTATTTTTAATTTTTTTTGTAAATAAAGTTTTTTGACTCTGCTAGATCTTCTGTGTGATTTACCTGGCTCTTCATCCTCACTTTGTGGGAAAACCTTACATGATAGAGGGAAAAGCTCAGCATTTCTGAACTCAGCGTATTGAAAAACATTAGAAACACCGAAAACTGTGCAGAAAAAAAAAAAGTATTATTTTGCAGACCTGTGTTATCACTCTATGAATCAAGTTCTATATGCCTAATTATCTCTTCTCCAATGTGCCCCTCACTTAGTATCTGCTGTCCACAGTAAATGCAGGCATTAGTTACTTCTAGATTTGCCCCCATCCACTTCCAAATCTTCAAGTTTTGTAAAAGCATTGTACATCAATTTTGTCTTCTGCAAGTTCATTTTTAAAACCACTTCTTAGCAAGTTCGTGAATCATACACTGTAGCTTTCAGAGTACACTCACGAAAATGTTTGCCATCCGCAAAATTAAGGTGAGTAAAATAATCTCTATTAATCTTTATCCTCTTGTCTTCCCAGTTCAGTAATTAAAAAACATTCTGCAGTGTGGAACTGAAAAGCTTGGAAGATGTGGTGTCACATTGTCTCACTCCCTTTCCAATTTTTTAAAGTGCTATGTCCTCAAAGAGTTGAAACTTTGCACTTGCATTTTCAGGGATGTAATTAATAATGTTCATCAATACAAGTGGAATATTTTAAATAACTAATAATTAACAAAAAAAGTGAAATTACTCTTGCTTGCCACTGAATAATCTGTGGTTAGGAAATAGAACAATTTTAGAAATTAATTAAGCTTCATGATAATTAACACAGCAATCAGACATCTCTGAATCAACTGTATTTACTGTTCTTTACGTAATATCAATCACATCAGAAAACTTAAAAGATTTCATCGCCCTGGAGCGGGAATCGAACCCGCATCTCTCAATTACTGTTCAATTAATTTAGCTTAATTGCTTAACTGCATGCAGAACTTTACTTGTTATTCATGCAGTACTTTTTTTCCAAGGAAACTTGATCCTTGAAATGTGTGCTTAGTTTTTTTGTAAGTTCTAACTATTGCTGGTGCATTTACCCACATTCTAACAAACTCGGTCCTCCTAGCAGGAAAAAAATGTTGGTATAAAATTTGAAAGTATACTGATAAAAAATTTTTAAAAACCAGTTTCACAACAGAATACAGACTCATTACAGATATAGAGGAATAGAGTTTTGGTATAGCTGAAAGGTAGCAGGTGTAATACACCTTCATAAAACTAACCATTTCTAGAATACTCCATTAGGCCAAAATTCCACCTCTTAATTATCACATTGTATTTCAGTGCAGAATTTCTATGAGTTCATCCTTCAGCTTGAGAAACAATATTTTTACTGATGTGAACATAAAGTATTTATTGCCTTTTGGTATAGAAGTAAGAATACTGATAGCATTTCTACAAAAATCTGTTCCACAACAGAATAGATTCATTAAAGATGGAGAAAGGAGTTTCAGTGTGGGAGAAAGGCAGCAGATATATATTCACAAAATCAATTTCTATGATATCCCATTAAACCTAAATTTCACAGCTTTTATTTATAACATTCTTGTTTCAGTGCATTTTGTATCCATTTTATCAGGTTGAGAAAAAATACATTTTATACATATGAACAAAAATTTTCTAAAAATATGGCATTTAGGTACTTAATAAAATTGGATTGCTACCATTTTGAAACCGCCTTTTACAGTAACAGTGGTAAACCAAAATCTGTCACTTTTTCTTTTTTTTAATTTGACTAAGTGCATGGTTATGAACTTTTTCAAAAATATGCATGAATGGTGGGTCATTAAGGTTTTTGATAATTTTTCCAGAAAAATGGCAACATTGTGGTTATTGCTAGGGCATTCCAACCACGGAACACTTCTGTTCTATGCTCACAGGACAAACATGTCAAGAAGATTTTCCAAACTCTAAATTCCACATTAAGTGAAATGTATTGGAAAATACCTCTCACTAGGATGTTCGACAGTAAATGGATCCATAATCAGATCTTCAATGCACTAGTTGTTCATTGCAATATGACCTGATTAACCTTATTTCATATTAAATAATTATTACATAGACATAAACAGTTTATTGCCATATAACCCAGTGACAATGCAATGGAACAAAAGGACATTTTCAGATTCTAACACACTATGCTTAGATGCAGCAGAACACTTGAAAATATCTGGAGAACTTTCAAACTCCTGGACTAGCAAAAGGGATGAAAATAAAGCAAAAAAATATGACACAGTGCGTAATCTATGGTAAATTTTCTGGTGTATCCTGTGCATCTGTTTTATGTATAGATCCACTATTTCTTGTTCTATATTCAGAAAGTTCAAGCAAATTGCTTTCAGTGAAAGACTTATTGCTAATCATCATGTTTTGTTGCTAACCTTGTATAAAAAAGAGCACAAACTCTTGAAATTTCTAGAACAAAATTACCCTAAAAGTGAAATTAGTAAATAAATACTTCTTTTTTCTGTGTTAAGGTTTAATGACTTCTATGATCATCTAAAGTTATAAAGAACCAACCACCCGTCCATCCATATTTTAGAGCAACTGGTTCCAGTAATTGATGATAACCATTATTGAAAGGATGTATACAACAACCATACCTTTTTTTGATATTTGAAGATAATTGAATTATATTTGCACCTTCTTTGCACACTTTTAGTACATTGTTTGGTACAGTCAACCAACCCCTCAAGGCAAAAATTTACATCGCTATCAACATACCAGAACAACAGGGATTAACATAACGAACCCTAAATTTAAAAGGACACCAATCAAGTTCATACTAAAAAACTGAATAAAAAAGTTAAATTAAAAACGAATTCACTGTGAGAGGGAATGGTCGAACTCAAACCAAGAAAAGATCTTCTGCAAGTGCTTTCCATAGTGAATCACTACCATCATTAGGCAGCCAACTTGTTACATCGACAGCTCTACCAGATGTAAACACATTGCAAACATTCACCTCCTTTGAGAGGGGTGTTACGGTGCGGTCAGTTAGGTTTTGCTGCAGTGACATGGCAACGCTATCCAACAGCGTAGTGGCACCATCTATTGATCATGAGCCGAGCAACACGTGAAACCTAATTGGCTGCGCCCTAACACTCCTCTCAAAGGAGGTGAATGTTCGCAATGGGTTTACTTCTGGAAGAGCCGTCAACTTAACAAGTTGGCTGCCTGATGATGGTAGTGATTCACTATGGAAAGCACTTTCAGAGGATGTTTTCTGGGTTTAAGTTCGACCATTTCCTCTCACGGTGAATTCATTTTTAATTTAACTTTTTTAATTCAGTTTTTTAGTATGATTTTGATTGGTGTTCTTTTAAATTTAGAGTTCGTTTTTAAGGTATTATGAGAATCCAAGTTGTTCTAGTATGTTGACAGCCATGTAAATTTTTGCCGTGAGGGGTTAGTTGGCTCGACCCAATAACATAATAAAAGTGTGCAAAGAAGGTACAAATATAATTCAATTACCTTCAAATATCAAAACCTGTATAAGTACGTTAATTGAACAATGAGGATACTTTGTTGTTTCCTCGTAGTACAGATAGCACTCAACCATACCTTTCCCCGAATTTAAACCTAGATTCAACAGCATGTGAAGAAAAGCCCATGACTAAGACTGCTCATTCAAGGGGGTGATTTTCCTACAAACTATTTAAATGCATACACTTTTACCTTTAAGCAAGTGCTTGACTGGTGGTTCAAGAACACATCTAAACCACTCATGGAAACCCAGTAGGAGCACACATCTAAACCACTCAAGGAAACCCAGTTGGAACACACATCTTCACATTCAGGTTTTGAAATTCTTGTACATCTAAAAAACATGTGTCATACAGTTTGAAATTCAATGTCAGCTGACAGTACATACATACATATCACTAAGCTGTTCTCTGAGATTCAGAAGAAACACAAACTACCAGAAACACAAACTACCAAAGAAACACAAACTACCAGATAATTTTTACTTGCTGTTGCCGTATCAAACTTCTCCATTTACAGCTATCTTGACATACAGCTCTAGCTTCACTGACATACATTACACACTGTACACAAGATCTTTTATACTTCATACTCATAATCTTTTTCTCATGCAGGCACTCCTGAATCTGATCCTCCCATGACTTCCTTGTCCTTCCTCCGCCTTTCCTTCCTGCAATTTTGGCTAAAAAAATGTTCTCAGTAAGCATCTCATCACTCATTATATCTCATGTCATTCTCTCATAAAGTTCACATACCATTACGTGACCACAAGGTTCTTCAAGAAGATGCTTTGACGTCTGTAAGTTCTGTTTTACACGTTCTATAAAGTGGATACAGTCTGCGGTGGTGCATTAACTTATTCAATTAAAATATAAATCAGTTAAAAGTCCTAAAAATGTTACTCACGGAAGTGCGTGTTCAATCCAACATCAGTAGTTATTGAGAGTTTATTTGTCCAAAGTTGTATATTGCTTCAATATGGTCAGTTGTTAGGGTTAGCTAGAGAGCCATTTCGTCAAAAGTTATACCCTACTTCGGTTATGTCCAGTTGTTAAGGTTAACTCAGTTCTGGCTGTGTCAACATCATATTGAATGGGTAAAGGTTTCCAGATAATAATTAAAGATTCTTGAGTTAAGAGTTACTATTTACATACCACTTGAAGTTCCACCTCGTACTTGGCCATTAGGGCTATCTCGTCAATGCTGCACTCTCATAGAATTGCCGAAGAAATCTTCAAGTTAGGTCAGGTTCATAAAAAATTTAAAAAGCTTTAAAAAAATCCAGTTAAAATCATTATATACACCACTCCATACCATCCACAGTCTCAATTGCCGGACGCGCTTTTCACCTAGGCTCTACCCTGGTGTTTTCAACGGAGACTTCACATCCTCTGTCGAAGTCTGCTATCTGAAAGTCTCGTGTCCACAGTGCGCATGTTCCTCATGTAACCCATCGTCAATGCCATCTAGTGTCAAGTTGCATCAACTTTATCTTCATCTATGCCATTCTCACCCTTCCTTTTTCTCTTCCTCTCTCTCCTCTCCCTATTCAATTTCTTCTCAGTTTCAATCAGGTTCCTCCAACCATACGAAAGGTCGTATGGACTGTTATTATTGCAGTCAAATGGTTTGGTCTTATTTATTAATACTGCTTCTGCTACTTGTATTGTTTTCATATTATTCTGCTGGTTTAATATTGCAATTCCTTCCCAATAGGGTACACATTGATTATCCAAACAGAAATCAATAAGTGCTGTTTTATTCTCTCTTCTGCTCCAGTTCTTCATGTGTTCAGTCAATCTGGTTTTAATATTTCTTTTTGTACTGCCTATATATTGGTTGACAATTTTATTTTGATTATTTATAATTGGTATAGAGTAGACACCCGCTTTTTGTAAGATTGATGTCTTTCTGTGATAGTTACTAAGAGATTTTGTTATATCTCTCATTCGTACACCAAAATCTAGGTCAAATTTTTTACATGTTTTCTTCATAATAGTTGTGATCTCCTGTATATATGGTAATGATCCACAAAATTTTATTTCCTGTTGAGTCTGTGTACTCCTTTGTTGTTTATTTCTAGGGTTGCATCTATTAATATGGTTATTTTCTTCACGTCATATCCAAAGTTTATTGCTGTGTTCTTTATCCAATTTTATTCATTTTTTAGTGGATGGACATTAGATGTATGAGTAAACGCTCTATTAATATATGATCAGAAAGCTGCAAATTTGTAAGATGCTGGGTGGTAAGAGTTTTCAGGAATGATATTAATGATGTCAGGTTTTCTATATACTTGGAATTCGATGTTAATTTGTTTATGAGATAGTAATATGTCTAAGTATGGTAAGACTCCATCCTTTTCATGCTCCACGGTAACATTGTTTCATAATAATTATTATATTCATCAATGTACATCTGTAGCTGGTTATCATCGTGCTGCCATACCATAAGGATGTCATCCACGTACCTGCAAAACATTGATGGTTGTGGTGTTGTGGTATATCTGTAAAATCACCTCTGCCAGTAAATCCGAAATCGGCGATCCCATCGGTGTTCCCGATAATTGTAGATATATTTTGCCTTCATAACTGAAATAATTATTTTGATTAATAAAAAGAAGTGCTCTTCTTATGTCTTCAATTTGCTGTGTTGGTATTTTATTTTCACACAACCTTTCAACACTGAGGTCAATTGCATCCAGAGTATGGGGTATTTGGGAAGAGGGATACCACATCAAGGCTGGCAAGTCTTATTTTCTTATTCCAATTGATTTCATTATCCTGTATTAATGCAATTACCTCTGTGGGGCTGTACACAGTATATTCATATTGTTTGTAGATAGGAGTTAAAAAATTATATAGTGCTCACTCAAGATTTATCGTAGGCAACTTATTTTTTGCAACAATTGGTCTAAGTGGGTTCCCAGATTTATGAGTCTTTATTTTACCATAGATATTCGGGGTTGCAGCTCCCGTGGGAGGATATGCCTTCTTTTTAATCATATCAGGAACTAAACTGTGATTTTTGAAAGTCGTCAATGTACGTTTTATTTTTTCTGTTGGGACTTTGTCTATGATTTCAACGCCTAAATCTTGCATAGTTTTTTGCATTTTTTCATCATATTCTATCTTATCCATGATAATTAATTGATTAGTTTTGTCAGATGTTGTTATTATGATCGATGGGTTATTTCGTAATACCATAAGTGCTTGTCTTTCGTATTTTATCAAATTAGGCTTCTCTGTGGTTTCTTCTTTCATGATCTTGGTTGCAGCTCTATTTATTTTAAATCTCAAGGTTCTTGAGCTTTTTTGGAAGACTTCGGATTGAACACGCACTTCCGAGAGCAACATTTTTAGAACTTTTAACCGATTTATATTTTAATTGAATAAGTTAATGCACCACCACAGACTGTATCCACTTTATAGAATGTGTAAAACAGAACTTACAGACGTCAAAGTGTCTTCCTGAAGAATCTCGTCACTCATTCTTTCAACATGGCCAAACGACCGAAGCATATTAGTCTCCACCTTGCTAACAACATTTTGCATCATATTACACAACTGCAACACATCTTCGTTCTTCACATGATCCGAATGTGTTTTGCCACAAACCCCCATAAGTAACGCATTTCTCCAGCACACAAAAGACTCCTATGTTTCTTCTGTAGTACCCAGGTTTCACTGCCATACATCAGAGTAGGAACAATTACACTTCCATACACAGCCATGCAGGACTCTCTTGAGAACCCATCATTCCTGTGAAAACCTCCCAAAGCAGCCATGACTTTCAATGAAGAATTCACTCGCCTACAGTAAGTTATTAGATTTCATAACTCAGCTGCTCCACACATTTTCGATGCACAGCTGTTAAAAATTAAACATCACACAAAATCTTTAGAAAATAAAAATAAACTGTTACTTAAAAGGTAATATTACAATTCTTTATAGTGCATTTTTTAAAATCTGCAGCTCTGTGGAGATCAACTTACCATCACTTTCTGATGAGTCAGTTTCAGGATGAATTTCCCTATCAGGGGATGAACTTTCGCTGCCCTGTGAGGTTACACTACTCCGACGCCTGTGAGGTTTTGGCAACAAGCAGGCAGATGACCTAGGTAGTACACGATCTACAGACAAGTGGCGAATGAGATCAACTTTGGGAGGATCATCGACACTGATTATGCTCCCAGTCCGAACTGCTGGGGCTCTGTGCCGAGTTTGGGTTTGAATTTTGAAATCTCTTTCATACTGGAGCACATCTGTTCTTTGATCCCAGGGGCGTGAACTAGAAAAAACAACAACAGATTAACCTAAAAGGCTTGAAAATGGTAACACTAATATTCATTAAATTACCTCAGTGGATTAACATAACACTTTTTCCATGGCACTACAGAAACACTAAAATATTCAAAAATCAAAGTACAGTAGGACTCCAATTATCCGAACTCCAGATATCCAAAAACTCCAATTATCCGGATTGCTTATTCTTCTTTCAAGGCCAAGTAAAATTAAGATTTTTGTTGATTTATTTACGTCGTTTTAGTTTTTTCGTTCATTTAAATAATACAGAATAATGCAGTACAGTAGAAGATATTTAGTTTTTAAACTGTATAACATTTGTTATAGTACAATACGATAAACCGAAGAATTAAATTCCCTCACTTCAATTAATAAATGCGTATTTGGCCTACAGAAAAAGATAACCCAATTATCCGGATTTTCCGAATATCCAGATGGTCTGTGGTCCGTGTTAATCCGGATAATTGGAGTTCTACTGTATTTTATTTACAAAAGCTTTATTTTACAGAATTCCACAACCTAAAACAAGACCACACCACCTTTTTTCTTCTTGTTACTACTACATAAAATGTCTCCCCACCCCTTAAGTACTTTCCTCTTCATAGATACCACTATCATAACCATGATAGGGCTTAAGGATGAAGAATTAGAGGTTCAATACCCATTTAAAACTATAATAAAAATTATAGTTGGCAAAGGGTTTGAACTTATGATATGAAACTAAATTAGACTCTCTCTCTCTCTCTCTCTCTCTCTCTCTCTCTCTCTCTCTCTCTCTCTCTTAAACTGAAAAGTATCTATCAGCATGTACCATAAAAGCTTAGTTTCAATTTACTTCCGATATTGGAGGTTAATTATTTAACGTGCATTAATGCATTTGCATTTTTGAACTTCACTTTTAGTTGGTAAAGTTCGATGAACACTTACCGCACGTGGGGCTTGGCTTTCAATCCATATTTCCGTTACGTGGATGCGGCACGGGATTTTTTCATTTGGCCACGGGTCTGCTTCTTCTTTTTTTTTTTTTTTTTTTTTTTTCTCCGTTGGAATTTATTTTGTCTCATCACCAAATGAGTTTTTCCTTTGCTGCATCCTCATTTACTTCAATATTTATTCATACCCGAGTACTTTCGGTACTACTACTATACCGTCTTCGAGGGGACATTTTGCTCCAACTAGCACGGACCGTGTCAGCTGGGCATTTCGGTGGTTCTCGCGGGCTGCTTCTGTCATCTGCTATCGCTTCTTCTTGGGCGTTGTGGCGCCATCTCTTGTTGGTCAGTGATCTC
This sequence comes from Macrothele yani, assembly GCA_039090855.1. Lineage (NCBI taxonomy): Eukaryota > Metazoa > Arthropoda > Arachnida > Araneae > Macrothelidae > Macrothele > Macrothele yani. The sequence goes on along the minus strand of CM076990.1, from coordinate 18,331,474 downwards.
CTTTTTCGAACTTTTTCTTTTTTATGCTCAATTTTAATTAAATTTCTCCAGCTGTTTCTCAAATTATTAGGGTCATTGTGGTTGCAAACTTTTGTCCTATTTTTTTCAATCATTACCGACTCTGCTATTCTGAGGTGTTTTTCGGATTTACCAGCACTGATTCAATACTGTCTGGATAACCAAAAATATCCAAAATTCGAAAATATAAAAATCATTAAAAGCTGTAAATCCGAAAAACACCTCAGAATAGCAGAGTCGGTAATGATTGAAAAAAATAGGACAAAAGTTTGCAACCACAATGACCCTAATAATTTGAGAAACAGCTGGAGAAATTTAATTAAAATTGAGCATAAAAAAGAAAAAGTTCGAAAAAGGAGATCACTGACCAACAAGAGATGGCGCCACAACGCCCAAGAAGAAGCGATAGCAGATGACAGAAGCAGCCCGCGAGAACCACCGAAATGCCCAGCTGACACGGTCCGTGCTAGTTGGAGCAAAATGTCCCCTCGAAGACGGTATAGTAGTAGTACCGAAAGTACTCGGGTATGAATAAATATTGAAGTAAATGAGGATGCAGCAAAGGAAAAACTCATTTGGTGATGAGACAAAATAAATTCCAACGGAGAAAAAAAAAAAAGAAGAAGCGGACCCGTGGCCAAATGAAAAACCCCGTGCCGCATCCAAAAAACGGAAATATGAATTGAAAGCCAAGCCCCACGTGCGGTAAGTGTTCATCGAACTTTACCAACTAAAAGTGAAGTTCAAAAATGCAAATAAAAGCTTAGTGTGCATCTAGATGCATTTGCACAGAACATTTAATAATTTTCAATGCAACATCTCAATCCTCTCTCTCTCTCTTTTTTTACTTCCACATTTTCATTTTTTTTTCTCAGCACCATTAAAATACCATAGCAAGGTATAGACAGAGCAATCTCTGTATGCACAACTCTTCTCAAATGTCTGCTTGGCAAAAATGATTGTGACGAGTGATAAAAAATGTACTTGTCTTTACACTGAAAATATTTCAAAATTCATCTTAGTAAGAAAATAAAAAAGATGACACCAAATTTTCAGTTGTAATGAGCACATCTTTTGAATCCTTTCCAATGCAAATAAAATTTATCAAACTTTTTCATACTCACTGGGACTAGCTAGAAAAAAAAAACAAAAAACAACTGGATATGTACAATCAATAAAACATCCAGAAATAAAAACAGCTACTTACTTCCACCAGCGTATAAAAAGTGTGTTACCAAAATTACCAAATGGCACATAAAACGTTTCTCATGGCAGGAGGAGTAGCAGAGAGAGATTTTCAAATCGAACAGCAAATATATACACTGAGTGGCCACTTTATTATGACCACCCCCTCAGTACTTTAATACTGCATCGATTCTTCGTGGCATGGACTCCACGAGATGTTGATAGGTGGTTTGTAGAATCTGAGACCATGCTTGATGAATAGATTGCAGGGATGTGGATCCAGCTGTCTGATGGCTCGTTCAACTTCATCCCACAAATTCTCAATGGGGTTGAGATCTGGAGATTGTGGGGGCCTCCTAAGCAAAGTAAACTCACCGGCATGTTCCTGAAACCAATCCTGTACAATACAAGCACTATGGCAGGACGCATTATCTTGTTGAAAGTAGCCATCGCCATTGAAAAAAACCATCCACACAACAGGATGCACTTGGTCCGCAACGATGTTTAGATATGTGCCAGTCAGACATTGATCAACACGAATTAAAGGGCCCAAAGCATACCAGGAAAACATTTCCCAAACCATAACGTTGCCTCCACCAGCTTGAAGGGTTGTAGCAATGCATTTGGGGTCCATGCTTTCGTGCTGTTTCCGCCAAATTCTCGCTTGGCCATCGGCATGGTGCAACTGAAAATGTGATTCATCGGACCACATAATTTCTTTCCAATTATTGACTGTTCAATCCTTGTGCTCCTGTGCGAACTGGAGACGTTTTCTCTTGTTAACTGCAGACAGCAAACGTGTTCGAACAGGCCTTCGGCTGCCATATCCCATCCGATGCAGTGTATGGCGAACAGTGCGTGCAGAGATCATTTGAGGGGATCCTTGATTAAGATGGTCTGTAATTTGCTGAACTGTTGCCCTTCTATGGTCTGTTACCAGTCTGGACACTCTCCGTTCCGCACGAGCAGTCACTGGTCGATGACGACCACATGTTGCATAGAGACCCAGTTTTTTGGCTGACAGTCCAGTCTTTAAACACTTTAACAACAGCTGCTCTGGAACATTTCATGAATGCGGCGGTTTCGGTGATACTCACTTCATGGCTCCCAGCTCCTACAAATCATCCTACGTTGAAAGTCCGTCAATTGCATTTTTACCCATCTCGTCACCCAAAAATCACTTCTACTACTGTCGCAAGCACTAAGCTTTCCCTTTTTATACTAGCCTAGCCCTCTAGTGGCAACAGCGTGCAGCCTTAGCTCATTTGCTTAAAACTGCCAGGTGGTCATTATAAAGTGGCCATTCAGTGTATATGTACAATATACAGTAATATATATATAAATAACCACAAGCAACACCTCTCAAACATGTACATGACAACAAATGAACTCCAGACCACAGCAAAAGAAAAAGGAGAACGATAAACGATATCCAAAAGTCACACAGCAAAATTATAAAGATACTAATAAGGAAAAGAAAAACCCAAATGAAATATCGTATCAAATGGCTCCGAATCCCTGGACCACTCTTCAGGGAAAGACACCTGGGAGCCTGGAGCCAGTCGGGTTCGGGGTTTCATGAGATAGCCCGATACCTAATTTTAAACAAATTGTGGTTGCAATTGAATTTGGACTTGCAAAATTTATTGGTCATCTGTCTTTCCTACCTGAACCCTTAAAGTAGCACAGCAATAGATGTATAATTAAACGTAACACCGCTGAAATATGTCAAATACTCAATAATTTCTTACCTTGTCTTATTAATGGACAAATCATTCTGAAGTATAGTAAAGAATGTACATACATAACTCTAAGACAAATACACTGCTGGACAATTGCTAAGGACGGATCATAAACGGCTATATAGCGCATAAAAAAGTAAGTGTGGTTGGATGCCAAGTGAAATAAAATAATGTCAGAATGCCAGGACATTACAAGAAAGACAATTTATTGTGCTCTGAAATCCAGAAGGCTTTGGAACGTGTTCAAGGGACAAACAGGCCATTTTGTGCAGAATACGTAAACGTGAAAAAAATGCAATTACCGTCCGCAGGCGTTCCGGCGTAAGATGTCAATACGGGATATGGCCACCATGGAGGGCGATGCAAAATTCCACATGTCATGTCATGCTTTGCACAACATTATCAAGCAGCTGTTGGGGTAATTTATCCCATTCCTCTGTCAGTGCACGGATGAGGGTGTCCTTGTTTATTGGAGGGCATTGGCGGCCAGCAAGACTCCTCCCCAAAGCATCCCACACATTTTCAATGGGATTCAGATCTGGAGAACATGCTGGCCATATGAGGCGTTGAATATCCTCGCTCTCAAGACACTCCTGGACAGCGACTGTTCGATGACATGTTGCGTTGTCGTCCATGAAAATGAATCTATCACCGACAGCACCATGGAACATTCGAACATGAGGTAGCAGAACATCATTAATGTATCGTTGGCCAGTCATAGTCCCAGTTGAAAGCACATAGAGGGACGCACGTCCATTGATCATGATGCCAGCCCATACCATGATACTACATGTCGGATATCGGTCCGTTTCCTGTATGTTTGCTGGACAATATGCAGTACCACTATCACGCCAGATCAGTTGTCGTCGACAATCAGACGATAGACTGTATCTACTCTCATCTGAGAAGAGGACAGCAGACCAGTCGTTATCAGTCCAATTGCGATGTTGATGGCACCATTGCAAACGGGCGGTACGGTGACGTCTGGACAATGGGATGCACACAACAGGACGGCGGGTGTATAGTTCTCCTTCATGTAAACGTCTGGCGACAGTTTTTCGGGAGATCCGCTTGCCAGTAGCAGCCATAAACTGATTTGCTACCTCACTAGCTGTGCTGCGCCGGTGTCTTTTTGTTGATAGCACTATGTACCGATCTTCTGCAGGTGTCGTACTGCGAACACGACCTTCCCCGTGACGTTTGCTACACTCTCCATTTGTTTGAAATGATTTCCAAAGCCTTGAAACAACACTGTGGCTGACGTCAAACTCCCTGGCAACATCTGTTATTTTTCGCCCTTCTTCAATCTTGCCAATAATACGGCCACGCGTAAAATCATCTAGGTGATGTCGGGAAGACATACTGAAAATTGCAAGTTCGTCAATTGATTCTTTCCCTTTCAACTTTGCGTTTAAACAACAACGGTCAATACGCGTCAAATCCTTTATATATTTTATCAGCGCTATGACGTCACGAACAAGTTCGGCAATCCAAAATTTGCATATGCACAACACGTCTTACTGTATCCTGCACTTATGCTAATTTCCACATTTTCCTGCCTTCCACTTTATGGTTGCTATCGTTGCTATTGTCATCCGTCCTCAGCAATTGTCCGGCAGTGTATAACTCATGCTCCTCTTGTATGTATCCAATGCTGTAAAAGTAAACATACTATGTGAGATAAGATTAACGTGCCATATGCGATAATGCTACATTTACTCTGAAAACCAACTCAAGTAGATCCACTCAGCAATGGTATGTTCTTAAAATCTCTGTATTCCCTGTAAAATCCACTCAGCAATGGTATGTTCGTAAAATCTCTGTATTCCCTGAAAAATCCACTCAGCAATGGTATGTTCGTACAATCTCTGTATTATAAATCAGGCTCCTGGGTGTCTTTCCCTGAAGAGCGGTTCGGAGGTTCGAAGCCATTTGATACAATATTTTATTTGGGTTTTTCTTTTCCTTATTAGTAACTTTATAATTTTCTTGTGCGACTTTTAGGTATTGTTTATCATTCTCCTTTTTCTGTGGTCTGGAGTTCATTTGTTGTCATATACATGTTCGAGAGGTGTTGCTTGTGGTTATTTATATACAAAAGAAAATTATTTATATTTTGATATATATATAAGGAAACATTGTATAACTGTATGCCTCCTAGTGGACGAATTTTGCATAATGGAAAAGTGTAAAACATGCAAAAGTATTCTTCGTGGCAAAAGCTATGCTAAGGAATAAAAGAGCTTTTCAAATTTTCAAATGCATATCATGGAAGCAGAGATAGAGAGTAAAAGGTTTCGACCTTTACGCCCCCTAGCGGGAATGCTGTAAATCATTTAAAGAGGATTTATTGCGCAGAATGGCCTACAGTAAAAACAGAAATTTCTCAATTGCGTTTTTAGAAAAAGCAGAGATGCAGCTGCAAACACCATTTAGAGCAGAACAGTGGACCACAAAAAAACTGCTCAAATACAAACCTCAAATGTTCTACAAGGTAAATGCTATCCGGTGTTAAAAGAATTTTTTAAATCGCACATTTAGAAGCAGAGATATTGAGAAAAAGAGATTAAACATTTTAGCCACCTAGCTGAGAAATTGTGAATTATTTTGGGAAGGAAATGCGTACCAAATGTTTTCATATACTGGTGTGCAAAACTTAAGGATGAGCAAGGTTTTGACCTGTAGTGTTGCACAGGAGTGGCCCGAATATGTGAAATTCAAACCATAGGAACTCCATTACTTACCAAAATTATGACACACACACAGTAAATATATATACAGTATATATAACTGTAAACCAACATCATAAATGAACAAAAATAATTTAATGAACTTGAGACCTGAAAACTTAAATGCACAAAAGCAGCAGAGAAGAATTCTGAGAAAAACAAATAAAACAAAAAGATTCACATTTAACGGGAGCCAAAAGCAGGAGAAGAAAAAAAAAATTGCAGTGCATTTAAGTTTTCAGGTCTCAAGTTCATTTAATTATTTTTGTTCATTTATGATGTTGGTTTACAATTATATATACAGGAAAAAACAAGCAAAAATGTAGAAAATTTTGAAAATGGTGAGCTATGGCTTTATCAAGGACCAACAAAACACAACATTTAACTCATCTCTTCAAAGACATATGGATTTCTGCAATGTCATACATGTATTTCAAGTCAATGACCACACAAATCAATAAAACACCTTCTAAACCAAAGAAAAGTAAAAAATTAAAAATTAAATTTAACAATACATATATGACATACATGGCCCAACCCACAATGACTCTTCATCAACAAATCCAAGAAAAACCTAGTACAGAGCCAATGATCAAAAAAAAAAAATTTTTTTTTAACATTGCCATGAGACACGTTGAGACTTTAAACAAATGAAATGTAATACATGTCCTGGAAAATTACTTAAATAATAAAAAAGAAGAGTTGCAATATATGCACAGTATTGTAAAAATGGTTTACTTGAAAGTACAAACTCAACAAAATGTTCCTTCCTCCAACAAACTTAAGAGACTGCAGAGCCACAAGGCCAAAACGTGAAGCATGCTACCAGAACAAAAGTTCAAAAAGGAAGCAAAGCCAAAGAAAAATTCAAAGCCATTGTGAATATAAAAAACTAAAATATATTTTCAAATTCTGGAATAGTTCTGCTGGTAATGTTGATAGTCATGTTTTTGATTTGGAGCAGGATATTATTAAGCATATTGTTAAGGAGAAAATTACTCTTAAAGGTTTCTTTAAGAATTATGTCTCCATCAGATTTCTCAATAAATGCTATGAATACCTCAATATCAGGAAATTCCTTCACAATAATGCTAGTTCTTTTCCTATTGCTATGCACCAGTCTGTTGTTAGCTTCAATTATGTTAAAACCTTAGGTTCCATGGTGAAAAACTATAGATCAGGTTCTTCCACTTCTCATCCAGCAGCTTTTGAGTGTTCTTGTGAAGGGTATAAGGATTCAGAATACTATAATGGTTATTATAAGCATATTATTATTGGTAATTAAATATTGTTGAGAATATCAGGCTTTGTAAGTTATTAGGGTTACGTACCAAATTTAGGTACTCTTTCAATATCTCTAAAAAGCAGAATCTTGATAATTTCACTCAAGATGTTAATAGGTATATTATTAAAACTCGCTTGGCATTCAATCTGCCAATTGAGGCTTTTGCAGAGTGGAAGTACAACATGATCCTTAGTTTCTCTGAAAAACTGGCTGGCCTTAGGATAAGCTTAGATAGAAATCTGCTGTTCTCTGGTGTTTCAAAAAGTCTCTCTCTGAGCTTCAAGAGAAATATATTTTTACAACCACTGATAAAGCTAGCAATAATTTTGCAATTATTTGTAAAAGTTTCTATTATGAATTAATTAATCAAGAACTTAATAATAGCGTAACCTATGAGCCTGTCAGTTAGAGTACCAAACAACTTGCTAATCTGTTTAAAGCCTACCACAGAAAGCTAAAGATTTCCCTGGTTAAGGGTTATGAGCCTGAATTTCCTTTTCTTTTTGCTACTGCAAAATTTCATAAAAATCCAGTGAAATTCAGGTTCATAGCCAGTGGAGTTAGGAGTCGCAAAAAGAAAATTGACCAGACTTGAAGCACTTTTGAAAAAGGCTTTGCAACATACATATTAGAGACAGTACTAATTTGCAGAACAGAGATTTTTGGATTATAAATAACAATTGCAAAGTGATTTCTTCTATTTTTAGCCTTAGGCCCATAGACATTAATAGTTATGATGTTGAGAACCTATATACTAATCTGCCTCTTTCAGATGTTATTTCCACACTTAAGGAGATGTTTGAGGAATTTAAAATCAACCAAGTTGTTAAAGCCAATACATGGAATACCTTACTTAACTGTTGTATTAATAATAACCATATACTTTATAATCAATCTCTCCATAAGCAAATTAATGGCATTCTTATGGGATGCTCCCACTCCACCAGTGTTCGTAATATGTTTCTTTTCTATAAAGAGCATCAATTTATTAAATACAGGTCCTTGAACTCTGATAGCTACTTATATCATCATCATCATTGTCAACCATTATCAATCCACTGCTGGACGAAGGTATCCCCAAGTTTCCTCCACAATGGTCTGTCTTGTGCCAGTCTTCTCCATGTCACTCCCGCATACTTTCGAATTTTATCCACACAGATATATTGACGATTTGCTCTGTATTAAAAACTCAGAAATAATAGAGAATGATTTTTCAGATATTTACCCTAGCTGTCTAAAATTAAGTATAACTAAAAAAATAACCAGGAGCTTGATTTCTTAGATTTAAGTATAAAACTAAATAATGGTAACCCTATCATTAGCATTTGATAAAAGAAAGAATTTTCCTTTTAAAGTAATCAAATATTTACACTGGACAAATAATATATATCCACCAAAGTAATAGAAAATGTCCTTATTTCACAGATACTTAGAATAGTTAGAATCTGTAACCAGTCTTCAGATTTCCTTGGCCACATAAGTCTTCTCATAGATAGCTTTCTGGAGAACTAAGTACTAGCTAATTTTATTAAAACTGCTTTAAGAAAAATAGTCCTTAAAAATAAAGTTAGGTTAGCAGATCTAATTTAATTGCATCACAGTTAGTAAAATTATTCTGGCCAATGAAAGCCTTTTTGGAAGTTGGTTTAGAGCAGGTGTGGCCAACCTTTTTTGAAATTGGGCCAGTAAATTCTTAAAACTCATTTGAAGGGCCACTGTAACCAACTTAAATATTGACAACTATTATCAGCTAAAAATGGGGTTATTTTATATGTTTTTGTAAAGTTTAAAACTGTTTACTTCATTGAACATGAGTGGAAATAAAGAATCTTTATCTTGCAATCTTCTGTTAAGAATATTCAAATGATGCGTAATGTCCACTAAAAACGCTAAGTCACAAACCCCACTCTCGATCTTTAAGTAGTCCACACTCCACAGGTACTTGTATAATATCTTTCAGCTCCAAAAATGAAAGTACTTGGTCTTTTAATTTGAAGAACCATGAAACCACTTCTCCCTTACAAAGCCATCTAACTGAGTTGTGAAGTAGAAGTTCATCATATTCATTTATTTCTTCATCAAAAAGTTCCCTAAACCCCCTTTGATTAAGAGTGTGTGATCAAATCTTACTAATGCAACACACAACAGGATTAATAACATGATGAAAATTCATTTCTTTAGCATGCAAAGTCTCTGCGTAAATGATACAGTAGTATGAAAAGAACTTCCGCTCTAAATACTCCTGGAGCAAAGAAGCACAGCCATTTCTCTTCCCTACCATGGGCGGGGCAACATCTGCACAAATTCAAGTTTAGCCCAATGAAGTTTACCACCATCAACATCACATTTTTCTACACAGTTTTTCAATGTCTCAAAAATATCACTTCCGAAAGTTCTGGTCGATAATTGACAGTCTTAAAAGTTCTTGAAACATCAAAATTCTTGTTTATGCACCTTACAAACACAAGCAACTGAGCATTATCTGTCATGTCACAGCTCTCATCTATTGCAAGATAGAAGTATGTGGAATTAGTAGTTAAATACTTCATTTGTTTTGACACATAGTCTACCATTTTTTAAAGTTTGTATCACCAATGTGTTCGGCAGGTATATAGATATTTCCTTTAAAAGCCTCGCTTTCTGAGAAAGGTTTTTCTTTTGAGCAAGTAAATATATTTCACATGACGCTCGAAGCATGCTATTCATCTCTCCACATTTTGTTACAAATAAGCTTTGCTGGCAATGAAGTCCCCTCTTTTTCTTTGAAATATATTCAGTTCTTAAAGCAGAGTCAGGAGGGTATGACTTGCTAAATGTATCATGAGTTTGTTTGAAATGCATCTCAATGTTGTATTTTTTAGGCACTGCAATTGTTGCTGAACAGATCAGACAAATCGGTTTTGATGACTCCCCCCCCATAGTAAACAGAAATTATTCTTCCCATTCTTCATTGAATGTCCAGAAAACCATGTCACTGTCACATTTCCTTTGTGACGGATCATGTTTACTAAAAGCCATTTTACTTCACACTTCAAAACAATATAATACGAATAAAACTGAATATCGACACGTTACTTTTACTTAGGATCTGAAGCAGCACAATGTGACTGTGAGATGAGTCAGACTGAAAATAGCAAGCTAGCACAGGAAGGCAAGCGTTGTGTATAGTCACATAACACCTATCTTCCATTGCCCCCCCCCCCTTAACACACTGACTCACGCTCGCCTTGTTAGAGGTGAGCGTGAGTCAGTATTTACACAAAAATGTGTCAGTATATTTTTTTGTAATCATGACCAATTTTACATTGGCATAATTTATAAAATCTGAATAAATACTGTCAAGAATAAAGTAAAAGAAAAATAAACAATCAAATAAAAATAATTATTATTGTCAGTAAGAGTTAAATTAGAAAAACAAAGTTGGGCTACTGGGGAGGCCATTCAAAATGTCCTGGCGGGCCCTATGGTTGGCCATCCTTGGTCTAGAGGATGTATACTAACTACCTTCTTGGAACCTTTAGTGCTATAGATAAAACAGTTTCATTATAAAAATAATATAATATTTAAATAAAAAATTCTAATAAAAAAAAATGTTAATGAAAAATTGTTATTCAATCTCTGGAACAGCAAACATAAAAATAGTATACATTAAGAAAACTTTATAAGAAACTGAATAATTTCTGTAGTTTTACTTTAAAAGTATTTCATACAAGGGAATAACATTAAATACATTTTGGCTGTGTTTGATGATATTTTTCTTGTATTCCATTGAGTTTCTGCTCTTTCCAGACAATCAGTTTATTATATTTTTTTCATTTGGGTGTTATGATCGGGGGATTGCCGATTTCTGAGGCCTGCGACGTCTTGTGCAGTCCTTCCTTGGGGGGGCTTCGTTCTTGACGTCAGGGGTTTCTACGGCTGGCAGATGGTTTGAATGGCCATGTTGGTCTTTCCTCTGTAGTCATTAGCTGAAGCTGTCCCCTTAGTAAGTCGTTTCGTTTTTGTTTTGTTTTTTTATTTCTTTTTGGTCTTTTTTGGAAGTATTTTCATGTTTTTTGTCATTGCAGACATTCATTTGTGTTCTTCTAATATAATTCTATACACTGGTGCAGTTTATTTTTATTCGCAATGGCTTTGAATTCTTTCTTCGGCTTTGCTTCCTGGTGGAATTTTTGTTCTGGTAGCATGCTTAGCGTTTGGGCCTCGTGACTTTGTAGTCTCTTAAGTTTGTTGGAGGAAGGAACATTTCGGTTGAGTTTGTACTTTCAAGTAAAGCATTTTTACAGTACTGTGTATATATTGCAACTTTTCTTTTTTTATTATTAAAGTAATTTCTCAGTTTTTGCAAATATTTCCAGGGAGCTGGTGATAACTGTCAATCAGATCTTTATTCGAGAAGACTTGTTCACGAGTTTGAGCAATTGTGTAACATCTGCTTCATCCACAAATTCAATTTTATTAGTAATTATTCTGATCTTTATAACCATTGATGGTACTTCAGCTATAAAAATCATTGTCAGATGAGATGCATTAATAAATCTTCCCAGTAGCCTTTATAACAACTCTCTCAGATCTCACTCCATCAAGAACCTATTTTTTCAACAGTGTCCTCTGTGTTGTATTTTTCCAAAAACCTCTGATTGAAATGTTCTTTTCAACAGCCTCAAGAAGTTGCTTGACAGTTCTTCTAACATAATATTATTTGAAGTTTGCAATCACTCCTTGATTTGAAGTATCGATGTAGTGTTCAGAGGTGTAAAAATAATTGCAACTGGAAATGTCCAAAGACACATTTCACTTAACAACAACAAAACTTTTGCACCTGTTTATTGTGTGATTTTTTGTCGGAGAGGTGACCCTGCTGGAATAGCATGATGGTTTTCTCCCACAGGACAACAGCAAGTATACATTATGCAATTCTTTCAGGAAAAAATGGCAGAACTGTCTCTCACATAAATAATTTATTTTGGTCAATTGTTTTCATAAGATCTTTTCTGTTTAAAATAAAGTTCCTCATTGAACTTATATAATTTGGTCATAAAGACAGTTTTAATGAACATATAATATATATTTAATTTTTTTTCAAGTAACAAAGGAAACAAAAAAGTGAAAAGGTTCATACTCTGCATGCTTATAGACCCATTCTCCAGTGACAATGTCTTGAACAAAATGACGCGGCATCCACTTCTCCAGCTTGACTTGTCTTTCTCTCGTCGCTTTCCTCTGAGCTTCTTCAAGCAACGTTTTCTCATCGGTAGCAGCAATCTGGTCACCACGCACTATTGCCCAAGAAACGTGCTGCCATAACCTGAAAGATGTTTCGTCAAACATAACATTACAAATCTCATACACAATGAATCACCATTAGCATTTCAATGCCATACAATTGTTAATTATCCACCATTAACAGCTAGAAAAAGAAATTGCTGAACTGCACAAACTGATAAGAGCTGGTTACACAGTTAACAGTTTAGTACAGCATTTCTATGTCAAAATAAACAGCAATATGTTATTATGCCTATTGTCTCTGTATGAAAATTTATTCTACATTAACAGATTTTGAGGTACTAGTGACAGCTGGGCTGTATCCATTGCTAGACTGCAACAGTCATTGCTAAAACTTAGGTTGTCCCAAAGTCGATACAGAGGTTAGTGTACTTGGATGGAAACAAGGGCTCAATCCCTGAATGACAACTTTCAACTTTTCTGAGGAGTCAACAAGGTAACAGTTGAATATGGCATTTCTAAGCCAAAAGGAAACAAAAAGATGGAAGTTTGCATAAGGTTTGTAATGAGGAACATCTTATTTGAAGTAAATATGCCAGCAGCTTCAGAGAAACCTCTCAAAGTTTCATCAACAAATCTAAAAGCTATGATTACAAATGTTAAGGTTTAATTTTAATTTATTTTAAGAAACTTTTACTGAATAGTCATTTTTCAGAATTTTTTTTTACTGTGGTATTTTGGGATCACAAAAAACTGAAGAGCTCCTTTTGTGTTTCTGGTAATGTTATGCCTGAAATTTTTGGTAACAGGCGAGTGCAGTTTTGTCATAAACTAAAAAACAATTTACAAATTCAACCTTCATTCACATATTCTGAAATGCTGATAACAAAACAATGTTAAATAAAAATATTAAGAGTTTTTTATTTATCATTGTATACATTATTTGTTTATTCATTTATTTTTTGGTGGAGAAACGTGAGGTGTAGCTAAGCAGAAAGACTAACATATACCTAAAAGTGAAAGAAGATTCACATGCTGAACTTCGTGGAAGGTATGTTTGGAATCAGTTCATCTACAGTCTTAACTCGAAGTGGAAGTCTCTCTGTCAAGTAAGTGTTTAGGTTACAGAAAATTCTTGTGTTCTGTGAATCTGTGTTAGACAGGGTGGATGTTCCTGTAAACATCACAGTGTAGGGTGATAGGATTCCTCACATTCCAAGCTCTCAATTTTCTGAATAGTTTCATACTTTAATCATATATCATGAGCAAATTTTAAGCAGCAATATCTTTTTTTACCTGTTTAAGTTCTAGTACCCAAATGAACAAAAATATGCAATTAGGAAAAAAATCAAGTAAAAGAAAGAGGAGAGCGGACAGTAGCACAGAAAACTGCGATATGTGGAGAACAAAGTTATTACAAGAGGATGAAAATTTATGTCATATGACTAGATTTCTTACCATCACTTGCACAACTAGTGTCATTTGTATGCTTCTGATGCATCCTAAAGAATGATCACCACTGAAATGCTTGTGTGATCACTACTTTGTAGCATACAGAACTTTGTAATGAAAAAATGCTTATACCTTGTCAGTGGTACAGTGCATTATGGGAAACCATAAGGCCTTGACTGTTAACAGGAAGAAAGAAATATTTTCAAATTATTTTCAACAGGCCAAATAGCTATCAATAATATCCACTTTGGAATTCAAATATTACTAGATACAGCTAAATTGTTCTTTGTTTCAGCAAGTTATTATTATTTTTTTTTTTTTTGGTTGGGGTTTTAATGACCACTGTAGCAACTTGATGGGCTACAAGTAGTTGCCCTTTCCAAATTTAGGACCAATGGTTCCAGGAACAGAGAAAGCCAGAGCAGCAAGTCAAACGCAACATTCTTGCCTCGCCAAGATTTGAACCAGGACCCATCTCGAAGGAATGGCCAGTAGCCAGTGCTTAGAGCACCGTGCTACTGAGGTCGCCAAGTGCTTTCCCATGTATGATGTGCATTATTGTGCTTTTCTTTATCTAATGAATACTTTATATATTTAAACAGGAAGTCTTTCAATACTCTCTCAATTAGAATTTAAATACCACTTTTGTTTATCAAGTCTATCATTTGTGAAATGAAATGACTGTGCTCCAAAAATTTTATTACAGAATTCATGCTAGTAAAATACAGGGTGTCCGAGAATTATTGGGCACATTACAAAATTATGTATAAAAAAATATATATATATGAGCATTGTCTGTTTTTCATGTCTCGTATTACTAACACTATTTCTATATTTTTGTTTTGCAAAATTGTTATTCCCAGAATCCAATAGATGACGCTAGATATGGCCTGATGAGGAATGTGAGAAATGCGCAATCAGTAGCCATGTCATCCATACAGCAGAAGGCAATGTGTGTGTTATGGCTTGCAGAATTAAAGTTTGTCATTAAAGTTAAAAGGCGGTATTATTTAGAGTATGGTTGTAATCATCCATCAACAAATTCAATTAAGTGGTGGATGAAACAGTTTAAAGAAACTGGCAATGTGGAACATCGTGGAGGAGCCAGTAGGCCTAGCGTCAGCAGTGAGATGGTTGACCAAGTTAATGAAAGTTTCCGACGAAGCCCCAGGAAATCCGTTTGTAAAGCAAGCAGAGAACTGTGCATTCCAAAATCGACAGTTCACTACATCTTGCACAAGAAATTAAAGTTTCATGCTTATAAAATTCAAATAGTGAAAAAGATGCATGTAAATGATCACACTCTGCGATACAATTTCGCTGTGGATAGGCTGAATCGAGTGGAAAACGACGAAAACTTTCTCAGTACTGTAATTTTTTGTGATGAATCCACATTTCATGTATCAGGTATTGTGAATCGTCACAACTGTAGGATATGGGGCAGTGAATGGCCTCATGCTGCTATTGAACTGGAACGTGATTCTCCAAAAGTTAATGTGTGGTGCACCCTATCATAAAGAGAAGTGATTGGCCCTTTCTTCTTCTACAAAAAAAAAAAAAAACCATAAATGGTGACATTTGCTTGGATATGCTAGAAAATTTTACTATACCCCAGATCAAAAGATATGAAGTCGTTTTCCAACAAGACGGCATGCCTCCGCAATGGTCAACATGTATACGTAAATGCCTAAACGAGCATTTCCCCAACAGATGGATTGGGCGTGGCGGTCCCATTCTGTGGCCTCCTCGCTCTCCAGATCTAACTCCATTGGATTATTTCATGTGGGGCTATGTGAATTATTGTGTCTATGACACCTTGTACTGATTTGTACGAACTGAAGCAGTGTATCACAGCTGCTATTAATTCCATAACTGCTCAGATGCCTGCCAATACATGACATGAAATCGAGTATCGCTTGGATGTACTACGAGCAACCAAGGGATCTCACATAGAAATTTATTAACTTATGTAGTTACATTGTAAGTTACTACAGTCAGTTTCTTAATGAGTCAAATAATTCTCGGAAACCCTGTATATACACTGCTGGCCACCCAAAATGCAACACCAAGGACATGAGATAGCAAAGCCAGATTTACTGAACACATAACAACAGATACAAAGATGAAACGATTGAGCTTACAGGCCCATGCAACTTACGGAACACGCAGACATCAATAGTTCATGTGGCCCCCATGGCTGGCAATAACGGCCGCTACACGCCGCGACATCGAATGAAAGAGGCTTTGGATGTGGGCTTGGGGTATGTCGGTCCAGGCTGCTTCCACACATTGTCACAGTTCATCAGGCGTATCTGTGGGTGGTGCTTGCCGGGCCACTCGGTTGCCGATCAGCGGCCAGACTTGTTCGATGGGCGACATATCGGGAGAACAGGCAGGCCACTGCAGCAGTGATACCTGGTGGGGCGTGAAGAATTGTGGCACGATGCATGACACGTGCGGGCGCGCATTGCCCTGTGGAAACGTGGCCGCTGGCAGGTCCTGCAGGTAAGGGAAGACTACAGGCTCCAAAATGTTGGAGATGGTGCGGTGGCTGTTGAGTGTACCGGCGATGCGTACCAGAGGGGTGCTGGTGTCATATCCAATTGCGCCCCAAACCATAACACCAGGCAGACCGGTATGGCGATGCATAATGCAGGCGTCATACATTCTCTCACCGCGGAGCTGCCACACACACGTCCGACCGCCGTGGTGTTGCAGGCAGAAGCGAGATTCGTCGGAAAAGACAATATCGTGCCATTCCGTAGTCCAGGTACGGCGTTCAACGGTGCCCTGCCACCCGTTCAAAGGCGCGCTGCCACGGCACTCGCCAGTGGTGTAATGCCAATGGTAATCGGAGCAATGGCCACTGTGCAACAAGTCCCCACTCCTGCAGACGACGTCGAACGGTACGTGCTGACACAGGTTGTTGCGCAACACACCATAATTCCTGCGCTAACGTTCCTGATGTGGCAGGGCGAGCTGTCAATGCCCGCCGCACAACATGCCAGTCCTTTCGTTTGGTGGTGTGCCGCGGCAATCGCTCACATCGGTCCATCCATCCCTCCTGCACCCACCAAATCCATACTCCCCTCACTGTGGCTGGATGTCGTCCTACACGGGCGCCGATGTCTTAGTACGATAAACTGTTGTTGCGATAAGCCACTATTCATCCTCTGCCGAACTCCGAAACATGCTGGAATGACTGCCGTATTCTGTGACAAGGCATCAGGAAGCTTCCCACGCACAGGTTCGGCAGCACAACATACTTCCACTACTTACACACACACCCTTCTGTGCACCCTTCTTATTGTGCTTCTCAGTGGCATGGCAGGCGCACATGATTTGCATATGCCCTGCAATGCTAATCGTTTGCATGTCCTGTCGCGGGCGACGCATGCTGCGAATTTCAGGCCAATTGGATGCTTCCTTCTTAGTGTTGCATTTCGGGTGGCCAGCAGTGTACATTCTCCTTGCACTGTTTTCAAATAGCCAAGGTCATTTTTTACTCCACATCAAAAGTATTCCCCCATTCATCCATAGAAAGAAAAAAATTATACTGTAAAGTGGAAATGTGCAATGTTCATGAAGGTGCTCTCTATATTTTCTGTGTTTCTCTAAAGGGATTGATTGGGCCAGGGATTTCAGAGTTTTTTTTTTTTAAGCATATTTCTCACCTCTGTGTAATCAAGTTTTAAAGGAACAACTTAATGTCACTTTCCAAACTGACCTGCAAGTGAAAAGAAGCCCTTGAAAAGTATTACAGCTATTTGCTTGAAAGCCTGAAAATCTCTCTCGCACACACACACAATTACAAAAAACCAGAAATTTAAGGAAACAGAGTAAAAAGAAGCAAGACCTCCCAATAAAAGCAAAATATATAGAAAAGATGACAGTAGGAAACAAAGAAACTCAGACAAAACACTAAGAAGCAATATGCACAGGACTTCTGCATTTTTTTTATTATTATTAATTTTTTCAGGTTTTAATGACCACTCATCATTGTCAACCATTATCAATCCACTGCTGGATAAAGTATCCCCAATTTCTTCCACAATTGTCTGTCTTCAGCCTATCTCCTCCATCTCACTACGGCATGCTTTTGAATTTCATCCATCCATCCATACATCTCCCATGGGGCATTCTTCTGGGTCTTTTTCTGTCTCTCAGAATCCAGTCTAAAATTTCAGTTGCCCATCGGTGGTCTGTTCTTCTGGCAACATGTTGAAGCCCATTGTCATTTCAGTGATTTCACTCTGGTCATGATGACGTCCACTCCCGTCGTTTTCCTATCCACAAGCTCTTATTCTAAACAATTTTTGTCAGGTGCAGTAATTTTCTTCACATCCTTTTATTTCCTTCGGTAAATCCAAATGAAGTCATCAAACACTGTATTTAACACATAAGCAGAAACAACAACAATAATAATAATAATAATAATAATAATAATAATAATAATAAAGCAGCATACCAAACAAAGTCATTCTTGGAAATGGTATGGTTCCAGATTATTATATTATGAAAGCTGTAAATTGTTTCAACAGTATACTGTGGATGCATACGTTAAGGTGGAAGGCAGCTGGTTTAGTTACATCATAAACAACAACAGAAACTACTTGGCCATTTGCAATGTAGGAATAGTAATTTCACTTTCACTTCTGATTGGAAATTCTTTTAATGTGTGTCAGTATTACCGAGATGCAAAGTCACTGAGGGGTGAACTTGAATTGTCCCATTTCTTCATGTCACTTATCTGTAAATCTCAGGAAATATAAGACCTGACTTAGTTGCATGAGCATTTTAACCAAGAGTTGAAAAGCTTTTGGTGACAGATCTCACCCTCCAATAACGCCTCTGGCGAAACTGCAGGATCCTGCTAATAATGAAACAACAAGACTATCATACAGAATTACTGAAAAGGCATCTCCAAATTCTCTTTTTGAAAATCTCAAGTTAAGGATAAAATATTAAGTTAAAGAGATCTTTATATGCACATGCACTGTTGTCCAAAATTAAAGTCATTGGGGGGGTGGAGCCTAAGCAACAGAATGTAGACAAATTTGGGATGTAAACACACAAAATATTGGTTTTATAATCAATTTATTGAAACATATGAATTTGTGCACATTTTGATTATGAATGATCACAAGCATATATATGGGTGTCCAAAGTGGGAAGTCAGATTTCATCCAATCAGATAGTTAATAGGGAATATGATCCACTCTTACAAACAACTCTCACAACAATGAGTTATGCTAATGAGAAGATTGCTGATGTGCTCTGGAGACAATGAAACCCCATTCTTTGAGGAGATCAGTCTGCAGCTCATGGAGGATTAAATTGAGCAAAGAGTAATACTGAAGTAAAAAATGTGCTGTATTTTGATTAAAAAAATTGAAAGAAATTCACTAGAGATGTGGTTTGGCATCAACAGCATACATAATGAAAGCAACAGAAGCCACATGTTTGAGATCAAAGTGCAAGACAATGCTATAATATTACCACATGATTATCTTTCAAAAATAATTTTTTTATTAAATATAAAATAACTCCCTAAAACAGGTCATTTTTCAGATTTATTGAGCAAATAGATTTTGTTAGTTAAATTTACTAAAGAAGAAAATCCTTTATGAAAAAGCATGGTAAATTCCGCCTTTCAAGTAAACAAATACATTAAAAAGCTATTGTTGCAGATTTTGAAATACAAGCAAAATTAGTTTGTTTGTATTTATTTTGCTATGAGTGACCACATTTTTACACACATAATTAAATTTAACATGCAATTCTACTGATTGGGTTTCTTTTTTGTACCAAAAAATAACATCCAAAGCAAATAATATACCTTTCCGATTCAAAATCATCTTGGTATTCTACAGGCACTGTGTGACGTTTAAGTCGACTAGCTCTCATGTCAGCATTAGGGTTCCACAGAAGTTGGTCATCCTTGCAAAAGAATATATATGCACATGTAACATTTGCAAGATTTTTATAAATCATTAACATATTTTAGAACTATGTACTAAAAATGGGATATATGAAAATCCCATAATATCCAGCACTAAGTTTTCTAATATTGTTAGTGCTTGAAATGAGGGCAAATATTAAAATTATACTAAAAGTCTGATTTCTAAGAACAAGAAAAAAGTTAATGTTCATAACAGAAACAATTGAGACATTATATCACTGAATGTATATAGTTCTTCTACAGATGACAAAAAATAGTTACTTTTGGCTTAACAAAATATTATTGAAAATTATATAGCGTGGACCAAAATTAGCAGTCAATTTAAAAATAACATAACTTAGGAAGGAATGCAGCAATTAATGCAAAACAAATATTGCACTGGTAGAAACCTGAATTTTTTTGATGACGTGGATTGGTTGTTGCAATGTGAGAGAGATGGTGCTAATGCAGTCAATCCAAAATGGCAGACTTCACAGGCAGCATGTGCTTTGTTGTATAACAAAAGTAATTCTATAACTACTGTACAAAAAGTGATGAGTGTGGATGAGCAAATAATGCCTCTTGCACACTCATCACTAAATGGCATTTACACCTCATATCAATAGGATGAAGAGCACACTGTGAATCAGGCCAAGGTCAGCCAGCTCTTTCGGAAGCCACTACGGAACATGTGTGGAAAGCATATCTAAGAAGACAGCATAAGGTGACTCCATGAGTGAGTATGGAACTTCAGGTCCCAAAAACAGCTGTGTGGCATATCTTGCAAAAATGACTGTGCTTGAAGCCATATACACCATAGCTACTTCATGCACTGTCACATAGTGCCAAGAGCACTAACAAGAATTCCAGAGCAACATGAGTTAACAGATTGAGCCAGAAGAGGACTTTCTTATACAAGTTATTTTTAGGGATGAGACTACATTTCACATCAGCAGCAATGTAAACAAGTATATCATGAACATATGGGGAATGAAAAACCCATATTGTTTCATGCAACATGAATGTGGCAATTCCAAAGTGAATGTGAGTAAGATGATTTACATACCATTTTTCTTTGTAGAAAAAATGGTCTCTGGTATCATTTAGCTAGACATGCTGCTGTAGTTCCTTGTGCCACAGCTGGAGGAGCATGCCAATTTGTATGCCTCAGGTTACATTTTTCAATGAGAGAGAACCATCACACTTCCTTTTACAAGCAAGGAGTTATCGGGACTTGAAGTTCCCCAATGCTTGGATGGATTGATTGGATGACCTCCAAGGTGCCCAGATGTGACACTTCATGATTTTTTCTTATGGGGTTAAATTAAGAATCAAGTATACCTATGCCTTCTACCTACTAACATTAAAGAACTGGAGAAAAGGATTATTGCAGCTGCTGCAAATAAGGATAAGATCTCTATGGTATAGAATAAAAGTTGTTACAGGCGGAATGATAGTCATGTAACACATGGCATGCACATCAAATATTTGTAAAATTACACACACATACACACACAATGCTAAGCTGTTTCCTAAGATTCATAGGTTAGCTCTCCAAAGATCATGTGACAGACTAAAGTATAAAATCTATGGTGCTAGATTTTACTTGCTGTTGATGTATCAAGCATCTCCATTTACAGCAATCTCAGGACACAACTTGAGCTTCAATGGCATCCATCACATGTCTCACACAAGGCCTTTTGTACTCCATACTCTTCTTTTTCTCATGCAAACCTTCCTGAATCTGGTCCTCACATGATTTCCTTGGCCTTCTACCTTTCTTCCCTGCCACTTGGGCTTAATAAAAATTCCCTTAGTAAGCATCTCACCATTCATTCTTTTAACATGGTCAAACCACCTCACAATATTTGTCTCAACCTTACTAACAACATTTTGCTTCACATTACACATATCAGCAACACATCTCTCTCTTCATTCCTCACATGAACAGAACATGTCTTAACACAACTCCCCCATATGTAACATCTCTCCAGTACAGAAACAACTTCTATGTCTCTTCAGCAATACCCAGGTTTTGCAGCCGTACATCAGAGAAGGAACAATTACACTTTTATACACAGCCATTCGGAACCTTTTTGAGGGCCCAGCAGTCCTGTGAAATCCTTATAAGGTAACTATGACTTACAAAGATGAATTTACTCACCTACTAATTTCACTATATAAGCCAGCACCATCATACAAACATATCCCTAATGTCTCATCCACGACTCAGACACTGGCCCATTTTCAACGAATGGTCAGAAACCAGCAAATCATACTCATCGACTGAGTAGCTCCACGTTTGCCTCTCAGTAAACAATGATCAGGGTAAGCAGCTGATGTAAACAAGGCTCTTCAAGAATGAACATCATTGCACTTGGGGCAACTGTTAAGTCAAATAATGTATTCTTAGTTAAACCTGGACAACATAAGTCCCTTTGTTAGCATAGTGATAAAGAACTCAGGGTTAAGAAAGTTTATTGGTTTTTTAATATTTGAGAGTTTATTCATCTCACTAAATAATACATACTATCACTACAATAATGATTTCCTAGTGCTGCTTCAAAATTACTTTGAGAGATAACACCAGTACTTGCTCTTAGCTCCAATACATAATTAAATCATTTGTCAGAGGTATGCACACTTGAAAACTAAACAACTGTAATTGCTTTGCATAAAATTGGTAAGCCTAAACATCCAATTTTAAATTTTAAAATTCTAACGATAAACTACTGCTTTTATCAGCACATTGTTTATGACAGATCTACAAAATATTTATATATTTCAAAGGCACTTAATGCAAAACCAATTGTCAACAGCACTGCAGACTTTAATGCTGCAGGAATGGAATTGGTTGCATGAGAATTCAGATGAAACCAATCTGAAAATATAATTTTACTCACAATAACATAAAATGAAAAATATTATTAATACTAAACATAATAAAAATATATAAAAAACATAAAATGTTATTAATACTATAAATATGAGGATGTTAATCCTTTCAGAAGCCTTAGATAGATGTCTAATAGCACATCGTTAAAGGTAATTTAGAAGTTTAAAACAAAACAGCAGTTACATCCAGTAACATGCAAGTTAACCCACAGGTTATCAACCCAAATTATACAGTGGACTTCATATTAGTATGAATATACATTAATTTCTAAAACATATGAAATAAAAAAATCACACAATTCATCCCCCCCCCCCCCATACACTTCGATGATTATGAAAAATAAAAATAAATTCACATTTGACAAACGTTAAGCTATTTCCTCAATAGTGCTTCATTGAGTGCGTCAAGTGAAATCAAATTTTGAAATGCGACAAAATTTTAACTGCCATATTATGAGAGGTAGTTCAGAACTCCTCTCTTGCTTTAGCACAAAGGAAATGTATTATACAATACCTTCTCATTCACAATCAAAATTATGGTTATGTTTTAAAACAGGAAAATAATGAATATTTTAATCAAAAATCTTGAAACCTGTATTAAAGATTTTGAGTCTCAGCTTCAATTTTCAAGAATGAATTTGTATAATGAAAAAAGTCTGAGGTCCACATGGATGAAACTATTCTACAGAGAGCAACTAAGGTGAAATAAATGAATGAAAAATGTAACTTACAGCACAGGAGGAACTGAAATTGCCTACACATCTCAAAACACTAAAGTGACAATTATGAACTACAAGAATTAATCTGCTAATTTATGTCATCCCAAGATTAAATAAAAAAGAAACCTGTCTTGACAGACAGCAGTGTTCTACTATGAAAAAAATATCAGACTTCATACTTCTCAGTCCATCACTGTGTGCTTTGAAAGAAAAGCTTCTTCTTGAAAGAAAAGCTTCTTTCATAACTCTACCAACTCCCCAACCCCCTGCCATGATTTCCAAACACTCTTTACTTATTTTTGAAGATGAAAGAATCCATATTAGGACTAAGAGTGACATTTTTTTTTAGGACAAGATTTTTTTTTTTTTAAACTTCAAGAAATTTTGCACACAAAATATTGTTTTATCTGATGATATTTTTCTGTATTTCAGTGGATATAAAAATAGATCAAGTAAATTATTCCTAAACTACACTTTCAAATTTTACAGAATGGGACACATACAGTAGTAAAGATGGAAAATAGGTTCAAATATATGCCACAAAACCACATAATACGATCTTATTTGTTCAATGGGTTTAAAACTAGTAGAAATACATAAAATAAGTTTTTGCCAGTCCCAGCTGGCTTCTTCTAGTAGGTACTATTGGGTTGTCGGAAAAGTCATGACGTATTTTAGCCATGTTTTGCAAAGGTCATTTATTGACAGAAAGATCAAAGATCAATCAATGATATAATGCCCGTTTTGTTCGATAACTTTTTGCCATCTTTCAGTGAGCTGCAGAATGCCTCGTTCATAGAAGGATCTGTCTTTCGTGGGGAAAAACTGTACAAGGTGCTGATATACGTCGTCATCTGAATTGAACGTTATACCACGCAAGGACTGTTGAAGAGAGCGAAACAAGTGGAAGTCTGATGCCGCAAGGTCCGGCGAGTTTGCTGGGTGTGGCAACACATCCCACCCAAGCTCCAATAATTTTTGGCGGGTGATCAAACTTGTGTGTGGTCTTGCATCGTCGTGATGGAACCCAACACCTTTATGATGAATGAGCTCTGGAAGTTTCTGGATGATGGATTCGTTCAAACTGTCCAATTACCGACAGTACACATTTGAATTGATTGTTTGGTTGGTTGGTTCCGTGGTAGGAGCTCGAAAAACACGACACCTTTAAAATCCGTTTGCACAGCACATTGTTGTACACAATCCACTTTTCATCACCAGTTATCAGTCGCTTCAAAAAAGGATCGTTTTCCTCATGTTTAATGAGCATATTGCAGATGTTTATACGCGCCGTCAATTGAGCTTCTTTGAGTTCATGAGGAACCCACACATTGAGCTTGCTTACGTATCCCAGCTTCTTCAGATGGTCGTGAATGCTTGAATGATGGATGTGCAATGTGTCTGCAATCTCTCATGTTGTGTAACGTGGGTTTGACTCAATCAATACCTTGATTTGGTCGTCATCAACTTCGGTGGGCCTCCCTGACCAAGGAGCATCGTTGAGGTCAAAATCACCGGCAAGGAATTTTGCGAACCATCGCTGGCACTGAGGTTCTTGTAGAGCATTATCACCATACACTTTACGCAACTTTTCACAAGCTTGACGTGCGTTCTTCCCTTTACGGAAGTAAAACAGTAAAATATGGCGAAAATGCACAGTTTGGTCTTCCATCTTCAACTTGATGTCAAATCTCCGCAAATCAACCAAATCGCTCACTACTCCTTTTAGACTGCAGCTAGAACTTGCACCTGTCGAATGCCATAGCGATAACAGTCTCTAGTACTTCCAAAACCGCCCAACCGCAATTGGGTGCCAAGATACATCATGGCTTTTCCGACAACCCAATACTTAGTAAAAGCAGAAAACAGCTAGCACATCTCAACAGATCTACAAAAATTCTAATTAAAACATGAATATGAGACAGCTGTGCTCCAGGCTTTCCTGAAGGAGATAAACCAAGCAGATGCTGACATTAAGTTCACTATTGAACATGAAGTAAATGGTGCTATACCTTTTTTTGGATGAGCATGTTAAGCGAGTACCAGTTGGAAGTTTTGCTACCGAAGTTTTCTATAAGCCAATGCATGTGCAAAATCTGATCACCCTTTGTCTGCTGGACTGGCTTCACATAAATACGCATTGTTCCACGCCCGAACCAAGTGGGCTTTTGAGCTCTCTTCAGATCGAACTGCCTGCGACCGGGAGATTAAGAATCTTGCAGTGACATGGGGCTTTGACTTCGCTTAGGTATTGGCAATCATCCAAAGAGCAGCTACTAAGGTGCTCTGCATGCATCTTTGCCTGCAAGAACCGCTGCCACCTCTCCAGTTTGTAGGTTCAGTGGCTTATATCCCCAGTATGTCTTATTTCCTTAAAAACAGCGTAAAGAAATTTGGACTTGATATCGAAATGAGCAACAACATAAGTCGATTGCTGCCATCCTCAATTCGCATCAGGAAGAGTCTGTACTTTCTGAACCTGGGGTATATGCAGTCCCCCTGACCAACCCAGATGCAACAGTTAAGCAATACAATGGGTTGACAAAAAGGTTGTATCAGATCAGAATCTCTGAGCACAAACGAGACATCAGAAGCAGGAAGCTTTCCTTAGCTCTTGCCCAAGACGTCCTCTCCAAACAGGCGATCCCCTGCTCGGGCAGTGTTACCCGACTTGCTCCGTATGAAAACCAGAAAGCTACAGCACTATGGGAGAGTCCATCGGGTTTCTCATGCACCAAAATGCCTGTAGTGAGGATGCCACCCTGGCTATGCCTGATGTATGGTATCATTTTCTTAACATACCACGTGAGCAACAACATTCCGAGGAATGCATGAGCCCCCACCCGTAACTGTGCCATCATTTCTGTCTCGTATTCATGTTTTAATTTGAATTTTTGTAGATCTGTTAAGAAGTGCTGAGCTGTTTTCTGCATTTACTAAGTAGTACTGACCTGAAGCAGCCAGCCGGGACTGACGAAAGCTCGTTTTATGTATTTCTACTAGTTTTACACCCATTCAACAGAATTCAGATATTATTTGGGACACAAATATTCAACAGAATTGTGGATAAATTCATCCCAGAGAAGCAGGCTAAAATTGTAGTTCAATGAAGGGAGAAATACTCTACATAATAGATGGGAATTCACTAGAATATTCGTAGCAATCAGATTATAAACTCTGAATTTTTTGTAGCTCTTGCTGGTCATCCATCTTACTGGTCATCTCTCAGAACACTTGAAAATTTCATCACCCTGGAGCAGGAATCAAACCCACATCTTCCAATTTCCATTCAAGGATGCAATCTGTTACAAAACCAGGGACAGTGAACTTCAAGCAGCTGAGATTAAGCAATGCTGCTTCCTCATAGTGCTGTTTTAATGTTTTTCCAATCCAAAAACGAATATATGTCTGAGATCACCAGTACCACAGATAATTCAATGAAGGAAGAAATATTCTTCATAATACATAGAAATTCACCAGAATATTCATAGTAATCAGATTATAAACTCTAAATTGTCTACTGAATTTCTGTGTACAGCCAACTCTGGATATAGTGAACTCTGTTATAGAGAACATTCGGCTATAGTGAACCTAAATCAGTGGTCCCGACCCGCAACATCGAAAATTTACATTAAAATTTTCGTTTATAGTGAACCCTCAACTTCGGTTATAGTGAACCTAAAAATAGAACTTCAAAGAAAAGAATGTACTTGTAACATGAAATTGTAACTTATTTCAAAACAAACCTTTTTGTAAAAACTTGAAGGAATGTGTTAAGAACAATATTGTAGGCCTACTACTCCTTGTGTGCACTGAAGGATGAAGGTAGGATTAAAAACCTCAGCAACATCAAGCTGGTGTTCTTGCCTGCCAACACCAGCTCAGTCCTCCAACTTCTGGATCAAGGTATGATTCGCAGCTTTAAAACCTATTACAGAAGGGAAGTAACGCTTCATTTAATCCAAGCCTTGGAATCAAAGCAGAACTCATCAATAAATGTTCTGAATGCTGTATGTTTTGGAAACAAAGCATGGAGGAATGTGTCAACTGCCACTATACAGAACTGTTTCCGGAGGTCTGATTTGGCTACTGGACGTGTGGCATTTGAAGAAGAGGATGACGCACCTCTCAAGGACCTGCTTTAGCATATCAGTGCGAATTCCACTGAAGCTGAAGACTTTATCGATGCTGACTGTGAAGTTACAATGAATGAAATTCCGGATGAAACTATTGTCAAGGCTGTAAAAGGTGGTTCAAACACGGAAGAAAACAAATCTGACGAGGTCGATAATGAATGTTTTACAACAGTGAAAGACATGTTGGAAGGTGTCAGGACTGTGCTAAAGTTCCTAGAATGTATGGGAAATGTAGAATCAAGTGTACCAAAAGCACAGACTCTAGAAAAAGACTGAGAAAATATTTATTAAAACTGTTTGCAGCAAGTAGCGGCACATAATGGGCTATTTTCAAGTGAATTAACGTAATGTGAAATTAATTTTGTTTACTTAATTTAATAAATATACTCTACGTACAGAAAAATATTACTTTTTAGATACATATGTACATATTTTATTTTCTTGCTTACCATTCAACTCGATTCAGGTTAAGGGAAGACACTTCAGTTTTAGTGAACCTCTGACATAGTGAACGGAATATGCAAGTCCGCAGAAGTTCACTAAAAGCGGAGTTGACTGTACTATGAAAAATATTTCTTCCTTTACTGAATTATCTGTGGTACTAGTAATTTCAGACATATATCCGTTTTTGGATTGGAAAAGAATCAAAACAGCACTGTGAGGAAGCAACACTTCTTCAACTAACACAAATCTGAAGTAGGTTCAGATTCCAAAGCTAAGGTTGCTTAATCTCAGTTGCTTGAACTTCACTGTCCTAGGTTGTGTAATGGATAGCAGACTTGAACAGAAAATGGGAGACGCGGTATTGATTCCTGCTCCAGGGTGATGAAGTTTTCAAGTTTTCTGAGAAACGTTACATGGATGATCAGTAAGAACTACAATCAATTTCAGTATTTATAATGTGATTGAAGAGCCTTTTGAATACTTAAAAGACTATTTACCCGATGATCTTTTATTGTGTTTAAAAACAAAATCTTCAATGCATGTATTATCCCATGTTTACTTATGGAAGTGAAACATGAAGTATCACAGAGTGACAATGTAAAAAAATAAGAGTATCGGTAAGAAAGTTAGATAGAAGAATGTAGGAATAACAAGAAGAGATAGAGTTAGAAATGAAATTATAAGAGAAGGAACAAGAATAAAAGATATTATAATAATAATAAAAGAATCAAAGTAGAGATCAGCTGGATATGTTAGAAGACTGAAAGATGGACAAGATTAATAACAGAATGGCAACTTAGAGATGGAAGGAGATGAAGAGGGCTTCAAGCAAATAAGATGGAGAAATGACCTTCAGTAATTTAGAGGTGCTAAATGGTGGACTGAGACTAAGGATCGAGGAAGTTGGAAAAGACTGGGAAAGACCTACACCCTGCAGTGGGTGTCAACAGGCTAAGAAGAAGAAGAATGTGATTGCTATGAATATTCTAAAATTGTGGTGATACTTTCATTGTGGCTTTAAGTTTGTTTTTGAAATTTGGATATGGCTTGGAAAATTTTACTTTGTTTCTTCACTATTTTGTCCAGTTCTTTATTTCCTATAGACAGCATTATCTGAGCACCTCAAACTTTCTTCATATTATTTTCTTTAACAATAATTTTTTTTAAGCTTCAACCAAGAACTTATGTGATGTATCTTGTTCAGTTACCAAGGATTTCTCTGCATTAAACAAATCAGCTTATTTGTTTATCAAGTTTTGCACAGCTTTTTCTTTTTTTGCCATCAGTATGTGAAAGTATTTGAAGAAATCTCATATTAGAAATGCATTAAATTTTTGTTGCATGTGAAGTTTTGCTATTGCCAACTGCAGCTGCATTTGATAAGGGAAAAAAAGTGAAATTTCAAAAAAAGGAATTATTACTCTTTCAAAATTTCAGTATTTTCAAGAAAAAAATACTAAACACTAAGGATTTTCAGGGCATAAAGAAAAATCAGGAATTTCATGACAACTCCTACCCCTGTCTACACACAAACTGCTTCCAGATGGGCATTTGAAGCTTCATGAAGATGGACACTGGTCATTGAAAGGAGGTAGATTATATACCTACAGACTGTAATGATCAATTTGGGAAATAAACTGTCAGTAGGCAAAATCAATATTATGTATAATGTTGAGGTTCCATGTTGAAACAGAAGCTAATTTTGAATGACTGCATACAGTTCCTTTTCACTAATTTTTCTGTTTTTGAAATTTAAAAGTATAACTGCAAGACAACAAGGTTAAATAATAACAACTGATTTCTTTCATTTCATTATCATCATACACAAAAAGTTCACAGTTCTTTTTTATTGTTTTTTCAAGAAAAGTTAGTGACTATTTTTTGTTATTTTTTTAAACACAAAACTGGGTAGTATTTGCTGATTGAAACTGATGGTAATCCTAAAACTGAAAACAATTCTATGAGATTTTCTTTCTCAATGTCAATGAGAATATTCTTTTGATTATTCAAAAACTTGATTAATAATCTATAAATTTCCCATGAATAAATATTTTGTGCTGTCACAGGTGAGTACTAAAATTTCTGTTTCTGCATGACGGTTTAAAGGTTGTCAATTAAAAACTAATGACATATTTAAACCTTTTATTTACAATTAAAAGCACAAAACTTTGTCATAGTTGAGAACATGAGACTTTTTAGGCTCGCAACAAGCCCCCCCCCCCCCCCCAGGTGAGTATGATATATGGGCTCATTGCAAACCTGAAAGGTCTCATGCTTTTAAATATGTCATTAGTTTTTAATTGACAACCTTTAAACCATCGTGCAGAAACTGAAATTTTAGTACTCAGCTATACATTTCCCAAATATCCTAAACAGTTAATGAACTTTGGAAAAAAATACTTCACATAAAGATAGATACCAATTATGATACAAGTTCACACAATGACTTTATCAAATTGTCAAGATGGGGTGAAAAAGTTTTTTGTTTTTCTTTCCCTTTTGTGGGTTTCAAACATATTTCTTATTTTATTATGAAAATTAGAGACCAAAGTCATCTTGGATACATTAATTTATTTGACATTGTAAACATATTTAATAATAAGCAACTGCTGCCATCCATTTTTGGTCAAGATTTGAGATAATGGTTTTACAGTGGAAAATAGCTTTTGCAATAAAGATTTACTAGTTACAAGAGAACCACAAAAGGAAGTTTTAAAAAAAATGTGGACTGATCACAATTTACTGAGAAGTGGCTAAGAAACACTGAACTATGCTACTCATACAAACAAACCACACAAAATAATAAATGTTCAAAAACCAGCAAAGTAAGCTTGAAAATACACAGGATGGCATACATAAAAACAGTGAATGGATGGCACAGAAATAATCTGCTTTAATACAAAACACATTGTGAAATACTTAAATATGGTAGCACATAGCAAAAACAATGAAACAAAAGGTTGAAACTGTTTATTAGTAGACTGTTACTCACTCCTGTTCTTCTATCTTTAAAAAATATTTCACCATCCCAGTGACCTTCTACTGTTGCTAGTGTTTCCTTCCCAAGTTTAATTTTTCCAACAACTAAATTTGAAAGTTCTGATCCACCAAGAAAAGGCTGAAATTAAACAAGAAATTGATTTTAGTTTTAGTTAAAAGTTTATTTAAAACCAATGTTCAGGTGCTTTAATTGCATAAGTTTGGAAATAATAAAAGAAAATTCTGCATATGGTTTGAATTGATTACAAAGAACCTTTGACTCCTAGCCACATACCTGAATTAAAAATTGCCAAGAAATTTTGAAATTATGTAAAAATGTTAGAAAGTTCTGTGGAACACAATGGCAATAATAAATGGTAAAAAACACAGAAAGTTAGAGTCAGGCGAGATATACCACCCCATTTGCTGTTTACATTAGCAATGATACCATTGTTGATAACATTAAACAAAACAAACTTATGGATACAAATTATCTAAGCAAGCTCATGACAGTTCTTACACATTTGCATAAAATGAATTCTAGGACTTTTTTTCCCCAAGGGTTTTCCAGGAGTTCATCAAAACATTCCAGGAGCTCAAATTTTTGCTAGAATCATAGTACTTTGTTTCACAATTTGCAAAGTGGGATTAAGTTTTTCTATGCATTTAGAATTCTAATAAAGCCCTACAGATTTTGCATTTCAACTGTTACAACATGTTCTTCAGTGTGCATTACATCTTCAATAAAGTGACAAAATTTCCCCATCTAAGAATTGCTCTGTATAAAACTTATATGAGCAATTTGGAACTTTCTTCCTGCTATATGAAGAAACAAAAGAGCAGGTACTTTTCCTTTTGTTTGAAAAGAAGTTCAAAATCTTCCATTACCTATAAGGCCGTTTTCTCTGTAAATTACAGCAGGCAGAAAAGTTTTGTTTTTAACTTTAATTTCACTTTAAGCTAAAGGGAAAATGTTTGCTCTGTTTTGATATAGCAAGAAGGGACTAAGAAATAAAAAGCTTGCATTTATACAAAATTAAAAAACTGGTACTGTCATCAACTCTGTGGAGTTCTGGAATCTCTCACAACTTCTGGCCACAATTTCCACAGACATGTATTAATTGTGGATGGTTTAATTTCACTGAGGAATTCTTTGATGTTCAAAGACAGTCAGACACATTGTAATTTTTCCAGCTTTTGCTCATTGTTAGACTTGATTGATTGTCCATATCTTTCAATAGACCTTTGGATGTTCTTACATAGCATGCCTTGAAAACCACAATCACACCTTGATCTAATGACTGTAAGATACATGTGGTGTTTGGTGGAAAAAAAAAAAAAAAACACTTCTACATTTGGATGGTCAAATTTTAGGGTTTGAGAATGGCCTGGGGCATTGTTTATTAAGATAACTTTAAATGGCAGTGATTTAGATATTAAATATGTCACTACTTCTCAAACAAATCAGTTTTTGAACCAGTCAGTGAAAAGTGCTGCAGTTGCCCAGGCCTTCTTATTAGCTTTCCAAAAGACTGGCAGATGATCCTAATTTTTTTCTTTTAATGTTTAGGGATTTAATGACTTGTTCACAACCATAATTTTAATCATGCAGCCACTTACATTTGAGCAAAATAGTCAGTCTTTCTTTCACAGCTTTGAATCCCGGTGCAGTTTTCTCACATTTGGCCAAAAAAAGTTCTTGACTGCATTCTTTTCCATAACAGTCCGGTTTCATCCACATTAAAAACTACTTCTGGTAAACAGACTTTTTTTTTATTATTATCCTTTTCAATTCAGAAGTATCATTTTTTAGCTGCCTCTTGGTCAGCTGAAGCTGCTTCACCTACTAACTTTACATTGTGAAGGCTGAAAGATTTTAAATTTTTTTTGAACCAGCCCTTACTGGCTACAAAACCTATTACTTGTGCTGCTAAAGCTACTCCACTCAGTCTATCCGCAAAATGTTGATACTGATTTTTCGTCTTTTCTCAGATTAACAGAGAACTCAAAGGTGCTTTCTTTTTAGACTGGTCATAGATTTAAGCTTTTTCAGTTTTTTCCATTCTGATGTCACATGTTGTGAAGCATATCTTCACAACTGATCTAAAGATTTAAAAGCTTTTTTCAGTTTTTTTTATTGACGTCGCACATGTGGAGCATATTTTCACGACCATTTGATCACTCTCCTGCACGCCATGACAGATTTTATCTTCTGAAGCCTCGATAGTATGAACACTAGATTTACCGATCCCATAAACCCTAGCACCTGAAGCTGAACTCTCTCTTTTTGCTAGTTTATCCAATAACTCAATCTTCTTTTATAAAGTCATAACTTTTCTTGATAATTTCACAATTGAACCCTTTCCTCTAAAAGCCATTTTGAGGGAGTAAAATTTAAACCAACACACAAATGATGCATCTACATGCAGTGACTCTGTAAAGAGACAATGCACAAACCACTTGCTACAAGACAACAAAGAGTCACTGAGGTCAGTCACAACACATCACACATGGATACATAGCATGGAAGGAGTGACACTGGCCAATCAGGTGGCAAACAGAGAAAAGCAGCCCTAATTTACATGGTAATTCAGATGGCTTCACCAGCCTGCTTGCCGGACAGTAACAGTATGAATTTACATTGTGGTGCATCTCCTGGCAGGTTGGATACAGACTATGAATTATGTACCACAGTTCAGGTTGCCGAGTTTTGCATTGCACTAGAAATGCTAGATCAGCTCGATGCATTGGTCTATCTTTTTCTCTTTTGTGGACAACAAAGGATGGGCTGATGATTGGGACCCATCTGGCCACTTTGAACACAAGTTGAAATCAAGATATGGAAAAATTATGCGTGCTACTTTTCATTCCTACGATATTTTTCACTGTTTTTATTGTTTTTTTATTTTTCGTTATTTCACAAATATGTGTAAACAAAACTGCAGATAATGAAGGATTATTGTAAGAGTCAATAACAATGACTTTCCATGATTTGAAAATCTCTTTAAATATATATAACTATTATTATGAATCTGGCAACCATTCAAAATCTTTTGTTCTTGCAAAAATAAAACAAACAAAAAATTCAACTAAAAGTTCCTAAGCTATACATAAAAATCCCACATAATTCAAATATTCTTGTTTTTGTTTTTTTTAATTCTTTAACTTCAGTTGTCTTCATAGTCATGTGCTTTTACCCACAATTTTTGTAGTCATTCTTCCACTGATAGTTACAATCTCCAAGTGGGTAACTTTCAATAATTGCTAGAACACCGTCGTTGCATGATATAACATGAAATTCAAATTTAAGGATGCAAAATGACTTTTATTTACACTGAAGCAAAAGTTGAAAGTCAAAATCACATCACTAGATCTTTCGTGCTGGCTCCCAGCACATCCTCAGGTGAATTCTAAAACAGGTATTGTAAACATTTGAAAAAGAGTCCACTGTGGAACGTCAGCTCCTAAATGACTTCAAAAAAACGTCACCATACTCTGACTTTGGGAATGCAATTACATACACAGGTACATACAATATATCCTTGAATGAAGAAAAAGAAAAAAACAGATTTAAACACTGAAAATATACATAGTTCTGATACTCCAACTAAACAAATAAAATCTTCAACTAATAACTTTTATTGCAACTGCAGAGATTCAATAAACAGGGCATTCTTAGGATATGGTACAATAGTTTATTACTACAAGAATAAAAAATACACATAATTTTGAAATCTAACCTTTAATTTGAATTCTATTTCTGTCCTATAGCCTGTCTTCTCACAACAAATATCAACCTTGCCTCCCAGTTCTAGAGTCAAGGTTCCCATAAGAATTCCTTTGCAGTGAGCATATGGCATTGTTATAGTATAATCCTCACCTCTTGTCAATAGTGTTAAGTGAGCAGTACCATCCATTATGGCAGATATGGAATTCCCTAGGAACGTGAAGAAAAATTGTTCCACACAAGATCCTCACTGATATAGAAAAAGTCATTGATTTGAAAAAGATAAATTGCAGCAATTCTTAGTTAAATTACACAATTTACAACAGACTGATAGAAAAATTCTTAAACTGACATCTGGTATAATACTTTATGATGACCTTGACATAATAAGTAATAGAACTTTCAAAACATGCTTAAGCTACACAAAGAATTTAAAGTAAAAAAGCTTTCAACTGATACCTTTGGCCTTTATCAACCAGAAGTTATCACTGAAAGCTTCATTAACTAAATTTTTTTACATAACTTAAGCATGTTTTTGAAGTTTTGATACTTATTATTTATGGTTGTGTGTTTATGTTCAAATTTATGTTATCTTGACATAATTTATCAATAGGCATACATACTACACAAAATAAGGGTAAAGAAAAAGAACATTTAAATTTGTTAGTACACAACAACAAAAAACTGCAGCAAGCTTTTTCTCAAATGACTTGCACAGGGCTCCCATCTACTTGAGTAAAAAAACGTAGGAAAGTTTTAGGGAACAAAGTAGGATAATTTTTTAAAACAAAGTAGGTAAATTGTAATGGCGATAGTTACTATAATAAAGCCACACAGACCCCCCACCCTACCCCCACCCATGCAATATGTACTAGTGTAATACTGTAATAATACATTTCACAGGTAGGTCTAGTTGACTTACTTAAATATATATATATATATATATATATATATATATATATATATAGCAAAAGCAAATAATGTGAAAAAACAAAAGCCAGTGAACAGATTTGAAATTCATTAGTGCCAGAGAGAAACCCACAATTCTCTGGTCTTAGTAGATTAGTGAGTGTCTTCTTGTTGCTTGCCCTTGACGAAGCCAACAAGAGGGCAGTCATTAATATGCTTCCTTGCATTCTTTATTCGGTACTTTGCATAGTTTGAAGCTAGACTGGTTCGGATGGTGTATTTGGTTATTGATGGTCTTTCTATTATTTTTGTTTCTCTTGTTCAAAATTTTGCTTTGTTTTGCACTACATATATCATCATCATCATCATCATCATCATTGTCAACCATTATCAATCCACTGCTGGATGAAGGTCTCCCCAAGTTTCCTCCACAACGGTCTGTCTTGTGCCAGTCTCCTCCATGTCACCCCTGCATACTTTCGAATTTCATCCACCCATCTCCCATGTGGTCTTCTTCTGGGTCTTTTCCTGTCCCTTGGAATCCAATCTAAAATTTCAGCTGTCCATCGATGATCTGTCCTTCTGGCAGTATGTCCAGCCCATTGCCATTTCAGGGATTTAACTCTGATCATGATGTCTTCCACTCTTGTCATTTTTCGGATCCACGGTTCCTCTTCTTATCTCTCCTGGTTACACCAAGCATGCACCTCTCCATGCTTCTTTGAGTTGTCTGCAGCCTTTGTATGTCTCTTTTAGTTAAGGTCCACGTCTCCGCACCATACGTAAGCACTGGAAGGATGCATTGATCAAACACTTTTCTTTTAAGACATAATGGCATATTGCTCTTGAAAATTATGCTGTTTCTTCCAAAAGCTCTCCAGGCAAGTTTTGTACGCCGATTAATTTCTTCATCAATGTGACCCTCACTTGATATCTGCTGTCCAAGATAAACGTACGTGTCTGTTATCTCCAGCTTTTCTCCATCAATCGATAAATCTTCATTTCTTGTAAAAGCATTGAACATCACTTTTGTCTTCTGAAAGTTCATTTCTTTACTCTTGTCAGCAAGTTCCTGGATCATACTCTGCAGCTCTGATGGGGTAGTTGCAAAAATGACTACGCCATCAGCAAAACGAAGGTGGGTTAGATAATCTCCATTAATCTTTTATCCCCTTGTTTTCCCAGCTCAGCGACTGAAAAACACCCTCCAATGTGGCATTAAAGAGCTTCGGAGATATGGTGTCACCTTGTCTCACTCCCTTTCCAATTTTTACGTGTGTTGTATTTTCAAACAGCCTAATCTTTGCACTTGCATTTTCATAGATGTTATTAATAATATTAATGTATGCATCTTCAATACCGCAGGTTTTCAGAGCCATTGTAACTGCTGATGGTTTCACCGAATCAAAGGCTTTTTCATAATCGATAAAAGCCATGCACAATGGAAGTTCATATTCCTCGCTCTTTCAATTAGTTCTCTGAGCACGTGGATATGATCTATTGTGCTGTAGCCACTCCTGAATCCAGCTTGTTCTCTCGGTTGAGCCATGTCCAGTGTTACCTTCAAGCGGTGTGAAAGAACTTTAGTGAAGATTTTATAAATTACTGATAGGAGGCTGATAGGTCTGTAGTTTCCGAGATCCTCAATGTCACCTTTCTTATGTAGCAGGATCATTGTAGCGGTGTTCCAATCCTCAGGAATCTTTCCTTCATTAAGGCATCGAGTGAAAATTTGGGCGAGTACTGTTTCGATTTCTCCACTTGCTTCTTGTATGATGTCTACAGTAATTCCATCTTCTCCTGGAGCTTTTCCTCGCTTCATGTTCTTGATTGCATGTGCAACTTCTGCTGGAAGGACTGGAGGAACTCTGGTACTGGTATCTTTCATGATGTCTGGAGTGCATATATCATCCCTTTCATATAATTTGGAGTAGAAATCTTTCACTCTTGTCAAAATTTCTGCCTCTATTTCTTGTTACAGAACCATCTTCTTTTCTCAGTGCCATAATCTGTTTTCTTCCCTTACTGAGATGTCCCTTTGCTATCTTTAGGCTTTGGTTGTTTTCAATTGCTTTCCTCACTAGTTCACAGTTGAATTTCCTTACGTCTTCAGTGATACTTTTTCTTACTGTCTTGCATAGCTCTATATATTCCACTTTGCAAGTCACATCTTCTTTAGTTGTCCTCATCTCTCTTCTTTTTGCATCAACATTTTGGTTTTTCCTGATAATTTGTTCACATGCAACTTGTTCTTAGACCCAGCTAATTTTGTTGCTGTTTCCATAAGAGCTTTGGTTACTTTTCTGTTAACTTCAGAGATGTCCACTTCTTCCGATGTTAGGCCTTCTAAAGCAGAGAACCTGTTCTTCAGTTCTAACTTGAAGGTATTATGGTGTTTTTTTAAGGTTGGTTATGTCAATAGATTTTGTTTGTCCTATGAGCTTGCCACGTTCAAGTTTAGTGTTGAGGTGCATCTTACATCTCACCAATCTATGGTCACTACCTGTGTTGAACTTGTTTAGCACACTGCAGTCTTCTATGACGAATTTTTTGTTACACATAATAAAATCAATTTCACTTGTCGTCCCATTTGGATGTCTCCATGTCCATTTCCTGTGTGGCTTTTTCTTGAAGAAGGAGTTCAAGATGAAAAACCCTTCTGCCTCTGCAAACTCAACGAGAGTATTTCCACGCTGGTTTCTGTTGCCATGACCGAATTTACCTACCTAAGTTTCATTCTGTTGCCGTTGCCCTATTTTTGCATTGAAATCTCCCATAATTATTTTCAAGTGCTGCTTACCTTTATTATTTAGATGACAAATTTCCTCATAAAATTCTTCAATTTCTTCTTCAGGATGACTTGTGGTGGGTGCATAAGTTTGAATAATCTGAGCCTGGTATCTTTTCGAGAGTTGGATAACAAAGTCGTGCAGCTCTGTCAGAGGAACTTTCAACTTCTACAACTTTATCCTTCAGTTTCTTGTTTATTATAAATCCAACACCACTAGTTCTGCCAGTATCTGTCCCACGATAGTAGAAGAGATGTCCACTTTTCAGTTCGATGAGATCTTCTCCTTTTCTCCTTACCTCACTTAGCCCCACGATGTCCCACTTGATCCTTTGTAGTTCCTCTTCCAATTCAAGAAGCCTTGAATCAGAAGATAGGGAGCGTCCATTGTAAGTAGCCAAGGTCAGCATCAGATGGCAGCCTAGTCCGGTCCTCCGGGGATTCTTAGCACCCTCTGCCTTCATGTCGCACTGGCCGCTGCCTTGGCCAGGTACATTCCAGCTGCCGGAGACTGAGGGCCAAGATTTAAGTTGTGGAGTCATTTTTGGAGGGGTTTGGCCATAACTCACCACGCTGGCCAAGCGGGTTGGTGAGTGTGGGATAGCATTTCCTCTGATCCTGATGGTATAGTTATACCGCTATGGGCGGTCGTCAGAGCCCCTTTAGTGGGAACAGGATGCACCACGAGAAGGCGGGGTTGACATTTGTCAAGGAGAGGCTGTGATGTTACGCATCACCTGACCTTACATCCCACTACATATATATATATATATATATATATATATATATATATATATATATATATATGAAACAATAACATTTACTATAAAGGAAACAGTATCTAAAACATAATTAATGACAATATATTTTACTATATGATTTCTTTGTTGCAGGCAATAAAGTGCATTTCTGAGAACTCCTTTTTTGATTTTCATACACAGTGTAAAGAAAAGTATTAAAATAAATCATATCCGGCACTATACAGAGGTTAAATGTCTAGTCAAAACAAAAAAGAAACTACTACCAGTATTTTACTGGTAACCACAGTCCATCCAATTACTTCAGGTTTTTCTTTTTTTGTGTGAGATGAGAGCATCATCCATTTGTTGCAGTCTTCTGGTAGATATGTCTATCATATCACATGCTAGAGATGCTTCACTAAAATCTTTTCTTTTTAGTGCTTCATGCAACTTTTTCTTCCCTTCACCTAATAATTTTTGGGTAGCTGTCTTTTCTTTGAATGTGTCTTTGTTAGAAAAACTCTGTTCTTTTTCAGCTTCAGATTTCTCTGAAACTTTTGATTCTTTCTGTTTCCGATTTTCAAGCCTTTGCTTTTCCAAGGCTGCTTTATATTTTCCATTAGAAGCCCTTGCTGCCTCTAACATCTTTTTGGTGATAGGCATGTTTTCAATTTTTCCTTGAACTCGCAAATAATCTTTTACTACTCTTACACCTTTGATGGTATTTTCTGCCAAAGCATTTCTTTCAGACATCAACAATGCGTTATTCAAAGAAAAACCTCTTTCCACATCTGAATTTACATGTGCTAGTACCAAAAAGGAAGGAATGTATTTAGCCAGAAGAGGATACCTGCATTTACTATCTAGAGATTTGATCTTGAATACTTGTGTCCAATAGTAATCAATTCTGTGATACTTCACCATTATTTTTTTCCTGGATAAACCATTGTTCCTTAATGTCATCATCTACCTGGTATGATTGCCATTCATCTACAACTCTGTCCCCTTCGCTGTCATTCAGAGCATGCAGTCCCTGAGTTATTATGTGCCTAAAAGATTTACAGCTCTCTTCCTCAGTGTACAACAAACCATGAAGACATTGCAGGTTTTTCAAGATCCTGTTTTTGATTGGCAGCATTGTAAAAATCTGTTACTGTTTTCTTATAAAAACATAAGACTGCTGAGTTATACTCAAGTTTATCCCTGTCCGATATTGCAGACAATGTCAAAGTATGCTTTGCTTCAGTTCCTACTTCCATTTTGTGCAAAGGCAACAGGTTTTCACTAGTGAAATTTATTGCAGAGAGATTACCAGAGAACTCCTTCACAACATGTGGTTTCACAAATTTCCTCAACATGATCTTTAGAAGTTGACATAACTCATCATACAAAATATGAACAAGTGGCTGTTCATTCTGAAAAGTGCAAAGGAACTTAGAAAACAACTCACTAATGTGAACAAAAACTACATCAAGGGATGGAGCAATTTGTTCTTCAGCACACTAACAATGCTGTTATATTGAGTGTTATTTACACACACAGAATTGTTATGTTTTGACATGATGAACTTTTAAAAGTAAGGTTGCAAAGCTTCATGTTGTTCGATGAGTCTCTTCATTACTGGAGCAAGAGTAAGCCATCTACAGCTTACAAACTGCAAAAAGTAATTATCTCACACAGCTCACAATTTTTGCGACGCTTTAAAAATCTTGTCTCCTAGCAGCAGATTGCATGAACCACTTACACTGGCATGCAAAAATTAAGGACGAGACGGTTTTTCAAATGTAACGTCGTGCAGAAGTGCTCCACATCGACTCAAATCATGCCATAAGATCCCCAAGATGTAAGAATATGGGACAAGTGAGCAAAACCGTCCAAACAAGGAATACAAAGGCACTTTATTGAAAAGGTAGCTTCGAGCACAACTGGACAGAAGACAGAAACAGCCATGTGACAGGCGGCTGCCAAGAAAAATCCAGTCTTTAGTAGGGGATATGATCACCCCTGACTGCATTGTAGGATTTACAACGTCTGTCCATGCTGAGGACAAGGTTGTCAAGGAGCTGTTGAGGCATCGCAGCCCATTCCTCTTGTAGCGCCAATCACAGCTGCGGAATCATTGCTGGCGGCTGGTGATGTGCTGCCAAGCGTCTCCCAAGAAGGTTCCACACGTGTTCGATTGGATTCAGGTCTGAGGACCTTGCGGGCCAATCCATGCATTAAATATCTTCACTCTCCAACAGCTCTGCGACAGTCACTGTATGATGAGGTGTAGCGTTGTCGTTCATGAAGAGGAACTCAGGACCCACAGCACCTCTAAACAGGTGCACATGAAGCAGCAGAACCTCTGTACAATAGAGGACACCAGTGACTGAACCTCCTTGGAAGATGCGGAGGTCAGTACAGCTACCAAGCACGATACCGCCTTAAACAAGAACTCTGCCACCTCCAAACCGGTGCCTTTTGATGATGTTGGAGGTGTGATTGCGTGTTCCCTGCTCTATCCAGATGTGTATACGTCCAGAATCGCTCGTCAGACTAAATCGGCTCTCATCCGTAAAAAGAACTCTACCCCATTGCTGATGTGTCTAGTTCTTGTGTTCTTGGCCCCACAGAAACCACCGTCTCCGATGAGCAGGCGTTGATGGCACACGCTGTACTGGTCGTCGTGCAAATAGACCACCTTTGTGCAGCCTCCTGGCCATGATAAAACGCGATAACGTACGTCCAGTTGTCTATTGTATGTGCCTCTTGCGATTTCTCCCGCTGTCTGCCGTCTGTCTCTTCTTGCCAGTTGGACAATATACTGATCGTCCGCCGCCGTGGTTGCTTGTGGACGACCACTGCTAAACTCTCGGACAACTGTTCCTGTCGTTTGAAATGCTCTCCAAGCTCGTGAAACGATGCTGTGAACAATCCCGAACTCCTCGGCCACACTAGTCACACTTCGACCTTCTTCCAACTTCCCAATGACGCAACCTTGGGTAAAGTCAGCCAGATGTTGTCTACTGGATTGTCTGTTGGCCATATCACACAGTGGCAGCAACTGGACATCATTCAAACCGATGTACACCGTGCAATAGCTTTCACCGAATTGCTAAGCGTACACACTGCCCGTGTGCTTTATACCCTTCCGACCCCCCCGTCATGCTGCATATATGCGCATGCCCTAACGTACCGGACCAAGTCTATCTCCTGAGTGGTCTTTTGGTCCGTTCTGCCTGCTCGTTCCGCTGTTATGCCAATTTCTCCTCTTTATCCTTAATTTTTGCACACCAGTGTATATACATTATGAGCATAATCTTCAATCATATTAAAATGTACTCCTTTTGACTACTGCCAAATGCATTGTGCACGATGTGTAAGTTACCAGACCCAATGTCAATAAGTCCAGGGGAACCAGACAATTTTACTGCATTGTCCATCTTTTTCCAAAGGGATTTGTTTACATTTGGACCGTCCATTGCTAGCATGGTCATTTTAGACAAATGAAGCCTTTCCATTTCAGTTGTTTACAGATCTCTGTAAACATTGTTTCTGCATCTGCATGACCTAAAAACACCAAAGACAAGTAGTGACATTGGACTGGCTGGGTAACATCAAGACTAAAACCGGACGTACATAGCCAACTGCTTTTTTCACTTGGGCTGTTGTTGTTTCACCTACACATAAAGTAAAGTACACACCAGAACTGCAAATGATTGATATCAATTCCTGTACAATGAATGGTCGGAGGCCGTAAGTTATTAAATATGACACTTTTGTTCTGTCCAAACTGAAGTTTTTATCAGCTTCCCCAAACATTGTTACAAAAAGAGCCTTTAAACACTTACATGAAGCAAAAGAAAAATTAGAATCAATGGCTTTAAAAGTGCACAGAATTTCAGCTTTGTGGCAATCTGAATCATTAAGTGAAACACTATCTGTGTTCTTTGATGATGTCCCAACAACTGTCCCTTTATTTACAAAAAGTTTACCCTGGCTGGTAGACTGTACTACATTTGCTTTGGTAGAATGTTTTTTTGTGCCACTGTGTTTTAAAAGATGGTCTTTCCCCTATTCGCACATGAGAAGTACACATTACCCAATGAGCAAAAAGCTTCAGTTTCATTTCTGTCCTTACTACACCACAAGTTTATAACATGGTTATTTCTATCCAACTGAAGCAGCCACTCTTCACTAAAATGTGTTTCACGAGGCATTTCTCAGGATCTCAGGATAAAATTCTAATTGATTTTCCTTTGCAAAAACAGCAAATAATGAGTGTTAAAAATTAGTGTTATTATGAATTAAAATAGTATTTCATTACATGAAACTATTATTTTTGAAGTGTGACATATTATTTATGGGCTGCGTGAGAATGAGAAAGACTTTTGTTAAAAGTATGAAAAAATAGGACAAAACACATCATTTGACTAAAAAGTAGGACATTTTACAAAAAAAGAAAAAAAGTAGGACAAGTGGAAGCCCTGCTTGCATTTAAATGTCTCTTTAGTTTAATCGACTTCACTGCAGAGTGGTCATTTTGGTGAGCAAAATGCAACAGTAACACTTTTAATGTATTAAATAATTTCTTGTGCACTTTAGGTACGAAAAAATGAATGGATGTAGAAGAATATTATACTGGAGAGAGAGAGAGAGAGAGAGAGAGAGAGAGAGAGAGAGAGAGAGAGAGAGAGAGAGAGGGGGGGCATTCATGGACAAAGAATAAACTTTATACAATATTCTTCTACGAGTAAAAGAAAAATATTGATGAAGAAGGGATGGAAATAGCAAGGGCAC
Source organism: Macrothele yani (assembly GCA_039090855.1). NCBI lineage: Eukaryota > Metazoa > Arthropoda > Arachnida > Araneae > Macrothelidae > Macrothele > Macrothele yani. The sequence goes on along the minus strand of CM076990.1, from coordinate 18,287,777 downwards.
TTCCGAACCACTGGCTACAACTACTCCAGTGATTGTCCTCATGATGACCAACAACTACTCCAGTGATTTGTCTTTCTAGTTGGAACATTTGATCACCAAATATATTAACATTTACTTCTATAAAACCCGTAATTAAACATTTTTCAATGTGGGTAAGTTAATCAAATTCAACATGTAGTGTAAAGATAGACTTGTGACAGTAGACTGAACAAAATAAAAGACTGGTATGGCAACATAATAGTTTCATCTGAAACTCTATTATATGAAAGCTTTATACTGAAAATAGAAAAAACCACTAAGAGCCCCCCCCCTCCCTCTCTGTTGAACATTAAACTGATTAGGAAAACAATTATTCAGTAACTGATCAGATGAATGTAAGCATATGCATAGTAGTTAACATGTGTTTCAATTGCAAACAATTTCCTCATCAAATGATCAGTTAATAAAACCCATATTTAAATAACCACTGAAAAACCAATTTTTATACACAAAATTTTTCTCAACCACAGAAAACCAATTTTTATATACATGCAAAACAGGATATGAAGTTCAAAAGTAGTGCTTCATCACAAACGTAAGTCATCTGACCTTCAAAAAGATTACATTCCTCAGATCAAACACTGACCCATTCCCTTCAGCTGGTGAGGAATCATCCAAAAAATTCCTGTGTATATCAAATAAGAAGGTAACTTTTCCTGCTAAGGCTTACCAGTGCTGCATTTTTGTTATTGTGACTAGAAATTTTCACAGAGTTCTGCTGCTTACTCTTGGGATCAAAATGGTGTGGCAAGATCTTTTCTAAAATTACCATTTTTGGCTTAAAAAGTCATCACCACCCTTAGTGACATTTCTGTTCACCTCTAGATGTGCATTTGTTGTTGCTCAAGTATCAGTAGTCTTGGGACCCAATATATGCAAGATATCAGCAGTATTGTCCAAAATATCATGCACAATAGTGTGTGTGTTTCCTGTTGATATATCCTAAAATTTTCTGCCAGTTCCTCTCAGTTATATGGGGATTTTCTCTCATGATGCCAACAGTTTTGTTGATGGCTTACTTAATTAATGCAGCAGCTGAAGCATCCATCCCACACTCCTTTGTGATTATGTTTCTCCTAAAAGAAAACAAGAAAGATGGCACCAAATTTCCGGGTGTAATGAGCACATCTTTTGAATACATTCTGATGCGAATTAAATTTATCGAAGCTATTCAAAGTCAATGGAATTGGTATGGGAAACAGTAGTATCTGACAAAAGATAAAAGTTTTTCAACTGGGTTTTTAGTCCCACAGATAATACTGTAAACAGAAACATGAACTTACGCCCTCTGGTTTTAAGAAAACTGAAATTATATGAGAAACACTTTGCAGCAGAAATGCTCTCAAACAAAGAAAGAAAGAATTTTTCAAATTGGACTCTTAGGAGCAGAGATATCAACAAATGTAAGATATGCATCTAGGTCCCCTGGTGGGGAAAACATGCATTATTTTAAGAAGAAAGAATTCTCAAAAGGTTTTTTGATGTGAGCGGTATCAGTCTAGGAAATAATTTTTTCAGTCAAGTTTTCAGGAGCTCCGATTTTGCTGCAAATACATACATCAAAAGCAGAAATTAACACTTACGCCCCATGGTGACCAAACCATTTTTTTTTTTTTTTTTTTTACCAAAAATTCGAAATTGCATGCTGAAGATTTCCCATCAGAAGCTGTACCTGGTGCAGAAAGAATTTTTCAAATCGGAGTTTTAGAAGCAGAGATACCGGGGGGAATGCAATTTACTCTTACGCCCTAGCAGAAAGTCTATGAATTACTTGAAAATTTTGAAATTATATGAAAAACATGTTGCACCGGAAACTATCCAAGCATCGCCCCCCCCCCAAATCCGAAATCTTGGAGGCTACAGAACTAGTCCAGGTTAAAGTGGCAGGCTTTTCCTTTTCTGCTGTGCAATTTACCGAACGTAATAAATTTACAAGGGAAGGCTCATGTGACCGAGCTTTTATGTTTTTCTGATGCTTAGCACCCAGTTCATGACTTGTGATGGCCTGCTTACCCACATTACTCAAACTGAAAATTTTCTGACAAAAACTGCATCTCGCAGAATATGGGTTCTTCAGAACTTCTTCAATCCAGTCTGCATATTGCGGATATGCATTATAATCCATCCAAGCTATATTAAATATGCTCTTACTGTACTTTGAGCAGCCCATGGCTGAACTCACTAGGTTGAATAATATGCAAAAATGAAAAATGCAAGTTCTCACAACAGCAAAATCAAACCTGTGTCACTAACGTATAAGATGCTGGGAACTCTTGAGTTTTCACTGATTTCGCCCCCACATGAAACCACCATGACACCAAATAAACCTTGTGCGTCTTAAACTCCAATCCGCTTAAAACATGCCATACCAAAGACTAAAAAAATTAACAAGTACAGTATACACACATTATATATCACCTCACATAGCTTTCCGAAACCAAAACTTTAACGAACGTGCATAAGCCGAATCACACAACAGCGTGGTGGCAGAGATGACATGTAACGCAGAGAAGCTGGGAGGTCGCCAATCAGTTGCACTGTGAACAAAGCAAAGCTGCCAGGAGAGGGGGAGGGGAGGATGCCTATGATGAGAGCACGAGGAGTGAGCGTTGACCTCACCAATACAAAATTACTCCCGCCACCTGCCGTCCCTCCCCCCAGCTTCGTTGATCTTTCATTATGACATCCCTTCCTCCCGCTCCGTACAATAAATTTCAAAATGTAAAAACTTTTTCCTGGTTTTTACGAGAAATTTAATATTTTCCCTGATTCCTCCCGGTTTTTAAACCTATTATAAAATTCCCCGTGTTTTCCCAGTTTTCCCAGTAGCGTGGCCACCCTGCATGCTTAAACATAAATCAGGAGATGCAGGCTTGATTCCCACTCCAGGGTGATAAAATTTTCAAGTTTAGTGAAAGATGGCAACATGGATAACAGAAAAACGTATGGCATTTATACGCTGAGATGTTGCATATGTGCTTTACATGTAGTTGTTAAGAATTATTTCTTCCGAGGATTCACTTCCTATTTATCTTTATGCAGAGCTGCAAACTTTTCAAAATCAAAAACCAGGACATCAATACATTATTTTTTCAGGTAGAACCATTTAATGGTGGTTTTAACTGTTGTAACTTTACATGTTATATTTCCTTTTAGTGGAAAGCAATTTCTTGGTTGGAAGTTATTAATATTCGCTGCGAATATATATCGTGGTAATCGTATGTGATTCAAGGAAAAATCTTTCATGTACCTCTCGGTTGTAGGTGGTTGATGTCCAAATCTTTGCACTGTTGTTCTCATCAGGTTCTTGGGTTTAGGCTTTTTTTGACAAATTTCCTTCAAAAAGTCCGCACGTTTCTTGAGTAGGATATACTTTTTTAGTTTAACTACGGGAGGCACATGAAGACAAAGGAGATGTGAAAATTACGTTGGAGAACTTGAAAAACGGAAAAATTAATCACTCGTAAAAACATTCGCATGAGGAATTGCAATCACCAAAATACTTCGTGCCGCCCCGGTGGCGCAGTGGTCTAAGCGATCGCCTCTGATCATTCGTCCGAGATGGGCCTGGGTTCGAATCCCGGTGAGGCATGGATGTTGTGTTTGTCTTATGGCACTGGCTCTCTCCCTTCCCTGGAACCAGTGACCCTAAATTAGGGGCGGGCAACTGCTTATAGCCCATTGAGTTGCTCACGGTGGTAAAAAAAAAAAAACTTCGTCAGATCTGTCTGCCATCTTCTGGAACCTCTGATCATCCGTTCTCTCTGCAGTTTATGTTGAATATGCGACGTGCTCAGTTTGGAAATCTTTGTGTGTGGTACGTCATCGGATGTGTTGCGTTGCCACTCCTGTGATTTGAAGACTTGGGAATTTTATTTTTTTTTAAAGTCTGCGTGCTTACATTGTTTCTGTTCTGTTTACCTTCCCATTTTTTGTTCTCTTCTTCTATCAGTATCTTCCATGGAATTGGCATTTCTGCACCCAAGAACCTGATGAGAACAACTGTGCAAAGATTTGAACATCAACCACCTACAACCGAGAGGTACGTGAAAGATTTTTCCTTGAATCACATTCGATTACCGCAATATATATTCGCAGCGAATATTAATAACTTCCAGCCGAGAAATTGCTTTCCACTGAAAGGAAATATAACATGTAAAGTTACAGCAGTTAAAACAACCATTAAATGGTTTTAACTGCTGTAACTTTTAACTTTTACATTTGTTTTAACTGCTGTAACTTTTACACACACACACACACACACACACACACACACACACACACACACACACACAAATAAAAATATAATCAGGCAAAGAAAAAAATAAGTAAAGTCGGAAAAATGTAATATGCGGAAATGGAGAACAATGTGACAATTTTTTATCCCTGCTATAGTAGTAATTTTCAGTGGGATTACAAACATTTGAGGGATTAGCTGACTTTTTACCAGTTTTTTCAACCGCTCCCTACTCTATCCTCACTTTTCGACCTTTTTCTTAAAAAATTTTATTGCTGGAAAGAAAGCAGTACTACTACATGACCTTTCACCAAAATGCACAAAATCAAAGACTTCCCAAGGCTTGGGAAAAAAAAGGGAAATTAAGTTGCAGAATTTTAGCTGGATTCCAGGGACTGTGCAAACTCTGTCACATGACCAGACATTTATAACAATTATAGCATCCAAAAAACAAAATAAATGATTAAACAAAAAATAAATGATTAAAAAAAATGTACTGAAGAAATCTTACGATACTGAAAACACCCAAGAAGCATTTCCAAAAAAGTTTAACGAGTGTTAGAACCTCAAAAATACGAAAATAAGCTTTACACCGACGTTTAATAGCACTATTTCACAGAGATTTTCGATTTCCATAGCACACTTGATGTTTTCCGTAGTCCATAGCGGACTAACAATTTACATAGTATCTATGTAAAATCCATAGTACTCTGAGTCTCTTAATCTTTCTTCCCACTACATGGTCTTACTCAGTGTCAAACAGAACGGTGTGCACGGAGATTTTCTGTGCTGAAGTCTCGACCATGACAATGGGGCACGGCGGTCTTGGCACACAAAGGTGCAAAATCTGCCTTTCGTAGCAAGATTTTGGTTTTGATGCACATTGGTGCAGCATTCCCATCCCTGCACGAGGCACCGCACAAGCAACGTGGATGTGACGTCCCAAACCAGTACTTCAACTTTCCAAGCCACTGACTGTCTTGCAGCCATTGCAGGGCTCATTGACCTTGGCACTTGAAGTGCCATGAATTAAAGAAAAAAAAAAAAAAAACCGTTTGTCTCCATTCGTTACCACCTCTCACAGCCAGCATTAATGCTGGAGGAAAATGATAGCTGATATCATTAATGGGGGGGGGGGGGGGGTTGCCATACATAATAAATTGAAAGAAAAAAATAAGAAAACCACAAAACCAGTTGTTGTTTTTTTGTTGAAAAATCGGATTTCTGGAAAATATTTTCGAAATCGGACTGAATGCAGGTAAACCGGGACACTTGGTAACTCTGCACGAGTGATGTCCACACACTTGTGATGTAACATAGGACTGATTGATGCAATCATTTGCACTGAGCTACAACTGTTTCATAAATAGTTTAAAAAGAAGCAATGATTGCTTATCACTGAACAGCTCTGCTGTATATAATATATCTGTCACAGAAATTTCAACAGAAATTAAAATCTCATCAGTCAGGAAAGAAAACAGCCTAAAATTTTGAGTTACTTTCTAACTTACCATAAAATTTTGACTTGGCGAGAATGCTTCCTCTAATGCAAAAACCATCTTGACGATTTGTAACATAAAATGCTGAAACTGGAGGATGATGAGAAACCTGCACAGAGATAAGCAGATTACATTTAATAGGAGGGATTTTAAGGATAAGTCCAAAAGATAATATTACACGCTAATAACTGAGAAGACAAATCTTCATAAATCCGCAATTGGTGTAGTAACAAATATACTTTAATTCCATGAACCTTTACTTGCTAACAGGAGGCTTTATCAAGGTAAGTTACATTAGACTAACACGTAACCCATTTGGAGTTCAAAATCCAAATGGATTTTAATTTTAAACTCCAAATGAGTTATATGTTCATCTAATGTAACTTTCCTTAATAAAGCCTCCCACCGGTATGGTTCTATCCAGGCAAGTTACATACATCAGTTAAAATATCTTTGTTACTAAAAGCAAGCAAAAATATCTTTGTACATACATACATACATATCATCAAGCTGTTCTCTGAGATTCAGAGGTTAGCTCCTCAAAGAAAGACCATGTGCCAAGTACACATTTAACTGATAAAACTTACTTACTGCTAGTGTATCAAATGTCTCCATTTGCAACGATCTCTGCACACCGCTTGAGCTTTATTAATATCCATCACACGCCGCACACAAGACCTTTTGTACTTCATAATCTTTTTCTTAAGCTGATATTCCTGAATCTGGTCCTCCCATAATTTCCTTGGCCTTCCTCAACCTTTCTTTCCTGCCACTTGGGCTGAAAAAATTCTCTTAGTCAGCACCACATCACTCACTCTTTCAACATGGCCAAACCACCTAAGAATATTAGTCTCCACCTTACTAACAACATTTTGCCTCACATTACACAACACCCCTTCATTCCCCACATGATCAGTGCGTGTCTTACCACAACCCCCCAGTAGGTAACACATCTCCCCAGCACAAACGACTCCTATGTCTTTTCTGGAATACCCAGGTTTCACTGCCATACATCAGAGTAGGAACAATTGCACTTTCATATACAGCCATTCGGGACTTCTTTGAGAACCCATCATTCCTGTGAAATCCTCCTAAGGCAGCTATGACTTTCAATGAATAATTAACTCGCCTATTTATTTCACAATCCAATTTGTTCTCTGTCAAACATACTTCCTAAATATACAAACTCATTCACCTGGCCAATCTCTGTGCCATTAAGGCTTATTTTGCATTCAGTATGAACAGTTCCTAGCTCAAAAACCATAAGTTTGGTTTTTCTCTTATTTATACTCAGTTTGAATTTCATACAAACTTCATACATCCGGGACAACATACTCTGCAACTCAATTTTTCTCTCTGCCAATAGGACTGTGTCATCAGCATAGAGCAATCTGCACACACACACACATATTACCAAGACACAAACCAGTATTATCCATTTTGGCATCACGCATGCATGCATCCATAAATATATTAAACAGCCAGTGTGACATTACACAACCTTGCCTGACTTCTGCATCAATAAAAAACCATTTCAACAAAACACCATTCACTCGTACACAAGCTCTACTGCCAGCGTACATGGCTTTCACACTATTAACTAGATAACCAGTAACGCATGACATATGAATATATTTATGCATGCATGCATGCATCCATCCATAAATATATTAAACAGCCAGCGTGACATTACAAAACCTTGCCTGACTCCTCTGCATCAATAGAAAACCATTTCAATAAAACACCATTAACTTGTACGCAAGTTATACTGCCAGCGTACATGGCTTTCACACTATTAACTAGATAACCAGTAACGCATGACATATGAATATATTTATGCATGCATGCATGCATCCATCCATAAATATATTAAACAGCCAGCGTGACATTACAAAACCTTGCCTGACTCCTCTGCATCAATAGAAAACCATTTCAATAAAACACCATTAACTTGTACACAAGTTATACTGCCAGCGTACATGGCTTTCACACTATTAACTAGATAACCAGTAATGCATGACATATGAATATATTTATGCATGCATGCATGCATCCATCCATAAATAAATTAAACAGCCAGCGTGACATTACAAAACCTTGCCTGACTCCTCTGCATCAATAGAAAACCATTTCAATAAAACACCATTAACTTGTACACAAGTTATACTGCCAGCGTACATGGCTTTCACATTATTACGTAGATTCCCAGTAGCACCGTATTTATTCAGTACCTGCCACAGAAGAGTCCTAATTACTTTGTCATAAGCTTTCACTAAATCTATAAAGGCAGCAAACGCTTTTTTACCAACAGACAGATACTTTTCAATCATCATGCGTAAAGCAAAAAAAATTTTAGTGCAGCCCTTGCAAGGCATAAAAAGCCACTCTCCACATCCCACACGTTCTCTGATGTAAGACCCCATACCCTATCAATAACAATCTTTCCAAATACTTCCCCTGGCACACTCAGCAAACTGATACCAAAAAAGTTCTTGCATTCAGTCTGATCACCCTTTCCCTTATACAAGAGAACAATGATAGCATCCCTCCAATCCTGAGAGACCATTCCTAGCTCCCAACATAACTGGCAAATTTCAGTTAAGTAGTCAATCACAGAGTCACCACCATATTTTAGCATCTCAGCAGATATGCCATCTACTCCGAAAGCCTTACCATTCTGAAGAGATTTTAGAGCTTTACACACCCCTTCTCTTGAGATCCCACCAGTGTTTCCATCTCTCACTATGACAGCATCTGCTTCTGCCTCAGAGTCATCTTTGGTTTCATGACCTAATAAATCACAGAAGTACTCACCCCATCTTTCACTTAGCTTATTGAGCTCCCATATCATTTTCCCGCCACTATTCTTTACACAACTTAGAATTTTATTTCCTTATTTTTCCTGTCTTATGTACTTCCAGAATGTTTTTCTATCTTTCCAAAAAGCCAAATCGTACCTTTCCTCCTTTTCCTTCCTATCATTTGCCTTACTGTGATGAACCAGCTTTGCTGCCTCATGTTTCTTACAGCAATATTCATCCTCAGAAACTCTACCTTGCAACATTCCCAAGTATGCTTCCTTCCTTCCCTTTACTGCTTCTTTAACCTCACTGTTCCACCAAGCATCACTTTTAAAGCTACCCACTGTTGCAGCACCACAGACCTCTTCAGCGGCAGTGGTAATACAGTTCTTAAAACATGTCCACTTCTTTTCTACATCCCTGTCGCAAGCCTTCAACTCATTCAGACGTTCACTGAGTAAATCAGAGTAACGCTGATGTTCTTCAGACAGCCTTTCAACATTTATTCTTTTTACCTTAGCCATCTTCTTATACCTCCTTCTTCAACCAACATTCAGTTTCACCCATGACACTAACAGGTGACAATCGGTGCCAACAACTGCACCTCTCATCACACTGGTATCAACAACTAAGTGTTTCAGAAGCTGATCACAAACAACAAAATCTATTACACTCTTTAATCCAAGAGTACGATTTTCCCAAGTGTGTGTGGATATACTTGTGGTTGAAAAACGTATTAGATACTCACAATCCATTTTCGATGCAGAGTTCAATTAATCTTTCACCATTATCATTCACACCAGGATCATTAAACTTACCCAGAACATTGTCAGAGATCCCATTCTGAACACCTATTCTAGCATTGAAATCCCCTGCTATTATGACTTTCTCTTTAGCACCAAACTGGCTCAAAACAGCTTTTAGCTCATTCCAAAAATCTTCCTATCAGTAAGTTCTGAGTCACAAGGAGCATACACTACAACAATTACTATTCTCTGAAGTTTCACTTTCAAATGAATCCAGAGAATTCTTTCACTTATGCTGCTATAGCAAATCAAGTTGTTCTTCATCCTTTCATTTAAAATCACACCTACACCAGCCTGTCTTCTCACATTATCCAACACTCCAGACCACACACTCACTGTACCATTCACTTCTTGTATCCCAATTTTCCTTCTTTTTAGTTTCACTCACACATAGCACATCTAATTTTTACTTAATTCCTTCAATCACCTCATTTATCTTTCCATTTATACCTCTAGTATTCCATACACCAATCTTACACTCACTCAGCCAAGATCTCTTTCTCATATGCCATTTAAAAAGTCCAGGTCTATTTTGTGGTGGACCATCCTTCTCAAGTGTGGTAGGTCCACCATATCCCAAACTTGAGTCCTTTCTTAGCTTTCTTTGAGTCTTTGTAATTGGGAAGTACATCAATGCAGAAGATTAGCCCACAGCAGACAGTTCCAGTTGGTCATTCAACCTAAGGATTCTGGAACATAACCCAGTGAGTTGGGGTAAAAATATTTTTGTTGCTACACCTATTATGGATTTATGAGACTTTATTGTCTTTCAAATTGCATTTAACTTAAAAATAATTACTGAAAGGCAATTTCACGTGACACGAACTAGTTTCATCATTTAAGTACTGTTGTCAAAATAAATAACACGAAAGTGTTGTGTAAAAATGGCAAAATATTTGAATACTCGTTGCAGTGTAATTTCACTTAGTGTGAACTATGATAGTTTTACCATCTAAACATTGTTTTCAATATCAATAATGTAAAAGTATCATGCACCCTGAAATCAGTGACACTAATGTGATAAAGATCTGAACACTCATTAATACAGTACTTGTAATGCTTCTCACCCAGAAGGAGAATAATTTGACATGAAAATGAATTTCAGAATTTATCTTAACACGAAAGCTCCCAATATGATAATTATCAGCTTCATCTCATTATCAAGTTAGTTTATTCTCTTGATACACATACTTTTACAGTTCCTTTTTAACTTCTCTTTTTTTCTGACCACATTAAAGAAAGTTTGCAGAGACTGAAAGATTTGAAACTTGATAAAAACTCAACAGTTTATCAGTTAACTTATAACATGATCCATGCACATATGTAAATTTGTCAAGGAATGTCCTAAATTTTTGAGCATCAAATTTGCCACTTTCTTTTAAAAGAATTCAATCATTATCAGTCTTCTGCTGTATGTTTTTTTTTTTTTTTTTGGTAATTCTCAACATACTGTTTTCAATATCATTTTCCTGAAACATCAAAAGACTGTTGATGAGCTCCAATTTTAGCAACATCTATCATAGTTCTTCATTTGGGTAATGCCAGGAAACTAAAAACTTGGCATTAATGGTCATATCAGGTCTTTGTTCTTGAAGCTTTAAAGAGGCAAACTGTTACAGTATTTTACTCCAAACCAATGACAGTGATATGACACCAAAAATGCAAGTGCATGCAGTGCAAAATCAAACAATTTTTTTCATTTCACACTGATTACCATGTTTACATGATCTAATGTAAGTTTTCAAGGTTTGTAAAAATTTTGTACTAAATTTCAGATAAATTCTAAATTTACAAAGTACTAAATTTCAGAGAAAGTCTTTGTTGGTCTTTGAAAAAGGACAATATATAGGAGGGCAGTATTCTGTAAAAAGAAAATTTAAGCACATTAAAAAAAAAATCTTCATTGCAATTTGGTTGGTAAATCTGTCTCATCCCTATTACTGTTGTAAGGTTTAGCTTCAGTGCTGAATGGCAACACAATTAATCTTCAGTGACATCTGCTTCATATTTAGTCATGTTTGATTATATCTAAGATATCAATGGATTGCTGTGAATCTAACAATCACTTTTTTTTTTTACTATATTACACAAATGAGTGTTCCAAAGTTCAAGCAGTGAATGAATGGCGAAAACTTTTAAATACGTTCAAAGGTTACTCACCATTTCATATACAGTTCCAGCAGTTTTTGGTTCATTTAAGTTACATTTCTAGCACGTTGTTAATTTGCTCATTGTTGTTTGAGAAGCGGATGAGCAAACTAACAACGTGCTAGAAATGTAACTTAAATGAACCAAAAACTGCTGGAACTGTATATGAAATGGTGAGTAACCTTCAAACGTATTTAATTATTAACAAGCACATTAGTTTAGTTTTTTGACAAAAATACTGATTGTGCATTTCAGAGGGGGAAATAAAAATCCTAAAGATAAAAGTAAAAATAAAAAGCCCTGCAGCTTTACATGGGGTAAAAGTACAGAGAAGGAAAGAAAAATCATACTGAATCCTAAAAACCTTTTCTATGGTTTCAGGGAAACGAAATTTATAAAATTATTAGGTAAAGCTTCAAAGAAACTAAATTCACCTGTTCTGCTATGTAGAATGTTCTACTCTCTGTTTCAGGATGCTTCCAGTAGCAGCGGAACATTTCACCAAGGATAGGATTGTACGGCTTCTTCAATCCCTTTGGCTTTTTGTAAAAACCAGAGAGATAAAATTTTGCTACAAGTTTCATCCGGGTAAAAGGATCATCTTCAGAAACCGCCCTAAAAAAGAGAAGTGGTTCAAAGTTGATATTTTGAAACAAAATTTCACAAATGTTCAAGAAAACTATACAGATGTACTGGAAGGGGGGCAACCACATGTTATAGACTAGATTAGTGGACTATGATTGCATAAGATACTGACACTCTGGCAATGAATGCATAACTGTTTACAATATCTTTAGTGAAAACCTATAAATTAACTTAGTTGGAAGAGTATGAAAAAAAAAAAAAAAAACAGTATAAAGATTGTCAGTAAGGTTTTGTCACATGGGTGTGTGTGAAAGTTTAATTGTTCCTATTCTGATGTACGGAAGTGAAACCCTGGTACCCCAAAAGAAATGAGAGTCATTTGTGTGCTGCAGATGTGTATAATTTTAGTATAATGTGTGAAGCAAAAGATTGTTAGCAGGATGCAGATAAATGTTCAGATATGGTCTAGCCATGTTCAAAGAATGAGCAATGAAGTGCTAAAAGAATTCAACCCAAGCAGCAAGAAAGCCAAGGAAATCATGGGTGGACCAAATTCAGGAATGTCTAAATGCAAAAAAGGTAATGAGTACAAAGAATTAAAGATCTTGTGCAAGATGTGCGACTGATCTCAGCAAAGCTCTTGTTGTGTCCAAGATGGAGATGTTTGATACAAATATACTGAAAGGACAAATTATTATGTACACCCACCTAATAGCATGTGACACCACCTTTTGCACGCAGAATAGCATCCAAACATCGTGGTACGGGCACAATGAGGTTCCGAAACACAGATTCAGGTGTTGCTGACCAACAATGTAAGAGTGTTTGGCGTAGAGCAGGCAGAGATGTAGGTGGGGATGGTTGATCATGAACAGCTTGTTCCAATATGTCCCATAAATTCTCTATGGGGTTGAATGTCCAGTAAGCAAGTGTGGTAAGCTCACTGCTATGCTCCTGGAGCCAGTCGGTCACTAGCCGGTACCGATGGGGTGGAGCATTGTCCTGTTGAAAGATCAGAACTTAGTTCAGACAGAGGCACGTAATGAAAGGGTACAGATGGTCAGCCAGGAGCTGCACATAGCTGGAACTACTGACGGAAGACTCAAGATGTACCAAGGGACCCAGACTGGACCATGTGAAAGCTGCCCAAACAGTTACGCCGCCTCCACCGGCCTGTAGCACCCCAACTTGGCATGTGGGGTCTGTAGCTTTGTGTGGTTTACGCCACACACACTGCATGCCATTGGGGCGATACAGTGTGAAATGGGATTCATCAGACCACATGACACATTTTCAATCATTCATGCTCCAGTTTCGATGGGCTTTCGCAAACTGCAGCCGAATCATGCGATGCTGTGTCGTTAACATTGGGACATGTGGACATCAACTGCCCCAGCCCAGTTGTGTTATATGTCGATGGATTGTCTTTGAGCATAGGCTTGTGGATACTCCTTTGTTAAACTGTAACATGATTTGCTGCAAACAAGCCTTCCGATTCATCTGTACAATGAGGGCCAATCATCGGCGTCCTTAATCATCCAATGCACTTTTATGGCCACATTTCATCCGATTGTTGGAGGTTTTGCTGGATTTCATGTACTCCTGGTACACACTTGCTAACGTTTGTTATGGAATTCCTAACAGTTTTGCTGTTGCGTTGATTGAAAATCCAGCCTTCCTGGCTCCCACGACTTGATCAAACTCACTTAAGTCTCGTCCTCGACCCATTCTGGCACTTGACTGAATGTATTCCTGTGCGTACCGACCCACTCTATTTATAGCCCCAACCAGTTTTCCTGCACACCATGATTTGCTGCTATCCTGTTGCTTTGCGTATTTTCACTAGAGTGTACATAATAATTTGTCCTTTCAGTGTATATCAACAGTCAGAACATAATCTAACACCATCACTAACTTTGATTTGGCAGATACGATTGCTTTTGGGGAGCTAACCTCTGAATCTCGAATATTCAAGAAACAGCTTAGTAATATGTATGTGTGTATGCCTATGTAACAGATTAGAAAGATCTCTTAAAAACATGATTAAAGGTACTATAGTTTTGAGGTTTTGAAATAATAATGATACTATACTAGTGACCATTTTTTGCGGCATTTAATCATAAAGCCATTTGTCTAGTACTTAAGAAATCAGTAAAGATACAAGATGCATCACAGTTAACAGACTGACAAATACAAAACTGAGGCATTATTTCCAAACATACATTATTCAAAGTAATAGCAAAATTAAAACCTCACATTGTGGTCAAGTGGAATAGATATAAAAATGTGTTACAGAGGCTTTGAAAGCAAAGCATGTGACTTGGCAGCATGAAACAACAGGAAACTCATAACAAATGGTGGGCAGCAAAAGCAAATGAAGCAACCTATGAAGAAAAAAAGGGTGATAGAAAGTATTTCAGTAATTTGGCCCAGTGTGTTAAGGATGCGTAAAGGAAGACATGAGCAGACTTCAGAAGTTGTGTACAAAAGAACTTTTAAAATAACTTAAAAGTATTTTGGTCTTTGTTAAAGTTTATACAACAGTTTTGTTGTATAGGAGTAAGTCTTGCTAAGCATACAAAAAGAGATGGAAAGCCTGCAATCCAGGGTACAAGACAAAGATCAGCAGCTTCTTCATCAAACAGATGGAGTGGATAATTTTGGAAACTTACAGAACAAAAATCATGAGTCTGGCAACAGGTGGACAACTACCATATATACTCGCGTATAAGTCGAGAAATTTGGGACAAAATGAGAGCTTCAAAGTAAGGGGTCGACTTATACGCGGGGTCTAAAAATAATGTAAGTCCAAAAGTTCTTCCCGTGAAGCAAAAGGCAATCCATCCCAAAAGAAATAAAAATGCCGATGCGGTATTAATTACGAAATTGCAACCCTCCGAAAGAAAAAAAAAAAGAAAGAAAGAAAGAAAAGACACCGATGTGCTAGAATTACGAAATCGCGACCCTCCGAATTTCTCCGCACTTTGAAAAGTCTCCTCTCTCCTGGCTTTGTGTATCCACAGTGCAGTCACAGCCGCGCACAGAAAGCTCCGCCCTTCCGACTAACAGTTGATTGCGCTGACCTTCGACGTAACGGAGCCATGCGACAGCCAGTGTTAGGTGTTGCTTGTTCTTAATTGAACATGTCTCGCTTCTCCTATTATGGGTGACACGGATTGTGTTAAGAAACGGATGTCCTATAACGCAGAATTCAAGTTGAAAGTGGTTTCTTTTGCAGAAAATACTAACAACTGTGCTGCTTCACGTCAATTTGGCATTAACGAAAAACTTATTCGAGATTGGCGTTAAAAAAAAAAAACGGACTTGGTGAAAATCCCAAAATCGCAAAAGGCGCTGCGCCGTGGAACGACATCTTTCCCAGAGCTGGAAAGTGTCTTGAATGATTGGATGGTGGGCTACAGACAAAATGGTTACATTGTAACGCGAACTGGTATACGTTTGCGAGCAATGAAGCTCGCAAAAGATGAAAAGTTTGCAGCCGCAAATAACACTTTTCATGCCTCAACAGGTTGGTGCACAAGGTTCATGAACCGCTATGGGTTGTGTCTACGCCAGCGCACCAAAACAGCACAAAAGTTACCTCGTGACCTCGAAGCAAAGAAAATGGAATTTCAAAAGTATGTAATTCAAAAGAGACTGCCTTTGAACTTTCCCAAATAGGGAATATGGATGAAACCGCCATGTGTTTCGACCTTCCTGGAAATAAGACGGTGAACCAAAAGGGCGAAAAAAATATCTTGATCAAAACGACTGGCCACGAAAAATCCAGTTTCACTGTTGTTCTTTCCTGTTTGGCCGACGGCAGTAAGCTACCTCCAGTAATTATTTTCAAACGCAAAACTCTGCCGTAAAGCGTTGTCTTTCCGTCTGGTGTGCTCGTTCGTGCCCATGAAAAAGGATGGATGAACGAATCCGGAACAATTGACTGGTTAAAGAATGTGTGGAACAAAAGGCCAGGTGCACTTTTGAGGAAACCTTCTCTTTTGGTGTGGGATATGTTTGTTGCACACCATTGTGCAGAAGTGAAAAAACTGCAGAAAATTCAAAAACAACTATTGCTGTCATCCCAGTTGGGTTGACATCTGTTCTTCAACCACTAGATGTCTGCTTTAAGCCCTTCAAGGACAATGTGCGGAGGTATTTGGCAGATTGGATAAGTTCCGATTTGCCGACTGAAACCAAGGAGGGAAATCTAAAGAAGCCGGATATCGTTTTGATTGTGCGATGGGTCAAGGATGCTTGGGATGCGATACCTGCGGAAATGGTCGTGAAATCATTCAAGAAATGTTGCATTAGTAACAAACTTGATGGCACAGAGGATGATGAGATTTTTATGAGTGATGATGACAGTGATTCTGATGACACAGGCATACATGGGAATACTGATGTTTATGATGACGCGCCGATGACGGAGAAAGACTTTTTTGAACTGTTCGGCGAGTCTGACTTGGAATCGGATTTCGAAGGGTTCCGATGAAGTTTTTGGGTATGCAAATTAAATTTAGTATTATATATATAATTTTTTTCGTTTTCAAATATTTTTGAATAAATTCATTGACATTTTTTTTTTCTCATTCCGGGATCGACTTATACGCGAGTTTCCAATTTCTTACGATTTTTTCCTCTGAAAGTGGGGGGTCGACTTATACGCGAGTGTATACGGTAACTACTGATGCTAAAGGTTTTAGCAACAATAGTTACAAATCATGAGTCTGGCAACAGGAGGACAAGTAACTACTATGCTAAATCATGTGGATCACAAGTGCTCATGAAATAACAGGCAATGTGAGATGCTAATGTGATAACATTAGCATAACATTAGCACCTCAGCTTAAGATGTGGGTGGACATGTCTTCTACAGTGATAACATTAGCACCTCAGCTTAAGATGTGGGTGGATATGTCTTCTACAGAGCTGATGTTATGATAAATTAATCTGGAATTGCTAAAGCATTGTGCAAAGATAGGTGTCAACTTACCAAAGGTGATACAAAGAAAGATGTGGAAATTCTGCATGACTTATAATAATCATTATCATTAGCATCCAGTTTCAGTTTCAAGATGAAGAAAACATGAAGATCAATTAAATCTACCATCAGATTAATGTTGTGACTTGTTTTTATCCAGAAGAGTTTGCAGCTTAGTATGGTTCAAAATCAGAAAAGATGTGAACAGATATGTCTTGTACAGTGCAAAATCAGAAAATATGCAGGTGTGCATCAGGATATCATTGCCTTGTACAGTGCAAAACCAGAAAAGATGGGGGGAGGGGGTATCAGGACATCACTACCTTGTACAGTGCAAGATCAGAAAAGAAGTGGGTGCATCAAGGTATTGCTGTCTTGCACAGCACAAAACCAGAGAAGATGGGAGTGCATCAGGATATCGCTGCCTTGTACAATGCAAAACCAGAAAAGATATGGGTACATCAGGACATCTGCCTTGTACAATGCAAAAACCAGAAGAGATGTAGGTGCCTTGTACAGTACAGACCCAGAAAAGTGGGTGCCTCAGGATATTGCTGCCCTGTACAATGCAAAACCATAAACGAAATGGGTGCGTCATGATATCCCTTCCTTGTACAGTACAGACCCAGACAAGATCTGGGTGCATCAGGGCATTGATGATTTGTACACTGCAAAATCAGAAAAGAAATGGGTGCATCGGGATATCACTGCCTTGTACAGTAGGACCCATACAAGAAGTGGGTGCATCAGATCATTGATGCCTTGCACACTGCAAAATCAGAAAAGTGGGTGCATCAGGATATTGCTGCCTTGCACAATACATACCCAGAAAAGAAGTGGGTGCATCAGGACATTGCTGCCTTGTACACTGCGAAATCAAAAAAGATGTGGGTGTATCAGGATCAAGTCTCTAGTCATACATGGTTAGCAATGATGTGGTTCCACTTCTACATGCATGAGCCCCCCAAAAAAAAAAAACAAAAAAAAAAACGAATACACTCAATACTTTTTGGTATATTCATGTGCAAACATCTGATTCATTAACAATGGATTACTACATCTCTGAACTTCTGCAACATGACCAGGAAGATTAGCAATTGTGATCACTTGCTGAATTACAGAAATCACGCACAGAGTAGTGTTAGGTAGCCTAGATTTCCACACACTGCGTACAAGCCTTCTCCAGCAGAAACTGCAGTACTGAACAAGTTCAATGTTAGGTTCATCATGTTGAGCACAATGGTCAGTTGTGTCATAGCAGAAACTCTTACAACTGAAATAAATTTATTTCATACAATGTGACCAGCCTCAGTGAAAATATGGTAAATCATACTATAAGGATTGTAGGACAAAATACAATATGTTTTACAGATACTCTAAAAATGAAGAACTTCATGAGCAATTGGTTTTAAAATTCTACAACACAGGGAAAATTTATCTCTATTTTAAAAATAAGTAACTGCCACTGTTTTAGAAATTTCGCGACACTCTTGCTTTCCTAGCTCGCAACACAAAACGTATTGAACACAAAAATATGAAATTTACATCGTTTGTAGAGAATTGTTTGGAGAACACGCTGAAATAAACCGTTTCTGGATTCTAGCGAAACTTCAAGAGCTATTGCATTTCAAAGTTAAGGTAAGCAAAAAAGTGCTATCAGGGCACGTTCCGGATACACTAACAGCAACAGAACTACGAAACTTTGTAGGCATGTAGTGCCATGACCGAAATTTTGCACCTCGTCACCCTTTTTTTGAATTTTGATTTAGTTTACGAGAAATTAAATTTCTAAATTTCACAAAATTCTCTATTTTGCGATGGGATCTATTTTAAAAAAAGGATATATGGCAAACTGTAAATTATAACGCATTGCAATTTTTACAGCAAAAACTTACAACTATCGTCCCCTTTTTACAAAAAAAAAAAAAAAAAAATTAGGAAAAAGTCTTTTTTTGATTTTGAAGCATTTTTTAAAGATGCAAAGGAAAGAAACGAACTGCTTGTCTGTCTTCACGATAACCACAGGTCTCGTGACCTGCTGCCATGGTGACGCAGAGAATTTGTTATGCATATGTTTTGTTGGTAAAGCTATCTCAGTTGTTTAAGGTGGACGTCAAGTAATTTTGCTTCCTATACTTCCAATGGAAAAACTTTTGTACACATTTTCTTCACAATTAATGCGTTCCCAAGGATGAAAATGTAAATATCGATTAAAATACCTACATTTTATTACTTGGAATACTTAATATTTTCTAAAACATAGCCATAATTATGTAATCCAACATTTGTTTGTCTACTGACGTCGTCAAAGTACAGGTCGCGCCATCTTTTTTCTGGACAATTAATGCGTTCCCAAGGATGAAAATTTGAACATCGATTAAAATAGCTTCATTTTATAACTTGGAATACTTAATATTTTCTAAAACATAACCATATTTATGTAATCCAACATTTGTTTGTCTACTGACGTCATCAAAGTACAGGTCACGCCATCTTTTTTCTGGAAAAGTTATTGATTTTTTATATAATTATGGTTATGTTTTAGAAAATATCAAGTATTCTAAGTTATAATATGAAGTTAATTTAATCGATATTAAAATTTTCATCCTAGGGAAACAATAATTGTGAAGGAAATGTGTACATAAGTTTTTCCATTGGAAGTATAGGAAGCAAAATTACTTGACGTCCACCTTAACGGTTTAGCATAACAGTTTATGGTTTACGGAAATGCTTTTTGGACCGCTTTTGTTTTTCTTGATAAATTTAGTAAGTGCCATAAGCTCAAACAACAAAAGTCCGACCTTCCAAAAATTAACGACAGTAAAAAAAAACTCTGAAATTTCGGAATAACAAGCCTTATTTGCTTAGAGATGCAATAAAAATTGAAATTTATATGAATTTTTCAGTTTTTATTTTATGTGATATACTTGGAGATCAGGCTGCAGGGCCTGAGCACTACTCTGGAAACGAGCGTAGCGAGCCTAGAAAGCAGCAGCCCCTAGTTCCGATAAAAATTGTAAATATATAGTTTGTTAATTTTATGAGAGAAACCTATGTATAATTTTATAAATGCATGAAATGGACTGTCATTAAAATAGCATGGACTGTCATTAAAATAGCAGACTTAATATTAATATATGATTTTGTTAAACAGTCTAATTTTATACCTAATATTTAATAAACAAGAGAATAAGACAATACGATTTTCACAGAAGAAGACTATTTATTTATTCACATCGCACAAGACGTTCAGAAAGTAATTATACACATATTTCAAAGTAAAGAAACAAATTATTTTAATATTGAAATTTGTTTGTTTTTGACCATTTTTACTTGCATGATTAGTCCATTACAATAGATGCTGAAAGTGACCACTCTGAACATCCAAATAAGCTCATATGAAAGCAATATATAAAACCTTTGAGCAGACAGGAGGAGGAGGAGTGTAGGGGACATTCTAGGTCAACCAGTAGTATTATGGCACCAGGTAGGAGGAGGATTGTGAGACTGAAGGACAGCCAACAATGTGTGTGTGTGTGTGTGTGTGTGTGTGTGTGTGTGTGTGTGTGTCTGCAGAATCAGTGTTCAAGTTTTTGTTGCATGCATTAATCATGGTTTTGTCACTGGAGGAGAGGGCCTCTTTGGCTGAGTAAGTTGTACACAAGCATGGGGACTATACTCAAAGCATTCGAGAGGTGAAGACATTAATAGACAGACACATTTCATGAGACAGTTTCAGTAAATGATGGGGAGGGTAGTGGGAGGCCACTGACTGAAGAGAAACTCCTGGATATTTCTAAATCAATGATGCCCAGTTTTTCAAAATTAATGCATAACTTGTCACGACGACAAAATGTCTTGCAACTGCAAATTTCGCAGTAAGAAGCTTTGTGTTTTCTCTTACAAAGTCGCAACAGTCCAAGAATTAATAGTTGCAGATCGACAAAAGCAAGTGCATTATTGCTGCCAGTTTTAACAGCTTATCACTGACAATTCTGATGGTATATTGGATTTTACATTCCTCACTGATGAGGTGAGGTGTGGTTCCATTTATCAGGGCATGTGAAGGCTCAAAGCACTCAATTGTGGACATCGAAAAATCCACACAGGGAACATAAAGCACCTCTATTTCAGCAGAAGTTTAGTGTTTGGGTAGCAATCTCCAGAAGAAGAAAAAAATCATTGGCCTAATTTCCAACAAAATAATAAACTCTGAATGTTTCTGTTTAAATATTCTCCACCAATTCATCAGCTAACTCAACGAGAATGAAATACATAATGTGCAGTTTCAGAGAGATGTGCCATGGCCAACACTGGTACAAGATCAATGACACTCTTGCATGGAATTTTTGGGAGATTGGACAATCTCAAAAAACTGTAGCCCTTTCACTCACCAAACTTGAACCCACCTAATTTCCATCTTTGGGGAGCAGAGAAAAATAAAGTTCACAAAGAAAACCTGTATATACTCTATAACTTTGTAACAGTTTACATCAAAGGTGCTGACAAGTTTTTTGTTTGTTTGTTTTTTAAAATAAAATTACATGAGTTGAGGCTTGTTTGGGTGTAAGTGAAATTCACCCTCAATATCTATTGTAATGGACTAAATATATGAGTAAAAATGGTTAATACTGAACAAATTAAAATATTAAGACAATACACTTTTTTTTTTTTTTTTTTGCTTTAAAATAGCACATACTTACTTTTCAAATGCCATGCAGAATATCACTAAGTTTTATGGCACCAGTTTTTTTTTGTTGTTTTTTTTTTCTGGGTAGAGGGGAAGAGTCAGAAAACTGATAGGTTTACAATAAAAGTGACTGAGAAACAAAACTTATCTTTCAATAATATGAAGTTTTAAAAACACATTATTAAAACTAAATTTCAAATGGCATTTCTAAAGCTACTTTCTACGATCACTGCATTTCAGAATTTCTAGGATGTTCATCACTTACTTTGACAATATATCTGCATGGTAATAGTAATCTGACAGTTTGTCTAAGAAAGATCTAGGTTCTAGGATAAATGTTGGAAGAACAACTTTAGAGAGGTCCATTCCAGGTCTGACCTAAAAATAGAAAAATACATTTATACTAACACATACAACAATAAGAGCTGAATTTACATATACAGTCAGACTTGCTTAAGAATGAGCCAGGGTTAAGATTAAAGCCCAGATGTTCAAGTAAAATGTTTATTTTGCATTTTTTTTTTTTTTTTTTTTTTTTGCATATTTTGTCACTTTGGGGAGTAAAAGCATATTTTCACATTTTAGTGTATATTTTTGTATATATCCTGAAAATTTTCTAGAAAAGCACTTTTAAAAAATTAAATTGTTTAGACTAAATTCTTAACAGCATCGTGGTACAATCATGAAACCACTTGCCAAAAAATCGTTCCCCATTACAGAATGGTGATACTCAAAGGAATGCACTTCTAATCAAGAGCAAAATGTTTAGTATACTCTGCACTAAACAACTGTACCAGCAAAGCAGATGTTTATTTAGGAAGACCACGTTTACTGAAATCCCAGCTTTCTGCATGTAAGGGTTTGTGCAAGTAAGAGATAACATGGAACGAACTGTTTCTGCACATCAAAATCCATGAGCCAGACAAATTGTTTATCGAAAGTGATGCTGAACTGCTATGGAGAAAGAAGGCAGGCAGTGTATGGCAAGGTTACTAGAGATATGGTATAAGGGTAGGACCTTTATGAAGTGAGCCTGTCATTGGCAGTTGAAATGAAGTCATGAAGGAAGTAGAAACCATGGTTCTTGTTTGTTTATATAATGTAAGTGAGGCCCTTCCCAGCATATGGGTATAGGGTATTTGATTAGAGCACTCCACTCCACAAAGGTCACATGACTTTTTCCTTTCAGCATTTCATGAACAAGCAACTAGAACTACTGTGTATGTGTAATCATTTCTCCTTGATTCATTAAATTCCGTGTTCGACTGGATGGGCTGGTTGCCAGAACTACAATTTGAAGTTGGGGTATTGGAACTGTTGCCAGATTTTAGAAGAGAGATCCAAATAAATGGGATTTGGTGAGAGGTCTCAGAATTGCAGTTTTTGGTGAACAATTGGCGATCTATAAAACTGCAATTCAGAGACCCCTCAACAAATCCCATTTATTTGGATCTTTCTTCTAAAATCTGGCAACAGTTCCAACACCACAACTTCAAATTGTAGTTCTAGCAACCAGCCCATCCAGTCGATCGCGGGTGATCAAGGTCGTAGGATGACCGAAAGCTACCGCTAAACAAACCTTTTACCCAATACTGATGAGTCGCACAAACTATATCTCACGAGTAAAAGCAGTCTTTGTGCGGATAATTGAAATTAAAATAAAACTTGGCTTAGCTTAAATCAAATTAACTCATATTATGAAACATCAATTTAATAAAACCTTATGATATTTTAAAAAACAGATTAAAAGACATGAGTAATTTTGGGCCATCGCAACAAGACCTAAAACTCCCATTTCTTGATATTATGATTACCCGTCATCCAAACCAGGTTTTATCATTGCACTTTGCTGTTTATAGAAAAACCGTCCTGTACCCCAACTATGATTCCATACTCCTCTAATCATCCGCAAAACCAAAAGTTAACGTCTCTTCACTTTTTCATTCGTAGAGCCTACACCCATTCCTCAACTCACACTGCACGCGTTGCAGAACTACAATGGGTCTCGTCGTTTGCCTCCCAATTTGGATATCCTGAATACGTTTTTAACTAGATCCATTCCCGAGTTAAAAGTAAACTTGCTATTACATTACAACCATTTTTGCCCACACCATTTCGTTTCATTGCTTCCATCGATTACATCCCTTCAATTACTCAACCTCTTCATAACATTTGCCAGAAATTTAGATTGGATTTCGGCACTCGCTCTCTTAATATCCTACCACTTGTTAGAAAGGACAGGACCCCGACGGATATTTTACAAAGATGGGGTGTCTATTGTGTTCCATTAAAAGATGTTTTCGGAACTACTCAATCTGTCTATATAGAATCGACCGGACGGAATTTGTCTTGCAGGGTTAAGGAACATAAATATAATATCCAGACAGGAGGTACCAACACAGCACCTGCTAGGAAAATTACAAAAGGGATTTATATCCGAACTGGGAAAATTTTAAAATTCTGGTTACCCCTAAAAATCGTAGCACGCTGTTTCTTACTGAGAGCATGTTCATTTTTCACTCACAAAATATTTGTTGTAATGACTAAATGCCTTATGAGCTCCCCAATGCCTATAAGGTAGTAATTAACTCTAATCCTAGGCGCTTTGAATTACCCATAACCGTGGGATAATGTGCCGGGAGGAATGTCTTCCTTCTTTGCATATATGTACAACAACCGACTTTAACGTGCTCATGTGTGTGTATATATTATGCAGATCTTGTCAATTTGGCTGTTCCATCTGAAAATGGGCCATGCGATGGCCCGAAAGTACTCATGTCTTTTAATCTGTTTTTTAAAATATCATAAGGTTTTATTAAATTGATGTCTCATAAAATGAGTTATTTTGATTTAAGCTAAGCCGAGTTTTATTTTACTTTCAATTATCCGCACAAAGACGGCTTTTACTCGTGAGAACCTTTTACCGTACGTGACTCTGTGTGTTTTGCTCGTTTTATATGTTTATGTGTTATTGTCGCGTGATGCCTGAGTTTTAAACCAATGCTGTGCACTACTGCCTTGCTAATATTCAGTTCTTCTACTATTTTTTGTTTGGAGGTTTAATGACCACCATGAGCAACTCAATGGGCTACAAGAAGTCGCCCATCCCTAATTTAGGGCCACTGACTCCAGGGAAGGGAGAGAGCCAGTGCCGTAAAACAAACACAACATCCATGCCTCACCGAGATTCGAACCAGGACCCCTTTCTGACGAATGATCAAAAGTCATCGCTTAGACCACTGCGTCACCGGGGTGGCCTTTTACTGTTATCTGGCATGTTAATTGCTGATCTATAAATATGCAGTCAGTTCACAAACAGACTCCACATTTTCATCAGTGTTGCTTGTTGAAGGTCATCCACTCCTTTCATCATCTGTCAATTACTGTTGGCAATCACAAAAATGTGCATACCATTCATGCACCCTGGACTGAGATATACATCCATCACTGTATGCTTGTTTCATCAATTTGTATGCTTCTGATGCAGATTTGCAGCAGAACTTAATGTTGGCCCTTTGTTCCAGTCTCTAAAGTGTAACAAGGTCAAAATTCTGGTGTGAAAAACATGTGACTGCTCACCAGAGCCAAAGCGAAACTGGGTGAAAAGATTACTATCACTTCATGGTTCAAGGGGAAAAGTTCATGTGCAGCCCAAGAGATGGCGTGCATAGTACATAAAAAAATCATTTCTGGAACTTTCCAGACTTACTGTGTACAGTAACTATCTGTTTACAGAGTGACACTCAGCACAAAAACTTACATACATTTTATCTTTCTGTTAAAGGAATTACTGCCTAATCACTAAAACTGAGCTAAAACAACTGACAGAAATTGCTAAAAGCGTAATCTAAAATCACCAGAAATTTTCAATAATGGAAAACAGACAAGTGATCATCTTCACTGCAAAATAACATCAATAAAAAACATTGAATGAGAATTGGGTGATGCTAAAATAAATCAAATGTTCTGAAAATTATGACATTTTTAACACTGTTTTAATTCTCCAAAGTGAAATAAAATTCTTACAGAACCAAATTAAAATCTAGCAAACTGGATATAATTGTAAAATTGCCTGTTACAAAAAATCCATCACCTGATGATATGTATTTAAGTTACTTGTATAATTACTTTTAATTTGTGTGTGTTTTTAATATCTTACATATATTTCATTCTTATTTTTCTAGGAAATGTTATACAAATATGTCATGAATACTCTGTCATCGCAATATTACCTCAATATTTCTATACTTCAGACACAAATATCTGTTTTTACATTCACATAAATAACAAAATATGGTTGTAAATGGCAAAGCTATCAGATCTATGACACTCATTATAATCAAATTGTATTGCACAAACAGGAAAAGATACTAACTCAGTTTTATTGTAAGCCCATGAAAACATATTTCATGAATCTTATGGCATTTTTTAATTTTTTTTCTGCTACATACCTTAATTTTCACGGAAATATAATCAAATTTTATTTAAAGTCTACTTGCTTATCTTCATGACATCACTCAAATGCACATGCTTCCATCTGAAATATGACATGGTTAGCCAGTTAACTGTGGGAAATACCACACTCTCCATTTCACATAACTTGTTCCCATGGTGAGCAGTACATGTGTGTACCGAACATGAATTGCATTTATTCATTACAGCAATCTGTCTTTTTGCTTTTAATTGATCAAGTTAGTTTACACACACACACACACACACACACACACACACACTTAAAGACTCCAGACTGAATAAATTATTTGAAGACTTCTCTTAAAATTCTTGGTCTTGAGTTGAAAGGTACAGGTTTTTTGGGGCGGACATCATGACAGATCCTATATAATTAAGGTGTAACTGATTTTCACAACTACCATCAAAAGCAGCCTTGCAGCATGTACTGATAGAATTTTAATTTTCTTTGGAAAATACTGCTTAAGTTTCACTTTAAAAACCAGTGATACATTCTTTTCTGCAAACTGATTCTATTCTGTGTAGCTTTGACTTCTTTTTTGCCCTTCCCAATGATAAAGTAGCTAATGAGAAATTCCCTTCTTGTCTCATCATCTGAAGTACATTATTGATCTTCAGCATGACTGTCAAATTTTACATGACACATAAGCTGTCCTTTCAATTTTACATTACTTTAGTTAGATTACAGCTATGAAAAAGATTGTTGAAAAACTTTAGCTGTTCATCAATCTTTTTCACAAAATCATTCAGGAAATTTATAGAAAGTGGGTTAGTCAGGACGCAATGGATTGAAGACACGGCTCTAGGGATAGCAAGCGGATATAGCAAGTTGATAGGGCAGACATGCGCTCGGCATGCACCCATACTTTCCCGTGCCTGGGGAACACCCCTTTGGCATGCCCACCCTATCCCCAGACTCACCCTGTCGTGGGAAACAACAAGCCGTTAGAGGTCTGGGCTCCACTCGGCCACAGACCTCATTGACTAGGAGTGGGTTAGTTCCTAGCCGCCCGTTTAGGGTGAAGCAGGGGGCAAAGAGGAGTGTTGGCAACTGGCGACAACAACCTCAGCCTCCAGCATCCCCTTTTCCACCTTACGGGTCACCGCACACGGCAAACATGCAGGTAGGTCTAGCTAACCAGCTCGGAAAAACAAAAAGGAACATAAAATGGAGAAGACAGGAAAGAAATTAAAAAGAAAAACTAAAATCCAGAGCTGGCGCATAATCACAACCTCAGCAACCTACAACTGAGGCGGGAACGTGTCAAGTGAAAAAAACAAAAAACATAAAAAATGTGAAAATCATCACATATAGTACATGTCGGCTCAGGCCGTGGGAACGCCATCCCCCAGCAGCTGGATGAACAGCTGTCCCTTCGGTAACATAATCGTGCAAGACAAAAAGTATGATGTTCCGTCACAAGGTCAGCTCGGGCCGTGGGGGCACCGCTCCCCAAATAACTGGAAAACCAGTTATCCCCTGTGCGGGGCCACTTTATTTTTCTCCAGCACATATGGAAACAACTCATTAAAATCTGTTACCGTCATTGATGATAACACTGTTCATCATGATAAAGCTAGGAAAGTACAGCAAAACTGTAGTTGAAAAAAAAAGTACAAATAATGTGAATAAACATTGATATGCTTAATGTTTAATCAAATCACAATTAATGCCACACAGGATTTCTGAAGCAAAATACTTCGCACACATCTATCTGACTGTTTTTACTTCATAGAGTTTTACCTAAAAATTTAATTAAATATAAGATTCCACACTAACTTTTTTTTTTTTTTTTTGAGTAAAATGCACTTAAATTTTAACTCATACTGACTTGCTTGACTAAGCTCCAAATAAGGCTTTTGTTTTCATCTGCTACTTCTTCTGTCTGACCAGCATCACCTGCCTAATGAAAAATAAAAATGTTAAATTGTTTTATCAATGTTTACATTATATGAAAAATCAGGCAAACATCAGGCATAATAGAAGTCAAAAATTTTAAATCCTCCAAATATATCAGGTGCACCCAGGAAGTAAGTTCTGATTAGCTGTAAATGAAATAATGTTTGTATTAGTAATATAACTTTATTGGCACAAGATTACACATACTTTAAGCTACTTCTTAACAGAATCCCCCTCTACACTGAGACATTTCTTAAACTGGGGCTAAATTTTTTTGTATATGCTTATTGAAGAAATATGCTGCAACATGTGGTCCATAAACTTTGCACACTTGATGATAAATTTTAACCAGTTGAATGTTTCTGGCATTCAAAATTTTTATTGCCCACTGTATCGCACAACTAGTGGGATTGTTGATTGTTTTATTCATATAACAAGATGAACTCATAAACTTACGTTAGGCAAGTCTGATGCTTCCTTCTTGACTTGTGAGACATCACTGTGCCAGTGTATTCCCACCATAGTCACCTGCATGGCCTGTATGTGTGATTGGGTCAACACATTCACAGCACGCATCTTTGATGAGGGGAAACAAAAGCTTGTGTCCTGATACAATGAATGTCTCAATGTAGGGGGTGATTGTGTTCATAAGTAGCTTAATGTATATGTAAACTTGTGCCAACAAAATATTACTATCAGAAAAATTCTTTCATTGACAGCCAATCAGAACTTACTTTCTGAGTATGCCTTGTACAAATTCCTCTAAAAGCAAAATACGAGACAACACATTCAAACTATTATTCACAGTGTCTTATAGTGGGAACAATACCATGGCTGATTGGAGAATTTGCAGAGTTTTTTATGGGGTGAAAGTCGTGCTTGGAGATAGAATGCCACACAAAGATGACATGAAAACTTTGGAGGGCAGATGTGAACCATTGGAGTGCTATCCCCCAATTGATTGGTAAGCCAGTTAACCCTGAGTGGGGCAAAATCAAGGACATACTAAACACTAGAAACTGACTTTAAGAACTACATTTTTTTCAGCCCACAGAAATAACATGACACCCTTTAGTTATTGATAAGAATTTTCTGTAAAACAAACTGGCATCCAGGCAGTGCTGTAGTAAAGTGATGTGATGTGATGGGGAGGGGGGAGAGCAGTTTCTCCCAGGCACAAGTCTATGGTGACACCAAAAAGGTTGTAAAATGCAGCTAAAGCTAGAAAGGTGCCATGACAAGCAATTTTATATTATAAAAATATACATTTTTCACATGTATAAAATTTTATTGCAATTGAATGTTCACCTGTTTTTTTACTTTTTATTCTTTTTTCTGAGTTTAACATTCACCACAAGCAACTTCTAAGTGCTAAAGCAGTTGCTTGTCTTAAATTTGGGGCCAGTAGTTCTAGAGCAAGGAAAGATCCAGCACAATCAGACAAAAATACCACCCATCTCGGATAGAAGCCTGTGGCTCAGAAAGCTCAGCCACCGGGCTGGCAATGAATTTTCAGATTTTGTCTTTAATTTGACAATTTGTTAGGTGATATGCATTTTTGGTGCTCCTTGATTCAGCCTGGGACTGATTAATAGCATATAACATTTATTTATTTTTTTGCTATCAAATCTAGGTTAATGTTTTTAAGCAAATTATATTATAAAATTAAATTTGCTTTGCATAAACTCTCAAAATATATTCAATATAGGCATAGAAATAGAATAAACTTTTGTTTTATAGTGCTTATTGCTACTCAAGTCATTTCCCAAAATTCCTTTCTCAATCATCTGTGTTGTTGCTTTCCAAGGGGTGCAAATTATATATATATATATTGTCCAAGGGTGCCAATCGCCATCACTGTACCACTGTGTCTAGGGTTCCTAAATATATGGTTTACCAGGAGAAAGGGCAACACAGTCAATTACTCCCCCTGGAAAAATTTATCAAATTTTTGCTTACACTGTATTCTGAATTACCCACTTGCATTATTTTTTTTTCTTATCAATTCATAAAACCAAAATACTGATAAATATAATAGATAATCAACACCCTCTTAGGGTAATCAAATTTCATTTTAAAACACCTGGGATCTTTTCCCCCGCCTCCTTGTATTCAATGCTATAAATAATGTGTGTCAGAAAAGATCTAATGTGAAATTGGGAACACTTGCTCAATCATGGAGAAAAAGTTTTCTAAATATAGAATATGATTTGCGAGTTCTAATGAATAAGAAACAAAAGTAAAATCTGAGGACATGCATTTTTAACAAATAATTTAGAAAGTTTTGAAAATGGTGATGAAGAAAGCCATTAAAAACCAATATTACACTACTACGCAAGGGACGCAAGCATTGTTCCGACTGCTGTGAAACAACCCGAAGAGGAGAGTGAAGAAAAAAATTAACAAGGGCATCAGTCACAGCACAGCACTGCCCTACATTTTCCATTTCTTAAGAATATGCGAGTCAGTGAGACTTTGCACATACACAACATTATACCCACGAGAAAAATTTGAGCTGACATTAGTAAACACCTCAGGGATTCTTGAGAATAGGAAAATACAAGTATTAGATATTAGCTGAACAAACAATGAACAATTTTCTGTTAGTATTTTCAAAACACAAAAAAATACAATTTTTGGATTATCCATGCAGTGGCGGATTGGCCCACTGGGACATTTCCAGGTGGTCCCCTTCTGTATATTTTGTCTCTTTCTGTCTTACTTTCTTAAAAATGTTTTCAGTTCAATTGTTTTAAACACACAACTGAACCACAACACTTTTTTTTATGAACGAAATACACATAATGTAATTATAACAAGCAGGGGGGACTTCTATTTTGAATTAGGGAAAAAAATCCCCTTAGTAGGCAACTGCTAGAATCCCAACTACGACAGATGGGCCATGTGTGTTTGCGAACTTCTAGGTTCACTTAGTAGTTGAGGAACGAGAATGTATGTACCATATGTTGCAGGAGGGCATAGGTGTGTATAAAACGTTCTATATACTCCCCAAGGAAGGGGGGGGGGGTAGTTGATTTTACTCCCATTGGTTGTAGGAAGCATTAGTGCAGTGCTCATTAGAGCTGAGTTCAAGCTCAATTTTAAGAACCCGAGCCCGAAAACTATGATTAATCTGTTTAGGCATTAAAAAAAAATCTCCTCCTCCAAACTTCTTTCTCCCCGTGCAATTAACCGACGTCTTTCTCAACTGTGGAGTGGGAAAGGGATGCGTCTATTTCTGTAGTTTATTTGCCCATTCATTTCATCCTGAAATGTTTTGAGGGGCCCAGCATCAGGAAAATCAGGAGGCACAACAATCTACTTATGTTAACAGCATTGAGTGGGGGGTTGAATAGGGCTAAATGTTTTTCACTACTTTAGTTAAAGTAGTGAAAATACTCACCCATGTTTGATAAAGTTGCAGAACAATGCTAGATAATAATGGTCATTATGGGATGTGCTATCCAGTATATGACAACACAGAATTCAGAGTGAAAGCTAATAATATCAAGAACTTATTTGGAAATAACTAAGATTATTTGCGGGGGTGTTCATATATGATCATTTCCCCAGAAATGTTCTACCTACGCAGGCTACGCTCCTTGTGATAACTGACAAATGCTGCAGATGAAGGCATTTACGGAGATATCATTCCAACATGAAGTTGTAAAATGTTTTGTTTACGTTATTTAGTAAGGTGTCTTTACAATACATAACTGCAGCATAAAAGCATGTTTTGTAATTGAAACACATATGAATATATGATCACTAAATGAAGAATCTGTTCGCCACGATATTTAAAAATCTTGAAATTTCTAACTCTGATTGTCCACAATAGAAAAATTATAAAATTGCAGTACAAACAGAAAATTTTACAGTGTAAAAGTTCTGTATATTTTTTTCATTTATTTAAGTTTAAAAATCATGTCTTATGCAAAAGGATTTTTGGTACAACTCCAACATAATTTTGGTAATAGCAGTTTTTTCTCTCTCTCTCTTCTCTCTCTCTCAAATATTTGCTGGAATTTCAGCCCACTTTGTTGAAAATTTAAGAACTGGAAGCTTAAAAGGTATGAAAATCAAGATTATTTTTACGATCTGTCAAACATGAAAAGGCTATAAAGCAATTTTTTTTTTATTTTAATTTTCTTACTTTGGCATTCTTAAGAGAAAATTTTAAACAAATATAAATATTCGGTGTGTACAAAATTAGAAGCTTCTCTAGCACAATTACATACATATAAACTAGTGATTTAAACCTGGTTATTCGCTTTTTCCACATTAAGTGAGTTTGCCACGGTATTTAAATATTTGGGAATTTCTAACTGTGATTGTCCACAACAGAAAAACTGCAGTAAAATCTTGGCATGGGCAGATGAAAATTTTTCCACAACACCCACTTTAACTTAAGGATGACAGGGGTACTTTTTTTAACTCCCACCCCCCAAAGTACTATGCTTGCAACTGTTTCCAGAGCAACTGTAATTTTGTTTTGTTTCTTGAATAAAAAAAGTGATTTTCAGTTGTGATACAATAGTACCGCAGAACTGCAACTGAACGGGCAGATTGGCAAAAATTTTCTCGGGCCCTTTTGCGAAAGCCAATCCGCCCCTGTATCCATACATCACCATCTATGTATCAACATCGATAATTGAGAGTATACTCAATTATATCATTAGCACTCAAAATATTTTTTTATCCAATGAAATGCAGTGTTTTTTAGCAGATGCATATTTACTTTCATATATATTTATTTTTTGTAAAATAAAATAGTACCCACGTATACTTCCATTGCATTTGGCACACTGTATGTGTTTCACAAACACACAGAAGGCATGGAAACATACACATGTGTAATTGAGTATTTCTAGAAGTTTAACCTTTTCTGAAATGATAGATTTAAAAAGTTCTAATCTTTCACCGTCCCTCATAAAGAAAGAAAACAAAACTGGACAACATAGCATATATTAACAGAAATGAGCATTTACTATAAAAACAGACACAATACACTGAGTGGGCAGAAATCATGGGATACCTACCTGGAAATGGACAGGCCCACCTTTTGACCAGATAAGGGCAGTCACACAGCAATGCATTGAGTCCACTAGGTCACAAAAGTGTTTCACGGGTATCTCCAACCATGCTTACTGCACCACTGTCCATAATTCCATTGCATTCCTGTGTGGAAGATTCAAAGCTGGAATGGACTTTTCCACAGCATCCAAAAGATGTCTAGTGAATGGGGAGGTCATTTCAGGGTGAGAACTTCTGAGGAATGCTTTTGTAAATATGTTCTAGCCACTGTGGCTCTGTCCTGTGGGGAGGTACATTTTCCTGCTGGAAGAGTACATTGCCCTGCTGGTACATGATGACCATGAATGGATGCAGATGGTCTGCAAGGATGGACACATAGCATGGACTATACAGAGACATACCTAGACATACCAGAGGTCCCAATGTGTTTGTTGAACATGCTCAAGACTATAACTGAGCATCCACCAGCCTGAACATTTTCTTGTTGACATGCCAGATCCACCATTTAATGTGATTTCTGCCAGATCCACCATTTAATGTGATTTCCACCAGATCCTATCCTCCTGTCAGCTTAAGCCTACTGCAGCTAATGATTGCCTGATGGTCTTGGTGGAGATGCTTCTTGCACCTCCCTCATTGAAGTTGGCACTGATTTGTGCCACTGTGGTTCTCCACTTGGTTGCAACTATGCGAGACAGATGTCAACAGTCATGTTCATTCACCGTTCTCTACCCACAGTGCTGCCCATGATGTGATGTTATTCCGGAAATGGTGTATTCCTGATATACTCTTGATACTGTCAAATGAGGATATTGCAATTGCTCTACCAATTGTGTAATGGAGTGACCCATGCATTTGAGTACCCATCATCTTCCCTCTTTCAAACTCTGTTATTTCACATTTATAGATACTGACATTGAATCACCATCTACGTGAATGCAGTGATGTCCTCCTACCTAAATACCATAATTTTCGTCGTATTATTAGCACCAGCGTATAATCCGCAGACCCTGGAATTCACACTATATATTTTTTGTTTTCACCTTCATATAACCTGCAGGCCATGACATTAAAAAAAAAATCCCATATAATCTGCAGATTACAAATGTTGATCCCGAAGCAGAATTTCCAACAGAAAAGTCGGCCACATAATGACACAAGAATCTGGAAAAATAAAAAAAAATAAAAAAACACGCACGCTCACGCTCACTCTCTCTCTCTCTCATTAAATAAAGAAATTCATTTTTTTAAAGTCACTTTTTACATACTTTTATCTCTGGACACAAAGGCTTAGTGGCGTGGCATCCATAGAGCACAAAATTTAATCATGCCAATGCAGCTCTAGAGTACTGCATTACACCTCGCCAATGACGAAACGCTGAAACAGAAAATTTCATAGAAATACCATATATACTCAATTGTAAGACGAAAGTTTTTGGCATAAATCCTGCTTTCAAAGTTGGGGAGTCAGCTTACACATGGGTCAGTAAAAAACAGGGCTGGACTTTCGCGAATTCTTCCGCGGAATTTACCGATGGGTTTGTTTACATTTTAGACTGTGGCTTTTCATGTATCACTGCACGTTAGTTTTCTGACCTTTTGAAAACTATCACACAGTGACATGATCATATCTTCCCTTTCTCTCAGCTATGCCCCTCTCCCACTTTAAATTTGGCAGTGTAACTGAAACATTTCCTTTTCAAAGACATCATAAATAGCAATGAAGGAAAGTATCAGCAGCAAAGACGGTGAAAACGGCAAAGGATGAATTAAACACAATTCATAGTGCACATGAGATCCAGAACAAGGCACTTTGGAAGAAGGCATGCATGCGTGCATACATTTTCATTGGCTGGTTGATAAAGAGAGAGCACACATGGTCAGCATTGTCTTTCTCAACAATACAAAATGACATCTGCTGTCCCTCTCTACAAATTCCTCAATCTTTCATCACCACACACATACACACACTTTCCCCCTCCTCTCCGCTCTGTACAAACTCCTGAACTGAGAAGAGAAAGTTTTCGTTTTCCAACTATAACCCTTCTCCTGCACAATTACCCTGCAGATTTTCTTAAAATCAAAGTGCTGCAAAAACATTTATTTTTATTTTTTAAATCGACCTATTATTCCATCAGTATATAACTCACAGAACCTAAATTTTCAACTTTTTAAGCAGATAATGTGCAGATTATACAACGAAAATTACGGTATTTGTTAAGTGGTGGGTTCATCCTTTAGCGATAGGAGTGACAGCATCGTGTTGCCCGAGAACCAGGAATCCTATGATTTCCGTTCTCTCAGTGCATACTGGAAGAAGTCATACACAAGTTCAGAGATGATTTAAATGGCATAAATAAAATGCTTGTTCTTGTAGGATACATCTTATCACTTGCATATAATCACTAACTTCTGTAGAAGAGAGTCAGAACACATCACAAAAAATTAGGAGTGGAGGTGCTGCTACAGAGTTGTTGGAGATATTTCACCAAAAATGATCTGCATAGTCACTACTATCAATTAGCAAAGTCTCAAATGATCACCATAGTCACTACTACTGGACAGTACACAATGTTAAAACAGAACAAAGATTATCAGATAATGAATTGTGAATGATTAGCAGTACATCAACAGCTCAGACTGTCAGACTATTCCGGTCAAACAGCTAAAAAATAAAATGATACCCCTTTTTAAATTGTACTCTACCAATAACCGGATTTACAATTATTTCTCTTTTTTTTTTTTTTTTTGGTGAGCTCTTTAGAACAAATGCCACCTATATTAAAACTTTACAGCTACATAAATTTCCTGATACAGTAAAACTTCTTATTTACAGACACCCTCGAGGAATTTATTGTTTTCTGTAAAACGGAAATGCCCTTAAAAGAGAATTCTGCATTATTTCTAGGTTACAGCATGCACTACATATTGGGTACATACAAATGCACATTTGTCAAAGTAACTAAATAGAACCAATGAGCTAATCAAACTAACCAATCTGAAAGACAATTCAACGAATTTTCATTATTTATAATGCTATCAGACATACACTGCACATTATCACAGCATTTTTTAATTTTAATCAAATTCTCATACATGCTGCCATGTACAAAAAGAAAAAATAGATTGCTTACTTGGAGAATATGGAGTCATTACTAGGAAATGGATTTTTACATAAATAAATGTTTTTACCTAAAAACACATATTTTTGAAAATTTTGAATGTACACTGCAGGCCACCCAAAATGCAACACCAAGAAGGACACGAGATAGCAAAGCCAGATTTACTGGACACATAACAACAGATACAAAGATGAAACGATTGAGCTTACAGGCCCGTGCGACTTGCAGAACACGCAGACATCAGTAGTTCGTGTGGCCCCCATGGTTGGCAATAACGGCCGCTACACGCTGCAGCATCAAACGAAAGAGGCTTTAAATGTGGGCATGGGGTATGTCGGTCCAGGCTGCTTCTACACATTGCCACAGTTCATCAGGCGCAGCCGTTGGTGGTGCTTACCGGGCCACTCAGTTGGCGATCAGCGACCAGACGTGTTCGATGGGCGACATATCGGACCACGGCAGCAGTGACACCTGGTGGGCCGTGAAGAATTGTTGCACAATGCGTGCCACATGCGAGCGCGCATTGTCCTGTTGATACGTGGCCGCTGGCAGGTCCTGTAGGCAAGGGAGGACTACACGCTCCAAAGCATCGGAGTTGTAGCGGTGGCTGTTGAGTGTACCGGCGATGCGTACCAGAGAGGTGCGGGTGTCATATCCAATTGTGCCCCAAACCATAATGCCAGGTGACGGACTGGTATGGCGATGCATAATGCAGGCGTCATACAGTCTCTCGCCGCGGTGCCGCCACAAGCGGATCCGACCATCGTGGCATTGCAGGCAGAAGCAGGATTCGTCGGAGAAGACAATGTCGTGCCATTCTGTAGTCCAGGTGCGGCATTCAACGGCCCACTGCTGCCGCACTCACCGGTGGTGTAACGTCAATGGTAATCGGAGCAATGAGCGCCATGCGACAAGTCTACGCTCCTGCAGACGACGTCGAACGGTACGTGCTGACACAGGTTGTTGCGCAACACAACCTAATTCCTGAGCTAATGTTCATGATGTGGCGGTGCGAGCCGTCAATGCCCGCCGCACAACATGCTGGTCCTCTCGTTCGGTGGTGTGCTGCAGCAATCGCTCACGTCGGTCTGTCCGTCTCTCCTGCACCCACCGAATCCATACTCGCCTCACTGTGGCTGGATGTTGTCCCACACGGGCGCCGATGTCTCAGTATGATAAACCGCTGTTGCGATAAGCTACTATTTGTCCTCTGTCGAACTTTGAAATGTGCTGGAATGACTGCCGTATTCCGTGATGAGGCATCAGGAAGCTTCCCGCGCACAGGTCCGGCAGCACGACACACTTCCACTACTTACACCCCGCCTTCTGTGCACCCTTCTTATAGTGCTTCTCGGTGGCGTGCCGGGTGCACATGATTTGCATATATGCCCTGCAATACTAATCGTTTGCATGTCCCCTCGCGGGCGATGCATGCTGCGAATTTCAGGCCAATCGGATGCTTCCTTCTTGGTGTTGCATTTTCGGTGGCCAGCAGTGTAGATATGTAGTTTCCAAAATTTCACATTTAAAAATGTAAATTTGCATATTTCCTCAATTTTTCCCCCTTTTTAGTGTAAATAAACCCGAAATAAAAATCCAGCAAAAAAAAAAAAAAGAAAGAAAGAAAAACAGAAAAGAAACAGTACTGTAACAAGCAAGTGTAATTTATATCCCTCTTCTCCCGCAAGAGGACTCGCTTCGTTGGCACCAGTGGAACGCTGAATGACTTCTTCCCTTCACGCTTGGAGAAGCAAAACCGGAAATTAAATTCTTCCGTGCCCATAAAAGCTTAGGCTTCAAAATCCAACACGGAGGGTGTATATACCGCTATATACATACATATGTTTCATGTTATTATTGTTGATGCAGTTCTGTTGAATTGTGGCGGTATGCACGTTCTTCTTTCTGTAGTATTATTATTCTCCTATATCATGTGCTAAAGTGGAGTTGTAAAGTACACTGAAGTAATTATTTCTAGGAATTGTATAACTGGGTGGAATGAATTTCTGTGTTCAGTTTTAACTAGTGTTCTGCCTATTTGTTACGAGTTTGTGAGTGAAAAAGGATCCTTCAACTCTGAAACCCAAGGAAAGTAACATAAATGTAACAGAATCCTATCGAAATAACTAGGGTGGCTATGATATCATGTGGCATCATTGTCCACAAGGAAAATAAGTCGAGACCAAACGTAAAACAAACATCCACTGCAATGCCAAAATAACTTTTTCCTTCAAATGTATAGTAGCAATGATTAGGAAGTTGAGTATTAACATTATCTTTTTATCACAGAAAATAATTAGTTACATTATCTTTGAACAAAATATATTTTTATTTTTAGCAAATATTCTATTTTTGGCAAATATTTTTGAAATTATTAGAACAAATATTTTTCTCTTTTTTTAGCACCTAAAAATCCATTCCCTAGTTATCACTATATATATTTTTATTCAGAAGACATAGGGAAAATATGTTATGCTCATCTGTTTAGAACTTTTTGCTGATACAATTTCGTACTCAAAGTGAATTTGCAACTGAACTATCAGGTTCAGTTTTATTGTCATTACGTTAAGCAGAAAAATATTTTATGCTTAACAATTCACAGGCCTATGTGCAATTTTTCACAAAAGGATCAGAATCTCTTTTGATCACATCATGTACTTCATCATCTTTAGTGCAATTTACATCCATTTTTATTCTTAAAAACTAAAATCAGTATCTCTAGCTCATCTTCCATAGTTAGATTGCTATCAACAGCTACATAATCTGTACCTGCAACATCACTCTGTCTCACTTCTTTTGACAGTAAATGAACCTATTTTAATACTCACTTGCTGACATATCCTCCACAATGCCATTAGCAAAAAAAAAAAAAAAAAAAAAAAAAAAAAATCTGGCTTTTTTGAAAAACACCTCATGGATTCTGTCACATTATTACATGCAAAGCACTACCACTGATGGCATCAAGACTGTTAAATGCTTTTGACAAATAACTTGCAGACAGACAAACATTATGTTCAATGGAAAGAAGCAGACTTTAGCATTTCAGCTGTCTGTAAGTGTGTATGAGAAGATGCATTACACAAAAAGAGAATAGCTTTGTCATCTTTACGAACTTTTTTTTTTATTCAAGTTTCTCAACCACTCACACATCCATGCTTTGGTATTTAATCAATAATCCATAGGTAGTTTTATGCCATCAAGATTTTTAAAACATTGAGGTTTTATGGACTGCTCAACCAAAAGTGGCATTTCTTTTTCTCCTACCATATTTGAGCAAAACTATGCTGCAAGATGCTCCATGGAAACCTTCCTCCCATCCCTATATTTTTCACTTTTTAGAGCAATTTATTTCTGAAAATTCTCATTAGTATTACAAATTCCATTCTCAGAACACTCCTCAATTATGGAATGTATTTTATCCACCCAACCTCTGAATAAGTACTTATTCGTATCAGTAGACTCTTCACTCAAAGCATTGAAAGTAACACCATGGATATTGTGTCAAAGACTTTAAAAACCACCCAGTTGATGCCTGAAGTCCTGTTCCTTTGCTACTTTTAGACCCTTTTCATGAATTAATGCACCAGAGACAGGAATGCATTGAGAATAAACAAGGACAAGCCATTGTTGCGCGATACATGAAGACAAATGGTCAGAGATGGATAATTTAAAAACATTTATTTACAATTAAAATAAATGAAATAAAATGAACACATAAGATCTTTCGACTACCACTTTGGCGTCATCATCAGATGTTTGACCAAAAGTGGAATGGAGACCGGTATTAAATAGAGTAAATGCGTAACATATGACCAGTACAATTGCATAGAGTAATTTACATAAAGAGTCATATATTCATAACATCCAGAACTAAGTTTGTCCATGAGGGATCAGTGATCTCCAAGTTTGTGATACATAAATAGGCAAATTATCATTACAGCAAGAGGTAGTGTTAGCTATAATATGTAAACTTTTGCACAGAGGTAAGGGATTATTATTAGTTGTTCTTTGCAGAATAGCTGCTTCCTTCCATTGTGGATAATGCTGTCCTTCCTGACAATGGGCTAAAGCCATAGTGAACTTACCATTTTTAAGATCATACTTGCGTTCATTTATTCTAGTCCTTAATGTCCTCCTGGTGGAACCAATATATGATTTCTTGATTCGCGATGGATCATGGGGAAATAGAGGAATAAAATAAATTCCACGCGTGTTTTCCACACTCACCTTGTCATGATCCCTTTTGATCAGATGCAAGAGATTAAAAGTCTTTGAGCCAAAATCAATGGCATGACGTCTGCACCAGAGTTAAACTTGGGTGGTAATCGAGTGAACCTACATACCTCCTTTGTAGGGTATCACGAATTAAGGAACATTCCCGTGAGAACAGGATTTTATTGTAGAGTCTGTCTACAGTAGTATTATTGAAACCAAACAAGAAGGCCAGTTCTTTGATCTTTAAAAGTTCAGAACATCTGAGAGCATCATTCAAGCGAAGAACCCAGCTATTCTGCAATGAACATCTAATAATAATTCCTTACTTCTGTGTGAAAGTTTACATATTATAGCTAACACTACCTAGTGCTGTAATGATAATTTGCCTATTTATGTATCACAAACTTGGAGATCACTAATCCCTCATTGACAAAACTAAACTGTGGATGTTATAAATATGCGACTCTTTATGTAAATTACTCTATGCAATTGTACTGGTCACATGTTACACATTTACTCTATTTAATGAGTCTCCATTCCACTCTTTGTCAAGCATCTGATGATGACACCCAAAGTGGTAGTCAAAAGATCTTATGTGGTCATTTTATTTCATTTATTTTAATTGTAAATAAATGTTTTTAAATTATCCATCTCCAACAGTTTGTCTTTATATATCGTGCAACGATGGCTTGCTCCTCGTTTATTCCCAAAGTATAAAATGCCCAAATATTCTTCAAATCACCGGATAGGAATGCACTTATTCCAGGCAGCCAACCTGTTTGTAAACAATTTTATCAATTGTCACTCCCTTGCTTTTGGGGATCTTATTTTTATGGTTATCACTGCTGTCTTCAGACCACTGTTTTCTTAATTTATTTCTCTGCAGCAAAATGTTATTTGAGTAATTCCAACTCCAAATTTCTTAGCAATCATATGCACACTACATTCCCTCTTTTCTGCAAATTTTGATTTCAAATTTTTCTCTTGTGTCAATGTCTTAAAATGCATAGACCATTGCAAACTCAGAAACAATCTAACAAAAAAGAAATCCTAGTTGTAAATGAATTTATGGCACCTCTATTCATAGTGTACTGTGGAATTAACTTTTTTACGGGACTTATAGAGGTTATTATTCAAAAAAGTTGGTGGTCAAATTTTCAAACTAAAGCCTAGTTCGTCATCAGGACTACGTCACTGGAGTAGTTGCTGCCACTCAGTTGGAAGTGTCGTTTATGTGGTACTTCTTGCTATTTCGATCCCTTCTTCTAGTTTCCTCTTTACTAAGTTTGACTGGTGGGTGATTATTCTTTCTGAGTCCCAATTTATGGAGTGTCCACTTCCTTGTATATGTCTGCCTAGCCCTGTTTTGTTACTAATGTTCCTAATAGCTGCTTGGTGTTCTTTCATTCGAACTTTAATACTTCTCCCTGTTTCTCCTATACAGCTGAGTCCGCAGTTACAGTCGATGCAATATATTACTCCTTCTTGCAATTGGATGTCCACTTCTTTCTGCTTTAAAGCTGGAAGGAATTTATTTAATTTGTTATTTAGATCTGGAGCAAGCCTGATATTATATTTTGCTCCGATCTTCTTCAGTTTTTCGAAAAGTCCCTTGCGGTACCTAATTTTGCTGGTGAATTTGAAGTTGTTTATTTCCTGCTTCATTTTTAGCACTTGCCTAAATAATTTCTCAACATATGGGGAGGGGTAATTGTTTTCTGCCAATATTTCTTTTAATTCTTCTCTGTGAAGATCTTTTTGAGTATCTGAAGAGACCAGGACTTCAATTTTTTCCAAAAATTGTCTCGCCGTATTCGATTTAATATAATCAGTGTGGAATGAGCAGAAGTCTAACATCTTCCCTGTGCTGTCAGCACGTCAGCATGGGAGGTAAACAACTCCTCATCACACCTTCCTCATAAGAAAAAGAAACACCCCATCAAAATCCCTGAATATTATAAATAAAAAAAATAAAAAAAAACAACATAAAAATAATAAATTAAAACAAAATTTGAACAGCGAGACAAATGTGAAACATTGAAGACTTTCAAGTCAATGCCAAAGGTTTGTAATAGTTCATTCTTCACCAAAGAGAGGATGATTTGTTAGTTGGGTTAGGAAGCAGCCACTTCTGGTGGTGTTGTTGATCATGAAATCCTGCTGACATATGCAGCTGAAGTCAAGTCATATGTGCTTACTGTTACCTGGCCATTATTGGGTGGTTCTTAATATGAGTTTGAGATATACTGACCAATGTCCATATCTGTATCTGAGAGAGTCCCTAAAAGAGAGGGGGAAATTCCCATTAAAATTCATGCTGTTCTGCAGGGACTGTTAATAGTGGTAGAATCTGGGAAGAGTCTATCTAAGGAGTGTCCATTAAGGGAAGTTTTACTGTATCTAATTTCAAGTGTTAATCCATGCCTTACACTAATGGCAATGATTTGATAAGTTACAGCCATAATAGATACATTTATTGACACAGTCACACATAAAAAGGTAATGTGAACATGTATTTTTAGCAACAAACCTAATTTCTATAATAACTCACAACAGAGATTCATTTAAAACATTTTACATACAAGTTACAACTTGATAG
Organism: Macrothele yani; assembly: GCA_039090855.1. NCBI lineage: Eukaryota > Metazoa > Arthropoda > Arachnida > Araneae > Macrothelidae > Macrothele > Macrothele yani. The sequence continues at coordinate 18,244,645 of CM076990.1, read as the reverse complement.
TTCAAAATGAATGACAAAATGCAAATTTATACCCACAATTCCAAACTCCTCTGCTCCGTTTGCCATATAAGGTGTTTCAAGAGGCTGCTCTTCAATTTCTTCGGCAGGCTGGTGCTCAGATTCTGAATCTGTAGAGTGGATGCTGTGAATGCCATCATGGTCACCTTCTCGATAGTCATCCGTGTGGGTGTCATCCTCTAAGTCTGGAGGAATGGAAGGAGGGGTTAGGGCAGGGCTAAGGGATCCAGGAGTTACAGTCGAAGTGGAACACTCTTCAGGACAAGAGCTGCGTTTCATTGTTACAAAGACCTTGGACTGAGAAGTCAGGTAGTTGGGAGAAGGAGGAGCACTGACAGGATAGCGAGGCGTGCAGGTGGTGACACTTAACTTTGAATTACCTTTGGTGCATGTGGGAAAAGGCAGCACTTGAAGCCCCTGGGGGCCTTCTGAATCAAGATCGGAAGAAGACATCACGAATGGTGGACGACAGGGGTGGGCTTCAGAAAAAAATCCAAACAAGTACTTGTTCTGCATGCTGACTGTTGCATGCTGTTGGCAAGCAGTGTGATATGGGCAGGGGCCAGGACAAATGCAACTGAGGGCAAGGTCAGGATGGGATACAGCAGGGGAAGGAGTCACAGTGTGAGCACGTGAGGGAGGGCTGGTGGAAGGAGAGGAGAAGCAAGGAGAGGGTTGGAAGAGGTGGGTAAATCGGTATCTCCACTCTGGCAGCATGCAAAGATGGACAGAGTCTACTTCAGGTTACATTATAGCTGGTAAGGCACACACAAAAACTGATTAGCATCCTTCAACACTATTACATCCAAAATACATTTAAAAATACACCCATGCATACTGTATAACTACTGGAAAATAAATTTTTCTCACAAAGTCTGTTATTAGATATACATTAACTAGCAAAGGAAAGAAAAGCATGCATAAGCACATTAGTAGAGGGATGACGTGAATCATCTCAATAGCACCTGCATTTCCAAATAAAATGAAATTAAAGGCAAGCATGTTTAAAAAACTGTGTTTAAGTTTTCAGAAGAAGACGGTCAAATGAATGGAATTTTTGTCAGTGCAAAACGGCATTTAAACCAAACAGCTCCTCATCTTTTCAACAATGCTCAGCTTTGTTCTGAAGGAATTCATGCACAAGAAAGCCATTTTTCAAATTCAAACAAAACAAAAGCAGTCATATTACAGGGGAAAAAAATGTAGAAAAAAAAATAACACTTGCTATTAAATCAGAAAAAGGGGAGTTCACCACTTCCAACTGATTGGCAACATAGATAATAAAAACAAAATTTCACATGAGTAATATCAAATACATTGACATTTCTTATAGGCAGTTAAAATACATAAATATTTCATACACCATTCATTCCTCAACTCTTTGGTGAGTTTTCAATAAGACGACACTCTGAAATTAAAACTACTCATATAACAAGCAAAGGCAACAACTGAAGTTGCATTAAAGAAAAAGTAAAAGAACACACATTTATGAAATCTAACGCAGAAAATTTTCTCAATAATTAATGAGATAATTCACACGTATTCATTGTATGGAAAAACATCCGAAGCATACCATATTTTAATTAAAAAAAATAACAATAAAGCTACAATTAAAACAAAAGCTGCTGCACTTGAAAAAACTACTGAAATCATTTAAACCTGGCACAAACTGTTTTTCAAAGTCACACAAACAACATAAAAGTTGTTTTTTTTACATTTTTTTCCAATAAAATTATACAACTTTCAAGAGTAATTTTCACTGCATTTCTAGACATTTTTTACAATGCTGCTATGACAAGGTTATGAACTGAGCTCAGCCTTCATAAGTGCCTGGCATATTTTGCATTTATGCTTTAAAAATAAAAAAGAATGCTGGTGCTATATCATCTTTAAAATGTCATGCATGCAGAGGTGTTGATGGGGGGGGGCAAGGAGTTGTAGTTTTCCCTGGTCTACGAGGGCACCAAAAAGTTGAAATGTTGCTGCTGCTAGAGTTGGAAAAACACCATGGTAAGTAATTTCATAGTACCAAAACATATACTATTCACATGTAGAAAATTTCTTGCAACTGAATGTTTTCCACCTTTTTTTTTCCTTCTCCCAAGAGTTTAACCACCACCACAAGCAACTCTAATAGCTTTGAGCTATTGCCCATCCCTAATTTAGGGCAGCTTGTCCCAGGGAAGGAAAAGAGTTAATGTCATCAGACAAATACATCACCCACTCCTCACCCAGGACCATCTCAGACAGATGATCAGAATCATCCACCAGGGTGGCAATAAATTTCTTTTTTTCACTTTTGCCATTTCGTTAGGCGCTACATACTTTTGGTGCTCCTTGATTCAGTCTGGCACTGATTCACAACATACTCTTTGTTTCGCTGTCTAATCTAAATTAAAGTTCACGCACCATAAATATCTCAAAATTAAGGGTTTTTACTAAGGAATCTGACCATACCTTCCTATAAAGAAACATCCTTTTACAGGAAGATGTGGTCTACAACATAACATGTGAGTGTGGCTTCAGCTATTAGGGAGAAACAGGCAGACAGCTTAAAACCAAATTGACAGAGAACATAAAGTTGCAATTAAAAATATGACAAACAAAACTGATTTGGGCAGACATGTTCAAAATACAGGACATAGAGAGCTTTGGGGCACTGTAGAAGTTCTGACACATCAACAGCCCTTTTTCAAAGAAAATTGTCAGAAAAACTAGAAATAGGCAGAAGAAGAAGTAAACATTAAATGATTTGAAAGGTTGGACTTTACCTCATGAATGACAAATCTACTATAGCTGTAGTTGTGAAGAAGGGTAGGTGTACTACCCCGAAAATCTGACTTATAAATATCCTTTTATTCCTTACTAAAACCCCTAAAAATTTTGAGATATTTATAATGCATTATGTCTAGGAATAGCCATGCCATCAATTATTACCAAGTTCAAAGTTTATGTTTCTAAACATATTTCTGATATGAAATTAAATTTACTTTGAATATATATTGTGTGTAGAAATAGAACAAACTTTTCTCAAGTTGGTGTTTATCAATAGTCAAGTCACTTCATGAAACCACTTCTTTCTCACTTGTCTGTGTTGTTATCCAAGGGGCACAAATTATATATTTCCCCCTAGGCACCTTCATTACACCACTGCCTGACTGTTGCATATATCCAGCAAGCTTTTTGTTTCTTCCTTCTTTTATTTTGACTGTATTTTTGTTCAGAAATCAAAGAATTTGTTACTGAAAATGCCTAAAGTCCTAGCAACAGCTGGCAGTGCAAACAACTGCCTCATGAAAGGAAAAATTATGCTCCTGTTCTAAATTGTTTGATTTTTTTAACTCTATATTTTACAGCAAACTTTCTCCACCTTTTCCCATCCACTGCCAAATACTCTGCCTCTAACTTATTGCATTCTTGATCACATCCTGTCTAAATCGTTCTAAATCAGCTTCTTGATCTGTAGTATAATTGTTGGAATTCACCACTTAATAATACCATGAAAGTATTTTCTCATCACACAGACTCTCATGGATTCCTTAAAACATAAAGAATGGAACACAGCTCCATGTAGAAAGATATTACACTCCTTAAAAAAATAATGGAACACAGCTCCATGTAGAAAGATATTACACTCCTTAAAAAATAAAGAATGGAACACAGCTCCATGTAGAAAGATATTACACTCCTTAAAACAATAAAGAATGGAACACAGCTCCATGTAGAAAGATATTACACTCCTTAAAAAAATAAAGAATGGAACACAGCTCCATGTAGAAAGATATTACACTCCTTAAAAAAATAAAGAATGGAACACAGCTCCATGTAGAAAGATATTACACTCCTTAAAAAATAAAGAATGGAACACAGCTCCATGTAGAAAGATATTACACTCCTTAAAAAATAAAGAATGGAACACAGCTCCACGTAGAAAGATATTACACTCCTTAAAAATAAAGAATAGAACACAGCTCCATGTAGAAAGATATTACACTCCTTAAAAATAAAGAATGGAACACAGCTCCATGTAGAAAGATATTACACTCCTTAAAAAAATAAAGAATGGAACACAGCTCCATGTAGAAAGATATTACACTCCTTAAAAAAATAAAGAATGGAACACAGCTCCATGTAGAAAGATATTACACTCCTTAAAAAATAAAGAATGGAACATAGCTCCATGGCAGAAACATGCACATGGCATATTGTCTGCTTTGCAAAAGGAGCAATGCAGATAACCAACTAACTGCATTGCTTCTTCCTTACCAAGTCTCTCTCATGAATATCTACACAATAAGTATTGCACAAGCAAAAAATTCACCTTTTATTTTTCCTGTTACGACATGCTTTGATTGTGCAATTTGATTTTTTTTATGCTTTTCTATTTTCTACAATCTGTATTAACACTATCTTATTAACAACACTGGAAAGGATACAGTAAAAAAAACTTTGTCCTTACAGATTCATTACCTTTTTCTTGTTCAGTGGTACACAAATATTACTACTACCAACAGCATTTACTTTTGATGTCGACTTTTGATATTCAATGATGTATTTAAATTACTTTCTATATGAAGATAATTTCTTCAGAATATTTAAAAATTAGTTAAGTTTAGATGGATTTATTGATAAACAGACAAAAAGGACATGCAGAATCAGAACAACAGATAGTTATGCCTCTATATAATGCATTACTAATTCTGCTCTGCCACTGATTTCATTCTGATATTCCTCTTATCAATCTCATGTCAGTAACTTCTAATCCCATGAAAAAAAGACTTATTTTGCATCAAAACAATCACTGTCACAATAGAGGGTTAGTTCTACACATCATATTGCATTTAGCCAGTTCTGTTCTTTAGACAATCTTTTTCAGTGAAAATAGTTTTGTACAGCTAAAAAGAGAGTTATCCTGATGTTCTGGTTCACTTTTCTACTTCCTTACCAAGTCTCTCTCATGAATATCTACACAATTAAAATCTGTTACCTTTTCTACCTACCCCTTACTTCATGGCTAATACTTCTGGAACACACTTTACAACTGCCAACTGACTAAACAACTCAGTTTATCTTCACCTCAAAAGTTTAACAAGTTTAGTTCAGTTGATGGCTGTATTGAAAGTTGTTTACACTCTCAGAAAATAAAGAGTAAGTCATCTGAGGATGCCGCATAACCCACCTGTTTCAAAATCCAGCTTAAATTCAACTTCTTTAAAGCAAATCACTTACAAAATTAAAAAATAAAAGTGAGCCTAACATCTCTATCTTATTCATTAAACATTGTAAAATTCAAGATATAGGATAATTATTTCTTGGAAAGTATCATTAATTTTTCATTATAGCTAATCCAAAAAATTATCACAGAATCATGAGTCTACTTCAATTTCTAAGTTTTTCCCTGATACTTCCTGAAGAACCGATGCTGAATTTAAATGCCTTAAATAGATTTTTTTATGCAAATTTGTTTGAGGATATCTTTTAGGTAAGTATTGCTTTATTAGTTATCATTTTAATACAATGTCTTCCTTTCATTCAATATGTGCCTTGAAACAACGTAGTTCAGAGAAGCATGTGTAGGAATGAGTAATACCTGTATTATTTGCTTAGAAGATTGGAGGAATAACAATGGCTTATGAAATTCTCTTACAAACAAGATAGTTTTTTTTTTCCTGATTTAGCCACCAATGATCATAAATACTTTTACTTATGATTTTTTTTCCATGCAGCATAGCTATATATGAAATCCTCACACAGCATGACAGTTGTGTTTCTGGAAATTTTGACATAACTGAGAATGCTAAAAATAATGGAAAATAATCATTAAAAATAATGGAAAGTAATCCTAAAAATAATGAAAAATAATACTAAAAATAATAAAAAATAACACTAAAAATAAAGAAAAATGTGGCTGCCATGCTTTTGGCTGTCTTCATGATGTCGTCCTACTTCATATATTCATTGCTACCAAAAACAATACATATTTGCATGTCTGTAAACATGTTTTGTCATGTACATAATTAAGTGCATACATTATTAGAGTGGATCTCAGGGGAAGAAGTTTATAAAGCTTTAAAATCTCTTCAGAACAGTAGAGCTTCAAGAGTAGCTGGAATAATTGCTAAGATATTATAATATGGTGGTGACTCTGTAATTGACTGGTTAACTGGAATTTGCTGGTTTTCCTGGGAGTTAAGGATCGTCCCTGTGGATTGGAGAAATGCTATGACTAATCTTTTGTATAAGACAAAAGGTGATCTATCTGAATGCAAGAATTATGATGGTGTCAGCCTGCTCGGTGTGCCAGGGGAAGTGTTTGGATAAAGTCACTATTGAGTAAGTATGAGGTCTGACATCCGAGAAGGGGTTGGATGTACAGAGTGGCTTTATGTCTGGTACGGGCTACAATGACAAAATTTTTGCATTACATATGATGATCGAAAAGAATCTGTCTGTTGGTAAAAAAGCTTTTGCTGTCTTCTTAAGATTTAGAGAAAGCTTATTACTGAGTAAACAGGATACTTCTGTGGAAGGACTTGAATAAATATGGTACAACTAGGAATCTGCTTAATAGTGTGGAAGCTTTGTACAGACCTCAAGAAACAAAAACTAAAAAAAAACAAGAACCCCCCCCCCCCCGTAACTTTGGAACCGTCTGTCGCATGTAAACAAGTAAGGTACCATTGGAAACCCCTTGAAGGGAACTATCACATGATATGAAGAAAAATGCAAATTAAGCTAATTAGCTCTCTATGTCCAAATTTTTAAATATAAGGGGTATGTTATTTTATGCACTTTCTATTTAGCACATGGAAAAAACCCTAAATCTTAAATATCGTCCAAATCGGATGATTGATAGCGAAGATATTTGCAAACAAAATTAGAGCGGGCACCCATATATCTACATCTGGGAAACACATCTGTAATGTTTCCTTCCCTGCAACAAGAGTGATAATGCTGGAAAGTCTGCATCTTGTCCAAATCTCCGACAAACTCAATGCAGAGTACAAATGACCAAAGGCTCTGACCGTGATCTGTACAATAACCTGGGCCATTCAGGGATGGGGCTCGTTTACTCTTGCCATTTCCTTTATAACAACTTCATTTCTTTGTGCTAATGACTTGAATTAGTGTTAGAATAAATAGTATGTATTTTTCTAACAATGGAAAACTCGAATCTGTGCAAGCTGAAATTTGTTTTGAATATTCTTGTTTCTGGTCATTACATTTTCTCGAGGCACTGAGTATTCGTGTATCACTGAAAGGTTGTTTCGTAATAGAAAATTAAAGCAGAACCACGAAATCCGATTTTTTAGCACATTTATTGTAAAAAAAGATTCTGCTTGTGTTATCAGTTTGTCTTTCCGTCCATCTGTGCACACCATATCTCTGCAACTATTAGTCCAATTTGAAAATGTCTTTTTGCATTGGGAAGCTCAAAATGTGCGAATGATGATCCTTCATTTTGTTGTTTCTTATGATGTGCGATTTGCCGCTAGAGGGCGTAAATGCAGATATCAAATTCAAAACATATTTTATTCATATTGCTTCTAAACATCTGATTGAAAAAATTCTTTTACCTTTTGACCACTCACGTCGATAATTGTTTTTGGAATTTTTTCTTCTTAAAATAATGCACTGTTTCTCCACCAGGGGCATAGATGTATATCTTATTTTTGTTAATATCACTCTTATAAGAGTCTGAATTGAAAAATTCCTTTTCTGTTGGTTAGAATTTCTGAATGCAAAATGTTTTTCATATAATTCCAAAATTTTCAAGTAATTCATAGACTTTTCGCTAGGGGACATACAGGTAAATTGCGTTTCCCCAATATCTCTGCTTCTAAAACTCTGATTTGAAAACTTCTTCCCTTATCACATACATCTCCTGATGGGAAGTATTTATTTCTGCTTCCGATGTATTTGCTGCTCAATCTGAGCTCCTGAAAACTCGACAGAAAAAATTCTTGCGTGGACCAATAACTCTCATATCGGAAAACCTTTGGAGAATACTTTCTTCTTAACATAACGCACGATTTTTTCATCAGGGAGCATAGATGCATACCTTATTTTTGTCGATATCTCTGCTACCAAGAGTCTGATTTCAAAAATTATTTCTTGGTTGGAGCATGTCCGCTGCAAAATGTTTCTCATATAACTTCAAATTATTCTTAGCGCACAAGTCTGCCACGAGAGGGCGTAGGTTTACATTTCCGTTTACAGCAATATCTGAAGAACTAAAAACCTGATTGGAAAGCTTCTTTCTTCAGTTAGATACTAAGATACTACTAAATGTGGAAACTGAGCACATATTTTCTTACCAAAATAATGCACAATTTTGCCGCTAGGGAAGCTAATGTTTTTCTTAATATCTCTGCTTCTAAATGTGTGATTTAAAAATTCGTTTAACACCGGATGCCATTTACCTTGTGGAACACTTTAGGTTAGCATTTGAGGAGTTTTATAGTTCACAGTTCTGTTACTAGGTGGTGCTTGTGTACTTCTGTTTGCAGCTGTATCTTCGCTTCTAAATACCCTATTGAGAAATTTCTTCTTTACTGTATGCCATTCACGACAATAGAGATGTGGAACATTAGCCTCTTTAAATAATGCACAGACTTCCCGCCAGGTGGTGGTGTAAGGGGCAATATCTTTTTTTTTTTTTTCTTTCCGCTACCTCTGCTTGTGGGAGGCGTATTTGAAAAGTTCTTTTTTCATTTGCATAGCTTTTACCATGAAGAATATTTAAGCCTACTTTCCCACTATGCAAAATTCTTGAGCTAGAAGGCATAGAGTTATGTCATGTTTCCTTCATATTTCTTCTTTTAACTGTTTGATTTGAAAATATGTTTGCCTCCGATATCCTTCTGCTATGAGAAAAATGTTGTGCGCCATTTGCTAATTTTGGAAACATACATTTTAGCCACTGCTAGAAGTAATGTAGCTGTTTCTATTTCTGTATGTTTTATCGACTGTAAAAATCTGGTTGATTTTTTCTAACTGACTGCATTAACTTTGAATAACTTTGATTTGCGTCAGGAACGATTCAGAAGACTTGCTCATTACAACCAAAAATTCGGTGTCATCATTTTTTTTTTTATTTCAAATATTTGGAAGGCACAAATACAGAAAACGAGGTTTTAAATATCAAATATAACTGGAAATACGTATAAAACTGTATGCTGCTTTTCATTGGTTACGTATTATGAAAACCAGGTAAGAAGTCCACATTCGAGCCGGGCACAGCCATACATGAACACGAAGTCCAAATATGTAGTCCAAATTCGGGCATGGGCTGGTTTGACCTAATGAAATAAACCCACAAATATAGTTTATGCTCTACTCTGATATACCAAACTACAAAAAGGTTCTTTGTCAAAATGATTAAAGTCATCATCTCTTGTATATATGCCATGGAATATACAAGAACTGGTGCTGCTTTTAACCTACTGAATGGATACAGATGAATATCTATGTGCCCCAAATGACACACGACATATTTGAAGTCAAGTTTAACTTACCCAAAACCCACTGTTTAAGTAAATTAGAGCATTAGTACAGTTAAAATGGTGCAGATGCTTGAGCCATGCTCTATTTCAAGAATTTTTTTCTAGCAGTCCATGGCATTTCGGAATATATAGCACATCAATGTGTTCCTAGTGCAACATATTCAGAAAAGTTTGACAACACATCGAGAAAGTAATTCTGGAAAATGTGTTCAAAGTGCTGTACAACAATATTCCATGCTTTTGCCACAAAGTGTCCCGAATGTGTTATGTAAAAATAGTATCTCCTATCATAAAACATTTTATGATGGAGAGAGCTTTGGTAACACATGCAGAACAGATTATACACATTCGGAACATTTTGGGAACATATGAGGAATGCAATGATCTCCCTATTTTTGAAAATTGCTTTCCCAAAATGCTACGAAAGTGTGCGATCTATTCCAAATGATTTGTTATTCGGTATTTTCCACCTCAAAAACTCACTTTGCTTTCATAGTTATCATGCTTAACATATGAATTAATGGGAACAGCTATATCTTGAAATTTAAATTTGCACCTTCGATATTAATTCCATGGGTCAACTAAGACAATACAATTTTCTTTGTTTGAAAGTATGTACATTTGTCCCATTTTGTCGCATGCAGCGCATATGTGTACCACTTTGCTTTGTTGTTATTGCGTCAAAGACCAATTTTCAACAGCTGCTGGTGTGACGCCATCTCATCTAAATCATTCTGACATGGCGTTAGAGATGCATTACGTCACATGGTCAACTCTTTTGAAACAAGAAAATGTTATGTCAGGAATTTTGGTTCTATTTTGTTGTTCATAAACGACCAATTTCTCATTTAGAATCTTATCAACTGTCTGTCTGTTCTGTTAACCATTTTTATAGCTACTTCTGGCTATAGGTATCTCCCAATTCTTTATTTGGAAAGATAAGTCTAATTTCCCACATTGACCAGACCAGACGGCTTAGGAAATACATTTTTCAGCTACTGCCAGCATGAGGAGAAAGAAACAAAATGTGTCCGGGGCCCGGCTTGACAGGGAACCATCTATACATTCGCGTCCCCAAGCCCAGGTAGGCTGCGGAAAACCCCAGCAAAACCACAGACTGGATGGCCTGCAGAACCGGGATTCGAAGAGCCAACAAGAATTCTATCATATGAAATTTAATTTTGGGATTTCCCTTGCAAACCTAAAATGTTTATTTCAGCTTGTCAAGCCAGTTTCTTTTCTCATTTAAGTCTAAAAATTGAGAGTTCCAATAGAGTAGATAACAGTGTGTTTTTCTGCTGAAAAAACATGATTTGGGAACTATCTTTTTCCTTTTTCCTTAAACTATGAAATTCTCAGTATGTAACTAAATTTTTTTCGCAGAGTATAACCAGTTATTATTTTTTTATATTTGTAAAAGAAATGAAAAAGAAAAAAGGAAAGAAAAAATACAATTGGATCCGTATTAAACTACACTAAGTAAACTTAATGCTCTAGTGCTAGTGGTTACGGTTATTCTCTTAACCAGTAGTCGAAAACGACTAATGCCAAAGAGGCGATTTGCATACAGATCACACGTAGATTCGGCTCCTGTATTGCAGTGAAAGGTAGTTCCATTTTGTATATTACAGACAGTTTAAGCAGTATAACTACAATGGAAAATATCAATGAATTGGAACAATAAGCAAATACCTGCTGATTATACCACAATTTGAGACGGAATCGACTCAAGAGCAAATCTGCAATATAAAAAAAAATCCGGCACATGGATTCACTCGCGCAGGAAACAATACGTAGTTTTCATTTTTATAACCGGAGTTTCATAATTTCATGAAGCTGTAAAGGAATTTATGTAAGAAATATACAGAAAACATACAGAAGCTTTCGTTTTATTGAACATACTGTTTATTTGCATTTTTGAATTAAACAATATACAAGAGTCAGCTATGTAACCAATAGGGGAAAATTAAATATATAACTGCACAAACTATGTTGTAAGTTAAGTTATTTTTGTGCAAATTATTAAGTTATAATGTTCATTATTAAAAGCTGCAATTTTGAATTTAGGGCTATAACAATATTTCGCATCCCATGGTTTCCGTCTCGTATTAGAACTTCAGTACTCAAAGTCACATAGAAACACTTTTTCCTAAGTGTTTCTAAGTATTGTGTGGTAAACCATTTTGCAGTAAGTAGAGGAATTTTTTTTTTTTTTATGCACAGCCTCTTAATCAATATATGTTTGAGTTTTTGCTTATATCTCAGCAAGGTTTTATGCTATCATGGTGTAAATTTGGATTTAGGGGTTTAATAATATTTCACATCCCATGGACTATTAATCAAATATGGTTATAATTCAGTTTTTTTCATGATCATATTCCATAATTTATAATTCCCTTAATATACCAGTTCTCTTCTTGTATAGCAGCTCATATTATCTGGGCCTCTTTGTGTTTTACTGTTGCAACACAGAATCATTGTATCTGTTTCTGATTAAGTGGTACAAATCAAAATCAACTTTCGCAGTTTAACACTGGCTGCATCTTTTTTCCGTAGCTCTCACTGTACATGTATTTATTGGTCGATTCATATGAAATTTGGAATTTAAGGTTTTTATTATGTGCTGAATAAAATGCGTATAAAATAACATACATCTTATAGGGAAAATTCGGAGATAGAGAGCTAATTAGCATGTTTCTTTACATCACGTGATATTTCCTTGCAAGTGCTTTCCAATGGTACCTTACTTATTTACACATGGCAAACGCATCCAAAGTTAAGGAGGGTGGCTCGTTTTTCTGGGGTTTTTTTTTTTTTTAGGTCTATATGTTAGCAGTAGAGAATATGTATAAGCTAATGGTGTTTTATAGAAATCAAATTTATTTTAGTGGAGTCAGACAAGGTTGTGAAATGTCACCACGGCTGCTTAATATATTTATGGATGGATGCACGCATGATGCCAAAATAGAAAATACTGATTTATGTTATGGTAATATATATGTGTGTGCACATTGCAGTATAGTGATGATAAAGTCCTGTTGGCAGAAAGCAAAAATGAGTTGCAAAGTATGTTGGCACAGATGTATGAAGTTTGTATAAAATTCAAACAGAGTATAAATAAGGAGAAAAACAATATGGTTTTGAGGAAGATACTGTTAGTACTAAATGCAAGATAATTCTAAATGGTAAAGAGATAGACCAGGCAAATGAATTTGTATATTTAGGAAGCAAGTTTGACACAGAACACAAATTAGATGGTTAAATTAGTAGGGGGTGGGGATTCATTGTTGAAAGTCGTAGTTGCTTTAGGGGGATTTCACAGGAATGATGAATTCTCAAAAAAGTCTAAAATTATAAATTATAGCTGTGTATGGAAGTGTAATGTTTCTATTGGGTTGTCAGAAAAGTCATGCCGTATTTTAGCCATGTTTTGCAAAGGTCATTTATTGATAGAAAGAACAAAAATAAATCAATGATATAATGCCCGTTTTGTTCAATGACCTTTTGCCATCTGTCAGTGAGCTGCAGAATGCCTCATTCACAGAAGGACCCGTCTTTCGTGGTGAAAAACTATACAAGGTGCTGATTTACCGCCTCATCTGAATTGAACATTATACCATGCAAGGACTGTTGAAGAAAGCGAAACAAGTGGAAGTCTAACGGCGCAAGATCATGCGAGTATGCTGGGTGTAGCAACACATCCCACCCAAGCTCCAATAATGTTTGGCGGGTGATCAAACTTGTGTGTGGTATCGCGTTGTGGGGATGGAACACAACACCTTTACGATGAACGAGCTCTAGACGTTTCTGGATGATGGATTCGTTCAAACTGTCCAATTGCAGACAGTACACATTCAAATCAATTCTTTGGTTCCATGGTAGGAGCTCAAAAACACAACACCTTTAAAATCCCACCACACTGAGACCAGAACCTTCCGCTGATTAATGTCTGCTTTGGATGTCGTTTGAGGCGAAGTAGCATGTCGGGACCAAGACCATTTGCTCAGCACATTGTTGTACACAATCTACTTTTTGTCACCAGTTATCAGTCGCTTCAAAAAAGAATCGTTTACCTCATGTTTAATGAGCATATCGCAGATGTTTATACGCGCCATCAATTGAGCTTCTTTGAGTTCATGAGGAACAAACACATCGGGCTTGCTTATGTATCCCAGTTTCTTCAGATGGTCGTGAACGCTTGAATGATAGATGTGCAATGTGTCTGTAATATCTCGTGTTGTGTAACGTGGGTTTGACTAGATCAATGCCTTGCTTTGATCGTCATGAAGAGCATCGTTGAGGTCAAAATCACCAGCACGGAATTTTGCGAACCACCGCTGTCACTGACGTTCTTGTAGAGCATTATCACCGTACACTTTATGCAACTTTTCACAAGCTTGACGCGCATTCTTCCCTTTACGGAAGTAAAACAGTAAAATATGGTGAAAATGCACAGTTTGGTCTTCCATCTTCAACTTGATGTCAAATCTCCACAAATCAACCAAATCGCTCACTATTCCTTTTAGACTGCAGCTAGAACTGGCATCTGTTGAATGCCATAGTGATAACAGAGCTGCACATTCCTCTAGTACTTCCAAAACCGCCCAACCGCCATCGGGTGCCAAAATAAGTCGACTTTTCCGACAACCCAATACTATGATGAATGTTAGTGAAAGCAAGGTAGGATGGAAAAGATAAGAATTATTTGTGTGCTGAAAAGATGTGTTACTTATGGGAGTTAGCGGAAAGACATGTTCTGTTCATGTGAGGAATGAAGATGTGTTACCAATGTATAATTAGAAGCAAAATGTTGTTAGGAAGGTGGAAACAAATATTTTGGCCATGATGAAAAAATAGGTGATGAGGAGCTAACTAGGGGCATTTACTTAACCAAGTGGCAGAAAAGAAAGGTAGATGAAGGCCAAATATTCAAGGGAGAACCAGATTCAAAAATACCTGTAAGAGAAAACAAAAAGGGTGTGATGGATGTCAGAAAAACTAGAGTTGTGTACCGATGTCACTGCAAATGGAGATGTTTGACACACCGACAGTAAGTAAAATCTAGTATCATTGGTTTTAAACTTTTATTTTGCAGAAGAAGCTTTTTGAGAAGCTGACCTCTGAATCTCACACAAAAGCTTAGTGATATGTGCATATGTATGTTCTAATGTTTTTAGGCATGTATTGCATGAAGTCTTTTTAACACATTGTCTCTGGGAAGATGGCACATTACATGAAAATAAAGAATGGGAGGGGGGAATTTTATGGAATGATATTCTTACTAAATAAACTTTGATGGTGAAAAGTGTATATGAGAAATTTTTCTTCCAAATTTTCCTCTTCCTAAGATGAGTCATCAACAGAAGATAAAAACTGCAAGGATGAAGATTGAGGCAACTATTTATCTCATTGATATACAATACATTGGTTAGGTACATCATTACTGTTCTAAAAGATTCCTGGTTATCTGTTTTCAAGTATGTATGTGATGAAGTTTGGACATAGTGTTATATCACCATGGGAAGTGATATATAAAAAAATATATTTCTAAGAGCAAAATGCTTTTATTTAGGAATGCATATCATGAGGATCCATGCACATTTACATCACATGAACACTACAAAAATTTTGCAAATGACCAAGTAGTTTTTAAATATTTTTTTTTTTTTTGTCGTTGTTTCAATGACATGCACATCTCAGGCTTACTTGCACATTTTCATTGTGTAGACAAGCCTACACTTTTCACTGATAACATACCAAGGTGACTTCTTTACTGTCAAATTTACCTCAGCCTATGGACCTGAGTGTTGCTGAACCACTGAAATGTAAAAGATGCCAACTGGATCTCACAAGCTGAGAATGATGGGAGGGAAATGAAAGAAAAGCCATGCAGAAAGCAACTCATAGATATGAAAACAGAATTAATGCATGTCTATCTACTGAACTAGTACAAGGTAAATTATGAAAATATTTTGCATGTACTGACACTGATGTCGGTCTCTGAAAATATGAGTGACTATGACATACAAGAATGGATAAAGATAAAAGTTGAATGTTAATGATAAAACAGAGTTTACTAATCACTGTGATGACACTGACATAGAGTTAACAGCACTCAAACACAGAAAACTGATGGAATGAATCTTAAGAAGGAAAGAAGGCTATGGTGGTTGCACTTGTTTAAGTTGGACAGCACAATTATACACTTACGATTATTGCAGTACTGGTATGCTCTTGCCAAAATAGCCAAAAAAAAAAATCCGTTCAATATTTCAAGAAATTATTTGTTTTATTTTACAGAAATATTAAAAATGATGGATGTGTGTGTGTGTGTGTGTGTGTGTGTGTGTTATTGTTGTTGTTGTTGTTGTTTTGCATTTGGTGATCAAAATGATCTTTCACCAGAGTCTGGAATAAACTTAAACTAAGTCCACATGTAATTTCATTCTTTTTTTTCATCAGCATTTTCAACTATCCAACATTTTTGTTTTCAAACTATACTTTGTTTTCATTTAGGTCAGATAATGTGAGTACTACACCATACCGAATATGCTACAACTTTTCATGAAACCAATCTTGCTCTTCAAAATTTAGGTCCAAACTCATCTCAGATATATACAGCTATTTAAAATTATCGTATCCTTGTTTCAAAAAGTGATTTTCCGTGTACAGCAATATTCACAAGACCAAATATGAAGATTACATTAGAATTCACCATGATAGAAATAACTATTTCACTCCTAGAAGACAATGCACAAGAAAGTTGTAATAAAATAGCAGAAACTTAAAAATAAGTTTTAACATACACATATGAGCACATTTCATTCTGAAATGCCAGAACAGAAATACAATCACAAACATGTTCAGCACAATGGTTTTGAGGCATTAGCATATATTAAACAGAAAAGCATTACATAAAGCAACTAGGAACAACCAAAGAGTTAGCTTATCCAATTACACACGAGCATGTAAAATACAATCCTCACCAAACACAGGAAAGTAGACATGATGTCAAGAATTACAAAACAAAAGGATTTGATCTCACACTATGCTAAAGCAGTTGGTATACCACAGAGCAGCTGCTCATGCATTTCAGTAATATTTCTTACATTTGCACAAAAATAATCCAAATGCATGAAATATCAGCAAAACAGAACATTTCACATAGCTGACAAAATATTGAAAACTTCATGCAGTCCTATGCTGCTTCAACACAGAAAATGTGTTGAATGTTCAATTCGTGTTAGGAACATTTTAGACTATTGAGAAAAATGAACTACCATAATATGCATGATTTTCATGATCACTTAAAAGCATCACCCTCAAAACTGTGCATAATTATTATGCCTTTTTCTAAGTAAAGCATCACCCTCAAATCTGAGCATAATTATTGTACCTTTTTTTAAGTTATTACGGGCGGTCGTAGTGAGCGATGGGTTTGCCTCCTCAGGGTGCTCCGTGGTAACAATGGCACACACAACAGCAACTAGGGCCTCTGTGAATCTTGGAGAGGTGCAAGCTAGTTCTGTGTGACATTGGCGAAAAGACCCCAACTCACTGGGTTTTGTTCCAGAATCCTTAGGTTGAATGACCAACTGGAACCCTCAGCTGTGGGCTAATCCCCCACACTGATGTACTTACCTGATTAAAAAGACAAAAAGAAATATTAAGAATGACTCAAGTGTGGGATATGGTGGACCTACCACACTTGAGAAGGACGGTCCACCACGGAATCGACCTGGACTTTCTAAACAGCGTATGAGAAAGCAATCTCGGCTGAGTGAATGTAAGATTGGTGTATGGAATACTAGAGGTATAAATGGCAAGATGAGTGAGGTGATTGAGGAGATGAATAAGTATAGACTGGATGTGCTGTGTGTAAGTGAAACCAAAAAGAAGGAAACTGGGGTAGAAGAAGTGAATGGCACGGTGAGTGTGTGGTCTGGAGTAATGGATAATATAAGAGGGCAGGCTGGTGTAGGTGTGATTTTAAGTGAAAAGATGAAGAACAACTTGATTCACTATAGTTGCATAAGTGAGAGAATTCTCTGGATTCGTTTGAAAGTGAAACTTCAGAGAATTGTAATTGTTGTAGTGTATGCTCCTTGTGACTCGGAACTTCTGATAAGAAAGAAGATTTCTGGAATGAGCTAAAAGCTGTTTTGAGCCAGTTTGGTGCTAAAGAAAAAGTTATAATAGCAGGGGATTTCAATGCTAGAGTAGGTGTGTAGAATGCAATTTCTGACAATGTTCTGGGTAAATTTAATGATCCTTGTGTGAATGTAATGGTGAAAGATTAATTGAACTCTGCATTGAGAATGATCTGTGTGTATCTAATACATTTTTCAAACACAAGTATATCCACACATATACTTGGGAAAATCGTACTCTTGGTCAAAAGAGTGTGATAGATTTTGTTGTTTACGATCAGCGGTTGAAACACTTAGTTGTTGACACCCGTGTGATGAGAAGTGCGGATGTTGGTTCTGATCATCACTTGGTAGTGTCACAAGTGAAACTTAATGTTGGTTGGAGGAAAAGAAATAGGGAGAGACCCAGGATAGAAAGAATGAAGGTTGATAAGCTCCTTGAAGATCATCAGCGGTATTCTGACTTACTCAGAGAACGACTGAAGGATCTGAAATCTTGTGAGAGGGATGTAGAAAAGAAGTGGGAATGTTTTAAGAACTGTGTTGTCACTGCTGCTGAAGAGGTCTGTGGCACCACAATAGTGGGTAACAATAGAGGTGATGCTTGGTGGAATAGTGAGATTGATAAGGCAGTAAAGAAAAAGAAAGAAGCCTATTTGGGGATGTTGCAACGTAGAGTCTCTGTGGATGAATATCGCTATAAGAAGCGTGAAGCTGCTAAGCTGGTTCACCACAGTAAGGCAAAAGATAGGAAAGAGAAAGTGGAAAGGCATGAACTGGCTTTTTGGAAAGATAGAAAGTCCTTCTGGAAGTACATGAGACTCAGGAAAAATAGGGGAAACATAGTTGTAAGTTGTGTGAAGAATGAGATTGGGGAAATGATATGGGAGCCCAATGAGTTAAGTGACAGATGGGGCAAATACTTTTGTGAGTTATTAGATCAGGAGAGCAAAAATGATTCTGAGACAGATGCAGATGATGTCACAATGAGGGATGAAAGCACAGGAGGGATCTCAAGAGAAGAAGTGTGCAAAGCTCTAAAATCTCTTCAGAATGGTAAGGCTCCAGGAGTTGATGGCATAACTGCAGAGATGTTGAAGTATGGTGGTGACACTATAATTGACTGGTTAACTGAAATTTGCCAGTTGTGCTGGGAGTTAGGAATGGTCCCTCGGGATTGGAAGGATGCTATTATTGTTCCTTTGTATAAGGGAAAAGGTGATCAGACTGAATGCAAGAACTATCGTGGTATTAGCCTACCGAGTGTGCCAGGAAAAGTGTTTGGTAAGGTTGTTATTGAAAAAGTACGGGGTCTTACATCAGAGAAAGTGTGGGATGTTCAGAGTGGTTTTATGCCTGGTAAAGGGTGCACTAACCAGATTTTTGCATTACGCATGATGATTGAAAAGTATCTGGCTGTTGGGAAGAAAGTTTTTACTGCCTTCATAGATTTAGAGAAAGCTTACGACCGAGTCAATAGGACATTTTTGTGGAAGGTATTGAATGAATATGGTGTTACTGGGGATCTACTTAATAGTGTAAAAGCCATGTATGCTGGTAGTAGAGCTTGTGTACGAGTGAATGGTGTTTTATCAAAATGGCTTTCCGTTGGTGCAGGAGTCAGACAAGGTTGTGTAATGTCACCATGGCTGTTTAATATATTTATGGACGCATGCATGCGTGAGGCCAAAATAGATAAAAGTGGTTTATGTCTTGGTGATATCCGTGTGTGCAGATTGCTGTATGCTGATGACACTGTCCTGTTGGCTGAGAGCAAAAGTGAGTTGCAGAGTATGTTGACTCGGATGCACGAAGTTTGCATGAAATTCAAACTGAGTATAAATAAGGGGAAAACCAAATTTATGGTGTTTGAGAGAGGAATGGGTAGCACTGAATGTAATGTAAGTATAAATGGCACTGTGATTGACCAGATGAGTGAGTTTGTGTATTTAGGAAGCATGTTTGACAGAGAGAACAAGTTGGATGGTGAAATCAGTAGGAGTGTGAATTCTTCTTTGAAAGTCATAGCTGCTCTGGGAGGTTTTCACAGGAATGATGGGTTCTCTAGAGAGTCCCACATGGCTGTGTATGAAATAGTAATTGTTCCTACTCTGATGTATGGCAGTGAAACCTGGGTACTGCAGAAGAAACATAGGAGTCGTTTGTGTGCTGGAGAAATGCGTTACTCACGTGGGGTTTGTGGCAAGACACGATCTGATTGTGTGAGGAATGAAGATGTATTGCAGTTGTGTGATGTAAAGCAAAATGTTGTTAGCAAGATGGAGACTAATATGCTTCGGTGGTTTGGCCATGTTGAAAGAATGAGTGATGAAATGCTTACTAAGAAAATATTTTCAGCCCAAGTGGCAGGAAGGAAAGGCAGAGGAAGGCCAAGGAAGACATGGGTGGATCAGATTCAGGAGTGTCTGCATGAGAAAAAGATTATGAGTATGAAGTATAAAAGATCTTGTGTACGGCGTGTAATGGATATCAGTGAAGCACGAGTTGTATGTCAAGATCGCTGTAAATGGCGAAGTTTGATACGACAACAATAGGTAAAAACATCTGGAAGTTTGTATTTCTTTTTGGAGCTAACCTCTGAATCTTAGAGAACAGCTTAGTGTTATGTATGTTTTTTAAGTTAAAAAGTACCACTCTCAAAACTGTGCAAAATTATTATGCCCTTTCCTAAGTCTGATTAGTATTCCAAATTGCAGTACATAATATTCTTCATCCGATAAACACTGAAAAAAGTACTACAAAACATGTATTCTATTTTCCATGTTTCAAAGGGGACTTCCCTATTTGCTTTATGTGGGTGAGTGTGAGGTACATGCTTGATATAACCATGAAGGGCAGGAAGAGGAACTCTTGCTATAACTCTCTCGGATCAGAAAAATGATGCATCAGGAACGTAAGAATCAGGAAAATGACGGGAGTTGACAACATTACGATCAAAGTAAAATCACTGAATCGTAATCGGCTGGACGTGTTGCTAGAAGAACTGACCACCCTTGAACAACTGAAATACTAAACTGGATTCCAAGGGACAGGAAAAGCCCAAGAAGGTGATCATGTGAGAGAGGGGTGGTTGAAATTTGTAAGGGCAATGTGTAACAGCACACAGTTGATCGCAGCCTTCTGCGCATGGGCCTGCATAGTTGAAGACCCAGTCGGGTCCCCATGCTCACTGCATGTCATTACAAACAACGCATGAAATGGACCCAAGATCATAGAGACTGGACCATGGATGATTGGAAAAAAGTGCTGTGATCTGATGAATCACGATATGGAGGCCATGGCACCTGGATGAACTGTTGGACAAAAACAAGTCAGCGGCTGCAGTGATTTGATGTGGGCAATGTTTTCTTGGGACAATTAGGTTCCATTATCCCAATCCCTGACAGCTATCAGATATCTGAACATTGTTGAAGACCAAGTTCACCCATTCGTGGCAACTGTGTTCTCTGCTGGTGATGGCTATTACCAACAGGATGACGTGTCATGCCACACTGCCAGAATCATCAAGGAATGGTTCAAGGAACATGCTGGACTCATGACTTTCTGTTAATGCCCTGGCCTCCAAATTCACCTGACATGAACCCAATCAAACATTTGTGGTTTGACTTGGGAATGCGGGTTCACATTAAATCACCACCACCACCCCGAAATGTACGTGGACTGGAGATCTACTGTTGACATTACATTACATTACCAGATACCCCAGGATACGTATTGCCTCCTCATCGAATCGATGCCTTGCCGAGTGGGCGCTGTTTTGTGAGCTAAAGGGGGTTCTACAAGCTTATTAGGTAGGTGGTCATAATGTAATGGCTCATCAGCATATATAATCCTTCAAAATTAGCAGGGTACACACTGGTTTCATGTTGATGTCATAGCCACTCAGCTCAACAGTGTGCTAGTCCTCCTTCCGGTTTCTGTGATTCGTTCCATCCTCTTGGGTTGGTTTCCTATTAACAAACATTGCAGCTGGTGCACACCTTAATTCATCCTGCACAATGGTTACCAGATCAGCTGCTCTCAAACATGTGTTCTTCATATTAGCATTCCATCTTATTGTCTTCCATCAGTTCAGACTTTCAGAACACAGGGCCAGAAAATCCTACTTCTACACATTCCTGCTTCATTTCTATGAACCAATTTATGACAGTTCAAACAGGATGAAAAAGACTCACATTTGCTTTAATATCCCAAATCATCATCATCATCATTGTCAACCATTATCAATCCACTGCTGGACGAAGGTCTCCCCAAGTTTCCTCCACAACGGTCTGTCTTGTGCCAGTCTCCTCCATGTCACTCCCGCATATTTACGAATTTCATCCACCCATCTCCCATGTGGTCTTTTTCTGGGTCTTTTCCTGTCCCTTGGAATCCAATCTAAAATTTCGGCTGTCCATCTATGGTCTGTCCACGAAGTACAATATATTACAACAATGAAACAATAAGCATGAGCCAGTACTAAAGAACTAATGCACTGTAAGAGGATGTTGCCATTCATGGTACATGGCAAAACTCCCAAGGATCCAAAGACATAACATGCAAAGCATCTCCACTCCATCTGGTCACTTCCTTCAAACTTTAATATTGCCACAACGCACTCTGGCAGCAAATATTATCTAGGCATTTTCCACATACATGCATCAGATTGGAATAAGGTGTAGCATATTTTGCCACTCCACAAAACTGACTTCAACCAAAGTAGGGACCTAGGCACCTACCATACTGTTCTTTCCATGATTCAAGGTGAGACTGTCAATTGCAATTGGTGATGTTAAACTTTTATGCAGCTTACTCTCCCTTGATAACCCAGGCTGTGGAACTTTAAATGTAATGTGTTTACAAAGATCTTATCTTCTGTTGATGTCTGAAACTCCTAACTGATGTTTTGATGGATAACTCACAAGACTGACATACCACACCTCAGTATCATCCAATTTTACAGTGTCTAAAAATTTACGTGACTGAAAATAAAAAGCATAGATGTGGGCTACAGAAGTTTTACCTGTTTAGTGTTCAACATTAACCCCTTTACATTTAATGCAAGTTGCACTGTGTTTGTACAAAGTCCAGAAATATTTCTGGAACACCTCAGAAGAAAGTGCATTGACTTGCTATGTTACAATCTGTTGGATTGTCTTGAAAGTTCTTCCTTTTCAGTGGAGATCTAATTTTTGAGAATAAGAAGTCCGCTGATTGCCAAATCTGGCAAATAGGATGGATGCTGCTGTAATGTAGATATTTACTTTCTTGTGACAAAACTCATAGCACCAGTAGCAGTGTGCCACAGTGTGTGGTATCATAAGGGAGACACCAATCTTGCATCCTAATAAATTCCAGATGAACGTGTCACATTCAGTTATGTAACCATTCCATTATATCCAAATAATATTGCCTCTTTACTCTGAACTTTTGGAACAATTTCATGAAGAATCACACTCTTGGCATCGTAACAAATAATCAGCATGGTTTTCACACATGAATTTTCCATATGAACTTTGCTAAGGTTGGTTTGGGGAGGGGAGGGGGCTCAAACACATCGAGCGTTGTTTTTTCACCTCAGATTCATAAACAAAGCTCCAAATTTCTTTCATCTTCCATGAAAATTTCATTCAGAACAGTTTTGTCTTCATTAACAAGTTCAATGTAAGTGCGACAGGAATTAACACATGCCATTTTTTGCTTTGATGTTAGGATATGCCGAATACCCTTTGCTCACACATTTCTTTTCCTTAAATTGTCATAAAAAATGTTTGGATAACGTTTTTGCTAATGTTCTGCTCTACACGCAATATTCTCAAAATGATGTGATGATCTTGTGTGGCCAACTATTAAACTTCTTCAATTGCATTGTCATTTCAACTCACTGACATGCATCTGTTTGCAAAGATCTTATCTTGCAAGTATTCTCAACCTTCTTGAAATCTTTTGAACCACATAGATGATGTTGAACATGAGAAAGTACATTGCCATAAGCTTTTTTGTAGCATTTCATCATTTGCATTTCCACAGCACTTTAACCCCCCCCTCCCCTAAAAAAAACCCATTTTATCAAGGCTCTTTATTCCATCCTGAAATTCTGACACAGGACACCACCATAGTAACCAGTCTGAACTAGCACCTCAGAATCTTTCAAAAGGGCAAGGGTGAAAACTTGCTCACATGACACAATGCTTAATTCTAAGCAGTTTCAGTGTTGCCTGACAGGCAGCATTACCAGTACTTCACACATAAAATCAGTCCAGGATAATTTTAGGCACAACTGTGCATGCGAGGTGAGCCTTTGCATTGTATTGTCAGGTGATGGTAGTACTGTCAAACTTTCATTTCACAATAATGCCACCAATATTACAATGTCGATAACTGCAAAAGTCAATAAGACAGTGAGGTGAAATCTGAATCCTTCCTCCCCTTCCAAGAATTCACTAAAATATTTATATATGCCATGGTGTGCCAAACTCTGTAGCTCAAATATTTTCCTTGCAACTGGTCTGCATCACACATTTCAATGAAAGGCCATGAACTAAGGAAAAAATTATGCACAGATGCTATTTGGAGGGCAACATAACATATGGATATATATATTACACATGTACTGGTAATTTATCTTGTACAAATAACTGCATGCATATAAAAATATATTCAAGTCATATGTGTAATGCACACTGAAGCCTCTACACAGCACTGCTGCTGTACATGTATGTATAATGATTATTTTTTCAATAAATCAAGGAAACTTACAAAAAAAAAAAAACATGTTTATGGAAGTAGCCATTTAAAATGAAAACCAATAGCTCATGACTTGGAGTCATAGGGAATGCAGGCAAAAATGAAATTAAAAAATAATAATGTTACACCAAATTGTCTGTGAGTAAGTAATACTGCACTCTTCTGAAAAAACATTCTGTATGAAATTATAACTACAGATATCACCAATGGCGAATCAAATATGTCAGTATGTATTCATACAGAAAAACCTTCTAATAACAAGGAGCTCGGGACTAACTGAAATCCTTGTTAAATCTGGGTGCTAGCTTAATTTTTGGGGAGAAAAATCCTGTGTAAAAATATGCATATAAGTTTATATTACAAGGGGCATCCTGAAAATAATGCTTTCTCCTTAATAACCTTTGAAATTTTGAAGTGATTTTAATGAAACTGCATTGACATGTACTATGATATGTTACCAATGTGGGAACAAATGTTTTTCAGAATCGGAAATGAAGATCATGAATGACAGAGAAAAGCAGCAAGCCATAATTGAATTCCTGGAAAAAGAAGGATGTGAGGCTCCAGAAATCCACAGAAGACTCCTGGTGATGTATGGAGCTGCAACGATCGATATCAGTAACGTCCAAAGATGGATGAAGAGGTTTTGAGAGGGAGAAAGTTCAGTGTCAGACAAACAACGGAATGGAAGACCTGCAACTGCAGTGACAGATGCCAACAGGCAATGAGTGAAAGACCTCATCACAGCTGATAATCGTGTCACAATCCAGGGGTTGTGTGATGAAATTCATTGTGGTCATAGTGCTATGGGAACATTAATTAGGGAACTGGCCTACAGAAAAGTTTGTTAAAAGTGGATCCCAAGAAACCTAACCCGTGAACAATGTGAGCAAAGGATCGACATGTGCCGGAACCTCTTGGACTGTTATGAGAGATAGGGTGAGGTGTTTTTCTCCAATGTTGTGATAGGGGTGAAACCTGGGTGTTCTTTTATGATCCAGAAACAAAACATGTGTCAATGGAATGGCACCGCACATCTTCACTTAGACAGAAAAAGGTGAAAACAACTCGTTCTGCAGGGAAAGTGATGGTGACAATTTTCTGGAACAAATGAGGTGTCATTTTGACTGATTTCCTTGAACGGGGTACAACAATAAACAATGTTCACTACGTGCAGACATTGAAGAAGCTAAAGGAAGCTATCAAAAGGAAAAGACGTGACATTCCACTTCATAGTGTTGTTTTACACCATAATAACACCTGTCCCCACACCTCAATAGAGACTTCGCAGGCTATTGCCAAAATGGGGTGGAAGGTGATGCCCCAATCCCCCTGCAGTCCTGATTTGGCTCCCTCAGACTTTTTCCTGTTTGCCCCTTTACAAAAACATCCTTCATGGGGAACGTTTCAATGATGTGACAGACGTTAAACTGGCTGTGAACTCATGGGTGAAATGACAGACTCTGGAATTTTTCCAAAATGGATTTTACCAATGGGTTCAAAGATGGTGGAAATGTATAGAAAGTGATGGATAATACTTTGAATAGGCTAGCATTATTAACAATATGTCCAAGTATTTTGCCACCAATTTCACATTTTTGCTGCAACAAAGCTATAAATAAAAATCTTATAAGGAAAAAGGCGTTAGTTTCAGGACGCTCTTTGTATATATCCATGGATATCATAACATATGGCAACAATTTTTCACCATTTTCTAGCTTTCTAATGATGGATACTTTGATGTTTACTGATAACAATTTTCCCTCAGAGATTTTGTCACATAAGAATTTAGGATTTCCTACTTGACCACTACACAAGATTGACCGCTGTTTCACAACACACATGAAGCAAAAGCAGCACTGATCTTCCAGATGCAATGCTTATTTGGAGACACTTCCTTTCCATTACTCACCTATTCTTCTATGTAATAGTTGCTGAGAAACCCTCTCAATGCATGTGCATGAACCCCACCCATTGTCCTTTTATCTAGAAGTAGGGCATCTGTTTTCAAGTCTGCTGATGCAATACTCCCAAGGCATAGCTCCTTGGCCTGAGTGGCAGAGATTTTCTTGCATAACTCGCTTGTTGAGCATTTGATGTACTCCCTCCCCATTGATTTTCTATCAACATTCTTCCTCTAGCACACCAAGATTCACCTGCCTTGTTGCAATTTCTTCCTGTATGGCACCATTTCTATTCCTCCATTCCAGGACAGTGTGCAGAAGGTTTTCTGTCTCGTTAAATATGGAATTTCATTAAGTTTTGTTATTTTGTTAAAAGTGATCATCTTGGCTTTTCTCTACCTCATTAAATCCAGGATTTAATTAAATTTTGATCAAATTAGCTTTGAATTAACATTACAGCAAACAAAAGTTCTTGTTTTGCTTATTAAATCCAGGATTTCACTAAATACAGGCTCGTTATAAGTGGGTTCTACTGTATTTGCACTCGCAGCACACTGCACAAACACATAATTGCAATTTTACAAACATAAACGAATATGCATAACGTTCATTCTGCACCAGCAAAAAGAAAGAGCATTTACCATGGTCTTTGAAATGTTTCTCCAGATCATTTTCATTCCATAAAGGGAACTGTTCTTGAGAGGTACTATCAGAAGAGCAACTCTTAAGAAATGATGGCCTTCCTTCTTTTCCACTCATAGTTCTCATCAACAGAGAAGAACACCTCAGAGCTAATTCCAATGCATCCATCCAACACTTGCCAGCAGCTTCTGATGGGGCTCGAAAGATCAGGTGTGCAACTGGCAACGGCTGCACAAGTGCTCCAATTGTCTCTCCCTTTGGACCCTGAAATAGAAAGAAAAATGTGTAAACTGGTCTTTTAGTCAAATTTGTCATTCATATCTAAACTGTATACTATATGGTCAACATTAAATTATATTATATGAACATTTCACTCATGTTTAAAGGATGGTGATATCTCAAGCTCAATATATGTAACTTGTCATGATGCACTCAGGTAATAAACTTTGTGATGAAACTGATGCTGAAATATTGGCAGATGCAGAAGAAAGAAATTTGATGACCTATGTTTCTGACGTGATGCAGTAATGAAGTATGTTAAACAACAATCTGCTCACTGCTGAAGATTTATGAATGTCAAGAACATGTGTTCAAAGATGTGACACTATACTCAAATATCAATCATGTTCAGTACTAATGCCAACTCCAACAGTTGCAAAAAAACACACTCAATACAGCTGGTATGTGATGGCATCATAGAATTTGGAAAATACAAAGTAAATTGCAGTACACCCCTAAAAAATTATGAAGTTAAAATGTCATCAATGATGTAATTAACATGACAGGAAAAATGACATCAAATTATTGGATGTAATAGCCACATCTTTTGAATCAAAAGAAAGTGATAAATATAAAATGTAATACTCAAGTTTTTCACTAAATAAAGTGATTGTTAAAAAACATGCTATCTAACCACAGTTCATTTATGGATTTGAAACATATCTGAAAATGACTGTTTCAATCAACTTGGATCTTTAAGCATGTTATTACCTGGAAAACAATGCGATCAAACAAGAATGAGGTGTTATGAAAAAACAAATGAAGCACAGTAGTAAAATTTAGTACTTACTTTTACTAAAAGAAAACACAAACAAACCCTACCCTGGTGACATGAATTTGTATCAAGTATTACAAGCACAACACGCAAATGAGAGTATGTACTTCTTTTTAAACCAAAGCTATTATAATATTGATGAAAAAATAAGTGGAATCTTTATTCACAATTGCAGTTCATATCTAGACTTAACACATAGGCCAGATATTGCTACTGTTCAGTTTTATGTGCGTTATTTCAATACAAATTGGAATATTCCAGATACGTACTGCTTACCTATAAGGTCCGCTTCTGGAAACAAAGCCCATTTCATACACGTTGTTTGGTCCTCATCAATGTTTTGTCCTTCAGTCCATTGTAGAGAACGCAAAAACACTCACACTACACACACACACTAAAATTAGGTAGAAACTGAAGATCTTAAACTTTGGACATTGAAGCACCAACTAAAACCCTTAATTATGCTCGAAAATTTTCACCCAACGCTTTGGGCATCCTCGGGAGCGTGGTGATGTCCCCACCGATGTTCATGGGTCACCTATCACCATTGGAGTGAGATACTCCGATACTGCCTTTTGTTGGAGACACTGTCAGAGATACGACGCTAAAAGCCTCACTGGGGCCATCTGTGTTCAACCTTTATTTAATTGTTAAAGATCGCTGATGCTGTCTTATCTTCGTATTTCTTTTTTCTGTGTTATTACCTCTTCTTCTATGCCGATTTTTCAGGTGGTGTTCAGTTTCCTGCCTAATTAAACATTTCCAATGACATGATAACATATTGAGGTCATTATGATTACATACCCTCTTCTTATTTTTATAGATTAAAATAGACTCCTCGATTCTCATATGTCTCTCTAATCTATTATTCCTTTTTAACATCTTAATCTCTTTGAATTTTGGGTATGTTTGGTTATCTATACAGAATTGTACTAAGGCAGTTTTGGCTTCTTTTTTTTTTTTTTGCCAGTTCGAAATATGTTGTTTAAGCCTTTTTTTTTATTTGTTCTTAGTACTTCCTATGTAGGAGATTGGTGGTATGTGAGCAATAGGAATTTCATAAGTTCCTGATGCTTTAAGATCTTGTTTACTGTTTTGTTGTTAATTGTCAGACTCTTCATGCAGGAAAATAAAAATTTCAAAAGTATGTGTAAAACATTGTAAGTTTTTAGGCTCTGAAAAACCATGAAAATTAAAATCGTAACAAAGTAAAACACACATGTAAAAATTTCGATGAAAAGTGTCAAATGTTGTTATAAAAGCTCAGGGTCTGTAAAACCATGAATGTTTAAAACAAAGTGAATGGATAAAAAGATCCAGGAAAATAAAACCTGAAAAACATAGGCAGAATGCCTTTAAGTGGGAACATGAAAATGTCAAAAAGAACCTCAGAAAACCTAACAAACATGTCCTCCAATACGCTGAATCGCGACCAATGTTAATGTCCGATGCATTTAGACACCATGAATCCACTGTGTCATCTTCAGGGACAGACAGTTCCAACTGTATTTCCTGCAGTCATATTAACGAGACTGCAGGAAATACAGAGAATGAAAAATTAAAGGGAAAAAATATAATCAAAAGAGAGTTAAAAAACCAAAACAAAAATAAACAATAGATGGCGATGTAAAAGAAAATTCAGTTACAAAAATCTCTTGAAGATAGAAGACATAACAGCAACTCCCATTTCCCATACAATCATCTGATAACATAGGAGATAGTGGTGATCCCATTGAGAGACCATTCTTTTGCATAAAAATTTATTTTCAAAGTTTTTTCTTTTCTTTTTTTGTTAAACAAGAAGCATTGAAGCATTTCAGATACAGACATCCCATGTATTATGTGACTAATTGGTTCCACGATAGTGTCAAGCGAATTGATTTTATGTGGGTAAAATAGAATGTTTAAAAAAAAAAAAAACTAGGAATAAAAAAATTTGTCAAGAAATGCAAGATTATTTTTTCCACCAATTAATACATAACAGAAATTCAGAGGTTAGCTTCTAAAAGGAAGCTCATCTCCCAGATAAAAATTTAAAACTGAGGGTGCTAGATTTTACTTATCGTTGATGTATCAAATATGTCTCCATTTACAGTGATCTAAGCAGTTTTCTTTTTAGTTTCCCTTACACCCAGCACATCCAATCTACACTTATTCATTTCTTCAAACACCTCACTTATCTTTCCATTTATTACTCTAACATCCCATACACCAATGTACACTCACTCGTCTAAAATCACTTTCTCATACATTATTAGTTCCAGGTCAATTCCATGGTAGACCAGCCTTCTCAAGTTGGGTAGGTCCATCATACCTCACACTTTATTCAAATACTTTCTTTGAGTCTTGAAAATCATAAAAATGTTCATCAGTTTAGGAAATCAGCCCAAAGCAGACAGTTTCAGTTGGTCATTCCACCCAAGGGTTCTGGAAGAAAGCCCAGTGAGAGTTGGAGTCTTTAGGCCAATATCCCACAAAACTAGCTGGTACCTCAACAATATAGGAGATGTTTCCAGTTGGCCATTCCACCTAAGGGTTCTGGAACAACCCCCAAACCCAGTGAGTTGAAGTCCTTTAGCCAATGTCATACAGAACTAGCAGGTACCTCAGCAATACAGAAGATGGTTCCAGTTGGTCATTCCACCTAAGGGTTCAGGAACAAACCCCAGTGAGTTGAAGTCTTTTGGACAATATCACACAGAACTAGCTGGTACCTCAACAATATTTATACTGAAGCTTAATTTTGCATAAATGAATGAAACAGTAGACTATCAAAACCATGATGGTTTTGATCAGTCTACTGTTTCATTCATTTATAAGAAAATTTGTAGGTTGACACTCTCAACTCTTACGAGTGAACGTGCAGTTATAAAGTACGCTGGATCAATGACATACCTACCACATGTTAACTTTATTTTGTCAAACATTTGTCATAGGTTCGATATAGGGTTTGGACTGAAAACCAGAAATATATTTTCTTTAATTAAGAATGTTCGAGACCCAGTCCATTTAAAGGATCGGTTTGAAATCTACTGTATCCCTACGGAACCTGTGACTCCGGGAGAGCAATCACTTGTGTATATTGACTCAACTCAACAGAGGTTCCAGAAGAGGATTCAGGCGCATAAATATTGTGTTAAAAATGGCTCCACATCTACTGCCTTATCGCAACTGACTGCTTCCGGTACTCATTATTCCCTTTGGGAACAAACAACTATTTTAGCCTTCCCACCTCTACCCGGGGTGTCACTTTATTTATGGAGAGCTTGTTTATTTTTCCTCGCTTGAACCAATGCTGCAATGATGAAGTTCCAGGGTACATTTCACAGGCCTGGAAATCATTACTTACCACATCTGAACCAGATTAAACAACAAGTGAAGTACTTCATGTTAACATTTGAACATTTTAGTGCATTTCATGTATGTCTTGATACACCACCTGGAATCTAGTTAATCTTCTAGGTTATATAACTCTTACATCCCATGTTTGGCAACAGTAAATCCTGTATATAAGGTGCTTCACATTCCATTTTGTCAGATGACAAACTTGCTGTGAGTTTGAAAGTGCTAATATAGTTTTTAACTGTACATATTTTAACTTATAGTGTCATTTGGATTAAAGGTGCTACCTTTGGCCACTGTCATCACACACGTCATTCTCATCGTGTTTTACAGCAACTTATTTATTCAGTCATATGTAGCACGAGTCTTTATTAATTATTACTGATTTCATCATCATACCATTTCATACCAATTTGAGCATCATCATCTTAACACATGAGATACAAACTTCTGTGCACTGAAATTAAAATGGAAATGCAAAGCATGTAAAGAAAAGTTCATATTTTTTAACTTCAAGAAAATGAGAGTTCTGATTTGTTATCTTAAAAGAAAATTTTTCCTGGGCATCCAGCTTTTAAATACTACCTGGGCAGCTGCACATGCCTCACTAGACATGTAGCTTTTCAGATATTTTTCAAGCACTGCTGATGCTAAAATTGGTACAAAATGGTATGATGATGTAATTGGTTTTGAGAAATTTGGTGATTCTGTCCTGTTCCTTTAGTTTAAGTTTTCACCCTTTGTCATTAAACATCAGAGGCTAATTCCATTAGAGGAATGGTTCCTGTCGCTGACTATAAACAAAATTTCAAGCAAAAAAATAAGAAAAAATACACATGGTTCTAATTTCTGGACCTAAAGCATAAACATAATTAAAGAAGTGATATTGTTCTGTAGTTGGCACTCTGTAACATTATTATACTACTTCCAGTGATTAGCGGTGAAATGAAACACGACATGGGATGAGTGCCTTTTTTTCTTGTAGTAGGAAATTCTATTCCAAAGTTGTTGTTTTTAATTTAGTTGCGCAGTTTAGGCAACTAGATTTTTTATTTACCTGCCCAGGCCAATAATTTACATGCCCTGGGCATCTCAGGCATGGTATTTTTCAAGCCCTTTGGTTGATGACTTGCTTTCTTCTTCTCAATTACACACATGTGGCATCCGCTCACATCATGCGCTTTGATCGGATCAATTTTAAAGTTCTTACTGCCCCTTAGAAATGCTGACCAGCTATCTCCTAACAGTGATAACCTGCAT
Source organism: Macrothele yani (assembly GCA_039090855.1). Classification (NCBI taxonomy): domain Eukaryota; kingdom Metazoa; phylum Arthropoda; class Arachnida; order Araneae; family Macrothelidae; genus Macrothele; species Macrothele yani. The sequence goes on along the minus strand of CM076990.1, from coordinate 18,212,019 downwards.
TCACTGCAAAACATTTTTTTTTTCTTTTTCGGTATCATACTGAAGCCAACTAAACCTCGGTGTTCACTGCGGATGAAAAACACATGCTCATCGTTCTGCTTCATATGCATGTTCTGAATTGCTTTCTAATACTCTATTTTTTTTTTTGGGGGGGGGGGGGGGGGATTCTTTGCCAACATTATAGCGTTACATTCTATTAAGAAATATCGCACGAAAAAAAAAATGTCAAATACTCTGAAGAAAAATACATTGAAATCACAGAAAAAAAAATTGATGGAATTATGCCGCATAACATGAATCTCTGTGTAATCAAACAGAAGTCATCGCTCCTTCCACATTTATAAGTGAGTCACGGAAAAATTCTCATTGGTCGCCAGTGGGAATTGAACCCAGGGTCTTCCAGTTACGTGCCAGACATGCTTCCACTGCACCACAGCGGCCTCTAGTTTCTCCAGACTCACATACACTAACTGCCAAGCCAATTGGCAGATTGCTCCTTGGAGCACAGCACGATATTGGGGATTCACCAAAGATGGTAAGCAGCAACTGAACAAATAATTAGAAGTTTCAATTTACTTCCGATATTGGAGGTTATATTATTTAACGTGCATTAATGCATTTGCATTTTTGAACTTCACTTTTAGTTGGTAAAGTTCGATGAACACTTACCGCACGTGGGGCTTGGCTTTCAATTCATATTTCCGTTATGTGGATGCGGCACGAGATTTTCATTTGGCCACGGGTCCGCTTCTTTTTTTTCTCCGTTGGAATTTATTTTGTCTCATCACCAAATGAGTTTTTCCTTTGCTGCATCCTCATTTACTTCAATATTTATTCATACCCAGTACTTTCAGTAAAATTCCTTTACCGTCTTCGAGGGACGTTTTGCTCCGACTAGCACGGACCGTGTCAGCTGGGCATTTCGGTGGTTCTCGCGGGCTGCTTCTGTCATCAGCTATCGCTTCTTCTTGGGCGTTGTGGCGCCATCTCTTGTTGGTCAGTGATCTCACTTTTCGAACTTTTTCATTTTTTTGCTCAATTTTAATTAAATTCTTCCAGCTGTTTCTCAAATTATTAGGGTCATTATGGTTGCAAACTTTTGTCCTATTTTTTTCAATCATTACCGACTCTGCTATTCTGAGGTGTTTTCGGATTTACAGCTTTTAATGATTTTTATATTTTCGAATTTTGGATATTTTTGGTTATCTAGACAGTATTGGATAACAGCACTTATCCAATACTGTCTAGATAACCAAAAATATCCAAAATTCGAAAATATAAAAATCATTAAAAGCTGTAAATCCGAAAACACCTCAGAATAGCAGAGTCGGTAATGATTGAAAAAAATAGGACAAAAGTTTGGAACCATAATGACCCTAATAATTTGAGAAACAGCTGGAAGAATTTAATTAAAATTGAGCAAAAAATGAAAAAGTTCGAAAAGTGAGATCACTGACCAACAAGAGATGGCGCCACAACACCCAAGAAGAAGCGATAGCCGATGACAGAAGCAGCCCGCGAGAACCACCGAAATGCCCAGCTGACACGGTCCGTGCTAGTCGAGCAAAACGTCCCCTCGAAGACGGTAAAGGAATTTTACTGAAAGTACTCGGGTATGAATAAATATTGAAGTAAATGAGGATGCAGCAAAGGAAAAACTCATTTGGTGATGAGACAAAATAAATTCCAACGGAGAAAAAAAAAAGAAGAAGCGGACCCGTGGCCAAATGAAAAAATCCGTGCCGCATCCACATAACGGAAATATGAATTGAAAGCCAAGCCCCACGTGCGGTAAGTGTTCATCGAACTTTACCAACTAAAAGTGAAGTTCAAAAATGCAAATAATTAGAAGGTGAATGAATAATTAGTACAGACATTTAACCTGGACTAGGAGCATCAAACAGAAGTCATCGCTCTTCCCACGTTTATAAGTGAGTCTAGTCCAAGTCAAATGTCTGTATTAATCTCCGTGTAAGTCTGTACCATATCCTCTCATGGAAAGAGCTAGGACTAAAGCTTTGTCAAGGAGAAAAAGGTCCTCTGTGCATGCTCGGCATGAACCGAAGTTCAATTTTGCGGGGTACTCTGGACCAGGCCAGATGCTCCCCCCCCTCCTCCTCAAAGTCACCATCCCCACTATGTCTTCCGTTCAGGCTTGACCTTGCGATTGTGCAGTGCTCGTTTGGTCAATTCCAGGTGTTTAATGGAATCATAAGCATACAATTTGGGACAGTTACACAGTGCTCTGATGTGAACAATCTGGTCACTCAATAATTGAATCTAAAAATCCGGTCCACCTCCTCCTCCAAAAATAAGCACTGCCCCAGAGAGAAAATGTACTGGTCAAACAAACCACCTGATTTGGGATTATTGGTGGTCTGAATGACCCCCCCGGTCCTGGACCAGCAGATCATAGGGAAATTCGAGCCCTGACTTATTCTTTTCATGTATTTCTCTTTTTGAATTTTAGAACCTTTTAAAGATCAGTACACCAATATGCAATAAACTGCAAGGACTAAAACAAATGAGAAATGTACCAACAGCAGTGAGAAGATTGAAATTTTCAGCACCTTTTTTTTTTTTTTTTTTTGTAGTTTTCTTATTATTTAAGCTGAAATTTAAAACTCCATTTTTAACTACACAGCTAAGGGGAAAATATACATGAAATTTCTGGAATGAAACACCTAAAAAACTATTTTATACTCCATCAAATAAATGGATAAAATGGCTTTGAAATATGAGAAACAGAAGTAACTAAAAAATGTTAGCTCGTAAAAAAATTCATGAAAACACCCATCACCTACCTTAGAAGCCCAAATAGACTGTTCCAGTGGATGATACAATTTGAAGCAAAAACCATCTTTCTTGGATGGACGTTCAATTAACTCGCAGGCATTCAGTAACACTGTTCCAACCCACTGGCTGCTCTGAAATATCAAATTAAGAATACTGAACTCATTATTTATAAATAAATCACAACTTGAATTAAAAGTTAACCAACACATAGGAAAAACTAGGGAGTTTCACACATCACACACAAAGCACATTTCCACAGAACTACCATTACAGAAGCCAACTTCACAGCATGCTTCTGACATACCTAATGAGATCCTGCTACACAATGGCTAAGCAGATAAAGATAAATTTAGAAAGTTCATAAAAGAATGGTCAGTTAGCTGAATTCTTCTCATGTAACTGTTCATCCTTGAGAGAGACCTGAAAAAAGGCTGGTAATATAATCATTTATGATGTGTCTGGTGAAAGCATGTTAAGTTTAATAACAAGGAACTGTACACCAACTATACTTAAAATAGTAAAACTACATTAGTAATCCGAATTTATTGGCATAAAATAGAAATAAGTTTCCAAGCTTTTGCACATCAACCATATGGTTTTTTCAAGGAAGGTAGACAACAAACTGCAAACTGAATAATAGAACACTTCAGCAATCTAAACATGGTGACTTGACTATACAATAAACAAGTAGATGCAAATGTAATTATTCATTCAAAGAAAAAAGGCATAATGTTGGTTGAGCACTCTGTAGCTTGGAAGAAAAAAGAAAAAAAAACATTATTTAAAGAACTGGTTCCGAATCCGTAGCAACTCAAGAGAGACGCTATCATTGCAAGCCTCGCTGTGAGTAATTATCTTTAAGGTTTCTCAAATGGCAGTTGATTTAAGGGTGGAGTAGGAAGCTAATTTCTTTATATCATCGCACATAGGAGCAGCAGACTTGACCTGACTTCCTCAAATAGGGCCATTGTTACTTTACTGCCCTTTGTGTGCCTTCCGTGTTCATTGATTCGAATTATAAATGAACACTTGGTCATTCTGATGTATCACTTGGAGTGGTCAGGATATTGTAGAGATATGGCATAAATACCTGCTTTGTTGGAAAGAGGGGCTTATCAGTTTTTCTTTTAAGCATGGTATATAGAGATGTCTGAGACCTTATGCTGACACCAAAGTTTATCTTCTTCAGTGTGTCCTTGAGTTGATATGAAACATTTGTGTAGTGAAATGAGCCCAAGTAGCATAGCTGTGACATAGAAAGATCAAAAATGCAGGTTGTTTTTTCTGATAAAGTTTGGGATGTAACCTGCCTCCGTGGCCAATTCAATTATGTTATTTAGTTCACACTGCCTAGAAAGAACATCAGAGGAGATGGCAAAGGCTCTTTTAGTTTGGGAATGGAAGTAAGCCGTCTCGTAATCAATGGGGTAGAATGAGCTGTGGGGTGGCAAGTTGGGGACGGAAGACTCGTGTGCCAAAGTGGTTGTCAGGTGATTTGCTCAGTAAAATGTCCAGATAAGGTAAGGCAGTATTGTGTTCAAGCTCCATAGTGAAATTGATCATAGGATGTATATTATTGATTTTATCAATATCTCCGTAATGGCTCCAAGCAATACTACATCAAAATGACCAAGGAGGATTTGTTTAGAATTAGGGTTAACGAACATGAAAGGCACATAAAGGGCAGTAAAGTAACAATGGCCCTATTTGAGGAAGTCAGATTTAAGTCTGCTGCTCCTATGTGCGATGATATAAAGAAATTAGCTTCCTACTCCAACCCAAAATCAACTGTCATTTGAGAAACCTTAGAGATTGTTACCAACATTGAGGCTTGCATTGATAGTGTATCTATTAAGTCGCCAAGGATTTGGAACCAGTTCCTCATATGCATTTGGAACCAGTTCCTCATATGCATTTTTTTCTTCCAAGATATTGCATGCCCAATCAACATGATACCTCATGTCTTTGAATGAATAATAATTACATTCACATCTACTCATTTACTGTCTAGTCAAATTACTGTGTTCAAATTGTTGAAGCATTCTATTATTCAGTTTGCTGTCTACCTTCCATGGAAAAGCCATCTGGTTGATGTGCAAAAGCTTGGAAACTTTTATTTCTATTTTGTGCCAATCAATTAGGATTGCTAATTCAGTTTTACTATTTTAAGCATGTTAGTTTGCATAACAAAGTTTATCACCATGAAGGAAGGATACCAGGTCACCTAAATTTAACAAACACATGCACGGAAAACAGATGAACAAATATCGTAACACTGGAGACTGAGAAGCTTAGAGTGAGCATCTGCATAACAGTGCTGTTGAAGGTATGTCAAAAATCATGTTTAAAGATGTCAGAAATCTGTTTGTTATATAAATGCATGGTCATAGCTGTTGTTCACCCTGAGTAAACACAGGATACAGATACACTGAGTACTCAATGAATTACAACAACCCCTATGCAAAGTGAGTTACACCCGATATTGGCGCAATGAGGAGGAAGGGGTGACCTGCAGGCTAAAGGGGTGCATATAAGAAGTTGGTGTTTTAGTTGAAAGAGATGTCATGGGTAAAACCAAGGATTTATCAGTTTATAAAAAACCAAATTGTGGGCTCACTAAGGGTTGGTGCATCCATTTAGGAAATGGTGACACTTTTGGGTAGTTTCAGGACATCTGTGGTTAATATGTATTGGATGGGGTAGAGGGAGTGCCAAAATAGCAAAATAAGCAACTAACAACACAAATGTAAAAGGGAAGTGAAAGGTGGATCTCAGAGCTGAATGACAGGCATGTGGCATTTTACAGACCAATCAGTAAAGCACAGTTTTGCAGTTGACATCCCAACACAATATGGGTCAACCAGAAATAATATCCACTGCAACTATGCATTGCATTCTGGTACATGCTGGTACGCCACCCTCTTATAGCAACAGACCAATGCAAACGACTCTCCTGGTGCAAACAGCATAAGGACTGGATGACAGAAGATTAGAAGAAGGTGTGATGGTCTGATAAATTGCAATATGTACTCCATTATGCTGATGACCAAGACAGTATCTGGCCTTAGTGGCATGAGGCTAGGAACCCTTTACATACTAGAGATGAGCTCAGACAGGCTCAGAATTCATTAACTACCGAAAAATCCGGGCGCTGGCTCGGAATTACACGTCTCTAATTTCATTACTGTAATTAATTCAACACTTGCAATTCTGAGCTCGGTTGAATTACACGTGTTGAATTTCATTGTGGATTTTTACCATGGTGGAAGGATTTTCAATTTTCTAAGCTAGCTGCCACTGCAAGACAAATTTTGCTTAGCAAAACTTGCATTATGCATTGTCCAAAGCTATGGCCCAAGCAAGGATTAGTTTAAGGAGGTCTGGTATCAAAAAACTGGGAAAAAATCACATTTCCATTATTGTATTTTATTAAAAATTGCGAATCTTATCTTCAAAATGATGTATTAATTTCTAACATTGTGCAGTTAGAAGTACTGTTATTTATTTTTTTAAATTTCCTCACTCCCGCGATTTTTGGGGGTGACATTGGTATTTAGTGCAGCAGGTCGAGTTTTAGAGAAAAGAAGATCAAGTTGAAGCACTGAGGCATTAGATGTAATTCTGTCTCTCTCTCTTTTTTCATGATGAACTTGATCTGGAAACTGCACACACATATGATAATATTGTGATTATTATACTATTAAGCGCAAAGCTTTGTTAATGTTACAAAATGCAGAATAATCTGGTCTGGAAAGCTTTTACGTTCTTTTTTTTTTTTTTAATTTTGGAAATTTCCCTACATGCTTTTTTTATATTCTACTACATCACTCTAAACTACCTTTACCAATTAGCATATATGTAAATTATATTGCAAAGATTAGTTTTCTAGAGTCAAAATTTCAAAAACTTGCAACTGTCTGTATGGCGTTGTACGTTTTATAATGCAATTTATTCAAAATAAAAGTAAATTTAGAAATCAAAGAGAAATAACGAATGGAATTTTTTGTTTCTAAACGATTTTCTTTTCTTCAGCTTTTACCAAAATTACTGATTCCCAGATACGGTAGAAGGGCACGTTGATTATTTATTTATTTTCAAATCCACATTTTAGAACATTTGGCTTTATGCGTAGTATTTCTAAAAACACATTAATATTGTGAAGTGGATTAACTGAACTAAACTTTTTAAACTAATGATTTTTAAACTAATCCTTGCTTGGGCCATATCTTTGGCCAGTGTATAATGCATAAATGCAAGCTTTGATAAGCAAAATTTTCCAAGAATCCGATCCGGGCTCAGCAAACACATGTAATCAAAGAAAGCGGGCCGGGCCAGGGCTCCTAAAATTGAGCCCGAACTCATCTCTATTACACACACCAGTGACTATCCAGACTGATTGCAAGACATGGGGCATGTTCAGCTGCCATGAAATGGCACCACAGGTGCTTGTGTATCAATGTATAGATGCAGGCTATTGCCAGGGACTGCTTGCAGACCTTGCAGACCATGTACATCTCACAATATTGTACCTACACCCATAAGGGGCATGGGGTTCTTCCAGATTGATAATGCCCTATGTCATTGGACCTGCCTCTTCAGGAATAGCTCGATAAACACAGTGCTGAATGAGACATCTCGAGTCACCCCCAAACTCACCTGATCTCAACTCAACTGAAAATTCACGGAATGTTGTGGAACGCCAAGTGATGCAGTTAGACAGACCACCACACTCTGTAACAGAACTGAGGACAACAATACAAACATCTTGGTTGCAGTTTCCCACAGACACTTTGTGGAATTTATGAATGAGAGAGAGAGACAGAGAGAGAGAGAGAGAGAGAGAGAGAGAGAGAGAGAGAGAGAGAGAGAGAGAGAGAGAGTAAACATCTTCAAAGAAGTGACTGCTTTACAGTTGTTTATGTAGAAGAAGTATATGGAATGCAAAAACAGAACATTAACAGTTCTAAGACTTTATGTTTAACAATAATAATATATTTTTCCAATTCAATAGCTTCAGTGCAGTATACAGTTGTGAGATCAAAGACTAAAAATATTTAAAATACTCACTTTATGAGTTTTTGGGCTTTTGTACAACAGAAGTAATCCAGGTTTCAACACACACCACAATTTAGTCCAACCCTTCAGTGTTCCTCTCACTTTCAACCAATCTGCCAGAACTATGATTGATGGGTCCTTCAGAGTACTTGAAAGCTCTTTTGCTACACGTTTTTTCTCCCTTCGATAATTTTTGCGTTGGGCCTACGAGAAAAGGGAAAAACTAAATTTTAATTGATGTCATCATGTGATATAACAGTATGTCTGCATCTATAAAGTCAAGAAACATAATACAGTACAGGATCTTTTATCCAGAATCTTTGGGTGGGTAATAGGTTTTTCTGTAATTTGCAGCACAATGCCTAAAAAATCTGATAAAAACATTAGAAAATTTAAAAAAAAACTGTTCTGCATTTAAAAACAAAGGTATGTTTGGTTAGCTAACATTTTAAGGAATGCATGCCCTACGCAATTATTTAACATTAATTGTGCAGGGCATGCATTTCTTAATATACTTTTTAAAGCTCTAAGTGAGGAGTAAGATTTTATATAGTTAGGAATTTCTTTTACTGCCTTCACTCTGTTCAACTATGTAGTATATGAAGTAATATTATACAAACACTGGAGTAAATGTATAACTAAATATTTGTTGTATGTATGGAAAGTTTTGCCAAATGCACTGTATAAAGTACCTTAAACCTTCTCAGAAACACTGTCTCTTAACAAATATGCAGGGGAATCCTACACCACTTTAAAAACTTACTGTAATCTGTACTTAAATTTGTGGTAGCATATAAGCCTACGAAAATTTTCCTTTCAGGGAGCTAAAATTTCTTGAGAGGATACTGGAATTTGAAAAATTGCTAAATTTTGAACTTGTGTAATCAATGTGATGATGGCTTCAGCCATAGGGAGATAATGAGTTTCTACGGTCTAAGACAGAGGATGACATCTAATAGATACATGTGAGCTACTTAAGAAAGTGACTAACTGCCAAAGATCTACTGCGACATATAAAGTAGGGAAGGCCTATACTATATATATATATCATCATCATCATCATTGTCAACCATTATCAATCCACTGCTGGACGAAGGTCTCCCCAAGTTTCCTCCACAACGGTCTGTCTTGTGCCAGTCTCCTCCATGTCACTCCCGCATATTTACGAATTTCATCCACCCATCTCCCATGTGGTCTTTTTCTGGGTCTTTTCCTGTCCCTTGGAATCCAATCTAAAATTTCGGCTGTCCATCTATGGTCTGTCCTTCTGGCAGTATGTCCAGCCCATTGCCATTTCAGGGATTTAACTCTGATCATGATGTCTTCCACTCTCGTCATTTTTCGGATCCACAGTTCCTCTTCTTATCTCTCCTGGTTATACCAAGCATGCACCTCTCCATGCTTCTTTGAGTTGTCTGCAGCCTTTGTATGTCTCTTTTAGTTAAGGTCCACGTCTCTGCACCATACGTAAGCACTGGAAGGATGCATTGATCAAACACTTTTCTTTTAAGACATAATGGCATATTGCTCTTGAAAATTATGCTGTTTCTTCCAAAAGCTCTCCAGGCAAGTTTTGTACGCCGATTAATTTCTTCATCAATGTGACCCTCACTTGATATCTGCTGTCCAAGATAAACATACGTATCTGTTATCTCCAGTTTTTCTCCATCAATCGATAAATCTTCATTTCTTGTAAAAGCATTGAACATCACTTTTGTCTTCTGAAAGTTCATTTTTAATCCACTTCTTTACTCTTGTCAGCAAGTTCCTGGATCATACTCTGCAGCTCTGATGGGGTAGTTGCAAAAATGACTACGTCATCAGCAAAACGAAGGTGGGTTAGATAATCTCCATTAATCTTTATCCCTTTGTTTTCCCAGTTCAGTGATTGAAAGACATTTTCCAATGTGGCATTAAAGAGCTTCGGAGATATGGTGTCACCTTGTCTCACTCCCTTTCCAATTTTTATGTGTGTTGTATTTTCAAACAGCCGAATCTTTGCACTTGCATTTTCATAGATGTTATTAATAATATTAATGTATGCATCTTCAATACCGCAGGATTTCAGAGCCGTGGTAACTGCTGATGGTTTCACCGAATCAAAGGCTTTTTCATAATCGATAAAAGCCATGCACAATGGAAGTTCATATTCCCTCGCTCTTTCAATTAGTTCTCTCAGTACGTGGATATGATCTATTGTGCTGTAGCCACTCCTGAATCCAGCTTGTTCTCTCGGTTGAGCCATGTCCAGTGTTACCTTCAAGCGGTGTGAAAGAACTTTAGTGAAGATTTTATAAACCACTGATAGGAGGCTGATAGGTCTGTAGTTCCTGAGATCCTCAATGTCACCTTTTTTATGTAGCAGGATCATTGTAGCATTGTTCCAATCCTCAGGAATCTTCCCTTCATTAAGGCATCGAGTGAAAATTTGGGCGAGTACTGTTTCAATTTCTCCACTTGCTTCTTGTATGATGTCTATAGTAATTCCATCTTCTCCTGGAGCTTTCCCCCGCTTCATGTTCTTGATTGCATGAGCAACTTCTGCTGGGAGGACTGGAAGAACTCTGGTACCTTTCATGATGTCTGGAGTACATGTATCATCCCTTTCATATAATTTGGAGTAGAAATCTTTCACTCTTGTCAAAATTTCGCCTCTATTTCTTGTTATAGAACCATCTTCTTTTCTCAGAGCCATAATCTGTTTTTCTTCCCTTACTGAGATGTCCCTTTGCTATCTTTAGGCTTTGGTTGTTTTCAATTGCTTTCCTCACTAGCTCACAGTTGAATTTCCTTACGTCTTCAGTGATACTTTTTCGTGCTGTCTTGCATAGCTCTATATATTCCACTTTGGAAGTCACATCTTCTTTAGTTGTCCTCATCTCTCTTCTTTTTTGCATCAACATTTTGGTTTTCCTGATAATTTGTTTACATGCAACTTGTTCTTAGACCCAGCTAATTTTGTTGCTGTTTCCATAAGAGTTTTGGTTACTTTTCTGTTAACTTCAGAAATATCCACTTCTTCCGATGTTAGGCCTTCTAAAGCAGAGAATCTGTTCTTCAGTTCCAACTTGAAAGTATTATGGTGTTTTTTAAGGTTGGTTATGTCAATACATTTTGTTTGTCTTATGAGCTTGCCACGTTCCAGTTTAGTGTTGAGGTGCATCTTACATCTCACCAATCTATGGTCACTACCTGTGTTGAACTTGTTTAGCACACTGCAGTCTTCTATGACGAATTTTTTGTTACACATAATAAAATCAATTTCACTTGTCGTCCCATTTGGATGTCTCCATGTCCATTTCCTGTGTGGCTTTTTCTTGAAAAAGGAGTTCAAGATGAAAAACCCTTCTGCCTCTGCAAACTCAACGAGTATTTCCACGCTGGTTTCTGTTGCCATGACCGAATTTACCTACTGAAGTTTCATTCTGTTGCCGTTGCCCTGTTTTTGCATTGAAATCTCCCATAATTATCTTCAAGTGCTGCTTACCTTTATTATTTAGATGACGAATTTCCTCATAAAATTCTTCAATTTCTTCTTCAGGATGACTTGTGGTGGGTGCATAAGTTTCAATAATCTGAGCCTGGTATCTTCTCGATAGTTGGATAACGAGTCGTGCAGCTCTGTCAGAGGAACTTTCAACTTCTACCTCTTTATCCTTCAGTTTCTTGTTTATTATAAATCCAACACCACTAGTTCTGCCAGTGTCTGTCCCACGATAATAGAAGAGATGTCCACTTTTCAGTTCAATGAGATCTTCTCCTTTTCTCCTTACCTCACTTAGCCCGACGATGTCCCACTTGATCCTTTGTAGTTCCTCTTCCAATTCAAGAAGCCTTGAATCAGAAGATAGGGAGCGTCCGTTGTAGGTAGCCAAGGTCAGCATCAAATGGCAGCCTAGTCCGGTCCTCCGGGGATTCTTAGCACCCTCTGCCTTCATGTCGCACTGGCCGCCGCTGCCTTGGCCAGGTACATTCCAGCTGCCGGAGACTGAGGGCCAAGATTTAAGTTGTAGAGTCATTTTGGAGGTGTTTGGCCATAACTCACCACGCTGGCCAAGCGGGTTGGTGAGTGTGGGATAGCATTTCCTCTGATCCCGATGGTATAGTTATACCGCTATTTGCGGTCGTCAGAGCCCCTTTAGTGGGAACAGGATGCACCACGAGAAGGCGGGGTTGACATTTGTCAAGGAGAGGCTGTGATGTTACGCATCACCTGACCTTATATATATATATATATATAAATAGTAGACCTATACATAAAAGTATTTATACTGTTTTATGTTATTTATACAGGCCTAATTCTGTAGAACATAACAAATATGCAAGATCTTTATAAATACATATACTGGCGGCCTACCTGTACAAATTTATGTAATGCAAAGAAATTATGAACACTAAAAATCATATTCTTCGCTATTAGCCTATTTTTTTAAGCAGTTTAAAGAAAAATAAAGTTTGAACTCAAACAAATTTTTTGTTTGTATTCAAACTGTATTTTTTTTACTATGCCTGAAAATTGATAGTTTGAAAATACTACTGGAGGAAGAAATAAATAAATGTCACTAATCAACTTCAAACTTTTATTTACATGAAAATATCAAAGACCAACAGAAGATAACATATAATGAAATAAAAGTAATCAAATATTTAAAATACAAATAATTTTAATTGTCATAACATTTCAGGAGTCGAGCTGGCATTATTACAGTTTTCGCCAACTTATTCACCCATATATCATAACAGTACAAAAAGGTAATCACCGAAACTCTTTTTCCATCGCGAAAACTATTTCTTTTTCGCAAATTGTGAAGAATGCAACCGGCAGCGCAACCCCGACACTTTAATAACAAAATCATCTTTTTACTGTGCTGTTTGACAGTCCATCAGTCAGTTTCTTGACATCTGGCTCTCAGTCAGATATGCCACATGGATGGGATGAATGAGTCCAAATGGTAATCTGTCAGACTGTTTTCGTATTTTTTTTTTTTTATAATCTTCACATTAGAAAATGTTGACTCAAAGATATATGTAGAGCAGAATAATGCCTTCATTTTCAGAGCTACATTATTCAACACTGGATATTCTTCACTGGGCAGAAAAGACCAAAACCTTTCCTCATTTTCTTGCCAATGACACTTTTCAAACACAAGCTGTTGTGCAGTGTAACTACCGAGTTCAGCCGTAGACCCATTTCATGAAACTGGTTTCCAATGGCATAAGATGAATTTACAGCTTTAAGAGATGCAAAATGAACTGAGCAAGTGGTGTAATTTCTTTGAAGTCAGAGAATCGGATTTGGAAACCATCTCTGAGATTTGATAACAGTTTTATATTATGTATCTCTCATATCCAATATAAAGTTGGAAATTTTGTTCTCTTTCAACCAACTTCTTTCAAACAAGGAAAATGTTTCACATCACCCTGCCTCAGAATCTTTTCCCACAGTTAAAGTTTTACAGTAAACAAGTTTATCTCTGAAGACGTTTGCAAAATGTTTTTGTCCTAACCCTGAAGTTGCAGGTTTAGCTTGTTGAGTTTTTCAGTGACGTTAATTACCAATCCTAGGTCCTTTAGCTACCAGAGAGTCTTCTAAAATGGAGTGCATTCTCTGAGAAAAGAGATCATAGCTGGCAAAGGCTCACAGAAGTGACAGAGAACCCACTATTTGCTAAGCCAATGTACTTCTATTGGAGAAACAGTTCTCCGTACTCCAGATTCATTTCTTCAATCAGCATTTTGAACTGTATTTGCAAAGCCTAGGGTCATATGTGATTCATAAGTTTTACCGCAACCTTCAAGACATTGTTCACATTCAAAAATTTACCATAAAAAGTTGTTGATGAATGTTACAATGGTAGGAGAGAAAATCTGGAAACACTTCATCTTTGTGTGGCAGAGTGCAATAAATGCATTATGTACTCCCATGGAAGTAGGAGTCCCATCAGTTTTTATAACAAATTAGTTTTTGCAACAGGGTACTTTTGGAGGTAAAGAACTCTTTTGCAGTAAACAATATATATTTACCTTGTGTATGGCCTTATAAAGGAATAATTACAAGGAGCTCTTCTTCAGCTGTGAAGTCACTAAAAACTACTCTGACAAACAAGACTAACTGGGATGTGTCATTTATATCAGTTGACTTATAAAATTGAATTGAGAAAAAAGCACAATGTTTCAAATCTCATTTCACCTGAGATATGACATCTCCCAGCATTGTTTCAACTCTGCTAGGAACTGTTCAGTCTGAAAGCTGAAGGGAATTTATGGCAGACGTCATCTCATTTATTTTTAAAATTATCAAATAAACAGTTTGCAGCTTCTACAAAATATATTTTTAATGTATGCCCCATCTTCAAATTTTTTTTCCTTTTTGCAATAACCTACAATGTTTTATAAAACGCAAGAGCAGAAGTTTTACTTTTGTCAGCGTTTTTTGTAAACACAGATCACTGGCTAGTTGGTTTTTAAGCTGCTTAACTTTTTCCTCTCTTATATTGCTATTTGGTGAAAACTCAGCATTTACTTTTGAAGAGTTGTGTTAAAATGTCTTTCCACATTACCTTTTTTTCCTACAGCAATGCTGACATTGCACAACAAGCATATACCTTTGCTTTTTACTTCAAGAAAAAGTAATCATGTTCCACTCAGAGCATAAGCAATTTCTTTTTTCTTTTTGGTGAATTCATTTTCTTCCTCACAGGTTGCTCAAAATAAAAGAGACATGCAATTATAGCACTAATGAAAATCACAGATTTTGTCAAAAACAGCTCATAAACTCGCCACAAGATGTAGCACAACTTTTCATCAACAACGAAGCAGCATAAAAAATGGTGCAGTCACAGACACGGTTTCGAGGCTGGTGCAGTTCACACAAGAACGGACCCTGACAAAGAACAAGGAGTGTGCATCAGTGGGCATTCTTCCGTCCATCGTGTGCTGTGCTCCTGTGGTGATGAACACAGTTCTTGAAATGTGAACACAGTTAAATACTCCAGTGGTGGAGTGAGAAAGTCACAACCAAGTTTGTTGTGTTGTAATCAGTTACTTATAAAGATTGTTGTGTTATGGTCAGCTACTTATACAGATGTTATGATTTGCAGACATGCAATGGATACTGATTAGAGTGCACAAAATTCTTGTCATTCAAATTTCTCTACAAGTGACCAAAACAGGAGCTACATTCGACTCGGCGAGTTGCCAACCCTTGGTCAGATCATCTCTTTCATCATCTGTTGTTATCTTTAGAACAAATTATATACTTTTCTCAAATGAAAATACATATAATTTTTTTTATTCCAAAATGGAACAAGGGGACAAAATTAATATAGCAGTGTTTCTTAAACTTTTTTAGACCACTGGAACTCTAAGCAATATACAATACAGTCTTGCAAACTTGAGTTCTGCTTAATCCAAGGTCATTATTCTGAAGAAATTTTGTTTTCCATCCAGCGAGCTTTTGTTCACTTTCGGAGTGAAAGCCAGGCGACAATTGAAGAATGTAAGTGCTTTGTAGCTTTCCATTTTGTTGTTTTTAGGATCTGCTTGACTTTGTCTGCAATTATGTTCAATTTTAAATTGAACAGCTCTCAAATATTCTTCCTATCTTCCATGTTTGTGAAATAATATTTCATTTATGAATGCTTGTATGATAGCAGCAACAATTATTCTAACATTAAGTTTGTTCTCATATAAAACACTAAATTCTGAGTTAGTTAGGTTTATATTCAATTCAGCTATGAACTTGTCTGTAATACTCTAACAGCTTATTGCTGTAACTGTGCGATTTAGAGCTTCTTTGTTGCACTCTGACAGCTTCACTCTTTGTGCAGTTGAAAGTCTTAATTATATATAAAAGAGCTAATTAAGCACATAAGAATAATAACTTCCAGAAAAATAAACACTGAACTTACACAATCCACTTCTTATTGGCTCTAGTCAAGTACAGAAGAAGCAGGATATAATGAAGTCAGTTATACCGTGGAATCGGATGTAATGTGGGTCCGATCGTGTCCCCCAAACACAATAGGTACATAGAAAATCCTATTCAGATACACCACAGGTATTTCTATTACACGGTTATCGCCTTGTCCCCGTATACCTGTGTTAAAACAGGCTTCCACTGTAGTAAGTCACTTTTTGGGCACTTCACTCAATCAATATGACTTGGTTACAACAAATATCTAACTAGCACAATCCTCTCTACTCCTTAATAATCAGCAGTATAGAATTCTGTGCTCACTTTTCAACAATCTTAGGTAACAAAATATTGAATGTGATAACATTTAGAACTCCAAAAACATAGTATGCTCAAAAACATTGTCAAAGCAGAGTGATACATTCAAGTTAACAGCTCTTATCTCTAACTTAAGCATATGTCATTGCCTTCTGATCTGTTGCCAAACTCAAATTCATTGAGAAAGAAAATGTAACATTAAGATTAGGAAAACATTTCATGGGAATAAACCAATTTTGCCTAAGAATATAAGAACTAAAAAGGAAGGTCAAATAAGTGTGCACATCACAAGTTCTTGTATTTTCAGATATTTCTGGCCTCTAGATCTTACCAAGGCCTGTTCTCAAGGATTAAAAACTGTATCAAAGGCTTTCTTTATACAAAAAGTATTTAAATTTTGTTGCAAGGTTTCTCATTTATTATGGCCTGTTCTAAAATTAAAATCATATTATGTACTTTGTAAGTCTATTCATTTTGAATTAAGTTGTCAATAATTTATAAGTTTTGTAGGTTTGTTAAAATTTAAAATGGAAGTTTTCTTTTTTTTTTTTTTTTTTTTTTTTTTGGATGTAGTTATTATAATTAGTCTCTTATTTGTTACGTAGTTCATAGTCCAATATTTCAATTTTATGCTACAAAGGTTCACATTCACATAACTGTATGAGATTTTGCTAATACACTATTTTGATCTATATTTTTAATAACTTTTAAAATGTTCCTTAATTTTGAGTTCAGATTTTCAAAATCTTTGTCCGATATAATTACTGTTGTAGTCTAGTGGAATTTGGTATATTGCATTTCTTGTCATTTTGTCATGCGTATTGTTGGAAGGATTTTTATTGGCTAAATTTGCTACTTTGCTTTTAGCTGTGATTGCTATATTTACATTATTCTTTATTAAACATCCATTAATTTTGTAATTTAATTTTCCATATTTGCCATGGGCATATACTTGATTATTTTATCATATTTTTTTAGACTTTGTGGTGTTCTTTTCATATTGGTTTTGTCTAACTTGCTGCATAGTGTTAAAGATAATTTTCTTGAGAAAATTATCTATGAACTATTTTTGACATTTTTCTTATAGCTGTAATTTGATTTTTTTCTAATGACAGTAATTTAGCTGTAGTTACTGAATTTCTAGCTGTGTTAATTTTTACTGATTTTGTGTGGTAAAAACTAATTCAGTAATAAATTTGATTTTGCTTTCTTGAAATTATGTATGAAATTCATATGAATCGAGTCTCTGATTATTTTCACTTCAAGAAACTGGATTTCTTTGTTTGTTTCTTCTTTTAGTTCAAATTTCATTGTATTCCAAACTATTAGAGTGACCCAGAATTTGTTGTGCTCATTGAAGTCTTGAATAATACAAAATAAAGATACCAACAAACCTGACAAAGATCAAGCACTAGTTTATTTTCAACAAAAACTGTTGCTCAAAAAAGTTAGATATTATTCTAGAATACAAGAAATTACAGAGGTGATCAATAGACTTTGCGCTTTTGTCTATAAAACACCTTCATCTGAAATTTGAAATTAATCAATTGTAATACAAATTTAAAAGGAATAAAACACTGTTGGCTGTAATGGCATATTTTATTATGAAATCATTTTGATATTTATGTATTCCTTTAGTTCAGGAAACAAGTGATTTCAACTTGTTTCCTAAAGCTAAAGGAATACTTGAGATCTAACAAAGAAGTGAAGCTAGCAACATGCCAGTGGTTTCAGAAACAAAATCTTGATTTTTTTAAGGACAGACTTTAAAAACTATTGACACATTGGAAGAAATGTATTGAAGTATTAGGCAATGATTATGTGGAGCAAAGGAGTAATGATGCAAAACTTTTGAATAAAAGATGAAAAGTAAATTTTTGTTTCATTGAAAAAAACTGTCACCATGAACTTTTTTATTCAAATAGAGGCAAAACTTTTCAGTCCCTCTACATACAGTAGAACCTGCTTATAACGAGGAGCTTGGGACCGAGGGAAACCCTCATTTTTTCTGAGTCCTTGCTAAATCAGTTTTGGGATAAAAATTCCCATGTAAGAATATGCATGCATGTACATTTATATTATACACTCAGAAGACAAAACATTAGAGACGGAGGTGATGGGCAGTTGACATGGTCATCACCCACGCAAACCAAACGCAGGCATTAAATCGGCAGACAGCAGTACTTCCCAACAATGTATCACAATCGATGAACAGGAGTAAGCATGAGAATCTGAGCAACTGATCATGGATGCATTGTCAGCACAAGACAGATGGGTTATTCTATCACCCAAGTGGTAAGAACCCTAGGGTTCCTGAGAGCAACCGTATCAAGGGTGCACCGCGAGTATACCATTGACGTATGCACCAGCGTCCAGAGAGCAAGTGATGCCTGACCACATGCCACTGATGACCAGGGTAAACATAGACTATCCAGACACATACACACAGTGGTGCAGGCAGGCAGACAAACATACATACATACATTTGGTTGTGACTTACGTCACTCTTAATCTTTTGGGGGCTTTGGTAAGAAGACACAATGTAATAGAAGACACCGTCAGACACTATGAAATTTTTTGTACATGTAAAATAATATTTTTGAATGTTTAATTTTTGATGTACGTCGCTCTTAATCTCCTTGGAGGGGGCTTAAGCCCACAAAGCCCCCTCCGTGGGTGCGCCAATGCATACACACCAACTGCTTGGCAACAACAGTGCAAATTACTATTCAGGTTCAGTGTTGGAGGCCCAAGTAGCATCAATGAGCAAACAGTAAGTCACATTAGCCTGGGCTACAGAAGCCAAGGCACTACTCGTCATCGAACATTATACCTCGCCTGATGCTGGGAACATGAAAACTGGACCTCTACAGAGTGGCACCCGCACCACATTGTGTGGTCAGATGAATTCCATTTTCAGCTGTACTGAGCTGACGGGAGGGTGGGGGTTTGGTGTTGATAGCATGAGGCCACGGCTTCGTCATGCTAGGTCGGCTCTGCTCAGGGCGGTGGTAACTCCGTGATGATTTGGGAAGCCTTCTCATTAGACACATCTCTTAGTGTGTCTGGAGAGGTCCTGAACCACTGTGCACTACCAGCATGTGCTGGTTGATCACCTACATGCTTTCATAGCATTCGCGCATCCTGCGACTGATGATCCATTTCCGCAGGACAAAGCACCACCCCTCTGGGCTGCAACCACCCAGGCGTGGCTGAAGGAACACTCCTCTGAGCTTGAAGCTATCCAGTGGCCAAGGTCCCCATATTTAAACCCTGTGGAAGCTTTCTGGGATGCAGTGCAACAGAACATCATATCCATGGATCCTGGACTGATGTTTCAGACGAATTTGTGGACAAAGCTGCAACATACATGGCTGACATTACCTCTGAAAACCCTTCAGCATCTGAAGATGTCAATGCCTTGGCATGTACAGGCTGTTATATATGCTAGAGGAGGACCAACAGGTAGGTATCTAATGTTTTGTCCATTGAGTATATATCCATAACAATTGAATATATTTGAAAGATTTAATGAACTAATTTAGTATTATAGTTAATTAATTAAATATTTCCAGTACATTCAACTTGATGGCTGCATGAGACTGACTGCTGTTTAACCATACAACACACATGAAGCAAAAGCAGCACCAATCCTCCTAATGCGGCACTCACTTGGAAGGTGAAAGGGGAAATGGACACAATTCCAGGAATTCCTTTCTCCTGTTTCCCCTCAGATGACATACCCATTCCATTATTCTCTGCAACTGTCACCCTGAAATCCACTCATATGTGCATGAGCCCCAACCATTTTCTATCTGCCTAGGAGTAGGTCACCTGTTTTCAACCCTGCTTACACAATGCTCCTAAAGCATATCTCCTAGAGCGGGTGGCAGAATTGTTTTCTTTACAACTTTTGTGTTGAGAATTTAATGCACTACCTCCCAATTGCTTTTCTATCAACACTCTTCCACTAGCACACAAGGATTCCTCTGCACTGTTGCAATTTTGCTCTGTATGTCACCATTTTTGTCTTCCATTCCAGGACAGTGTGCAGTACATTTTCTCTGCCTCATTAAATCTCATTAAATATGGAATTTCATTAAATTTTGTTACTTTGCTCGTTGAAAGTGATCACCTTAGCTTCTCTCCCCTCATTAGATCTGGAGACTTGCATTAAATTTGTTCATTAAAACCAATCAAATTAGTTTTGAATAAACATCATACGAAAGTTTCTGTTTTGCTCGTTAAATCCGAGATCTTACTAAATACAGGCTCATTGCAAGTGGGTTCTGCTGTATTTGAATATGTGTTCAAAATTTTACTTCCTTCTTTTCATTTTCATACTTACAATTCTAGAAATGATTTTTGTCCTTAGTTAAACACAACTGAAAAAAGTACTGATTTTGCCATTTTTGAAATGCCCAGCAAATTACTCACTAAAACAATAAAGGCTGTTAAACACTGCAATTTTAAATAGATTTTCAGTTTTAAAAGTTTGGATGATCAGATGTTTTGTTGTTAAGACGCCAAGTTTCACAGTAATGCTTTTAACACAGAGCACCACAGAATTCCTCAATCTGACGTGCATTAAATTGTCGAAATCTACTAGCTATCACATTAAATACTTGTTAATGTATTGTTTTGCTGGTACTCTGGAGGAGGGGGAGAAACTAAGGCAACTTTCTTTTCTGGTTCTAGGGATTAGCAAGCAGCATATGAATTAAGAAAGGTATCATGCATGTACAAGTTTATGAATTGACCTAAAATTGATTTAATAAAATATTCTCACTGAGGGAAATACTTACCTTATAAGTCTCTCTTTTGTCCAGCTTTGCTGAAGATGCAGGTTCTGAAGTCATTTTATCACCCTAATTGAAAAAAAAATGAGAACAGATGAAAAAACTTACTTCCTAACTACAAAATATTATCATATTCATCAATTTACAAATATCACAATTTTCAGGAAAAGCATAGCATCAATGTAAGAGCTACTACACCTGACAAAAATATCTATTTATGAAACAAATTCATCATAACAGCAGCACTGGCATAAGCACTGCACCCCAAAATTTTGTAATATCTCAGCCACTGATAAAACAGCTTTGACAAATACAATCGTAACTTGGTAGGATCACTAACTGAACTACTTGCATATTTTTATAGTCATTAATTCATAATTTTATTATACCTTTTAAGGTACTTTCAATACTTGAATGAGCTAATACAAAAATGAAATGGATGATTGCATTGAAAATCCTGAATGTTCTTTCCTTTATTATCCTATTAATTTATCTGCAGTTAACAGTCATTCTTAATAGGGTGATAGCGATTAGGAATTTCAGTTTGCAAATACAGTTTTCATGGCACAAATTACCAGTGTTATTTTTAGTTGAAAAAACTGATTTGTGCTATCAAAAAATATCATAGAAAATGAAGTGAGAAATGTTAAATAGACATTTTTTATAGAAGCCATTTCATGGAAAAAGTACAAAAAATATAAATATATAATGGCCACTTTCATGAAAAAAAGTATAAAGAAATGGATGATCAAAAAGAAATGTACTAGAAAGAAGAAATGAAAATAAATTTTGTTTTGAATTTCAAAGTGCTTTTACCGCTTGTGTGAAAACTATGAATACTGTTTTTGATCACAGTTGGAACCCTGTTTTGTGGAACAACACTAAATTCTCATATGTTTTGCAGGTTGTGACAAGGCAAGAATATTTGGGTCACTGCTACAAATTCCTGTTATTTATATTTGGCTTTTAACTTATTGCTGACCACATTGAGAGAAATGTCACTCAACTACATCATGAATTGCAGTCACTGTCCTTGGCATTAACCTTCCAGCTGTGAAGTGAACAAAAGAGAAGAACACCAAAAGAGAGCAGCAATGTTGTGTTACTCAAAAACACATATGTGGAAACGTATATCAAGCTAAACGCTGTCTTTGTACGTTAAAGTAAACCAATATGTTCCAATTGCAGAATTAAAATAAGAGACTTATTTACAATTAAAACACAATGATTAAAAACTACTTGCAAGATTTTCAGGACCATCAGGCAGACTGTCGCAAAGAAACAGTGAAGCTGGTATTAAATACAGAGACATCCCATGATGCACCACGTTACCACAACATGGTAATGGTGTATATAGGATCCCCTTGATTTCTGGGATTTCTACTATGCCGAATAAGTTCTATATAGGTTCTACACTTAGGACTTTAGCTGCTAGAATGAAAGAGCACAAATATAATATCAGGACTGTTCTTCTACTACAGCCCTTGCCAGAACTGTTAATCAAGGACTCTATACACCATATTGGGAAAACTATGATTACAGCTTCGGCACAAAATCAACATTCTCTTCTCTTCACAAAAAGTTCATGTATAGTCCAATATGCTCAAAATGGTTGCAATGAGGACATGCTAGCCTTTATTTCACAACTGTGGAGGTTACTGATTGGAACTTTTTCTGCGAATGATATGGCCTACGACGAACAAGCTACGTAATTAGCTATTCTCTTTTGTTCTTATCGATTACCATGTTGTGGTAACGTGGTGCGTAATGTATCATGGGATGTCTCTGTATTTAATACCAGCCTCAGTGTTTCTCTGTGACAGTCTGCCTGATGACGGGACTATAGTTGGTCCTGAAAGATCTTGCAAGTAGTTTTTAATCATTGTGTTTTAATTGTAAATGAATCTCATATTTTAATTCTGCAACTGGAACATATTGGTTTAATTTATTATACAAAGACACCATTTAACTTGATAACGTTACACATGTATGTCTTTTTGAGTAAGTTCTGTACGTATGGAATTTTGGTATTCAAATGTTGTGTCAGTTGACAGAAGCAAGAGCACATACCACCTTCAATTTTATGCTTCCCCCCCCTTTTTTTAGACCCCTGCTTGTCTAGTCAGTAACCTCACATTGTACTGTAAAACCTACGTCCCTCCAAGTTAAAAAGGGAACAAGAGCAAAGGAAGGCACAAAAACCATAGTATACAAATCAGGGTTTAAAAAAATAATGATTTTTTTTTAAATAAAAAAAATCGGATTTATTTTACTTAAATCAGATTTATTTTATTTAAATTACTGGTGTGTTACAGTTCAACTTTAAAATACCTCTTCATTTTTCAATGTGAACATGAACATAACATTCTGCAGGACTGACTTGATGGTATATATTTTTAAATTTTAAGGGACACTGCATAACAGATAATGAATGAGAATGTAATAAGGAGGGAATGGTATTTCTTAATGCTGTGCATTATCTTATGTGCTGGCCAATCACCTACATGCTTTCATGGCCTTTGCACATCCTGAGCCGATGTTCTGTTTCAGAAGAACAACGTGCCACTCCACCAGGCCGCAACCACCCAGGCATGGCTTGAGGAACACTGATCTGAGTTTGGAACCAATCAGAGACCCCCAAGGTCTCTGGATTTAAACCCTTCAGCAATCTGGAATGCCGTGGAGCAGAACATTAGATCCATGGATGCTGGACCGACGTCTCGGGCAGAGTTGTGGATAACGATGCAAGAGACATTGCTGGAATTATCGCCAGACAGCATTTGGTGTAGTTGATACCTTGGCATGTACGAGCTGTTATTTGTGCTAGAGCAGGACCAACACGCTTTTAGGTAGGTACCTGTAATGTTTTGTCCATTGAATGCATATATACATGCAAAGTATGTTTCATCAGGTTGTTGTAGCTGTTTGAGGGTTTAAGAACCACCGTGAACAGCTCTATGGGCTATAAGAAGTCACCCATCCCTAATTTTGGGTCACTAGCTCCAGGGAAGAGAGACAGCCAGTGCTGTAAGACAGACACAACCATGCGTCATGAACCTGGACCCATCATGGATGAATGGTCAGAGGCCAGTGTTTAGGCCACTGCGTCACCAGGCTTAAACACGTATCTCTTTGTAAACCACAGCAATCTCTTGCAAACTTTCATGGTAATGGAAAGATCATGATTTTCTTTAATGCAGATTCAGTTATCTTTGCATACAAAAGGGAAGCAGACTAATAAAGAAGAAGATAGCATGTGCTTCATGTTTGCATGTAAATGAGTTGTAGGACACTTTTGCTAAGGATTTAAATCCACAGTTGGATGGCTACCTGCCTGCAATTCTTTTCACGATATTCTATGGATAGTAAATATGAAAGACCTTTTTTTTTTTTATCTAAGTGCACTTTACATCTAAAGCGTTCCCACTTCCTCCTATCTGAAGCAATTACTCACATGTTTCTAAAGTAGAATAGAGTAACTCTATTGAAAATCCTATGTCAAGAAAATGTCCATTTATCAAAGCTACAGCAATCAACTAGTATGAAACTTAGCTCATAAGCATTGGACAAACAGTGTGTGTGTGTGTTCTTGACAAAAGTCATAAGGGTCTTTAATAAGAGATGAAATTTTAGGTCATTACAAAGAAAAGGAAAGGCCTGTGGTGTAGAGTAAAAACTTTAATTTAATTAGCACAGTATGGTTACAATGTTTTTTTGTTTTTTGTTTTTTTTTATTTAGTATATAACACTGTGATGTAACCCAGCCACTGAAATTGGTTTGTGAAAGATTACTTCATTCATGATCCTGTTACAGCATTGTGCAGAATTTCCAACATAAAAAGAAATTCTCTGAAATCATGGAATCTTCACATGAATTCAACAATTGCAAAGATTGCTCAATCCATAAAAAGGATGCATTTGTCCGGTACTTCGTTTCTCAAGAATAAAGTTTTCCAAGTTAATGTCGCATTCAAAATTATGCTTGCTTAACAGCTTTTGTAAGGTACTTTTTATTTACACGAGTTCTCCAAATTTAACAGTTACCATACAGCTGACTATTAAAAGAGCTGAAACATATTTTCTGGAGGATCTATCTGCATTAGTTACTTGCATAACAAAGCATATCTACTGTAATTAAACTAGCAATAAATAGCAGGAGAATTTGATAAAATATTTTGGCAAATATGAATGGTAAGAGACTGTTTACAGCTGGGCAATGAAATTGTGCTTGCAAACTCCAACATGACACAAATTCATTTAAAATATTAACACACTAGGAACAGGTAAATTTACATTATCTGCAGCAGATAGGCAGCCAGTGTGCTTATTGTGGGTGGGGTGCTAGCCTGCAGATAGAGTGCCCAATTTCAGTATCATAGTACAGAAGCAAATAACACATTATTATCTGCAATTATTATTCTTCCAACAGTTTTTATAGCCAATTGAGACTATAGGTTTCCCTCATCTCTTTCCAAATGTTCCTGTCCTGGACTTGTCTATTCCACTGCTTTCCTACAGTTTTGTTTATATCATCAATCCATCTTCTCTCTGGTCTTCCTACTCTTCTCTTTCCTTTATGTAGTCTCCATTCTGTTACTATTTTAGTTGATCTATTATTTTCTATTCTTGCTATATGGCCAACCCATTTCCATTTTAAATGGAGTATCTTTTCACCTATGTCTAAAAATTTTGTTCTGAACCTCATATCTGTATTCTTTACTTTATCTTGAAGTCTCATATTTAGTATAGGGATCTTTCCATCTTACATTGTGTTTTTTGCAATTTGTCTAAGATGTTTTTCTTAATAGGCTAGGTTTCAGCACCACATGTCATAATGGGTATTATACATTGATTGAAAAGTTTTGCTCTGTTTTCCAGCTTTATTTTACTACATAGAATCTTCTTTAACTTCCCAAAAGCTGCCCACCCCATTTTTATTCTTCTGTCAATTTCTTCCACAGTTCCCTATTTCTTTGTGGCAATTAGTTTTCCTAGGTATATGTATTCTTATATTTACTCAAGGGCTCATGCTTGTGGGTACGAGAGTGCTGAACCCAAGGTACCTGATGCTGGACCATGCCATACTTCATGTAATATATGTCTGTTATATTACCTGTAGATTGGTCCTTACTCGTTCTTCTCCTTCTCGCTTCTTCCCCCAATGATATTAGAGTATTTGAGGGCAAGGGGTGAATCTTTACTATTTACTTATTTTCTTCTTTCTTCTTAGAGGAACATACCTCTCAAAGAAAAACCTGTGCTCAGCTGGTCCGGCTGTCAATACCTAGTAAGAGCCCCTACCTAGGGTTACAAGTGAAGCAACATTTGTACTGCAGCGGAGTGGTTGCAAACAGCATCTGTTCCTCAGAGAGGCATCTGAACTAAAACATGGCAGCAGGTGATAAAATGCATTTCCCAAGACAACTGGTCATCATAGGATATTAGACCAGAAAAATCCATCATGAAAAGAAAGAATATCTGCAATTATTAGGGGAAATTTTATGACTAAAACTAGAAGCAAAAATTAAATCTTAAAAATATTTCATTTGAGGTTTTACTTTTTTATTGTTCTCGAGGATGCATGACAAATGAAAAAAAAAAAAAGATTGAAAGAGCAATAAATTCCTTTCAAAAGCAACAACAGAATCAAAGGGAGAGGAATTCACACCAACGTTATACTTCTCCAGCGTGTGCTCCACATGTGACTACTGAGTAAGACCTGAGAGAAATAGCCAAAACTTTTAAAGTTGCCATAAGCTGTTAACTTGTTACTGCACCTATGTCGACTAAAAAACAATAAGGCATCGAACCCCACTGTTCATCTGCTGACAAACTGACGCAGCCCATAAATGACAACCAATGTACTCAGCCCTAATTAAACCCTGCAAGTGCTTATCAATTCGTTATTCTGCAAATGGGGAGGCATTCACTTCTGTTTTATTCAACAGCAGCTAGATTTTAAAACTTTTTTGTTGATCCTTACCTTGCCTATAACTGGGTGAAGACACCACAGCAATAAGCACTAATGCTCAGGGAAGAGGGGGGAGACATAAGGTTGTTTGAAAGACTACGAACTGTAAATGAGGTACAAATACATGCTGTGATCATGCTTTTTCTTTTTTTATAAATTTTGGTATATTTTAGGTTGCTCCACCAGCCCTTATGTTTAATGCTAGGAACATAGATGGGTGCAAAATAGTGCTCCAGGGAGGTGTTTAAGCCTCATGAGCACCACCACCACCCCACCCCCAGTGGCTGTGCCTCTGACCTGCAGCATGATTAAAAATCAGTTTTAAAGGCAATACTTATCTTAGCCTGAAGATGTCATGCCAAGAACAAATATTTATTCTCAAAAAAACTTAGGTTTGATAAAATTGACCTATTTTGTAGTAATGACTGGATTTTATCCTGAAACTAAGATTCTGCATGAGAAATCATACTTAAGATCAGTAAACACTGCCCCACCATAACTGCATGTACGAGCATGTTAATAATTGCATTAATAAATAGAGATCTACATCATAGAACCCAGGAGAAAATACCTCAGAGAAATAATTTATTTTAATGAAAAAGACAATGTACACACCTTTGGAGAAGTGCTTGGAGTGCTTGATACTTCTGAATAGCGAGGAGTCAGTGGTGGTTCCTCTGTTATATCCAGACCTAGGGATATAAATTAAAAAAACAAAAAAAAAAAAATCATTAGAGCTTACCATGAAACAGAAGCAAGATCATTTCTAATCTCAGCTCACACAAAATTACTGAAATGATAACACAGACAGGAATTCCACCTTTTAATTGCTTATCTTCTCCACATGGACACCATTTCCATGTCAGAAAACATGCCTGTAATTTCAATATAATTATCTTTTGAATATTAAATTGTTATTGGCATGTTTAAAGTGCACACACTAGGAATGGCAAAACTGTTGGGTTATATTTCATATACTCTTTTCATGGCAGGGTTATAGTGGTTACATACCGGGGAAATTTTTATCACATCTTTTAATATACAATTAAAACTACCTTTTTTTTTTCTTTTTGACTGTCTGGTAACATGATTTCTCCACTTGCAGAAGTCAAATTTGAAAAACACTGTTTTATATTATACAGTTACACATTTAAAACATTTTCCCCTCTGTTTTTTCTGTAATATGATTTCCCCAATGAACAGGACATGCATCATTCTTTGATTCCATAAGTCTGATCAAAAATATTCTTAGTCTTTTTTGCTTTGTTTTGTTTGGGGTTTAATGACCACCGTTAATAACTCTAAGAGCTACGAGCTGTCGCCCATCCCTAATTTGGGAACATTGGTTCCAGGGAAGGCAAAGAGTCAGTGCTGTAAGACAAACACACCACTCGTGCCTCATACGGGCCCACTCAGACCAGCAGTCAGAAGCCAGCATTTAGACTACAGCACCACTGGGGTGTTACTTCTTTATAGTCTGACAAACTTAAGTCTTCCCCTTTCCAATATTTTTAGTCCTAACTGCACTATCTGATGCTTGAACAATTCTTCATTTTGATCTTGTGTGCACTCTTCTTTTCTTTGACTTTCTTCATTTCCTCTACCATTTTTCCTCATAACATTTTTCTTGGTCTTCCAACTCCCCAATTTTCTGGAATCTCCATTTTCACTGTCTTTCAAATTTGGTTTTCTCTCTTCTCAAGACATGTTCGGCTTATCTTAGACAACTTTCACTTGATTTTTCATAAATTTTTATAATTCCAAACTCTTTTTCTTATGGTTTTATTTCTTTCATGCTCTTGCCTTGATATCATTTTCATCCATCTCGGTACCTTTATGTTCTTTCCAGCTGTTCATTTTTTCCTGGTTGTCTAAGTTTCTAATCATGAGCAGACCTTACAGCTGTCTCATGCACATTTCATTTCTCTTTTATTGGGGGTTTCTTGTCACACATCATCCTGACATCTCTTTCCATGTATTCCAGCTTGCTTTCATTCCTTTTACCTTCTTCCTCACAGCTGCCTTTCTTTTATGAGTTTGACCTAAAAGCATTTGAACCCTTCTACCTTCATTATTCATTTATCTTCTGCACCATTTCTTAAGTCACATCTTAAACTGCCCATCATTTCCCTTTTACAGCTAAAAATTCATAGAAAACATCCAGAACTAAAAATCCACACAACAAATAAATCATATCATATCTAGATAGTACAAATGGGTTCAAGTGAAGGAACTCCAGAGTGTCAGAAATGTGAAAGTGTTTCTTTTCTAAATGGAGACACAATTCCTCCTATTCCAGATTGTTTTACTACTGTCAAAAATTTCAAACGCATTTCATGAATAATTTTTACCAGTGATGTTAAACTGTTCAATAATATTCGGTCTTAAAAAAACTGCATGGGTATATGCTCATCCTTCACATTTTTTCCAACAGCAGCAACACCACCTCTTAAAATGCTTTTTTTTTAATTTTATTATTCATGTTCAAAATTTCTACAGAAAATTTGCGATCGTATTTTGTCTTCAATATGGGTAACTGATATCCTGTAAGGAGAGGAAAACATGGTATCTGTACAGATTCATTAACCTCATTACTGACAGCACAAAGGGCCAGATTAAGGGGGTTCTATAGGGGCTATAGCCTTGGGGCCCACCATGACAAGGGCCCAGGAGGCATGGCTGGGCAAGTAATAGATAGATAGGTGTGTGAGAGAGAGAGACGTTTATAAAATAGTTTTACTTCTGTCTCATGTGAATTCCACTTGGTCAGAAACAGAGGGTGGAAGACTAACAGATTTCAAGGCTGTGACTCACCAAGAGTGGAAGACGAACAGATTTCAAGGCTGTGACTCACCAAGAGTGGAAGACCAACAGATTTCAAGGCAGCGACTCACCGAGGGTAAAGTTTTATATCGCTTTGATGCACACATGCAGGGAATTTGTCACATGGATGATATGAGAACAAAACATGGATGGCACCTTCCAATTTAAACTTGGAACCATTAATGGGCAAAGTCTCCTGTGGCTTTGCATCACATAACAGAAAGGATGCACTAAGAGAAGTATACAATACTGAAAATCCAAGACAAAATCTAGGAATCTTAAGCTTCTAACTCATGTTCTTGTGAGAACAATGAAAAATACAATGACTTATAATGAAAACTGCAAATAATTTAGTATTCCTTTGTGTTTTAACGGACTTCATAATAATTCCCCGTCAAAAGTTTTTGGGGGGCCCACTCGGATGTCTTAGCCTTAGGGCACACTAAGCCCTTAATCTGGCCCTGATAGCACACTTCCAAGTTGTGCTCCTCTTACTTACCCTCCTCAACTGAATTTAAAACCTAAACCTACAGCACACATTTTCAGAATTGTGCTCTTCAACTGAATTAATTCATACATTCAAAAGTTTTTCTTTCATGCAACTCAATACATTCATGGTTTCATCTTCATTATTATACCCTTCTTTATTATCCACCCATTCCAAAATTCACCATTGCAGCTATTTTAGGTCTAATTTCAGAACAGTAGAGTTAGACCAAACTTTATGCAACAATCAGTCATCTCATACCTTTGTCAAAGACATTTTGCATACATGCTGGAAAACAGCATAATGTTATCCATGCTCTAAACCCACAAACTGTCACAAAACAAAGCATATTATAATTCATGTGTATATGGTTAGCAAGGACCTGAATTATTATACATTTGGTTTTCTATTTCCTAAAAATAAAAATTCCAGATCAAGAATGTAATTTTTCTTCCTGACAATAGATTTGATAAGGGCAATATTCGTAATTTTAAAAAGGCAATATTCGTAATTTTGTAAAGGCAATATTCGTAAGTTTTGTAGGTGCAATATTCATAACTTTTTGGGCAAAATGAACAAATGTTCCACAATGCTCTGGAATGGTAAGAAGCCTTACATGGTGAAATACATTTTTTTAAATTTTTACTTTTAAAATGTTAGCACCACCTAGTGGGAAAACTCTATTAGAAAAAGCTAAAAGGTATGTAAAAATTACTAAATAGTCTTTACATATTACACACTCACACAATGAAAAAAAAAATCAGAGTGAATTCTGAAAGAATGGACACTATGTCCACAGGTAGATACGGAGAAAGCACAAGCACATCTTCATAAGCATGTCAAACTAAAGAAACAGCATTGTCGATAATGTCAAAATAATAATTTCATTAATTACATGCATACAAGAAGAGTGTTGAGCAAAATGGTAAATTATTAAATACCTGCCAAAACAATTTCCTTTTCACATGATTTGTGCTGGAAATGTACACCCTACTTTCGAGACCAAAAACCTCAGACTTGCCTCAAAACATAAAATGACAACAATTTGTAAACATTTTTTGTACAAAAGTATCCTAGTTATTTGGCTTCCCCTCTTTTTGTTAATTTGTGAAAAACAATATTATAAATTACTTAAAGATCAACAGTTCAAAGGCTTTAAATATTTTGAAACATGTGAATTTTGGTAGAGAATTAAAAAAAAAAAAAATTTGATGCACTTATGCAAGGAATTTGTCACACGGATATGGGAACAAACAAGGATGACAGAGGGCTACTGGTTGGTGACAGGTTGTTTCACCAACAGTAGATAAAAAGTTATCATATTTTTATACATAACTAATACTGGAGCTGAGTGAAAAGTCTGTATGACAAAGGAACAAAAACATGAAGCCACAATAAAATTATGAAGCGATATTAGAATAAAAAATCCTACTTTTGTTTTTCACACACACCGAGGAATTTTCCACATTAATTAATCAGAAATGAATATTCTACAGATTTCACAGTTAATAGAACATGAATTTTTATTGTTTATATATGACAAATTTGCAGTATTTAGGAGTATAATGAATTTTTTGTGGATCAACTTAACTGTTATTCAATAAAACAAAAACCTTTAGTTTTCCTTTCAGCTTGGGCATTTGGGAAAAACTGCCAGTTTTTTTAAAAAACAACAAACAAAACGAAATGAAAAAATCAATTTTTCTTTTCTTAATCTATACACATTCTAAAATTTGTAATTCATACATTTCTCACATCTCTAAGAAAATTCTAAAGGTCAGTTCCACAAAAAGTAACATTATAAATAGAATCTCATCGTACATTTCCATCATGAACAATGACAAGCATTTACAAAAGTCAGATAATCTTATACAAAGTTCACTGAGCAGACTATACATAGATATGGGTTGACAGAGAGTGTTTGCTTGCTTGCTTTCTCTCTCTCACACATGCACACTCATGTTCAGGACGAGCAAGCCTTCCTTTTGTTCTTCATAAAGGTGTAAGTAACAATTATCCCCCAAAATCATTTCATATAAGCACCACTACAGCAATTATTACTGAGCAAGAGAATAACATGTATATACATTTCCCAAATAAGAACCCATTACACCCCAGGTAAGTACATAGATATAGGTTGGCAGTGTCTCTCTCACACACACACACGTTCAGGAGGAGAAAGTCCCCCTCTCGTTCTCTATAAAGATAAAAGTAACAATTGCTTCCACAGCAATAATTATTCAGCAAGACAGTAATAACTACATACTTCCCAAATAAGAACCCGTTACACATGAGAGATTTAAGTACACAGATATGGGTTGGCAGTGTGCTCTCTCTCCCTCTCACGCATGTGTTAAGGAGAAGCACATCCCCCTCTTGTTCTGCATAAAGGTACAAGTAACAATTGCACCCAAAAGCATTTCACATAAGCACTACCACAATAGTTATTACTCAGCAAGACAATAATATCTACATACATTTCCCGAATAAGTCACCCATTACACTGTGCCCATAATAATATGGGTGTTCATAGTTTGAGGGCACAGTGAACTTTCGAACACAACTGACACTTCCTGTTAAAAAAAAATATATGTTTTACTAAATTCTTGCCACTAATAACATTAAAATAGTAGAGCAAAATTTATAAGATCACTACACGGCAGTACCAATATTAATAAATACCAAAATAGTTATACGGTAAGGTTTTAACATGAACGACGATACCGTCTATCTCCAACATCTACCTCGCATCAGATAGTTAAAATGATCGCCTTAGCTCATGACAATTCAAGTTCAGCAAGCGTAATCTAATGTGTAATCTCAAAATAGTCACGCGAGGTAAGTCTAATTACACGCACAAGAGCTTTAGCATTGCAGAACAGTGCGGCACATCGCCCCACAAGTCAACACCACGGGCATAAAGGGATAGCTAATATGCGGAGATGGGGAACCTCTCTCATCTAAGAAGCTTACTTACCCTGAGCTTGACAAGTAGCATGGGCCATTATACTTGTCGCTACGGTACACAATGGAAACGACATAAATTACTCCACCAGTGGTTCCTACAGCACTTCACGTGTTCCATAGACATTGTGGTCGCCGGCGAAGATGATTATGTTTGCTAGTGGTAGTTCTCTGGCAGACTGGTGGTCGTCGTCTTTTGAGCTGAAAACCAGGACGAACGCTGCTGCTGCTACCTCGATAAGCGGCGGCCCTCCTCCTCCTCCTCCTCGGGAGCTGGCCTGCGTAAAAAAGTCATGCTGGTCGTCGTAACCATGGGAACACCCACTGCATCCTCCCGGAGTGAGGCAGTACTGCGACGCTGCGGCTATCGATGGACGTGCGAGCGAGAACTTGACAGGATAGGCGGCAGAAATTGAAACACCGCTGCAATGCTAAGCGTCAGCGGATGCTAGCATATCG
The DNA here is from genome assembly GCA_039090855.1 of Macrothele yani. Classification (NCBI taxonomy): domain Eukaryota; kingdom Metazoa; phylum Arthropoda; class Arachnida; order Araneae; family Macrothelidae; genus Macrothele; species Macrothele yani. The sequence continues at coordinate 18,178,432 of CM076990.1, read as the reverse complement.
CCTGCCGTCGTCGTATGCGCGCACTTCTTAACACTGCTCACCAAGAAATGCGCTCGGCCAGCGCCACGACATTCGCTTCTAAACACCTTCGCTGCCGTGTGACGCTTCTAGCGTAATTCAATGTAGTTGCCAGCTGTCGATGACGTTCCATTGCATCACGATTTGACTGTTCGCTTTATCAGCGATCACAGATATTAGATTTCTGTTTTGTAAATAGTTTCAAAGTATTTTGAGATGTTTTTTTTACCTAAACGAATCAACCATTCCCTGAAAAACGCGCCTAACCACTTAAGGCCAATGATTCAGTAATTTAATCGGGATTCGTCAGCCGTACAAAGAGCTGGACGCTCTGGCCCTAGACTCTATTTGACACCTAAATCATTGTTTTACAGAACTGGAAATTAATCACCTTGAATTCGATAGTTTTACAAACCCGGAATAGAAGGATTCTTGCGCAGTCGTACTTCATTTACGAGACATTGTGAACTGCAGCAGCAATAGAAAACACCTGCCATCTTTCACATGCTCTCTCTGATGAGTCACAGTTCGGTTAATGAAGTCGGCGGAACAACTAACCTAATTTTTCATTATAACTTCTATCCGGAGCAATTTAGCAAGATTAAAATACCCTCCTAAGTCAGTGCCATCCAATTTAATGGGAAATTATAAAGACAAAATAAATTAAACGCATATTACAAATCGCATCACTAATTTCTTGGCTGAAACTTTTGACTCCAAACTAAAAAGATGCGCTATGACTGAGAGCCCCTATTTTGTTTGTGTCACTAGTGTGACGTCACAGCTGTTTGGAGACTTGGTGCAACAATACAGGAAATGCTGGTAGTATTTTATATTTAATGCCGCAGTGCTGTATCAACACCCCATAAAACTGAAAACCTAACAACTCATTCATTACGTCGTCATAAGTGGACCACATGTTTGTTTCAAGGGCTTGTCAGCTGTGGCGTAACTACCCCCCCCCTTCCTTCCTCCGCAGCTAACGAAGCGGCGTACTGCAGCTGCCAGTTATAGTTTTATGAAAACATTCGAACACGCACAGTAATTAACCCAAATATTCATATTTTGCTTTGCCTAAATAAATTCCTAGTTTCACTTTTAAAACACTGAATGTTCTACAGATTGAAAGTGTTCAGCTCTTTGACTTGGTGTTGTAATACGATTGCTCTGCAACGGGTTGAAAATAATACGATCGCTCTCCAATCGCCCTCTCTTTGCGGTGCTAAGGAAAAGCGCGAGGCCACAGTGGGATTCCCCGTGGAAGATGTGGGAAAACAGTCAGTTACCTAGGATTACGTACACGACAGATCTGCCATGTGTAAGAGGGTGATTTCTTCAAGAGATTTATTTTAGTTTTGGACAAAGCAACTACAGGTATTGTCAAATCTGTTACTTAAAAAGTTAAAACTGCAGTGCTCTAGGTACCAGCATTACTTTTGTGGACACTCTCCCTGGCTTCCCCCCTTCCCCCAACCACCACACACACACGCGCAAAAAATACATCCTCCCTCATGTTAGAAATCCTGGGAAAATTTCTGTGCTTAGGGGTGCTGAAGTAAATCTTGCGGGGGGGGGGGGGCACGTTGTGCTAATTACCAGGGGCGCGCCAAGGGCATCTGCCGCCCGGGTGCAAGTCCAGATTTGCCGCTCCTTGTACGAGAATAGTTTTTTTATTCATTTTTACATGAAATAAATAAATATCTTTAGCAACATTATTTTCTATTTCCCGTAAAGTAAGAGTTTTCATAATATATATAACATTGAACATGACGGGCGTCTGTTTAACTATTCTAACCAACTAACCAAAAAACCTCTCATATGGGTACATATACCAATAAGTTGTTTAAAACTAAAAACACAATTCGAAATAACTGGTTTTGATATTTAAAAAATGTCTTTACATTAAAAAGTAAGTTGTATAAAACTAAAAACAGAACTCCAAATAACTGGTTTTGATATTAATCCCCCCCCCTATAAACCGCGATATCTTTATTGCATCGATTTCTCACCTTGTTTCAGGGCACGGTTTTACAGTCAACGCTGGAAGTTCTTCCTTTAAAATTTGTCAAAGGTAAGGTAATTCAGAAAAGAAAGCATATATTTCTTGATTAATGCTGAAAATTTCTAGAGAAATTTTTTTGTCGATATTTACGACCAGATTCAAAGTATGAGGCGCTCAAAGTACGTAAAATGCATCAGGGTTTTAGATTGAAAAATTATGATTTTTGAAGTCCACTGTGTTTTTCCTACATATTGGCCCTATTGTCATAGCGCTGACCACGCATTTCATGATACTGAAACCTTCAAGATTTAAAAAAATTAAAAAAAATTGTTAGTCCTTTGCCCGCGGTATGCGTTACTGAACAAAACAATAAAGTGCCATCCGGCTTAACGTGCCCATCCGACGCACGGCGGATATTTAGTGGTTCGAGCGTTCGTACCTGCCTGGGATCGGAGCGGATGTCTTCTCCGTGGCAGTCACGAACGTTGACCACTAGGCCACCCGCGGCCCTGGCAAATCGATTGGCCTCTGAATGCCCCATATATATATATATATATATATATATATATATATATATATATATATATATATATATATATATATCCCATAGAGCACATCTGGGACACTATGGAACGGCATATCAGGCATCTGGATACACCAATCATCTCCATACCTGCATTGAAGGCCGCAATTCCAAACTGCTTCCACCATCTTACTGAATCGATGCCACGTCAAATAATTGCTGTACTTACGGCGAAAGGAGGACCAACGAAGTATTATGTAGTAGTCATAATTCAGTGATTATTCAGTGTATATTAAAAAGTGTTGCATATGGTGACTGCAGGTAAAGGCAAATACAAATATAAATTATTCGTGTAATTTGCCTTGGTATTTTGCTGTCAGTCCAGTATGTAAAAATATGCATATAAATATCACAGTTAAAATTTGTATCTTTAATTTAAATCTAAAGATAAAAACAGTAGCTGAAAAGTAGTGTAGCTAGCTACTTTTCAGAAAAAAACTTTTCTAAAGATAAAAACGGTAGCTGAAAAGTAGTGTAGCTAGCCTAGCTATACTTTTCAGAAAACGTAGTTGTAGCTGTAGCAAGCTACTTTTTCCAAAAATGTAGTTTTAGCAGTAGCTGCTTTTTTTAAGAAATAGTCAATAATATGGAATTAAAAAAATAACTAATTGAGTGCTAATAGGTTATTGAAAAAGGGCCTTGAAATTTTTTGCGGGTAGGGGGGGGGGGCGAGATTTTTTGGTACGCCAATAGGTATGAGTGAAGCAGTAGGTAATAAAATTCGGAGCGTGATGGGTAAACGGAAGGATTTATCGGACTTTGAGAAAGGACAGATTGTGTGAGCTTGGAGAGAGGGTGCCTCGATTTCCCAAACGGCTGAACTGGTGGGTTGTTAACGAGCCGACTTAGTTAAAGTGTATCAAGATTGGTGTAGAAATCGTAACAAAGAAAAAACCTACCCGGAGGCAAAACTGCACAGGACAGCGAAAGGTTGATGTGAGAGGTGACCGGAGGGTCCGACGACTCGTACAGACGACAGACGCAGTACTGTTCAACAGTTGACTACCCAATACAACAGGGGTCAACGCGGAACAGTATCTGTCACGACCATGTGTCTCACGCTCGCACGTATAGGCTATAACAGCAACCCGACGACTTCCTCTCCTAACCATGGTTCATGGGCGCAAAAGACTCTCCTGGTGCAAAGATCATGCAAGTTGGACCTCCGATGACTGGAAGAAAAGTGTGCTGGTCTGACGAGTCGCGTTTCTTAATCAAGTCCGTGAATGGTCGTGTAGGTATTCGGCTCAAACAACATGAGGCACTCGATCAAACAACATGAGGCACTCGATCAAACAACATGAGGCACTCGATCAAACAACATGAGGCACTCGATCAAACAACATGAGGAGGCCATTGTATGGTGTGGGGCAAGTTTACCTGGCAGGAACTTGAACCCTGGTGCATGTGGAACAAAGTATGACTGTTCTTTTTTTTATTGAAGGTTTAACGACCACCGTGAGCAACTCAGAGAGGGAAACGGGTCAGCGGGTCAACGGGTCGATAATTTCTTGCGGGTCCAACGGGTCGGATCAAGGTGTTCCTGAACCGATGTTCTTCCCGTTTTATTTTTGAAAAGAGAAAAACATATTCCAAAGAAAAATGCTCGTTGTGGAATTCTTTAGTCGATACCGGTGCCCACGGGGTGAATAATTATTTCCCATGCAAAGATATTGTAGTCTCTTTCTTGAAGCAACGAAATTTCCACCGATCGACGTCAGACAAACCGACACCATATCGTAAAACGATGCATCCTTTGCGTTCTTTTACAGTGCGATTGTCCAGCGCAAGGTACAGGCAAACGCCATTCGCCTGCTTCTGAGCTGATTCACTATCTCCGTGCGAAGTTCACTGTATGACTAAGAATTACTTTTCACATCGCATCTTTTGCATTGAGCATTCCGAGGTTTTCGATTGATGTGCTAACATCCCGTTCCCATGACATGTCATGTCGAAATTAACTCCTTATTTGTTAATATGGATGGATTTAATATTAAGAAGATTGAGAAAGGCGTCGATGCCAAAAAATACGTGCTTGTTCAAAACCACAAGGGAAAGAGCGAATATTGCAAATTGTTTCGTCTCATTAAGGAACCGGTGAATAATTCTAAGTTGTTTGGTCTTGCTTGTTGTTCAAAATGTGGAAAAAGTATAAATACAAAGAAAGATGTCAACGGTGTAATAAAAGATTATGGAACCAAAAATCAAACGGACCGTATGAAAGTGTGCATATCTCCATCAAACCGTGGAAAGAGTGAAAAATCTAAATACATTTAAAAAATTACATTTGTGTAATCGTAAATAATGATTCCCATTTGTAATATACTCCATGGTCACGGTTATAGTCAGCCATTACTTCTGGATTACGCAAAATAGTGGCACTAAAAATGGCACTAAAATTTAGCAAGTAACAGAATTTTATTATTAAAAAAAGATTTTAGTATATATATATATATATATATATATATATATATATATATATATATATATATATATATATATATATATCATCAAACATTATCAATCCACTGCTGGATGAAGGTCTCCCCAAATTTCTTCCACAATTGTCTGTCTTGGGCCTGTCTCCTCCACGTCACTCCAGCATATTTTCGAATTTCATCCATCCATCTCCCATGGGGTCTTTTCTTCTGGGTCTTTTCCTGTCCCTCGGAATCCAGTTTAAAATTTCGGTTGTCCATCGGTGGTCCGTTCTTCTGGCAACATGTCCAGCCCATTGCCATTTCAGTGATTTCACTCTGGTCATGATGTCGTCCACTCCTGTCATTTTCCTTATCCACAAGTTACTCTTCTTATCTTTCCTGGTTACACCAAACATGCATCTCTCCATGCTTCTTGGAGTTGTTTGCAGTCTTTGTATGTCTTTTTTAGTTAAGGTCCATGTCTCGACTCCATACGTAAGCACTGGCAGGATGCATTGATTAAACACTTTTCTTTTGAGACATACTGGCATACTGCTCTTAAAAATTGTACTGTTTCCTCCAAAAGCTCTCCATCAAAGTTTTATACGCCGATTAATTTCTTCATCAATGTGACCCTCACTCGATATCTGCTGCCCAAGATAAATGTAGGAATCGGTTGTCTCAAGCTTTTCTCCATCAATCGATAAATCTTCGTTTCTTGTAAAAGCATTGTACATCACTTTTGTCTTCTGAAAGTTCATTTTTAATCACTTCTTTACTCTTGTCAGCAAGTTCCTGGATCATACTCTGCAGCTCTGATGGGGTAGTTGCAAAAATGACTACGTCATCAGCAAAACGAAGCTGGGTTAGATAATCTCCATTAATCATTATCCCTTTGTTTTCTCAGTTCAGTGATTGAAAGACATTTTCCAATGTGGCATTAAAGAGCTTCGGAGATATGGTGTCCCCTTGTCTCACTCCTTTTCCAATTTTTATGTGTGTTGTATTTTCAAACAGCCGAATCTTTGCACTTGCATTTTCATAGATGTTATTAATAATATTAATGTACGCATCTTCAATACCGCAGGATTTCAGAGCCATTGTAACTGCTGATGGTTTCACCAAATCAAAGGCTTTTTCATAATCGATAAAAGCCATGCACAATGGAAGTTCATATTCCCTCGCTCTTTCAATTAGTTCTCTCAGTACGTGGATATGATCTATTGTGCTGTAGCCACTCCTGAATCCAGCTTGTTCTCTCGGTTGAGCCATGTCCCGTGTTACCTTCAAGCGGTGTGAAAGAACTTTAGTGAAGATTTTATAAACCACTGATAGGAGGCTGATAGGTCTGTAGTTCCTGAGATCCTCGATGTCACCTATTTTATGTAGCAAGATCATTGTAGCGTTGTTCCAATCCTCAGGAATCTTCCCTTCATTATGGCATCGAGTGAAAATTTGGGCCAGTACTGTTTCGATTTCTCCACTTGCTTCTTGTATGATGTCTACAGTAATTCCATCTTCTCCTGGAGCTTTTCCCCACTTCATGTTCTTGATTGCATGTGCTACTTCTGCTCGGAAGACTGGGAGAACTCTGGTACTGGTACCTTTCATGATGTCTGGAGTACATGTATCATCCCTTTCATATAATTTGGAGTAGAAATCTTTCACTCTTGTCAAAATTTCGCCTCTATTTCTTGTTACAGAACCATCTTCTTTTCTCAGTGCCATAATCTGTTTTCTTCCCTTACTGAGATGTCCCTTTGCTATCTTTAGTCTTTGGATGTTTTCAATTGCTTTCCTTACTAGTTCACAGTTGAATTTCCTTATGTCTTCAGTGATACTTTTTCGTACTGTCTTGCATAGCTCTATACATTCCACTTTGGAAGTAACATCTTCTTTAGTTGTCCTCATCTCTCTTCTTTTTTGCATCAAAATTTTGGTTTTTCCTGATAATTTGTTCACATGCAACTTGTTCTTAGACCCAGCTAATTTTGTTGCTGTTTCCATAAGAGCTTTGGTTACTTTTCTGTTAACTTCAGAAATATCCACTTCTTCCGATGTTACGCCTTCTAAAGCAGAGAATCTGTTCTTGAGTTCCAACTTGAAGGTATTATGGTGTTTTTTAAGGTTGGTTATGTCAAGACATTTTGTTTGTCTTATGAGCTTGCTACGTTCGAGTTTAGTGTTGAGGTGCATCTTACATCTCACCAATTTATGGTCACTACCTGTGTTGAACTTGTTTAGCACACTGCAGTCTTCTATGACGAATTTTTTTGTTACACATAATGAAATCAATTTCACTTTTCATCCCATTTGGATGTCTCCATGTGCATTTCCTGTGTGGCTTTTTCTTGAAAAAGAAGTTCAATATGAAAAACCCTTCTGCCTCTGCAAACTCAACGAGAGTATTTCCACGCTGGTTTCTGTTGCCGTGACCGAATTTACCTAGTGAAGTTTTATTCTGTTGCCGTTGCCCTATTTTTGCATTGAAATCTCCCATAATTATCTTCAAGTGTTGGTTACCTTTATTATTTAGATGACGAATTTTCTCATAAAATTCTTCAATTTCTTCTTCAGGATGACTTGTGGTGGGTGCATAAGTTTGAATAATCTGAGCCTGGTACCTTCTCGAGAGTTGGATAACGAGTCGTGCAGCTCTGTCAGAGGAACTTTCAACTTCCACAACTTTACCCTTCAGTTTCTTGTTTATTATAAATCCAACACCACTAGTTCTGCCAGTATCAGTCCCACGATAGTAGAAGAGATGCCCAATTTTCAGTTCAATGAGATCTTTTCCTTTTCTCCTTACCTCACTTAGCCCGACCATGTCCCAACTTGATCCTTTGTAGTTCCCCTTCCAATTCAAGAAGCCTTGAATCAGAAGATAGGGTGCGTCCATTATACGTAGCCAAGGTCAGCATCAGATGGCAGCCTAGTCCGGTCCTCCGGGGATTCTTAGCACCCTCTGCCTTCATGTCGCACTGGCCGCTGCCTTGGCCAGGTACACTCCAGCTGCCGGAGACTAAGGGCCAAGATTTAAGTTGTGGAGTCATTTTGGAGGGGTTTGGCCATAACTCACCACGCTCGCCAAGCGGGTTGGTGAGTGTGGGATAGCATTTCCTCTAATCCCGATGGTATAGTTATACCGCTACTGGCGGTGTATATATATATTATTTAGATATATATATATATTATTTATATATATATATATATATATATATATATATATATATATACTGTACATTCTTTGTACATGTAAATTCAGTTTCGAATTTATAGTTCAAAGCAGATTTGTCCAGGTCGGGTCCGGGGCCGAAATTTTTGACCCGTTTCCAACTCTGGTTATAAGCAGTCGCCCGTCCCTAATTTAGGGCCACTGGTTCCAGGGAAGGGAGAGAGCCAGGGCCGTAAGACAAATACAACAGCCATGCCTCACTGGGATTCAAACTTGGACCAATCACGGACGAATGGTCACAAGCCAATGCTTAGACCACTGCGCCACAGGGGTGGCCGTATGACTGGTGCCCACTATCGTGAATTGCTTGCTGACTCAGTACACCCAACAATGTTGCTCTTTTTCTCAAATAGCGACCGTGTCTTCCAAGATTACAATGATCCAAGCCACAGGCTTAAAGATGTGTAAGAATAACTTGAAGAACAAACACAGTTCAGACTTCCAGCATATCGATTTGCTTTCCGATTCCTCAGATATCAATCCCATTGGACACTTGTGGGACACTTTAGAACGGCATATCAGACGTCTGGGTACACCAGTCAACTCCATACCTTCATTGAAGGCCGCATTACACACAGCTTGGTTAGCCATATCTCTCAACTGCAACCGTTACCTTACTGAATCGATGCCACGTCGGACAGCTACTGTACTGAGGACGAAAGAAGGACCTACGAAGTATTAGGTAGGTGGTCATAATTCAGTGATCACTCAGTGTCTATCTCGACAAGCTGCAGACAGACAATGAGTGATCACAGATAGACTTTCATTTCTGAGTGATCATTGAAATGAGAGAAAGTCTATCTGGGCATGCTGCTTATCGAATGTTCTGCACATTGTGTATGCGATTCGAATCACCCGTTTTCTCTCATGGTCCTTTCCCATGATAGACATTCTCTCATCGGATGCAGTCTTCACTGCTTCCACTTGACATTTCATGTCGTGAAATTTTATTAATTATCTTTAGGAGCGCTGATAATGAAGGTGGAGTCGTCTGTAACCCGGAAGGTGTTTCATTATGCTTCAAATCATCACACTGCTGGTGCTGCTGCACACCTGCTGTTTTAACGTGTACCTGAAATTTTTCATTTGTTACAGAAGGTAATCGTCAACTTTTTATTTGAGATACTGTATCATTAACGCCATTTCTTAGTACAAAATTAGGGGATATTTATTGAAAACCTTTAATAGATTTTCAATAATTTCCCAAGCCAGTTGCAACGCTGCGTCTCTAATGTTACTTACCATGCCAGGGAAACAACGAAGTGCTGTGAAATGTTTGTGATCTCAGTATGCACCACCAAGTGCCATTCTGACAGACATGCCAACCTTCAAAATCTGAAAATCGGGAGATTTTTACAGCTCATAAAATCACAAGAGCGCTGCTTTTTATTGACATAAAAGACGTAGGAACAATTTTCCAGAAGCAGTATTATTGGTCCACTAAAAGTTCTGGAGAAAAAAACAACTACGCGAAAATCAACACCCACTCCCCCTACTGAAATTTGTTTTCAGGTATGTCAATTCCGCAACATAATGAAAACATAAAATGGCCAGCATGTTGTTCTTTATGAATAAGATAGCAGCCAACTGCTTTTCATTTCTCCTTTAGGTTGTGCGCAAAGGAGAAGACGAGAAAACGCATCGTACTAACATTGCCCTTTGTTACAAGGCGAAGCCAACTGTAACTACTCCCTACTGTTGTTAAGTGAATTCGGCGCAACTCAACAGCTTACCATCACTTAGAATGCGCGCAGCTTTGTGGAGGCGAGGGGTTGAAAGACTGAACTGCAGGGAGAAGGCGGGGCAGTTCTTTTTTTTTTTTTTTTTTTGATTGGAGGTTTAACGACCACCGTGAGCAACTCAGTGGGCTATAAGCAGTCGCCCGTCCCTAATTTAGGGTCACTGGTTCCAGGGAAGGGAGAGAGCCAGTGCCGTAAGACAAACACAACATCCATGCCTCACCGGGATTCGAACCCGGACCCCGTTCGGACGAATGATCAGAGGCCATCGCTTAGACCACTGCGCCACCGGGGCGGCACGGGGCAGTTCCTATCTGACAATCAAATACTGACCCTTCCCGGCATTCTAGTGCCAGAGCGGGTGAGCTCTTTGCTGAAGGCGTCGTATGACAATCGGACTGGGAGAGATTTTTTTAACAGCAAATTTTTCCGACCCATCTCTGACGATAGGTCAGAAGCCAGCACTTAGACTACTGCACCACCTTTGTAGCTTTTTTTTTATTTTTTTATTTTTGCTGTTAAGAGGAGAGGAAAAGTATGAAACTGATTACTGTAATGCCACCTTGCATCGACACAGAAAGAAAAAGATTTCACAGGCAGTTCGAAATCATGGTGGTTGATGGAATTTCAACCATCCTAACAGCTAGTGAAAATCGGGAGAATTTGACATTCATCCGGAGGGTGGGAGGAAGGGGTGAAAATCTGTAGTCTCCCGCCTAAATCCGGAGAGTTGGCACGTCTGCATTCACCAGCAAACGGACGATATCATAATGTCATTAATTTCTTCCCGCGAAGAAATGATGCACAGTCCTTGTACGTGACACCGTGATGTCGGCAATTTCTCTTCCAAGAAAGAGATGAACGCGAAGTGCATATTCCCATGGGCCAGCCTTCGTCAAGAAGGTTCGAGAGGACAAGGTTATAGCACAGGAAAATTTTACTGCACTTTTCTCTCATCTGAACTTCTGCCTCTGTCTTCTCTGAAGTCTTACAAAACTTGCCAGATTACAAGACTACAACAATTTCGGGGAAACGTCCGTGTTTGTGGTTGGGGCACTCTGTCTACTGTTACAATAAAACCCTCTTAAAAACAGTATTAGTGAGTTTGGGCAAACACGATATTTCCACATTCCAAAAAGGATGAAACGAGAGGACATTTTTAATTCCTTTTTAAAGCAAGGTTCTCGCATATTAATATTTTCTTTACAGGTAAAAAATGTAATATTGGAGTAAGATCATTTCTTCCCTTTTACTCCTTTACGCTACACTTCATGTGATGATTTCCAATATACCTGATTTTCAGCATGAATTCTCTTTCTATGTAGGACTGCATTATATCGAGAACTGAAACCATATACTCTGTCTGGCCATGGCCACTCGCATATTATATGCATAGAGAGGAATACTCAGAGTTTAACATCTATACATAAATTCTATAAGGTTTTTTACTGCGAGTCCTATTTTGAGAGAACGGCTGAACGTAAAGGTATGGTTGAGGTATAAAAAAAAGGTCTTACCATGTAGATGTGCCAGTCGAAGAGAAAAATGAGATTGTGGCAAGGTTTCTGGCGTTGTGGGGCGGCAAAGTTCCCATGTAAAATCTATGGGAGAAGCGCGCGGTTGACATTCGATCGCCTGCGGTTGACTCACGCGCTGTTGAAGGCGAAAGCATGGAGGTACTGAGGTAGTCTAAAGTCCGAAGTCTTCCCTTTTCTGAGCGAACCGTTGCGCAAAGCAACACTAGCAGGCATTTGTATCAAAGTTCTTCTCATCAGAACAGCTGACACTCTCGATTACCTGCTTGCGTTATGCCGTTGAACTGTGTGATGTATATATGCAATTTAATATTCATTCGATCCAGTTTATTCACAAAGGTAAGACGTTTCCCATTATGTAAAGATGTAAATAAACATTCCGTTGACCATTGTTAGTGAAAATATTTAGAATGTACATATTGAGTTGCGCCATCTATATATGCATTCTAAAAGTTTTTTTACTGTGAGACCTATTTTGACAGAACGGCTGAACGTAAAAATATGGTTGAGGTACCAAAATAAAGGTCTTACCATGTAGATGTGCCAGTCGAAGAGAAAACTGAGTTTGCGGCAACGGTTCGGGTATTCGCAACGCGAATCTCATTCCAACAGCATTTACAAACACAGTTGTGACTGAAGATCAGAGTGAAAGAGTGCGCTATCCAGTAGAACTTTTGCATACGATCGAGATGAGTGGACTTCCGCCTCACATTTTACGACTGAAAAGGGGCCAGGTGGAGCATCCGGGTTCGAATCCCGGTGAGGCATGGATGTTGTGTTTGTCTTGCGGCGCTGGCTCTCTCCTTTCCCGGGAACAAGTGACCGTGAATTAGGGACGGGAGACTGCTTATAGCCCATTGAGTTGCTCACGGTGGTCCTTAAATCACCAGTCAAAAAAACAAAAAAATTACGAACCTGGACTATTGTCTTTACTGCAGTGGTTGAATGAATTTGTCAATCAAATAAAGTTTACATTTGCCGTTTCATATGAGTTTATTCTTATCAAAAAAAAAAAAAAAAAAAAAAAAACTAACCGTCGATTCCGACTGGTTTCGTCTAGTTTTAAATACATCTGGAGAGGAATATACATTGAAGAGCAATTTAATTAGAGATACCTGTCTAGTAACGTGTAGCACCACCTTTCAACCTGATGACGGCGGCGATTCGTCTCGGCATGGACTCGACAAGACACCGAAAGCGTTGGGAAGCCATACGGATCCACGACCCCTGAACAAGCTCCCACAGTTCATGAAGATTTTATGGAGGGGGTCAGAGCCTTGAACATCTCTTTCGATGGCATCAGACGAGAATGCCACCACCACCAGCTTGAAGAGTATCCTGCTGGCAAGAAGGATCCAGCGCTTCATGTGGTTTGCGCCGTACTTGTATTCTGTTGGCAAAAAGGATCCAGCGCTTCATGTGGTTTGCGCCGTACTTGTATCCTGCCATTCACATGTACCAACGTGAATCCCGACTCATCAGTCCAGGCAACATTTTTCCACATGTCTAGGGTCCAGTGGCGATGTTCCCGCGCCCATACTAATCTTTGCACCCTGTGATGTGCGGTCATCAGCGGTACCCTCGTGGGACGATGGCTTCTGTACTCCATAGCGAGGAGATGGTTCTGGATGGTGTGGCTGCTTACAAGTTTTTGTGCCCCAGCGTTAAATTGCCAAGTGATTTCTTGCACTGTGGTCCGTCTATCCACTGTTACAATACGAGCTAGCCGACGATGACCCCGCTCATCCACACGCTGTTGTCCACGGCAGTTGGCCCTTGCAGGGATAGTTTTACCGGATTCGATGTACTCACGGTGCACCCGTGACACAGTGGCTCGTGAAAATCCCAGTGCCTGCACGACTTCCGAAATGTAGTGACCCATTCGTCGGGCCCCAACAATTTGCCCACGATCAAATGCGATTAGATCCTTCGTCTTGCCCATTCTGCGTCCGACTCTTACTGATTCCCGTCGCATCACTCCTTATATTGTCGGATCGCTGCATACGTCATGTCGTTTCCGTTTACACAGCCGCCCACAGCGCCACATTTGCATAACGCCAGCTGTCTCTAATTCAATTGCTCTTCAGTGTATACCAAATAAAAGTTCAATTCGACACAACATATCTGAAGCACATATATTTAAATTAAAAATATATGGAGCTCCAGCTTTTCAGATCATTTGTCCGGTGCGCAAATTTTCCGTGATGTTTTAGATTAAACTCTGTGTAAAAAAATCGAGAGTACCCTGGTACTATTTGTAAATAATTGATGCTACGCATCTTTCGCATGCCAAGATATCTGCGGATGTGAAATATAACGAGTGATTCGAGACCATACGTTTATTTACGTACATATTACGTATATTGCATTTATTAGCGCCCATTCACGACCATACAGAGCCACAGTTTGGTACACACTAAAGTGGAATTAAATCATAACAACAAACAATAAGGTTTACTAATTCTTGACATTGAGCAGTGCTTATAGGTGGCTGGATTAATGAATGTTATGGTCGTAAAACCAATGAAAGAAGATACAGGGTTGGACAGAATAATGTGAACACATGTTCAGAGACGTAACTATTAATGCAGCTGTGTACGTCGCACTAAGCAAAGGTATCCACCACTTTTGGGCTGTTATGGCTTTGTTTAGAACCTCAAGGTCCTGTTTAAGTGCATTTAAAGTGTCTTGTTGCAAAATTTCTTTCAAGGCGACGACGAAATAAGCGACCTAACGGACTTCGAAAGAGGGCTAATTGTTGGTGGCCAGCTAGTTGCTGCCTCCGTGACAACAGTCGCCAGCACAGATGGAAACGAGTCTACAATTTCTATCGTGTCAAATGGGTCGGGCGTTTCAGACCCAATTTCGACCCGATTTTATTTCCTTTTTATTTTTGAAAAAGGAAAAAAAAATTGCGCACTGTGGAATTTTGTGCTCGATACTGGTGCCCGCGGACTGAAAAATGATTTGTCATGTAATAGGAGGGAAGACTGTCCTCAGGAGGAAAATTGCCTCTTCCTTTTGAGGGGCAATGATGAAAACAATACCCATATTTCGGAAATTTTCAACTCGTCGTAAACTTGTGAAAATTGGCGTGGCTGTGAAACATATTCTGAAGCTTGATATGTTATCAAGAAAACAGCAAGAACTGAAATTAAAAAAAAAAAACAATTTGCTTAATTCAAAAAATTTGACTGTATCGCCATCAAAATCAGGTGGAGCAGCCTTAACATTACCGCGGAAGGACTTTTTGACTCTCGCAGATGTGTTTGAAGACATGTGTAAAACAGTTATGTTTTGCACATGAAGTACGACAATTTCAATACTTCCTCTAAGTAAGTGAGTAAATCATACGATCCTATAATACATTTGTTTGATTTCCATATAACCTAAGATACCCACTGCGGAGACATTTTCTGAACGCCCTGTGTATATACACTGAAGAGCAGTTGAATTTGAGATACCTGTCTAGTAACGTGTAACACCACCTTTCGTCCTAATGACGGCGGCGATTCGTCTCGGCATGGACTCGACAAGACACCGGAAGCGTTGGGTGTAACGTACCAGGAGATGTGACGTACCTGCCAGAAGGACGCACACGACATAAAGGCAGATATGAATCAGAATAAAATGTCCGCGTAGCTCAATTGGTAGAGCAACTTATTCCGGAATGAGGGGACCCGGGTTCGAATCCTGGCGCGGACAAAAATGACGGAGAAATTTACTTCGTTACATGGGAAGCCATACGGATCTACGACCCCTGAACAAGCTGCCGCAGTTCACGAAGATTTGATGGAGGGGGGTCAGACCCTCGAACATCTCTCTCGATGCCATCCCAGATGTGCTCGATTGGATTGACGTCAGGTGACCTAGCTGGCCAAGGAAGCAAGATCACGTCGGTGGAGTCTTCATCCAACCATTCAGATACAATTCGGGAGCGATTGCACGGTGCAGTGTCTTGTTGCAGGATGAGGTCCCCAGTGGGATGTTGAAGACGCACAAACGGGAGCAAATGGCCTTCCAGGATATCCCGGTAACTCTGACCTGTAAGGGACGACGTCACGCGTACCAGGGGTACCATTTCAGTCCACGTAAACAGTTCCCAGACGAAAATGCCACCTCCACCAGCTTGAAGAGTACCCTGTTGGCAAGAAGGATTCATTGCTTCATGTGGTTTGCGCCGTACTCGTATCCTGCCATCCGCATGTACCAACGTGAATCTCGACTCATCAGTCCAGGCAACATTTTCCCACATGTCTAGGGTCCAGTGGCGATGTTCCCGCGCCCATGCTAATCTTTGCACCCTGTGATGTGCGGTCAGCAGCGGTACCCTCGTGGGACGATGGCTTCTGTACCCCATAGTGAGGAGATGGTTATAAATGGTGTGGCTGCTAACACGTTTTTGTGAACCAGCGTTAAATTGCCGAGTGATTTCTTGCACTGTGGCCTGTCTATCAGCTGTTACAATGCGAGCTAGCCGACGATGACCCCGCTCATCCACACGCTGTTGTCCACGGCAGTTGGCCCTTGCAGGGATGGTTTTACCGGATTCGATGTACACACGGTGCACCCGTGACACAGTGGCTCGTGAAAATCCCAGTGCCTGCACTACTTCCGAGATGGAGTGACCTATTCGTCGGGCCCCGATAATTTTCGAACGATCAGATGCGCTTATATCCTTATATTGTTCGGATCGCTGCATACGTCATGTCGTTTTCAATTACAGGGCCGCCCAAAGAGCCATTTTTGCATAACGCCAGCTGTCTCTAATTCAATTGCTCTTCAGTGTACACTGAAGTGCCAGAATAACTGGTACACCTGTCTAATACTTGGTAGGTCTCCCACTGGAGCACAGGACTGCAGAAATTCGACGGGGCATAAACTCGACTAGCTTCTAGAAATATGCTGTAGGCAATGCACACCATACTTCCTGCAGAGCGTTCTACAATTCGGGTGTATTCCGAGGTCTCAGATTCCTGTGTTCGATAGCGCGTTGTATTGGCATCCCAAATGTATTCTATCACGTTCAGATGTGGAGACTTGGGTGGGAATGGCAACACCCCAAACTCAGATGAAGCTCCTCTAACCATAATGTGGCGTCCCGACACTTGTGTGGAGGTGCATTGTCCTGTTGGAACAGGCCCAACCCATCAGCATGAATGCAGAACATGAACGGGTGTACCTCGTCAAAAAGGATGCGCACATAGCGTTGGCCGGTCACAGACGTTTGTAGACGTACCAGGGGCCTCAGTGAAGTCCAGCTAAACACACCCCATGCCATTACGAAACCCCCCACCAGCCAGTACAGCTCCATGTTGACAGGCGGGATCCATGGCTTCATGGGGTTTGCACCACACACGAATCCTTCCATCCGCCCGATACATTTGGAAACGCGACTCGTCAGACCAGGCTACTTGTTTCCAGTCATCAAGTGTCCAGTGGCGGTGTTGCCG
Source organism: Macrothele yani (assembly GCA_039090855.1). Lineage (NCBI taxonomy): Eukaryota > Metazoa > Arthropoda > Arachnida > Araneae > Macrothelidae > Macrothele > Macrothele yani. The sequence goes on along the minus strand of CM076990.1, from coordinate 18,161,447 downwards.
TGCCCAAGCGAGGCGCATAGCTCTGTGTCGTGCACCCATCAAGGGGACTCAAGTTGGGCGTCGGCTTCCAAAGCCCATATCGTGCAGGGTACGTTGCACCGTCCGGACGCTGATGCTTGTTGAGGCTCCAGCATTGAATTCCGATGGTACCTGCGAGAGTGTTGCACGCCTATCGCGTGAAACGATTCTTGACAGCCGACGATGGTCACGTTCACCCAATGTCTTTTTACGGCCACACTGGTATTTGGAGGATTGAGGTTTTGCCGGAATTCTTGTAGTCACGGTACACCCTTGCAATGGTCGTCCGTGAAAATCCGAACTTCGTTTCTATCTCCGAAATAGTATGGCCCATCTCACGAGCGCCAACTATGACACCGCGTTGAAAATCGCTTAAATCGTTATTACTTGCCATTCTCATGCCGAAAACAGCTCTGAAAGTTGGCAAGGATGTCTATCGCTTTATATACGCACTGGCGGACGCATAAGTGACGTTGCTATGTATTTTGCATAAGCTCGTCTGTACCAGTTTTTCTGGTACTTCAGTGTATATTGTAGTTCAAAGCAGATTTGTCCGGGTCGGGTCCGGTTCAATTATAGATCCGGGTATAAATTCAGTATAAATTCGCATATTCATGGAATCCGATAAATAAGTGACGACGAATTTAAACGTTTGACATAAATTTTGTCTACTTAATCATTCCTTATGAAAAAATTTCCTGCACCAGTCAGTTAAATAGTTACACCATGTGAATGTCCCTTCCCGTAGATATAATACGAGCGAGGTTCTAATAAACCTGCCAGACAATATGAACGGTATTAAGTTCATAATAGTGGTTTGATTAGTTCCTCTTTAGCTCAGTTTCTTTGTCCTTCACATTAACATTCATAAACAGGACTGACAATAAATCTGAAAAAATCCACTATCAAAAATAGAAAAAACAAAAAAGAAGTCCTAATTATGACGGAAGCAAGACTGAAGAATCACGTTATCACCGCACACTGGTAGACAAAAGAAAGCAATGAATTAAATATATTAAATAGTAACTTTGGGCTGCCACGAATAAACAAAGCACAGTAGCTACGGAAACGAGACGTTACTGCGTGCACACATGCACGCGATATCAGCAGCAGCAGATTGCTTTTCTAAACTTAGTTAAAAACAGATATAATTGGCAATCCATGATTAGTTACAAGCCCAAAAATGTATCAAATCGACGGTTTATAATCTTTTACTCGCATGCGTTTCCTAGCATACCGGTCTAATGCATGAAAAGGAACGGCTGTGAATCACACTATTTTATCAAAAGTATTTCGGACACTACTAAATATTTGCATCAGTGCAAAGAATAGTTGCGCAGGAAGGTACGCTCTGAGAGGGGAGGTATACACGCATGTAAAGCTGAGATGTTCTGTCGTGTTATCAGTAACTTTGAAGTGGATATGCGGCGTGGACGTCAACTTCCCGAGTTCCAACTTGGGTTGGTCACATGATGTCATTTGAGTAACGTTTCCATACGAAGCATTGCAAAAAAATTAAACATACCAAAATCGACTGTAAGTGATGTCATGAAGAGATCGAAGCAGTACGGTGTAACTACAGAAAAAAACGTTCAGGAAAGCCTCACAAACTGATGGAACTTACGTAATGGAAGAACCACTGTAAGAAATGTTAAGAAATCCAGTCCTTCCTCTGCAGTTTCCATCGCTGCTGAAGTAGGAAATGCTCGTATTGGCTCGGTTAGTGCCATAACTATCCGCAGGGAGTTACAAAGTGTGGGTTATTTTATGGTACACAAGCCACACATCACTACCGTGAATACGAAGCACCGTTTGAAGTGGTATGTCTCCTGTCGTTCCTGGACTGAGGGTGACTGGAGTGATGAGTCACGTTCTTCATTCTTAGAATCTGATAAGCGTGTTTAAGAGATGCCGACAGCCCGGATTCACGGCAGAAGCTCCATCATATATGAAGTTGTTTTTCATAGATGGGACTCGGCCTGTTGGTTATTATACCACAAACCATCAACTCTGAAATCTACCTCGACGTTCTGGATAATTCTGCTCTACCAACAATGTGGCAGTATTATGGAAATGGCCGGTGTCTCTTAATAACAAAATCGAGCTTCCTGCCACACTGCACGGCGTGAGTGGGACTGGTTTCTTGAAAATGAGACGGAATTGTTACACTGGCCTGCTCGGAGTCCTGATCTCAATTCCACAGAACACCTCTGGGATGAACTGGAGCGACGGGTGCAAGTATCATAGTTTTTGAACCCTGTAAAATTTTCCTTTAACATCGAAAAAGTGTCACGATATTAAAAACTACTACCAAGTAAACCCAAAAATATGTAAGAAACTTGAAAACGTGAAAATAAACTTCACACTGATGTTGAATAACATCATTTCACAGAGATTTTCGATTTCCGTAGTATATTCGGTTTCACGTCTGCGTAGCGGACCAACGTTTTCCTTAGTGACTGAACAATCCGTGGCACTTGGAGTGTCTGGGTCTTTCCCGAAGCAATGCCGAGGTGCATGACGAAGTTGATCCAATCACGCCTGTTTTTCACGCCCTTCAGGAGAGGACCCAGTGCATGTCATCAGGAAAACGTAAACTCAAAACAGCTTTCAGCATACGAACAAAACAAGACAAAAAAATACAGGTAGGCTCAGTTCTGATTGAACCATCAGTTTGGAACATAGGACTACGACTTGTTGCAGATCAGAGAGTTGAGATGAGCTAGTCGAGTTTATGGTTTCAAAGCGTTTATTCAATTTGCTATAGCCAACAACACAGGTCTATGATGTGAAAAGTAGCTTACATAATTTTTACAAATAATGCTGGATACATTGCAAACAAAAAGTAGAGTTCGAGATGGGCCGGGTACGGGTTCGATCGCTGCGTTGGAATTTTGTTTGGTGGCGGCTACTTTCAGGCGTTCTCGATACTCTCTAGTTCGTTGGGCTGCAGCTTTCTTGTGCATCTTATATTCCTCATCACTTGCTCTTGCCTCTCGTTTTGATTTCCTCCACTTTTGCTTGCGCTCATTCTGCGAAATCCGTGGCATTGTCGAAAACGTTCACCCGTTCATACGAAAACAATTTTTAAATATTTTAGTTTAAACCACTGCAATATGTTCTTTATATATTTGAATAGATCTCGTCGAAAGCTTTAAAACGATACCACGCACAGTCGTTTTGCACACACGATTGTCCAGATAAACCGCGATATTGTCAAAATTGTTCACCGGTTCACAAGAAAACAATTTTTTAAATGTCCAGTTCAAACTACTGCGAAATGTTCTTCGTATATTTGAATAGATCTCGTCGAAAGCTTTAAAACGATACCACTCACAGTCGTGTTGCACTCACGTTGCCGAGATAGACTGAGTTTAACGCGGCGGCATACCCAGAAATATTACATCATCTCCCCCGAGCACAGGGAGCGAGGGGAGCGTCGCGCGCACGTTGTATTGCGCAGTACGCGAATTGGACTCCATGCTTTTACGAATATGCCAACACGATTAGTATGCAGCACGTATTTTTAACGGTATAATCGTTTCAAATGGGACCTATTTTTGTCACAAGCGCTCGGCCGTAAGTCGCACCATACTATCCTCTGAGTTAGACGTAGTCCTACATCAAATTTAAAAAAAATGGAAAAGTTTATTTCCCACTCCCTAAATGAGCAACGGAAGAGAAACAACAACAAAAAAAGCTCCAACGTATAATGATTTTCAAAAGTCAAAATTAAATTGAAGGACTTTTCCAGGAATCTCAGGGGAAATAAGGAGAAACAGGCCTATTTAAGGAGCTCCCCTTAAATTTCAGGAGGTGTACGATCCCTGAACGGGTGACTGTATTTCTGGAAAATGCAATGAAGTACTGCAAAAGCAAAACAAGAGCAAAGCTCACGATTGCATCATTAAAAAAACAGCTGTCGCCGCATAATTGTATGAAAGCAGCGAAAGGAATCTCTCTTTAGGATTGTTCAGACCAACAACACACGAACCCTTATTCTTCCTGAAAGGGTTATTTGATCTAACGACAGATAAAAAAAATGAAGCCGTTTATAATCTATAACAAGATCGGTTTTGGAAAAACTAAAAGCTGTAGGGTTGTTCTAATCTCTTCAGCAAAAGGCTTTAACATCAAAGTTTAAGGAAGGGATAAAGTTGCATCCCAATTGTTTGAGTGAATTACAGCAATAGCATCAAGTGTGTACATGAGCAAAATTGTGAACTGGAGCAACTGAACATGGCAAAGAACTCAGTGTAAGACAAAGGACAGATGGCAGAGGTGATCTTCTGAATTAATGGAAAACGCATCACAGTCAGGATGTGCCGCCCCGGTGGTCTAAGCGATGGCCTCTGATCATTCGTCCGAAAGGGGTCCGGGTTCGAATCCCGGTGAGGCATGGATGTTGTGTTTGTCTTACGGCGCTGGCTCTCTCCCTTCCCTTGAACCAGTAACCCTAAATAAGGGACGGGCGATTGCTTATAGCCCACTGAGTTGCTCACGGTGGTCGTTAAACCTCCAACCAAAAAAAAAAAAAAAATGTCAAGATGCAGGGCAGCAAATAAGGAATCGGATCACGTGACTCTGAGATTCGAGCCGACCTTTGTACTTAGGCTGATCAATAAGTAATTTCCGATTACCTTTGGCGGTGGATTAGAGATATGTAAATCAGTATCATCCAATGTCAATAAATTATTATGTTGACTAGAGGGCGTTGTTTGGCACAGGAGTTTGATTAAAAAGACAACGCGCTGAACAGCAGATTCAAGTCAAAATGACAACTCAAACGCGGTTTCACTCGGATGTATGCGCGATGATTAGGTTACTCTAGGCACGGAAAACCCGGCTGCGGAGATCTATCGTCAAGTGCAAGAAGTCTATGATCCTCAAGTCATGAGCGTTGTGACACATTACTCCCGTCACCAGCATTCAAATAACCGGCGAGTTGCACCACAGTATCCCTTCTGTTGGCTCGTACCACACGGGATAGTCTCCGCTCACCTCTAGCATCGACGAGCCGTGATCGGCCCGCACCTTGCCGGCGTTTCATGGTTTGCCCTCCTCGGACCACTTTTTGAAGGTACTAACCACGGATGACCGTGAGCACCCCACAAGCCTTGCTGTCTCGGAAATGCTCTGACTCAGTCGTCTGGCCATTACAATTTGGCCTTTGAACTCCCTTTCGCATCAGAAGAACAAGAATGACACTGATTAACGGAGCTGAGAGTCGGGTGTTTTTTATACGGTTTCGTGGTCTTCACACGCGCCGTGCTTTACCAGCAGTTGCTTCGATTTGCATAAAGATGCGCTAGACGTAGCAGCGCCGTTACCGACAGTGTACCTTCTGCACTGTCGGTAACGACGCTGCTACGTGCAGTGGTACGTGCGTTTGTGCATACAGAAGTGGTCATAATGATCTGGCACATGAGTGTATATGTACGAGGTCTTTTAAAAACGTTATCCGAACCAAACTCAAATCTCCAATGTGTCGTAGTGCATGTCGAATTTCCCTGAATGCGTGCCTCACGCTCATACTGAGATGCAGCTCATTACAGCTGCATTTTATCGGGTGTCACAATTCCTTTTTTTTTTTTTTTTTTTTTTTTTTTTTGATTGGAGGTTTAACGACCACCGTGAGCAACTCAATGGGCTATAAGCAGTCGCCCGTCCCTAATTTAGGGTCACTGGTTCCAGGGAAGGGAGAGAGCCAGTGCCGTAAGACAAACACAACATCCATGCCTCACCGGGATTCGAACCCGGACCCCATTCGGACGAATGATCAGAGGCCATCGCTTAGACCACTGCGCCACCTGGGGCGGCATCACAATTCATTAGACCTGGAAATACGAAGAATGCGCCTGTATTAAATTTCGCCAGTAATTCGCGAAGACGGCCGCAGAAAGGTCATTAGAGAAGAAAATCGCTAACGGAGAACAGCGTATGAGCCGTTCAGGAACTCTTGAATGGTTCGGCAATCGAGAGAAGCATGCCGTCAGGTAATCATGAAAGTATCATGCACGAGGAAATGACTGGGGCAAAAAACAAAACAAAACAACGACAACAACAAAAAACCGACGCATCGGCACATACATATCCCTGCCAATGCAATGATTTTCAGCCAAACAAGATATTTCACAAACACACATCCCCCGCTTTCCAAAGGCAGCACCATACGATATTTTGTCGATTCCCGAAAATTAACGAAACTGAAAGGCAAGAGATTCGTCCGTGCGAAACCGGTCGAACAAAGTGCGACCGAGTTCTTAGACGAATTCAAAGAACTCAGTTTGAACAGTGTTTAGTGAATACAACACCAGAATTGCTGTGTCAGCTCAGAAAATGCCCACTTCGAACGCGAATAATAACCTTCGATTTTTGCAAATTAACGATTTCCTATTACGCAGCTACGGCATACGAATACCTTTTATCCCATCAAAAACGGACCTAATACATGCAGTAAATCTTAATTTGGCTTGTTCGTCCCATTATGGAGGCATCCATAATCGAACGAACAAGTCAATAAGCCAGATAAAAATCTATTTAATTGACGTCAGATAACGGGGCAATCAGGGAAATTATAATCCATGCGTTGTCTTCTTTCCTTCGAGTGCAATTTTCTCGTTAGGTGGCGAAAGCGCGCACTTCTTTGTGGAATGGCATTACGAATTCGCACTGGAAAAGCTCTCTCTCTCTCTCTCTGGGAAACAATATAACCGTGACCAAGATTGACTAAATTATACTTTCATGTTCTCCAGCTACGTGGTATGACCCATAACGATAGATTAACCTTCCTTTTCTGAGATTTTGTGATCATGTTAAATTATGTTACTTCTTTTATATTTCTTTCTGAACGGCACGTCGGGTTTCCTTATATCTTATCTTTTAGCAACAGCTGACAGAAGTGAATAAAAAGCCACGCATAATTCAGAGGGGTTTAAATTAACCTTTCTTTTTGAGTTCTGTTGTCATGTAAATTATGCTACATCTCCGTAATATTTCTTTCTGAACGGCACGTCAAATTCGCAAAATTTCCATATACCTTTTAGCAACAGCTGACGGACGTAAACAAAAAGCCACGCACAATTTAAAGGGGGGTTGTTAAATATATCTCTAAATTAACCTTCCTTTTTTTTTTAGCTCTGTTATCATGTAAACTACGCTACTTCTCCATATTTCTTTCTGAACGGCACGTCAATTTCGTCGATTTCCTTATACCTTTTAGCAACAACTGACAGTCAGAGGAAAATAAAACGCCACGCGCAGTGTAAATAGAGGTTGTTACCTATATATCTATAGATTAACCTTCCCTTCTGAATTTCTGTTCTCGTGTAAATATGCATATTTAAACGTTACTTTCTGAACGGCTGACAGGGAGTTAGCCCAGTGTAAAGAGGGGTTGGTGTGAACGTAAGACGATATCCTCTGCTTGAAACAGGATTATACATCATGTTATCTTGATAATACGGGAGTCATAGATTTTCTGTAAGCCGAATAAGTGCTGCTGCATGGTGTGTTTGCAACATGCATTTTGACAAGCGACAAGGCAATGAAGATATTTGGAGAGTTAATAAGTGTTATTTATCAAACGAACTTTGGCCGAATTAATTACGTTCAAGTGCTTGATATTTTAGTGGCTGTTGTTTCACCAAACAAATCAGAAAAACACACAAACGTACAACATTAAAGTAGCGTAAATGAATATTAGTGTTTGATACGATGGATGATATAGCACCAGAAAGCAAACCAAAATAAACAAGTTAGTAAAATCATGCAATGCATTGATTATGATACGCTTTCCAACATACCAGAAATCACGCTCAGGCAAACCCGCCTCCCTACCCTGACTATTGATTCGTTCAGTATACCTCCGGAACAACATACTAATGTTTTGTCGCAATAGAAGCATTTTTACTGAAGTTATGAGGAAAATGGCTGTGGAATAAATATCGCTCCTATGCCCTGACCTTTGACCCCATTTCGATGATATCAACAGAACCAGATCAGTATACCTCCAGAATAACATGATAAAGTTTTGTCGCAATGGAAGTATTTTTTGTCAAGTTACGAGGATAATGGCTGTGGAATAAACCTAGCTCCTGTGCCCTGATCTTTGACCTCATTTCGATTATATTCAACAGAACCAGTTCCGTATACCTCCAGAACAACATGATAAAGTTTTGTCGCAATGGAAGCATTTTTAGTCAAGTTATGAGGATAATGGCTGTGGAATAAACCTCTCTCCTGTTTCCTGACCTTTGACCGCATTTCGATGATATTCAACAAAACCGGTTCAATAAACCTCCGGAACATCATGATACAGTTTTGTCGCAATGGAAGCATTCTTAGTCAAGTTATAATGATAATGGCTGTGGAATAAATCTCGCTCCTGTGTCCTGACCTTTGACCCCATTTCGATTATATTGAACAGAACCAGTTCAGTATACCTCCAGAACAACATGATAAAGTTTTGTCGCAATGGAAGCATTTTTAGTCAATTTATGAGGATAATGGCTGTGGAATAAACCTTGCTCCTGTGTCCTGACCTTTCACCGCATTTCTATGATATTCAACAGAACCGGTTTAATATACCTCCGGAACAACATACTAACGTTTTGTCGCAATCGAAGCCTTTTTACGTAAGTTATGACGCGTAAGGGCGATGAAATGGATCCCTCTCCTATGTCCTGACCTTTGACCTCATTTCGCACATTTTCAGTAGAGTTCATCCCCAAGCTTCCCCCTACTACACACCAAAATTTCATCGAAATCGAGCCATTTTTACGCGAGTTATCGTGCGGACAGACAGACAGACAGACGGACAAAGCTGGAGCATATAGGCTTCTTCAACCTACGGTTGGAAAGCGTAAAAAAAAACCACGAAACGCCGGCAAAGTGTGAGTGGACCCTGGCTCGTCGATGTTAGAGGTGAGGGAAGGTTATCCCGTATGGTACAAGCCAACAGAAGGGAAACTGTGATGAAGCTTGCCGGTTATTTGAATGCTGGTGAAGGTCGTACTGTGTCACAACACACAGTACATCGAGCCTTGCTGAAACTGGAGCTGCGTAGGCGCAGGCCGCTTCGTGTGGCCGAAGGGTTAATTGTCGAATGCGTTAACAGTGGCCATGCGAGCATCAGAACTGGACCTTGAATGATTGGAAGAAGGGCGTCTGGTCCGATGAATCTCGTTTCCTGTTGCACCACGTGGACGGCCTGGTACGTGGGCATCGTTTACGTGACGAAGAGTTGGCACCAGGATGCACCGTGGGACAAAAACAAGCCGGTGGAGGAAGTGTAATGCATTGGACAATGTCCTGCTGGGAAACCCTGGGTACAGTCATTCATGTGAATTGTGCAAGGAGCTAGGACTTCTACCACCTACCTAGACATCATTGCAGACCAGGTACATCCATTCATGGCAACGGTATTACCTTGTAACAGTGCCTTCTTTCAGAATGATAATGCGCCATGGCACACTGCCTGGATTGTTCGAGAATGGCTCGCAGAGCATGAGGAAGACTTCCAGGTATTGCCATGGACTCCATCTCCAGACATCAATCCAATCGAGCATCTTTTGTTTGTGTTGGAACGGGAAATCTGATCTGCAGCAGCTCAACCGTCTAACTTTCAAGAGTTAAAGGATCTGCTGGTTGCGTTTTGGTGCCAGATACTACAAGACACCTTTAGAAATCTTGTAGCGTCTGTCTCACCGAGTAAGAATTGTTCTGGTGGCACATGGAGGACCAACATCATATTTGGCAGGTGGTCATAACGTTTTGGCTCTTCGGTGTATAAGTTTAAGACTTATGTCAAAAAGGGTGCTCAAGAAAATTCCCCGGCGTGCATAACGGAATTTTCTTTTTCCCCCTCTTTCTCTCCCTCTTGTTCTGAGTGTCATGCAAAGCATTTGTGCTACCCGCTCATCAGATAAAATGTAGCAATAACAAACGTGGTAATGAATGAAATGCTTATTCAAGAACTATCGGGCCCGATGTTTTGTTGTTGTTCAACATGTCCTGTATGTGCACCTCTTATTTCTCAGAAGAGAAACCCTGGGTTGTTTGATCCCCCACATCTGTGAAAAACCACCATACAAATCAATCTGGAGAACAAAACAGAAAAAAAAGTCGCTAAAAGGAGAGACAGGGATTAAAATTATTTACGACAAAAATGTCAGTAGAAAGTGTTTGACACGGCGGCAAAGCTCACGAAAAAGTGCTTTTCCACTGGGCCATTATATCTTCGATGGCGCAATTCCTTTTCGTAAAAACAGCTAAAAACCGATGTTTTCCTATCTTCTCCAGAGGAATACGGGGAGAACATCCATTAAATGTCAGAGTTCGAAGTAAAACAGATTTTTCACTTTTCTACGCACGGCCATCACTGCAGTTTCTCCTCCAGAACAGCGCTCTGTGCGGATTGGAGATCTACGAGAAATAGGATGACTTTTCCCCTCATAAGTTCAAATTCACGGTCCGCTGGACGGACTTTTCCGTTTTTTCTTTTTCTTTTCCCTGGGCGCCCACACAAATAAGATAGTAATTTCCCTAGAGAATTCCGTGAATGCATATCATTGTTGTTACCCTCGATGAGTCATGCTCCCTCATGTATATACAATGCTGGCAGTTTTTCCCCGTCCATATCCATAATCTTCACTTGGGTATGCCGCATGTACACAGCTAAAGTGAAAAGGATCTTGAAAATCAAATACTGAATAGCAATTTATGTTATGCAATTTCACATATGAACAGATTTGTGAAGACTGGTTATGATATCACTTCCCTATACTTGGCCTCAATATTCTCACGCTAGATAGCAGTGTTGAAAAGATTCTTTTGTAGCAAATACAGGGAGGCATGCTCTATTGTTCGCGGATGCGGCGATCTGCAACCCGAACTGGTTATTGTATTAGCTAGACACTACAAAAAAGAATTTTCCCAATTCAAGTTGTGAAATGGAGATGTCATATACACTGCTGCGCATTCCATTGGAAATTTTACAGTAACGGTCACTAATTCTTTGATCTGCCACTCACCTTCCCGATGTCAAAAATACTTGCAACTGTCTTGAATTTTGACATAATCCCTAATATCATTTTTGACCTGGGTAGTGTAGTGACTAACATACTCGATCGGAAATCGGGATGGGCGGGTCCGATTTCCGCTCCAGGACAGCGAAATTTCTCAATGTTTCTGAATGAAGAAAATACATGGAATACAGTGAAAATATGCCAATTGTCCGTATTCCTCTAGCCATGATTTGGTGATTGTGGATGTGTGCGGAGACCTATATCATTAAATGCCTACCATGTATAAATGAAGAATTATTTCTTCGGAGAAATTCGTTTCTCAAATATATTGCATTTTTTAACGGGACATTACGTACGACATAAAATTGCCTTGCCGCTTTTCTTCGTAAACAAAATTTTGTTATCTCTCTGTTGACGTTAGAGTCGAACACACCAAACACGTGAAAAGTACGCACGCGGAGACAGCCGTTTTGATGACAACGAAATTACGAGAGTTTCAGGAATCATCGGGTTTTAGTTGTAGATTTGAAAGGTGATATTAATCTCGGGAGTATATGGCATTTAGGATTGCTTTACCGTGTTGGCAGAATTTATTTTTGTCTTTCAGTATGCGTGGTAAATCGGTTTTTCGAATGTAACGTCGAGCAGAAGTGCTCCACGTCGACTCAAATCATAAGATCCCCAAGATGTAAGAATGTGGGACAAGTGAGCAAAACCGTCCAAACAAGGAATCCAAAGGATACAAAGGCACTTTATTGAAAAGGTAGCTTCGAGCACAACTGGACAGAAGACAGAAACGTCCATGTGACAGGCGGCTGCCAAGAAAAATCCAGTCTTTAGTAGGGGATATGATCATCCCTGACTGCGTTGCAGAATTTACAACGTCTGTCCATGCCGAGGACGAGGTTGTCAAGGAGCTGTTGAGGCATCTCGGCCCATTCCTCTTGTAGCGCCAATCGCAGCTGCGGAATCGTTGCTGGAGGCTGGTGACGTGCTGCCAAGCGTCTCCCGAGAAGGTTCCACACGTGTTCGATTGGATTTAGGTCCGCGGACCTTGCGGGCCAATCCATGCGTTTAATATCTTCACTCTCCAACAGCTCTGCGACAGCCACTGTACGATGAGGTGTAGCGTTGTCGTTCATGAAGAGGAACTTGTGACCCACAGCACCTCTAAACAGACGCACGTGAGGCAGGAGAACCTCGGTACAATAGCGGACACCAGTGACTGAATCTCCTTGGAAGATGTGGAGGTCAGTACGGCTATCAAGCATGATACCGCCCCAAACGAGAACTCGGCCACCTCCAAACCGGTCCCTTTCGGTGATGTTGAAGGTGTGATTGCGTGTTCCCTGCTCTATCCAGATGTGTATACGTCTAAAATCGCTCGTCAGACTAAATCGGCTCTCATCCGTAAAGAGAACTCGACCCCATTGCTGGTGTGTCCAGTTCTTGTGTTCCTGGCACCACAGAAACCGCCGTCTCCGATGAGCAGGCGTTAATGGCACACACCGTACTGTTCGTCGTGCAAATAGACCACCTTTGTGCAGCCTCCTGGCCGCGGTAAAACGCGATAACGGACATCCAGTTGCCCGTTGCATGTGCCTTGCGATTTTTCCCGCTGTCTTCCGTCTGTCACTTCTCGCCTGTAGGACAATATACCGGTCGTCCGCCGCCGTGGTTGCTCGTGGACGATTACTGCTAAACTCTAGGACAGATGTTCCTGTCGAAAGTTTAGCAGTGGTCGTCCATGTGCTATTTGCGACAGCATTACCAAGGGGATACGACGTGAAGGTTGACTTTATCCCTCAAAAAGTTTTTTTTTTAATATTTTTTATTTTTTAGTTTGTTTCCTTTCCTTGGCACTAATATTCCATTGTTGCTATTTATTTTTCCATCTAGTAAATCCATCGCTTTCTGAAGAATTATGCAATGCAATGGCACCACTGTTTTGCAGGCAGTCAGTCGGTAGAGCATTGTGCTGCAAATAACATCTTATGCGGAAGCTCTCGGTTCCACCCACCGGTTTTCTCCCTCTGGTAAGCAAGTGGGTGAGTGCAGTCGATTTCTCCCTTTTTAAGTGCAGCTTATCAGATAAGGATCAGAGATTGGGGTGAATGCGGAAGAACCATGTCTTTTATCCATGACGGCGGTAAGATATAGAGATGATGTCCTGCGGTGTTATGCAGTCGCAGTTGGGGATACGTTCCTCTTCACGGATGATAACTACCGTCCGCATTGAGCTCAGTTGGCGGAAAATATGCTTCAGGAAGGAGGCACTGGGTATATGGACTTACCTTTGTACTCTTTGAGCCTCCACCTCATTAAGCATATGTAGGATGCACTGAACAGATATTTCGCAGCTCGTCCGTCCCCTCCTATGGTGTCTCACTAGGCATGCCCTCAAAGACAAGCGCTGGAGAATTCACCAAAACTGCTGGCTAATCTCATTCTTTTGATGTCTCACCGATATGAAAGTACCCTAGCGTCGCTGGTAACTATACATCCTACTACATCTGAGTACGAATCCCTTTCCACCATTCGTTCACGTGTAACTGTACTACCACGTGTTGCATGTTGCCACACTACCAGCAATGGAAACGGGTCACGGGTCACCGGGTCGTGTCAAGGTGTTCCTGACCCGATTTCGACCCGGTTTTATTTCCGTTTTATTTTTGAACAGAAAAAATATTTCAAAGAACCCTTCAGAGGTATTTGAAATAATACTTCAGAGCTGAAGATCCAGGAACTTGCTCACAAGAATATTAAAAATTAACTATCAGAATACAAAACTGATGTACAATGCTTTTACAAGGAATGAAGATTTATCAGCTGATGGGGGAAAAGCTGGAGATAACCAATTCCTATATTTACCTTGGGCAGCAGATATCAAGTGAGGGTCACACTGATGAAAAAATTAATTAGCGTATAAAATTTGGTTGGAGAGTTTTTGTAAGAAACAATACAATTTTTAAGAGCAATATGCCATTATGTCTTAAAGAAAAGCGTTTAATCAATGCAACCTTCAAGTGCTTATGTACGGAGCAGAAACGTGGACCTTAACTAAAAGAGACATACAAAGACTGCAGACAACTGAAAGAAGCATGGGGAGATGCATGCTTGGTGTAACAAAGAAAGGAAAAAATAGGAACTCGTGGATCAGGAAAATAGCAAGAGTGGAAGACTTTTTTCCCTGAAACGGCAATGGGTTGGACATATTGCCAGGAGAAAGGACCACCGATGAGCAACCGAAGTTTTAAGAGTGGATTCCAAGGGACAAGACCCAGAAGAATACCACGTGGGAGGTAGGTGGATGGAGAAGACTGGCCCAAAACAGTCCGTTGTGGAAGGAACTTGGGGAGACCTTCATCCAGCAGTGAATTAATAATGATTGATGATGGTGATGATGATATATTCGAGTTTATAGCTCAAAGCAAATTGTGCAGGTCAGGCCCGGGTCGGGTCCAATTATGTGACGGCCGGGTCCGGGTAAAAAATCTTTGACCCGTTTCCAACTCTGCACACTATTGCCGTTCATTAGTTCAAATGGCTTATACGTTGTGAGTTGTGTCATGTTACATGCTCCGACTGTCTCACAGTTTTGTTTGCAAAACTAATCCACCATGTGCCTGTTCCCCCAGTGCACGATCACTACCACAATATCCCCTAATTTTTTCAAGCAGTGTAGTAACGCACATTTTTTCTCATTGTTTCAATTTCTCTTGTAACTGGGTTATGGAGCCTGTTCGGACACGCACATAAAATATCTCCCTTACAGCACGACACGGTTTTAAGCATATTATACCTTCACACCTATAGAAAATGTAATGTCGGTTTTGATATCAAGAAAGAACCCACGAGTGACATAAGCAATTGGCTATCACCTGATTGCGAGTAGAAAATATTATTCATTGAGCTGGTTCTAGCTGGTCTTTTAAGTGATAGGAAAGGGGAAGATAAGAAGAATATCTGGCTACTTAGTGGATTTTTATCGAGAACGAGAACAGAAAAAATCAATTAAGCTATTGCGTCCGTAATGCGAAAGCAAACGGAATAAAAAGTTTCTATATTATATCATTCTGCGAAGGATGCTACACACAGCTGGCAAGGCAATTTACGGACAATATACGTGAACCCGAGAAAAGGCGATGGTGACGGTAACAAAAAGAAAGGGGGAGGGAGAAGTACGCTGCTAAGGATAAAGAAAGACTAGGCTTTCGCCAAAACGAAATCCTTCACTACTAAAAATTTCAACTAACTCCTTAAAAAACTCCCGCGATAAAAAGGTGGGTATTTATTTCACCGTAAAACATACCGACGCATTGATTAGTTACGGATACACACATGATGTTAACAAATATCTTTTTTCAGGAATTTCCATTCAAACGCTCGACTAACATTTCGTCCATGGCTTTTATCGGTTTCCTCCGATCCAAGAGCAACAGTTAAGTCAGTTTTTCGATCTGCCAAGCTCTCATTCACATTATCTCCATCCATCTCTTTCTTGGTCTGTCTCTTCTTCCCGCTGCCTCCCAGTCCATCAAATTTTTCAACATCCATCTCGGTGCCGTATGCTTCACATGCGCAAACCATTTCAGTTTCCTCGCCCCAATGGCCCAATTATTCCTCTTCACATCCGTAATTTCATGTATCACCACCGTATTGCGTATTTTCTCTCTACATATCCTGGCTGAACATTTCCAAAAAATCTATTTCGGTGAATAGGAGTTTAACCCGATGCAGTTTATCAATTGTCCAAGTTTCTGCAACATGTGAATGGACACTTTACGCAATTATTCCCTAAAACAGTTTGTTAATCCTAGGAAGGATGTTATTGGAATACAGAAGACTGGGTTAAGCATTAACATTACCATCCTGCCTTCCACAATTCTGTCAAATGTTCCATCCCTGTGGATTATCCATCAAAGGTACTTCAATTCTCTTCCACCGTTTTATTTTCATTCCATTCTGCAATACAATTCTTCCCACTGCTCGGTTGTCAGGTGTTCTATTTTATTCATATTAATTTTTAGGACCCAGCAATCATAATCAGCGGCCAACTTCCGAAACAAAACCCTTATAAAAAAAAACGTTAACAGTAAGAACACAAGAAACAAAACACAAACAAATCGCACCTTTGACACCATTTCGTTAAATGTCTGCAACAGGAAGGGTCAAAACATTAAACCAACTGGGAAGAAAAATGCATAAAAAAAAAGCAGTTGGAAATTCGTTTTTCATTTGCATATTTATAAGTGTTTTAACAACAAAATTGGTTAGAAAAAAATGAAAAGAGAAGATATGTTTCATTGCAAACGTGCCATTTGCAACATAAATCATACATCGGATATTTCGAGATGTCGGAGATTCTTAGAATATACACCGATGAGCCCTTATATTATGACCACTCCCAGCCTAGAGAAATGAGCTAGCCTGGAGACCGAACGGTGGCGCAGATGAAATTCACAGAGCAGTATATATACAACCCGAGGACTGGCTTTCGGTTAGTAGAATGTTCGGAGTCAGAATGGGAAAAGCTGCAGTTTTATCAGAGTTTGAAAAAGGGCAAATTGTGATAACACCGAGCCTCGGAACTACGATCTCGAAAACGGCGTGGCTTGTGGTGGGTTGTCCACGTGCAGCTGTAGTGAGTACGTATCAAAAGTGGTGCAGATATGTCCAAAGGACCAACCGTCATCCGCAGGTCATTGATGCCAGAGGGGAGCGGAGACTGTCGCACACTGTTCACAGCGACCGCAGGGCCACAGTGCGACAAATCACCCGCAGCTACAACAGTGGTGATCAGGGAAATGTGTCACAGCACACAATTCATCGCAGCCTTCTGCGCATGGGCCTGCGTAGCCGAAAACCCAGCCGGGTCCCCAGGCTCACTGCACGTCATCGCCAACAATGCATGAAATGTGCCCAAGATCATCGAGATTGGACCGTGCATGATTTGAAGAATGTGGCCTGGTCTGACTAATCAAGATTCCTGGTGCTTCACGTAGACGGCCGAGGTCGGATACCAACGGGGGCTATGGCACCTGGATGCACTGTTGGGCGGAAACCAGCCGCCGGCTGGGGTGTTATGCTGTGGGCGATGTTTTCTTGGGACACTTTAGGCCCCATTATCCCAATAGCACAATCCCCGACAGCTGTCAGATATCTGAACATCGTTGCGGACCAAACCGTGCTCCCTGCTGGTGATGGCCATTATTACTAACAGGATAATGCGCCATGCTGCACTGCCAGAATCGTCAAGGAGTGGTTCGAGGAACATGCTGGTGGCTTTCTGTTAATGCCCTGACCTCCAAATTCATCTGACATGAACCCAATCGAACATTTGTGGTTCGACTTGGAAAAGCGGGTTCGCGCTAAATTACCCCCCTCTTTCTAAATGTACGGGAAGTGGAGGACCTGCTGTTGACATTATGGTATCAGATACCCCAGGATACCTATCGCCACCTCATCGAATCGATGCATCACCGAGTGACCGCTGTTTTGCGGGCTAAAGGGGGTGGGGGTGGGGGTGGTCCCTACAGCTTATTAAAGTTATTAGGTAGGTGGTTCATCGGTGTATAAATTCCGAGTTTTTTCATCTTCATTCATTTCTCGTGATTTAGACAAAGACACTGAAAATTTTTTGCCCCTAATTTTTTTTTCTCCACAGAAAATTACTGAAGAGGGCTTCCACCTATGGCGCAAATACTTGAAATCCTTACTGATAAACACTACCCCCCCCTCCCTCCCTAGTTTCAGATTATTTCGATGGCATCATGCCACCTGGAAACAAGAATCTGCATTCACGGACAGAAAAGCTAGAAATATGGCAAAGTTACTTTCACCTTCCAATAACCGTCGTGAAATCTACGTTTTGACCTTTTTGCTTTTGCTCAAAGGCGATAATCAGTGTTTCGTTGTAAGCAGCAATTCACAGGGAAAGTCCATCACCGCATTTTTCGTATCTTGGCGACGAAGGAATCTCTGAAACTGGAGTTGTAGTGTCAGAAGTACTGGGAACAAACCGTGAGCAGAATTTTACTAACCCAGCTACAGTTGTTAAAACTCCGCTCATGCAGAATGCTCAGAGTTCACTCTTCCTACACTGATTCAGGGCTGAGGATAAGATTCCATGTACCACGCGCCGATCACTTCTGATGATGTCAACCGTACTTCTTGAGTGTCAAGGCAGTGGTTGGTCGGTCACTGTATGCCTATGAGATTTTTGCTTCAAATCTCCGTAAACTTTCTTCAAGCGTTTTTAATACAGTACATTTCCTTTTTTTTGGCGTTAAAAACTCAAAAACTTCTGTTTACGACGATCATCGTATCAGATTCCATTTCGAAAACTATTTATGGCCTGCTACGTTTAAACTTATGGAATTTCAAAAGCGAAAGGAAATTGAATAGTAACCCTGCGTTCATGCTTTGAAATAAATTACAACGAAACCTTGATCACATCAAAATGACTCGTGAAAAATGATATGTCATATGGAATCGGCAGAATATAAGAGAAAGCGGAGGCAGAAAGTCAAAGCGAACAAAATAAAAACACACCAGACTGTCATTGCATTTATTCGCGAATCGAATATGTCGACACGTATCATCAAAAGATAAGGCAGCAAAACAAAATATCAACTGAAAGCTAAGCATTAAAATGAAGTTTCTAGCTCCAAATTGGACATCGAGTTACATAAAAAGGAATGAGGATTTTGGCAACGTTATTGCATCTATGATGCCTTCAAAACTTATACCTGATGTTTATTTTCTGATCGCACGGTAATGGCTTCCTTTTGCTTTAACATCCACTCTTGGATTGTAAGTTTCATTCGTTTCCTGGATTTTCGGAGATATTATTTACATTAAACGGCTAATTCCTACCCAGAAAATATGGGGAGAAAAGTAAATCGAAACAAAAGAAACAGAACGCTGCTGTTCACACATATCTCATCTAGAGTTGGGCAAAATCGTAATTGAATTAGTCAGTAATGCATTACAGCGTAATGGTAATGGGAACAAGAACTTAGCGTTACCATTACATGGTAATGGTGAACTGGTCATTAGAATTACATGGTAATTGTAATGACATGTAGCAGTTACCTATTATAATCGTAATGGTTAATGGTTAATTATATGTTGGTAATTAATCAATAACTTATGGGTAGCAATACAACGTGAATAAACCAGCAACCAGAACACCCTTACACGTTGTGTAGGTTATTTGACAATTGTTCCACCCTCGGACCTCAAATGCGTGTATGTGCATAGCATGTCATTTAAGTAACTTTTCCATACGGAGAATTGTAGCTGAACTAAAAATACCAAAACAAAGAATAAAAAACTGTTCAGGAGGCCGCACAAACTGATGGAACTGACAAAAGAGCCATTGTAAGAAATGTTAAGAAATCCCGTTCTTCCTCTGTCGTTTTCACTGCTGTTGAAGTGGAAAATGTTTGTAATGGCTCGGTTAATACCATAACTATCCGCAGAGAGTTGCTCAGTGTGGGTTATTCTGGTAGAGCAGCGACACACAAGCCACACATCACTATTGTGGATCGTGGATGCGAAGCGCCGTTTGAAGTGGTGTCCGCCTGTCGTTCCTGGGCCGTGAGCGACTGGACAGCTGTTCTTTGGGGTGATGAGTCACGCTTTTCACTCTTCCAATTTGATGGGTGCGTTTGGATTTGGCGACAGCCCGGCGAACGATTTTCGTCGGACTGTGATCTTTTAAGTGTAAGTCCGGCGGAGGCTCCATTATAGTATGCAGTTGTTTTTCGTGAATGGGACTCGGCCCGTTGGTTATTATACCACAAACCATAAACTCTGAAGCATACCTCGGCCGCCCCGGTGGCGCAGTGATCTAAGCGATGGCCTCTGATCATTCGTCCGAACGGGGTCCGGGTTCGAATCCCGGTGAGGCATGGATGTTGTGTTTGTCTTACGGCACTGGCTCTCTCCCTTCCCTGGAACCAGTGACCCTAAATTAGGGACGGGCGACTGCTTATAGCCCATTGAGTTGCTCACGGTGGTCGTTAAACCTCCAATCAAAAAAAAAAAAAAAAAAAAAAAGCATACCTCGACGTTCTGGATAATTCTGCACTACTAACAATATAGCAGTATTATGGAAATAACTGTGGTCTCTTCCAACACAATCGAGCTCCCTGCCACACTGCACGGCATGCGAAGGACTGGTTTCTTGAAAATGTGGTGGAATTGTTATACTGGCCTGCTCACAGTCCTGATCTCAATCTCACAGAGCACATTTGGGATGAACTGGAACGACGGATACGAAATCGACCAGAACAACCATTTTCGCTGTCCACTCTGGCAGCAGCTTTGCAGGGCGAATGGCAAGCCATTCCTGTCGGGACCTACCGGAAATTAGTTGATAGTATGTTGCCACTCTCATACAAGCAAAAGGTGGACCGACTAACTACTAATTGCGATAATAAAGACATTTGTCCCAAAACACTGTGGTGTCTCCGAATAGTTTTGATAATAGAGTGTGTACGACAACCCAAAGAATCTACTGTATTCTTGTATTACGTTTGGATTTGTTCAGTTCGACTTAGGCACATTTTTCTGATAGCGTTATCTAGAGCCTCCTGGAATTGCAAAGTGATTTAAAAATACAGAAAACCAAATGAATTCTCCTCGGAAATGATACAATGGCAGAAAAGACAAACCCAAAAACTGAAGTGGAAGCATCTCATTCCGCACATTCATTCTCGTTATCCATAAAAAAGCGGTTTGAATTTTAAACGCCTTCAATTTTCAACGTGGAAATTACTACGTCGGTTAGCAATGCTCTAGGTAGGTCGCATAAACGTAGAGAGAAGACTTCCAAACTTAAAAATAGCTGAGGAACGATTTATTTATTTATTTATTTATTGCAGCCCAAATGTAATAACGTATTAAAAAGAAAAGAAAAACAAATGTTTACTGTTTACTAAAAGTTTACTCGTGATTACAAGTTTTTTATTATGGGCTTCAATTTACTGTGCTCAAATAACTAAGACCACAACTATTGGGAAGGGCGATGTTTTTTGCCAACGCACAACACTTAATGTCATGAGAATAAATACATATTATGATGGTTCAATATCCAATCTATTTCTATACTAATTTTTTAAGGAAACCACAAAACAGAAATTAGTTTTGCATTCGTATGTCGTTACTAAAGTCATTACAGCTACCTAACATAAAAGTGAGTATTTGATTGTTTCGACAACTTATCCAGCAGTGGGTATTTATTTCCACAACGCATTCATTTAAGGAGTGCTTTTCCAAACTTTCTTTTAAAGCAGAGTCAAGGAAAACCAAATAATAAACCCATGTCTAACGCACTTAAATGTAACATATTTCGATTTACAATATCCATCGTAAAACGCTTTTCAATTCTCATTTCACTGAGATCAGCAGGGAAAAATATTCAAATTTGATGCCAGCCACAGTTGCTATCTTGTTGCCGCACAGAAATTCCCAGAGATACCATACCGTACTTGGAATTCGGTTAAAGTGCGAAAAGACTGAAAATCTCTTGTCAACTCGAAAATATTACTGCGTTATTAATGAATCAATGCGAATACTTGTGTAATTTTTAAGGACAAGTATCAGAGAGACTATTTTTTACATACGCAGCTCAATGATGTGTGTTAATGTGCTGAAACTGAAAATAAATAAATAATTAATTAAATAAATAAATAAATAAATAAACCTCTGCATTCTGCTTCGGAATGGCATGAGGGAAAATGCTGTGTGCTAAATAAAAAGATTTGAAGTGAAAATATACGACAAAAAAAAAATCAGGGTATTCAAATGTTTTTTATTGGTTTTGCGAGGATCCATTCAGCGCAAGACATTTTTACCAACTGCATATTATTTCCACAGCACTTTCAGTGAGAGTTTCGGTCTGGCATTCAGAAAGGCAGTCATTGTTGACTTTTTCCGCGTATCCATTCAGAATATCGGACAGGGCCACGAGTTTCGTGTCGACGCATATTCAATGAGATTACGCGCAACAAAGCTTTTCCCTTTGCACTTCACGGTCAGATCTTTCTTTTCAAGGTCATAAGGAACGAGGATGTCTTTACCAATTCTTTTTTTTTACCCTGCAGCCAGATGCGTTCAGCTTAGCATATCTGACAATCGAGAAGAACAAATAAGCAGTAAAATAAAAGAGAAATGAAATAAAAATGCTAGCAAATTTAATTCAACAATAATTCTAATCAACTGAACACTGCTATGGAAATACGCAGTTTGAGGAACTTTTTATCACAGAGGTTACTTTCACGACTAATTATATTTTAAGAAGGAAAAAAAAAAAACAGGTAGGCTCATTTCTGATTGAGCCGTCAGTTTGGAACATAGGACTACGACTTGCAGATCGGAGAATTGAAATGAGCTGGATACATTGCGAACACAAAGCAGAGTTCGACATGGGCCGCCGCGCACGAGTTCGATGGGTGCGATATGTTTTTATATATTTGAATAGATCTCGTCGAGAGCTTTAAACTTTAAAACGATACCATCCACAGTCGTTTTGTTGCACTCACGGTTGTCCAGATAAATCGCGATACTGTCAAAAGTGTTCAATGGTTCACAAGAAAACAATTTTTTAAATGTTCAGTTCAAACCACTGCGAAATGTTCTTCGTATATTTGAACAGATCTCGTCGAGAGCTTTAAAACGTCACCACGCACAGTCGTGTTGCGTTCACGGTTGCCGAGATAGACTGAGTCAAACGCGGCGGCACATCCAGAAATATTGCATCATCTCCCCCGCGCACAGGGAACGAGGGGAGCGTTGCGCGCACGATGTATTGCGCAGAACGCGAATTGGACTCCATGCTGTTTACGAATATGCTAACACGATTAGTGTGCGGCACGTATTTTTAACGCTATAATCGTTTCAATTGGAACCTATTTTTGTCATACGCGGTCGGCCGTAAGTCGCCCCTATACTATCCTTGGGGTTAGAAGTAGTCCTATGTCAAAAATACTGCTGTAAAAATACGCCGTAAAAAAGCAATTTGCTCAACGCTTTGCTTAAAAAATTCCAACTTGAGGCATTCACAGAAAATAGGACTGTTGCTGATGTACGAGAATAAATCCAAGAAGTCTTAGTTGGCAGATTTAGATGACAAACTGCATTGTTTTAAACATTTCAGAACATACAAGTGATCTTTCATGTATTTTAAGCATTTTTTCCCCAAGTGGCAAAACAGCACTAATTCTTACATTCCAAACATAGCATTTCTTCATATCGTAGGATAAACGAACAACGAGGTTTTAAAAGTCCCATGGTGCCATGCCAAGCATTTTTTTTTCAGCCCCCTGACGCTAAATGTTACTTCCTGCAACATCCTGTGCACACAGAAACCTCCTAACATTTAGCTGTACCTGTGGCATTCAGACGGACATGCCACAGGTACAGCTAAATGTTAGGAATGCCGTAACAAAAAAATGCACAGTTGTTCCATTTCTAAAAAATAATTAGTGCGTCAAAGATTGATCTTTCATTTGTACGTCCTGAAACGTTCATAACAATTGTGATTTGGCCTCGCACATCGTGTAAGAAACAGAAGAAAGGATGCAACAATTGGTACATAAATTCAAATGAGGGCCTGCCATGAGCTCACTCCATGCCCACAACATTTTGTTTAGAAGTTACAAGTTACAAATCGTTTTTCTTCCAAGTGGCAAAAGTTAACTTGCTGTTACGATAATAAAACATGGCATATCTCCTGTTTATGCACTTAAAAAAATAATAAAAATAATGAAACCCGTTTGTTTTCTTTTAAAGCGCAACTAACCAAACTGCAGCAATCTATCCTGCTGTCTAAAAAAGCACAGCTTCGGAAAATAGTAATACACAGAAACTCCATTTGTACGGAAATTTGAATAACTATTTTAGTTTTGCTTTAGAGATTACGGCTGAGTTCGGATTAAACATAATTACGAAAGGAGGTATATTTTAAAACACACTTCTCTCTGGATTCAAAAATTAAATGCAGATATTTGGTTTTCGTGAGCACATGCGTCACCTGTTATACTAAAGGCATTAAAACCCCCAAACAGACATCTCCCGTGAGAATATTTTACGTATGCCACTTAGATGTGCATGTTTCCCAAAACTAAGTGATCCATGATTAGTCTAATTGTAATTCATTTCAGTAGTTTGTGTTTGTAAATGCTGCGATACTTAGACAACGTATTCACCAAGAGGGCATCAAACTCATTAGAGACGCTTCATCAATCACAATCCGGCAAATGTCTAGTAATTTAAAATAATGTTGAAGAATAAACTTAACTACGACCTTTACAGAGAATGATTTAAGATTTCCAGAACATAAACCTACTGAAATGTTGCATTAATTTTGAAATACACTACTGGATGCGGATTATCCATGACTGATTTTTTCCTTTAGTAATTCACAAAATTACGTAATATACATATTGAAAGGTATTTAAATATACATTCGTATCAAAATAATATGACCATCCCCGGAATCACCGTGTACCCGCCCAGGCAAGGCACATTACAGAGTGCACGTGACAAGATTGACCAAAGTCGACCACACGGAGATATATGCGACCGGCCAGGATAGATGAGCCATAGTGCGTGACATGAGCACAATAAGCAGAGGTAGTGAACTGACGGACGTTCAAAAAGGAATGATCATCGGCTACCGCGCCAAGGGTGGAAGCATCTCAGAAACAACAGACTTCGTGAGCTGTTCGCGAGGTGCTGTAGTAAGGGTGTACCAAGAAGGGACGGCTGGCACACCGAGTACCTCCCGACGTCATAACTGTGGAGCCCCAAAGGCCATGGACCCCAGAGGAGAACGCAATCGATGCGCAACAGAGCAGCAATTGACCACGCAAATGAACGCTGGGGCACCCATGTGGGTGTCCCCGATAGCAGCAGAGCGAACCTTGTTACGCATGGGTCTCCAGAGTCGACGCTGCGTATGGAACCCATGTTAACTCAGGTCCAACGGCAACGACGCCTGCAGTTCGCATGGGACTACCGTTATTGGACAGTGGAAGGGTGGAAAAGGTTGCCTTCTCCCACGAATCGAGGTTTCTACTTCACAGATGTGACGGGAGGTGGGGGACACGGCGTCAGAAACACGAGAACCAACACTTGGACATGCTTGTCGGTCAAGTACTGGCCGGAAGAGGAAGTGTGCATGTTTGAGGGATGTTTTCCTGGTATCACCTGGGATCGCTGGTACCACTGGACGGGTCCCTGAACGCCAATGGTTATTTCTCCATCCTCGCTGACCACATGCATCCCTTTATGTTGGACTTTTACCCTGGTGGTGATGGTGTCTACCAACAGAGCAATGCGCCGTGCCACGTCGCTAAGGGGTGCGTGACTGGTTCCAGGAACACGTCAGCGATATCGCCGTTCTTCCTTGGCCGTCGAAATCGCCCGACTTCAATCCCATTGAGCACTTGTGGGACTATTTGAATCGACAGGTTCGACGTGCCGACCCACAACCACGTCATCTCCGGGACATCCATGCTCTGCTGCAATCCAAATGGGCACGTGTGCCTCCGGCAACGTTCCAGGGCCTCATTGCGTCCATGCCACGCCGTCTCGCCTCGGTCATCCGGACCAAGGGTGGTTATTCCCATTATTAGGTAGGAGGTCACATTATTCTGATACGACCGTGTGTATGTATGTATACCGCTGGGTAAATATTAGTAGTTAGGCGGGTCTAAAAGTTGTAATGAAATTATTTAAAAATAATGTAAATAATATAATTAATTTCTAATTGGTTAAATAAGATAAATAATTAGGGATTATATTCATGGTAAAATGAAGGACAAGTAAGAAGTTCCCTGCAGAAGGCATAACAAAAGAGGAAACAAGTGTTTGGTGGGAAAGGGGATACAAGGCACAATTACAAACAGCCTTGATCTTAAAAGCTTTTAAGAAACGGCACGTGCTCAGACGCTGAAGAGAAGACCACCCCGCATTCTTGCAAATCGTGGCGAAAAATGAAAGCTGAGCTGTGTGTGGCCGGGTGTTATCATCCGTTAAAAGAAAATAAAGGCCAACAGCTCTCCGAAAAATTCTGACATATAGGGATCAAAGATCTCGTCGGTATAGCACTCAGCATTCACATTGCCTCCTTCGAACATGTGGAGTGGTGTGCGGCCGTTGAACATAATGCCACCCCAAACAAGCAGATCACTGCCTCCGAAGAAGTCTCGTTCGCGGACGTTTGCAGGATCATTACGGGTTCCCCGTTCCCTCTAGATGAAATGCCAACGAGAATCAGTTTGTAGACTAAATCTGGACTCGTCTGTAAAAAGAACACCGGCCCACTCGTCTGGGCTTCAGGAACAATGTTCCCTACGCAAGTTCAGGTGAGCCCTCCTGTGAGATGCAGTTAGCGAGGCACAAACCATGGGTCTCCTGGCATAAAGGCAAATTGCATTAAGCCTTCGATATATCGTTTGTCTTGATACCAGGAACGATGTTGCCTGTGCCAGTTCAAGCAAGCTCTCTTGTAAGATGCAGTTAGCGGGACACAAAACATGGGTCTCCTGGCATAAAGGTTAATTGCATAGCTTTCGATATGTGATTCGCCTTCATATCGTAGTGCCAGTGGCAGCAGAAGATGATTGCCCGACTGTATAGGACCTATGACGCCGTGAGGTTCAAGCGACGTAACTGTCCTCATGAGGTGTCATATGCCTTAGACGACCCTGACCAGGCCTTTGTGACACCTCACCGGTGTTGTTGAATTGCTGCCATAACTGTGAACCTACTCTGAAGTAGATATTCAAATCCCTAGCGGCTTGGGCCTGACCTGCTGCTAGACACCATACAGCGTCGGATACAAGTGTACGAGACATAAGAAAAGCATTCGCAGCCACCAAAAAGCTTCTTACGCGTTGTGTCGACGAGAAATGCCACTACCGTTTCCCTTTGGCTTTAAGTATGTAACTCAATTTACATATTGGGCAGCATTTTGCTCACTGATATGCAAATTTCACTGCGGCATTTATTTCTCGTGTCCAATTGCATATGCCCTGTAAACATTCATGTTGCGCTTTTTAATATTTTCCCGCTATTGCCTTACGGACTTTAATTTTGGACACCAGTGAAATATCATATTCAACGGTGGATGCCTTTGTCACCATCTGATAGTCAGAATAAAAACTTCTCGACAGCGTCATTAAGGACCCATATAATAATTACGCAATATTTAGCCACAATTCAAAAACCATTTCCCAGAGAAATAAAGCATTGTATGTTCACTTAAAAAAAAAATTTTGAAATACAAGAGCCACTTTTTGCAATTCTTTTCTTGAATTAACGAAGCATAGTTCCGATACAATCTTTTCAGTGAAATCCCGGAAAGACACCTGAATTTTACGGATTTTTCGTACGCCAAGAAAATTCTGAATATTCAGAAACCTAACCGTATTCCCCTTCTTATATTGACGGTAAATTGCCGTTTTTAAGATATTTGAATGAAACATTCTGAATTTTCAGAAACTTTTCCGAAATTCCTTTCGCATATAAATGGAAAAACTCCGTTCTCATTTTTCCCGCATCCATATGACGAGAAATTTCTGGTAATAGGAGCGATTCGCGGGAATACTTGAGGTTTTATTAACTGTTAAATTTCAATTGTCTGCCGAAGAATATGATTTTGAAGTTCTGTAGCGAGATTGGATATTGCGGATAGCATATGGCATGAATTTTGGTTATTGGGGCACACGATATTTCTTCTCCTCTCTCCCATTTTGTGCAACAGCGATTATATATTGTGTTTCCCTAAGAAATTTTATGAAAAGCTTTATGAAATAATATTATAAAAACAGTTCGTTTCACGTTTTTTTAATGATAATTGAAGGACATTGTCAGTTTAAAATGATCTCATGTTCCGAAGAATTCGGTTGCTTCGAAAAATAACGATGAAAAAAAAATTTAATTTGTGATAAATCCTCCTACAGAAAAAATGAAATTATTACAAACTTATTCAAAAAAAATCATAAGCTTCAACAGAAAATGAAGCGACTAAATCACTCACATTAATGGAGAAAAAAATAACATTATCGTGCGATAAGTTTTACCATAAACGTGAATGTGATTTGAAAATCTGTGAAAATACAGAAGTTAAAAAAAAAAAAAAACTAAGAAAACAAACCGGGCACTTTTGAAAACGGAAGTTTCGTTAAAAAACGGACACCTACCGGCAACTTTGTTGCATGTTATTTCCAAAAATTTCCGTGAATTCACACCACTTATTTTTTACAGTGTGGGTAAGCGTTTAATTGTTATATTGCAGTCATTTTAACTGAGCCTTCAGCCCTCAGCTAACAGTTGCACGGTAAGCGAAAGCGATCCCAGAGTACTTTTACAGCTCTCGCGTCGCCAGCCACCGTTTTATTCAAAGCAGAGTACAGCAAAGGGGAGCGAGAAGAAAAAACGTCTAGTAGTAGGACACGAGAGAAGTCTGGAGGACACGAGAGGGAGCGAACGCAACTCAGGAAGTCTTTTGGGGCTCAGATTGCGAAAGAGAATGAAATGATGCAAGGGAAACCCAGAAAACGATGATTAAGGACATAAATGAGTTGCCTGATAACTGAAAGAGAAAATAAGTAACTAAGATAATTCCTGGACAACTAAGAATATGTATAAGGTTTAGTAGACGACAAAAAAGTTGAAATTGCAATTATTCTCATCGATTTATTCGTCCTAGATCTTTCATATAACATATAACCTTTTGCCCGTGATGAGTTTCGAACCCATGTCTACCTACTTCGGAGCGACTGTTCTCCCAACTGAATTACGCCGGCAATGTTATAGCTGCTTCACTGTCAAATTGACTCATGCATCACCTCAGTAGTACGTCATGTCACGTGGCACGTTACATCATTATCTTCTTGAGAATCGGGGGTCACGAAATCGCAGGTTTTGGGTGTGCCGACAACTATGCCCGAAGGCTCCTTTTTTTTTTTTTTAATTATTTACTATGTGCGTTGTGTGGATGACTCACCACACAAATATTTCAGGCCTAAAAGACAGGAGTTTCACTTTCGTTCGGGCGCCGGTAGAGTTGAGTAATTGACGATTCGACTCATGCGTTACCTTAGCAGTACGTCATGATGTATGTCACGTCCAGACTAGCAGGGGGCTTGAGGGGGCTCAGCCTCCTACAAGGCAAGCAACCCCCCCCCCCCGAAAATGTACTTTGTTGTAAATTCTTTGAACTTTTATTTTTTTGTGATATATGAAGATGAGTTTTGCATTTCATTTAAATACTTGACCATCTTTTGCTATGCATTACACTTTTTTTACGAAAATAAAAATTGAAGTGATACAGCACGAAAGATGAATAACTACAAAGACATTACTTTTCCAGGTGAATCAGTAGGAACAGCTGCGCTAATTATTCACAGCCACATGGTGAGAATATGCGAAAGATGTTAGTATTATGTGACAGGAAATCGAGAACTTGCTTTTTTTTTCAAGAAAAAGTAAAATTTTAAAGAACATTAGCAAAGACCGATAAAAAAAAAAAAAGATAAAAAGAAAGAGTTGCGGAGGTTGAGACGTAGTTGTGCAGGACGCTAAAATCCTGCTCATCATTTGCAAAGTTACTATGAGATGCTAAACTGCTATTTAAAAACCTACAGGTAGCCTGAAAAGATGTGCTGTCGTGTGGACGTCTTAGCTAAATGCATCCCTCTACGTGTTGGAAAATAGTGCTGAAGGGACATCCTTATGCGTGCGCGAGAGAAAGAGCTTTAGAGCTTTCGACATCTTCCCGTTCATTGTTTTTGACAAGTACCAATGGTTTTACGGTGCTTGTGTTGGAAAAAAGTTTGTTTTTATTCCTCTTTTTTTTTTTTTTTTTTTTTTTTTTGTGGGAATCTGGTGTTTTCGGTTTTTTTTTTTTTTTTTAATTGGGTTTAACCACTACCGTGAGCAACTCAATAGGCTATAAGCAGTCGCCCGTCCCTAATTTACGGCCAGTGGTTCCAGGGAAGAGAGCCAGTGCCGTAATACAAATACATCACCTATGCCTCACAGTAGAGGTCTGCACGGGCCTTACTTTGGAAAGCCCGGCCCGGCCCGGCATGGCCCGCATATTTCTCCTGTTTCCGAGGCCCGGGCCGGCCCGTAAAATTTCAACAATTACCAAAACACGAATTTGACACCTGGTGCACTCGGTCATTCGACTCCTGAAGAGTTTTCGTTTTCTTAATTGCTACACGTATTCTATTACAGTAAACGTTGATTCAGAATATTTCTAAGACTCTGTATAAGTCACGTCACGTCCGAGGACGGGGAGAGGGCTTGTATACTTAAAAATATTGCATAAAAAGGACAATTTCCATGACTTTCAAATTTTCTGGGTTTTCAAATTATCATTCCCTACCGCCGGACCGGGAAATATCCTTGGGGATAAGGAGGGGGGGGGGTGCTAATTCGAAAAGTACGAAATATCCAGAGTTATGAGTCCGATCGTTCTACTGGGAGAAGATTTTTGGCTTTATAAACTGCACCTATCTCTACTGGTATATCATATGGCTGGAACCCAATATGCCTCTCGTGTGTGGGGGAGGGGAGGGGGCACAGTTGTGCCGCTTAAGATGCGATGTTCCAGATTTTGTGCTATCGTAACTCAAAAAGTTTTTGCATTTAACGCACTGCACAACGTTTTCCGGCCGACTAATTTCAGAACGGGACAGTAATTTAAAATATTTCCAAATATCGTTTTCCTCCTTTACATTGTCTACAAGCACATATTCTCCGGATAAGATTTTTTCGCAAAAATCTTTCGCTTTCTGAAACTCCATAATAAGTACGGAAGAGTATTTATCAGCAAAACTGAACTGAGCACATGCTAAGGGAAAACAACGACAGGCTGCCCAGCTAATCAGTGTGACAGAAATTTCGAAAACGGCTGCCTGAGAGTACAAATGGGGAAAATACGGCACAGATTTATACACAGAAGTAAGTTTCTCCCAGCCCATTTCTCCCGTGTCATTTAAGACAACCTAAAATCTTTTCACACATCTATAGAACAAAGTGCCGCCGACCAGAACAATAAAAGAGATCGTCTACGAGCGGGTGGCTCGGTTTAGAAATACTGCAGTTGATAGCCTGCCCTAAAGCATGAGAGGATTGTTTTGTAGGAAGGGAGGATGTCGTAAAACTTCTATTTTTTCCATCAGCGGAAATTATTCAATCTTATCCTGCTGCTGTATGTTGCGAGTTTTCCAAACGAGAAACGCACCGTAGAGCAATTGTTTTGCTCAAAAAAACAAAAAAAAAAACTGCTCGGCCCGTGTATGTTTTACATTAAATATTGAAGGCCCGGCCGGGCCCGTTTTCCGAACTTAGAAATGAGCAAAGGCCCGACCCGGGCAGACCTTTACCTCACAGGGATCCGAATCCGGAGCCATCTCGGACGAATGGTCAATTGACTATTGACTACGGTCAGAAGTGGCTACCACCGATCATAAGCGAAGGAGAATATGCGTTTAAACAGAGAGAGAAAAAAGTGGAACCGAATAAGAGTAATAGAAAAAGTTTATAAATACATTTTTTTCGGGGGGGGGGGTTAACACCCACCGTAGGCAAAAGAGTTGAAATATGACATCCGAAAATCCTCGATGACACTGCGTGGATCTACGGAAAAGAGAACAGAAATATTTTTTCACGCTATTTGGAACTTATTTTGCCACAAGCGACAAGGAACGTGCAACTAAACTACCATCAAGTAAATTCAAAGAAGGTGATTTATTTTTTATATTTCAAGAGAGATGTGCTTCCAACCCAGCCCGGTTTTTATTTCATATTTTGTATTTCATTTAATTGCTTTTTAGTTTTTGGCATAAAGAAGTTATTCGCTGTTGAAGTAAATTAACAAAAGGAGATTAAAAACAGAGAAAAGCTTCCATGTGTATTCCTGGGAAAAGGCAGTTGGTAGAAGAACAAAAAAAAACATGACTTTTCAACCCCCCCCCCCCGGGTCGTGGTACCTAGCTACAGTCCTGGTCGTATCACGTAGTACACTATAATACAATACCACGAGCTACAATCAGATCAAACTCAAAGCGGGAAGAAACACCCCGCCAGTATAATAACAAAAAAGCTGAAGTTGAGTGAGCACTTTCGAAACTTTTGAAACGCACCTCCCATTTCCGGCAGGGCATCCACATAAATCCCAAACTTTTGGATGCTGAGCAGAAAGTTCAACAGATTAACGACAAAGAACTCCGTGATTCTCTTCACTGACTTTCTCGCAATCGGGAATAGTAGGTCTGTCTGTTTTCCTTGGTGCTGACATCATTGCAGTTCTCAAAACTTATTGCCTCTTATCCCATCTACGGTCTTCGATCATCCAACACCCATTTTGTGTCGAGATGAAAAGTAAGTGCAATACCGAGCGCTCCGGGAACTCAATTCTTCTTACTGCTGTGAACAGATATAAACAGAAAACGGACACTTGGACCTCTCATAGAAGTGCGTCAGGCAATAACTGAAAATAAAGGCATCTACCAGAAGGAGCCCGGAAACTTTTTCGTCATCTGTACTGACAACTGACAAACTGGTAATGACATCTTCATATCTTTTTCTCTGTCAGGTCATTGTTGACATCAAGAGGAAGAGTGTTTCTTTTATTTTCCTTCTGAGTTAGTGATTGCCACCACTACAAACCCGCAGTTATTACGTAACACAACTGCTCACGTTTATCTTGAGTTTTCTTAAAACGTATTACTTTCCTTTCGTGTGAGTGTGTGTGAAATTTTCGTGTATCGAGAAGTATATCTTCGTCATTTTACGGCATTAGCAAAGGTGGGTAAATACTAAGCAACATCATAAACTACAAAAGGTGAAGTCACGAACGATTACATTTCATGAGATTTATCTTCTACCATGGACTTCTCTCTTAAATACCTTCTACGCCAAAATTTGGAAATATCTTACCCTTTCTAATGAACTACTTCCGCATGTTCAGTTAGAACAAGAAGTGATCCTGAAGCTAGCCACTCAAAAGTTTTGCCTCTCATTTCCAGCTGTCCAGTTAAAAAAAAAGCAGTCCTAGATTACAGGCGTATATTTTTGATATTAGTATTTGGCGAAGTAAACTTTAAACTACATACAACTTTTCCGAATAACTTTTAAAATTTAGCGAGTTGTGTTTACATGTATGTATCACAGGGTTTCATTATTTATTGAGTAAATCATAGGTTGCAAGAACGATGAAACATAAAGGCAAAATATGCTTTCAAAAATATTTACAAAGAAAAAAACGATGCATTATAGAATAAAATTACATATTTTTACATATATACAGTTAAATACAAAGGAGGCATTATAATATGCCGATAAGAAGAAAAATGCAGAGGTCTGTAAAATTGTACAGAGCAAAAAAAAAAAAAAACAAGAAAATGCACACGATGTATATATACAATTTACAACATAGGTTATTTGAATGGTTACAAGCTCTTAAAATAAGAGTTGGATGGTGGTAGAAGGTTCGGTGAACCATCTGGTATTTGGTGCCCATGTGTGAAGAAAAGTCACATCACGAGTGGATTCAGGAAGGGAAATATAGGCCAGTCGAAGTCGAGAGATGAGACGATTCCGAAATTGTTTGCACAAGACCTCCCATGCCTGGAACAAGGTGGGTGAGGTTGAAGAAGTGCGGAGTTGCTGATGATAGCAATAGATAACATGACGTAAAAGAACAAAGATGAATGCACATGGTGGTGAGAGTGGTGTAGGTGAAGAAACATTATAAAGTTGGGTTGTATAAGCAGAGAATGTGAGGGGAATGGTAGACAGATGACTTGCAACGGTGAATGTCAGGTGCAGCAAAGGAAGCAGCACTGGACAGTAAAGGTAGACATGATTAACGTCGGCTGTACAATCGCAGAAGCAACAATCAGGTGATGAGAGAAGTGTCATCCGATGGAGAGTGACGGGAACTGGTAATCTTTGGTGGAGAAATTGCCAGTGTATATTTCGCTCAGAAGGAGCTGAAAGTGGAGATACAGCGGCATTCCAGACTGAGCACAGAGCAGATGGTGGAACTCCCTGGATCGGCAGAGGGTTGATAGATTGAGAGTCACGGAGAAAAAGGTAGAGAGATCGGATAGGAAAGGAAGAGAGAGGCTGAACAGTTCCTTGACATAGAAGAAAGTATGGAAGAAGAAGAGAAGCAGAAGAAACTGAGAGAAGTCCAGAAAAGGTAGCAATAGAGGAAAAAGAGTAATGATCGCAGAGCGGATGAAGGCAAGTTTGGAAATTGAGGCAGGGGTGTTTGGAAGAAGTGGGGAGAGAGGGGCGAAAGGTTTCCAGGTTAGGTCAGGAAAGACAAGATCACGGACTGTGACAATACCGGCAGGGATCCAAGAAGGGTCGTCAAAGAAAGGAAGGTTAGGTGGGTGAATGATGGTAGAAAAGAAAAGGGGCTCAATTAAGAGCTCAGACGTAGAGGCGGGTGGTGAGCGAATAAGAGGAAGATCAAGAAGATAGGAAAGTACTTCGGAAAGCATCGTGGAGAGACGAGTGTTTTGGAAAGGAAAACGATCCATTAACAGGAGAGCAGAAAACGTGAAGCCTGGATTCCGGGTGAAGACCATGACGTCACGTGTGATGCTGATGGAATCTGTGGACGAGCACAAGAGGCGTAGGAATGTCGCGATTCTATGTGCAAGATAGTATAGGTGAATGTTGATGCAGTTGAGTCCTCCATGAGAGAGAGGAAGAGTGATAGATTCTCTGTTGAGCTAGTGATGATGTGGCCATATCACTGAGATGCAGATGCTGGAGATTTGATAGAAATTAGTTGAAGACATCGTGGAGGTGGTCCAAGTATGCAAACACTTGGAGAGAAGATAGGCTCTTGCAATTTTGGCACGAGCAGGGTATGACGTGCAAAATTGCGCTTTCTTCCAAAAGGTTGCAGATTGAATTAAACTGCGGTGAAGAGAAGACCAGGTAGTGTTACGTGCTGTAAATGGAGTGCCAACATATATTCCTAGAATTTTTTGATAGGCAGATGACCAAGAGGCCCCCATGGGGTATCAGGGCGGGAGATCCAGGTCCCACACCAAAGGCCTGTACTTTTGGATGTGTTGAGCGAGGCAGCAGAACATGAAGCGTATTGATTATAAAGGTTGAACAAGAGATTAAATTGTGAATTTGACCGGATACAAAATGTGGCATCGTCGGCATAAGCAGTGTAAACTATTGAAAAATGACGATTGCTTGCAGTTGGAGAAGGTAGAGTAGATGTAAAGGCTTTATGAACAGAGCGTAGAAATGGTTCGAAGGCCAGTGCAAAAAGTTGGCCCGAGAGAGGACAACCCTAGCGAACTCCTAGACGAAAGAAGATCGGGGCGGTGAGAAAGGCGGTCGTCTTGACGTGGAAAATGGCGCCACGATATAAGGCGAGAATTAGAGAGACAAAGGAGGAAGGAAAGCCAAAAGCAAGAAGAGTAGCGGAGAGATAAGAGTGAGAGATATTATCAAAGGCTGCACGCTGATCAAGATTTAGGAAAGCAAGTGTTTCAGAATTTAGTCGAGCAAGAAAATGTAGATCACGAAGAAGAGTAACGTTACGGGTTATTGATTGACCAGGGACAGAGTATGTCTGGTCGGGTGAAAGAAGGAATGGAAGTATTGGATTGAGTCTTCGAGAAAGCAATTTAGTGAATATTTTATAGTCGAGATTTAGAAGAGATATGAGGCGCCAATTTCCCAAATCAAGCAGATCGCCTTTCTTAGGGAAAAGAACAACATGTGCTACAGTGAAGCTGCTCGGAAGAGAAGGAGAATGTAAAGCTGTTGAAAAAGCAGCAATGAGAAAAGGAAGAAGCTCAGGGAGAAAGGTAGCATAGAAGGGGAAAGGAAGGCCGTCAGGCCCAGGGACGGAGTGAGAATTTTGAGAAGAAAAAGCAGCTTTAAATTCAGGTATAGAGATAGATTGGAGAAGTGATGTAGAGAGATGAACAGGAATCTGTGGAAGAGAAGAGAGAAGTTCAGTGGATGCAGAAACAGAAGCAGGAGGAGCTTCACTGTATTTTTTGGTGAAAAAAGACGGATTGTGGAGCAAAGAAGATCAGGGTCAGAGGAGATTTGTCCATCTAAAAGGCGAAGCTGACGTAATCCCCGAGCAGATCGAGCCTTCTTTTCCAGTGATGTTAGGAAATCATATGAGCAGTCTTCAGGTGAAAGATGCTTCAGATGGAGACGAATAATGGATTGTCGGGCAAAAGGTTCTTGTAGAGCTTTCAGATCAGATTGATAAACTTGGAAGAGTGGATCAGCAATATTAATATGTGATAATAGGCAGCGTAGGTTTTGAATTTTCATAGAACGAAGTGTGGAATCCTGGAAGGAATATTGCTTCATGAAGAATAGCAGACTTTGTTTGGATTCAATCCAATATTGAAGTGCGCAAGGTGCATTAGAAACACCAGATTGAAGTTGTAGAAGTAAACGTCGAACCTCTGAACAGAAAGTGTGATCTTCAAGAAGCGAGTTGTTTAGGGTCCAGACTTGTTGTCGACAATGAGGCGTAGAGGTAGAACTAACGGTCATCATTACAGCACAGTGGTCAGATGAAGCAGTTGGAGAGTGCGAATATTGTGTGATGTCAGGAAGATTGGAGGCTGTGGTGTAAAAACGATCAAGCTTTGCAGTGGATGGAAAAGTGGAGGAAGCAGATCTCCAAGTGTGAGAAATCTCACAAGGATGAATTTGCCGATAAACATCATGCAAATCAAATTCAGCTACAAGAGAGCGAAGGCGTGCCACTAGTTGGAGCCGGAATTCTTTATGAAGAGGTGCTCTATCAAGTACTGGGTCCAAAGTACAATTGAAGTCTCCTCCAATCAGAATGTGTTCGGAGGGTGAAATGGATTGGAGAGCTGTGTAGAATGACAAGAAAATTGCAGGGTGTTGAGTAGGATCATTCGGAAAATAAATGTTGAAAATGTGATAATGAAGACCAGCAATGGTAAATATAAGTCGTTGTAGATAATCTCTACAGAGATTGTGAACTTGTGGGTTAGAGACTGAATTGAGAAAACGGGTACGAATTCCAATAGCAAGACCTCCACTTGTGGAGACGCGAAAGGCATGGTGAAATTGAAAGTCCCATTGTCTCCAACAGTGAAATGGTGTTGAAGAGACACAATTTGTTTCTTGTACGAGTAGGAGATCAGCATCAAGATGATTAATATCTTCTTGAATGAGGGCGTTAGCCAGAGGGGTAGCAAAGCCCCTACAATTACAGGGGCGTATATAGAATTTTTTTCAAAAAGCGGGGCGGGTGCCGACGGAAAATGGAAGTTTTTGAAATCCACCAAAACAAAATAAAAGTTAATGAAAAATTTAAGAAAATTTTAAACCATATTTTTCTAATGTAAGTTGATTTTTATTAAATTAGAACATTTTTAACGCGTCTCATTTTAACCAAAAACATAAAAAAAGTTAAACACTTTCGGGGGGCAAGGTCTCTTGCCTCCCTCCACCCTTCTAAATACGCCCCTGATGTATCACATTTATAAGATAAAATATTTGTGTTTAGGGTACTAATTTTGTGATATATCCATGATGATTTTCAGCATTTAGGCGAGGCCTTTGGAATCGTCTTTTAATGAAAATTCTGAATCTTCCTCAGAATAAAACTACTTAACAAGCAAAAAGCGATTTTTCAATGACATTTGTATCTTTTTGACCTCATCGCCTCAATTCGCTTTTCTCTGAGTTAATATAAACATTAAAAAATAACTTTAAAAATAAAAACTCACTTCAAGGTCACACGAAGGGCGGCAGAATTTCCCAGAGAAAATACAAGTATATCTCAGAACAAATCCACAGAACTTTGTAAATGAAGCCACCAACGTAGTAATATTTTCTGCCCTTGGAACACACTTAAGAGCTTAAAAGCACATCGCTAGTGGAATGAGAAAATGGCGGTCTAGCCAATTAACAATCCAAACCAAAAATAAGCAGAAGGACTAAAAGCTTCCAGAAGATTAATCAAAATTATTAAACTACGCAGCAGCCAGGTGTAGAGTTTCGAAATTCACTTGCTTTTCTAACATGTTACCGGGTACAATATGGGCTTCGATCTCTTGGGAAAGCTCTGACTACGAAGCGCTGATAGAGAAAATAAAGAAGAAAAAAAGGAAGAAGAAATTCAGACTTGTATAATGGCTTCTAATGGATGATTCACATCATCGTTTGTTTCTTTTCTCCCCAATAATCAATGCTTCCTCTGCAGACTAGGGTTCCGAATTTAATTAGTCTTTTAAAACAGAAGCGTCACACTCGAACGATATTCTTACGCACCATGTGGAAATACCAGTGGGAATGAACATCGGAAATACATTTCGCTTGCGAAAATCCCCTCCCCTCTCCCTTTTAGGCTTTGAAAATTTCTTTTTCGACAAGCATGAAACATAAACTTATTGGGCCATCTTTGTAAGATAATACATTCCCTCACCCCTAAATTTATTGTGGATTAGTTTCTCCTAAAAAGCTACCTGCGGCTGGTTGATTTCATTTCAAAAATCGATAACAGTTCTAATTCTCCCGCATTAAATTTTAAATACTGCATTTACAAAGTGATTAAACCAAGAACAGAACCATGCGAGTTACATCATTCATTATGTTTTCTCACGAAAGCCAGGTGCTATGGAAGGTATCGTTTAATTCTCCAATTATTCAAAATCCATACCGAGATTACAGAATTTTAGAAAGGATTTCTTATTTCCAATCGTTTTATCCGTAGCGGCAGTTTAAATATTTCACTTCATGAAAGTTCTTTTGAGAACAAAAAACAAAACAAAAAAGCATTTAAATATTTATAAATTTCACCGCAATAAATAAAGCACTTTCATATTGGAAAGTTGAGTTTAATAAGCCATAGATGAATTTCAAAACGCGTTTCATTTACGTATTATTAAAAAGGATCATATTTGTGATGAATATACATACAGTATAAAGTTTAAAATTTCTACCATGTAAATATATGTATACGCGTGATGACATGCCTATGCGTTTACAATACATCCATAAAAATTGGATGTACTTGGAAGATTTAATTGACTAATAATAGTAATATAAATTATAAAAAAATAAGCACACTTTTATGAATACATAGTGGCAGCGAATTCTGAAGCAATTATAATGTGGAAACATTTTCAAACCAAGAAGTTAATGTTGCTCGCTTTGTTTTATATTTATGTCCCCTTAATTTTTGCCGAATAACACATAGTGTATTAAATACTTCGTTATCGCCTTAGTCTGATGCCACATAAGCACATAAACGCTCGACATTTTCTCCAGAGTCAATAATAGCACACGACGGAGGATCAGTGTTCTTCTCTTCGCTTTCTTCATTGGCCTCACAAGTTTCAGACGATTTAAATGCCTCTACCATTTTGTCTGCAGAAAGGATGTCAAATTTGGCGACAGCGTTATGTACATTAACACTCGTCAATTGCAGGAACATTACCAAAATGTGTTATGCTCTGACCTCGCAACCAATCACAGAGTGGAGAATCATTCATTTCATCATCAACGTGGGCAATGGTATCTGACCTACCTTTTCAGAAGCAGTTTTGAATTCAAGAATTATACGCATCCCTAAGCATCAGTTACCACAAAGCAAGAGTATCTTGCACAACTCACTTGTTGAGTATTTCATGTATTCCCTCGCTGTTGCTTTTCTATCAACATGCTTCCACTAGCACATCAAGATTTTCTTGAACTGTTGAAATTCATCCTGTATACCTCCAGTTCCACTCCTCCATTCCAGGGCAGTGCACAGACATTATATCTGCCATATTAAACATGTTTTGTTACTTGGCTTGTTAAAAGTAACAAAACATCTTAGCTTTTCCTTCTTTCGTTAAATCAAGGGATTTCATTAAATTTGTACATTAAAAACTATCAATTTTTTTTAATGAACATTATACCAAACAAATGCTCTGTTTTGATCTTCAAGTGCGGGTTCTACTGCAGTCTGCCTTCGCCACTGATACATATAGTTTTAGAAGTAGGATTGAACAAATAAGTAGTATATTCTCTTTACCTGGAAGCTCTCTTAACAATAACAGGTAGATTTTAAAGTTCAAGAAGGGATTAATCACATGAACAACAAGACACGGTACAATAAACACGCAAAAAATTTCTGCCACCAGGTAAACCGACACATTCACAAGAGAAGGCAAAAATTCGCA
The DNA here is from genome assembly GCA_039090855.1 of Macrothele yani. Classification (NCBI taxonomy): domain Eukaryota; kingdom Metazoa; phylum Arthropoda; class Arachnida; order Araneae; family Macrothelidae; genus Macrothele; species Macrothele yani. Next base: position 18,121,156 of record CM076990.1, on the reverse strand, counting down.
TCCTGACACAGAAGCGTCATCTGCGCTGACCTCTTTTTCCTCCTAAAACGTGAGAATCGAACTTCAATTGCAATTTTCAACTTTTCTTAGCACAGCTCCAAAAACGCTCCAACAAAGTGCATTCCGAAAAAAGTTCCATCAGTTAATGTTTCGTGAACATAAACACGAACACTAGCTCCTGCACATACACACTAACGTAGTAATTAGCAGGACTTCATTCAACCTAACAACATGTTGGACTGCCCTTGGCCTTCAAAGAAACCTCTATTCAATATGGCATCGCATCAACGAAGTGTGGATATTGTTCTACAGGTATATTCGGTCAAGCGGATGTGATAGCGTCCGTCAAGTGCCGAATGTTCGCTGGAGGAGGATCCCTGCTATGAATAGCTTCATACCAAAGATGTTCAATAGAATTAAGATCTGAAGACTGTGGAGGCCATTTTAACACTTTGAAATCACTGTCTTGCTCCTGGAAGTATTGTGTGACGATCTGGGGCTTGTTGCATGGGGCATTATTCTTCTGCAAGTAGCTCTTTCCATTAGGAAACACCACGTACATGTATGAGTGTGTCCGATACCACAGGTTTTCATTATGAGTGTGCATTATACCATAGGTGTTCAATGAGGTTAAGTTCTGGAGACTGTGGGGGCATTTTAACATTTGGAAGTCACTGTCTTGCCCCTGAAACTACTGCGTGACGATCCGAAATTGTGGCATGGAGCATTATCCTTCTGCAAGTAGCCTTCTCCATCAGGATACAACATGTACGAGTTTGCCTGACTTGCAATTATATTGAGATACCTAATGGCACCTAAATGCTGTTCCAGAGGTATTAAGGAAGCCAATGTCCACTATGAAAACAGACCCAAGACCGTTACACCACTTCCACCAGCTCGTACAGCGAACTCCAGACAGCTGGGATCCATCGAATGATGCCGTATTTTAGCCCGTCCATCGGCGTGTATTAACTGGAAAAGTGATTCGTCGGACAAGGCCACTTTTTTTACAGTCCTCAAATATCTAGTTTTTGGGGTTCTCGTGCTCACTGCAAAGGAATTTGTCAGGTTTTTTTTCTTGTTTTGTTTTTTATCAGATACGAGTAGTTCAGGAAGAGGTCGTCTGATGTTATAAGCTCATTCGCGTCAATGTGCGGTGGGCTCTGTGCATGCTGAAATTCACCTCTCGGTACCGCTGTTGTATAGGGTACTTTCCTCGCTCTCGGCCCCTGATTTTCCCTTATAACTTGCAAACTAAGGGACGTAATTCAGTGCAATTAGACACGGACCTACGTTGGTGTATGAGAAGCATGGTCAGCGAACTGCCGAGGGCAGCGAACACGCAATCAGCCTTCACTTCATGCAGGCGCGACACATGGGCTAGAGAGTAGCGAATGGCGGCACTACTCTCTAGCCCGTGTGCCGCGCCTGCGCGAAGTTAAGGCCGATAACGTGTTCGCTGCCCTCGGCAGTTGTTGTGACGTATCTGACAGTGCTGTTGTTACGGGATCGTCAACAGTCATCGTGCCTTTATGTTACGAGCAAATTACAGTATGAACCGGTACACAGCGGAACAGCGCGTGTTTATTGTCCGCACGTACTGAGAAACTGCGTCGATAAAGGAGCGACAAAAACAATTTATTGCGCAGTTTGGGGTTCGGAAACCACCTGCAAAATCCTCCATTCAGTAACTGGTGAAGAAACTGGAAACCACGGGAAACACTGTTGGATGTCCACTAAGGAGGACGTCCGAAACTTCCAGAAGCCACGGTGCGGGAAGTGAAAAACAGACTGCTGGCCTCCCCACAGAAGTCTTTTCCTAAACTGTCGCAGGAGATGGGGGTTCCACAAGCACATGTCAGCGAGCTGCAAAAATTAAAAGCAAAAGCTGCATGCATATCGTGTTACTGCTGTGCAAGAATTGAAACCTCCAGACGAACAGAAGACACTGAATTACTGTCATTAGTTCCAGCAGTTTATCAATGCACATCCGGGAATACTGGACTACACGTGGTTCTCCGACGAGGCGTAGTTCCACCTAAGTGGGCACGTCAATTCCCAGAATAGCCGTGTTTGGGCTAGTGAGAATCCTAACATCGCGCATGAGACACCTCTTAAGGATGAAAAAATTGGGGTGTGGTGTGCTCAGTAGCGAAGCCGCATTATTGGCCCAATCTTCTTCCATACAACGGTGGATGCCGCAGTCTACATGGAAATCTTCCATGAGTTTGTGAATCAGTTCGACGACGTGGAACTCCGTACTGGCTATTTTCAGTAGGACGGTGCAACTTGCAACACCTCTAATGTCAGCATGGCTGAAATTGTTTCCTTCTAGAAAGGACGCGCTAAGAATTGTATCAAGTAACCGCTTAGTACAGGGTGTTTCACTCTTTGAAGATCGTGTCCTTTCTAAGGGACTTTGGCCACCAAGGTCGCCTGACCTTATCCCACCGGATTTCTTCCCATGAGGCATGCTAAAAGGGAAAGTGTATCGCAACAAGCCACAGACTCTCATGGAACTGCGGGAAAACATTCGCCAGGAAACTGAGGCTGTGACTCTCGATGTGTTGATGAATACCTTCCGTAACAGGGAGAGGCGTGTGTATGCTAATAGGACCAGTTTCAATACTTGCTCTGAGATTATCATGCTTCTCATACACCAAGGTAGGCCCGTGTCGAATTTCACTAAATTACGTCCATTAGTTTGCAAGTTATAAGAGAAATTCAGCTGCCGAGAGCGAGTGAAACACCCTGTATTCAGCGGTTACTTGATGCAATGGAGCTCGTCTGTTACCTCGCACAATCCTCTCCAGCCGCCGTTGCCCTCGAACAACGACCTGTCGTTTCCGTCCATAGGAAGACTGCTGACTGCTTCTTTCGTTGCTTGTGCATCACTAATTGCACACCCTTGATACGATTGTTCTTGCATAGCCGAGAACTGCCCACCAGCACCCACTATCATGCCTCTTTCACAGTCGCTTAAATCACAAGTCTTGCTCATATTGCTTCAATCTACACTTCGTACAGGTCTGAATCCTTTGCAGTGAGCGGTGTATAAAGACATCTTTACGTCATAGTTGCGTACGCCAGTGAGGATGGCTCGTGTATGATGCAATTGGGTGTTCCTAATAACATGCTTACTTCAGTGATGTCTGTAGTGTACATAATGTGTGTGCATATGTACACTACATAATGTGTGTGCATATGTACACTACTTTGCTATCACAGGTGGCCAATTACTTATCTACCAAAAAGTAATTGAACACCTGTGATAGCAAAGGAAAACGAAGTTTATTCACCTTCAATATTTGGTGGAGCCTCCACGAGCGGCGATTACAGGTGCGACCCTCCGGGGCATACTCTCAACCAGGCGTTGTACGACGGCTAGCGGTATTTTCTTCCAATCGGCTTCGAGAAGACAGGTCAGTTCCTTCACCGATTTCGGACGGTGGGGACACCCCTTAAGTCGACGCTCAAACTATTCCCAGAGGAGCTCGATAGGGTTAAGGTCCGGGCTCTGCGCATGCTAGTTCATTCGATTAACCCCATTGTCACCATACCAAGCCAGGGTGAACCTCGCAACACGACAGGAAGCATTGTCATCCTGAAAGTAACATGGGTCCACCCCGTAAAACTGCCACAACGTAGGAAGCGCATGGTCGTCCAAAATGGTGCAGTAGGTCTCGACGTTGAGTCTACCAGGAATTGCGACCAACGGTCCCGTGCCATACCAGGAGAAACACCCCCATAGCATAATTCCAACGCCACCAAACTTCACAGTTGGCACAATACATTCCGGCAGGAGACGTTCTCCAGGTAGACGCCAAACCCAGACCCTGCCATCCGAACGGTAGAGGGTGAACCTTGATTCGTCGCTCCAGAGAACCTGTTTCCACTGTTCAACGGTCCACTGTCGACATTCTTTGAACTACGTTAGCCGAGCAGCGCTATTGGACTTGGTGATCAAAGGCTGGTGAGCGGCAGCATGTCCATGATAACCGAGCAGATGGGCTACCTTACGGATGGTATTCATCGAAACAACACTCCCGGATGCCTGTTGAAACTCCTCGCGGATGTGGCCCATCGATTTGGTGCGGTTCTTTCGAATTTCTCTGGCCAGCACCCGTCAGTCTCTAACTCCCAGTTTTGTGGGTCTGCCGGGTCGGGGCACATTCCGACAGTCATCTCTCATCTTCCACTTGCCAATCACGTAGGCCACTGTCGATTTTGGGTACTTCAACTCGCTGGTTGGTTGGTTGGTTGGTTGTTGGATTTTATTGGCGCAAGGGCCAGGTTTGGCCAAAGAGCGCCAGACAAAGAACTATCAGCCACAGATTTTTAAAAACGTGGAAAATGATGAAGAACAGACAGGCTTGGTAAAAGTTGAAAAAGAGTATGATGAAAGCTGTGAAGACAAGGTAGTTAATTAGGTTTATATAAAAATTTATTAATTTACTATTATAATTATAATTTTTTTTTTTTTTTTTTTTTTTTTAACACAACTACACAAAGGATGAGTCACTCTCCTCCCCCACACTCCTCTGCAATGCTGGCAGAGGGCGGGGACGAACTGTCACTCTCTTCCCCCCATGTTCCTCTGCAATGTTGTTTGAGGCTGGGGACGAACTGTCACTCTCCTCCCCCCTATGTTCCTCTATAATGTTGGTTGAGGGTGGGGACCGCGCTGAGTCCGAGACAGTTGCAAAGTCGGCCATGAAGGCCGCGACATGTGGATGGACACTGCACACCTTAGAGGATTGAGGGCCGGCTCTCCAGCACGTGCAGGCCTTCCGCTGGGAACTGGAAGAGTCGGTCGTCTTCAAAAGAGAAGGCGCAGACTCAGCTGGTCGAATAAGCTGGAGCTCGGTGAAATCCACCTGTGTCGCTTGTTCAACTGTAGATCGCTTGGCAAGTGCGGCGAGAGCTACAGGGCGCGGAACAAAGGGCTGCACGGGTGGTGGCTGAGACTGAACAACTGCGGCAAAACTACGCTGTCGGGTGTTGGGAATACCCAACTTGGCTTTGGCAGCAGGGTACGAGAGGCCTTCCAGGGTCTTGAGGCGCTGGATCGCCATCTCGTCCTTCCATTTCATACAGTTGCGGGAGTAAGCGGCATGGGCCTCACCGCAGTTAACACAGCAGGCCGCAGAAGTGCAACCTTCCCCGTCATGTTCACCGGAGCCACAATTAGCGCAACGAGCGGAACTCTTACAGAATCGTTGGGAATGCCCGTACCTCTGGCACCTGAAACAGCGCAGAGGACTGGGAATGTACGGGCGAACGCCACAGACCAAGTAGCCAGCCTTGATTTCGGTCGGAACTTTCGGGGAGTTAAAAGTCAAGATCACATTTTTAGACTTAATGAAAGAACCATCACGCCGGAACATCATACGACGTGCAGCAATAACACCTTGGTCTGCAAGTTCAGTCACTAATTCTTCTTCACTGCATGGCAAGAGATCAAATTCCGAAATAACACCCCGAGAGGTGTTAAGAAACAGGTGAGGTGCCACTTTGACAGGAATGCCTTGAAGACTAGTAAGGAAGCAGAAGACTGTTACTCTGAGAAACACTGCAAGTTTGAACAAGCAGGTCCCCAGAGCGAAGCTTCCTCACAGACTTCAAGGGGCCAACCGCAGCGTCCAAAGCTTTAGAAATAAAAAATGGAGATCTGGTGGACAGTCTCTCATTCGGATCGATGGATTCTACAAGTAAGTGTGTAGCATGCGTAGTCACAGCAATCGAGGGGAGACGACGCTTCGGAGCGACTGGTACAGCTGCCGAAGAAGAGGTTCCACATTCTTGGTCCAGGTCAAGTTCTAAAGACCGTTTAAGGGTATGAGACTTGGTAGGTTGAGAAGACGAAGGAGAGTCGTTGTCAACAAACATTTCCTCAGGTGACTTAAATTTGGAGTTTCTCTTTTTGTTTTTGCCCATGGAAAAAAGGAGGAAGATTCGTCTGCAAACTACTCCACCCACCACCGAGTCCTACAAGGGAGAACTGGAGGTCCGCAAGCCGAGAAAATGACGCTGGACACAGTTCTGGAGCTTATACGTTGCAGATATAGTCCGTTGGCTGTGATCACACGCACTCGGCGGACACTTCGGCCTCCTGGTACCGTCATGCCAACGCCTTTGGCATGATCCCACAACCCCGGGCTCACCCTGCCGTGCCATACGACAAAAAAGCCGCTAAAGCCCGGTACACAACTTGGTACATGACTTCTGACTAGAGGTGGGTTAGTCTCTAGCCTCCCGTTTACAGCGAAGCCGGGGTCGAAGAGGAGTGTTGGTACACAGGAGGCACTTTATCCGGTCTCCTGCAACCTCAGCCGCCAGACATCCCATTTCCGCCTCACGGGTCTCCGCACGCGGCAAACATGCAGGTAGGTCTAGTACCCAAACCAGCTAAAAGGAAAAAAAGAAATCTAAAGAAGACAAATCCTGGCAGGGAACCTAAACTGAATCTCAGCAACCTACGAACTGAGCGGTTAATATAAATCAGTTAGTGGTGGAGGGTAACAAAACCACAAGACCGGGGTGTTAGTACATAACGTGGTAGCGATTAGGTAAAGTATACAACACGGGCAACTAGCCAGTGGAGAAAATTAATAAAAACGAAAAAGCGAGACACAAGACCAGCTCGGGATCGTGGGGCCGCGACTCCCCAACAACTGGATGAACAGCCGTCCCTGCAAACACCAACAGCAAAGCGGTGGCATGACATCAGATGTTGACCAGTCACAAGGTCAGCTCGGGCCGTGGGGGCGCCGCTCCCCAAATAACTGGAAAACCAGTTATCCCCGTGCGGGGTCAACTCGCTGGATATGTCACGTATGGATCGGCCATTTCTGTGATACCCGACGATTACACCTTATCGAAATCAGAGAGCTCCAAACTGCGTGGCATCTTGCATGCGACTGGTTGCGTTGTTGTTTCCCACAAGATATTTAACGGCGGCGGCCGTGACGTGTATCAGGGCCGCAGATATCGTCGATTGCAGGGGTGTCCAATTACTTGTTGGTAGATAGTGTATAATTCAGCATCCATTTGGGTCTATAATGCAGATCTATTTTTTGTCTAAAAGTCCAATCTCCCAAAGTATGTTTCATTTTTTATGGTAATTGCTCGTTACCGCAAAAATGAGAAACAACGGTTAAAAAAAAAAGCAGCGGATTTTGATGCATATAACACGCTAAATATACCTCAGCACGAAAGAAATTTTGTCATAAAGAAGCGTACAAACATGTAACTAAAACAATTAAAGTACAAATAACGGCTGCAAATTCGAAGCAACTCCTGGGAAATCACAATAATAAGATATAATCTTTTATCCACGAAAAATAACTGTTTCTGATTACTATGAAATCTAGGGTAAAAAGAAGTGCTTATACCAAACGCTAAAAGCGTGCTATAAATCCGTTTATTCAGTGGCGTAATTTTATGTCTTGCTACTACCCCCAAAAACCCTCCCAGCGGAGAGCGAAAGCTTGGCGACACTCATGTAGATATATGTACGTATTACATCACTGAATAAACGAATTTATACTATGCTATAAGAGTTTAGGACAAACATGGTTGGTGTACATTTAACTGATAAAGGAATGCTTACTTCCTGGGGTACTTGCTATCTGAATCTCAAAGCTGGTGTAAAAGAAATAAACCGTCTGAAAAACATTTCAGTTTTGACTAATAGAACGCCGCCTTCAATTCTTCCACAACAGTAAACATGGATTTTGAAAATACGCGAAAAGATTGGGAATCACATTTCACATCAATTATTTTGACATTAATGAGGTACACCTGGGACACAAAATTATTGGATGAGGTACACATGGACAAAAATTATTGGATGAGGTACACATGGACACAAAATTATTGGATGAGGTACACATGGACACAAAATTATTGGATGAGGTACACATGGACACAAAATTATTGGATGAGGTACACATGGACACAAAATTATTGGATGAGGTACACATGGACACAAAACAAACCGTCGAACGACGCGGTTAATCATCAGAATCTGCGAGAATGACACTAAGTCTAAATTCGCCACTGCTCGTTTCAAAACCTCTGTTTAGGGTGGCAGAATTAGCATGTCTAGAATAGCAGACCTAGCTCTCGAAAATGTTCCACAATTTGTATAATTGTCAAGCTGGTTCTTTCCGATCGGGTCTTCGGGATAGCCAATCGCCATGGGAAATGAAATCAGGCACTTTGTCCTGGAACCACACTTGAGTGGTTCTGGTCTTGTGAGTAGATGTGTTATATGGATATATTTCATGTCATATGAAAATTCCTGCTACATAAAAAAGGTGACATTGAGGATCTCAGGAACTACAGACCTATCAGCCTCCTATCAGTGGTTTATAAAATCTTCACTAAAGTTCTTTCACACCGATTGAAGGTAACACTGGACATGGCTCAACCGAGAGAACAAGCTGGATTCAGGAGTGGCTACAGCACAATAGATCATATCCACGTACTGAGAGAACTAATTGAAAGAGCGAGGAAATATGAACTTCCATTGTGCATGGCTTTTATCGATTATGAAAAAGCCTTTGATTCCGTGAAACCATCAGCAGTTACAATGGCTCTGAAATCCTGCGGTATTGAAGATACATACATTAATATTATTAATAACATCTATGAAAATGCAAGAGCAAAGATTCGGCTGTTTGAAAATACAACACACGTAAAAATTGGAAAAGGAGTGAGACAAGGGGACACCATATCTCCGAAGCTCTTTAATGCCACATTGGAAAATGTCTTTCAATCACTGAACTGGGAAAACAAAAAACAAAGGGATAATGATTAATGGAGATAATCTAACTTACCTTCGTTTTGCTGATGACGTAGTCATTTTTGCAATTACCCCATCAGAGCTGCAGAGTATGATCCAGGAACTTGCTGACAAGAGTAAAGAAGTGGGATTAAAAATGAACTTTCAGAAGACAAAAGTGATGTTCAATGCTTTTACAAGAAATGAAGATTTATCGATTGATGGAGAAAAACTGGAGATAACAGACACGTACGCTTATCTTGGACAGCAGATATCAAGTGAGGGACACATTGATGAAAAAATTAATCGGCGTATAAAACTTGCCTGAAGAGCTTTCGGAAGAAACAGCATAATTTTCAAGAGCAATATGCCATTATGTCTTAAAAGAAATGTGTTTGATCAATGCATCCTTCCAGTGCTTACGTATGGTGCAGAGACGTGTCCCTTAACTAAAAGAGACATACAAAAGCTGCAGACAACTAAAAAAAGCATGGAGAGGTGCATGCTTGGTGTAACCAGGAGAGATAAGAAGAGGAACTCGTGGATCAGAAAAATGACAAGAGTGGAAGACATCATGATCAGAGTTAAATCCCTGAAATGGCAATGGGCTGGACATACTGCCAGAAGGACAGACCATCGATGGACAGCCGAAATTTTAGATTGGATTCCAAGGGACAGGAAAAGACCCAGAAGAAGACCACATGGGAGATGGGTGGATGAAATTCGAAAGTATGCGGGAGTGACATAGTGGAGACTGGCACAAGGCAAACCGTTGTGGAGGAAACTTGGGGAGACCTTCGTCCAGCAGTGGATTGATAATAGTTGACAATGATGATGATGACATGGAAATACTTTTTTGAATATCAGCTATGCACCCTTTCCCCTCCTTCATCCCCCCAGTGGAAGGGACAAACCTCCAGTTTTTTTTTCTGCTGAAGTTAAAACAGAACATTTCATCTCCAAATTTACAGGAAATTCTAGCTGTTATGAAAACTTTTACGAAAATATCTGTGCCCTTATTACTGTAATTTTATAAAAATAAATATATCAATCATTTATGACATTGGTCATTGAAAAAGGAAAACCCTGCTTTAGGGGGAGGGGGAGATCGCCCTCAGTCGCCCCCTGCTGGACCCACTACTGCCTTGAGTGCTCCATTCCAATCAACCGAACATGAAGTTCTGGAGGTGACTGCAATGAATTAGTCACTCAGAATACATTAATACCATCCCTTGAGCTCAGTATTGGTACTATACAAATGTAATAAATATATACATCCACAAAAAAGGGAACGATGTTTTGAACCTAGACACTATTACAAATGTTCCTAATTAATTCATTCTATTTCCCTGACGACAGTCAGAAGCGAGCAAGAGAGCTTTGAGGAAGCGATGAGCCTTCGCTCATCCCTCACGATCGTCATGCTATTATGACGTAAATCAATACTTTCATTTAAGTTCCACGCAGCCCAAAATTATCGACTTTATTTGTCTACGTTTCTTGATAACAGAACAAAGTCTGGCGTAATTCGAAACCGGAAAATGCAAGAGACTTTTTATTGCTTCGGTGTCAGTTTTCCCGGAGAGCGAACGAAGAATACAGTTGCCTATCATGCAAGCCGGAAAGCGCGCTCTCAAAAAGAGGATAAATAATAAAAAAAAAAGCAACGTACGAGAGAATTATGTGACTATTTCCACGAGAAGTGAATAAGCAAGAAGAAGAAGCGATGACGCAGACAATGATTAAAATGTAGATATTAAAGAGAGAAAGAAGATATGCAATTTTAGCAACACGTCTGCATCCATGCTATTTTTCATTATTATAACAAGAGGTTACTTTTTATCTAAAGTAAAACCCATTCTTTTCCAAAAGCCTTAAATTAACCATATTACTCTTGATAAATAATAGGAGTACTTTACATATTAATAAATGTCCAAATGCCCATGAACGTAAAAATGCATAGATACAAAAAAGCATAGTTCAAATAAACCTATACGAGTAACGCCATTGGCAACATACATAGATCCAGAAAATTACGCGACACTGAGTCTAAGAATTAGTTTTGTCTGTCTGCCTCCGTTACCTTGGAAGAGGCAAGTAACATAATACCATGCACCGTAAAAAAAAAAAAAAAAAAATTTGAAATTCACGAGCCATTTTCCATTATTCCTTTCGTGAATTAATGAAGCATATTTCTGACACAATCGTGAAATGATGGAAAGAAACCTGAATTTCATGAATTTTTCGTACGACAGGAAAATTCTGAATTTTCAGAAATCTTCTCGCAATCCCTTTCCTATTTTCACGATAAATTGCCGTCTTACGATATGATAACAGAAATCTCCGCAATTCCTTTCGTACATTAACGGAAAAACTCCGTTCTCACTTTTTCCGTATCCAATATGACGAGAAATTTCTGGTAATAGGAGCGATTCGTGAGAATACTTGAGGTTTGATTAACTGTTAAATTTCAATCCTCTGTCGAAGGATCTGATATTCAAATTTTGCAGCGAGATCGGATATTGCGGAGATTATATCCCATGAATTTTTGTTATTGTGGCACAGGATATTTTTTCTCCTCCCCCATTTTGTGCACCAGCCATTATATATTGTGTTACCCTAAGAAACCGGATACTTAATTTATTGTACAGGTGATGGTATAATGTCTATGAGTCTTTGGACCCCTTAAGACAAAAGCTATGATATCTATCAAAAGTAAATTTTATATTTAGGAGTTTTGTGAAATAATATTATAAAACAGTACATTTCACCTTTTCTTAAATATAGTCATTGTCAGTTTAATAAATTAGCAAAATAATGCAACGCATTGATAATGATACGCTGTCCAACATACCAGAAATTACTACTCAAGTTATTACTCAAGTTATGAGGATAAAGGCTGCGTGAATCTCGCTCCTGTGTCCTGACCTTTGACCCCATTTCGATAATATTCAACAGAACTGGTTCAGTATACCTCCGGAACATGATAAAGTTTTGTCGCAATCGAAGCATTTTTACGTAAGTTCTGACGCATATAAGGGCGATGGAATAGATCACGCTCCTATGTTCTGACCTTTGACCCCATTTCGCCCATTTTCAATAGGGTTCGTCCCCAGTTGTCCCCTGCCACATACCAAAATTTCATCGAAATCGAACCATTTTTACGCGAGTTATCGTGCGGACAGAAGGACAAACAGACAGACAAAGCTGGAGCATATACGCTTCTTAACCTACGGTTGGAAAGCGTAAAAACGAACTCAAGTTCCAAAGCATTCTGTCGCTTGGAAAAATCACGATGAAAAAAAAATAATTAATTTGTGATAAGTCCTCCTACAGTAAAAAAAAATAAAATTAACACAAACCTATTCAAAAAATAATACGCTCCAATCGAAAATTAAATGACTAAATCACTCGCAACAATGACAAAAAAAAAAAAAAAAACGTCAATCATGGCGCAATTAGTTTTGCCATCAACGTGATTCAGGGTTTCGAATCTTTCTGGCTCAGTGGTTAAGGCGCGCGTAATATGTTGAACCAACCCAAACGACGACGGTTCAATCCCCACAGCTGCTAAAGGATTATCTGGTGTAAGGGCAGGAAAATTCAGCGGCTACGATTTTGCGAAATTTCTAAATAAATAAGGAAAAACCTGAAACGGACTTTTCTGAAATAAACGCAATCCCTGACTGCGGAAAATATGTGAAATTACGGAACTTTTAAAAAGGGAAATTTCGTTAAAAGGCAGACACCTACCGGCAACTTTGATGCACGTTATTTTCAGAAATTTTCCGTGAATTCACACCACTTATTTTTTTACAGTGTGTACGGTTTCGTTCTACAACCAATTTTTTAAGTAAATAACCGTCGCTACGGAAAATATAGCAAGACAGAAATCTCATAGAATTGAATTAGATTGCGAGTTATTGGAAGGCAGTAATGTACGAGCAAACTAAATGTGATACATGTCTAGGACACAAATAAAAACCAAAGATATACGAGAGTGGTTGACAGTTCACCTGGAGCTATTGTAACACTCCCGAGTTCTGTACCGATTGCAACAGACTCAGTACGGTAACTCTTCAAGTCAGTAGTGGCTTCGTCCATGTAACGCGTTCCAGCTACGCTATGGGAAGCGTGAAGACTGTAGAGGTGTCACTGAGGGTAGAACAGCGTTGTATTGTTAAATTTCTTTCCAAGAAGAGGGTGAAACCCAGTAAAATTTTGAGGGCCAAGAATGAATAGCAAATGACCTACATGGACATGTGTACGCTAGTACTGTAACAGAAGCGAATTGTTATATGGCTGTTCACTGAGTTATGTTTCTGTGCCCTGGATAAAGGGTTAGTTAGACTTTCGCTTGTAGAGAATTTCCAAGTTCTGGGGTTTTACCTGTATTTTCCCCTGATGATGAAAACAAATTACATAAATACAAGCTAAAATTAATACGGTATAGTTGTTCCTTTGCAGTGAAGAATATGTTTATCCCGTGAAGTTATGGGGAAGATCTTTCAACTTTGTCCTGATTTCTTTGTATGGTTAATTCGATGATCCACTTCTGCTAATTACTTTATTAGGCCTTTCCTTAGTTATCTCGCTACTAAGTTTCCGTTTCCAAATTTGATATCTGTTCGGTTTCACTTTCCAGCAACGGACATTCTTAATCTCTATTTCCCCTCCTAGTTCTCAGAGATCGAAAGCACTCTCTCCTGGCACAGAGATCTAACCTCCAACCTCTCCCTTCCAATGCCAGATCCAAACTGCCCATGCTCATTGTCCCACTTCGCAGAAAGCGCGCGAGATATCTTATAGCGTTCTCTCACAGACCCTTCCCCACTTTTACACTTTTATATATAAAAACTGTACTTCGATGTGCATCATTTGACCTATCAGCTGTTCTTCGACCTACCGCGAAAACTGCCTCCATTAAGTTGAAGATGAAATAATTTTTTGATACCCTCCAAAAAACGATCACTGTCCGCTCACCCCCTTGTAAACCATAAAATCATAAAACCGTAGGCGATTCCCACGGATCGGACAGTTTAGAAATGAAAGACAGTGCCCTGCATCATTTGCACGGAATTAGGGTTAATGAGACTGTCTCCAAATAAGCGCTAAGGGAGATGATTTAAAGTTTACCGTTGTTAAAATCTATGATCCCCTAGTTACAGAACACCGATTGTGTGCAGCAGGCTATTTTGGAAAACAGGAGAGTAACAGTATGTGATATAGCTCTGGCAGTAGTGAACATCAGTGTTGGTCGTGTGGGAAAAATTCACCCATAAGCATGTGCTGTTCTGAAAGGTGTATCCATATTGGGCACCAAAGGCGCTGACATTTGATCAAGGGTCGTTTGGTGTCGCCATCCGGACAGAGCTTTTGCATCGCTTTAAATCCGAGGGGGCACCCCGGTCGCGCAGTGGTCTAAGCGATAGCCTCTGATCATTCGTCCGAAAAGGGCCCGGGTACGAATCCCGGTGAGGCATGGATGTTGTGTTTGTCTTACGGCACTGGCTCTCTCCCTTCCCTAGAACCAGTGGCCCTAAATCAGGGACGGGCGACTGCTTATAACCAGCTGAGTTGCTAACGGTGGTCGTTAAACCTCCACAATAATAAAAAAAAATCCGAGGGAGATACATTTCTGCAGCAGATCGTGATCAGTGACAAGACTTGCGTTGATCAGTTTACTCCAGAAAACAAGCAAGCCAGCTGTGAATGGCGCCACAAGGTTCCTCACAGCCGAAGAAGCTGGAGGCAGTGCCGTCTGCAGGAAAGCTAAAATGGTTACTTTATTTTGGGATGCAAATAGAGTTACTCCTGGTGGATTTTCTTGCATGGGGAGGTACAATGAAGCATTGCATTATGCTACATATGTAAAAAAAGCGGGGGAGCTTCGACCTGCTACACAAAAGAAGAGGCCAGAAAAATAGTCTAAACCGATCAACCTGATGCATGATAATGCTAGGGAGCACACGGCTTACCTGGCAATGACAACTGTGGCGTTAATGGGCTAAGAAATATACTTAGCCATTCACCCTACAGTCCCGACTTTACTCCAAGTGATTTCAATCCGTTTGGCCAACTTAAGGAGCATTTAGGAGGAACGAAATTTATTGTAGATGAACAACTACAGGATTGTGTCCTACAGAGGCTATGGGGGCAACCCAAATCTTTCTACATGGCTGGAATGTAGTCTTCCACGGAGATGGGACAAGTGTGTTAACGTTAAAGAAGAGTACCTAGAGAAAGACCCATAGTTTCGCAAGTGTGTTCCCATTCAGCGTATCATCCTAAAAAAATCAACGCTGAACAATCTACGTACATAGATTCAGATAGTGAAGATTTAAGAAATGAAGGAAGCTATTGAACGTTTCGAACTGCAAGAATAGTGATTCAGCTGACTGGGTTATAGTGACCTGGGCACTTCAATCGAATATTCGGTCATTCGGAGTCCGGTTAATTACAATTATTGTTTTCATGTTAGAGTAGAACAAGTTAGTAAAATCGTGCAATGCATTGATTATGATACGCTTTCCAACATGCCGGAAATCATTACTCAAGTTATGAGGTAATGGCTGTGAAATAAATATCGCTCGTGTGTCCTGACCTTTGAACCCATTTCAATGATATTATACAGAACTGATTCAGTATACCACCGGAACAACATGATAAAGTTTTGTTGCAATCGAAGCATTTTAGTCAGATTATGAGGATAATGGCTGTGGAATAAATCTCGTCCTGTGTCCTGACCTTCGACCCCATTTCGATGATATTCAACAGAACCTGTTCAGTGTACCTTTGGAACAACATGATAAAGTTTTGTCGTAATCGAAGCATTTTATATAGGTTATGACGCATAAGGGCAATGGAATGAATCCCGCTCCTATGTCCTGATCTTTGATCCCATTTTGTCCATTTTCAATAAAATGTGATCCAAGATGGTCCCCTACCACATACTAAAATTTCATCGAAATCGAAACATTTTTACGCAAGTTATGAACTATAAGGGCAATGGAATGGATCCCGCTCATATATCGTGACCTTTGACCCCATTTCGCGCATTTTCAATAGGGCTCGTGCCCAGGTGGTTCCCTACCACATACTAAAATTTCATCGAAATCGAACCATTTTTACGCAAGTTATGGCGCATAAGAGCAATGGAATGGATCCCGCTCCTATGTCCTGACATTTGACCCTGTTTCGCCCATTTTTAATAGGGTTCGTTCCCAGGTGGTCCCCTACCACATACTAAAATTTCGTCGAAATCGAACCATTTTCACGTGAGTTATCGTGCGGACGGACAGACGGACGGATAAAGCTGGAGCATATACGCTTCTTCAACCTACGGTAGGAAAGCGTAAAAATGGAGGTAAAGAATGGGAGCAAAAGAAGGTGTGAAACACAGCCACCCAAGTGAGAAAAGCAAGAGCCAAAATGTATTTCAAAAGAGAATCCGAGAATGCCTCAGACTCGCAATAACTTAGCAGAGAGACTAAACACGTCACGAAGCATTACCAAAATACAGTACTTCCTGAATAATGCTAATCGCCGGTTAGAATGGACTCTGAGAGGATGTTTGCTTTCCCCTTTCCTAGAACTTTCCTGTGAGGCTTCTCTTGAACGAGGCACGAACGCACCGCAAGATTGTCGCGAAGTTCCCTGACAGGCACACAAGATGAATAAAACAAAAAAACCAGCGGATTCAGAGAAATGTTAGAACGAACATCTTCCATATTTGAAAGGAAAAAGCTGACATATCTGACAAGGCACGAAGCAGTTGAAGTCAGGCTAGAGGGCTTAAAAGACGGCAGAAAACACCCAATCGGAGGCAGAAAATATCGACGACTTTGAGAGGCCCCTACGACTAATCGCCTGTAGAGTGGCCCCATTTGTCGAAAGTCCTCCGAGGAAGCTACATGATTGCCGTTCACTCTTAGCAAACGAATTATATAGAATTATTAAAAATAATTTTTAATATTATTAAATATATATACAGTATATACACAGTCGAGTCACATTATGGTGACCACATCCTACTTTTGACGTCAACAGCTCGTAGCCAATGAAAGACGGCACGCGTCGTGACCTGGCTTGGAGGGTATATAAGGTACGCTGTAGGCAATCTGAAAAACACGTGGCCGCGGGTGGCCTAGGGGGCAACGTTCGTGACAACCACAAAGGGCCTCAGGTTCGATCCCAGCAGGTACAAACGCTCGATCCACGAAATATCGATCCACGGGTACTCTAGCCCAAATCTCCTAGTTTCCTATTTCTAAGGGCTGTTTAAGACCTGGGGTCAGACACTCCCTTCCTAAAATCCTGTACATATGATCATATCTGAAAAACACGGGTGTCCTAGTGGGCAACGTTCGTGACTGCCACGGAAAGGATCTCAGGTTCGATCCCAGGCAGGTACGAACGCTCGACCCACTAAATATTTAACGTGCATCGGATGGGCACGTTAAGCCGTCGGACCCCGGGTACTGGCAGTCCCGTAATAAATAATGGCTTCTTCCTTTCTCTTTCTACTTCGCTTCCGTGTCACTTTACTATCGGGCACTCTAGCCCAAATCTCCTAGCTTCCTCTTTCTAAGGGCTGTTTAAGACCAGGATTCAGACACTCACTTCCTAAAATCCTTTACATATGATCATCAATCTGAAAACACACTCATCACTCACTCGTTGCTGTCATGGATAAAAGGAGCGATTTATCAGATTTGCAAAAAGGTATGATTATCGGCTTTCGGGCCAAGGGTGGCAGTATTTCTGAAACAGCGAAGTTTGTGAACTGTTCGCGTGCTACTGAGGTTATAGTGTATCGTGATTGGAGGAATGGCATCATTGCGAATAAGCGATGTGGAAACTGCGGAGCACCACGTGCTATTGATGTGAGAGGTGAACGTCGGTTTCGAAGGCGAGTGGGGGATGATCGACACGTTACAGTGGAGCGACTCCCTGGCCGAATGAACCAGGGGGCTACCGGAAGTGTGTGTAAAACGACAGTTCAGCGAACTCTGTTGCGTATGGGGCTCCGATGCAGACGGATGGTCACTGCACCTATGCTAACGAAGGTGTATCGGCAGAAAAGGCTTACATTTGTACGGCAGTATCGGAATTGGACCTCCGCGGATTGGCAAAGAATTGCCTTCTCCAATAAGCCACGTTTTCTGCTTCATCGAACGGATAGACGTTGGCGTATAAGGCGAGAAACATCGGAGAACAAACACTCTTCAACTATTGCTGAAAGAACGCAAGCTGGTGGGGCAGCGTTATGGTCTGGGGAATGTTTTCGTGGCATTCTCTGGGTCCACTCATACAGGGGCGGCGGAAAGTGAAGTTCGTTGACCGGGCGCGAAATTTCGGATCGTTGTGCACCCTCTCCCTTCCCGGAACAAACAGAAGAAAAACAATGCCTAAGGAGCTTTGTTGGGGATTAAGACCACCTGACCGAGAAACATCGGAGAACAAACACCTAGAGGAACTTTCTAAAGTACACAACAATGGCTGAAATTATTGACCGGGCCCAGGCTCTGATGGCTCGGGCGGTTCCGTCGACACTGCACTCATAGTGGTGGAAGGCACTATGAACCGAATTCGTTATGAATTCATCCTTGCAGACCACGTGCACCCATACATGTTGATTGTCTTTCCTGGGGCGGGTAGGGTCTTCCAGCACAACAATGCGACGTGCCATACAGGTAGAAATGTATGAGAGTGGTTGGAAGAGCATGATGAAGACTTCAGAGTACTTCCCTCGCCCCCTAATTCCCCAGACGTAAACCCAATTGAGCATCTGTGGAATTACCTCGATTGTGTTGTTCGCTCCATGGATCCTCCACCACGCACCCTCCAGCAGCTGTCAGATACACTGCAGTCAGCATGGCTCCACATACCTATTGAAAAACATTCCAGCACCTTATTGAGTCACCCCAAGCCCGTTTAGCTGCTATCCGCGCTGCACACGGCGGTTACTCTGGATATTAGCTGGTGGTCACAATGACTCGACCGTGTGTATAATATATTTTTAATATTATTATATTTTTTAATACCGTTAAAAATTTTATATTATATTAAATTATTTGACGGCTTGATAAGGAAAAAACAGCATCCTCGAAAATGTTCATAAGAAATAAGGCGGAAATGCACCATCCCCTGTGCACCAAAGTTTCACCATGGATCCACCTTGCTTCAATA
This sequence comes from Macrothele yani, assembly GCA_039090855.1. NCBI lineage: Eukaryota > Metazoa > Arthropoda > Arachnida > Araneae > Macrothelidae > Macrothele > Macrothele yani. Next base: position 18,102,177 of record CM076990.1, on the reverse strand, counting down.
TGAATAATCAGCTCGAAGATGATGTATGTATCAATAAAGAAATAAAAAATATGTGCTATCTACCCCTAAAGGATGTTTTATCAGGTGATGGCAAAATCAAAAGATTTATATCGCCAAGATAAAAACAAAAGCAGATTTAAAAGCCTGATTAGTGTCGCCCTTAACCGCAGCGAACGGTCGTGCCACAGATTAAACTGGTTACGTTCTTTACTTCAATTTCAATGCACTAAAAAAAAAAAAAAAAAAAAAAAAGAATGGCTGACCTAGGTTATAAGAAGGGGTGGCCTAGCTTATAAGAGGGGGTGGTCTAGCTTATAAGAGGGGGTGGCCTAGCTTATAAGAGGGGGTGGCCTAGCTTATAAGAGGGGGTGGCCTAGCTTATAAGAGGGGGTGGCCTAGCTTATAAGAAGGGGTGGCCTAGCTCATAAAAAGGGGTGGCCTAGCTTATAAGAAGGGGTGACCTAGCTTATAGATAACACCTTCTCCTCACCATTCAGTTTTCATAGTCCGTGTGTGTAAAGTTGTAAATACACTAGTGTCTAAAAGTTTGCTACAGTTAAAAAAAAAAAAAGACATTTTAGAACAAACGAAAGGGGGAGAGAAAGGTAATGAAATAAAGTACCGAGGTCGTGGAAATAAATGTACAAATATGGAAATCATGACCCATTATCCAAGGAGGGGGTCCGGACTCCTCCCAAAGGTTATCCAACAACAACATAAAAAGGGATTTTTTTTTCAAATTATTTTGTCTTAATAACTGTCCACAAAATTATTTTAGAGGAAGCAATAAACAAATCTGTAGTAGGGCAGGGGCACCTGCGCCCTCCGAACGTGCCCCTACCCTCATGTCTGGGCCTACGGCTACCTATGTATTAAATAAAGGCAGTAAAGGAATTCTTAAGCTTCTTTGTGTAGTCTATTAAAATTAATAAATGAATATAGAACGGTTTGTTTATTAACGATCTTCAGGGAAAGTTTTTGTGTAACTTAAATTGGCAGTTTAATATATTTCTATAAATTTTGCATTTGGCCTTTTCATTTATTTCTAGTAACAACCCTGATTTATTATTTTACTTCTATTATATCAGTTAAATTTGTCTCTGTAATTTCAGGGTTCCCCCTCCCTCCCCAAGAGACATGGCATAGTAAAATGTACATTTTGTATTCGGCAGGTTAGTACAGCATATGGTCAATACAACGTGCCACCTACATCTGCTATGTATAAATAATTCTTAGTTTTTGCTAAGAAAACTACCCCCCCCCTCTCCCCCAAAACAAAATTCCTGGATACGTGCCTGGTTCCCTCCTAGTAGTAGAAATTGTTTTTTATTAAAATAGTATGTCAAAAAGTTGGCAAGTGGATATGTTTACACGCGTTCGTATTATCGGAATGGTGGAATACGGGAAGACGCAGAGTAATGTTGCCAGATCCGTCTCTCTGGAACGTTTGACGTCACACAACACATTGTTGCGTCATCACTTATCGATAAATTCATGTCAAAATGATAGCCTGATATATAATAGCACGCGATCACTTTTAGATGCCAAGGTGATCGCGTGCTAATTTGAAAAACATTGGACCATCGATGACTCGAGTTCTATTTACCCGTTCTACAAAATTCGAATGGAAATCTTCATATCACGGCAAGTTGAGTTTCTATATTTATTTAATTTAGCACAATTTGAATATTAATTTGTACGCTTTAATTATTTTTTTTACTTTTAAATTTGACTAATTTGCCGAGTTTAGTGCTGATTTTATTAAACATTTTGCAAAATATCGATCTATCTAAACGCTCTAACGTACAATAAAAACTGAAATTTTCCGATGTCGAAGTGAGCACAAGATTGCATCTAAAAGCAGATATCGCCCCAACAGCACATTGTCGAGAATTTACGTAGTTCCGATTTGTAATACCAGATGTAGCATTATTTTGTAGAAAAAGCTTCGGTATGAAGCTTCAAACTAAACTTCGGATAGGACAGTCTAAAACAAGCCGTGAGCGGAAAAACATGTGTGCCGGAGAAAAAGAAATTTAACGCGAAAAATAAAAGCAAAAGTTATTAAGGTAAGTTTACGCGAAAACAACTGGACTACAAGGGAAAATGTTGAACAACAGCAAATATTTCGCGCAGAAAATTTTTTGAAAAACGGAAATAAATAGCATATAATTTTCAGTTTTAACATGAATGAGTTCGTACTATAAGTTTTTAGTATGTTTCTTTACAAAAAAGTCGGCATCTGTTTGATTTGTTTTCAATCTGCTTCAATTAAAAATTTCACCGCCTTAGGACGGGAAACATCCCCTATACATTGATATTGATTTAAAGCTTAAAAACAATTGCTTAGGTCATATAGACTAGTTATAAATAATAAAATAGCACTGTCACAGACTAAAACGGAGAAAAATGAGGTAAGCATGTTTAATTTTTCTTTTACTGAACCAGTAGTTATTTTGTGAGCACCTCTCTAAAAAGCAACACGAACGATCTACACGCACCATCTTCTGGCACCGGAATTAATTCCCTGTGCTCAGAGTGCACTAACCCAGATGCAACGGAACTAATTTGAAGGAAAGGTCAAGCATATACGAAAATGTTGCTAATATTTTTGTTTTCGCTTGTTTGCTTTAAGTGGATCTGGATGCTTCTGAAGGACAGCTAAATGAATATGTAAGATCCTTAATGAAAGATTATCTGAAGATGCTGATATTAACCTTGCTCTGTAGATAAAGCATTTCCGTGATTACATCACGGACAAAAACAAAGATGCGGGACACTTAAAACATCAGGAGCTTTACTACACGAAATCACGATCACAAATAAATTTCACTTCGTTTTCCCTGATGCACAAGCAAAACTACGACTATTTTTGAGTCTAATGTTTACAAACGACACAGAAAAAAGATCGTTTTCACATTTAAAACAGAAAAAAGAATCAGCTGCGGACAACGGTGTCGCATGAAAAGCTCTCTGCGACGTGCAACACGTGCATCAAAAGCGACACACTTCATAGCTTAACCTTTGAAGACATAATAAATGACTGCACTTCCAAAAAGCCAGTTTTAATGTCTCGATTAATCTGTTGTGGAAACATTGACAGCCTTACGCATTAGTACGGTCATTAAGAAACAAATTGCCATCCATCTCTTCAGTTTAATATTTATTTTTCAACCTTCACTGTTCAGACAAAATATAATTTATTCGAATTTTAGGGGCGTCATGCACTCGCCACAACTAAGGGCCTCATACGACATAGCTCAGGACCTGGTCAAAACTGCTGAAGTTCTCACAAAATGCGCATATCACGAGAGAGAGAGAACGTGCTTTTTTTCTTTTTATTATAAAATGAACCCTCTTATTTATTATTTTACTATTATTATTTGTGAACCTCTTTGTTATAGTGAACTTTCTTTATTATTTAAAAAGGTTTCACTATAACAAATCTCATCTCAAAAGGTCATGGGTAGACCCCGACCAGCCATCGACAACAACATCGAAGCCCAATATATCCACGGTAAAAAGTTGACCGGCGGAGGCTCTTACGGGCCATTCGCTTAGCTACCATGCCCCAGACATGCTCGATCGGGGACATATCCGGCGAACGAGCAGGTCAGGGAAGAAGTAATAATAATAATATTTTTTTTATTCTTGCTGTTACATTTAAGATTTATGAATGTACAGCAGTATTCTGTATTTCAGAGAACAGCAAGGGAGAATAAGGGAAAAGGCCTCAGAGAGTCCTGACTTCCCGAATATGTAGATAAGCAAGCACACGTTCATCAAACACAGCAGTAATGTTAAGCGTTAGTTATATTGTTATTTGTTTTTTTATTATTATTATGTTTTTTAATTTAATGCATCAAGTATTGTTTTAGTTTATTTTTGAATAAGTTATTTATTATAGTCAACTCAACAGGCAGTGCATTCCAAAAACTGAGGACCTACATAATTTAAGCTCCGTTTCATCATGAGGGTTCTTGGATGTATGGGTCTTAATAATGATCTATGTCTCGTTTTGTAGTCATGAGCACGAAAATTCAATTTAATGATATCTGTGTGTAGATTTTGTTTAATTCTTTGGAACATTAATTTACCGATTTTAAAGTCAAATAATTGCTTAAAAGATCTCAATAGACGATGTCATCGCTCTGTCCACATTATTTATAAACAACGCATAGCAACTGAAAAATTGTTCTCCCGACACCGCTGAGATCGAACTCCTGATCTCTCGATAACTCGTCTATTTACATTACCTCCACGTATTTGAAATATATTTCCCATTTTGCTAAACAGATAAAATTCCATAATGGTTGGAGTTGACATGAGTACGGTGATAAGTGAAAGGTTGGAAGTTGAATGAAGACTTCAAAGTACTTCTCTGGCCCCCTAATTCCCCAGATATAAACCCAGTCGAGCATTTGTGGGACCACCTCGATCGTGTTGTTCGCTCTATGGATCCTCCACCACGCACCCTTTAGCAGATGTCAGATGCACTGCAGTCAGCATGGCTCCACCAAGGAGGTTAGAAGAAGAGGAGGTGAAGGAACCCGTTTTGAGTGAAGCCAAAACAGGTCAGCTGTTTCTGTCCTCTCTCTCTGAGGTGCTGGGAGTCTGCGCTGCGAGAGTTCGGGAACGTGACGTCACTTCCTGTGGCTTAAGCAGTTTTGCTTAGCGCATGCAAACCAAGGATGGAAAGAAGGAATATTTCAGACTTCTTATTTCTTAACATTAGGCTTTTGGTTATATATTTTAAACGTGGTTACTTGCACATTGGCAGTAAGTAACCATGCGCACTATGCACTTCCGCTCAAAAAATCATTATTTTGTTCAATTTTTTAAAGAAATACCAACACATGTTTTCCTGTTTTTTCTGGAAGTTTTTATTATGGGAATGAATATTTCAGCCTCAATTTTTTTCATGCCTGTATGGGTAGAGTAAGGGTCCGAACAACCCGTTCAAAATCACGATTTCCCCATAGAGGTATACAGGAGATTCTTAGGTTGGGCGCATTGGCGTAGTAGCTGATAAAAAGTGGCGTCACGCCAGAAGCACGGGGAGAGGGGCTGATGCCACCTCCTCTTACTTCTAACCTCCTTGGGCTACACATACCTGTGAACACCTTCCAGCACTTTATTCAGTCAATACCAGCCCATCTAGCTGCTGCCCGCACTGCACACCGCGTTTACTCTGGATATTAGCTGGTGGTCACAACAATGTGACTCGACCGTGTATAATAAATTAGAACGTGAGAAATCGTTGAAGAACTGGAGTATGATAAACCCATAGATGATTGTGCGCCACTGTTAAAATAAGAATGTTTCACTTTATTTGAAAAACGTACCATCCCTGTTTAAATTTACACACATTGCAGCAGCTATATTGGGGAAGGGGAAGGTATTGACTGCAACATTATTCCCCCGATCAGAAGGACTGGTCAGTTTGTATCAGATAAAGGATAAAATGTAAAACAAAATTCTCTGACAAAAACTTTCTTTAGAGCCTTCGGATATTAATACTCTGACAGTTTCCTAGTTTCAAAGTTTTTTATTCAAGCAATTTTTCACATAAGCTTCCATATGTTATTCTTTTTAACCGTTTAAGTACATTTAGCATAGTAATAATTATTATTATTACTTTTTATTGTTTTAAATAACCTTTTTTTTCGATTGGAGGTTTAACGACCACCGTGAGCAACTCAATGGGCTATAAGCAATCGCCCGTCCCTAATTTAGGGTCACTGGTTCCAGGAAAGGGAGAGAGCCAGTGCCGTAAGACAAACACAACATCCATGCCTCACCGGGATTCGAACCCGGACCCCTTTCGGACGAATGATCAGAAGCCATCGCTTAGACCACTGCGCCACCGGGGCGGCAATAACGTTTATGCCACGTTAGATGCTAAAGTTTTCTCCATTTTCTTCTGCCCCTCCATGCATCCGCTTTTCCATATAAGAGGGCCCCGCAGATATCGTTGGCACAAGGACGCAGAAATTGAAGTGACGGCCTTGCCATGTAGCAAGAAAACTCTAAAACAAGAACCACATTGCCCGGTAGGATAATCAAATCCGTATTTTCCGATTTCCCATTAAGTATGCTTACCGCTTCCACAACAAAACATTGAATCTACACAATGAATCAAATAGTTCAATAGGGCATCTCTGTGCCGAAAAAGTAAGCTGCTTGTTCCGAGGAAACCTGAATATGTGTGAGTGAGCCCCACACATCCTCTTTTTGCCTACAAGTAGGTGGCCTGCTTTCAACTCTGCATACCTGAATGTACTCAAGGCATAGACACTTGGAGTGTATGGCGGAGAGAGTCTCTTGCACAACTCGCTTGTTAAGCATCTGATGTACTCTCTCCTCCCCATTGCTTTTCCATCAACATTCTTCTTTGCCTACAAGTAGATGGCCTGTTTCAACTCTGCAGACGCGAATGTACTCAAGGCATAGCCCCTTGGTGAATAGCGGAGACAATCTCTTGCACAATTCGCTTTTTCAGCATTCGATGTGCCCCCCGTTGCTTTTCCATCAACGTTCTTCTACTAGCACGCTAAGATTCCTGCGCTATTGCAATTTCGTCCAGTACACCACCATTTCTATCCCTTCATTCCAGAACAGTGGGAAACCCATTTTCTCTGCCTCGTTAAATACGAGAAATTCATTAAATTTTGTTCGTTACAAACGACCAAATTAGCTTTGAATTAATATTACACCAAACAAAATTCCTTGTCTTGCTCGTTAAACTCGAGAGTTCGCTAAATAGGGGATAGTTATATGCGTGTCCTACTGTATTACGAAACACACTAACATACACGAATGAAGGTTAATGCAGCAAATATAAAGTCACGAGTTGAACTGAAAGGGAGAAAATAAGTTTGCACTACATTACCGAGAATTGTCATTTTGGAAGAACACGGATTCTTGCAACACATAACTCAATACACAACACTGCTTTCACGAAATGCATGAAGAAGAATTGTTTGTACCTCTCTCTCTCTCTCCTTCTCTCTCTCTCTCTCTCTCTCACACACACAGACATACACAAAGCTCGTCAAAACAGCAAAGACAGAAACCCCAAAGCAAAACGACCAATCACACAACACCATTGGTTCCTGAGATAAACCGATTGGCACCACAATGTTTCGGATTGCTCAGGATTTTGCAGTCAGGGTTGAAAATAAGTTTATCCAAAACAACTGAAGGCAACAAAATGCCTATTCTGGGTAGAAAAATAGTGAACAAGAAACAACATTAAGGGAAAAACTGAAATGGGGACGAATAAATCTCGTTGTTGAGAACTCGGTCTTGTAAATTCAACTGGAAGCACAGTCTTCAGAAATTCTGAATAAATATTTAGTGCGGTTTGAAATAACGGTGATAAAAACAAACGACTCAAAACACCTGATAAGACACAGCCGGATGTCAAGGAAGCATTGTTAGCGCGACATAAGCTCTAAATATAAAATCAGATTGGAAATTACTTTTATTTTTATTTAATGCTATACAAATACGTGAGTTCCAGTTGCATACTTTAAAGAACTATTCGTAGGCTGGGGAACCAAAAATGTTTTCTTGGACCTCTCGACTTTTCTGTCCTAACCGCAGGACAACCATTTTGCATGAACTATGAAATACAACACGTTACTGAAAACGAGAGTGCCATAGCTGATGTTTGTATGTAAGTTCATTACTTCTAATGAAGAAGGCATTTTAGACGTCGAAGTATCTACAATTCAGGTAGATCTAATTTCATTTGAACCCCAGGGCAGCCAAACTAGATCAGTATTTAATCTGAATGAAAAGATGCACTGGTGTCCAAAAGTTAAGCGTAATTAAAAGAAAAAAATGACATTTTAGAACAAACGAAAAGGGAGGGGGAGAAAGGTAATAAAATAAAGTACAGAGAACGTGGGAATATGCGGGTATGGAAACCATAACACACTACCATGTGGCGAACGACAATTAGGTTAAAAGGCGCAGCAGCACATTTGTGGAGTTGAGAAAGTGTTGCAAAAATGCGAAAAGTGACATTCCTTGTTGTCATCGCTCCTTCCTAGTAGTAGAAATTACTTTTAATTAAAACAGTTTGTCAAAAAGACAACAAGTGGATATGTTTACACGTGGTCATATTATCCGAATGGTGGAATCCGGTCAGACGCAGAATAACGTTGCCAGAGCCACTGGCGTGAATCAATCCATAGTATCCACTTAGAAGAAGGTACCAGGACATTGGAGATGTTAATTATCAATCTGCGGAAGGTCGTCCACGGATTACAACGGATCAGGATGATAGGTATGGCACTAACAGCATGACGTAACAGGAGCAAAACCACTTGCCTTAGAGCTGTCTGTGGCTCGGGGACCAGCTGCTTCAGGGCAAACAATACAGACGGCTCAACGAACAAAAACTATTGACGAGAAGACCTGCAGTATGCATCCCACTCACTCCGTTAAGAAGAAATACCAGGATACTATGGTGCAGACAACATCGAGACTGGGACGAAAATCAATGGGTCAATGTCCTCTTCTCCGATGAATCCAGGTTCAGTCTCGATAGTGACAGCCATCGTGTTCTCACGTGGAGAGAAACGGGAACTTGTTATTCCCCTACAAACGTCCGAGAAAATCACCATTATACAGGTGGTGCTGTACTTATCTGGGGTAGCATTATGTTCAACGGGCGCACACAGCTCCATGTTTATTCTGCAGATCTGAGAAATAGAAACGAAATCTTTGTTCCCTACGTGAGGTTTTTTCAGGGTGGTGTTGGCCCAGATTTCCTGTTCATGGAAGATAACGCGAGACCTCACAGAGCTGCTACTGTCGATTACTATCTGGAAAGTGAAGATATCCACCGTATGCCCTTGCCAGCGCGTCCCCCAGACCTCAACCCAATAGAGCACGTGTGGAGAGCACTGCAGGTCGTCAACGTTCTGTCCGAACTCTCGAGGAACTCCTACCTGCTTTTGTTCAGAAGTGGGATTAGCTGTCATAGAGTCTTCTTGTTTCACTTGTCAGCAACACGAGACACTGGTGTGATATTTGCATCGCTGTGAAAGGTCACCATATGCCTACGAGAATCCCGTCAGAAGCGTACAACTCAGACTGTCTGCTCCCAACAGTGCAGCATGGTGGTGGTTCTGTCGTGCACTGGGCGGGCATATTGTGGTTTTCAGCAGGTTTCCTGATCACGTTGAAAGAACGGATGATAACAGGGCATATGAAACCATTTTGGCCGACCAGCTCAGGTATTGTTTCCTGCAGGGGATGCTATCTATCAAGATGATAACGCCGCAATTCACAGAGCCCGGAGTGTCTAATCATGGTTTGAGGAACATGAGGACGGACTTTCACGCCTTCCTTGGCATCCCCAATCACCAGACTTGAACATCATCGAGTCACTGTGGCCTGTGTTGGAAAACAGAGTAAGATCCCGTTATCTTCCTCCTGCATCTCTCAAGGACCTGGAGCAGTTTCTGCATGAAGAATGGTGATACATACCACTATACACCATCCACGATTTGTATGCGTTCATTCTAAGGAGGATCAGGCGGTTTTGAATGCCAAAGGGGGTCCCACACCTTACTAGGTACGTAAAACCTTCTTTTCCTTGGTGCTCACACTATTCTGTTCAACCCTTGTACCTCTGCACATTTTGAAAATTTAACACTTTTTCTTTATTATGCTTTGCGCATTTAGTTCCTCTGCCTTCTCGTTTTGAAAATTTAACACTTTTTCTTTATTATGCTTTGCGCATTTAGTTCCTCTGCCTTCTCGTTTTGAAAATTTAACACTTTTTCTTTATTATGCTTTGCGCATTTAGTTCCTCTACCTTCTCGTTTTGAAAATTTAACACTTTTTCTTTATTATGCTTTGCGCATTTAGTTCCTCTGCCTTCTCGTTTTGAAAATTTAACACTTTTTCTTTATTATGCTTTGCGCATTTAGTTCCTCTACCTTCTCGTTTTGAAAATTTAACACTTTTTCTTTATTATGCTTTGCGCATTTAGTTCCTCTGCCTTCTCGTTTTGAAAATTTAACACTTTTTCTTTATTATGCTTTGCGCATTTAGTTCCTCTGCCTTCTCGTTTTGAAAATTTAACACTTTTTCTATATTATGCTTTGCGCATTTAGTTCCTCTACCTTCTCGTTTTCAAAATTTAACACTTTTTCTTTATTATGCTTTGCGCATTTAGTTCCTCTGCCTTCTCGTTTTGAAAATTTAACACTTTTTCTTTATTATGCTTTGCGCATTTAGTTCCTCTACCTTCTCGTTTTGAAAATTTAACACTTTTTCTTTATTATGCTTTGCGCATTTAGTTCCTCAGCCTTCTCGTTTTGATAATTTAACACTTTTTCGTTATTATGCTTTGCGCATTTCGTTCCTCTACCTTCTCGTTTTGAAAATTTAACACTTTTTCTTTATTATGCTTTGCGCATTTAGTTCCTCTGCCTTCTCGTTTTGAAAATTTAACACTTTTTCTTTATTATGCTTTGCGCATTTAGTTCCTCTGCCTTCTCGTTTTGATAATTTAACACTTTTTCTTTATGTTTCGCGCATTTAGTTCCTCTGCCTTCTCGTTTTGAAAATTTAACACTTTTTCTTTATTATGTTTTGCGCATTTAGTTCCTCTACCTTCTCGTTTTGAAAATTTAACACTTTTTCTTTATTATGTTTTGCGCATTTAGTTCCTCTACCTTCTCGTTTTGAAAATATAAACACTTTTTCTTTATTATGTTTTACGCATTTAGTTTATCTGCCTTCTCGTTTTGAAAATTTAACACTTTTTCTTTATTATGTTTTGCGCATTTAGTTCCTCTACCTTCTCGTTTTGATAATTTAACACTTTTTCTTTATTGTGTTTTGCGCATTTAGTTTATCTGCCTTCTCGTTTTGATAATTTAACACTTTTTCTTTATTATGTTTTGCGCATTTAGTTCCCCTACCTTCTCGTTTTGATAATTTAACACTTTTTCTTTATTATGTTTTGCGCATTTAGTTTATCTGCCTTCTCATTTTGAAAATTTAACACTTTTTCTTTATTATGCTTTGCGCATTTAGTTCCTCTACCTTCTCGTTTTGATAATTTAACACTTTTTCTTTATTATGTTTTGCGCATTTAGTTTATCTGCCTTCTCGTTTTGATAATTTAACACTTTTTCTTTATTATGTTTTGCGCATTTAGTTCCTCTACCTTCTCGTTTTGATAAATTAACACTTTTTCTTTATTATGTTTTGCGCATTTAATTTATCTGCCTTCTCGTTTTGATAATTTAACACTTTTTCTTTATTATGTTTTTGCGCATTTAGTTCCTCTACCTTCTCGTTTTGATAATTTAACACTTTTTCTTTATTATGTTTTGCGCATAATAAAGATCAGAAGTCTGCTCTCAGACTTCTGACATCTGGGGTAGCATTATGTTCAACGGGCGCACACAGCTCCATGTTTATTCTGCAGATCTGAGAAATAGAAACGAAATCTTTGTTCCCTACGTGAGGTTTTTTCAGGGTGGTGTTGGCCCAGATTTCCTGTTCATGGAAGATAACGCGAGACCTCACAGAGCTGCTACTGTCGATTACTATCTGGAAAGTGAAGATATCCACCGTATGCCCTTGCCAGCGCGTCCCCCAGACCTCAACCCAATAGAGCACGTGTGGAGAGCACTGCAGGTCGTCAACGTTCTGTCCGAACTCTCGAGGAACTCCTACCTGCTTTTGTTCAGAAGTGGGATTAGCTGTCATAGAGTCTTCTTGTTTCACTTGTCAGCAACACGAGACACTGGTGTGATATTTGCATCGCTGTGAAAGGTCACCATATGCCTACGAGAATCCCGTCAGAAGCGTACAACTCAGACTGTCTGCTCCCAACAGTGCAGCATGGTGGTGGTTCTGTCGTGCACTGGGCGGGCATATTGTGGTTTTCAGCAGGTTTCCTGATCACGTTGAAAGAACGGATGATAACAGGGCATATGAAACCATTTTGGCCGACCAGCTCAGGTATTGTTTCCTGCAGGGGATGCTATCTATCAAGATGATAACGCCGCAATTCACAGAGCCCGGAGTGTCTAATCATGGTTTGAGGAACATGAGGACGGACTTTCACGCCTTCCTTGGCATCCCCAATCACCAGACTTGAACATCATCGAGTCACTGTGGCCTGTGTTGGAAAACAGAGTAAGATCCCGTTATCTTCCTCCTGCATCTCTCAAGGACCTGGAGCAGTTTCTGCATGAAGAATGGTGATACATACCACTATACACCATCCACGATTTGTATGCGTTCATTCTAAGGAGGATCAGGCGGTTTTGAATGCCAAAGGGGGTCCCACACCTTACTAGGTACGTAAAACCTTCTTTTCCTTGGTGCTCACACTATTCTGTTCAACCCTTGTACCTCTGCACATTTTGAAAATTTAACACTTTTTCTTTATTATGCTTTGCGCATTTAGTTCCTCTGCCTTCTCGTTTTGAAAATTTAACACTTTTTCTTTATTATGCTTTGCGCATTTAGTTCCTCTGCCTTCTCGTTTTGAAAATTTAACACTTTTTCTTTATTATGCTTTGCGCATTTAGTTCCTCTGCCTTCTCGTTTTGAAAATTTAACACTTTTTCTTTATTATGCTTTGCGCATTTAGTTCCTCTGCCTTCTCGTTTTGAAAATTTAACACTTTTTCTTTATTATGCTTTGCGCATTTAGTTCCTCTGCCTTCTCGTTTTGAAAATTTAACACTTTTTCTTTATTATGCTTTGCGCATTTAGTTCCTCTGCCTTCTCGTTTTGAAAATTTAACACTTTTTCTTTATTATGCTTTGCGCATTTAGTTCCTCTGCCTTCTCGTTTTGAAAATTTAACACTTTTTCTTTATTATGCTTTGCGCATTTAGTTCCTCTGCCTTCTCGTTTTGAAAATTTAACACTTTTTCTTTATTATGCTTTGCGCATTTAGTTCCTCTGCCTTCTCGTTTTGAAAATTTAACACTTTTTCTTTATTATGCTTTGCGCATTTAGTTCCTCTACCTTCTCGTTTTGATAATTTAACACTTTTTCTTTATTATGTTTTGCGCATTTAGTTCCTCTGCCTTCTCGTTTTGAAAATTTAACACTTTTTCTTTATTATGCTTTGCGCATTTAGTTCCTCTGCCTTCTCGTTTTGAAAATTTAACACTTTTTCTTTATTATGTTTTGCGCATTTAGTTCCTCTGCCTTCTCGTTTTGATAATTTAACACTTTTTCTTTATTATGTTTTGCGCATTTAGTTCCTCTGCCTTCTCGTTTTGATAATTTAACACTTTTTCTTTATTATGTTTTGCGCATTTAGTTCCTCTACCTTCTCGTTTTGAAAATTTAACACTTTTTCTTTATTATGTTTTGCGCATTTAGTTCCTCTACCTTCTCGTTTTGAAAATTTAACACTTTTTCTTTATTATGTTTTGCGCATTTAGTTCCTCTACCTTCTCGTTTTGATAATTTAACACTTTTTCTTTATTATGTTTTGCGCATTTAGTTTATCTGCCTTCTCGTTTTGATAATTTAACACTTTTTCTTTATTATGTTTTGCGCATTTAGTTCCTCTACCTTCTCGTTTTGATAATTTAACACTTTTTCTTTATTATGTTTTGCGCATTTAGTTTATCTGCCTTCTCGTTTTGATAATTTAACACTTTTTCTTTATTATGTTTTGCGCATTTAGTTCCTCTACCTTCTCGTTTTGATAATTTAACACTTTTTCTTTATTATGTTTTGCGCATTTAGTTTATCTGCCTTCTCGTTTTGATAATTTAACACTTTTTCTTTATTATGTTTTGCGCATTTAGTTTATCTGCCTTCTCGTTTTGATAATTTAACACTTTTTCTTTATTATGTTTTGCGCATTTAGTTTATCTGCCTTCTCGTTTTGATAATTTAACACTTTTTCTTTATTATGTTTTGCGCATTTAGTTCCTCTACCTTCTCGTTTTGATAATTTAACACTTTTTCTTTATTATGTTTTGCGCATTTAGTTCCTCTACCTTCTCGTTTTGATAATTTAACACTTTTTCTTTATTATGTTTTGCGCATTTAGTTCATCTGCCTTCTCGTTTTGATAATTTAACACTTTTTCTTTATTATGTTTCGCGCATTTAGTTCATCTGCCTTCTCGTTTCGATAATTTAACACTTTTTCTTTATTAAGTTTTGCGCATTTAGTTCCTCTACCTTCTCGTTTTGATAATTTAACACTTTTTCTTTATTATGTTTTGCGCATTTAGTTCATCTGCCTTTTCGTTTTGATAATTTAACACTTTTTCTTTATTATGTTTCGCGCACTTAGTTCCTCTGCCTTCTCGTTTTGAAAATTTAACACTTTTTCTTTATTATGTTTTGCGCATTTAGTTTATCTGCCTTCTCATTTTGAAAATTTAACACTTTTTCTTTATTATGCTTTGCGCATTTAGTTCCTCTACCTTCTCGTTTTGATAATTTAACACTTTTTCTTTATTATGTTTTGCGCATTTAGTTCCTCTACCTTCTCGTTTTGAAAATTTAACACTTTTTCTTTATTATGTTTTGCGCATTTAGTTCCTCTGCCTTCTCGTTTTGATAATTTAACACTTTTTGTTGATTATGTTTAACTTTTGGACATCCTTGTAGAAGTACTGCTGAACGATCAGAAGGTTGCCGCATCGTGCACAGAGAAAAACTTGCTGCTTTCAGCGTATCATTTTTTTACCCCCAAGAGATACATCAAGGAGAATCTTATTGCGAAATGGAGGATTTCGTCCTCTCTTTAATGGCACCTGTAAATCTGGAAGAGATTGCGAACGGGTCTAATTTCAGAGCACTTGTACTACCGAGTATGACATTGCTTCTGTGAAGAAGATTAAGCTGACAGAGCACTGAGCCGATGAGACGGTTTGATTGTAGTTGTCCTCGACTTTACAATGTCGGGAGCAATCAAAGCATCAGTCTTCATTAGAACCATCCTCGCACTCTGATTGATCTCACGGATGTCGTCACTTAGACCATTACAAATATCCCGCCAGCCAAGCATAGGGGCTTTCGTCAAGATTCAACCCTAACTTATGTATGTTTCGAAATATTCAAAGCAATACAAATAAACAATTATGGTAAAGACTTTATCGACTTACTCTCCTAAGTAGAAATATTTATACTTCCATTATCGCGCGTAGAATTGTTGTCTATTCAGTTATTTGAATTCAATTCCGTGTACTTTAATAAAGGATATAAACTTCAAAATTTTACCCCCCCCCCCCCCCCGCTTTTTTTCGCGTCAAGAACCTACTGTATTTTTTGGTTTATAAGTCGAATGGGTTAAATTTCTAAATTTCCTTCCCTTCATCCATAGATAAGTTGATCCTGAATATAAGACAAGACTAAAACAAATGCAGTTACGGTTCCGAAATTCTATAACCAGTGGCGTCGTTAAGCCAATCTTTCGGGGCTTTCAGAGCTACTAATATGGAATTTAAAAAAAAATAGCACCGCGAAATACTTCTTTTGGAAAACAGCGTCAAACAACGGCCTTACACCTAAGTAGTCACTGTGTGCACGAGCTCTCTAACACACAAGAAACGCATTTCAGACAATTGTCCTGTGATACAGAGGAAAAATCTGGTATGTATAAGGTTCGACATTATTCCAGTTTTATAAATAACTGAGGTAAATCAGGGTACTTTTGATAGCTTTTGTCGAATTGCACATCTTTGCTTCAGGGTGTTTTTTGAAGAAAATATTATTTCAAAAGTTATATATATATATATATATATCATATATATATATATATATATCATCATCATCATTGTCAACCATTATGAATCCACTGCTGGACGAAGGTCTCCCCAAGTTTCCTCCACAACGGTCTGTCTTGTGCCAGTCTCCTCCATGTCACTCCCGCATACTTTCGAATTTCATCCACCCATCTTCCATGTGGTCTTCTTCTGGGTCGTTTCCTGTCCCTTGGAATCCAATCTAAAATTTCGGCTGTCCATCGATGGTCTGTTCTTCTGGCAGTATGTCCAGCCCATTGCCATTTCAGGGATTTAACTCTGATCATGATGTCTTCCACTCTTGTCATTTTTCTGATCCACGAGTTCCTCTTCTTATCTCTCCTGGTTACACCAAGCATGCACCTCTCCATGCTGCTTTGAGTTCTCTGCAGCCTTTGTATGTCTCTTTTAGCTAAGGTCCACGTCTCTGCACCATACGTAAGCACTGGAAGGATGCATTGATCAAACACTTTTCTTTTAAGACATAATGGCATATTGCTCTTGAAAATTATGCTGTTTCTTCCAAAAGCTCTCCAGGCAAGTTTTGTACGCCGATTAATTTCTTCACCAATGTGACCCTCACTTGATATCTGCTGTCCAAGATTCCTTTACTGCTGTGTATTGTTGCGTTTTCGATATACAGTACGTATGCCCATACCAATTGTCATTAAACTCTGTGGTGTGAATTTTGCATTATTCATGACTTCGTGTTTGTCACGTTTATTTTGATTACCAGTGTATTACTGACATATCTATTCGCTTTGTTCTCTGTCCAGGGACAAACAAGGACTAACTGAGATGGCAGAAGAACTAATCGTGAGGCTGGAAGATTACCTAGAAGAAATGCCAGGAAGAAGAAGCACAGGTGAAGAAGAGGGCGACACACGATTAGGGTCGTCGCCCTAATGCCACCTGACGCTAGGTATACACGTGTCAGTGTATTTTCTCATCTTTTCAACTATTTTATCCTCACTGTTAAAACTCTCCTCTCAATAAAGTTATCTAACCCAGAAAAAAAAAATGAGAATTTCTATGTGTTAATGACAATGAATTTTGTTTTCTCTGATTTCAATAAAGGACCGGCCCGGTGCCAGTAAAACAAAAACTTGCATTGGCGAACACACCTCCTAGTTGCCCACATTTAAGCCTCAGCCAAGGCTCTAGCTGGTGGAGATCAGTGGTGGTCCCGTGCGGGCAGAAGTAGCTGTCCGGTCTTCCGACTGATTCTGTCCGGGACAAGCACTAGCGATTGCCAACAGGATTGTTTTCGCAACGCCTTCACTAACAACCTAATTCAAAGCAGTCCTGTTAATCCCGTCTGAGCCAGAGGGCAGGCTAAGTCATATAGGTTTATTTGATTTCTTTTTTCGCTTCGTTTCCAACAACAACTGCTCTCAGACTTCTGACAGACAATTCAAAGTTCCCACTAACTTGCTTGTGCTTTTAGCAAACTTATAAGAGACACGAGGAGCATTGATATCGCAATTCAAAGTGCGGTGTAACTTCTTAAAAAAAACAAAAAAAAAAAAAAAACAAGAAAGATGACACCGAATTTTCGGGTGTAATAGGCACGCCTTTTGAATCCGTTCTGACGCAAATTAAATTTATCAAAGCTATTCAAAGTCAATGGAACCTGTATGGAAAACAATAGATCAGACGAAAGAAAGAAGATTTTCAATCGGGTTTTTAATCCCTCAGATATTGCTGTAAACGGAATCGTGAGCTTACGAACTCTTCGAAACAGAGATATCAACAAAAATAAGATGTGACTTTACGTCCCCTGGTGGGAAAACCATGCATTATTTTAGAAAGAAAGTATTCTCAAAAGGTTTATCCATTTACGCGGTATCGGCCGAAAAAAATAAATTAGTCGAGTTTTCAGGAGCCCAGATTTTGCAACAAATATTTCAGAAGCAGAAATTAACACTTATGACCCCTGGTGGCTAAACCATTCTTTACGAAACATTAGAAATTATGTGAAAAATATTTTCCATTAGGTCTTTTATGCTATACAGGAAGAATTTTTCAAATCAGAGCAGAAATAATGCAGAAAGAATTTTTCAAATAGGAGTAGAAATAATGCAGAAAACGCAATTTACCTTTGTGCCCCCTAGCAGAAAGTCTATGATTTACTTGAAAATTTTGAATTTATAGGAAAAACATTTCGCATCGGAAACACTATCCAACAAAGAAGGATTTTTTCAAATCGTACTCTTAGAAGTAAAGATATTGACAAAAATAAGATATACATATCTACGCCCTCTGGCGTAGAAACCATGCATTTTTCCAAGAAGAAAATTTTCCTAAGAGGTTTGTCGACATGAGTAGTATCGGTCAACAAATTACTTTTTTTTCAATCGAAATTTTAGAAACTCATATTTTGCTGCAAATACAACAGAAGCGGAAATTAAGACTTACGCCACCTGGTGGCCAAACCATTTCTTACAAAAATTAGAAAATATGTGCAAACGATTTCCCGTCAGGAGCTGTAACGGGTGCAGAAAGAATTTTTCAAATCGGAGATTTCGAAGCAGAGACATAGGGGGAAACGCAATTTACATTTACACCCCCTAGCGGAAAGTCTATGAATTACTTGAAAATTTTGAAATTATATGAACCACATGTAACACTAGAAACACTATCCAACAAAGAAGAATTTTTTCAAATCGGACTCCTAGAAGTAGAGATATTGACAAAAATAAGATACACATCTACGCCCCCTGGCGTAAATTCCATGCACTATTTTAAGAAGAAAATATTTCTAAAAGGTTTGTCGACATGAGTGGTATCGGTGAACAAACGACGTTTTTTTCAATCGAGAATTTAGAAGCTCATATTTTGCTGCAAATACAACAGAAGCGGAAATTAAGATTTACGCCCCCTGGTGGCCAAACTATTTTTTTACAAAAATTAGAAATCATGTGCAAACGATTTCCCATCAGGAGCTGTATCCGGTGCAGAAAAAATTTCAAATCAGAGATATAGAAGCAGAGATATAGGGGAAACGAAATTTACCGTTACGCCCCATAGCGAAAAGTCTATGAACTACTTGAAAATTTTGAAAATATATGAAAAACATGTCACATGGAAAACACTATCCAACAAAGAAGGAATTTTTCAAATCGGACTCCTAGAAGTAGAGATATTGACAAAAATAAGATATATATCTACGCCCCCTGGCGCAGAAACCATGCACTATTTTAAGAAGA
Organism: Macrothele yani; assembly: GCA_039090855.1. Taxonomy (NCBI): domain Eukaryota; kingdom Metazoa; phylum Arthropoda; class Arachnida; order Araneae; family Macrothelidae; genus Macrothele; species Macrothele yani. Next base: position 18,083,201 of record CM076990.1, on the reverse strand, counting down.
AAATGTTTCTAAAAGGTTTGTCGACATGAGTAGTATCGGTCAACAAACGACGTTTTTTTTCAATCGAGAATTTAGAAGCTCATATTTTGCTGCAAATACAACAGAAGCGGAAATTAAGATTCAAGCCTCCTGGTGGCCAAACTATTTTTTTACAAAAATAGAAATTATGCGCAAACAATTTCCCTTCAGAAGCTGTATCCGGTGATGAAAGAATTTTTCAGATCGGAGATTTAGAAGCAGAGATATAGGAGGAAACGCAATTTACCGCTACGCCCCCTAGCGAAAAATCTATGAATTACTTGAAAATTCTGAAATTATATGAAAAACATGTCACACGGAAAACACTATCCAACAAAGAAGGAATTTTTCAAATCGGACTCCTAGAAGTAGAGATATTGACAAAAATAAGATGTACATCTACGCCCCTGGCGGAGAAACTGTGGAATATTTTAAGAAGAAAATGTTCCAGGTTTATGGATGTGAGTGGCATCAGTCCACGAAAGAATTTTTTCAATCGATATTTCAGAAGCTCCGATTTTATGGCAAATACATCAGAAGCAAAAGTTAACACTTACACCGCCTGGTGGCCAAAGTATTCTTTACCAAAAATTTGAAATTATATGCAAAAGATTTTCCATCAGGAGATGTATCCGCTGAAGAAAAAAAATTCAAATCAGAGTTTTAGAAGAAAAGTTATCGGGGGAAATGTAATTTACTTTTACCCCCTAGCGGAAAATCTATGCGTAATTTGAAAAAGTAACTATATCTAAAATAAACGGAATCGAAAGATATTTTTTTTTCAATCGGATGTTTAGAAGCAAATATGTGGAATAAAACGTATTTTTGAATTCGACATCATCTGCATTTATGCCCTCTACCGGAGAAATAGTACATCGTAAAAAAAAAACGAAATAAAGGATCATCATTTGCATATTTCAAGCTTCCCAATGCAAAAAACAATTTTTCAAATCGGACAAATAGTTTGAGAGATAGCGTGGGTACAGACGGACGGACGGACGGACAAACCGATAACAGAAGCACGATCTTTTTTTACAAAAGACGTGCTAAAAAGGCAAAGGAAAGCCAATTTTGCTCTAGGCGAGCACGTCACGCCTGGAGCTAAATTCTAGACATCCAGGATACATTTCTGAGTACGTAACTTTTACATAGTTTCGAATGATTCATAAGACGCGAAAAGCTTCTTGTTGTGGGTGAATTGGAATTTTCCATACACTATCCAGTTGTCGTGTAGACGACGGCTTCAAGACAATCATACTGATGGGTCTAGGTTTAGACGCTGCGTAAGAAGTATTATTGTGTTCGTTCTTAGGGCACTATATCTTTCATTTCCCTGACACCAGTTGTCCTAAATAAGGGAAGAACGGCTTCTGGCAACCTTAGATGCTCACGAAAGGGGAATTTCACCGAAGACAGGCAAAATGCCTTTTGCAACTATTTTGCAAATCTTCGGTCGTCCGAGGTTCATTTGGCGAAAAATACCTGGAGCTCCAACATGACGTCTTAACGTAACCGGTGGAAAATACACTGCTGGCCACCCAAAATGCAACACCAAGAAGGAAGCATCCGATTGGCCTGAAATTCGCAGCATGCGTCGCCCGCGAGAGGACATGCAAACGATTAGCATTACAAGGAATATGCAAATCATGTGCGCCCAGCACGCCACCGAGAAGTACTATAAGAAGGGTGCACAGAAGGCGGGGTGTAAGTAGGGGAAGTGTGTTGTGCTGCCGGACATGTGCGTGGGAAGCTTCCTGATGCCTCGTCGCAGAATACGGCAGTCATTCCAGCACGTTTCGGAGTTCGACAGAGGACGAATGAACAGTGGCTTATCGCGACAGCGGTTTATCGTACCGAGACATCGGCGCCCGTGTGGGACGACATCCAGCCACAGTGAGGCGAGTATGGATTCGGTGGGTGCAGGAGGGACGGACGGACCGACGTGAGCGATTGCCGCAGCCGCGGCACACCACCGAACGAGAGGACCGGCATGTTGTGCGGCGGGCATTGACGGCTCACACCGCCACATCACGAACGTTAGCGCAGGAATTAGGGTGTGTTGCGCAACAACCTGTATCAGCACGTACCGTTCGACGTCGTCTGTAGGAGCGGGGACTTGTCGCACGGCGCTCATTGCTCCGATTACCACTGACGTTACACCACCGGCGAGTGCGGCGGCACTGGGCCGTTGAACACCGCACCTGGACTACGGAATGGCACGGCATTGTCTTCTCCGACGAATCCCGCTTCTGCCTGCAACACCACGATGGTCGGATCCGCGTGTGGCGGCACCGCGGCGAGAGACTGTATGACGCCTGCATTATGCATCGCCATACCAGTCCGTAGCCTGGCGTTATGGTTTGGGCGCAATTGGATATGACACCCGCACCCCTCTGGTACGCATCGCCGGTACACTGAACAGCCACCGCTACATCCCCGACGTTTTGGAGCCTGTAGTCCTTCCTTACCTGCAGGACCTGCCAGCGGCCACGTTTCAACATGACAATGCACGCCCGCACGTGGCACGCATCGTGCAATAATTCTTCACGGCTCACCAGGTGTCACTGCTGCCGTGGCCCGCCTGTTCTCCCGATATGTCGCCCATCGAACACGTCTGGTTGCTAATCGGCAACCGAGTGGGCCGGCAAGCACCATCCGTGGCTACGCGTGATGAACTGTGGCAACGTGTGGAAGCAGCCTGGACCGACATACCCCAAGCAAGCCCACATTCAAAGCCTCTTTCGTTCGATACCGCGGCGTGTAGCGGCCGTTATTGCCAGCCATGGGGGCCACACGAACTATTGATGTCTGCGTATTCCGCAAGTCGCACGGGCCTGTAAGCTCAATCGTTTCATCTTTGTATCTGTTGTTATGTGTCCAGTAAATCTGGCTTTGCCATTTCGTGTCCTGCTTGGTGTTGCCAGCAGTGTAAATTCAGCTTATCGACTTCAAACATATCCAACTATTAATTTTTGCCCACAAGAAAAGTGTTAGAAGTTCAGCGTTGGATCTCGCAAGACATTTCACAACACACTCACCGCACAATCAGACATCAAATTTTATTACAAAGCGTGACTGACAACTGGCCACATTCTGTTTTAGAGCCATGAAATTGCTCTGCGTAAATAATTATAGTGTTTCTGTATTTTCCCCTACTTTAGTAATTCTTGTATACAATTGTTTTGCCCTGATACTTCATTATCATTAAGAAATTAAAGAGATATTTACGATTTTCCGGCTGAAAGACAGGACGGGTACCAAGCACCAGACAACTGGCCACAAAAGTGTTAGCGGCCGTATAAAAATTGCAAATTTTCTCCCGTTGTGTCCACTTTTATGTAGGATGACCACAAAACTGTTAGGGTGTCATCGTGTCAACTTCCAGATCTGTCTCCTCTATAGATTACAATTTTATTTCTGCAACTTCACCGTGCTCGTGCCACGTTTAATTTTTCATTCACTGCTCTAATAATTATAAGTTTACATAACAAGTCAAGTTAATAAAGCTGCGCTTTTACTTAGGCACTAAATATTAATTAATAGACCCTAAGCCTAGGCATAGGCTTTTTTAACAGCTTTTATTCCGTCGTGCTTTAAGTTCATAACGTTTACGTAACACGTCGAGTTACTAATATTGCGATTTTACTTAGGCGCAAAATATTAATTATTAGGCTTTAGCTCTAGGCCTTTTTAACTGTTGTTATTCCGTCATCCCCACATTCATAAAGTTTACATAACAATTGAATATCATTGAGCTATTATTTAAGCACCAAACCTTAATTAGTAGGTCCTAGGCCTTTATACCAGTTTTTCTTCGCCGATGTCATATTCATAAAGTTTACGAAACAAGTCAAGTTAATAGCTTTGGGCTTTTACTAGCATAAAATATTAATTACTAGGCCTTTGACTTTGGCTCTTTTCACACTTTTTTACGCTTTCCAACTGTAGGTTGAAGAAGCGTATATGCTCCAGCTTTTTTACGCTTTCCAACCGTAGGTTGAAGAAGCTCCAGCTTTGTCTGTCCGCACCATAACTGGCGTAAAAATGGTTCGATTTCGATGAAATTTTAGTATGTGGTAGGGGACTACCTGAAGACGAATCCTATTGAAAATGGGACAAATGGGGTCAAAGGTCACGACGTAGGAGCGGAATCATTTCATTGCCCTTATGCGTCATAACTTGCGTAAATATGGTTCGATTTCAATGAAAGTTTACTATGTGGTAGGAGACCGCCTGGGGACGAACCCTATTCCAAATAGGTGAAGTGGGGTCAAAGGTTAGGACATAAGATCGGGATGCATTCCATTGCCCTTATGCGTCATAACGTGCGTAAAAATGGTTCGATTTCGATGAAATTTCAGTATGTGGTAGGGGACCACCTGGGGACGAACCCTATTGAAAATGGACGAAATGTGGTCAAAGATCAGAACATAGGATTGCGATCCATTCCATCGCCCTTATCCCATATTATTAAGGTGGACGTCAAGTAATTTTGCTTCCTATACTTCCAATGGAAAAACTTTTGTACACATTTCCTTCACAATTAATGTGTTCCCAAGGATGAAAATTTGAACATCGATTAAAATAACTTCATATTATAACTTGGAAAACTTAATATTTTCTAAAACATTGTAAAATACAAATTTCCACGCACAAAAGTGCGGAATGATACATTGACATTTAATGACTTGAGCGTGTGGTGAGTGATGTGAGGAGTTGCGTGAGAGATATTGAAGGAGTAGGACATGCCGAGCTTTGGCTAAGACAACAAGTTCAGTTTGTACCGCGGACTGTATTCCAGTTTATGTTTTTGTGTAAAGTAATAAATGTTTGGTGTTGTGATCGAGTGTTTGTCATGTTACAACATAACCATAATTATATTAAAATCAATAACTTTTCCTTTGGTGGTGTTGAAACCAGAGAAAAGATGGCGCGACCTATACTTTGATGACGTCAGTGGGCAAAAAAATGTTGGATTGCATAATTACGGTTGTGGTTTAGAAAATATTAAGTATTCCAAGTTATGAAATGAAGCTATTTTAATCGATGTTCAAATTTTCATCTTTGTGAACGCATTAATTGTCCAGAAAAAAGATGGCGCGACTTGTATTTTCATGACGTCAGTAGACAAACAAATGTTGAATTGCATAATTATGGTTATGTTTTAGAAAATATTAAGTATTGCAAGTTATAAAATGAAGATATTTTAATCGATGTTCAAATTCTCATTTTTGGGAACGCATTAATTGTGAAGAAAATGTGTACAGAAGTTTTTCCATTGGAAGTATAGGAAGCAAAATAACTTGACGTCCACCTTAAAGTAGCAATTCTTGTATGTATATTTACATTTTATTTTGAAAACGGCTCTAAGAATGATGAAAGTCGTTAACCTACCGTTTTCTGGTACTAGAAATCGATTTAGCTTGATCTCGACTTTAGGAGAATACGTTAGTGGGTTAAATAACCACCCCGAATTATAACGTTTTTAGTGATGGCGTTGTTCCATTAATGTTACCAATGCTTAGAAATCTTATGACGTCACGATCTCGCGTTTGAGAATAATGGCGCGCGGTCACGCCATCTGTCTCATTACGTCACGCGTTGTGTGTGGATCCTATTAAAGTTTTATGACGTCACACTCTTGCGGCGAGCAGATGGTCGCGATTCCCATCTGCCTCATTACGTCACGCGTTGTGTGCATATGTCCGTCCTCACGATAACTCGCGTAAAAATCGTTCGATTTCGATGAAATTTTAGTAACTGGTAGGGGATCACCTGGGAAGGAACCCTATTTAAAGTGAACGAAATGGGGTCAAAGGTCAGTACATAGGAGCGGGATCCATTCCACTGCTATTATGCGTCATAACTAACGTAAAAAAAGTTCGATTTCGATGAAATTTTAGTATGTGGTTGGGAACCACCTGGGGACAAACTTTATTGAAAATGGGCGAAATGGGGTCAAAGGTCAGAACACAGAAGCGGAATCACTTCCATCGCCATTATGCGTCATAACTTACGTAAAAATGCTTCGATTTGGACGAAATGTTAGTATGTTGTAGGGTCTTGCCTGGGGACGAATTCTATTGAAAATGGGCGAAATGGGGTCAAAGGTTAGGACACAGGAGCGGGATCTATTCCATAGCCCTTATGCATCATAGCTTACGTAAAAATGCTTCGATTGCGACAAAACTTTATCATGTTATTTCGGAGGTATACCAAACCAGTTCTGTTGAATATCATCGAAATGGGATCAAAGGTCAGGGCACAGGACCGAGATTCATTCCACAGCCATTATTCTCATAACTTGAGTAATGATTTCTGGTATGTTGGAAAGCGTATTATAATCAATACATTGCATGATTTTACTAACTTGTTTATTCTACAGATGTCACGTATATTTTAAATGATACTGCGCCTTTACTTTGGCACCAAACATTAATTAATAGGCCCCAGGCCTATAAATGAATATTTAATGCCTAAGTGAAAGCGCAGCTATCAATCCCAACAGTCATTATGTAAATGTTATGAATATCAGCCTGGGGGATTTAAAAGTGTTAAAAAGGCCTAGGCCTAGGGCTTAGTTAATGCTTTTGCCAAAGTAAAAGCGCAATATTATTAACTTTACTTGTTATGCAAACCTTATGAATATGGCATCGGTAGAATAAAAACTGTTAAAAAGGCTTAGGCATAAGGCCTGGTGCGAAACGTTATTAAAAAAATCCCACGTTATCGTCCTTTTCCGAACATACCATGAGTCATGCTGTAATTTCACTGTTTCGTCGAACACGGTAGTTTTAAAAATATATAATGAGTCGCGGTAATTTATTTCCCCACATTAAAGTGCGCTCGCTTGACTTACACAGAACGTTTTCTCGAAGTTTATTTGGAGTTTCCAATAAATTTCTCATTTATAGGGCTAACAAACTGCAATATTTATACGGCGCCTTAAACTTTTGTGGCCAGTTTCCGAGTGACCAGTTGTCCGAAACTCCGCTGGTCCAATATACCTACAAAACGACGATTCAAAATGTACAGAACTTTAGTAGCTAACAAAATACCGCTTCCATTAGCCGTCATTGCTCCATCACAACTGCGACTACTTTGTGTGTTTTGCAGTAACATTTTAATGGTAGAAATAATTTTTGGAAAGTGAAGAACCACCCAGGTGCGAGTTTATTCTTTATTTTTTCCTCACCCCTTTTCCCAAGTCACAAGTTTGTGTCACAAAGAAAGTTCTGCTACACGGGGATAAAAGTAATGTGGTCAGTAAATACGGATGACTAAACATCAATTATACTGTCATGTTAACACTTTCATTTACTTCTTAGTAGTTCAAGAACGGTGACTTTGTTATAAAAATAAGAGAAAAACTGAATTCCGATGCATGTTAGCAAAAACATCTAAAAAACTCGGATAACAAAAAAAGCATACGGGAAATGAAAAAATGAGATCCAAATAAGGAGAAGCAAACAGAAAATCAATGCCAAGTACTTCTGCCCCAGAGAAACAATTCTGCAGCAAACGAGCTGGGTTAACAAGAGACAGCGACGACGATCACGCAAAAAGCAGCAGGCACGCATTACACACCGAATTGTTATAGTAGTTACGTGGCAGAAGACAGGCGGCTCTTATAAACCTGTGCGTGTGTGTGTGTGTGCTGCGATTCGTTTTATTTTGACGACGGCTACGGTCACCATTCTTCTGTTAATGATCGACCCACTTCAGTCAGTTGTCGTTACGTCTGGGGAGAAAAAAGAGGAAGTTAGAAAAAAAAGCCAAAAAGGCAGCTGGGGTGTGTAGATGTCATGACCAAGGACGGGAAATGCACTGTAACTACAAAGTAAACCTAACTATTGTTTGTTGCTCACAAAGGACTTTATATCACGAAAAATTTAACTGAAAGGGAATCCAGCTGAAACGACAGTCAATAATAATAATAAAAAAAAAGTTTTGAATAAGAAGGAAAGAGATGACATAAGCTTTTATTGTCTATGATTGGTTTGTTCTGCCGTCTGCTTGTAGCAATATGTGCTAAAATATTCCACAATAACGTGCGATGTTAGCAGCGAAAGTTTCGCACCGCACCTGCACAGATCGGGCCAAATGGGTTAAGCCAGAACCGAGCCGAGCCCAGCCCGAAATCGAGCTGATTCCGGGTAACTCGGGCCAAGCAAAATATGTTGCTTCTTCAGGCCGGATTCAGCTTGGGCCAGCATTTTTACCATCTCACAAAAATCGGGCCTAAACACCAGTTGCTCTTGTTCACAGCTATTTTTCTTTGATGATATTCGTTTTTGGAAATAAGTCTAAAAATTTTGGAAATTTGGACATAAGCCCGGCGCTGATCACTGATGAACGTCTTGGCTATAAGCTAAGAAACTGTTAAAAAGCAATTAACCCTGCCGCTATCTGTCTCTGTCCCTGCTCGCTTGTTAGCCTTCGCTTGCATTTTATGGCATAAACGATTGCCCGAATAAGAGCGAAATATTGTTCTGTTGCATTTTTAGGGTGACGGCGGCGTGGGAGGGGTCAGGGTTTTGTTTAGTGGAATCGGTGAATTTCCCCTTTCCAGGTTTCTTTCCATCTTTAATCACATGAGACCAGGAGACTGTATATTCCCATGGAGAAAGAATTGGAGTGGGGGAAGGAAGTGGGATCGAGGAACATCCAGTTTTGTTAGTGGAGACCGCGCGGCAGTGCTACTACAATCTTTTACTTCCACATTACACTTTCCTCTCTTCTCCTCTTCCCCTGATTTGCCCACCCATTGACGATTAAAATTCCCTTATGCCTATTCGTTATCTCCTCACCAGACACCACACACTCAACTAATGACATAAGTGTTTTTTCTTGCTTTTTACATAGACCGTGAATCTATCAATGCACTGGAAGTACTCACCTAACCGTTCAACAACACCAGCAAATAGGTAAGATGAGGAACCAATGCCCCTTTAAAGTCTGGGAGCAGTGCAATGAGATCGTCTTTTTGTTAAAGAGACCTATACAAGTCTTACAAATACAGATCGCTATGTTTTGAAAAACATCGTTGACATGCTACTACGTTTTAAAGAAGAAAGAAATGCTTTGATAAAACGCCAACTATTCAAGTTGCTTTGTTGTAGTTTCACCGCCTAGTAAAACACTGCTTCTCTGAACGCTCCGATATTTCAATCACATCATCGGAATTAGATGTTGCAAAACATAAAAGAAAAAGTCAATTCAATTCTACACACAAAATTCCAAACTGATATGTTACGTAAAGCAGACTCGTTTTCATAGCATAGTTTCTGACAGCTGACAATGTTCTCACCTTAGACGACAACTGAAGTTCTTCGTGAAAGATAAGCTTATCGCAAAAAAAAGTACAATACGAATCTGAACAGTAACCATCCACCAAGAAAAATAAATATAATTTCAGTGACTAGGAAGTATCAAACAAAAGAGGAAATATTTGAATTAGCTCATTACATGATTTTACCACGTCATGATAGACACTGATTTATTATCATGGTGGAAGTTAAATTCAAGCTAATGCCTACAACTAGCTACGGTCTCTAAGAGTGTTATCGCAATCCATACCTCGAGTGCAGGCAGCAAAAGAAATTTCGGTACTGTCGGGAGAATGTTCAAAGGAAGAACTAATTTGAAGCCGGAGATTTTGTTACATCATTATAATTTACCAAAATAAATTGTATGTTCATATTAATTTAGATATTTCTACACGAAAATTTCAAATCCATTTTCTCTTCATGTTATTATACAAGACCAGCATTTCCCCGTAAACTTACGGAATTTACATTTATAAAGAAGGTATGTGAACTATATTATTTTCTGTTGTGCAGGAGGTTCTCGTTATACGTGTACAATGGGAATATAAAATAACTTCTGCATATGAATCAATTTACATTAAGGACTAAATTCCCATCAGTGTAAATGTAACTAAGTTTTTAACTGGAACTGACATATGAAATAACACATTCAAACAATGGATTTATAGAATTTTAAAATAAACTTCATTTAGAGAGAGAGAGAGAGAGAGAGAGAGAGAGAGAGAGAGAGAGAGAGAGAGAGAGCGTACCCACTATTTATTTGCTTACATTGATAAATTAATAACGTTCATTTTAACATCGAATCCACAGCTAGTGCGCTTCCTTTTTAGGGCAGGAGTTGCCCTACCAATTCTTTCCAGATATGATGACACGGGCGCGATAATAACACGTATGCAAAATAATAAATAAAGCGTTGTAGATCAAAGAGATACCTCGAAGTAATTGTCAATCTACAAAAAAAGAAAAAAAAGACTCCGTCACTCGTGAGAGCAGTATCCTGAATTCTTTCCTCTTCCAACGTGATGTTCATGGGAGAAAATCAAAAATGACTGCAGCTGCTTTTAGCAAAATAACAATTTTAACAATTTAGTTACTTAAAATAAGAATCATCAACTCACCCGGAGAATGCTTCTGCGGGGGTATAAGCACATTCGTTGAGATCGTAATAAGAAATAAGGGTACAAAACATAGAGCTTTGCAGTAACTTTTTTCAGGCTAGGATCTCGCCGGGTTTAGTTTTCGAGTGGTTTCGAGCTTAGTCGGATCGGACAACAACTCAAGAGTTTTCGGGCCAGGCAGAAACGAACCTTACACTAGCTGTGATCTGGTCAGTTGGGGGAAAGGGGGCAAAAATTTCAGGACCGTGCAGGCCTCTACCGCACGCCCCTCTCTGAATTATTTCATATGCCCCTCTCTGAATTATTTCTTACGCTCCTTTCTGAATTTTTCCATATGCCCCTCTCCGAATTATTTCTTACGCCCCTCTCTGAATTATTCCATATGCCTCTCTCTGAATTATTCCTTACGCCCATCTCTGAATTATTCCACATGTCCCTCTCTGAATTATTCCATATGTCCCTCTCTGAATTATTCCTTACGCCTCTCTCCGAATTATTCCATATGACCCTCTCTGAATTATTCCTTACGCCTCTCTCTGAATTATTCCATACATCCCTCTCCTTATTATTCCACATACGTCCCACTAAATTATTCCATACGCCCCTCTCTGAATTATTCTCTGTATTATTCCATACGCTCCTCTCTGAATTATTCTCTGTATTATTCCATACGTCCCTCTCTGAATTATTCTCTGTATTATTATATACGCCCCTCTCTGAATTGTCCCATACGTTCCTCTCTCAATTGTCCCATACCCCCCTCTCTGAATTGTCCCATACGCCCCTCTCGGAATTGTCCCATACGCCCCTCTTGGAATCATTCCATACGTTCATCTCGTAATTATTGCATAGGTCCCTCTCTGAATCATTGCATGCGCCCCTCTCTGAATTATTCCATGCGCTCCTCTCTGAATTATTCCATAAATCACGGCATCGAGCAAGGAATTTCTATGCTAAGAAGAAATAAAAGGCCTGTACCATGCCCATCTTTATTTGATTCGATGAAAATAATTTCACGATGCCCGACGTACAGAGCGAGTACCTCTCTTGAGACTATACATTTATTTGCGAACATATTACATTGCATTTATTAGCGTCATTCACGACCATTCCGAGCCACAGTCCGGTCATATAAGTGGAATAAAATCATAACAACAAACAATAATATTTACTAATTCCTGACTTTGAGCAATACTTAGGTAGGCGAATTAAAGAATATTATTGTCGTCAATGAAAGAAGGTATGTGGTCATAAAACTATACATTTACTAAACTATGGCGGCGGCAATAATAAGTATTTCGACTGCTTAGTTTTTCAGAAATAGTATTTTTATTATTATTATTATTCAGATTTAAACGAACGTTAGAAACGACCCAAACAACGATAAAATGTAGCTACGAAAGTTCATCTGCGCATGCGCAAGCAAAAAGTCTGACATCAAGACAGAAAGAAAAGCTGATTCGCAAGTGTGTTAGTGTGGGGGGATTGGTAACTTTTACCCAAGGATATCTACAGGTTACACCCCCATCGTGTTACACATTATTTTAAAGTTCCGGTCAATAGCAGATAACCCACCCTTGGGGGTGGAGGTCGAGAGGAAGCCGAATTTCGCTACGACGGATAGGACGAATTTCGCTACGCTTTACTACTGTCGAAAAAGATGCATAGCATCGAAACGCATTTTTGGAATGGCTTTTCTCACAATTATTATCAGGTTATCGTAATTTATGCAGATTGCAATGAGATATGTTACATTTATGTAAAATGTGATGAAGTAATGTTCGGAGATAGTTTGGTAAAATATACTGTTCAGTAACAATGAACTACTGTTGCGTCACTTCATGGGACAGCATACGGCATCATCAGATTTCAACAGGTTTTTGACAATGACGCGCCGTTACTCATTTTTGCTACATCGAAATTTTTTATTTGGGATTAACTTTACTATTGTCGGGAAAGATGCACAGTGTAAAAAAAAAAAAAAGAATTTCCATGTTCAAAACGTTTAGCTTATACGTGGTATAAATCCGTTTATTTAGTGACGTAACACGTGACGCAACTAAACAAAATGATTTACTCCATGCTAAAGGTGTTTTGAAATTGAAGAATGGTTTAGTGTACTCTAAACCGAAGTAAAAAAAAAAAATGTTTACTCTCTATTATGAAAAAATTGGAAAGTATATAAAAATTTTAGGCATACTTTATTCAATTTTTAAAAGATGCCAATCGTATATACGGGGGCCGCCCCGGTGGCGTAGTGTTTTAAGCACTGGCTTCGGACCATTCGTCCGAGATGGGTCCGAGTTCAGATCTCGGTGAGGCATTAATGTTGTGCCTGTCTTACGGCACTAGCTGACTCCATTTTGCTGGAACCAGTGGCCCTAAATTAGGGATGGGCGACTGCATATAGGCCATCGAGTTGCTCACGGTGGTCGTTAAACCCCGCCCCCCAATATACGCACACTCCGTCCACCCCCAAAAAAACGGGAACATCAACATTCGAAATATGTATTTGTGTCACGAAGTATCTGCCGAGTACAATGAACTGTACGACAAAAAATACAAAAAACATGTGGAAAATCCTGGTTAGGGTTACAACTCACGGACCTATAAGCTAAGTACTTCAGTCTGTTATCTAGTCACTCGGAGGTACCATGACAAACATAAGTACACATTTATATCAGCTGGTACAAAATAGACACGATAATTATACATAAAATGACCTCTCAGGATTTGAGCTCCATACAACTTAAAGTGATTTTTTGCAATTCGACTCCTAGAAACGGAGGGAACATTTACACAGACAGACCGAGAGAATCAAATCACCCAGCCCAAAAAATTTTACACTCTTTTGAAGTCAATTCTTCCAGTAAGTTTGTCAGTCAACAGGCACTACTAAATTAAGCACTTGTCATTCAGAAATTGCAAATCCTTATTAACGTTTTGCTATAAAGTCTGATTCTAGGATATATAAATTATTTTTCGGCTGTTTGGAAATCCTTACGCGTCCTCCCTTTGCTCCCATTTAAACAATTTCTTGTCCTCCCTCACTTAATTTTTTTAATCAAGTACACACTTTAGCAAAGAGCCTGGAGTGTGTAGTGTAGTTTACAGTCGTCTCCAGCCCTCCCTTCACGTTTGTTCATCAAGTTCCAGCAGATTTTCTTCAAAACTCTGCAATAATCTCGTACGGCGAATTTTTAATATGCAGCCATCTTGCGCCAAAGCAGCGCTTGCAAACATCATTATCATCATCAACAACCTTGCGTAGTAGTCCCGTTGGTGCCCGATGCCACAGGGCATCAGATTTCATTCATCTTACAGCGCTTTACTACCAGCACATCGACACTCATCTGGTAAACCCACGCATCCCCGAAGAAGGGGTCCAAGGGCAAAACTCTACCGGGGCCGACTTCAAGAGGGTACCATCTACACGTTCGCATCCCCAAGCACGGGGAGTCTGTGGAAAACCCCGGAAACACTGTAGACTAGATGGCCGGCAGGACCGGGGTGCTTGTAGATAGCAAAAACAAAATTTCGATATCCCGTAAGCAGTAGCCTCATTATCTACTTACTGCGCCTTTATCAGTTTTTTAGGGGGGATTCATAATGTCTCACTTGTTGTAGATGACATTTAGAAACAATTTCATCAGTTACTGAATCAAATCACTTACGGTTAGCATTACGGGAAAATGTTATCAAGCAAACTGTCCAATGTACGTATGAATACAAAGCTATCTGAAATGCTATAACGCACAAATTCGATTTTTCCTGTCAAAAACTAACTTCCATTAGAAAAGATTACGCCATTCGCTTGAAGATGAGCACTGACACCTCATACGTCACCTAGGCCTAGACGAAAGAGAAACCTGAAACCAAGAGTAAATCACACTAAAGGAAAAGAGGAATGACCAAATAGAAACACCGTAAGCTGAAGTAACGAGAGAACTGGCACCAGTAGCACATCTTAGTGCTCCTACAGGAAAGAGAACTGACTAAATATGTACACCCTAAGCTTAAAGAAAGGAGAAAACTGACATCACAATCACATCTTAGTACGCCCAAAGGTAGGAGAGAACCGACTAAATGAGTACACCCTAGGCTTAGAGGAAGGGCAGAACTGACACCACAATCACATCTCAATAAGCCCAAGGGAAGAAGAAGGCTGACTGAACAGGTATACCGTATGCTTAGAGAAAGGAGAGGGCTGACACCCCAATCCCATCTTAGTAGGCCCAAGGGAGGGAAGGAGAGGATTCACTATATAGTTACACCCTGGCCAAGAGGAAGGGCAGAACTGACACCACAATCACATCCCAATAAGCCCATGGGAAGGAGAAGGCTGACTGTACTTAGAGAAAGGAGAGGGCTGACACCCCAACCACATCTTAGCAAGCCCAAGAGACGGATAGGATTGACTAAATAGATACACTCTAGATTTAGAGTAAGGATAGAACCGACCGAAATCCCATCTTAGTAGGCCCAAGGGTAAGGATAGAACCAACCGAAATCCCATCTTAGTAGGCCCAAGGGAAGGAAGGAGAGGGTTCATTATAGTTACAACCTGGCCAAGAGGAAGGGCAGAACTGACACCATAATCACATCTCAATAAGCCCAAGGGAAGGAGAAGGCTGACTGAACAGGTATACCGTAGGCTTAGAGAGAAGAGGGTTGACACCCCAATCACACCTTAGTAAGCCCAAGAGAAGGATAGGATTGACTAAATAGATACACTCTAGGTTTAGAGTAAGGATAGAACCGACCGAAATCCCATCTTAGTAGGCCAGTTATACAGTAGGCTTAGAAAGGTGAGGGCTGACACCCCAATCACATCTTAGTAAGCCCAAGAGACGGATAGGATTGACTAAATAGATACACTCTAGGTTTAGAGTAAGGATAGAACCGACCGAAATCTCATCTTAGTATGCCCAAGGGAAGGAAGGAGAGGATTCACTAAATAGTTACACCCTGGCCAAAAAGAATAAGCTGACAAGATAAGTAGATGATCTTAGCAGGCCTACAGGAAGGATGACTGACTTAATAGGAACTTCCTGTCCAAAAGGAATGAGGTAGTTGACATCACTAGTACATATTAGTAGACCTACAACAAAGAGGACTGATTAAGCATAGGTACACCCTTGGAACAGAGGAAGTAGAGAACTGACACCCTATCACATCTCAGTATGGTCATGTCAGGGATGGAGGAGGAGGTACACAACAATATACTACTAATAGGTACACCCTCGCCAACAGGAAGGAGACGGCTGATACTAATAGTACACTTTACAGGCCCACGGCTGAAGGAGGACACTGGCCTACACTGTATAACGAAGTAAATTTCTCCGTCATTTTTATCCGCGCCAGGATTCGAACCCGGTTCCCCTCATTCCGGAATACGTTGCTCTACCAATTGAGCTACGCGGACGTTTTGTTCTGATTCCTATCTGCCTTTATGTTGTGTGCGTCCTTCTGGCAGGTACGTCACATCTCCTGCTACGTTACATCATCTCTCCCTTATTTTTTTTCTTTTCTTTTTTTTTTTTTTTTTGTCGAAGTGCTGGAGAAGGGATTCTCTTATTTTTCCTATCTCGCGGTGTGGAAATAACATCACACCAATGCGATATTTTGAACGGTCGGGTCATCCGGATAGTTCGGGCGCCATTATAACGAAGTAAATTTCTCCGTCATTTTTATCCGCGCCAGGATTCGAACCCGGGTCCCCTCATTCCGGAATACGTTGCTCTACCAATTGAGCTACGCGGACGTTTTATTCTGATTCCTATCTGCCTTTATGTCGTGTGCGTCCTTCTGGCAGGTACGTCACATCTCCTGGTACGTTACAACTGTTAAAAATGTTATGGTAGGTTGCACCAAAAAGTGGTGCTACACCAATTGCACCACTTTTTTAGAAAAGATACACCATTCTGTTGTGCAAATAAACCCCGAAACATGGTGCAACTTTCTACCATAGCGTGGTGAAAACTTGAACCACGTTGTTGGGTTTTGTTTGCAAACGCGATGTGGATCTTTCCTCAGAAAGTGGTGCAGCTGGAGTAGCACCAATTTTTGGTGCAGCCTACCACAAATTTTTTAACAGTGGAACACCTTAGGCCTAGAGGAAGGACAAAAATGACGCCACAACCACATCTGAGGTCTGCAGGAAGAGGAGAAAACTGCCACGCAATACACAGCCTAGGAAAGTAACAGAAGAAGAGAACTGACACCACAAGTACACCTTAATATTGGCACAGAGGTAACGTATTTCCACTGCTTTCCACGTAGCCAAAGCTTCAGAAAAACTGAAAATTGCATCTTACGATTTCCGTTCGAACATGCTACCGTTACACACCTAGAATCAGAGGCGGATTTTCAGGGAACCCCACGTTGCCCAAGCGCAGGGTCCAACGATGCTGGAGGGCCCCAAAAAATAACGATTTTTTTTTCATCTTGATTTTCAAAGAAAAGGAAAGGGCATAGAGTGGGGGATAAAGTCAGAACTCTGGGTCGATACGCCGTCGCATCAGTTGGTATGCAACGTGTTACATACTTGTAATGTTCTTCATCCTTCTAAAAATTCCGACTTTTCTTCCTTAAGAGAGGCTTCCTCACTTGAAACCTCCGGCATTTCTTCCCCATCAGAGTACCACGAAACCATTTGAAAAATGAAATTTCGTCTTTATATATAAAATAGTTTTTGAAATATGGAGGCAACAAATCACACACGCGAGCGAGCGCGCGGACACACACCACCGTGAAAATAGTCAAATCATGTTGTTCAGGGGAACCCAAAATGTGTGCAGTTAAACACGTATATGTTTATATGTTTTCCTCATTTATACGTAACATGTCTCAAAGCCAAAAAAATCTGAATTGACCTTAATGTTAAATTTTATCAATTTTACGTTAATCGAATGAGCTTTCTTCTCATTTATACGTTATATTGTAGCGTAATGAATTAAAAATTCGAACCACGCGAATTCCGTTTATCCGTTTCCCACCCTTTCCCTTCGCCGCGAATTCCGTTTATCCGTTTCCCACCTTTTCCCTTCGCCGCGAATTCCGTTTTCCATTTTCCAATCTTCCGCCACCCTCTCCGCCTTTTGCTATCCCCATTTCCTGTCATCCAGCTGCTTTATGATTCACTTCAAGGAACCCGAGCGCTGTTCTCTTGAGCTACCAATGGTCAGCTCAGTTGGCAGCTGCAGTAGACACCTGCTCTTGCTTGACGTTGTCATATGGAACTATTTCCTTGAACCCTTCGTTTACATTCGCTTACCCAACGAATCTATACCCCAATGAGATACCGCTCCGCGATCGGACTGGAATTCAGGAGGAAGATGAGTTTCCAAGATTACGCCGGTTGTGACGCTGATTTGGCAACGCCAATCATCGACTCTAGACGAAATGATAAGAACAAAAAGGATGCAATGGGAACGTCTCCAATGATAAGAGTGATTGATGATGATTCCCAGGTGAGTGCATCAGCATCAAAATTTAGCGATGCACTGAATTCGTATGACATCGTTAAGAAGTTTCTTTTGTAGCCATAGTACTGATGAAAAAGCAATGCAGGTTCTCAATAACCTTGAAAATGCAATGTTTCAACTTAAAAGTAAAGAACAGCAAAAAAAAATAATGATTTTTAAGCCATGTTAATGTGCGTATTTTTTATAATGTGTATTTCCTTTTGTAAAAAATAATCAGTCTTAAATGAATTGGTACTAATGTTTTGTATATTACGTTCATACAGTCAGTAGATGTACGGCATGCTGTATTTACAAGTGCCTTAACGACAGTGTGATTGAAATCATTAAAGTTAAAAATAAAAATGCGAAAAAAGAGTAACTGACACTAAAACATGAAAAAAATACTCACCTAATATAATTAATAACACTGACAGTTATGCCATACATTGCAACAGAATAATGTGCTGCCATCTAGGGACGGAAACGTACCATGTTTCGCATACACGTTTTTTAATTATACGTTAAATTTACTTGGTCCCTTGACAAACGTATAAATGGGGTTCTACTGTATTTCTATTGAAATCTCGGGCCGAGGATAGCCTAATGGTCAACGTTCGTGACTGCCACGGAGAAATCTGACGCTCGAACCACTAAATATCCGCCGTGCGTCGGATGGGCACGTTAAGCCGTCGGATCCCGGTAATAAATAAGGGCGTCTTCCTTCCCCTTTCTACCTCGCTTCCGTGTCACTTTCCAATCGGGCACTCTAGCCCAAATCTCCTACCTTCCTATTTTTAAGGGTTGTTTAAGACCCGGGGTCAGACACTCCCTTACTAAAAACCTCTACATATGATCTAATCTATTGAAATCTCGAAGTCGATCTTTTTATTTTTTTTTTTTTTTTCGATTATAATATTTTTCTTCGCATTAGTATGAGAAAACAAAAAATGGGAGAAGGTATGCGGTAGCAAAAAACGTTATTTTTTAAGCATGGCGGGGATAAGTGAGGGGGTAGGCCCAACGTAAATGCCACTGGCAGGGCACCGGTACATCTAGATCCCGCACTTCCTAGTATGTAAGGTAGCATGTTCAAACGGAAATCGAGAGATCCGGGTTCAATTCCCGTTCTAAGGCAATGCAATTATCAAGGTTCCTGAAGGATTGGGTGCATAAGAAACAGTGGAAATATGGCACCTCCGTGCCGATAATGATATTTGCTCGTGTCTACCATGTAATTGAGAATAATTTTTTCTTCAGGGTGATTCGTATACCCATTGATATCTATGAAATACATCTTAGTATGCCCGGAATGAAGAAGGAGACTAACTAAAGTACACCTTTGGCATACAATGACATAGATGACATCATAAGCACATCTTAGACCTCGAGAAAGGAAAGGAAAGCCGACACGGCATACACAGCCTACGAAAGTAAATAGGGTAGTCAGGTGACAAAGGGAGGAGTAAACGTGACAGATTGATAGTTTTTTGCGAGAGATTTATGAAGCGGAACAGCAAGGGAAATGAGAAGATGAACAAGGAAGAGTGTTTGCTGGAGAGGCAGGCTCACTTTTATTTTGCATTGAGAAATCAAATGGTAAAGTAGTATGAAAAGGAAATGGGTTTCTAGGTTCTCCATTCAAACGTTTCAGGAGAGTTAAATTACAAATGGTAGTCGAATACAATGTTGCCTGGTTTACAAAATCAATTCTAATTCTGTTGTTCATAATATTAATCTTCAAATGCTAGAATGGCAAATACTAATCGACAGCTTCCTTTTGTAGATAAAATACACTGACGGCAAAAAAATCCCAACACCACAAAAAATTAGTTGTAGAGGAATGAAATGGCGGCAATACATTTGTATAGGTAACATATTTAATCGATTAAGGTTTCAAGATCACAGCTTATTGTAAGCGCGAGAAGAGCCATTTTAAATGTGAAATGCTGGTACATTAATAACCGGTGTAACCGCCAGAATGTTGAATGCAAGCACGCAAACGTTCATGCATTGTATCATACAGGTGCTGGATGTCAGTTTGTGAGATGGAGTTCCATGCCTGTTGCACTTGGTCGGTCAATACAGGGACGGTTAATGCTGGTTGGGGTGACGCTGGAGTTGTCGTCCAATGATGTCCCATATGTGATCGATTGGTGAAAGATCTGGTGATCTAGCAGGCCACGGCAACATGTCGACACTGTGTAGAGCATGTTGGGTCACAACAGCGGTATGCGGGCGAGCGTTATCCTGTTGGAAAACACCCCCTGGAATGCTGTTCATGAATGGCAGCACAACAGGTTGAATCACCAGACCGACGTACAACTGTGTCGTCAGGGTGCGTGGGATAACCACGAGAGTGCTCCTGCTGTCATAGGAAATTGCTTCCCAGACCATAACTGCAGGTGTAGGACCAGTGTGTCTCGGCCGCAGACAGGTTGGTTGCAGGCGCTCACCTGGCCTTCTTCTAACCAACACACGGCCATCACTGGCACCCAGGCAGAACCGGCTTTCATCAGAAAACACAACAGATCTCCACTCCGTCCTCCAATGAGCTCTAGCTTGACACCACTGACGTCGCAAACGGCAGTGGTTTGGAGTAAGTGGAATGCACGCTACAGGGCGTCTGGCTCGGAACTGTCCTTCAAGTAACGGATTTGTAACAGTTCGCTGTGTCACTGTGGTGGCAACTGCAGCTCGAATTGCTGCCGCAGACGCGGTACGATGCGCCACGGCCATACGCCGTACACGGCGGTCTTCCCTCTCAGTAGTGCCACGTGGCCGGCCGGAACCCGGTCTTCTTGAGGCAGTACCTTCCCTTGACCAACGCTGCCAACAATCATGCACAGTGGCTATATTCCTGCCAAGTTCTGCAATATTGCGGAACGAAAATCCACCTTCTCGTAGCCCTATTACACGACCTCGTTCAAACTCCGTGAGCTGTTGATAATGGCTTCCTCGTCTTCTTAAAGGCATTCTTGACAAACATCAACACACTACGTCGAATCTCAACGATAACTAACGCTCACGAACGTTACAGCGCGTATTTACAGCAAACCTGCTTTGCATGTTCCGAGGCGCTACTAGCGCCACACTTATGCGCCGAGCGCGAAATTTGCATAGACGTCATCTTACAGATGTACTCTCACCGCCTACCAACTGTCGTTTATCTAACACAACCCCTTCTTGGTGTTGGGATTTTTTTCCGTCAGTGTAGAATAATTTTACTATGAACTACAAAACACAAACAAACA
Organism: Macrothele yani; assembly: GCA_039090855.1. Taxonomy (NCBI): domain Eukaryota; kingdom Metazoa; phylum Arthropoda; class Arachnida; order Araneae; family Macrothelidae; genus Macrothele; species Macrothele yani. Next base: position 18,062,019 of record CM076990.1, on the reverse strand, counting down.
TGATGAGCATACTTAAAAGAATAATGCATGAGGCGAGATTATTAATGATAAAAAGTAAACGTATATCCTTCGAACGACGTTATTCCATTTGACAGTCTTACAAGCAGAGTTGGAAACGAGTCAGAAATTTCGGACCAGGCCGTCACATAATTGGACCCAACCCGGAAAAATCTGCTTTGTACTATAAATTCGAATATCATTATCATCATCATTATCAATCATTATCAATCCACGGCTGGATGTAGGTCTCCCCAAATTTCTTCGACAACAGACTGTCTTGAGCCCGGTCTGCTCCATCTACCCATCTTCCACGTGGTCTTCTTCTGGGTCTTTTCCTGTCCCTTGGAATCCAGTCTAATATTTCGGTTGCTTGTATCGGTGTTCCGTTCTCCTAGCAATATGACCAGTCCATTGCCATTTCAGGGATTTCATTCTGATCACGATGTCTTCCACTCTTGTCATTTCCCTCATCCATCAGTTTCTCTTTTCGTCTTTCTTGGTTACACCACGCATGCATCTCTCCATGCATCCTTCAGTTGTCTGCAGTCTTTGTATCTTTATTACGCTTTCCAACCGTAGGTGGAAGAAGCGTATGTGCTCCAACTTTTTCCGGCCGTCCGTCTGTCCACACGATAACTCGCGTAAAAATAGTTCGATTTCGATGAAATTTCAGTATGTGGTAGGGGACCACTGGGGACGAACCCTATTGAAAATGGGAAAAATGGGGTCAAAGGTCACGACGCAGGAGCGTGATCCATTCCATTGCCCTTATGCGTCATAACTTGCGTAAATATAGTTCGATTTCAATGAAATTTTAGTATGTGGTAGGGGACCGCCTGGAGACGAACCCTGTTGAAAATGGGTGAAGTGGGGTCATAGGTAAGGACAAAGGAGGAGAGGGATACATTCCATTGCCCTTATGCGTCATAACGTTCGTACAAATGGTTCAATTTCGATGAAATTTTAGTATGTGGTAGAGCACCACCTGGGGACGAACCCTATTAAAAATGGGGAAAATGGGATCAAAGGTCACGACGCAGGAGCGGGATCCATTGCCCTTATGCGTCATAACTTGCGTAAATATGGTTCGATTTCAATTAAATTTTTGTATGTGGTAGGGGACCGCCTAGGGACGAACCCTATTGAAAATGGGTGAAGTGGGGTCAAAGGTCAGGACATAGGAGAGGGATACATTCCATTGCCCTTATGCGTCCTAACGTGCGTAAAAATGATTCGATTTTGATGAAATTTTAGTATGCGGTAGAGGACCACCTGGGGACGAACCCTATTGAAAATGGGCGAAATAGGATCAAAGGTCAGGACATAGGATTGGGATCCATTCCATCGCCCTTATCCCATACTATTAAGGTGGACGTCAAGTAATTTTGCTCCCCATACTTCCAATGGAAAAACTTTTGTGTACATTTTTTTCACAATTAGTGTGTTCCCAAGGATGAAAATTTGAACATCGATTAAAGTAACTTCATATTATAACTTGGAATACTTAATATTTTCTAAACCATAACCATAATCACTGTATATTACAAATCAATAACTTTTCCTTTGGTGGTGTTGAAACCAGAAAAAAAGATGGAGCGACCTGTACTTTGATGACGTCAGTAGACAAACAAATGTTGGATTGCATAATTATGGTCATGTTTTAGAAAATAGTAAGTATTCCAAGTTATAAAATGAAGCTATTTTAATCGATGTTCAAATTATCATCGTTGGGAACGCATTAATTGGGAAGAAAACGTGTACAGAAGTTTTTCCATTGGGAGTACAGAAAGCAAAATTACTTGACGTCCACCTTAAAAGAGCAATTCTTGTATCTATGTAAATTTTATTTGGAAAACGGCTCTAAGGATTTTGATGAAAGTCGTTAACCTACCGTTTTCTGGTACTAGAAATCGATTTAGCTTGATCTCGACTTTAGGAAAATTCGTTTAGTGGGTTAAATAACCACACCCGAATTATCACGTTTTTAGTGTTATGGCGTCGCCCCGTTAATGTTATCCATGCTAAGAAATCTTATAACGCCACTCTCTCGAGATTGAGATGTTGGCGCGTTCACGCCATCTGTCTCATTACGTCACGCGTTGTATGTGGATCCTATTAAAGTTTTATGAAGTCACACTCTTGCAAGCAGATGGTCGCGATTTCCATCTGCCTCATTACGTCACGCGTTGTGTGCGTATGTCCGTCCGCACGATAACTCGCGTAAAAATCGTTCGATTTCAATGAAATTTTAGTATGTGATAGAGAAACACCTGGGAATTAACCCTATTGAAAATGAACGAACTGGGGTGAAAGGTCAGGACATAGGAGCGGGATCCATTCCACTGCTCTTATGCGTCATAACTAACGTAAAAAAGGTTCGATTTCGATGAAATTTTAGTATGTGGTAGGGGACCACCTGGGGACAAACCTTATTGAAAATGGGCGAAAAATCAGGTCAGAGGAGTGGAATCACTTCCATCGCCATTATGTGTCATAACTTACGTAAAAATGCTTCGATTTGGATGAAATTTTAGTATGTTGTAAGGGCCTGCCTGGGGACGAATCCTATAGAAAATGGGCGAAATGGGGTCAAAGGTTAGGACACAGGAGCGGGATCTATTCCACAGCTCTTATGCATTATAACTCACGTAAAAATGATTCGATTGCGTCAAAACTTTATCATGTTATTTCGGAGGTATACTGAACCGGTTCTGTTGAATATATTCGAAATGGGATCAAAGGTCAGGGCACAGGACCGAGATCATTCCACAGCCATTATCCTCATAATTTGAGTAATGATTTCTGGTATGTTGGAAAGCGTATCATAATCAATGCATTGCATGATTTTACTAACTTGTTTTAGTTAAGGTCCACGTCTCTACTCCGTGCGTAAGCACTGGAAGGATGCATTGATTAAACACTTTTCTTTTAAGACATAATGGCAATATGCTCTTAAAAATTGCACCGTTTCTTCCAAAAACTCTCCAACCAAGTTTTATACGTCGATTAATTTCTTTATCAATGTGACCCTCGCTTGATATCTACTGCCCACGGTAAATGTAGGAATAGGTTATCTCCTGCTTTTCCCCAACAATTGATAAATCTTCATTCCTTGTAAAAGCGTTGTACTTCAGTTTTGTCTTCTGAAAGTTCATTTTTAATCCTATTTCTTTACCCTTCTTAGCAAGTTCCTGGATCATGCTCTGTAGCTCTGAAGTATTATTTCAAAGACTTCTGAAGGGTTCTTTAATATTTGTCCTGTTTTCAAAAATAAAACCGGGTCGAAATCGGGTCAGGAACACCTTGACCCGACCCGTTTGACCCGCAACAAATTATCGACCCCCGTGACCCGTTTCCATCTCTGCTTACAAGCGCACACGAAGTCAGGAGTGAATGTAATTATCCGGAACTTTGCATCAGAAAACACTTCGCATAAAGTCACTTCATGCGACATGCAATCTGATTGTCTTACATTAAAAAAAAAAAAACACTGAATTCCTCTAAACATGAGCCGACTACAGCAAACACAAAGGGAGAACAACTCTTGGAGCAATAGACGAAAAAAATTCCCATCGCTTTCGCAAAAGCACGAAGACAACAACACATATATTTGTTGTTATCTTAGCATTTAAGGTGGTTCCACCTAAAATCTCTGCCTTATGTTTCCAATGGTAAAACTTCTTTACATATTTTCTTCGCAATTAAGGATAAAAATTTGCACATCGATAAAACTAACTTTAAGTTATGGCATGGGATATTTAATACCTGATAAAACATAACCATAATTAAGCAATCCAACATTTGTTTGTCTACTAACGGCCTCAATGTACAGGTCGCGCCATCTATTAACAGGTCTGAACATTACTCAAAGAAAAATGATTGATATTTAATATAATTATGGTTATGTTTCAGCAAGTATTAAGTATCCCATGCTATAACATAAAGTTTGTTTTATCGATGTGCATTTTCATACTTGGGAATACATTAAGTGCGAAGAAAATATGTAATGAAATTTTACCACTGGAAAGCTTAATAAGGTAGAGATTTTAGGTGGAACCACCTTAAAGGCTGCCAAGGTAATAAGCAGTTCTCAATTGACCTTATGACGTACTTCAAGCCAGTTACTTGACTTGACTTGTATTGAATTTTTCTTTCTCAATAGAAGAAAAGGGCGGGCATCACATCATTGTCAAACAAGCTCCCACTGTTTAGCATTTACCATAATGAAGTTACAAAAATAAAAACAAAAATTTCACTGTTTTCCGGATCTAAGCTCGCGCAACACAAGACGAGAACCGCATTCCATTGGGGTTTTCTTTATTTGACAGACATACTCATTGCATTCAAGACTTGCCGAGATTTGTGCCAAAGTAATGAAAACTCGTTCAATTAGGTGGCTGATGGAGAACTTAGTCTCACTAAGTCTTAATAACCATTTTATAAAATGCCTTTATTTAATTTCCATGAGTCGCTATAATCGGATTAGATTGGATTACGTCAGTACCAGGTGATTTCTGCTTTGATATTTGGACGTCACACACATTACAGATGCAGCGACTGTAAATTATGTGGCTCGGCCTTCGCATTCACCGCAAAAATGCGGCAGAGATTTCGTCTGCGTAGCTAGCTCATCAGAACAAGCAAACGACAAGGGTTGTCCAAAATAATGGAAACACCTTGAAACAATAGGTGTTACGCACCTAATATGGTGTGGGAGCACCCTTGGCATTTAAAACTGCATAAATCCTCCTTGGAACGGACTCATACGAGTCCTGGATGGTGGTAAGTGGTATGTTGTACCATTCTTCCTGCAGAAACTGCTCTAATTCCTTGAGAGACGCCGGAGGAGGATAACGGGATCGCGCTCTGTTTTCCAACACAGACCACAGGGACTCAATGATGTTTAAGTCCGGTGATTGTGCAGGCCAGGGAAGGTGTGCAACTTCATCCTCATGTTCGTCAAACTATGATTGAACAGTTCGACTTCTGTGAATCGGGGCATTATCATCTTGAAAGGTGCAGTCCCCTGACGGAAACGATGTCTACGCCATTGAATGCATATGGTCGGCCAAAAGAGTGACATAGTCACCGCTAGTGATCCATCTGCGTAAGGTTGATAATGGGACCTGCTGCAAACTACGAGATCATGGCCTAAACCATTACGGAACCGTCCTCATGCTTCACTGTAGGAAGGAGACAGTCTGGGTTGTAGGTTTCAGCGGGGGTTCTCCACAAGTAAACCCGTCCTGTGGTAGGGAATAGTGAGAAACTTGATTCATCGGAAAACAAGACATGTTTTCATTGATCCGCAGTCCACGTTTTATGTTCCTGACACCACTGTAGTCTCCGTTTCAAATTCACCTGTGACACCAGGGGTTTTGCAATCGCAGCTCTGCCGTAAATATTGTGCTTCTGCAATTCCCTTCGTACGGTATGGGTCGACACTGGGTTTTGGAGATGTGCATTAAGCTCACCAGTCATTTTCGTCGCCGTGGTCTTCTTTCTTGCGGTCACAATCCTCTTTAATGGCCTCCTATCTCTCGCAGTGAGTTTGGTTTTCCTTCCACAGTTGTGTCGCGCAGATGATGTTGTGCCGTGAACATTGTATGCTGTCATGACCTTCGATACGGGACCTCTCGATACCCCCAACACCCGTGCTACTGTGGTTACCGACGCACCAACCAGACGGGCTCCCACAATCTGCCCTCTTTGGAACTCTGACAGGTCACTCATTGTGCCTTCACCTAAAACGAAATTATGCAAACACCGATTTACAATGCAATCACACAGACCCTTGAGACTATAAGCAACACTTTTTTACAAAAAAAAAATTGTAGCTACGTGATGTTCGTTTTACTCAAAAAGCAGCACATACCAAAGTCATTGTCTTCAGCTAGGGGTTTCCATTAATTTGGACAACCCGTCAGTACCAGTCGATTTCTGTTATGATATTTGGACGTCGCACACATTATAGATGCAGCGACTGTATGTGGCTGGACCTTCGCATTCACCGCAAAGATGCGGCAGAGATTTCGTCCGCGTTAGGTCATCAGAACAAGCAAACGAAATTGCTGCTACCACATCTTCGTGATGAATGCGAAGGCCAAGCTGGCAGCTGCAGGTTATGTCTGCCAAACGATCAGATAACAGACATATCGCAATGAAATTATGAGGTTCGCGCTGAATCTGTCGATTCGTATACCACTGAAAGATCCTGTCAGCCGCGTTACTTGCCGGAAAGAAGGTCGTGGGTTCAGAGAAGCTGTACCGAAACTTTTCAATTCTCTAACCGGCAAATTAAAATAACCATTTTATAAAATGCCTCTTAAAATATGCACACTTGTGTATTTATAACGTAATAGCATCAGTGGCGGCTTTTCAGGCGAAGTAGGTGTAGTACCTCTTCACCTATTTTACTTAAAATAAAGTCTTATTCAGTAATTTGTTTAATATATTATTTTTTGTCTCTATTGTGTTACAAAATACTCAAAATTTTGATTAGATATCAATTCACTTAGCGCGTTCAAGACGGAAAACAAGTCCTAACAGTGCAAGTGAAGAGCCGAAATGAAAACCCTTGGAAGTCTGCAGCTTTCGACCGAGTTGCTATGGTAACCGTGACGTCAACCTCCCCTATCTGGCGCGCAAGTGAAGTGTTTTATCTTTCGGCGCCCAAGCTCTGCAGACGGAATCGTGACCTTCGAAGGAGATCACGGTGAAACGGAATGTTTTACCCAGGGTATCTTGCAATGTTGTGGTACATGCTTTCCGAAAGGGATTTGTTTTTTCGTGCTTTGTGATTATTTGTCAAAACGTTTAGCTGTTACTGTAGTTTCGTGTACAGTTTAACAGTTAGTGATAGTTTAATTAAAGTATGTATCCTGTGAACGACATTGTTTGTAATTTATAACAAACTCCATTTAATCGGTGGAAAGATAAAGATAAAAGAGACATTTTACTTCAAAGACGACCGACGGATTCACTGAAAATTGTTGCCAAAAAAAGAAATCAAGAAGAGCGGTAAATCTTACAATATTAATTTTAAAAATTGTTGGTTTACTGAATATAAATGGCTTTGTAGTACTTCTGTGTTACAAAAATTATTTTGTTGGCCCTGCTTACTTTTTAGTAATAAACATTCGGCGTGGAATAAAAACGGATTCTCAGATTTATTAAATATAACACGCTCACTTTATAAACATGGTGATTCTAGCGAACTTTTGAAAATGCATTTCAGCGAAAACGTTTATTTAAATAGACTTTTCCTGCAGACAGTGATCGATGAAGTATTGTATTCGAGCAAACAAGAATTAGCATTCCGTGGCCATGACGAAAGCATGGACTCGATAAATCGTGGCAATTTCAAGGAATTAGTTTCATTGTTGATATCAAGAAGTCCTTTAGAAATTCAAAATCAATACGAAAAGATAAAAAATGTCTTCACAGGTGACTCAAAAACTATTCAAAATGAATTAATTGAATGTATTTCTGAATATACACTGACGGAAAAAAAAATCCCAACACCAAGAAGGGGTTGTGTTAGATAAACGACAGTTGGTAGGCGGTGAGAGTACATCTGTAAGATGACGTCTATGCAAATTTCGCGCTCGGCGCATACGTGTGGCGCTAGTAGCGCCCCTCGGAACATGCAAAGCAGGTATGCTGTAAATACGCGCTGTAACGTTCGTGAGCGTTAGTTATCGTTGAGATTCGACGTAGTGTGTTGATGTTAGTCAAGAATGCCTTTAAGAAGACGAAGAAGCCATTATCAACAGCTCACGGAGTTTGAACGAGGTCGTGTAATAGGGCTACGAGAAGGTGGATTTTCGTTCCGCAATATTGCAGAACGACTTGGCAGGAATGTAGCCACTGTGCATGATTGTTGGCAGCGGTGGTCAAGGGAAGGTACTGCCTCAAGAAGACCGGGTTCCGGCCGGCCACGTGGCACTACTGAGAGGGAAGACCGCCGTGTACGGCGTATGGCCGTGGCGCATCGTACCGCGTCTGCGGCAGCAATTCGAGCTGCAGTTGCCACCACAGTGACACAACGAACTGTTACAAATCGGTTACTTGAAGGACAGCTCCGAGCCAGACGCCCTGTAGCGTGCATTCCACTTACTCCAAACCACTGCCGTTTGCGACGTCAGTGGTGTCGAGCTAGAGCTCATTGGAGGACGGAGTGGAGATCTGTTGTGTTTTCTGATGAAAGCCGGTTCTGCCTGGGTGCCAGTGATGGCCGTGTGTTGGTTAGAAGGAGGCCAGGTGAGCGCCTGCAACCAACCTGTCTGCGGCCGAGACACACTGGACCTACACCTGGAGTTATGGTCTGGGGAGCAATTTTCTATGACAGCAGGAGCACTCTCGTGGTTATCCCACGCACCCTGACCGCACAGTTGTACGTCGGTCTGGTGATTCAACCTGTTGTGCTGCCATTCATGAACAGCATTCCAGGGGTGTTTTCCAACAGGATAACGCTCGCCCGCATACCGCTATTGTAACCCAACATGCTCTACAGAGTGTCGACATGTTGCCGTGGCCTGCTAGATCACCAGATCTTTCAACAATCGAGCACGTATGGGACATCATTGGACGACAACTCCAGGGTCACCCCCAACCAGCATTAACCGTCCCTGTATTAACCGACCAAGTGCAACAGGCATGGAACTCCATCCCACAAACTGACATTCAGCACCTGTACGACGCAATGCATGAACGTTTGCGTGCTTGCATTCAACATTCTGGCGGTTACACCGGTTATTAATGTACCAGCATTTCACATTTAAAATGGCTCTTCTCGCGCTTACATTAAGCTGTGATCTTGAAACCTTAATCGATTAAATATGTTATCTATACAAATGTATTGCCGCCATTTCATTCCTCTACAACTATTTTTTCGTGGTGTTGGGATTTTTTTCCGTCAGTGTATAAACGATCACGTTAAAAATGAAATAAATGAAGTTCAATGCTTTTCTATTCAAGTAGATGACACAACAGACATAAATCAGACTTCTCAGTGCTCTTTAATAAAAAATTTGTTGATTCGGAAGGTGTATTGGCTGAGCGATTTTTGGGTTTTCATGACGTGAGTGGAGATCGAACGTCAGAAGCTTTATACAAAATGCTAGACAAATTTTGGAACAATTCGATTATCAACACAAATTAATAGGACAACGTTACGATGGGGCAAGTGTAATGTCTGGACACTTGAATGGGCTCCAGAAAGAAATCAAGGATAAAGCTTCTCAAGCTGTTTTTGTTCATTGCTTAGCACATCGTTTGAACCTTGTATAACAGCAGAGTTTTTCTAAAATTTCAAAGTGTCGTATATTTTACGCAAGCCTCACTGGAATTCCTTCGTTTTTTCACCACTCAGGAAGCGATCTTATACACTCACATCTACAACCGCAAGACGCATACCAAAAATAGCAGAAACTCGATGGTCCTCCACTTCAAAGTTAGTAAGTGTAATTGTTGAAGATTGGGATAAATTGAAGGAAGTATTCGAATTTCTGACAAATACTGAGCAATCAGACAAAAAATCAATTCAACTTGCCAAGGGATTTTTAAACGATATGAACACTTGTGAATTTACGTTTTTGGCAATAGTATTTAATGGAATTTTTGGCCCCACCGATCTATTATTCGAAATTTTGCAGAAAAAATCACTAGACATAAACTACTTTGTAACTCAAATTAAAAAACTCGTGAAATTTTGAGTCATAAAAAGAACGATGAAATATTTGAAACACTGTTTGGAAAAGCTAGCAAAATCACAGAAATAAGCAGATCTAAACGGGAATATGCTGCTCTTACACAAGAAACAATTTTTCAAAATTATAAACAATTGTATTTTGAAATTTTAGACCACATTCTTATGGAAATGGATGTAAGATTTCAAGACTGTGAAAAACTTCAATTTGTTTGTCTTGCTGACACAACCAAATTCGAACAATTTAATTCAAGCTTTCCCTCTCACGCTTTTGAAAATTTACAACATTTTTACGGAAAAATATTTACTAAACTCCAACGCCTTAAAAATGAACTGAGTCTTGTATATGCCAACGAAAAATTAAGGAATATATCGACAAGAACTTCTTCGAGTGCTTCATGAAGATAAAGACATTTTTCCAGAGCTTTTAAATCGGTTGCCCTCATTTTAACCATTCCATCAACAAGTGCGTCAGTGGAAAGAAGTTTTTCTTGCCTTAAAAGAATACAAACTTACTCAAGAAACACTATTTTTCAAGACAAACTTGCTTCTTTGGCAAATATTTCTATTCAGAAAGATATTTTATTGATGCTCACGAAGAAACAACCATTCTATGACAACATAATCGACAAATTTGCAGCTTTAAAAGAAAGAAGAATTGATCTAATATACAAAAAATAGGTCAGTCTTCATATAGTGATTTTCATTGAAGACAGTAGATATCTTTTCATATTGCTCTTGTAGCTCTTCACCTATTTTTTCAACCACGAGCCGCCACTGAATAGCATTAAACTTTCTGATATACGCTCATACTTTACTGGATGTACTTGGAAATATCGTACTTACATATACAGAAAGCAACAGCAATAACTTTTGAAAATTTCCGGGTAAATCACTTAAGTGACGTTCTTCACCGAAAATGTTTCGAGTGGCCAGGGTCGCACATTTTGTCATGCATATACAGTAAAACCTCTGAGCAGCAGACAGCCAGACACTCTCGGACCTCACATTTGCCCGCTATTCAGAAGGTTGATTTCCGAGTCCCCAGCTAGGCTCACCACTTTAAAAAACAATGTGGATAATATGTGTTCATGTTTAGATTTAATAAAGGCAGACCTTCAAAATACTAACAAGAAAGATGACACCGAATTTTCGATTGTAGTGAGCATGTCTTTTGAATCTTTTCCGACGTGAATAAAATTTATTAAAATTATTCAAAGTCAACAGAACCGGTTAGTAAAAAAAAAATCAGCCGATTTCTACAATCCGTAAGACATTCAGAAACAGAAACAGCTACTTACTGCCACCACGGCTAAACAGTATGTTACGAAAATTACCAAATGGCGCACAAAAAGTTTCTCATAACAGAAGGAAGGTATCAGAGACAAAGAGATTTTCAAATGGAACAGTTAAAAGAAGAAATATAGAAGGGAATATGATATAACTCTAAGCCTTCTAGCGGAAGAATTTTGCATAATGGGAAAGTTGAAAACAGCCGAAAAGTATTCTTCGTGTCAAAAGCTATACATGTATGTTCAGTAAAAAAGAACCTTTCAAATACGTCTCTTGGAAGCAGAGATAGCCAGAAAAAGTGTTTGACCTTTATGCCCCTTACGGGAAATCTGTGCATCATTTAAAGAGGATAATCCTGCCAATCTTTATTGCAGCGAATAGCATACATTGAAAAAAGAAATTTCTCAATAGGGTTTTTAGAAGCGAGATACAGCTGCAAACAGAAGTACGCCAACACCAACTAGCGACAGAACTGTGAACTGCAAAACTCCTCAAATACAAGCCGAAACTGTTCCATATGGCAAATAGTATCCGATGTTAAAAGAATTTTTTAAATCGCACATTTAGAAGCAGAGATATTGAGAAAAATAGATTAAACATTTGCGCCTCTTAGCGGCGAAACTGTGCTTTATTTTGGGAAGAAAATACACGCAAGCCGTTTTCATAGTTAGTAGTACCTGAACAAAAAAAAATGCAATCGGGTTTTTAGTCCTTTAGATATTGCTGTACACAAAAACGTAAACATACAGCCTCCAGCGGCGCACTTCAGCATTAAGAAATATTTGAAATTATATGAGAAACATTTCGCAAGGAAAACGTCAAATGGACGATGTCATCGCTCTTTCCACGTTATTTTTTAAACAACGCATAGTGACTGAAAAATTGTATTCCGGCACTGCTGGGTTGAAAACAGCCGAAAAGTATCCCAGCAGTGCCGGAATACAATTTTTCAGTCGCTATGCGTTGTTTAAAAAATAACGTGGAAAGAGCGATGACATCGTCCATTTACATTATCTCCACGTATTTGATATATATTAAGGAAAACGTCTCCAACAAAGAAAGATTTTTTCAAATCGGACTATTAGAAGCAGAGATATCGATAAAAATAAGATATACATCTACGCCCCCTGACGGAAAAACTATGCACTATTTAAGCAGAAGGTATTCTCAAAACATTTTCCGAAGTGAACGGTATCGGTCCACAAAAGAATTTTTTCAATCGAGTTTTTAGAAGCTCAAATTTTGTTGCAAATACATCAGAAGCAGAAATAAACACTTATGAACCCTGGTGGCAAAATTATTCTCTACCAAACATTAGAAATTATATGTAAAACATTTCCCATCAACAGCTGTATTCTATGCAGGAATTTTCTTTTAAATCGGTGATATCAGGGAAAACGCAATTTATCTTTACGCCCCTAGCGGAAAATCTATGCATTACCTGAAAAAAGATACTGCAGCTAAAATAGTCTTCGACATAAATGGCATCGAAGAAGAAAAAAGAAAAATGCGCAAATTTTTATCCTTGGGAATACATTAATTGCGAAGAAAATATGTAAAGAAGTTTTACCATTGGAAACGTAAGGCAGAGATTTTAGGTGGAACCACCTTAATGAGTACAAATTCATGCTGATTCATGTGTGTGTACATGTCCTTTTCATCTTTGTTTACTCCTCATTAAAATATTTACATCCACGTCCTGCTGGAATAAAAGTACGCTATGAAAATATAAGTGCCTTAATTTTTGGACATATGAGGGCATATATATTAGCTTTTCGCCCCAATCACTTGTTCTGAGTCAACTGACCTGGCTTCGCCTCAAATTAATTTAAAAGAAATATTGTGCGGCATACAAAATGTTCGTAACACCCGTTTGGGCTTTTAAAGTTCTCCATTCGCAGTACTTTACTAACTGCTAGTGTCTCCTCTTGCACACCACGGGGATGCTAACAGAAATGTTCTTTGACCGAACTGAATTAAATCAATTAGAAACACAGAATCAACTGCACGTTAATGTTAACATCCATGGTGCTTCAGTTAGCATTGGTGGTCCACAGTTTGCTGAATTCCTCTCTTCTTCTTTCTCAAAAGTTCACTCATTTGCGTTTTGACGACTGTGAAGCGTTCGGTAAAAATCCGTACTCAAATTTTACATTTCAGTCACATTTAAAATTTGGATTTGTTTCTTTCGTTTTCTTTTTGTCACTACTTTTATTCACTACAAGCTACTCCAGCACAGAATCATGGTGAAAGTGAAAGTTGTACATTCGCTACAAGCTGCTCGAGCACAGAATTACAGTGAAAATGAAATTTGTACATTCGCTACAAGCGGTTGTTCTCAGGCAACAATACTCAAGATTTTTCCACATAATTTCTGCATTTTTTCCGAAAAATACTTTTAGCAACAGATGGAGTAGGTATATATTAATACCTGTTACAATGTCTCTTTTTCGCGGATGAACCAAAAACAACAAAAAAAAAAGAAACATTATTTGCATCATATAACACAGGAAGCATGAGATATCCCATATACTTCCTGTTTTACCAAAAACAAAATTCCCGGCTGTGCGTTTATCACATAACTGTTTCCAGAAGACAGATTTGTAAAATTCTTCTGGAATCGAATAAAGGCAAGCACGGCACTGATTTTCTATGCATTTTGCAGTTGATTCCGGAACATAGTTGTTCTCGTAAATGTCAGGATATTCTACTTATTTCGTAAATGTCTATTTCTGAAACGACGTACAGCAACATCGCATATGAAACTGATAAAGACCTTCCATATCTTTTCCAGCTTTCCTAATGGAGGGTGTTTCGTGTACACATACATTGCCATTTGATATACCGCCTTTCATAACACACGGATTAGAAAAATCGTACATCTTAGAAATGCGCGTTTCTAAGATTTTTTCATTTTTCTTATTTTCAGAAGAATTCTTACACCTCAGGGGGTTAGCAAAATTCATCGCATATTCGTAAAGAAGAAATACGAAGGGCCTTTTTATCAAATGATATCTTCGTTGTGAAGGAATTTTCCAAAAAGTTCCATGTTGTTGCATAATACCGGAAAATACTTTAAATGTCTTGTGAAATAGCTTAATCACCGGAACAATAATTTCGGTAACATCGTTTATGTAGATTAAAAATTTATGGCGCAATTTAGTCGCCTTGCATTTTCAACCATATTATAATCGAACCCGATAAAATTCATGGCGCAATTCAGTCGTCTCGGATTTTCAACCATATTACAGTTGAACCCTATAAAATTCATGGCGCAATTCGGTCGCTTCCGCTTTTCAACCATGTTACGGTCGAACCCTACGAAATTCATGACGTAATTCAGTCGCCTCGGATTTTCAACCATATTAGAGTCGAACCCGATAAAATTCATGGCGCAATTCAGTCGTCTCGGATTTTCAACCATATTACAGTTGAACCCTATAAAATTCATGGCGCAATTCGGTCGCTTCCGCTTTTCAACCATGTTACGGTCGAACCCTACGAAATTCATGACGTAATTCAGTCGCCTCGGATTTTCAACCATATTACAGTTGAACCCTATAAAATTCATGGCGCAATTCGGTCGCTTCGGATTTTCACCCATGTTAAGGTCGAACCCATTATAATTCATGGCGTAATTCAGTCGCCTCGGATTTTCAACCATATTACAGTACCCCATAAAATTCATGGCGCAATTCAGTTGCCTCGGGTTTTCAACCATGTTACGGTCGAATCCTATAAAATTCATTGCGCAATTCAGTCGCCTCGGATTTTCAACCATGTTACACTCGAACCCTATAAAATTCTAAAATTCATGACGCAATTCAGTCGCCTCGGATTTTCAACCATATTACAGTCGAACCTTATATAATTCATAGTGTAATTCAGTCGCCTCGGATTTTCAACTACACTCATAGTCAAAAAAATAATTGCACCCAGAAGGACGTGTCGGATTGCAATGCTATTCGGGAGGACGGTAAAGGTTACCAGGAACAATAAATGATTAAACATTGAGACTCATATGGGTAATATTTATTGAGCTGCACGCCAATATGTATAGTGTCTCTCAGTATGGTGTCGGGCCGCCATGTTTGCTCACACAGAGCCATCCCATGAAGCTTGAATCTTCTCATGCAGTTCCTGCAGATTGAGCTGTAGGGGTGAAGTGTGAATAGCGCGTCCAATAGCATCCCATACATTTTCAATCGGCAATAGGCCTGGCGATGCGGCTGACCATGGCTGAGTGTCAGTGCCTTGAAGGCAAGCTCTCGAGACAGCAGAAGCATGCGGACGAGCGTTGTCCTGTTGGAAAATCGCACCGGAGTGAGCGTTCAGAAAAGGTAGGGCTACTGGTTGCAGGACAACATTAACGTAACGTTGGGCTGTCAAAGTGCCTGTAATGAACACCAAATGTGATCTGGCATAGTAGGCAATTGAACGCCACACCATGACACCAGGCCTTTTGGATGTCTGACGCTCGACAACAAACCGTTCATCTTGGCGCTGACCACGGTGCCTCCACATACGGATTCGGCGTTCGTCTCCTCCAAGACAAATGAGGGACTCGTCAATGAAGATCCCCCACTGCCATTTTGCGTGGCTCCATGACAGTCTGGCACGACACCATTGCAATCTTTGGCGACGATGCACTGGTGTTAAGGGCAGTCGTCGTAATGGTCTGTGTGCGTGTAGTCCTACGTCGTGCAGCCGTCTGCTAATGGTGCTGGCACTAATCGGACGATGCATGGAGGGCACCACTGCTCGCTGAATATCCGCAATCGTGGCTGTTCGGTCACATGTCGCACAACTCGTCGGTCCTCTCTCTTCGTGGTTCGTCCAGAACTCCCAGACACTTCCTGTCGCTGCTGCGTACCTTCTTCTATCCACTGCCGCCAACAACGTGCTATGGTAATACCCGCACGACAGGTATGGCGCAATACAGGGATAAGACCATCCCACTTCCCGGAGCCCGACGATGCTGTCCCTTTCGAACTCTTTCAACCGCTCGAATTACTTCCGAACTTTTCTAACTTGCAAAGGATGCAACCAACACAACAGCATGAGTCAGAATGGCAAGCATGCGCAACGGGAAGACCTTATATAGCCGGTCAGGCACAACGCTACGATCCCTCCTTGCTTGCGTCACATGCGCGGCTGAGCGGGATACTCGAATCATTTGCATGTCTCGCGATGTCAAACCTACCCACCAAGTTTCATTCCTGTCGGTTGCTTCCTTCTAGGTTTAACTACTTTTTTGACGGTGAGTGTACATTACAGTCGAATCCGTATGTAACGAAGTTGAAGGGGAGTAAAAAACATACGATACGTCCGAATGTCGTTATATATAGTCGGACAAATAAAAAGGAAAGGTGGGGGCATATTACATTATTTCAGGTTAAAATTAGCTTATCATAAACTGTTTATCAATTAATCGAACTGAAAACTATAGCTAGCAAAATACGAGACAATAAGCAAAACATTCTATGCATGTACATATTAAATTGCCAAAAATTGGAAATTTAACCTGTTAAATTTCCGGAGTTATGAGCCAATTCCTGTTTGTGTTGTGCTTATCATGATAGCTGTTTTAAATGTTTTTCAACTTCCTTTGATACCGTGGTTAAGATGTTTCTAGCTGCAAAATAAACCAAGATTCTCTAAACACAAATTAAATTATTGAAAGGTGGCGAGGAGAGTGATAAATGATAGCATTTGCCCAGGAGATGAATGTTTGGCATGCGTGGCGTGTGAGGAGTAGGGGTAGTAAAAATACAACTAAAATATTCTTGTCTTCATGCGAACTGACTATCTGTAAGGGGAACCACGAGGTGTTGTCAACAGCTGGTAATTAATTCCTTGTTTCCCAGTGAAATAGGAAGATTTAAAAACTGGATAAGAATGCCGCTTATCTTGTTCGATAATAACCGAGCTGAACTTCGATTATGCGGTTTCTCTAAAAAAATTTCGTAATATGCGGTTAAAATAGCAAAAGATAATATTACGAAGTAGAAGGGATCTACAGAAACCGATTTAGGCGGAACTTCGTATTATCGAGCTCGTTATACCTGGGTTCACCTGCATAATCACCTAATTGCAGGGTAAACAGGAAACAACAGTATTCGCATCTTGATTTTGTAATACGACTGATTAATTCTTCGAGCTCGTTATTGAAATTATACATATATATGCTCTGCTTCCTCTACGAGACCATGAAATACCGTTTTTTTTTTTTTTTTTTTTTTTTTGTTGATGTTGTTGTTTTTTTTTTGTTGCTTTTTCTACATATAAACACCCAGATGCGTCTGTCTTTCTGGAACGCTTGACGTCACAGCAACGTCTGCATTGTGCGCCACGGGCCCAGGGTGCCAGATTTAGGGGGGCGCCAAACTGGAAGTTTTTTTTATGAATATTTTAGCACTAGTCTTTATTGTGCGCCACCACTTATCAAACAATTCGTGTGTGCTTTCGCGATGTCAAAATGATTGCCTTCTATATAATAGCACGCGATCACTTTTAGATGCCAAGGTGATCGCGCGCTAATTTAAAAACATTGAATTATTAATGACTCGAGTACTATTTTTCCAATCTACAAAATTCGAATGGAATTTTTAATATCACAGCAAGTTGAGTTTGCACGTTATCACATTGAGATGTCAAGGTGATCGCGTGCTAATTTTAAAACATTGAATTATCAATTACTTGAGTTCTATTTATCCGATCTACAAAATTCAAATTAAAATCTTAATATCACGGCACCACTGCGTTTGTATGTTAATTTAATTTAGCACAATTCGAATATTTATTTGTACGCTTTTTACTTTTTTAATTTAACTAACTTTCCGAGTTTAGTGCTGATTATATTATACATTTTGCAAAATATCGAGCTATCTAAACGCCGTAAACTACAACAAAAACTGAAATCTTGAGATGTCAAAGTGAGCAAGATTGCATCTAAAAGCAGATGTCGCCCCAATAGCACATTGTCGAGAATTTAGATAGTTCCGATTTGTAATACCAGATGTCGCATTATTTTGTAGAAAAAGCTTTGATATGAAGTTTCAAATTAACCATCGAATAGGTCAGTCTAAAACAAGCCGTGAAGGGAATAACAAGTGCGCTGGAGAAAAAGTCATTTAACGCGAAAGATCAAAGTAAAAGTTATTAAGGTAAGTTTACACGAAAACAACTTTCCGAGTTTAGTGCTGATTATATTACACATTTTGCAAAATATCGATCTATCTAAACGCTCTAATCTACAATTGTTAAACAACAAATATTTTAAACAGAATGTTATTTATCGCGAGGCCTTTTTAAAAACGGAAATAAATGGCATATAATTCTTAATTCTAACATGAATGAGTTCTTACTATAAAGTTTTTACTATGTTTCGTTACAGAAATTCGGCGCCCATTTGATTTGTTTTCAATCTGCTTCAATTAAAAATTTCACTCCGTCATAAGTCGAGCAACATCTCCTATATATTAATATTTATTTAAAGCTTAAAAACAACCGTCCTAAGACGGCTATACACTAGTTATATAATATAGCCCAAGTTTTGCGAAAAGTAAATCCACTCTCTGTACGAGAAATCTCATCTTCACTCCTCGTTTTTTCATTTCGTGCTTTCCCAAGTTTAACTGACTCTGCTGCGCAAATATTTGAGGTTTTGAGGCGAATATTTTTTATCAATATTATACATCATAAAGCGCCACGCCACGACTTCGGGCAATAAAATTCCATACGAAACACCATTTTTTTTTCTTGGCATTACTTCGTCATTTCACAAATACTGAGCATTCTACAAATTCATTCCATGCACGGATATAGCAAATTTTGGCTGTTTTCAGTAATTCACGATATGTTTAAGCCATTTAATTTCTTTTAATGTACCTTACTTTATAATCTTTTAGAAACTGCCCATATTTTGAAAATGTTAACACCGTGGTTTTCAACTTGTGTTTTAGGATTTCGCGAAGACTTCTCAAGGGAAGTTCTGATGAACAACATCGATACTTCTCATGCTTTTAAAATTTATTTTTGAAATAACATGAATTCTAGAAACTGCATTTTCTTTTTCTTTGTTTTTTCTATTGGAGGTTTAACGACTACCGTGAGCAACTTGTAACGTACTAGGAGATGTGACGTACCTGCCAGAAGGACGCACACGACATAAAGGCAGATAGGAATCAGAATAAAACGTCCGCGTAGCTCAATTGGTAGAGTGACTTATTCCGGAATGAGGGGATCCGGGTTCGAATCCTGGCGCGGATAAAAATGACGGAGAAATTTACTTCGTTATAATGGCGCCCGAACTATCCGGATGACCCGACCGTTCAAAATCTCGCATTTGTGTGATGTTATTTCCACACCGCGAGATAGGTAAAATAAAAGAATCCCTTCTCCAGCACTTCGAAAAAAAAAAAATAAAAAATAAAAATGAAGGGGAGATGATGCAACGTACTAGGAGATGTGACGTACCTGCCAGAAGGACGCACACGACATAAAGGCAGATAGGAATCAGAATAAAACGTCCGCGTAGCTCAATTGGTAGAGTGACTTATTCCGGAATGAGGGGATCCGGGTTCGAATCCTGGCGTGGACAGAAATGACGGAGAAATTTACTTCGTTATAAACTCAGTGGGCTACAAGCAGTCGCCCGTCCCTAATTTAGGGCCACTGGTTCCAGGGAAGGGAGAGAGCCAGCGCCGTAAGACAAACACAACATCCATGCCTCACCGGGATTCGAACCCGGACCCATCTCGGACGAATCACCAGAAGCCATCGCTTAGACCACTGCGCATATAAGTACTGCTGCCTGACATATACGTACTGAAGCCTTTATATGTACAAGCATTAGCTGTCAAAATGTCACAATTCTTTTACATAAGCACATGGACAGCGTATATGAATCTTAATTTTCTACGAGGCAGTTCGTTGTTTGTTTCGTGTCAGGGTATTTTAGCAAAGAGAA
Source organism: Macrothele yani (assembly GCA_039090855.1). NCBI lineage: Eukaryota > Metazoa > Arthropoda > Arachnida > Araneae > Macrothelidae > Macrothele > Macrothele yani. The sequence goes on along the minus strand of CM076990.1, from coordinate 18,042,046 downwards.
ACGAAAATTTTAGCATGGAGAAAGGAAAATGTGTGCACCACTTATTCAGGCGATATTTACATCCCATATTCCAGCAAAAAAAAAACTAGACATTTTTTGGGTGCAAATTTTAGCAGACTTTTTCATACTTTTTATCCTTGACAGGCTTGCTCCAAGACATGATAATTTTCAAAAAATTTCGAAAGGCACATACAAAAAAAAATACGTCTTACCATGTGAAATACGTCTGACGCCACCAAACGAAAAGAGGTCTACGGCAGCCCCGTCGTCATCCCGAAAGTTGTAGTAAAAATTGTGCAGCGAAGGTACACTTGCGCTCTGTTTCCGACTTCTGAGCTTCATTATTTGTTTTCTGCCAGCGACAAATACTGCAGAGAAAACGAGTATCACGCTTCTGGGTAGTAAAACAAATCTTTATAGCTGATATCTCGTGACTGCAAAGATACATCCACTGAAAAACACGCCGGTACAGCAAGTGAATCTCACAGCTCCGCGACGAAGACGACCTGTCTAGGTTATTAATGACAGCCAAACAGCACACACACGCACACACACACACGGCAACTCAAAAGTATGAAGGCCGCGAGCGCAGGTACGGAGGGGAGGGGGCAGAAGGAAACCTCCCCTGAATAACTACGAGAAATCAACTTTCCTCCAATCCAATGAAAACAGGAATACGAACTGGCTTCCCGATATAGATTTTCCGGGTTCAAATTACAGTACCGCGAAAGTAATGACTACAGCTGCAAAGCTCGGGACATTCCCTGCAAAGCGAAATGTGCAATTTTTTGTATTAAATTTAAAGTAACGAAACGGCAAATTGGGGAAGGAGCATAAGTACCACTCTTTAATATTATTTAACATAAATCAACAGAAGTGTCAAAGTAAAACGTTACACAGGAAAACAGTATCGTCTTTTCCACATTACATACGAAAATATTTTTTTTCAATCACAAAGAAGAATAATCAAATAGGAAATGTTGCATAATAACATGTATCATTTGTTATGAATAAGATAATCACTTCCTCAACAATTGACAAAGCTGGCCTTGGATGCATTAAAGTCAGAACATATTGATCCTCAAGAGACATGAAGGATTCTACATCTCGCCGTGAAGAAAATTTAACCAAGCCCGCGTGAATAATTATGTAAAATTCAGAAAAAGGTCAAATCCTTTGTGACGTTCACTGAAATGACGCAAGAGTCAAAACCGCAAGTCCATTATGTATAATTTACTAGATTTCGAAGCACTCCATCCATACAAGTTAGTAAGAAATTCTATCCTTTTGGATACCTACACAAAATTTCACTTTTTTTCTTGCTGCTCTTTGTGTGTTTTTTTTTTTTTCAATATGTGCAAGGATATAACGTAAAATCCGCAGTACTTGGAGTCTCTAAAACTTTCTTCTTCCCACCGCATGGTCTGACTCAGCGTCACGCAGAACGGTGTGCACGGAGAATTTACTGTGACGAAGTCCCGACGATGAGGACGGGGCAAGGGGGTTCTGGCGTCAATGGCGCAAAATCTGCCTTTTGTAACAAGATGGCGCAATATTTTTTGTTTTGGCGCACATTGACGCAGAATTCCCATCTCTGTTATATATTTTATTTATAGGGATATTTATAGCAAAAAATACAGAACATTTTAAAATCCAGAAGAAAAGTTCTTCCGGCAGGAAAACCGGAAGATTGTATAACAAATCGGAAAACTTCTGCAAAATAATCCGGAAGAGTTGGCAGGTATGCTAGTGGGTTTAGCTTGGCTGAGAGTTAAAAAAATGTTTGCCTTGTAGCTTTACTCGTCATGGAGGAGTGTAATTTTCGACCCCTGTTTATTTAAAGCATTTTTTTTTTCAATGTAAATCGCATTTCAACCAAAACTATAAAAAAAAATGAAATACTTTCGGGGGCAAAGGCCCCTTCCCTTGGGTCCCCCTCTAAATACGCCCCAAGTGCCGGACAACGAGCATTTGGGCGTATTTAGACTTGGAGCTCAAAAGGGATTTTGTCCCTGCTACAACGAACACATCTACTGAGAGACAACAAGGGGAAGGCACGGGTAACCTTGTTCTTAACTGGGAGTCCAGTGCCCCCGGATCGACGGCTTAACGTGCCTACACGACGCGTACGAGTATTCGGTGGTTCAGAGCAACTCAACTTACCTGCGATCAATCCCGCGACCAGCTGGTCTGGGGACGATTGCTCTAACCACTTCGCCACTCGCGGACTCAACGTGGCAAGCCCGTAAGTGCGTCCTCTTTTTACCCTACTCGGCCGGCGCCCAAGTGGCCTATCGATGCAAAAACCTTCCTCATCTGCATATTTCAGGTAACACACTGCCTCACGATTTGCACGACTCCATGTTAACTTGCTTGGTTTTGTGATTTCCGTGCTGAGGAGAGCATTTAAAATGAAAAGTTGCAAACGTTTTATTTTTAACGCTAGAGTATTTTAAAAATCCGTGCACATATCCTTCGATAGAATACAATTCTACATTTTCGCAGCATAAATACGAATAATGCCCTTCGCTTTTTTTTCCCCCTACAGGAATTTTTACACCGTACGTTGAAGAAAAAGTTTGCTTCTACGAGTAGTGTTTCAGAGAATGTCATCGCAGTGACTATTTGTTCACTTAGCAGCTGGATTTTTCTTTCTTTTCCTACTTTTTTGTTGTTTTTTTCTTGAGAGAGAGAACAGTAATTTAAAATATGACAGATGTTACAAGACTGCTCTCATACGTAAAAACAACAGAAGCATAATTACATCATTCCATAGAAAATGCGCTTGGCATTTTTTTATTCCTGCATTTTGGATCACTTCAATGGGTATATTTTCGTATACCCAATAAAGCAACTATTAATAGTATCTTTGACAACAATATACATGACGATGTTATCAAGTTCAATACATTGGGAGGGAATATTCAGCTTAAGGGATGTAAGGTCAGGTGATGCGTAACATCACAGCATCTCCTTGACAAATGTCAACCCCGCCTTCTCGTGGTACATCCTGTTCCCACTAAAGGGGCTCTGACGACCGCCAATAGCGGTATAACTATACCATCGGGATTAGAGGAAATGCTATCCCACACTCACCAACCCGCTTGGCCAGCGTGGTGAGTTATGGCCAAACCCCTCCAAAATGACTCCACAACTTAAATCTTGGCCCTCAGTCTCCGGCAGCTGGAATGTACCTGGCCAAGGCAGCGGCCAGTGCGACATGAAGGCAGAGGGTGCTAAGAATCCACGGAGGACCGGACTAGGCTGCCATCTGATGCTGACCTTGGCTACGTATAACGGACGTTCCCTATCTTCTGATTCAAGGCTTCTTAAATTGGAAGAGGAACTACAAAAGATCAAGTGGGACATCGTCGGGCTAAGTGAGGTAAGGAGAAAAGGAGAAGATCTCATTGAACTGAAAAGCGGACATCTCTTCTACTATCGTGGGACAGATACTGGCAGAACTAGTGGTGTTGGATTTATAATAAACAAGAAACTGAAGGATAAAGTTGTAGAAGTTGAAAGTTCCTCTGACAGAGCTGCACGACTCGTTATCCAACTCTCGAGAAGATACCAGGCTCAGATTATTCAAACTTATGCACCCACCACAAGTCATGCTGAAGAAGAAATTGAAGAATTTTATGAGGAAATTCGTGATCTAAATAATAAAGGTAAGCAGCACTTGAAGATAATTATGGGAGATTTCAATGCAAAAATAGGGCAACGGCAACAGAATGAAACTTCAGTAGGTAAATTCGGTCACGGCAACAGAAACCAGCGTGGAAATACTCTCGTAGAGTTTGCAGAGGCAGAAGGGTTTTTCATCTTGAACTCCTTTTTCAAGAAAAAGCCACACAGGAAATGGACATGGAGACATCCAAATGGGACGACAAGTGAAATTGATTTTATTATGTGTAACAAAAAATTCGTCATAGAAGACTGCAGTGTGCTAAACAAGTTCAACACAGGCAGTGACCATAGATTGGTGAGATGTAAGATGCACCTCAACACTAAACTCGAACGTAGCAAGCTCATAAGACAAACAAAATGTATTGTTGACATAACCAACCTTAAAAAACACCATAATACCTTCAAATTGGAACTGAAGAACAGATTCTCTGCTTTAGAAGGCCTAACATCGGAAGAAGTGGATATTTCTGAAGTTAACAGAAAAGTAACCAAAGCTCTTATGGAAACAGCAACAAAATTAGCTGGGTCTAAGAACAAATTGCATGTGAACAAATTATCAGGAAAAACCAAAATGTTGATGCAAAAAAGAAGAGAGATGAGGACAGCTAAAGAAGATGTGACTTCCAAAGTGGAATATATAGAGCTATGCAAGACAGTACGAAAAAGTATCACTGAAGACATAAGGAAATTCAACTGTGAACTAGTAAGGAAAGCAATTGAAAACAACCAAAGCCTAAAGATAGCAAAGGGACATCTCAGTAAGGGAAAAAAACAGATTATGGCACTGAGAAAAGAAGATGGTTCTGTAACAAGAAATAGAGGCGAAATTTTGACAAGAGTGAAAGATTTCTACTCCAAATTATATGAAAGGGATGATACATGTACTCCAGGCATCATGAAAGGTACCAGAGTTCTTCCAGTCCTTCCAGCAGAAGTTGCATATGCAATCAAGAACATGAAACGGGGAAAAGCTCCAGGAGAAGATGGAATTACTGTAGACATCATACAAGAAGCAAGTGGAGAAATCGAAACAGTACTCGCCCAAATTTTCACTCGAAGCCCTAATGAAGGGAAAATTCCTGAGAATTGAAACAACGCTACAATTATCTTGCTACATAAAAAAGGTGACATTGAGGATCTCGGGAACTACAGACCTATCAGCCTCGTATCAGTGGTTTATAAAATCTTCACTAAAGTTCTTTCACACCGCTTGAAGGTAACACTGGACATGGCTCAACCGAGAGAACAAGCTGGATTCAGGAGTGGCTACAGCACAATAGATCATATCCACGTACTGAGAGAACTAATTGAAAGAGCGAGGGAATATGAACTTCCATTGTGCATGGCTTTTATCGATTATGAAAAAGCCTTTGATTCGGTGAAACCATCAGCAGTTGCAATGGCTCTGAAATCCTGCGGTATTGAAGATGCATACATTAATATTATTAATAACATCTATGAAAATGCAAGTGCAAAGATTCTGCTATTTGAAAATACAACACACATAAAAATTGGAAAAGGAGTGACACAAGGTGACACCATATCTCCGAAGCTCTTTAATGCCACATTGGAAAATGTCTTCCAATCACTGAACTGGGAAAACAAAGGCATAAAGATTAATGGAGATTATCTAACCCACCTTCGTTTTGCTGATGACATAGTCATTTTTGCAATTACCCCATCAGAGCTACAGAGTATGATCCAGGAACTTGCTGACAAGAGTAAAGAAGTGGGATTAAAAATGAACTTTCAGAAGACAAAAGTGAAGTACAATGCTTTTACAAGAAATGAAGATTTATCGATTGATGGAGAAAAGCTGGAGATAACAGACACGTACGTTTATCTTGGACAGCAGATATCAAGTGAGGGTCACATTGATGAAGAAATTAATCGGCATACAAAACTTGCCTGGAGAGCTTTTGGAAGAAACAGCATAATTTTCAAGAGCAATATGCCATTATGTCTTAAAAGGAAAGTGTTTGATCAATGCATCCTTCCAGTGCTTACGTATGGTGCAGAGACGTGGACCTTAGCTAAAAGAGACATACAAAGGCTGCAGACAACTCAAAGCAGCATGGAGAGGTGCATGCTTGGTGTAACCAGGAGAGATAAGAAGATGAACACGTGGATCCGAAAAATGACAAGAGTGGAAGACATCATGATCAGAGTTAAATCCCTGAAATGGCAATGGGCTGGACATACAGCCAGAAGAACAGACCATCGATGGACAGCCGAAATTTTAGATTGGATTCCAAGGGACAGGAAAAGACCCAGAAGAAGACCACATGGAAGATGGGTGGATGAAATTCGAAAGTATGCGGGCTTGACATGGAGGAGACTGGCACAAGACAGACCGTTGTGGAGGAAACTTGGGGAGACCTTCGTCCAGCAGTGGATTGATAATGGTTGACAATGATGATGATGATGATGATTCAGCTTAAATGGAATGTGAAATTGCTTTGATATAGTACAGTACACTTTTGCTTAGCGGATGTGAAAATTGTCATCCCTCGTTCCCAACCCCGTGCAATTTTCCGTCACAACAGAAGCAGTACAAACCCAAAACACGCTATCTACACATTAATTCTATAAGGTTTTTTACTGTAAGACCTATTTTGAGAGAACGGCTGAACGTAAATATATGGTTGAGGTATCACAATAAAGGTCTTACCATGTAGATGTGCCAGTCGAAGAAAAAAATGAGATTGGGGCAACGATTCGGGCGTTGTGGGGCGTTAAAGTTCTCATGTAAAGTTTATGGGAGAAGAAAGCGGTTGACATTCGATCGCGTGGTGTTAAAGGCGGAAGCATGGAAGGACTGAGATAATCCAAAGGCCGAAGTCTTCTCTTTTCTGAGCGAACCGTTGCGCAAAGCAATGGTCCATTCACCTTCATACGCTGATTCATGTCGTCATGGAAATGCTAGCAGGCGATCATATCGAAGTTCTTCGCATCAGAACAGGGAAGGCTCTCTCGAAGACCTGCTTGCGTTATGCCTTTGGATATACAATTTAATATTCATTCGATCGAGTTTATTCACGTAGGTAAGACGTTTTCCATTATGTAAAGATGTAAATAAACATTATGTTTACCATTGTTAGTGAAAATATTTAGAATGTACATATTGAGTTGGGCCACTTAATCAATACCTTATAACAGAATGCCTGTCCCGCAGCAAAAAAAAAAAAAAAAAAAAATGGAAAACGTCACGCCTTACTGGAAGGCGTGACGGGCGACTGCGTATAGCCCATTGAGTTGCTCACGGTGGTCGTTAAACCTCCAAACAAAAAAAAAAACAAAAAAAAACACAGTTGTGACTGAAGATGAGAGTGAAAGAGTGCGCTATCCAGTTGAATTTTTGCACACGATCGAGATGAGTGGACTTCCGCCTCACATTTTACGACTGAAAAAGGATGCAGTCGTCATGTTCATTACGAACCTGGCCGCCCCGGTCTAAGTGCTGGCTTATGATGATTCGTTCGTGAAGGGGCCGGGTTCGAATCTCGGTGAGGCAAGGATGTTGTGTTTGTCTTACGGCACTGGCTCTCTCCCTTCGCTGGAACCAGTGACCCTAAATTAGGGACGGGTGACTGCTTATAGCCCATTAAGTTGCTCACGGTGGTCGTTAAACATTTAGTCAAAAAAAAAAATAAAAAAATCACGAACCTGGACAGAAGGAAATGTTTAGTCGATGGCACACGTATGATCGTAAAGTCGCTCATCCAAAATACAATTTTTGTAGAAATTTTGTGCGGAGAACACAAGGGATCGTTGCACACCTTGCCACGCATTCCGCTGACTCCAAGCGACAGCACTTTCCCTTTTACGATCAAACGGATTCAATTTCCGATCATATTGTTCTTTGCGATGACAATAAGAGTCAAGGACAGACACTTGCTAAAATCGGAATATACCTGCAAGAACCAGTCTTTTCACATGGTAATGCTCTACGTTGCCCTATCTCGAGCAAGATCAATGGATTCTGTTTGCAGTAAAGATCACTCAAGAATATGCACCTGCATTACCTGTCGCAAATAGATGGGCTCAAAATACTTTCTTTACTAAAGTGTTTGAATGAATTTGTAACATTTTCTGGTCAATCAAATAAAGTTTGCATTTGTAGCTTCATATCAGTTTATTCTTTAAAAAAAAAAAAAAAAAAGAAAAAACTAACCGTCGATTTTGACGGGTTTCGTCTAGTTTTGTTAATTTCTCATACAGTGAAACCTCCGAATAATGGTCACTGCTCATATTTTTTCACTAAACAACTTCTGAAGTAGTATAAATCCCAATTTTGCGAAATGCTGGAGCACCATAAAGATAGTGACGCACACAAAAGAACTTCCTGATGATGAGCAGGATACATGGTGAAAAAAACATGAAATTCACAAGCCATTTTCCGTGATTATTTTCGTGAATTAACGAAGAATATTCATGATTCAACATTTTCCGTGAAATGGCGGGAAAAGAACCTGAATTTCATGAATTATATTCATACCAGAATTGGAGACCCGGCCCGGACAAATCTGCTTTGAACTATAAATTCGAATATATCATCATCATTGTCAATTATTATCAATCCACTGCTGGATGAAGGTCTTCCCAAATTTATTCAACAACGGACTGTCTTGAGCCAGTCTCCTTCATTCACCCATCTCCCACGTGGTCTTCTGGGTCCTTTCCTGTTCCTTGGAATCAAGTCTAAAATTTCGGTTGTTCATCGGTGGTCCGTTCTCCTGGCAATATGTCCAGCCCACTGCCATTTCAGCGATTTTACTCTGATCACGATATATTCCACTCTTGTGATTTTCCTTATCAACGAGTTCCTCTTTTTACCTTTCTTTGTTACACCAAGCATGCATCTCTCCTTGCTTCTTTCAGCCGTCTGCAGTCTTTGCATGTCTTCTTTACGCTTTCCAACTGTAGGTTGAAGAAGCGTATATGCTCCAGCTTTGTCCGTCCGTCCGTCTGTCTGTTAGCACGATAACTCGCGTAAAAATGGTTCCATTCCGATGAAATTTTAGTATGTGCAGGTAGGGGACCACTTGGGGACGAACCCTATTCAAAATGGACGAAATGGGGTCAAAGGTCAGGACATAGGATCGGGATCCATTCCATCGCCCTTATTCCATACTATTAAAGGAGCAATTCTTGTATGTATGTTAATTTTATTTTGAAAACGGCTCTAAGGATTTTGATGAAAGTCGTTAACCTACCGTTTTCCGGTACTAGAAATCGATTTAGCTTGATCTCGTCTTTAGGAAAATTCGTTTAGTGGGTTAAATAACCACCCCGAATTACCACGTTTTTAGTGTCACGGCGTCGTCCCATTAATGTTACACATGCTTAGAAATCTTATGACGTCCCACTCTCGCGATTGAGATGTTGGCGCGCGATCACGCCATTTGTCTCATTACGTCACGCGTTGTGTGTGGATCCTATTAAAGTTTTATGACGTCACAGTCTTGCGAGCAGATGGTCGCGAGTCCCATCTACTTCATTACGTCACGCGATGTGTGCGTATGTCCGTCCGCACGATAACTCACGTAAAAATCGTTCGATTTCAATGAAATTTTAGTATGTGGCAGAGGACCACCTGGGGACAAACCTTATTGAAAATGGGCGAAATGGAGTCAAAGGTTAGGACATAGGAGCGGAATCACTTCCATCACCATTATGCATCATAACTTATGCAAAAATGCTTCGATTTCGATGAAATGTTACTATGTTGTAGGGGCCTGGCCTGGGGACAAATCCTATTGAAATGGGCGAAATGGGGTCAAAGGTTAGGACACAAGAGCGTTCTATTCCATAGCCCTTATGCATCATAACTTACGTAAAAATGCTTCGATTGCGACAAAACTTTATCATGTTATTTCGGAGGTATACTGAACCGGTTCTGTTGAATATCATCGAAATGGGATCAAAGTTCAGGGCACAGGACCAAGATATATTCCACAGCCTTTATCCTCATAACTTGAGTGATAGCTTGAGTAATGATTTCTAGTATGTTGGAAAGCGTATCATAATCAATGCATTGCATGATTTTACTAACTCGTTTATGCTTTTCAACCGGTCAAACATTCTAATCTTCCTGTGCCGTAGATACGTTATTTAGGCTCAATTCCGTACATACCAAATGTGTCTTACAAACTCAAAAACGCCCTGAAGAAGATGAACTACGGCGTCAGCATCAGGTCTCCTGCATCTTTATATACTATGCTTAAAGGGAAGCAGTGAAAAACCACCTCTCTCCTGCGAAGCAGGTGTTTATGCGATTCCCCTACAGTATCCGGACGGCTCTAAACGTTACTACATTGGAATGACCAAGCGTTCGTTTGGAATCAGAGTAAACGAACATAAAAGAGACACAAAAATACGGTAAAGTAGCCACGGCTCTGTCCAGAGAAGTGAAATTCAAGTCTGCTACTCCTATGTGAGACGATATAAAGAAATTAGCTACCTACTCTAGCCCTAAAGGTACAGCCATTCGGGAAACCTTGGAAATCATTACCAACAGCTATACTTGCGATGATTGAGGCCTCATTCGAGTTGCCACGAATTTGGAACCATTTCTTCAAGAAAAGCCTTCTGCCTACCAGGATACCGCGCGTACAACCAACGTGATGCGTCATCTTTAAATGAATATAACGTCGTATCTATTGTTGTCAAGTCAAGTTTCCGCGTTCAAATTGTTAATGCGTTCTATTTTTCAGTTGCAGTTTCTGTCTTACTTCCTTGAAAAAGGTTGATGTGTGAAAGCTTGGAAACGCTATAATGTGTCTACTTTCTACGCCAATAAATCGGATCACTAGTACAGTGTTACTATTTACTGCTCCAGCTTTATCCGTCCGTCTGTCTGTTCGCACGATAACTCGCGTAAAAATGGTTCGATTTCGATGAAATTTTAGTATGTGGTAAGGAATCACCTGGGGACGAACCCTATTGAAAATGGGTGGCTCAAAGGTCAGGACATAGGAGCCGGATCCATTTCATTGCCCTTATGCGTCATAACTTGCGTAAAAATGCTTCGATTTCGATGAAATTTTAATGTGGTAGGGGACATCATGGGAACGCACCCTATTGAAAATGGGCGAAATGGGGTCAAAGGTAACGACATAGGAGCGGAATACATTCCATTGCCCTTATGCGTCATAACTTACGTACAAATTATTCGATTTCGATGAAATTTTAGTTTGTTGTTCCGGATTTATACTGAACCGGTTCTGATGAATATCATCGAAATGGGGTCAAAGGTCAGTACAAAGGAGCGAGATTTATTCCACAGCCATTATCCTCATAACTTAACTAAAAATGCTTCTATTGCCACAAAACTTTAATATGTTGTTGTGGAGGTATACTGAACCAATTCTGTTTAATATCATCGAAATGGGTTCAAACGTTAGGGCACAGGAGCGAGATTTATTCCACAGCCATTATCCTCATAACTTGAGTAATGATTCCTGGTATGTTGGAAAGCGTATCATCAATGCATTGCATGAATGTACTAACTTGTTTAGTTAAGGTCCACGTCTCAGCTCCGTACGTAAGCGCTGGAAGGACGTATTGTTTAAACACTTTTCTTTTAAGGCATAATGGCAAATTGCTCTTAAAAATTGTACTGTTTCTTCCAAAAGCTCTCCAACTAAGTTCTATATGTCGATTAATTTCTTCATCAATGTGACCTGTGCTTAATATCTGCTGTCAAATGTAGGTATCGGTTATCTCCAGCTTTTCCCCATCAATCGATAAATCTTCATTTCTTGCAAAAGCATTGTACATCAGTTTTGTCTTCTGAAAGTTTGTTTTTAATTCCACTTCTTTACCCTTTTCAGCAAGTTCCTTGATCCTACTCTGCAGCTCTGACGTATTTTTCAAAGACCTCTAACAGGGTTCTTTGAAATATTTGTTTTCCTTTTCAAAAATTAAACGGCAATAAAAGCGGGTCGAAATCGGGTCAGGACCACCCTGATCCGACACGTTTGACCCGCAAGAAATTGTCGGCCCGGTGACCATTTCCATTTCTGATTTATAAGTGAAAGACAGAAATACTCCTATTAATCTTTTTCTTGTTAATTACAGAAAATTGCTGTTTTAAAGAGGTGTTACCGGAAAATCCTGAATTTTCAAGGAAACTTTCCATGATTCTGTTCATATTTTAACAGAATTTATTTTTCTCTTTTTCCATATCCGTAATCCATATTACCCAAATTTCCAATAATAAGAAAGATTCACGGGAATACTTGATGTCTGATTAACAATAAAATCTCAATCCTCTGTTGCCGCACTTCATTTTGAGATGCTGTAGCAAGACTGGGTATTGTGGATATCATTTTGCATGCTATTTTAGATTATTGTGGCAACAGATATTTCTTCCCCTACCCACCCAATTAGTACCTGTTACGGTATATTGTGTTACCGTAAGAAACCGGGCACTTATTTTTTGTTATTGAGGGTTTAACAATTACCATGAGCAACTCAATGGGTTATAAGCAGTCGCCTGACCCTAATTAAGGGCCACTGACTCCAGGGATGAGAGAGAGAGCCAGTGCCGTAGGCCAAGCACAACATCCACGCCTCACCGGGATTCGAACCCGAACCATCTTAGGCGAATGATGAGAAGCCATCGATTAGACTACTTAGGCCTTAAATTATTATACAGGTAATTGTACGATGTCTATGTATCAGTCTCCGGACCCATTTACACAAAAGCTATTATAGCTACCAAGAATAAATTATAGATTTAGGGGTTTTGTGAAATAATGCTATGAAGTAGTACATTTTACCTTTTCTTAAACATAATTGAGTCATCATCAGTTCAAAAAAAAAAGAAATCCTAAACACTCAGTTGCTTTGAAAAAATCATTATGATAAAAAATGTAATGTGCAATATTCTTCTATAAAAAATTAAATTATTATAAACCCATTCTGAAAAATAAGTTCCTACAGAAAATAAAATTACTAATTAACCCGAATTCATAGTGAAAACCCATTTCATCACCGCGCAACTTCAGTCCTTTTCCTTTCTATCTTAAACGTGAGCTGGTGGTGTCTTGCTTATTCAGTCTTCAGGGCTCCCTACTGGAGTGCAAATCATTGCGGGCACGGTCCCCACCGCGGGAGAGCGAACGGATCAGATCAGATCATATGTAGAGGATTTTAGGAAGGGAGTGTCTGACCCAAGGTCTTAAACAACCCTTAGAAATAGGAAGCTAGGAGACTTGGGCTAGAGTGCCCGATAGGAAAGTGACACGGAAGCGAGGTAGAAAGGGGGAGGAAGACGCCCTTATTTATTACCGGGGGGGGGCAGTACCCGGGGTCCGACGGCTTAACGTGCCCATCCGACGCACGGCGGATATTTAGTGGATCGAGCGTTCGTACCTGCTGGGATCGAACCTGAGGTCCTCTCCGTGGCAGTCACGAACGTTGCCCACTAGGCCACGCGCGGCCCCAATGTTTTCAGATGATGATCATATGCAGAGGATTTTAGGAAGGGAGTGTCTGACTCCAGGTCTTAAACAACCTTTAGAAATAGGAAGCTAGGAGATTTGGGCTAGAGTGCCCGATAGGAAAGTGACACGGAAGCGAGGTAGAAAGGGGGAGGAAGACGCCCTTATTTATTACCGGGGGAGCCAGTACCCGGGATCCGACGGCTTAACGTGCCCATCCGACAAACGGCGTGTCTGCTGCGAACGGATTCATTCACTTCGTAAGTTAAGAAAAAATCCTACAATATATAACTGGTAAATTTAGTCTGGAAAAATAAGTGGGACCGGAAGTTCCTTCTGTAAAGGCACTGAAAAGTTCAAAATCAAAGTGTTTGGAAACTCTAGAAATTTCTGTATAAAAACTGAAAAAAAAAAAAAAAAAAAAACCAGAAGTAGTGACCTTGGAAAATCCATCAAAATATTGTAGCTTCCGTTATTAGAAATGGTAATTTCGTTAAAAGTCGGAGACCAGACGGCAACTTTGCTTTACGTTATTTTCAGAAATATTCCGTAAATTCACACCACTTATTCTTCATAGTGTACAACGGGAGTCTGAAACAGCACTACGCTCATAACCTTTGACACACCCGGCAATTATAAAAAGCACTGTCCATCGTGTGCAGTAAAAAGAGAATCAAGGACTTTGAAAGCATTTGACTACGTTAAGCTATTCAAGATGTACAAACAAAAGATGAATATTAAGCGCTTTTCCGGCATGTAGCAAATAAATTACGTTCACGTCATTCGAAACGACGAGTTTCCTTAGTCAGTGTTTACTCAAGAGACGTGTGTGTGTGTGTGTGTGTGTGTTATCTTGACGGAGGCGGGGATAACTTTACAATGCACATGCAAACAGCAAATCACATGTTGCACATTAATAATCACTGTTCCTGGGAGAGGTGAGAACCGAAACCGAAAAATGAATATAAAGACATCCATATTTCACATAGGATTGGAACCTGGTCCTAGGGAATGCTTTGGTGCTGCAGTTGGTTTCGATTCAATTCGTAGCCTTGAACTACATGTGACCTCTTAACAGGAATAAGCACGTTTTGAACGGTGTATACAGCACATGAAATCGTTATACAATTATCCTGAAATTTTTGACAGACCGCTGCTGTATAGACAGTTCTTCGTTTTCACTGCCACTTTGCTCATTCATTATCACCTTCTTTCCTTCCAGTTCTGCAAGCTCCAAAATCATTCTAATTACACGTTTCCTGTGTCCTTAATAACGCTGTAATTATAACACCGATGGACACAAGGCAAATGCCACACTGCTGCTCAGGCGGGCAGCTAATAACACAATTTTTTGGCGCCCAACTCATCTTCCTCTTTGGCGCTTTTACGTGTGTGCATGACTGAGCCAACGTTTATACATAATCAGGGATTTTTATCGTTTCGTCTTGCGTGGTGATAGTCTTGCAAGCCTAGCCTTTTGAGGAGCTCAGAAACAATGCTTTAAATAAAAAAAATGTTTGAAAAGAATAAGAAGAAAAGAAAGAAAACGACTTCATTTCCGAGCTTTAATAAGCTTACTCTAAATAATTCCAACGTAACTACGTACTAAAAAAAGAGGAGTCGCTCCTTTTACATCGCCATTTTGTAAAATAAAAAAATCGGATAAGAACTGAAATGCTGAGAGCTTAAAGATTTTATTCTTTCGTTTCACATGAGCATTTTACAGCGCAAAACGACAGAAGAAATTACGTTTCAGAGAACTAATTTCATTGAGGCAACATGCTACAACACTGATTTCTTAATCAAGTTTATAGTGATTTTCTTTTCTTTTTTTTTTGAACTGCGGGAAAGGAGACTACTTGCATTCAGTTCCTATCTCGCTATAAGATGGAACTGAAGAAAACGCAAGTTGATTTAATAAAGCTTTATTTACATGTAATTAACATAAGCTTTGTGACTTTCGCAGCTGGAAGTCTTTCCCTCCCAACGCTGCAACCTTCTGCACATACAAATATGCTTTACACTGGCTCCTGCTAACAGCTTGACAGAACCAAAAAATATTACATAACGTACGTTGAACCACTACGGAAATTCTGTTCTCAACGCTCATGTTCATATGAGATGCGTCAATATAGTTCGGTGACAACCTTTTCCACTAAAGAAAAGGTTGTGAAGGGTGCGCTAACATGCACGACGCAGTCAACTACATGAGCGAACACGTCCGTAACCGTCACGGAACTGTGAGAAAGGGTGTGGCTCAGGGAGCGTATGGCGGCAGCTGATATAGACACACGTCGTCGGTAGGCAAAAATGGAGCAAACAAACCATATCATATTAGGTGTACAAATAAGTTTTAAAGCGTTTATTGTGTTACGTATACCGCTAATTTGCATATCCGACATTTCCCCGCGTTGTTGTCATATAACCGTAATTGGTACAGAGTATAAAATGTGACACAGAAGTTTGTCCAACAGTCAAACGCACTTGCACATCGGTAGGTGAAAGATGGCAAGCGATATAGCATTTATTCGATACTGCATTCGTTACGAATTTCATCAAGAAAAAAATGCTGCAAAAGCATGTGCATCGATCTGTTCTTGGGGAGAATATTGTATCGAAAAGCACGAGTGAGTTTTGGTTTAAAGTAGGTGATTTTGGTGTTAGCGATCGAGAACGTAGCAGAGTCCCGAAAAAGGTTGCACGTGAGGAACTGTAAGCTTTGCTGGATGAAGATTCATCTCAAACGCAAAAAGAACTAGCTAAACAACTGGAGGTAACTCAACAAACCATTTCTAATCGTTTATGCGCAATGCGAAAGATTCAGAAGGAAGGAAACTGGGTGCCACATGACCTGAGCCAGAGGAACAAGGATGAGCGTGACATGAAGCGTTTGAATCTGTTCAATAAACCGCACAGAAAGTCTTTCCTGTGAAAAATCGTTACGGGTGATGAAAAGTGGATATGGTACGACAATCCCAAACGCAAAAAATACTGGGTAAACCCTGGTGAAGAAACGACTTCGACACCGAAACGCAATATTCACTCCAAGAAAGTTCCGCTGTGCATCTGGTGGGATATGAAGGGTGTGCTCTATTGTGAACAATTGGAACAGGGTCAAACTGTTACTGCTGGTCGCTACGAGCAACAATTGCTGCAATTGAACCAGGAAATCTGTCGGAAACGTCTATTCACAGGCAAACGATTGCGTCCCGTAAAATTACTGCATGGCAACGCTAGGCCGCATGTCGCGAAATCTGTCAAGGAAAAGTTATTGACGCTTGGCTGGGACGTTTTGGAGCACCCGGCGTATAGTCCCGACATAGCTCCTTCAGACCATCATTTGTTCCAATCGATGCAACATGGTTTGTCTGCTGTACGGTTCCGGACATATGACGAAGTGCAAAAATGGGTTTACGACTTCATCGCGTCACATGAAGAAGTATTCCTAATGGCTAGAATCCGTCAGCTACCCGACCGATGGCGGAAGGTGATAAGATAATGACGGCGCACATTTGTATTCGTAAAGTTATTGTTGTTTTCTCTCAAATAACATGTTGCGTTGTCTTAAAACACTGTAAAACTTATTTGTACACTTTTTATATTCTATTTCAAACTGGACCATTCCGTTGATTTACCCACCTTATTTGCCGAATATGGCACCGGCTGATTTTTTTTTTTTTTTTTTTTTTTTTTGTTCCCCGACTAAAATTAACACTGAAAGGGAAGAGACTTACGGACATTCAAGCGAACGTAACATCCCAGATGCATGCGATAACAAAGGAGAACTTCCCCATAGCTTCCAGCAGTTAAATGAACGATACCCAATGTGCAGCGATTCCAACCCGGCCCCATCTTAGACCGTTCGTCTAAGATGGGGCCGGGTTGGAATTCTTATGAGGCATGAATGTTGTGCTTGTCTTACGGCACGGGCTCTCTCCTTACCCTGGAACCAGTGGCCCTAAATTAGGGATGGGTAACTGCTTATAGCTCATCAATTAGTTCACGGTGGTCGTTGAATCATTAAATAACAACACATACACAAGGGGGAAAAAAAGGATCATCAAGATAGCATGCGGCCTTTTCGTTTTTCTTTGGCTCAATGTCAGTCATTGTCAAAAAGTATAAGGAAATTCGGAGCGTTTGACATGCCGTTCAGAAATAAATATAACGAAAAAGTAACATAATTTACATAAGAACAGAACTCAAAAAGGAAGGTTAATATAGAGATATACGTCCCACATTATATGTTGTTTTCTTGTTTGTTTAGGAGTTTAACGACCGCCGTGAGCAACTCAGTGGACTATAAGTAGTCGCTCATCCTTAATTTGGATCACTGGTTCTAAGAAAGTGAGAGATCCAGTGCCGTAAGGCACAAACACCATCCAAGTCTTACCCGGGATTCGAATCCGGACCTATCCCGGACGAATTATTAGAAGCCGACGCTTCGTACCACTCGCCCTCCAGGGAGACCATATGTTTAAAAGAGAACACAATAATTACAAGAGAGTCGCATTTTCAGTGCTTTCCATGCAACCATCTCCTCAGAAAATGAAAACTGCATCGCCAGTAGCTGGAATCGAACCCCGCAACTTTCGATTTCCGTTCGAGTATACGACCGTTAGACCACCAAGGAAAACAAACTACCAACAAGCTGAAACTAATCGTATGTAGCTCAGGAATCTGAACAAATTTAATATTTGCGTCGGTCGAAAAAATCCGTTGCTTTCTTGCTTATTCTTTCAGAGAATAAGCAAGAAAGTTCACTTTTACTTGAGGGGCACATTTTCTCGATGAATGAAAAAGATTTTAAAACTGCATCTTATCACGGACTCTGACTCTGGAGTTCGGGTTTTAATTACCGTTCATACTCCTTATTTTTATACGAGTACCTCCACCCTCCTCCAATTTTTTATTTATCTTATTGTTTCAATTACTCCGTCTCCGTAGTTGGATTATAAAGTGTGTTCAAGTGTGCAAATAAATTAAACAAATATTCCTTAAATACACAGCAGATGAAGCAGTTATGGTCCTGAACAAAATGATAAGCAGCCGCTCGCTTTTGAGTACCTTTAGCACGTTTCCAAAATTTAAAGTTTCTACGGCTTGGGGTCTGGCATTATGGCGTTGATAACAACTCCGCACACAAAATGTCAGCTAAATGAACAGTTACTTCACACAAACACCATACTTTATAGACCAACTGCAGTTTCTTCTCCCACATGCCCCACCACCGTGATTTCTTAAAGAGATGGCCCCCTGGAGTCCAAGAAGTCACGTGTCACTACATGTGTTCGTCACAGCATCAGTTCTTATTTCGACTACATCTTAACCGTCCACATTTCCGAGTATAGTTTGTGATTACGGCCATTGCCGTTTTGTTTAATCTTCCTAATTCCCAGTGCTGTAAATTCATATAATGCTCACAAAAAGAATAATACAAAAAAGACCTTTCCAGGACCTCTCAACAGGCTTTTCAAGTTCACTGATGAAAGTCATATTAGTTCATGCAGCAAATTTAAGTTTGAAACCAAGTAAATTTCAGTTGTTTTTTGTTTGAACAGAAATCAATCGTAATCTCAGTTTATTCTAACGAAAACGCAACTTTCCCTTGTGGAACGGTTACAGAGCATCTCACACCATTTAATAATATTAAGTTACCATAGGAAAAAGGCCTTATATTTGGGGAAATATTTTAACAGATCATTGCTCTAGTTTCCAAAATTCGGATCTTGTGAAAAGAAACTTTTTATGGTTTCCAAGGCTTTTAGTTTAACAAAAAAGTGTGCTATGATGCAGTTACCATACCACTGTGATATAAAAGAAAACACTCTCTCTTTCACATCATACAAACTTCCCCAATTTTTTTCTATAATTATTCTGGCGTTGGCATTTGCACTGACATAACGAAACATTCTTCCCGCTGTTGTGGTAATCAAATTCAAATAATGCCCTATTTTTCGTGTCATTGAAAATCACGCTGGAAGACGCCTTCCCCCGCCGAAGAATGAGTTTAAATAACGCCGTAATCTTCCCGACGCAGCGCGCGCTCAAATAATTATGCAGTCTTTCCGCCTTAATTGCATATTGTGATAACAGAGAGAGCAATCTCAAAACGATTTGAACTCAAGTACGACTGCACCCTTTCCACAGTTGAAAATCATGTTTTTGCATGTTGAAATTAATAAATCCAAGGAATTCGCATTTAAAAAAAAGCCGTAATCTTCCAACCCGAAAATACCGCATTTTCTGGATGAAATGGACAATTCAAGCGACTCACGCTCAAAATAATGCGAAGACATTCACCTGCCATTAGGTCTGTTTCCATGGACAGAGGAGCATTCATTAGATGACTGTTGCTGTTCTTTTACAAGAGGTGTCCATTTACAAAATTTGTCAAAAATATCGGATAACGACTGAGTTCGGACAACTATATTTTTATACACTCCATAAAAGTCCTCTCCCCCGCCGACAAAATATTTGCCTAAATTCCAAAGATATACACTTTTCAGATTCTCGACCAAAGTTTCCGAAAACTCGGAAAACTAAGAACCTAAGTCGGAAAATACTGACGAAAATTGGGAGTCCCTCACAGAAAGCAGTAACCCCGCACTTGGATAACTGGTTTTCCAGTTATTTGGGGAGCGGCGCCCCCACGGCCCGAGCTGACCTTGTGACGGATCATTTTGTCATTTCGTCTTGAACGATTACATCACCGAAGAAACAGCTGTTCAAAAAAAAGAAAAAAAAAAAAAAAGTTATAATAATTATAATAGTAAATTAATAAATTTATATATAAACCTAATTAACTAACTAGTCTTCACAACTTTCATCATTCTCCTTTCTAACTTTTATTTTTAAAAATCTTTAACTGATAGTTCTGTGTCTGGCGCTCTTTGGCCATGCCTGGCCCTTGCGCCACAAAAATCAATTAACTAACTAACTAACTAAAGAAAGCAGTAAACTTCGCAGTTTTGTGAATACTGTTGTTATGCTAATCCCCAGCAATTGGCATCATTTATGTAGCCATCTTTCGTTGCTGCCATATGATCTGAGGATTAGTTCTCTTTAATTTATAACTGGACACATTACGCGAGCATGTAGGCCTACCAATGAAATACAGATTAGCTGTTTATCAAATAAAAAATATAACGTCATATACACCAATGAGCCTTATAACCACCCCCAGCCTACAGAAATGAACGCGCCTGGAGAGAGGACCGACTTTCGGTTAGTAGAGTGTTCGGAGTCAGAATGGAAAAAGCTGCCGATTTATTGGAGTTCGTTAAAGGACAAATTAAGATGGCATGGCGCCTCGGAACTACGATCTCGGAAACGGCGCTGCATGTGGGTTGCTCACGTGCCGCTGTAGTGAGTACGTATCAAAAATGGTGCACAGATGGCCAAACGACGAATCGTCGTCCGCAGCTCATTGATGCCAGAGAGGAGCGGAGACTGTCGCGCCTTGTTCACAGCGACCGGAGAGCCGCACCACAGTGCGACAAATCCCCCGCTCCTACGACAGTGGTGATCAGGGCAATGTGTCACAGCACACAATTCATCGCAACCTTCAGCGCATGGTACCCAGCCGGGTCCCCATGCTCGCTGCACATCATCGCCAACAACGCATGAAATGGGCCCAAGAACATCGAGATTGGACCGTCGATGATTGGAAGAAAGTGACCTGGCCTGACGAATAAAGATTCCTGATGCATCACGTAGATGGCCGAGCGCAGATACGTCGATTACCAACTGAGGTTATGGCACCTGGATGCACTCTTGGGCGGAAACAGGCCGGCGGCGGCGGTGTTATACTGTGGGCGATGTTTTCTTGGGACACGTTAGGCCCCGTTATCCCAATAGCACAATTCCTGACAGCTGCCAGGTATCTGAACATAGTTGCGAACCAAGTTCACTTATTCAAGGCAGCTGTGTTCCCTGCTGCTGATGATGCCATTAACAACAGGATAATGCGCCATGCCACACTGCCAGAATCGTCAAAGAGTGATCCGAGGAACATGTTGATGACTTTCTGTTAATGCCCTGGCCTCCAAATTTACCTGTCAAGAAACCAATCGAACATTTGTGGTTCAACTTGGAAAAGCGGGTTGGCGCTGAATCACCACCACTCCGAAATGTACGAGAACTGGAGGACCAGCTGTTGACGTTATGGTGCCAGATACCCCAGGACACCTATCGCCACCTCATCGAATTGATACCTCGCCGAGTGGCCGCTGTTTTGCAGGGTCCTACAGCGTATTAGGTAGGTGGTCATAATGTAATGGATCATCGGTGTACATTTGTCATCCACCTCGTACGAACGACTCTAAGCAGATGCGACGAAAAATAGAACGAAATTATTTATCCAATGAATAAAAGACTGGAACTACGAGATATAAGGAGGAAAAAGTAGGAAAGCGGAAAAGTTTTTGCATGTACGACGAGCATCCACTTATCCTTCTTTTCCTTAAGTGCGTACATACATTAAAATGATGCGAACACAGATACTGAACTAGTCTTTATTCTAATCCCCATAATTACTTTTCAACACAATCACTTCTGCAGTGCGCGTATTTCCGCCAACGCTCAAGCAGTTTCGTGTAGTCATGACGAAAGCCGCACTCCGGTTGACGTAAGCAGCGGTTAAATACCGCAGTAGAATCACTCAACGTGTGACGAAACAACGTTCTACTTGGTTTGTGCTGCTAATTTAAAGCTAATCGCCGTGAACGTCTACGATTAAGAATGTGTAGCCCATATGCCGATTGCAGTTACCTGGTTGACATTCACAACTTCATTGTGACACAAGCGAGTACACAAACACGAGAGACGCCACATTTGGAGCGTCACAAAAAAGAGGGAAGTGGGGCCTGCCTAAAGCACAAATAATTTCCCTATTTTAAAGACATGTTCGTTTCTACACAACAGCGATTCCAACACTGGATTTTCTGTTTTTCTCAGATACACAAACAGAAAAATTTACAGGTACACTCTTTTATTGCAAATGCATTGCAATTTGTTAAGATTACTTTCACGCACTTTCTGTAAGGAAGAGTACGCTCATAATCATCATGCTAGGATGTAGCTATCAAATGCCAGAAAACGGCGAATCTATTGAAATAGTTACAAGCAAGAAGTGCGCTTAGGTGAGGTGAAGCCTTACAAATACTGAATTATATTATCACTTCTATTTCAAGAATGATGGGAAATAAAATATACTAAATCAATACCCCGTTTCACAGATTTTATTCTCAAATTTGATTAAAATGCACTGTAAAAAAATAAGTGGTGTAAATTCACGGAAAATTTCTCAAAATAACGTGCAGCAAAGTTGCCAGTAGGTTTCCGTCTTTTAACCACGAATTTCAGCTTTAAAATTATCCGTTTTTTGTAACTTCAGTATTTTTGATAATTGGTGACATGTCTATTCCTAGACTTAATGAACTACAAATATCTGGATGAATGGCAAAAAATAATAATAATATTTATACCGTAAATATAACAATAATGTAAATAATTATAATATAAAAATTTGGTAACAATAGATGAATGGCAACACCTACTATTGCTGTAGTCCTCAGGAAGGTTACGGGTACTACCCGAAAAATTTGACATATAAATATCCTGTTATTCCGTAGTAAAAACCTTAGAGATTTGTAGTTCAATGTTTTGACAGAATTTCTGTTGTCAGTGAATCCGTTTATTTCAGAAAAATCCGTTTGGGGATTTTCCGTGTTTTCAGTGAAATTTCGCAAAATCTTCAGCTCTGACTTTTTCCTTCCCGCCGTACAAAGTTATTAAATGATCATATGCAGAGGACTTTAGGAAGGGAGTGTCTGACCCCAGGTCTTAAACAGCCCTAAGAAATAGAAAGCTACGACATTTGGGCTAGAGTGCCAGATAGGAAAGTGACACGGAAGCGAAGTAGAAAGGGGGAGGAAGACGCCCTTATTTATTACCGGGGGGCCAGTACCCGGGGTTCGACGGCTTAACGTGCCCATCCGACGCACGGCGGATATTTAGTCACGAGCGTTGCCCACTAGGCCACCCGCGGCCCTAATACTAAGTTATTAACGAGCCCTTCCTTATCTTATTCGCCCCTGATGGGATTTGAACCAGCGATCATCGTAACGGGAAGTGCGTGCCTTACTGCTGAGCCTAATCTACTCGTTAATACTTATCGTATATAAGGTACAACTGTAATTGCTGGATGATGATTTTGTTTTTGTTATTAATGTGGGTGAATTAGTCATTTTATTTTCTGATGGAGCTTATTATTTTTCTGAATAAGCTTGTAAGAACTTTCTTTTTTTATTTTCTTTTTTTTTTTTTTTTGTAGAAGGACTTGTTACAAATTACGTTTTCTTTGTTTGTTTGTTTTTCCTTCATCGTGATTTTTCGAAGTAATCGAATGCTTTGGGACTCGAGATCTTTTTAAACTGACGATGACTTTTCATTATCTTTAAGAAAAGCTCAAATGTACTGCTTTATACTGTGGTATTATTTCACAAAACTCCTAAATATGAAATTCACTCTTGATAGCTATAATAGCGTTTGTCTTAAGGGTCTACCGACTGATACATAGACATCATACAATCAATTTAATAGTCAATTAAACCTCAAGTATTCCCGCGAATTGTTCCGGATACGGAAAAACTGAGAACAGAAATTTTCGTTAATACACGAAAGGAACTGAGGGACAGTTTCTGAAAATTCAGAATTTTTCGTTTACATCTCTTAGAAACAGCAACTTACCGTCACTACGAGAAAGGCATTGCAAAAAGGTTTCTGAAAATTCAAAATGTTCGTGGCGTACGAAAAATCCGTGAAATTCAGGGGTTTTCCCCTCAATTCTCGGAAAACGTTGTATCAGAAATATGCTTCGTTAATTTAGGAAAAAAAACACGGAAAGAGGCTCGTGAGGTTTTTTTTTTTTTTTTGCACTCTGTGGGAAAGAGGCAGAAAAAACATTTTCCGTATCACCATACCATATGCGCTAGCGTGGATGGGTAACTACTCGTTTCACCGAAAATCAGGGACGAAAATTCCTATCTTCGGTCCATAAAGGGTTGGTCACCCATCTCTTCCGTAATTATCAAATAACTGATGCAAGCACGAAGGAAGTTTTCAAACCTCGGTACCAGCTCCCGTCTCTTACAAGTAATTTGCTGATTTTTAGCCTCACGTGCACACATCCTAAGACTCTAATTTTCCTTAAAAACTTTCTTCCTTTAATGTTTTCCAATCTGGATACCTAATCTACACTACCGTACATCACCGGAGACCTACGTCGTCATGGTGATTACCTAGGCTGTCACGCCTCGGAGTGAGGAATCTTACAGTCTGCTAAACTCATTATGGAACTTGATTACCGAAGTAATTTAATGATACAGGGACGACAATTACTACCATCGGTAGCAAAAGTTCGAGCTCCGTCACTTGCAAATACACTGGCGGAAAGTGAAAAAAGAACACCAAGAAGGAGACGTCTGATACCAACGAAATTTATACAGCATAATAACGGAATACAGAGGATAACGTGATCAAAACATTATGGCAAAATACAGCTGTATTTGCTGGTAAACTGAAAAATAACATTTCCATGTAACATGGTTAGTACGAGGTTGAACCGCCATGAACTGCGTCACACTGTGCAATTCTGGCATGAAGTCTGTCGTACAGATGTTGGATGTAAGTTTGGGGTATTGAGTTCCAAGCATCCTCAACCTGGACGCCTAAATCGGGAATGGTCGTGGTTGGCCGTGGAGACCGGATAAGTCGTTGTCCCATAAAATCCCACGCGTGCTCCATGGGGGAACAAATCCGGTGAACGTGCAGGCCATGGAAGTTGTCTCACACCCTGAAACGCATGTTGCGTTGCACGTGCCGTGTGTGGGCGTGCGTTATCTTGCTGGAAAACACCACGATGGACCGACCTTACAAATGGCACAACAACGGGCTGAATGATGTTGTAGATGTAGGAGGTGCTGTTTAACGTACCCGGTACAAACACTAGTTGTGTACGGGAGTGATAGCTGATCGCTCCCCACACCAGGAGGCCAGGTGTAGGCCCCGTGTGTTGCTGGAGGATGCAAGAAGGGTGGAGACGCTCCCCTGTGCGTCTGCGAACTCGCATACGGCCATCAGAGGCTCTTAAGCAGAATCTGCTTTCATCGCTGAACACGACAGATCGCCATTGCGTTATCCAGTGCAGACGTTGGCGACATCACTGCAGCCGTTCCTGACGGTGGGCTGGAATCAGAGGTACACATGCCAGAGGCACACGTGCACGTAGTCCTGCATCCAGTACACGGTTGCGGATTGTTCGCACATTCACCTCAGGTGCAACGGCAGCTCGGGTTTGCGTCGCAGTGGATGTTCTGCTTGACAACGCCGCTCTTCTTATGCGTCGATCGGTCCGCTCATCAGTCCGTCTGTGACTCCCGGTTCCACGTCTTCTCGTGTGGAAATGTTCCTCGGACCATCTAAGCCACCATCGTACCACCACCGATACTTCCCGTCCAATTCGCTCCGCAATACCACGATACGACCACCGGCCTCGCGGAGTCCGACTAGACGACCTCGCTCAAAGTCCGATAACTGCTGAAATCGTAGACGTCTTCCATGTCCAGGCATTGCAGCTTCTTCAGGGTCTTCGCACGTGTCCGTACGTCGACGACTAATTACATTCACTTCGTCGTACTCCTTAAATACCACCGAAGATAATTTGCATATTATGCCGTGATGTGGCGTAAGCGCTCACCGGTTGGTCCCGAAGTTAACATCACACCTACGGAAACTCGACCCATTAACATATGTAAATTTCATGATCGTCCGCCAATTCCTTCTTGGTTTTCTTTTTTCACTTTTCGCCAGTGTAATTAACACAACTGATGCAGGAACGAAAATCTCGACCTCGTGGTCCCAAAAATTCAAGCTCCCGATTATCGCAAACAAGTGAGTACCCGATGTCATATACAGAGGAGGTTGACACATTTTTAGAACTAACGTTTCACATTGCCTACAAAATCTCGTGGTTCTGTTGCTGTTAGTGTGTCCGGAACGCGAACTGATAGCACTTTTTGCTTACCTTAACTTTGAAATACAATAGCTCTTGAAGTATCGTTAGAATCGAAAAACGGTTAATTTCAGTGTGTTCTCCAAACAATTCTCTATAGACGATATAAATTTCGTATTTTTGTGTTCAATGCTTTTTGCGCTGCGAGCTAGGAAAGCGCGAGTGTCGCGAAATTTCTAAAACAGCGGCGGCGGCGACAGCTACTTTTTGTTTTAAGGCTGTCTTTGAATGAGGGTAACAGAAATTCTGTCCTATATCTGTAATGCAAATTCTTTTGTACACATTTTCTCGAAAACTATTACTTTGTAGAGTTTGAAATTTTGAGCACAAATAAAAACGATCCATAGCTGATACGTGTCGCAGTTATTTTTCCGAAAAATTTGTTAGATTTTTTGTTTTTTAATTCAATTTATCTGACTCGAAAGTATTCCAATTTGGCGCTAGATGTTAGATTGGCAGTGTTTCTGTGTGGAAGAAACGAAATCTCTCATTTCTGTCCAAATTATTTAAATATCTAGGCCAAATAGAAATCAAAGAATGGGCATTGAAGTGAGACTGGAATCTTGTCTTCTATAGATCATCTTAAATTCTACTGTACGTTCATTTTTGAAGAGAAAATATGTACATTACCAGAAAACACTTGAATTTTAGACAGAAACTACGCCTACCTACTAAACTCCACCTCCAACAATGTCATTGGTTAAAACGTAACCACGCGTATTTTGTCTTTTCATTGTGGAGCCAACGAGAGACCGCTTCCATTCTGAATATGGTAAGGTCTTCAGTCATTCGCTGACGCCAACTTCTGGGACAATCCCTCAAGACGTAAAATGATGATCAGGCCGCGGGTGGCTTAGTGGGCAACGTTCGTGACTGCCCCAGAAAGGACCTCAGGTTCGATCCCAGGCAGGTACGAACGCTCGATTGATCTACTAAACATACGCCGTGCGTCGGATGAGCACGTTAAGCCGTCGGACCCCGGGTTCTGCCCCCCCCCTCCCGTAATAAATAAAGGCGTCTTCCTCCCCCTTTCTACTTCGCTTCCGTGTCACTTTCCTATCGGGCACTCTAGCCCAAATCTCCTAGCGTAAAAGCCACGCCCAAGGAGTGATATTTTGCGCCATCTATCGCAGAAGATGAAGCCTAACATCCATTCAAAGACAGCCTTAAACAGAGATATAACGTTTTAGACAGATAATATAAAGCTCAAAAGAAGTTAACGATTCTTATTCATCAGTACCAAAATAATTATTCCTTCTTTCCAAACAATCCAGACAAAGAGGATACGAGAAATAGTGGGCCATTTCTCGAGTGGTCCACTGGGAAATATCCCGGTGGGCCAATCCGCCCTTGATTGGCGGGAATACTTGAGGTCTGATTAAATAGCAAATTTTAATCGTCTGTTGAAGGATCTGATTTTGTAGTACTGTAGCAAGATCGTATATAGCGAACAGCATATCGCAAAATATTTAGGTTATTGTGACAAGATATTCCTTTCCCTCTCCACCCACCAGCTCTTGTATATTGTGTTACCGTAAAAAACCGGGTGCTAAAATTATCGTACGGGATTATGTCTATGTATTACTCTTGTCATGGCGAAAATTTTAGCCTCTGGTGAATTTCGGAAAGACCTGATCAATCTTTCTGTTGGTTTATCGGAGATTAATTAATGCAAAAATTTTCTCCCATGACATACGTTAGAAGAAAATTCCTGGTTGAAAGGCAGGGGAATTCGTGCGCAAAATTCGCTTGTCTTAATCACAACCAGGAAAACAAAATTTCGTGTTAAGGAAAAAAAAAAGAGGAAGAGAATAATATTTGATTTAACTGACTTTGGGGTTTTGAAAATAATTATTTTATCTGTTCTTTTATCGCGATAGGAAAAGGCGAGTAGGTGTGCAGCTCAGAGAATCAAAATTAATTTTACTTTCATATCACGGAATGAGGAAAAAAGCATTTCTGAAAAGAAAAAAAAGAGAGAGTTGTGAGAAAAGGGAATCTTCTTTCAGATCGGCCATTTTAAGGGTTCGGTCTTAGTTGTCGATCAGAAAATGTTGCAGAAAATGCTCTTAGGGGTTGGCGCTGTTCTATTTTTAGAAACTAGGTCGCAGCTGCACATGGGAAATCACTTGGTCCCTACGTGTTGAAGGTCAAGTTCATCTTCCCCTGGCCGACCAGAGGATGCACGTGCCTAGTGACATTTTTTTTCGTGGAGAGTGTTGGACGCTGCAACGATGCCTGAGTGAAGGTCGGGGGTCACTCGAGGCGTGGGAGAGAAATTCCGCTGTTGCCATGCAGAGGTCAGCCAATCAGGGGTCAGCATTTTTTCTAACATCCCAGAGCTCTTTACGCTTTGAGACGCTTGTCTCAGTCACTTTTGTTCTTGTCCTCTTGCTGGCCGGCAGAGAAAGAGGGGACGGCGGAGTTTTTCGCCTCGCCTTTTGGTGGGAGAGGACCCACAGAAAATCTTTCCTGACTGACTTTTTGCTCTTTGCTGACCACCATGATGTGACACCCTGGTTCGGATCCAGCTTATGGAAGGTTTGACGAAGCAGAACGCAGTTAATGCGACCTTCCGCCGGCCGGGAACTTTCCCTGGAAAGGAAAAATGTCGGGAGGCTAAGACGATGTCGCTCGTGGAGAGAGAACTTAGCCGAGAAAGGCAAGACATGCCTTCTCCCTTAGGGATATACCGCCAATAGCATCTGCACTTCTCCATGCTGTTGCTGCCCCAAGGAAAAGGAGGCCTGCTTCAAAGGCCGGAGGAAAGAAGCAAAAAAAAAAAAATAAATAAATAAAGGTTCCATCTCATCCCGAAGTTTCAAAAATGGTTACCTCGGCTATTAACCGTTTAAGGAAGGGAACAGGGAGGAAGAAAAGAAATACTAACGAGACTGTGGTTGTGCCAGGACTGTAACAAGAAAGAAAAAAAAAAAAAAAAAAAAAGGAGACGCCAGCTCAAAGGTAATGCTTTAGTCCATATCTTTTATTGTTGATACATAAAATCCCACGCAGGGTACCTAAACTTCGAGCTGAGCATAAGAAACAAAAAGAAAAAGAGCAAGTTTTTTTGCCTCTGATTATGGCTGTGTTGTCATTCAGTTTTCAAAATTAAAATTTATTAGTTCCTCAGGTATGAGTTCAGAAAAAAGAAAGAAAAAAAGAAAGTGGAGTTGAAAATGCTTTCATTTATGTTTTTTTTTTTTTTTTTGTGTGTTGTCATGTCTGGTATTTTAGCAACTCCCCAGGCCAGTAAATTTTAATGTATCGGAAAAATTTGGTTTAATGTTTGAGCACAGTAAATTTTGGTGCATCGATAATAGTTTAGTTGGGCATGTGATAATTGAAAAGCAGTGTTATTGTGATGCCGTGGGTGATGAAATAATAGTAAACATTTTTCTCTAGCCTTTTACAGCGTTGAGTTATTTTTTTTATGAGTGAAGATAAATTATGGGATGATTTATATTGGGATTTTGGGAACATATTATAGTGTGATGAAATTGGAAACCTAAAGTGCTGTTTACATTCTTGGAGTGTTGAGTGTCGAAATTAAGATGGTAGGTGTGTTATTTGAGGACCAGTATTTTACATGCTCCAGATGAGTGTTAATCTCCCATTGGAAAGGGGTGATCTTAGGGCAAGCCGGGAACTTGTCCTAGGGCAGAGGGCTCTGAGTAGGGAATTTTCACCAGGATGCGATAGGTGCAAAATAGAAGTGAAGGTATTTGGGTTCTCAAGTTTAGTATTTTCAGAAAAAGAATGAACATCATGGGTTGAGAAGACACACGTTTGCTCACCAGTTCCGGTATTAATTGTTCTTTTCTTTGGCCTAAATTTTCTTGTTTTTACTATAAGGTTAAAAGTCTAAATGTAATTTTAATTTTCAATAAGGTGAAAATATTTAGTGGGTTATGTAAATGGTCAGTGTTATTGTTTGCAGTGGACCTGTGCATTGCCATGGTGCAGAAGAATTTCCTTGCTAGTGATTTTTCCTGAGATATATGTGGATAGAGATAAGTGAATTTTCCTGGGATATATGTGGATATTGTGATTTAGGATGTCTTGGGATATATAGAGAGATAAGTGAATTTTCCTGGGATACATGTGGATATTGTGATTTAGGATTTCTTGGGATATATAGAGAGATAAGTGAATTTTCCTGGGATTCATGTGGATATTGTGATTTAGGATTTCTTGGGATATATAGAGAGATAGGTGATTTTTCCTGGGATATAGTTGTGTTAGTTCTGGGCCGGATGTGCCTGGAGTATTTGGGGTTGAAGTGCGACAGGCTCTTGCAGGCGTGGTTGATCAAGGTGGGATCATGCATTGGTACGAAAAGGAGATCCTTGAGGACGTGGTTTTTGGGAGGAAACTTGTCTTTAACCCCCCCCCCCAGTAGTTTCGCTGCTCACGGAGATATGTACTGCCAGCGAGGGTCGATCAGGCGTTGCTTCAAGAAATGTGGCGAGATCATGTTAGAGGAAATTCTGTGCCTGATGATGATGTGTCGCACTTGAGGATTTTTTTCCTTTCCTTTTGCATAGGCTGAAATTGGATTCACGACCCAATTTCACGCCTTCAGCCTGACTGGTATTTTCTTCCTGTGTTGGTTCTCAAAACCCAGGGTAGTGTCTGAACTGAGAGTATTTGCCTCACCGCTACCTCAGAAATTCACTGCAGGTGTTAAATTTAAGTTTTGTTATGGTGATTTAAAGTACCTAAATTAATTTGTTTATGATATGCTGTAGTGCTAGGGATGTAAATTGTAAATTCTGGTTGTTAGTGTTAGTGAGCATGATATTTGGTTTGGAAATTTAGTTAATTGGTATTTTGAGCTTTTGTTTACAGTATAGAGTTATTAAGTATCTTGAGCTATTATGTGAAGTGCAGAGTGAGGTGATTTTTATGAGCAAGCTAGTGCAAGAAGATTGTTTGAATTTCTGAATTATGTTGATGATGTTATGAATAGTGATAATTTTTAAGTTAGTGAGGTTTCTTTATAGGTGAAGTAGGTTCATTCAGGATAGTTCTATAGGTTATGTAATGTTAATTAATGCTTGTGCTCAGTGTAAATTCTGTTGTGAGGATAATTTACTTGGTTTGTTTACTTTCAGATAGTAGATTTGGTTAAAGTATAATTTGTGGCTCTTATTATAACTGTAAATTTAATTGAAGTCTTTGAAGCTGGTCTGGGAGATTGCGGAGGTTGCTAAGATTGTTTAGGTGCTGTAAATTTAAATCAATAAGTGTAAAATTGTAAATTTGTCATTGAGCTAACTAGGTGAGAGAGAAGAGAGTACGTTTCAAAAGAACAGAACTTGTCCACCTTGTGGAATTAAAAATAAAAAAAGAATCCAGTATTTTTTTTTTTTTTTTTTGTAAACCATGTGAATCATAGTATAATTTTGGAGGCATAAAGTCAATGCCTGGTGTTCAAACCAACTGTGTTGAAATATGTCAAGTTGTGCTGTTCATAAGGCCAATGGCCAAATAGAAATAGAAAGAAAATTGAGATTCTGTTTTTATACTGCTGTGTTTAAGCAAACAAGAAAAAAGGAAATACCATCTGTTTGTCCACTAAATTAACTTGTTAAGTTTTTAAAGAAAAATAATAAATACAGGCAGTAGCCTTTCAAAAAAGTTCAAAATTAGTGCAGTGTGAAAAATTTTGTGTGCTGTTGTCTTCCATGACTTGGTCCCATGTACCCCACCTTAGCTTGACTAAGGCTATCGATCCGAATCCTGGTATTATAAGGTATTTCATAACTGCAATTTTTGTCCTATCCTTTTAAATTGACTTTCACCGCCTCCACAAGTTGTTATTGAACGAGTACATTTTATCGTATGACTTATAGTGACACATTTTCATACACATGCAGCAATATCCACTTATTTTTGCACTTTCAGATGACTCAACTCTGCGTGAACACAAACAACGCAAACTTTTCAATAACTTCTTGTGGAATGTAAATTTTAGATGCATTTTTGTTTAGGATGTCCATGGCCTTTCTAATACTTAGAAAATATTTTTGTTTCGAAATGCATCCACCCATCTCCCAAATTTAAAATTTCAATATAAATTTCAATACCAGCATAAATATAGTAACTTTTAATAAATAGCATCAATTCAATATACACAAAATTAATTTTTTCACCAAAACACTCTGAGGACCCTTTAAGACAAAAGTTATTATAGCTATCAAGAGTAAATTTTATATTTAGGGGTTTTGTGAAACAATACTATAAAGCAGTACATTTCACCTTTTCGTTTAGGCCTATAATTGAAAGTCATTGTCAGTTTAAAAAATCTCAAGTTCTAAAAAGCAACTTCTTTTGAAGTTACTTCGAAAAATCCCGATGATAAAAACGCGAATTTGTAATAACTCCTGTGACAGAAAAAAATAAAATTATCACAAACCTATCAAGAAAACTAATTAAGCTCCAACAGAAAATAAAATGACAGATTCACCCATATTAATAACGAAAAACATTTCATCATCGCGCGATTAGAGTTCTACCTAATACGTGAATGTACGTCACGTGCTATATAGCTCAACGTAGAATGCGTGGTTTCCATAGAAAAGGATCCTGGTTCGAACCTGGCAAAGGAAAGGATTCTTAAACGAACTGGAAAAGTCAAAATCGAAAATTATGCATAAATACGGTAAAATGTAAAATGGACATTTCTGAAATAAACGGAATTACTGGTTACGGAAGTTCCGTCGAAGTACTGAAATTAGAAGAAACGGAAACTTTTAAAAACGAACATTTCGTTTAAAAAACGGATGCCTACCAGCAACTTTACAGCACATTATTTTCTGTGAATTCACTTCACTTATTTTCTACAGAATGACAAGGGACAGGAACAGATCCAGAAAAAAATATCACGTGGGAAATAAGTGGATGGAACTCTAAAACATGTGTCGCAATGACCTGGAAGAGAACGGCGCAATATAGGGAATTGAGAAAGAGACTTAGTTCCAGACCTTAATCCGTCAGTGGATTGAGAATGGTTGCTGATGATATAAGATTTTAAAAATGGTTCTTGTTGATATGAACAAAATTTTGCGTAAGCTATGTAAATCTTTTATATAATCCTTCCCGTGGAGATAATATTTGGGTGGTCTTAATACAGTGGTCAAGCAGTGTGTTTTGCTATATAACTGTTATGTCTTGTCTCAGAAATTTTTACGGTGTTGAAAAACTCCAAGGATTTGCTTTTTTCAAAGAGCACAGAAATTTATCGACTCTTGGTAAAATCTTGGTTTCTGCTCTAAGCCTCTGTCAATACCGGAACGGTCCCAGGACCGAAATACATGGAGCTATTCTGCTTAGTCACGTGTATTGATGGATACTGGTAAACTGACTATCACTGGAGCGCTATGACAATGTCGAGGTCGGCATTAAGTAGATTACAAAACTGCAACTTGAAAAAAAAAAAAATAAAAAAATTCGCAAAACATTTCACGCAGGCTTTCTATTAAACTAACGCTTATTTCATTTTCCCCCATCTTCTGAAACCCCCATTACTAAGATCGAAAGTGGCAGTTGATTGTGCAATGCATGGTTAGAATCCATAGTGACTTTCATCGACTATGTAAAGGGCGGGAGAAGAAGAAAAAATTTCGCAATGTCAAAATAGGAGAAATAAAGCAGATTCGGGCGCAACTTGTACCCATTCAATGATGAATTTTTTATCAACCACCGTTTGCAAGTCGGTTGTGCGGGGTGAAACATAACCATCCATCTCAAAGATTATCCTTCATCGCTATGACGTCAAACCAGATACAGAAAAAATAAAAAAATAAAAAAGCGGGGAAGAAATGGAAAAAAAAGTACGCCAACAGATAGGCAAGGTAATGGCACTTCGTTTTTATTTTTACTATTTTTATTTTCGCGGCTGCTTTCTTTCATTCTCCTTTTTTTTTTTTTTTTTTTTTTTTTTGCCAGCTGTAGAGAAGGGAGTACTTGGTAGACGAGTAATTACTGAGGATCCGAAACTAGATAAAACCACGCAAAACACTCATTGCGCAGGTACTGATTTAGTGTCTTCATCAGTTGCTTAATGATTTCGTAGTTAATAGCAAAGTAATATACAGTAGGTTGCTAGGCCACTAAGTGATCTTTTCAGACGATGTTGAACGGAGAGATATTTAAACGTGGAATTTATTGCAGCAAATTAGTTTACCCGCATTCTGGTTCGTTTCAAAGACAAGGACCAAGAGCAATAACCGAAAGTAAATGCGGCATGTTATGCAACTAAGCGAATCACGAGCATCGCATAAAAAGCATGTAGCGCTGTCCGAGATTACGTACGACGATGAAAGTGCAAAGAGACACATGGAATCGTTTACATGTGCTAGAGAAACAATAAATTAAAAACTTAGTAAAGTTTGAGTAAAAAGAAAAAGGAGTGAGATTTAAGTATCCCAGACGAGTGTTAGAAAATGGTCAAAACGAGAAAGAAGAGGGCAACTGAGTGCAGACGAGAGGGAATTACAGGAGAACAAAATAATGCGTGCTTCGTGGTGGAACGCTTTCAATGACGCTGGGTTTAGTTTTCAAGATGGTGTATAAGCTCATGCGTAAGACCAGAAATGCTATACAATGCTGAGGTCCGGACATTCACAAAATGAGGACCGCGAGTGGCCTAGTGGGCAACGTTCGTGGCTGCCGCGGAAAGGACCTCAGGTTCGATCCCAGCAGGTACAACGACTCGATCCACTAAATATCCCCCGTGCGTCGGATGGAAACGTTAAGCCGTCGGACCCCGGGTACTGCCCCCCGGTAATAAATAAGGGCTTTTTCCTCCCCCTTTCTACTTCGCTTTCGTGTCACTTTCCTATCGGGCACTCTAGCCCAAATCTCCTAGCTTCCTATTTCTAAGGGTTGTTTAAGACCTGGGATCAGACACTCCCTTCCTAAAATCCTCTACATATGATCTGATCTGATCTGATTCACAAAATGAATGGAGAATAAGCTAAACCATGAAAATAGGAAGACGCTGAAGTGGATGTAAATAAATAAAAAAAAAACTACTACCTTTCCGTTGTTCTGTACAAACAAAAACAACTTCCCGGTGTCTGCATTAGTCAGTATCACTTTAGCACTTCCATTCGCATATCAATAAACAAAATGATGTTTTGCATCATCTGTAATAATAAAAGAGAATGTATGAGTGCGCGTGTGTGTGTGGCAGACATAAAGCACAGCGAAATCGTGGTACGCACCTCAAAATTTGGAAGATTGTTTTTAACTGTTGCCAATTTGCAGTAGCCGGTTTCAAATGGAAATTCGAAAAAGGGGATGCTAGAAACAAACTTATTAATCATGCTGTTTGTTTCTACGGGATCCAAAAAGACAGATGAGAACACATATGTGACCTTGACCGCGTCGTGTTCTGCCACTGACGGCTGCTTGAAAATGTCCCCAGCACATGTACGCCGCGAGAAGCAAAACAGCTCCCTTTATTTGGCCATTGTTATTCAATGGGTGGTCGGAATTTTTTCTGGTGACCCATAGACATTGATTGCTCTTCCGATACGGTGTTTCTCTACAGGTCTCAAGTTGCGTAAATTGCTTTACCAATGGTTTATAAAGGATCATACGGAGTGTGTATGTCAAACTCATCAGTCCATTCCTTATTCCTTCTGAATTCGCTGCTGCTGTTTGAGTGGAAGACTGTTTCTTTTGTCTGAAATTGCTTCCATTACCTTAAAGTAGCAGAATGGTTTAATTTGCATTACACAGGGTGTCGGAGAATTATTGGACACATTACAAAATTATATAAAACAAAACATTAAACAGATAGAAAGAAACTGACTGTACTAACTTACAATGTAGCTACACAAGTTAATAAATTTCGATGTGAGATCCCTTGGTTACTCATAGTACGTCCTAGTGATACTCAATTTCATGCCATGTATTAGCAAGCATCTGAGGAGTTATGGAATTAACAGCAGATGTGATACGCTGCTTCAGTTCCTGCAAATCAGTACAAGGCGTCTGATGGACACGATCCTTCACATAACCACACATGAAATAATCCAATGGAGTTAGATCTGGAGAGCGAGGAGGCCACGGAATGGGACCACCACGCCCAATCTATCTGTTGGGGAAATGCTCATTTAGGCACTTATGTACACACGTTGACCAATGCGGAGGCGCGCCGTCTTGTTGGAAAACAACGTTGTCATATCTTTTGATCTGGGGTATAGCCACATTTTTTATAGCATAGCCAAGTAAATGTCACCATTTATGGTTTTTTCGCAGAAGAAAAAAGGGTCAATCATTTCTCTTTTTGATAGGGCGCACCACACATTAACTTTTGGAGAATCACGTTCCAGTTCAATAGCACCATGAGGCGGTTCACTGCCCCATATCCTACAGTTGTGACGATTCACAATACCTGATACCTGAAATGTGGATTCATCACTAAAAATTACAGTACTGAGAAAGTTTTCGTCGTTTTCCGCTCGATTCAGCATATCCACAGCGAAATCGTATTGCAGAGCGTGATCATTTACATGCATCTTTTGCACGATTTGAATTTTATAAGCATGAAACTTTAATTTCTTGTGCAAGATATCGTGAACTGTCAATTTCGGAATGCACAGTTCTCTGCTTGCTTTACGAGCGGATTTTCTGGGGCTTCGTCGGAAACTTTCATTAACTTGGTCAACCGTCTCACCGCTGACGCTAGGCCTACCGGCTCCTCCACGATGTTCCACATTGCCAGTTTCTTTAAACTGTTTCATTCACCGCTTAATTGAATTCGTTGACGGAGGATTATAACTATACTGTAAGCGGTACCGTCTTTTAACCTTAATGACAGATTTTAATTCCGCAAGTCATAACACACACATCGCCTTCTGCTGTACGGATGGCATGACAGAGATCATAGATCATATGTAGAGGATTTTAGGAAGGCAGTGTCTGACCCCAGGTCTTAAACAACCCTTAGAAATAGGAAGCTAGGAGATTTGGGCTAGCGTGCCCGATAGGAAAGTGACATGGAAGCGATGTAGAAAGGGGGAGGAAGACGCCCTTATTTATTACCGGGGAGCCAGTACCCGGGGTCCGACGGCTTAACGTGCTCATCCGACGCACGGCGGATATTTAGTGGATCGAGCGTTCGTACCTGCCTGGGATTGAACCTGAGGTCCTTTCCGTGGTAGTCACGAACGTTGCCCACTAGGCCACCCGCGGTCTACGGATGGCATGACTACTGATTGCGCATTTCTTATGCATTCCTCATCAGGCCGCACCTAGCGCCATCTATCGGATTCTGGGAATAACAATTCTGCAAAACAAAAATATAGAGACCGTGTTAGTAATACGTGACATAGAAAAACAAACAATGCTCATAGTTTTTTTGTTGTGTTTTTGTAAATAATTTTGTAATGTGTCCAATAATTCTCGGATACCCTGTATTATAATAAAAATATTTTTATTATATTATAATAGTACTCATAGCTCTGAAATTACTGCATCACTTAAGATCACGATTAATTTTTCTTCAGAATTTATCACAAATTCTAAGATTATTATTAAAAATTCGTTGATTAAGTAAGAATCAAATTCCACAACTGTTTAACTATCACGCAGTCAAATTATCTATATTGGATGAAACATGAAATAGCTCCTTAATCTGATGCAAAAGTTAATTAGAAGGAAAAAAACTATGAATGTACACACACACATACATACACAAGGTGTGTCAATAAAGTTCGATGAATGCAAGGTAAGTACAGTAGAGAAGGTACACCAATGGTTGTAAGCAAACCGGCTGCTGCATACCTCTCCGCCGACACA
Source organism: Macrothele yani (assembly GCA_039090855.1). NCBI lineage: Eukaryota > Metazoa > Arthropoda > Arachnida > Araneae > Macrothelidae > Macrothele > Macrothele yani. The sequence continues at coordinate 18,004,015 of CM076990.1, read as the reverse complement.
GTGACGTCACTTGGTGTTCAAATCAACTACTGAGTGGTGAAGCAGGAAAACCATTACTTAGGGCTAGCCAGGTCTATGACTTACGGCTCATTAAATAAAGCATTCCAACTTTGTATTTTGGATTGCAACAAATTAATTTATGTAGTTCTACCGCATGAAATAACAGGAAGTTTACCTATTTAATTATATCTTATTTTAAACCCGATTTATTTGAAATTCATTGAAAAGTGATTTATCGTGAATGCATTATTTCGCGGGGTGAAATTGCCGTACGAAATACAGGCAACTCTGCTTATAGTGAACCTCTGCGGACTCGCATATTTCGTTCACTATGACCGAGGTTCACTAAAACCGAAGTGTCTTCCCTCAACCTGAATTGAGTGGAATAGTGAGCAAGAAAAGAAAATATGTACATATGTATCTAAAAAATAATATTTTTATGTACGTAGTGTATATTCATTAAATTAAATAAACAAAATTAATTTTGCATTACCTTAATTAACATGGAAACAGTCTGTTATGTGCAGCTGCTTCCTGCAGTTTTAATATATACACTGGTGTGCAAAAATTAAGGACGAAGAAGAGGAATTAGCATAACAGCGGAACGAGCAGGTTGGTTGGTTGGTTGGTTGGTTGGTTGATAGATTTTAATGGCGCAAGGGCCATTGTTGGCCAAAGAGCGCCAAACAAAAGACATCAAAACAAAACATAATCAATAAAAAACGTACACAAGGTTAAAAACAGGCTGATGTGGTAAAAATGAAATATGATAGTGAACAAGTTAAAAGCTAGACAAGTTTAAAAAAGTCAATTTCGTGTAAAAACGAAAACACTGCTTTCATGTCGCAGGCTTCGCCAATAATAGTTTGCAGCGTAGCTGCTCCTTCGTCCAACAGATGAGAGTGAAAATGACGAAAACGAAGATCACAAAAACGAACACAAGTACACAAAACATGAAGGACAGTGAGACGACAGTTGCACGCCTCACACACCGGGACACCCTCGCCACACAGCAAAAAGCGGTGAGTAAAACGACAGTGCCCAATGCGGAGACGTGCAAGAACAACTTCCTTACGACGGTTCTTCCGCAAACTAGACTTCCATAGTCCGCTCTGTGGTTTGATAGAATGCAGCTTATTGCTGCCCTACTGAGACCACAGGGACTGCCACTCGTCCAGGAGAAATGTCCGGATCAAAGGTCTAAAATCACGGAAAGACAATGGCAGCCGAGCTGGCGACATGGAGGAAACAGACCTGGCAGAGAGATCTGTCAGCTCGTTACCCCGGATCCCAACATGGCCAGGAACCCAACAGAATCGGACCAGGAAGCCATCACCCTCCAAAGTTCCAAGAAGACGACGGACACCACGGATGACAGGTGAGTCCGTGTCCTCTGGAGAAGATAAAACCTGGATGACGGACTGGGAATCAGAGCAAACCATAGCGCGACGATGTGACCGAGACTGTATGTGGCACAAAGCGAGGTGTACCGCACGCATCTCTGCCGAAAAGACGGTGGATTCAGGCGGAAGCCTCTCAGCATGGGAGGCACCGCCACACACGAAAGCGGCTCCAACAACCTCACCGGATTTCGACCCGTCAGTAAATACAGGCACGAAATCCGGGAAGAGAGACTGTTTCTAGGCAAAGAGCTGCTGGTACACCAGAGCAGGAGTAGAAGACTTTGGCCACACACAAAGGGAAAGGTCAGCCGTTGCTTGAACCGGCTGCCAAGGCGGTTCATTGTAGAACCGGGTCAAACCAATCATTGACAAGTCTAGACCAGCATCGCGCACTATGGCAGACATCCGAATCCCGAACGTTGGAACACAGGAGGGGCGGTTGGAAAACAAGTGGACACAGTCCGGTTGGAAGATGGAACCATACAGTGGATGATCAGGAAAAGATTTCAGTTTTGTATAAAACTGAAGAGACAGCTGCTTACGACGGATGCATAACGGCGGCTCATGAGCCTCCGCATACAGGCTATGCACGGGAGAGGTGCGGAAAGCACCAGTACATAGCCGCAATGCCTGGTGATGGACGGGGTCCAAAGGTTTTAAAATCGATGGACGCGCTGAACCGTACGTAATGCATCCGAAGTCTAACTTTGACCGAATGAGAGAGAGGTAAATGGGAAGCATTGAGCACCTGTCAGCCCCCCAAGATGTTCGGGAGAGGACCTTCAGGATACTCAATGACTTCGTGCACTTCACCTTCAAAGACTGAATGTGAGGTCGGAAGGTGAGCGCTCGGTCAAAAGTTAGCCCAAGGAACTTGGCTGCTGACACCACGGGGATGGTAGAACACCCCAGACGGAGGCTGGGGTCTGGGTGAAGACCCCGTTTGCGGCAAAAATGCACGCAAACGGTCTTCTGTGTCGAGAAGCTAAATCCATTTTGGGAAGCCCAGTGAGAGATCTTGGTAATGGCAGACTGGAGCTGTCTCTCGATGGTGCGCATATTAACGGAGGCGCAAGAGATCTGTAGATCATCCACGTACATGGTTCCACGAACCGTCGGAGGAAGCAGTTTGAATATGTGATTCACACGAAGGATGAACAGAGTGACTGATAAAATGGAGCCCTGAGGTACACCCTGTTCTTGCGGGTACATCGCAGAGAGGGTCGACCCGACGCGCACACGGAAACTCCGGTCCTGGAGAAATCCGGCGATGAAAGATGGTAAGTTTCCTCGCAATCCGCACTCGTGCAGATCACGGAGAATGCCGTATCTCCAGGTACGATCATAGGCTTTCTCCATGTCGAAGAACACGGAGACCATGTGCTGAAGCCGGACAATCGCCTCCCTGACAGATGTCTCAAGGCGAAGATGATGATCGGTGGTGGAACGATATCTGCGAAATCCACTCTGATGAGGTGAAAAAACGTGATGACACTTCAAATAAAAAATGAGACGAAAATTAATGATACGCTCCAGTACTTTGCAAAGGCAGCTCGTCATAGCAATTGGCCGGTAGTTCAACGGGTTGGTGGGATCTTTACCAGGTTTGGGAACAGGAACGACAATGGCCGTGCGCCAAGACTCGGGAAAGGCATTCTCTTGCCAAATCCTGTTAAACAGGATTAGCAGACATTCAAGAGAGGACGGAGAAAGGTGCTTCAGCATTTCGTAATGGATGTTATCTGGTTCGACAGATGTCCGGCCGGACCGATTCAGAGCGGTCTTCAGCTCCACGGCAGTCAGCAGGCTGTTATAATCTGCGGAAGAAAACGGTCCAAAAGAAATCTTGGACCGTTCAAGCTGCAGCTGTAACTGCCGGAACGAAGCAGGGTAATTACTGCTGCTGGACACCGAAGAAAAAGCGGCGCCCAGACAGTCAGCAATACCCTGAGCGTCAGCAACCGTTCCTCCATCACTCTCAAGAATGGAGATTTCCCCAGATGGGTACTGTCCCCGAATCTTACGGATCCTGTCCCGAACGATCTTAGGGCTAGTATTGGAGTTAATCCCGGATACATATTGAATCCAGGACTCCCGTTGACTACGCCTACGAACCAATCGCGCGTAGGACTTGGCTTTCTTGAAAGCAAGTAGGTTCGCGTCGGTGGGGTACCGACGAAACCTACCCCAAGCCCGATGTTGGGCCTGACGAGCTGCCATGCAAGTGGAATTCCACCAAGGTCTTGGGCAACGTGGAAGTTTAGTCGACGCCCTGGGGATGGTAAGTTCTGCCGCTTGCACAATACAATCCGTTACCGCCGCAACAGCGTCATTGACCGTTCCTGAGGTCACCATAGCTGGAGTAATAATTGCCGAAGCCGTGAATGTGTCCCACTTGGCTCGATCAATATTCCATCTAGCAGGGCGAGTAGGGTAACGGTACCCGCCACCCGCTAGACGGAGAAAGATGGGAAAGTGATCGCTGCCAAGGGGATCACCAGACACGCTCCAGGACCAGTCAGGATATAAAAATGGTGAACTCAGAGACAGATCAATGGCTGAGTACGAGCGGGTGGGTTCATGAAAATAAGTAGTAGCTCCGGTGTTGTGGAGACAGAGGGACGTGTTGGAGAGAAGGGACTTAACAACACGGCCCCTGGAGTCTCGAGCGGTAGAACCCCACAACGGATTGTGTGCGTTGAAATCCCCTAAGATGAAGAAAGGAGGCGGCAGTTGGTCGACCAAATCTTCCAGATCCGAAAGGCTCACAGCTTCATCTGGTGGTATGTAGAGGGAACACACCGTGAACAATGTGTTCACCGATAGTCTCACTGCCACTGCCTGCAAAGTCGTCCGAAGGGCAACTGCAGTGACAAGAACACCATGAGGAACAACGACAGCCACTCCTCCGCAGGCGATAACGCCGTCCTGGTGATCTACGCGGAAAAGAGAATGTCTCCGCAGCGAAGGAGTGTCCGTCGTGCGAAGCTTTGTCTCCTGAAGACACACGCACACAGTTGTGTGCAAAGACAGTAAACCTTTCAAATCCTCAATGCGTGATCGCAGACCTCGGCAATTCCACTGAATTAGCGTGGCCATAATGAAAAATGTAATGAAAGAATGAAAAAAGACAGACGACTAGAACGTCTCAATGTCGTCCATCACCTCCAATCCATCCGCAGTATCTGGAGGTAACACAGGGCTGTGTTTACCCCCTGTGTTAAGAGGTGGTTTTTGCTTGCTCTTTTTCGGGGAGGATGATCCTGGTTTCAACTTCTCCGGCTTCTTCTTTGCAGTGCCCTGGGTCCCTGTGTTGGCAGAAGATGTTTTCGGCAAAGAGGAAGGTTTAGGCGACGATGTTGATGTCGCCTTGGATGCAATGCGGCGAGACTTCAGCGCCTCCAATCCAGCAGCAACGATGTCCTCAAAATCATAAGGACAACGCGCTGGGATGGTCACCACAGTCTGGACCGCCACTGAAGCCTTCTGCACCACAACTGAAGCATATGACCGCCGGCCTGGTTGTAAAGGGGCGATCCGCCGTCTAGCCTCGGGATATGATAGATGCTCAGTTGTCTTCAGGCGTTGGATTGCCTGTTCCTCTATCCACTTTGGACACTGCTTAGAAGAAGCAGGATGAGACCCTTCACAGTTGACACAATGATCAGACTCTGCTGAGCATTCCGCCAAAGAGTGTTCTGTGGAACCACAACGACCACACTTTGCAACATTACGGCAAGACTGCTGGGAGTGACCGTAATGCTGGCACCTGAAACATCGCAAGGGGTTCGGGATACACGGCCGAACATCAAGCCGTAAATAACCTGCCTTGATGGAAGTAGGCAGGGTTGGGGAGTCAAATGTTAGGATGATATTACGAGAGGGAATAGATTTCCCATCCCGCCTAAATAGAATCCGTCGAACCCCAATGACATGCTGTTCACCAAGTTCCTCCAGCAATTCCTCATCGCTGCATTCAAGCAGGTCGCGGGAGTTGACTACACCGCGAGAGGAATTGAGGTAACCATGTGGAGAAACCTTGACAGGAACGACAAGCAGAACGGTCGTTTCCAGCAAGGTGGCACTGTGGCGTGGAGTAGAAGTTTCCACGAGAAGATCCCCGGAAGGGAGCTTCTTGACACTCTTTGGAGAGCCAGCAACAGCCTGCAGAGCCTTGTTAATCCAGAAAGGACTCTTGGTACTGAGTGACTGTGAAGAGTCACCAGATTTGATCAAAAGAAACAGAGCATTGCAATTAGATGTGACAAGTTTCTTTGTGGAGGAAGGTGTACTTTCCTCCACAGGGCGCTTTAAATTGTTAGCATGGGAAACACTTTAGTTTTCCATGAAGAAGTGAAAAGATTCGTCCGCCGACCTCCCCACCCACTACCGAGCCCAACGAGGGAGAGCCGGAGGTCCGCAAGCCCAAGAGGACGCAGGACACGGCTCTACGGATAGTCAGCGGATATATCAAGTTGGTAGGGCAGACACACGCTCGGCATGCACCCAGACTTTCCCGTGCCCGGAGAACACCCCTTTGGCATGTCCATCCTACCCCAAAACTCACCCTGCCGAACAGAACGACAAGCCGCTAGAAGTCTGGACGCCACTCGGCCACAGACTTCCTGACTAGGAGTGGGTTAGCTCCCAGCCTCCCGTTTAGGGTGAAGCAGAGGGCAAAGAGGAGTGTTGGCATCTGGAGACACTACAACCCGGCCTGCAGATACCTCAGCCTCAGCATCCCCATTTCCACCTGTACGGGTCACCGCACACGGCAAACGTGCAGGTGGGTCTAAGCTAACCAGCTCCAGAAAAAAACAGAAAATGTAACATAAAAGAGAAAAGACAGGGAAGAGAACGAGGAACAAAACCCGGAGATGGCGCCTCATCACAACCTCAGCAGCCTACAACTGAGGCGGGTACATGTCAAAATATGAACGAAAGACGAAAAAGCAAAATTATAAGAGAAAATCGGCTCGGGCCGTGGGGACGCCATCCCCCATCAGCTGGATGAACAGCTGTCCCTTCGGTGATGTAATCGTCAAAGCCGCAGAGTCAATAGAAACCGTCACAAGGTGAGCTCGGGCCGTGGGGGCGCCGCTCCCCAAATAACTGAAAAACCAGTTATCCCCGTGCGGGGAAACGAGCAGGCAGAACGGACCGAAAGACCACTCAGGAGATAGACTAGGGTCCGGTACGGTAGGGTATGCGCATATATGCAGCATGAAGTAGGAAGGGGGCCGAGTGTTGGAAGGGTATAAAGCACACGGGCGGTGTAATTCCTTATAAGCACACACATACGTATAAAACAACAAATATTAGATTTGTAAATACGAGTCGAGTTTAAGTACATAGCAATTATACAAATGGAAATATATAAATTTTGCTAGGAAGCTATTCTTTAGGCTCTGCCTTTATAAGTTTGATTTGTTACTTGCTTTTGTCGGAAGGCGGGGTGGGGGGGGGGCAGACTCTTCAAAAAAACAAATAATAATTCCATATTTATTTTTTTTTACAATTTACGTACACCTTTTCTTATTAGTGGTTAAAAAAATATAAAGGTAGATGCTAGAGCAACATTTTTATAATTTTTTTCTCTTCTCCAGAAAAATAAAAGAAAAAAAAATTCATGAAGAAGTGAAGTTACACAGATACACTCCAAGTAAAATGTCATCACACCGACCTACTGACAATATGGAGGGGGAAAATTTGAAGTTCCCCAAAAGAAACACACGGAACAACACTTATAAGGAAGATAAAGATTAATTTTGAAAGAGATATTTTCGAGAAAAGATTTCTGACTTTTTCTCAACTTTTTCTAAGATGAATTATATATAGCCCCTCCTGCATAGAGTCAAAAGAAATGAGAGACCACTAAGGAAAGAAAAAAATGACCACACAATTATTCTCATTTTCTCTAAAATGCGTTGGACTGTTGTCAGTCCTAAATGAAAATTCACATAAATTGGTAAGATTTATTTCCAGGACTGAGTAACAGGACACTTTGCGTTTTAAATATGGATGAATATTGGGTATGGTAAATTAGAGGTTCCAGGAGCAAAACAATCACAAAATTGTGTGACATCTGGATTTTGGGAGTTACATCCTGAACCTGAAGAATTCAAATCAAAGACGTCAGACTAACAGAATGAAATCATACTCTGCGTACGAGAGTTTGTTGTATTAACTATTAATTATCCATTAAACATGTTAGTGTGTGTGCGTGTGTGTAACTGAGCATCAGTTTATTTTATGTTCTGGGCAAAAGTGTCAAAGAAGACAATACTTAACTCGTATAAACAGTGATCTGAAGGGTTCGATTATGAAATGACGATAAGTTACTCAAGTTCTGAATACTATTTATTGCATTTGCCGTATTTTTGGTTACTGGTGGGTTAGTTAACTTGCTTATGTCCTCTTTTTACACGAGTTTCCAGTTATTCCAAGAAGTTACATAACAAATACCGTTTATGTTAAAGCAAGTGACAGTTACGCAAATGAAACCTATGGCGGGCCGGGTTCGGCCTGTGATTAACTAGGTGGGAACGGGCCAGATCGAGTCGGGCCTGGTCTTAACTAGGTGAGACGGCAACGGGCTCGGGCCTAAAAATATTGCTTCTGCAGGGCTCTAATTTGAGGTGTTTTGTAGTTCACAGTTCTGTCGCTAGGTGGTGTTTGTGTACTTTTGTATGCAGCTCTATCACCGCTTCTAAAAACTCTATTGATAAATTTCTTTTTTATAATGTATGCCATTCGGGGAACATTATCCTCTTTAAATAATGCACAGCTTTCCCACTAGGAGGAGTAAAGGTCAAAACCTTTTTCTCACTATCTCTGTTTCCGGGTGGCGTATTTAAAACGTTCTTGTTTCTCCGCATAGCTTTTGCCACGAAGAATACTTTTCACCTATTTTCAACTTTCCCATTATGCAAAATTCGTCCGCTAGAAGGCATAGAGTTATATCATGTTTCCTTCTATGTTTCTTTTAATTATTCGATTTGAATATATCTCTCTCTCCCGCTATGAGAAGCTTTATGTGCGCCATTTGTAAATCTTCGTAACATACTTTTTAGCCGCGGGCGGAAGTAATTGTTTCTTTTTCTGGATGTTTTATCGATTTTATAAATCCGATTGATTTTTTTTTCTAACCGATTCCACTGACTTTGAATAACTTTGATAAATTTTATTTGAGTCGGAACGAATTTAAAAGACATGCTCATTACAACCGAGAACTCAGTGTCATCTTTCTTGTTCACTTACATATTCAGAAATGTTCATTCAGAACCATACAACAGTGTCAAATATAAAAATGCTGGCATTTTTTTACCCGTACTATTTAGACAGAAAAAGGAAATTACGAAAATAAAATTTTCACCAGTGTGTGCTTCTTTATAAGCACAACATGGAGGTGTTTCAAATCATCTACTATTAGTAAATGGCACAGGTAAAAAAAAAAAAAAAAAAAAACTAAAATAATCCTACATAGAAAGCAAAACTTGGAAGCCTCGATTAAATTCGCGGAGTTAACACGCAGGGATGAAACGGCGAATTAAATTACATTTCCAACATAAAAGTTCATTCCCCTCCCCCCTCGTGCTGTACCATAAGAACCTTAGCAGAAGCTCTATCGACCATGACCCACAAATATTCGAAATCGTCGAGTAAATTACGTTCAGCATACCCAACAAGCAACTTCCTGTGAATGATGGATACAGCACACCAAATATTAAGCCCATTTTGTCGGGGGATGTTTCCCGTAACACATTTCCTGCCGCTATTCCTTGTTCCGTGAAGCGCAATCGATCAATATTTCCGTTGAAGAGGAATTAATTCTTTCAAGAAGCACCAAAGTCACGTCTTCAAGTATTTCACCGGAGGCAGCAAAGTATCAATAAGCTTACGAACAGAAAATCTTTTCCTAAAAGCTTAAAAACCCCGGCCCAGCGGGGAACGGGGAGGGGGGAGGGGCAAGCCTTTAAATGGAATGAAAACGAAATCAACTCTAGCGCTTAAAAGATAACGCATATTTATGCATTACGAAACTCACAAGGCGGAAGTTCATTTTTGACTTCAAATGTTTAGACGATATGGAACCTGAGAGAAAGAAACTCTCTAAATTAACAATTTAGAAAAAAAAAATCACCAAATCCGTAATTTATAAAGGTTACTGGAAAAGTCTCTGCCAACGTACATATATTTTTTTTACTTTTTACTCAATACAATGTATTTTACAAATTTTGAAGATGACAATGCGATTTTTGGCGTAAATGTGACAAGGATGGCAAGTCAGATAATATCCGAAAACTTGAAAATTTTCATCGTCCTGGAGCGGGACTCGAATAATCGTCTCCCAGAAAACGCCCGGGTATGCTAACCACTACACCACCCAGAACGACCAAGTTTCAAGTTTTCGATCAATTTGAATTTAACCATCACAGGATTCGCTAGTCAAAGCAACCGGCATTCATGTTTAGCGAATCTGAAGGTTAAGAATCTTATCCCGTGTTTGCCCGGAGAAGCAGATAAATCATGAAAGAAATACGGGATTACGCCATATAATACAAATTTTGAAGATGACAATCCGACTTTTGGGAGACGCGGATTGGAGTCCCGCTCCAGGACGATGAAAATTTTCAAGTTTTCGGATATTATCTGACTTACAATCCTTGTCACATTTACGCCAAAAATCGGATTGTCATCTTCAAAATTTGTATTATATGGCGTAATCCCGTATTTCTTTCACAATGTATTTTATTCAATACTGGATTGTGACTTCCATAAAGTCATCGTGTAATTTTTTTAACGGAAACTCGAATCGAAGTTTTCTAAATAAACTCTAACCGAATGACGTTGATAATTAGTTGTGTTCTTGGCTCTGCAGATTCCTTTCTGTTCAAAGCATACGCACTGTAGTTCTCAGTGCATGTTCTCATGCTCATACACACCGATGAAACATTACATTATGACTACCTACCTAATAAGCTGTTGGACCCCTTTTAGCCCGCAAAACAGCGGCTACTCGGCAAGTCATCGATTCGATGAGGTGGCGATAGGTATCCTGGGGTGCCATAATGTCAACAGCAGGTCCGTGCATTTCGGGGTGGTGGTGATTTAGCGCGAACCCGCTTTTCCAAGTTGAACCACAAATGTTCGATTGGGTTCATGTCAAGTGAATTTGGAGGCCAGAGCATTAACAGAAAGTCACCAGCATGATTCTCGAACAACTCCTTGACGATTCTGGCAGTGTGGCATGGCGCATTACCCTGTTGGTAATGGCCATCACCAGCAAGGAACACAGTTGTAATGAATGGGTGAACTTGGTCCACAACGATGTTCAAATACCTGACAGCTGTAAGGGATTGTGCTATTGGCAAAATCGGGCCTAAATTGTCCCAAGAAAATCTCGCCCATAGCATTATACCTCCGCCACAGGCCTGTTTCCGGCCAACAGTGCATCCAGGTGCCATAGCCTCCGTTGGTAATCGAAGTATCCGCGCTCGGCCATCTACGTGATGCACCAGGAATCTTGATTTGTCATACCAGGCCACTTTCCTCCAATCATCCACGGTCCAATCTTGATGTTCTTGGACCCATTTCATGCGTTGTTGGAGATGACGTGCAGTGAGCATGGGGACCCGGCTGGGTCTTAGGCTACGCAAGCCCATGCGCAGAAGGTTGCGATGAATTGTGTACTGTGACACATTGCCCTGATCACAACTTTTGTAGCTGTGGGTGATTTGTCGCACTGTGGTGTGGCCCTGTGGTCGCTTTGAACAATGCACGACAGTCTCCGTTCCCCTCTGGCATCAATGAGCTTCGGACGACATACGGGTGGAGACGACGGTTCGACGTTAGGCCATCTGCGCAGCCCTTTTGATACGTACTCACAACAGCGGCACGTGAACGCCCCACATGCCACGCCGTTTCCGAGATCGTAGTTCCGAGGTGTCGTGCCATCACAATTTGTCCTTTATCAAACTTCGATAAATCGGAAGCTTTTCCCAATCTGACTCCGAACACTCTACTAACCGAAAGGTTGTATATACTGCTCTGTGGACTTCACATGCGCCACCGTTCAGTCTCCAGGCGAGCTCATTTCTGTAGGCTGGGGGTGGTCATAATATAATAGCTCATCGGTGTCTGCTTCAAGGTCAATGGAATACAAAGTTTGCTTAAGTCGCCTTTACTCCCAAACGAATCTGCGAAATATAAAAGAGCTTTAGTTCTAGCTAAGAAGAATTACTGGCATGAAATCTGTGAGAAAGTTGATTATAGATCACCTTTTGATATTCCTTTTAAGATTGCTAGAAATAAAGTAAATTCACCTCTTGTTATTTCGTCGATTAAGACAGCAAATGGTTTGTTTACGACAACGATTGAAGAAAGTATGATGGAATTATTGAGATTTCATTTCCCTGAGGACATGATGGATACAGATATGGAAATGCATAGATATATGAGAAGCATGTCAAAATCGTCTCAATGCGATGAGGATGATTTACCCATAAGTTATTATGAGGTAGAACAGACTTTTAGACATTTATCAATGGATACATCTCCGGGCTGGGATGGAATGGATTTTTCGGTTATAAGAGAAATATTCATTACTAACTCGAAGTTTTTTATTGACTTATTAAATCTTTGTCTAGAGAAGGGAATTTTTCCTGCGTGTTGGAAAAAGCTGTATTGGTTTTGTTCAATAAAGAAGGAAGGTCTCGAACGGATCCATCGGCTTACAGAGCTATTTGCCTCTTACCTTGCTGGGGGAAGATATTGGATAAAATTATTACGAATAGAATTTATCACTTCCTGCAGACAAAGAGTTGGTTTCATCCATTGCAGTTTGCATTTCTCCCGAAGAGGAGTGCAACGGATGCAATTGTTTTTATTAGAGATGAAATACAAAAACAGAAAAATAATGGAAGACATACTTGTATTGTCTCCTTGGATGTTAAAAATGCATTTAATACTGTTTGGTGGCCAAGCGTATTATATTCCTTGGGTCAATCTCATTGTCCCAGAAATTTGTATAATTTGATTTTCGAGCTTCCTGTCCGAGAGATGTGTTGAATCTCGGCTCGGAAATTCGATAATGACTCATAATTATAGTAAAGGTTGCCCACAGGGCTCTAACTCTGGTCCATTATGGTGGAATATTATTGTAAATGAGGCCCTACAAATTACTTTTGATGAAAATGTTACGTTACTGGCTTATGCTGATGATTTCATCCTTATGGTATCAGATAGCGGAAGGCAGGGCATTGAGGCGAAGATTCAGTCATCTTTGATGAAACTAAATGATTGGAGTATTAAATACAAAATTTCATTTGCTCCAGAGAAATCAAAATTGATGATTTTCTCTAAGAAATCTATTTTGAAGACTCCTCCAAGATGCAGATTTCAGAACCATACAATCAGGCCTGTACAGAAGCTGAAATTTTTGGGAATTATTTTGGATGGAAAGTTATCTGGAATTCCCCATATTGAATATTTGAAAGAAAAAACATTGATAATATTAAATAGATTGATCTCTATGAGACTTAGAGGAAGAGTATTGAAGGCTATATATAAGGGTTGTGTTGAACGTATGATTTTGTATGCGTGTGCAGGTTGGTATAGACCTACTGTGAGAGCAAAAACTAAAATATTACAGATTCAACGTGTGGCTTTGCTTGGAATAACGGGCTGTTATAGGACAACGGCGTCAAGTTCCATTCAAGTCTTAGCAGGATGTGAGCCCCTGGACCTGATTTTAGAGAAAGAAGCTGCTTTGTATTGGCTGAAGCGTGGGAAAGAATCTGTTACTGTTTTTGGCGAATCTATATCATCAGAGGAATATCTAAACAATAGAAGTCAGACGTTGATTCATCCTGCACAGCAATCGCTGTTTTATTGGAGCTCCCTCCCACCTAGTGGTTTGGGGAAAGAAATTTTTACTGATGGATCAAAGTATAATGATCATGTAGGTTCGGGATTCTGTGCAGTGTCATCAGGCAATATCTCCTGTGAGAGGTATTTCCGATTATCTGATAACGCATCTGTTTTTCAGGCTGAGTTGTATGCGATTCTACAAGCTTTGCGATGGGTGAGAGCTAAATCTTTGGAATGTGATGTACATATTTTTTCGGACTCGCAGAGTGCACTTCAGGTCATGTCTGACTATACCTGTTCTGATGAACTGGTCACAGAAATAAGACAAATTATTAATGAAATTGGACTAGATGTTATTTTTCTGCACTGGATTCCCGGACATAGAGGCTACTTCGGTAATGAACTGGCTGATTCATTGGCTCGTAAGGGAACTTCTAAGTCTTTGATTGACTATGAAGTAAAAACTCTTTTAAAATACTTAGTAATCGTCTTAAAATTGGACTTATAACATCATGGCAAAATAGATGGATGAGTGCGGAAACAGGAAGATATACATTTTCGATTTTACCTGAAGTTTCAGAACTGAGATGTTTTAGCGATAGATTTATAAATCAATTGTTAACTGAGCATGGATCATGCCCAGCCTGTTACCAACGATTTAACATAAAGAAAGCTCAATGTAAGTGTGGCTTGTCTTCGGCTACAATGTTCCATTTAGTGTATCAATGTTTGGGTCTGACAACATATAGAGCTCATTTTATGGGAACTTGGTGTGGTTCATCTGTGGGGGAAATTTTGGGCAACCCCCCAATTTGTAATAGAATTTCGGAATTTATTAGATTCCTTAAATTCAATGAAAATGTGGCGATGGATATTCTTGTTACTCAGAATACGTCATTGAGCTTTACTGTTTGATATTTTGTGTGATGGCATATGTTGTATGGTTGAAGATTGGCTTATTATTATATTTCTTGTTGTATTAATGTCTTGAATCTTGGATAAAAGTTGATTATTTACTGGTGATGATTATGTGTTTTGATCGTTATTTTGCTCTTTGAGCTTAATTATGCAAGTGGATGATTTACTGTGTGGTCTGTATATGATTATAGTGATGACTTTATTCAGGGTGATTAATTGTTTGAGCTAGCTTGTTTGTGATTGGAATTGTGTATTGACGTAAATACATTGTTATTTTATCGACAATTTTTGCAATTGTCATTGTTATTATGACTATTATTATTATTGTTAGATCTATCCAGAAAATGTGGATTGCGCCTTGGTTAATTACAGGCGACTATTGAGAATTTTATGGTGTATCTCGTATTTTGTTACTAATTTTTTGAATTGGAATTTTTGTTTTTAGTGGATTGTGTTATTACTGTTGTTGAGTACTTGTATGTACTTATTTTGTTTTGGGCTTGAAGCATGTATTTCAGCGAAATTATCTTTAATTTTGAATTTAGAAAGAACCTTAAATATTAGGTTACCACGGATCGGGTAATATTTGACTTATTTGAATTTGTTATGTTTGTGATGTTCAAGAAAAAATCTTTTTTGTTATTGTTTATTACAAAAGTCAAATTGTAATATGGTTTGTAATCTTTTTTTAAATAAAGGATCAAGTCGATCCCAGGTTGGGTAGTGCGTCTCCCAGGGGGGATGGGTCTTTTAATAAATTATAGCGAGATTAATTAATCACTGTCAAGCTCACGCGGTGCAGTTTAACTTACCGGAACTTACTCCCAAACGAAGAATCGATGACGTCACCGGTTCTTCGTTTTCAGAAATTAACAGCTGTATGAATATTTTTATGAGAACAAACTAAGATTTCAAAAATAGGGAAACGGATTATACTTTTGATGGTTAATTTAGTTACAAGGATGATTCTTAAAAAAAGTATATATTGTTATATTACTGTTAATATAGTAAAGAAATTTTTTTTATGCCGAACCAAAAAAAAAAAAATATATCTCAGCAACATTCCACAAATTTAATCAATCAAAAGGTGCAACAATATGCATTAAACGTTCTGGTAGAATTGGCGATTGTTATTCCTCTGGGTTTAAGAGTTGTAATGCCGCCCCGGTGGCGCAGTGGTCTAAGCGATGGCCTCTGATCATTCGTCCGAAGGGGTCCGGGTTCGAATCCCGGTGAGGCATGGATGTTGTGTTTGTCTTTCGGCACTGGCTCTCTCCCTTCCCTGGAACCAGTGACCCTAAACTAGGGACGGGCGCCTGCTTATAGCCCATTGAGTTGCTCACGGTGGTCGCTAAACCTCCAATTAAAAAAAAAAAAAAAAAAAAGAGTTGTAATTCCAACACGTTGCTACGAAGCAGATACACGCCGCCCCGGTGGCGCAGTGGTCTAAGCGATGGCCTCTGATCATTCGTCCGTAAGGGGTCTGGGTTCGAATCCCGGTGAGGCATGGATGTTGTGTTTGTCTTACGGCACTGGTTCTCTCCCTTCCCTGGAACCAGTGACTCTAAATTAGGGACGGGCGACTGCTTATAGCCCATTGAGTTGCTCACGGTGGTCGTTAAACCTCCAATCAAAAAAAAAAAAAAAAAGAAGCAGATACACAGATTGCATTTATGTAATCATCCTCTGAAGGTTTGGTCAGTGATGTCACAAAGAGACCACCGGAAGTGCAGAATGAACATAACTTTTAGTTAGTTAGTTTCTTTTGTTTAGGGGTTTAACGATCACCATGAGCAACTCGACGGCAATAAGCAGTCACAGTCTTTAATTTACGGCCACAGGTTCTAGGGAAGGCAGAGAGCTACATCTGTAAGGCAAACACAACGTTCATGCCTCTCCGCGATTCGAACCAGGACTCCACCTCCGACGAAAGGTCAGAAGCCAGCGCTAAGACCACTGTGCCGCCGTGGCGGCAATAATCTTAATCTCCTACTGTTTCGTATGTGGCTCACGGATTGGTTCGGCCATCTACACTTTCCAATACATTACAATTCATCCAATACATATTCCATTATACACCGAAAAGCTAAAACATTATGACCACCTGCTTAATACACTGCTGGCCACCCAAAATGCAACACCAAGAAGGACACGAGATAGCAAAGCCAGATTTACTGGACATATAACAAAAGATACAAAGATGAAACGATTGAGCTTACAGGCCCGTGCGACTTGCGGAACACGCAGACATCAATAGTTCGTGTGGCCCCCATGGCTGGCGATCGAACGAAAGAGGCTTTGCATGTGGGCTTGGGGTATGTCGGTCCAGGCTGCTTCCACACGTTGCCACAGTTCATCAGGCGTAGCCGCGGGTGGTGCTTGCCGAGCCACTCGGTTGCCGATCAGCGACCAGACGTGTTCGATGGGCGACATATCGGGAAAACAGGCGGGCCACAGCAGCAGTGACACCTTGTGGGCCGTGAAGAATTGTTGCACGATGCGTGCCACGTGCGGGCGCGCATTGTCCTGGGGAAACGTGCCCGCTGGCAGGTCCTGCAGGTAAGGGAGGACTACAGGCTCCAAAACGTCGGAGATGTAGCGGTGGCTGTTGAGTGCACCGGCGATGCGTACTAGAGGGGTGCAGGTGTCATATCCAATTGCGCCCCAAACCATAACGCCAGGCGACGGACCGGTATGGCGATGCATAACATTTTAACTATTGTCCTTTTGACAAAAGCAGACCACCAGTAGTAGGTGGAATTGGTAAGGAGGTGAATGAAATGTTAATTTAAGTCCGAAGCAGGCTCCGGAATGGAGAGAAAAGAACGAGTGCTTGGCGCCAGTTAGATGTTCCACAATGAAAGTTTAATTCCCAATTTCATTTAGTACAAAATTTCCTTTTTCATATTAAAATTCCTTGTTCAGCTAAAATTACATCGACATGAAAAGAGAGACAAAACCGTTTGCATGAATAAACAAGTTAGTAAAATCATGAAATGTATTGATTATGATGCGCTTTGCAACATACCAGAAATCACTACTCAAGTTATGAGGATAATAATGGCTGTGGAATAAATCTCGCTCCTGTGCCTTGACCTTTGACCCTATTTCGATTATATTAAACAGAATTGGTTCAGTATACCTCCCGAACAACGTACTAAAGTTTTGTCGCAATAGAAGCATTTTTAGTCAAGTTATGAGGATAATGGCTAGGGGGTGTGCCCTGACCTTTGACCCTAGTTCGATATTTAACAGCACGGCTCAGTATACCTCCGGAACAACATGATAAAGTTTTGTCGCAATCGAAGCTATTTTACGCAAGTTATGACGCATATGGGCTGGGATGGATCCCGCTCCTATGTCCTGACCTTTGACCCCATTTCGTTCATTTTCAATAGTGTTCGTCTCCAGGTTGTCCCCTACGATATACTAAAATTTCATCGAAATCGAACCATTTTTACGCGAGTTGTGGTGCGGACAGATAGACAGGTGGGCAAAGCTGGAGCATATACGCTTCTTCAACCTACGGTTGGAAAACGTGAATAGGAAAAGTATTGAAACTATTAATAGTATCAAAGAATGTTCTTTTCCACGTTGATATAATATTTACAGATACATATTCAAAGTTGCGCGTTTAACCGTGATCACCGTAAAGCCATTCTGCTAAACTTTTTGTCAGTGATCACGTTGATCAAGGACAAACCTTTTTGCCCTTAATCACCATGACCTTGCATTTAACGGATACCAAATCGGGAGGTGCGGTTTCGACTCCCGTTCCAGCAATTTTCAAGTTCTCTGATATTAAGGTTACATGTTGAACAATAAGCAAGGCAACAGCTATTGTGTTTGTCGCCTTAAAAACCCTATAGTTGTTCCATGTATTTGCGAAGAATATTTCTTCCAGAATCTGCATGAGCTTTTATGCACCCTGCAACATCAAGAACCCGTTATCTTTTGTGTTCAACATCAAGAACACAAAAGATAATAATGCAAAAACGTAATTTTCTTCAGGGCATCCCCAATATTATTATTATAATTCGCTTTCAGATATTATATCTTGCCAAATTGAAATATAGATAAAAATGCTACATAACGGCAAAATTGAGCGAAAGAAAATCAGTGAAATATGTGGATATTCTTGGGCGGTGGTTGCAGCTATCCCAGGCAAAAAATGAATTTTTTTTTTTTTTAAATCGAACTTTCACCCGTCGCGCCAAATTAAAATCTACATTTAGACAACGTACGCCACCTAACGGAAAAGCCACGCACCGTGCACGGCAGAGAACGGATGAACATTTTTTTAGTGGTTGTGCAAAAAGGATTTTTACAATCTGACATTTCAAAACGGTGATATCGTGCTAAATCTAAATAATACGATGACGCGACCCTTCGGGGAAATTGTGCATCAAGAAAACGGGTGGGATTCTTAACGATCATCATTCTGACGGTTTAATCCAAAACATACAGAATTGACAAACAGGGCCAGAAACACCATGTCTATAAGACAGATGGGCAAAATTATATCAATTACATCACTTTTTTCTGTGTAATGCATTTATATCTCAAAGATGCGCTATGTATTAACATTCCTACAAAACTTTGAAGACAGTCTGCGCCTGTCAAAAGACCTAACGTGACATTGTTTGTCAGCTGTACATAGGACAAACAACAGTACTGCAGCGGCAACTTCTGTTTTCGTCAATTGCCAACAATTGTAAACACGCCTTAAAGTTAAAAGCGTGAGGCTGTTTTAAGCTGCATCTGGTATATGGTACTCATTCATTGCGTAATTAACAACATGGTTTGTCAAAAACGACTTTCCATGCAGTGAAACCAAACCCACAAAGAGGATACGTGCAATTATTAAAAAAATTGGATGTCCAATATTTATCATGGTTTGCTTAACTTATTGCAAAACTTCTGCTAATAATATTTACGAGTTGTATACTGTGGTACTTCGAGTCACTAAACTCTTAACATATCGTAATACTGTAATTTCTCTATAACAAGCTATATTACAAAAATCCGTTTCTATTGGCGCAAACAACTGACATTGCCAAGCTTTCGCACACCATGGGTGGCTTCATCCAGGCAGAGATTGATACTAACCTATACATAGGTATACCTGTACATAGATTAGTATCAATCTGCCTCGATATCACCTTTTCAAAATGTCAGGTATACCTCTGTATACTAACGTATACATAAGTATACCTGTGCATAGGTTGGTATCAATCTACCTCGATATGGCCTTTTCGAATTGTCAGATATTCCCATGTATTTACTTCTTTGATGTACACTGAGTGATTACTGAATTATGGCCACCCACCTAATACTTAATAAGTCCTCCTTTCGCCCTCAGTACATTAATAGGTCATCCTAATACTTAATAGGACCCCACCTAATACTTAATAGGTCCCACCTAATACATAATAGGTCACATTAATAGGTCCCATTCCTTTTAAACGTCCATTAATAGGAAATAAAGAAAAATAATAGGTCCCATTCCTTTTTAAACGTCCATTAATAGGTCCCCACCATAATACTTAATAGGTCCTCCTTTCGCCCTATTCCGACGTGGCATCGATTCAATAAGATGCCAGAAGCAGTTGGGAGGTGTGGCGAATCAAGCCGTGTGTGTAATGCGGCCTACAATACAGGTATGGAGGTGATTGGTGTATCCAGACGCCTGCTATGCCGTTCCATAGTGTCCCACAAGTGCTTTATGGGATTGATATCAGGGAAGTTCGGACGCCAATCGATATGCTGGAAGTTTGAACTGTGTTCCTCAAACCATTCCTGCACAACATAGGATCTGCGGCTCGGCACATTGTAATCTTGGAAGACACCGTCGCCATTTGGGAAAAAGTGAAACATTGCTGGGATTACAGAGTTGGCAAGTAATTCACGATAGATGACAGTAGGCACCAGCCATACGTTGTTCCATATGCACCAGGGGTCCACGTTGCTACCAGGTAAACATGCCATACACCATACAACGATCTCCACCAGTTTACACTGTGGAGACCATGCAGAATGGATCGAGGGTCTCATACACATACAACCACCATCCATGGAGTGGAGTAAGACACGCGACTCGTCAAACCAGAGCCTACTTTTCTCCAATCATAAATTGCATCATTTTTGCACCAGGCGAATCTTTTGTGCCGATGAACCGTAGTTAGAAGACGTCGTCGGAATTCGTTTCCTGTTACAGCTCATGCGTGCGAGTGTGCGACGTATGGTCATGATAAACACTGTTCAAAGTTGACCTCTATTGTAATGGGTAGTGCTGCGTCTGTTGGCCTGTACGAGTTGCGGGGAATCCGGCGCTCACCTCTCACATCAACCTTTCGCTGTCCTGTGCAGTTCTTCCTCTGTGTTGTTGTTTGACCCTTTTCACGCCACTCCTGATACACTTTAACTACGGCGGCTCGCGAACAACCCACCAGTTCAGCCGTTCGGGAGATCGAGGCATCGGCTCTCCGAGATTCCACAATCTGCCATTTCTCAAAGTCCGATAAATCCTTTCGTTTACCCATCACGCTCCGAATTTTACTACCAACTGCTCCACTCACATCTTATATATGTCACTTGGTCTACTAATCGCGCCCTCTCGGAAATCACGTGGTCAATGGGCCGCATTCAATTTTGATAGGGGTGGTCATATTTCAGTGATGACTCGGTGTATTATGAAGTGCAGAGTATTATTAATAAATTAATGTCACAAAGCTTCAAAATACGTCAAAAAATAATCCCGTGAAGAATATTTATTGTAATTACGTTGGGAAATCATGTTTCGATCCTCATAAACGTACATTTTGTATACATGATTACACGTACATTTTTAATAACAGAAAACCCGCAGACTGGCACTGAAACAGGAGAAAATTATATAAGCTATATAGCAAAACTAATTTAAGAACAAGTTAATGTTAGTACCAAGCAGGTAACTGTAAGTTTTTTAACTACACTGGCGTTGTATAGTCAAAACTTAGTAAATCAAAACACAATCTTGTGTTTTATAAGATCACATTACATGCCGCAAGACTGGAAGCAACCATTTCTTCACGTAAACGTTTGATTTTTGCCCACTTCGCCGCCCTTGGTGCAAAACTGTTTTCACGTCAGAGCAAATGCTTCCGATGCCACTCACGTACTGTTTCCTTCAGGTGCGCTTTCCCACTTGGGAGTTTTCTAGCACACCTGCGAACAAGCTAATAGACAGGCGAAACTCCATCTGGTTCTCTATCAGAATAGACACTAACCGAAATCTATTGGGTTACAACCAGGAATGTATTTCTAAATAATAATAAAAAATAATAATAATAATCTAACCGTGAACGGATAGGATGACAGCAATCTCTAAAAAAGATTTTCAGAAGAATTTAAAATACAGTTGGCTGATTTTTCCGTTTTTATTGAAATTTGCTAATATTTTTATCCTTGGTTTTGCTCAAATTGCTTGCTTAGAGCAATTTCAAATGAAAGAGAGAAAATGGCGTGGGAATGAGATGTTTTTATTTAAATACAGTCAAACCCCTATTTAACGTACTGCGATTTAACGAATTCCGCGATTTTACGTACATTTTTTTTGGTTCCGACGGAATCGCACTGGAATTAATGCTTGTCGTTTCCCGATTTAACGAACATATTTTCTCAATTTAGCGAACATTTTCTATTTTTTAAATCACAAAACTATGTTAACTAGCATTTTCACGTTAAAAGTTAGCCCAAATGCAATCCCGTGATGATGTTTTCGATGAACAAATTGGTCTAAATGCATTAGCTTCTGATGAAGAAGATCAAACAGAACTAAAAGAGCTGCTTTAGTGATGCTGATAACAGTATAGAATGTGCTAAAAAGTACTTGATGCCATTTGATATTAATGATGATGTTTTTCATGCACTTCATAAAATAGAAGCTGCAATTTGTAAAGCTAAACGTTCAAAAAAATATTCTCTAAAGCATTTCTTTTCTACAATGTAAAAAGGTAATCAACACATATTATGTTTTCACAAGTTAATTAGTACTAACTAATGTTCTGTTTCATGCAGTTTAAGATACTGAAATCATTATTTAAGAAGCTAAATGCTTGAAAAACAAATCAACTGTCGTATTTTTCTCAAAATTAAGTACGCTTAAATTTTGATGCTACATATCGAAGTCTAATATCTACAAATTATGTATTTAATATGCAAAGTAAATGTGTACGTATTATAACATTTTTGATAATAAATTCGTAATTAAAAGTACTATACATAATTTAAATGTCACTGAAAGAAACAGAACATAGCTACTTACGTATTCTATTATGAATACTAGCTTAATTTGAATGTTTCATTCGAAAGGCTACCTCGATTTAGCGAATTCAGCAATTTTATGTACAAGACTGTTGGTCCTTTGAAGTTCGTTAAATCGAGGTTTGACTGTACTGCTCTGTCGTGCCACATAATAACAAATTTAATGTGACTAATACGCTATGTTCCTTAAGATAAAATGGTGTGTTTGGGGGACTCCTTTTGTGTACATCTGAGGAGCTTAGAGAATTACTTTTATTGGAGATGGACACCAGTTGACAGTTCTTTAGTGCAAATGCCCAAAAGCAACCACACAACACTTGTCGCTCACCCACGGGCGTAGAATCGTATGAGGATAGAAGAAATGCAACCCCCGACACACACACACACACACACACACACACACACACACTCAACTTTTGGCTTTATTTTGTCGTCCGACATACACTGGTGTGTAAAAATTAAAGACGAAGAGAAGAAATTAGCATAACAGCGGAACGAGCAGGCAGAACGGACCGAAAGACCACTCGGGAGATAAACTAGGGTCCGGTACGGTAGGGCATGCGAATATATGCAGCATGACGTAGGGGGGAGGTCGGAAGGGTATCACGCACACGGGCAGTGTACGCTCGGCAATTCGGTGAAAGCTATTGCACGGTGTACATCGGTTTGAACGACGTCGAGTTGCTGCCATCGTGTGATATGGCCAACAGGCAATCCAGTAGACGACATCTGGATAACTTTACCCGAGGTCGCGTCATTGGGAAGTTGGAAGAAGGTCGAAGTGTGACTAGTGTGGCCGAGGAGTTCGGGATCACTCACAGCATCGTTTCACGAGCTTGGAGAGCATTTCAAACGACAAGAACAGCTGTCCGAGAGTTCAGCTGTGGTCGTCCACGAGCAACCACGGCGGCGGACGACCGGTATATTGTCCTACAGACGAGAAGAGACAGACGGCAGACAGCGGGAGAAATCGCAAGGCACATGCAACAGACAACTAGACGTCCGTTATTGCGTTTTACCGTGGCCAGGAGGCTGCACAAAGGTGGTCTATTTGCACGACGACCAGCACGGTGGGTGCCATTAACGCCTGCTCATCAGAAACGGCAGTTTCTGTGGTGCCAGGAACACAAGAACTGGACACATCAGCAATGGGGTCGAGTTCTCTTAACGGATGAGAGCCGATTTAGTCTGGCGAGCAATTCTGGACGTATGCACATCTGGAGAGAGCAGGAAACACGCAATCACGCCTCCAACATCATATCCAAAGGGACCGGTTTGGAGGTGGTGGAGTTCTTGTTTGGGGCGGTATCATGCTTGGCAGCCGTACTGACCTCCACATCTTCCAAGAAGGTTCAGTCACTGGTGTCCACTATTGTACCGAGGTTCTCCTACCTCACGTGGGTCTGTTTAGAGGTGCTGTGGGTCCCGAATTCCTCTTCATGGACGACAACGCTACACCTCATCGTACAGTGGCTGTCACAGAACTGTTGGAGAGTGAAGATATTCAACGCATGGATTGGCCCGCAAGGTCACCGGACCTAAATCCAATCGAACACGTGTGGGACCTTCTCGGGAGACGCTTGGCAGCACGTCACCAGCCGCCAGCTACAATTCCGCAGCTGCGATTGGCGCTACAAGAGGAATGGGCCGCGATGCCTTAACAGCTCCTTGACAACCTCGTCCTCAGCATGGACAGACGTTGTAAATCCTGCAACGCAGTCAGGGGTGATCATATCCCTTACTAAAGACTGGATTTTTCTTGGCAGCTGCTTGTCACATGGACGTTCCTGTCTTCTTTCCAGTTGTGCTCGAAGCAACCTTTTCAATAAAGTGCCTTTGTATCCTTTGGATTCCTTATTTGGACGGTTTATCTCACTTGTCCCATATTCTTACATCTTGGGGATCTTATGGTATGATTTGAGTCGGTGTGGAGCACTTCTGCACGACGTTACATTCGAAAAACCGTCTCGTCCTTAATTTTTGCACGCCAGTGTACTATGTTTCTCCAAAAATTTTCAATTTCGAAAAAAAGCTCACTGTTTCTACAATGGAGGAGCTTGCAGCAAAGCGGGGGGGGGGGCAGCTCCCTTTTCGAAATTTTGTGGGAAATAAGAAAAACCTGTTTATAAAAAACACGGTTTAACTGAGTTGGCGAAAAATTCCCCACTGTAAAGATAACATTATCTCTAGTAAATACATGTATTTTCTGAATATTTTGTTGCTAAAATGAATATAGAATAAATATAAATAAATCGGAGCTGCCCCCTTTTTGCACCAAAATGTCATAAATTTCATTAAATTTTGCATTTAGTAAAGGATAGAAAAACTAAATAATGTTAATAAAATGTATTTAATTAATGACTACTAAACAACATTACATATATCTTTATTAACAAATAAAATATTTCAATTTTATTCATCGGCCTGCATCGTACTTGTACCAAACGGTGATGGGGCAGCTCCCAAAATATTAATATTATTATGGGATCTGCCTCATTCTTGCACCAGTCGATCTGGCATGATTTTCTTAGATTAGTAAACATGTTAAGTAAAAATCGATCAAAAATAAAGCTGCCCCCCTTTGCTGCAAGCTCCTCAATTTCAATTAAAATTCAGAATAACTGAGTACTACATTTTTCTAATACCAAATGTGCCTTTGTAAGTTTATTTTTGTCTTCATGCCAATGTGTATAATGTAATCGCATGGGAACAGATTCGCTGGATGACGTTGGTGGGTATGGCATGGTTCGATTTCTGACCCTCCGCCCTCCAGCAATGTACCCTTTTTCTTCTTGCTTGCTGCTCCGGATATTTTAGGCAATCTGAAGACTAAGAGTTTCCCACCAATTTTTATGACATGTCGTTCAATTACCTCCTTTGTTCAATGACGATGATCGCATCGTTAACCACAGTGAGAATGACATCAGGCCGCAGTGGTCATTTTCAGTCTTTATATACACTGAAGTGCCAGAAAAACTGGTACAGACGAGCTTATGCAAAACACATAGCAACGTCACCTATGCGCGTACTCGGTTGCGTCCGCAAGTACGTATATAAAGCGATAGACATCCTTGCCAGCTGTCAGAGCTGTTTTTGGCATGAGAATGACAAGTAATAACGATTTAAGCGATTTTGAACGCGGTGTCATAGTTGACGCTCGTGAGATGGGCAAATAGTATTTCGGAGGTAGAAACGAAGTTCGGATTTTCACGGATGACCATTGCAAGGGTGTACCGTGACTACAAGAATCCCGGCAAAACCTCCAACCTACGATACCAGTGTGGTCGTAAAAAGACATTGGGCGAACGTGACCATCGTCGGCTGTCAAGAATCGTTTCACGCGATAGGCGTGCAACACTCTCGCAGGTATCATCGGAATTCAATGCTGGAGCCTCAACAAGCATCAGCGTCCGGACTGTGCAACGTACCCTGCACGATATGGGCTTCGGGAGATGACGCCCAACTCAAGTCTCCTTGATGGGTGCACGACACAGAGTTATGCGCCTCGCTTGGGTACGGCAACACCGCCACTGGACACTTGATGACTGGAAACAAGTAGCCTGGTCTGACGAGTCGCGTTTCCAACTGTATCAGGCAGATGAAAGGATTCGTGTGTGGCGCAAACCCCATGAAGCCATGGATCCCGCCTGTCAACAGGGAACTGAACCGGGTGGGGGTCCGTAATGGTATGGGCTGTGTTTAGCTGGACTTTACTGGGACCCCTGGTACGTCTACAAACGTCTGTAACCGGCCAACGCTATGTGCGCATTTTTTCTGACGAGGTACACCCGTTCATGTCCTTTATTCATGCTGATGGGTTGGGCCTGTTCCAACAGAACAATGCACCTCCACACAAGTGTCGGGACGCCACATTATGGTTAGAGGAGCATTCATCTGAGTTTGGGGCGTTACCATTCCCACCCAAGTCCCCAGATCTGAACGTGATAGAACACATTTGGGATGCCATGCAAGCCGGCAATCATTTTGACGTCGCGAGAGCACACACGAATTGATTGATAAGTGATGACGCAACAATGCAGACGTTGGTGTGACGTCAAGCGTTCCAGAGAGACGGATCCGGGTGTTTATATTATTAATGTTCAGTTGAACTGAAAAAAGACACGTAGCAAAGACTTACTGTTCTGCTCGACACCTCTGCGGACTACAGCAAACAGTCACTCATAGCAGGAGCTGAAACCCTGCACTGGGCCTGGAACTATCACTGTGAACTATATACTGACAAGAGAACAGTTCATAGACTTTGAAGCACTCAAAGCACTTGAAGCTCCCTGTCACAACATTCTCATGAAGGTTTGTCTATTTTATACTGATTGACGACGGTGGTCAACGCCACAAGTGTATGCGTCTTTGCATAAAAGCGTTGGTTTAAAGGACGGGGAAGCACAGCAGGAATATGACTATTTCCAACACGACTTCACATGAACGGTTCACGGCTTCATGAGGCTGAAGCCAGATGCGCACTGTCCGATCGGCTTCATGCAGTTTAAATCTCGATTCATCACTCCAGGCTATCCGCTTCCAGTCCTCTGTGTGGTCCAGTGTCGGTGTGCTTTTGCCCAGGTAGGCGTTGAGCCCGGTGTCCTGCCGTTAGCAATGGGGCTTTTGTGGGCTGGCGGCTCCCGAACTCTCGATGCTTAAGAGAACGTTGCACTGTCCTTGCACTGACACGGCGATTTGACCCACTGTTCAAATCGATAGTAATTTGTGATATTGTCTTGCGCCTGTCATTTCGAAGAATGCGGCCCAAACGGCGTATGCCAGAAGCTGTCAAAGCCGGTACACATGTGCAATTTGTTCGGGAGTTTGTTCTTTTGCCGGAATTTTCGTATTCCCGAAACACTTTGGACACTTTAGCATGGGAAAATCCCAGTGTGTTGACGACTTCGAGATCTAGTGACCCATCCTTCTGGCACAGAGAATCTGCCCTCCGTCAAAATCATCCAAATCAGGCATTTTACTCATGCCTGTAATCGATCAGCAGTGTGCAAGCTGTGAGCCATGCCTGCATTTAATCACAGTTTCGGGCGGGAATGCGCGATAATGCGGAAGTAACAGCCAGGAATTTGCGTAACTTCTGCTATCTCTGATTTAATGGCACTTCGGTGTATATAACATGTATTTATTTATTTTGCATTAAAAGATTATTTTTTATATCATATATGTTTGTAAATGGGCACAAGATCTAGGTGTACTCAACATACAACCTCTCATGGACAAATGTCAACTTCTCTTCTCTTGGTGTGCCCTGTTTCGCTGAAGAGGCTCTAGCGACCGAAAAACAGCGGTATAACTATAACACTGGGATTAGAGGAAATGCTACCCCACACTCATCAATTGCTTTACGAGCATGGTGAGTTATGGCCAAACGCCCTCAAAATGATACCATAAATCAAACCTTGGCTCTCAGTCTTCGACAGCTAGAATGTACTCGGCCAAGGCAGAAGCATGAAAACAGAGTGTGCTAAGAATCGCTGGAAGAACGCATTAGGTTGCCATCTGATGCATGATTGGTATAACCAGGAAAGGTAGGAAGAGGAGATTATGTAAATGGCAACAGTTGATGACATCATGATCAAAATGAAAATACTCAAGCGGCAGCGGGCTGGACGTATTGCTAGAAGAACTGACCATCGTTGGACAACTGAAATACTAAATAGATTGGATACCAAGGGATTGAAAAGGACATAGAAGAAGACCATGAGATAGATGGGTGGATGAAACTCGAAAGCATGCATGAATTACTTGGAAGAGACTGGGTCAAAGCAGAAAGTTCACTGTTAAAAATTTTGTAGTAGATTGCACCAAAAAGCGGTGCTACACGAGCTGCACCACTTTTAGGGTAAAGATAAACCCTTGTGTGATGCGTGAAACACACAAAAACATGGTGCAACGGGTGCAACGTCGCATCATTCACGTTGAATATGATACCGCGGTGCATAATAGGTTCACGTTTTTGCGTACTTCATGCATCACACAATGGTTTACCTTTTTCCCTAAAGTGGTGCAGCTGGAGTAGAACCACTTTTTGGTGCATCCCACCACAACATTTTTAGCAGTGTTGTGGAAAAGACTTGGAGGAGACCTTTATCCAGCAGTGGATTAAATAATATATCAATAATTATTTGTCATTAAAGAGTGGAAATTACCTCTGGATGCAGTTGTCATTTTTACTTTATAAAGACAAGTAATTATGAATATCTAATATATAAAGTTGGATGTTTCTTTGTTTGTCCGCCATACAAATCTACAGTTTTTCGATTTAGAACCACCTAATTTGGTGTACTATCTCATGGTACTCTAACTTAGACCGTAGACGGTTTTTGGAAGTGGTCGGAGCCCGGAGTCAAGCGGCCCCCATACAAATTTTTCGTAAAAAGTTCTATGTTTTACTTTTTTTATTTTGAATTCGAATCTAATATTTTTTTGCTGTGATAAGTGTAAGAATTGATTTTTTGGAGACAAGTGATTTACAGTGAAGAACTGCAACACAATTCAGCATCGGAAGTGAAGGTAAGTATTTCCATTCCTCTTCCTTTCTTTTTTTGTTTCGTAAAAATAAATTAACTAAATCACTTTTTTTTTCACATTTGCTGCCATCCCGGCTCAATAACCTAAATAAATTAAAACGAATTTGCTGGAAAATAACAGGAATATCTTTCTCATTCATAAATTTTCACTCGCTGAACTTGGCGATTCCACGAACAGTAATATTTACCACGGAAATACCCGGTACCCCTACTATATGTATATAAAAAAAAAATCAAACGAAAAAACTAAAAATACTGTGTGCCTAATGACTCTACAGAGAATAAAATTCAAATTCAATGAAGAAATGAAATACAGTATTAGATACGGTTCATGCCGTAAAAAATTAATCGTTTTCATTTGATTTGTACAAAATTTAGATAGCGAGTCACTAAATTCTCCCGAGCAACGCTGGGCAAAATATAAAATTAATTCCTTAACGAAAAACAATTATATACACAGATATACTGTATTACTTGAAATGTTTCGGTTAATCGTAACAACCGTCCCCCCTTCCAAACTTCTGAGACAAGTCTATGCCCATGTGCTCAGTTATTCTGATTACTTAATTTTTCTCTGTTATCCTCTTCCCTAAATAGTGCACTCTTAACCCAAAGAAAAATCACCTTCTTTTGATTGAGGGTTTAACGACCACAATGAACAACTCAATGGGCTATAAGCAGTCTCCCGTCCCTAATTTAGGGCCACTGACTCCAGGGTAGGGACAGAGCTAGTGCCGTAAGACAAACACAACATCCATGCCTCACCGCGATTCGAACCCGGACCCATCTCGGACGAGAGATCAGAAGCCATCGCTTAGATCACTGAGGCACCGGGGCGGCGACTTTGACTTCCACCTTTGTTTCTGTATAGGCATGCGACTACCAATACCGATCGTCTTCAGTTCCCTGGGCATAGCTCGCTGAGACATGGGCCGGGAACAGCCATCATTGAATGCTTCAGTCAATTGCTGCTCACAGGAAGTCTTGTTTTTCCGTACAAGCCTTCTCAGACGACGGCGATCTCGCTTCTGACAGATTGTCGTCGCGCCGCAGTTACGCTTCTTAGAAAAGCAATGCGGGTTATTTTCCCACTGATTAAAGACCCGGGATATCTCACCTTTTGAGAAACCAGTCATATCTGCTGTTTCCAAAATGGTCGCTTCAGCCAGACGGGCACGCACTATAAGCTCTTTATCAAACTTCGAAAGATCCTACAGACAGTTACTGACGAGCGGAGTCTTAAATAGTTGCTTAGATCACGTGGTGACACACATGATCACGTATTTCACATGATCACGTATTTCGCGTAAGTGACGTTGTAATGCATCTGCATAAAGGTTTCTAATTCAGAGGCCAGTGCATTTCCTTTTGCTTTGCTCAGAATTGATAAGTAAACACACCGGACAAAAAATTACGGAATGTAAGCTTTATTCCTTAATATGGAGAGTTATATCTCCATCTGCTTTAATTACAGCTTTAAGTTTGTGTGGCATGCTATCAATATGACTCAGTATCAAGTTTATTCCACTCGATGCTCAAAAGATCCCTTACTACCGCCAAATTTGCAAAGTGTTGTTTTTTTCTTCTTCACGGCCCTTTCTTAACATGTCCCAGATTTCTTCAATCACATTTAGATTAGATGAATTTGCAGGCCAACAGAGATGTGGAAAATCTCTCATGTTCTTTAAATCAATCCAACACAATTCTAGCTCGATAGACAAAAGAGTTATCTTGAAACACAGGATCCACTATGTGGATCCGTGTCAAATGGCAATGATGCGTTGTTTAAGAGTGGCATATAATCCATAGATTTCATGCAATTGGACACCTCAACGAA
This sequence comes from Macrothele yani, assembly GCA_039090855.1. Taxonomy (NCBI): domain Eukaryota; kingdom Metazoa; phylum Arthropoda; class Arachnida; order Araneae; family Macrothelidae; genus Macrothele; species Macrothele yani. The sequence goes on along the minus strand of CM076990.1, from coordinate 17,973,134 downwards.
TGGTCCAACTCCAGAACTTGAAATACAGCACCAAAACATGACACTTCCACTTCCGTTTAGCACAGCTCTCTGGTTAAATGCTTCTCCAGCCTTCTGCATGAATCTTAAGCGACCATCATTGGAATAAAAGAAGAATCTGGATTCGTCGGACCATATTATTCGTCGCCACTGTTTAATGGTCCAGTGGCGAAGCTGTTTTGCCCAAACAAGGCGATTTTTCTTCTGAACAGTTGTTAACTGTTGACATATCCGGGCAACACGACTGAAAATGCCCGAGCCGTGCAGTTATCTCCGTAGCGTTCGTTCTGAGACTGGTTTACGGGGTCCAGCATTATACTGTTGATGTACTTCTTGACGAGTCTGGAAACGTGCAGCAGTTGCTATCGTCCTTAAAGACCTGCGATCACGATTTGTCATCATAGAGCTTCTACCACAGTTGCTCCGCCTACAGTGACACCTTCCATACTTCCTCCAATGGAAATGGACTACTGACTTTAGACTCGGACAGACCAACAAACTTTGCCACCTCTCGCGAGGAATGACCATGTTCTCAGTCAAAAACAATGGCACCCTTTTGCCACTCAGTAACGTCACTTTTACGACCCAGAGCTGTACCTGTAAAAGGAAATACAGAATGCTACAGATGCTTTAAACACACACCTCAGACATCCACAATCATAATCCAGCAGTTTCATTCTCCATATTTATACAGCTCGTAACTTTCATCAACTTTATACTTATGTACATGTCTTAATGAGCAATCCGTAATTTTTTGTCCGGTGTATGTATTAGGGGTATGCAAAAGTTTCCGCCGTTTTAAGGAGAGCGGAGACAGGAACAATCAGGAAACCAGTACGCATTTATTCAACAAAATATTGGCAGTTAGCATCAATGACCTTTTGCCATTTTTCAGGCAGCAAATGCATGCCCCTGTGATAGAAGGAACTGGGTTTTGAGCTCAAGAACGCGCTGACAAGATTTTCCACCTCTGGAACTCTTGTAAACCTCTGTTGCATAGAGCGAAACAGATGAAAGTCTGAGGGTGCAATGTCCGGGGAGTAAACCGAGTGCTGTAAAACCTTCCAGTGTAACTGTACAAGGGTTGATTTCGTGGTGGCACCGACATGTAGTCTGGCATTATCGTGTAACAGGATGACTGGGAGGCGTTCTTTACCAGTCCATGGGCGTTTTTGCTCGATTGCGACGTTCAGTTTCATCAACTGATCGCTATATCGTTGTGCAGTGATTGTTTCGGCCGGTTTCAACACTTCAAATACAGCACTCCATGCATATCCCACCACACACACAACAGCACCTTTTTCCCGTGGATATTCTGTTTTGCAGAGGATTTTGATGGCTGGTCTGGGTCGACCCAGCATTGCTTACGTAGCCCTGGCATACAGGGTGTTCAGTATGTGGAACCCACTTACCTATCTACTGAATCTTCTCCAAGGCCTGTAGACGCCGAACCACCGTCGATTGAACCACTTTCAAACGTTTCGCCAGTTGCGAGGTCGATTGTGTGGCATCCTCTTGCGACAGCGATTCCAGCTCTTCGTCTGCGAGTTCCTGCGGTCTACCTGCATGTGGCTTGTCTTTCAAGCTTAGATCACTTTTCTTAAACCTGGCAAACCTTTCTCGACACGTTCGCTCACTCATAACCGTTTCGCCATACGCCTGACATATTGAACCGTATGCTTCACTCGCACTTTTCCCTAAATTAAACATGAATAACAAACAGTGCCGCAAATGAACTTTATCGACCACCATGCTTGGCTTCATGTACGAACTGACAGCACGGGTCGCCGGCCGGTTAGATCCCTACAGCGCTTGCTAGCGGGGGAGGCGGAAACTTTTGCGTACCCGTAATATGTTGCTATTGCTGATCATCTTACTGACGAATATATTCTACAGTGTTCTGAAAAGTTTTGAGATTTTTAATGACTGAAGACTGTGAATGTGAATCAAAACCAACTAGATATATATGATCAAAGCCTTTTAGGACACACCGTTGGCGCAGTGGTCTAAGCGATGGCTTCTGATCATTCGTCCAAGATGGGTCCGGGTTCGAATCCCGGTGAGGCATGGATGTTGTGTTTGTCTTACGGCGCTGGCTCTCTCCCTTCCATGGAGCCAGTGGCCCTAAATTAGGGATGGGCGACAGCTTATAGCCCATCGAGTTGCTCACGATGGTCGTTAAACCTCCAATCAAAAATCAAAAAAAAAAAAAAAAAAAAAAAAAGGCCTTTCAGATGATTCGGGCAGATCCCCAGGGCGTTTTGATCATCTTTCCTAGTCTTTGTTGGATCGTGATAGTGTTTCATCTCCATTAAGTTAAATCATATCGTGTCATGGACTCAGCTACTGAGCAATTTGATTACCCCTTATTGCTCAGTAGCAGAGTCCATGACGAAATGATTTTACTGCACCTACTGAAACACGACTTTCCAGTAGAACCGCTATGTGCACACTGCTCAAACTTGGCACAGAGCCAGTTCAGATTTGATAGTGAACAGTCCTAGCAATGAATGACACTAGTAACAACGTTTAAACAAGATCAAACCTTAACCTTTTTTTTTTTTTTTAATTGAAGGTCTAACGACCACCGTGAGCAACTCGATGGGCTATAAGCAGTCGCCCGTTCCTAACATAGGGTCACTGGTTCCAGAGAAGGGAGAGAGCCAGTGCCGTAAGACAAACACGACATCAATGCATCACCGGAACTCGAACCCAGACACTTCTCGGACGAATGGTCATAAGCCAGCGCTCAGACCACTGCGCCATCGGGGTGGGCCTAAAACTTTTCAGACATACCTTTTATCAAATTGACCTGAATACCCATATTTGTGTAAATCACAATCTACCCTCTAAATAAGGTGACCGAACTCTCCCTTCCGATGCTCAGTTCTGTTTTCTAAGATTCTGTGCTTTCTTATACGCCGCATATAAAAAAAAAAAAAAAACTAGAAAATGGCAACAAAGGAAATGCTCCGTTCTTTCCTTTGTTGCCAGTGCTCCAACACTGAAAGATATTTAGCCTTAATCGTTTAATGATACCGAGCGAGATAAGCAAGAAACTGTGGCCTTGTGGTTATGCATGTAGCTTCTTACGCCGAGGGGCATGTGCTTAATTCCCAGACAGCATTTTTGAAACCTGTGTGTTGTAAGAGATGTTAAGGGGAACGCGCAGTCATTCGTTAGTGCAGCATCCCGACTGTAATGCTTCCTTTGAATCTCATCGGAAATTTTAGAAACGTGTTGTCATTTTTTGTAAACGAAAGCGAAAATTCTATTTTCAGCTTGCGCAACGCTCTAATAAAGGGACAGGAGATGGGGGATGTTCACCCAGCCAATTTCCATAGAAGTAACCTGACCACGTTTTTTGGCGACAGTTTTGCGTTGAATGAAGAAACATGCTTGGCAAGATTTTTTAGCTGAGTACCTTGATGGAAATATTCATAAATTATATTAAAAACATTATGGTGTATATACACTGACGGAAAAAAATCCCAACACCACGAAAAAATAGTCGTAGAGGAATGAAATGGCGGCAATACATTTGTATAGGTAACATATTTAATCGATTAAGGTTTCAAGATCACGGCTTAATGTAAGCGCGAGAAGAGCCATTTTAAATGTGAAATGCTGGTACATTAATAACCGGTGTAACCGCCAGAATGTTGAATGCAAGCACGCAAACGTTCATGCATTGTGTCGTACAGGTGCTGGATGTCAGTTTGTGGGATGGAGTTCCATGCCTGTTACACTTGGTCGGTCAATACAGGGACGGTTAATGCTGGTTGAGGGTGACGCTGGAGTTGTCGTCCAATGATGTCCCATACGTGCTCGATTGGTGAAAGATCTGGTGATCTAGCAGGCCACGGCAACATGTCGACACTCTGTAGAGCATGTTGGGTTACAACAGCGGTATGCGGGCGAGCGTTATCCTGTTGGAAAACACCCCCTGGAATGCTGTTCATGAATGGCAGCACAACAGGTTGAATCACCAGACCGACGTACAACTGTGCCGTCAGAGTGCGAGGGATAACCACGAGAGTGCTCCTCCTGTCATTGGAAATTGCTCCCCAGACCATAACTCCAGGTGTAGGTCCAGTGTGTCTCGGCCGCAGACAGGTTGGTTGCAGGCGCTCACCTGGCCTCCTTCTAACCAACACACCGCCATCACTGGCACCCAGGCAGAACCGGCTTTCATCAGAAAACACAACAGATCTCCACTCAGTCCTCCAATGAGCTCTAGCTTGACACCACTGACGTCGCAAACGGCAGTGGTTTGGAGTAAGTGGAATGCACGCTACAGGGCGTCTGGCTCGGAGCTGTCCTTCAAGTAACCGATTTGTAACAGTTCTTTGTGTCACTGTGGTGGCAACTGCAGCTCGAATTGCTGCCGCACACGCGGTACGATGAGCCACGGCCATACGCCGTACACGGTGGTCTTCCCTCTCAGTAGTTCCACGTGACCGGTCGGAACCCGGTCTTCTTGAGGCAGTACCTTCCCTTGACCACCGCTGCCAACAATCATGCACGGTGACTACATTCCTGCCAAGTCGTTCTGCAATATTGCGGAAAGAAAATCCACCTTCTCGTGGCCCTATTACACGACCTCGTTCAAACTCCGTGAGCTGTTGATAATGGCTTCTTCGTCTTCTTAAAGGCATTCTTGACTAACATCAACACACTACGTCGAATCTCAACGATAACTAACGCTCACGAACGTTACAGCGCGTATTTACAGCAAACCTGCTTTGCATGTTCCGAGGCGCGCTACTAGCGCCACACGTATGCGCCGAGCGCGAAATTTGCATAGACGTCATCTTACAGATGTACTCTCACCGCCTACCAATTGTCGTTTATCTAACACAACCCCTTCTTGGTGTTGGGATTTTTTTTTCCGTCAGTGTATATATTTCTTGTGTATGAAGCTGCTAGTTTTTTTTTTTTTTTTTGCTTTTTACGCTTTCGAACCGTAGGTTGAAGAAGCGTATATGCTCCAGCTTTGTCGGTTTGCCTATCTGTCCGTCTGTTTGTCTGTCTGTCCGTCTGCGCGATAACTCGCGTTAAAATAGTTCGATTTCGATAAAATTTTAGTATGTGGTAGGGAACCACCTCGGGACGAACCCTACTGAAAATGGGCGAAATGGGGTCAAAGGTCAAGACATAGGAGCGGGATCCATTCCATCGCCCTTATGCGTTATAACTTATGTAAAAATGCTTCGATTGAGACAAAAATGTATCATGTTGTTCCGGAATTATACTTAACCTGTTCTGTTGAATATCATCAAAATGGGGTCAAAGGTCAGTGCATAAGAGCGAGATTTATTCTACAGCCATTATCCTCATAACTTGAGTAATAACCTGAGTAATGATTTCTGGTATGTTGGAAAGCGTATCATAATCAATGCATTGCATGATTTTACTAACTTGTTTGTTTACGCTTTCCAACCGTACGTTGAAGAAGCGTACATGCTCCAGCTTTGTTCGTCTGTCCGTCCGTCCGCACGATAACTCGCGTTAAAATGGTTCGATTTCGATGAAATTTTAGTATGTGGTAGGGGACCACCTCGGGACGAACCCTACTGAATATGGACGAAATGGGGTCAAAGGTCAGGACATAGGAGCGGAATCCATTCCATTGCCCTAATGCATCATAACTTGCGTTAAAAATGGTTCGATTTTGAAGAAATTTTAGTATGTGGTAGTGGAACACCTGGGAACGAACCCTATTGAAAATGGACAAAATGGGGTCAAAGTCCGGATATAGGAGCGGGATTCATTCCATCGCCCTTATGCGTCATAACTTGCATAAAAATGCTTCGATTGTAAAAAACTTTATGTTGTTCCGGAGGTATACTGAACCGGTTCTGGTGAATATCGTCGAAATGGGGTCAAAGGTCAGAGCACAGAAGCGAGATTTATTCCACAGCCATTATCCTCCTAACTTGAGTAATGATTTCTGGTATGTTGGAAAGCTTATCATAATCAATGCATTGCATGATTTTACTAACTTGTTTAATTATATTATGCTCTATAGGTCCAGATATTCCAAACGTATGCAATTTTGCTCTAAATGTTTTTCATAGTCACCGTCAGGATTCATGCCGGAGATGAAACTAGCCTCCAGTGTTTAAGCGACAAAGGGAGGAAACTTCGACGAAAGGAACATGGCAGAATCACTCAATTTCTCAAATACCAGTTTCATCATCATACCATTTCATACCAATTTCAGCGTATTCATCTCAAAACTTGAAATACACGCTTTTGTGCATTGAACATTTTGAATGCAGACCCATAAAACGGAATTGCAACACATGTAGAAAAAGTTCGTCATATTTTTTAACTTAAAAAATGAGGATTCTGATTTATTATCTTTAAAAGATAAATTTTCCTGGGCATCCAGCTGTTACTATCTGGGCAAGAAAATTATTTTTGCACATGCCCAGCTGGGCATGTAATTTTTTAGTATTTTTCAAGACCTGGATTTATCAGAAATACAAACATTTCCTGCACTAATACAGTACAGTTTCTTTTGAAACAGGTGCTTTATTTGTAAGTAATCATATCTTAAAAATATGAACATAAGACGAACTTCTCGCAGGTTTTCAATGTGTAATTATGAAATCTAAGACAAAAATACAGGGCAACCTTGTCAATAGTCCTTGCCAAATAGAGTTCACATTGATCCGCATTTCCTAATTGCAGCACCCTCTAGAAAAATACGTCATGTATAATGCCTCTGTAAATAGTAATGTCTGTTTATTATCAGCAGATGTAAGAATCCTAACCCCCAGTATTGGAACGAAGCGAGTATTCATGTTCCGGCATTCGTAGTCCAAGATTCCTTAAAGTAGATCCTATGTAGCAGATGTTCTTGTTTTCCGGGGAAGGTTGGCAAAGATAACTCTTCCACAGCTCAGTGTGGGTGGAGATTGGTCAGATCATATGTAGAGGATTTTAGAAAAGGAGAGTCTGACCCCAGGTCTTAAACAACCCTTAGAAATAAGAAGCTAGGAGATTTGGGCTAGAGTGCCCGATAAGACAGTGACACGGAACGAGGTAGAACGGGGAGGAAGACGCCCTTATTTATTACTGGGACACTGTCATGAACAGCGACTAAAAGTAAAAGTTCCAAAATCACTGTTAAGGTGTCACGGTTTTGGCGTTGGTGGCCATTGCGTTCTAAGAAAAATCTCCTATCTGCAGGGGATTTTTCCCATAACAGCAGTTGATGGCTAAAGGTAAAGTGAGCGAAATCGCAATCACTGTAATCCCGTCGGGGTAAATGGTGAGCAGGTGGGGCAGTGAAAACAGTAGTCTAGTTTTGCCAAATAGGAAACAATACGTTTTTGTTGTTGTTTCTTCCATTTAGTGCTCATCTTCTGTCAAAGTGGTTCTCCACTGTGTGTTCCTACTTCGCATTGTATCCATCCAAACGGTGATTTTGTCATTTTTACAAGTACGACGGTGACTCGCAGTTGGCACTTCTTCACAGCTCTGTCACCACTGTTGTAAATGGCGATTTTGCCACAGTTTGAAGTCATCAAGAAGTCCACGGAACTGTCGCCGTCGTCGCTGTGACGAGAAAATCACTGTCCAGCCCTCTACTTCTTCAGTTGCCTCAAAAGAAGGAACTTTGTATAGGCCGAGTCCGCCAATCATGCGGTTACTTCACTTTCAGAAATAGCCAGCTGGCACTGTTTATTTTTATTTGGAAACTGTTATCCACAAAAGAAAGATCGAATTCAATGAAGTCCACGCTCGCTTTTGTCAGCAGTCAAAAGGAAGGCTCATTATTTTTAAAAAATGCCCAATTCTTTAGCAGCTATAAAACTTCAATCCCAAAACAATATGCCATACAAATCTCAAATGGTATCACAATTTCGTGTAATCGCGTCGCATATGCAGTACCGGTAAAATTTCACCTTGCCTTAACGTCTTCTTAGCGACGGAAGGCGCGACGCAGTTCCCAACTTGAACAAAATCGTATGCGGGTTTCACTTATGTTTTCAGTTTTGATATGATGATATGACCTAGAATAGTTCTCGCATGGAGTTATCGCAACGATTTACTTCCTAAGCATTTAGAAAATGCCTAAGAATTTTTTAAAGTTAGAATTCACGAACCATTTTCCCTCGCCATGTGCAAATTACATAGTATTATACAGTATAATATACAACCTACTTTGCCTATTATTCAAACCAAATTTAAAATGATGTTTCTAAATTTGGTTAGAACTTTGCTGCAAGGAGGCGGACGCCTGCTTGCAGCAAAAGTTCAGTCACCTCAAATAGGGATCCAGGTAAGCTACCATCACTTCTCTGGTATCAGCATAGCAGAAAATCATCAAGAAATAACCTAAAATTCACGTTGAAAGCTCAGAAACTACCTTATTTTGTGACAGAGAGATGTTGGAATCAATATTTAATCTCTTAGGCATCTTTCAGGAGGTAAAAATTAATTCCGGAACCTCTATGCCATGAAATAACGGATCTGCTTTCCATCTGAATGGATTTTTTTTTTTATATAATTTTTAAAGGCAAGAACTTGTTTGAAAAGTTAAATTTAGCGTTCCGTAATTTCGCCTGCTTGCAGCAAAAGTTCAGTCACCTCAAATAGGGATCCAGGTAAGCTACCATTAGTTCTCTGGTATCAGCATAGCAGAAAATCATCAAGAAATAACCTAAAATTCACGTTGAAAGCTCAGAAACTACCTTATTTTGTGACAGAGAGATGTTGGAATCAATATTTAATCTCTTAGGCAACTTTCAGGAGGTAAAAATTAATTCCGGAACCTCTATACCATGAAATAACGGATCTGCTTTCCATCTGAATGGATTTTATTTTTATTTTATTTTTAATTTTTAAAGGCAAGAACTTGTTTGAAACGTTAAATTTAGCGTTCCGTAATTTCGCCACCCTCTGTGCGCATCATTGAAACCGTGCAAGCAAATCCAAGAAGAAAGTTTGCCCGCAAAGAAGGTAATGGCGTGTTTTCATTTTTCATTTCATGGTGCAATTCAGCAGGTACTGGAAAAAAGGGGAAAACAAGAAAAGAGAAGAAACTGCGGACTTCTCTTCCTTCACAAGTGGTAAAATGATTTTCTTTTATTTAGTAAGCTGTAGAAAACAGCAGTGAAAACTAACCAGGAAGAGAATTGCTAATGTTTTCCGACACGCTACACTATTAATTGCTTTAAAACTGCAGGTTGAAAATGGTTACTCAAACAATAGAACAAGCAAAAGAAAAGAAAAAAATATTTCATTTCTTTCACGCAGACTTTTATTGCTGGATTAAATTACATAATGACAGAGACCTGTCCATCAAGGGTAGAGGTGTGAAGCCCACAATAAATTTAATCATTTCTACATTAGCTACTTGTAAATGTCACTAAATGTGACATGTAAATGTCACATTTAGTGACATTTACAAGTAGCTAATGTAGAAATGATTAAATTTAAAGTGGGCTTCACACCTCTACCCTTGATGGACAGGTCTCTGTCATTATGTAATTTAATCCAGCAATAAAAGTCTGCGTGAAAGAAATGAAATATTTTTTTTTCTTTTCTTTTGCTTGTTCTATTGTTTGAGTAACCATTTTCAACCTGCAGTTTTAAAGCAATTAATAGTGTAATGCATCCTTCCAGTGCTTACGTATGGTGCAGAGACGTGGACCTTAGCTAAAAGAGACATACAAAGGCTGCAGACAACTCAAAGAAGCATGGAGAGGTGCATGCTTGGTGTAACCAGGAGAGATAAGAAGAGGAACACGTGGATCCGAAAAATGACAAGAGTGGAAGACATCATGATCAGAGTTAAATCCCTGAAATGGCAATGGGCTGGATATACTGCCAGAAGGACAGACCATCGATGGACAGCCGAAATTTTAGATTGGATTCCAAGGGACAGGAAAAGACCCAGAAGAAGACCACATGGGAGATGGGTGGATGAAATTCGAAAGTATGCGGGAGTGACATGGAGGAGACTGGCACAAGACAGACCGTTGTGGAGGAAACTTGGGGAGACCTTCGTCCAGCAGTGGATTGATAATGGTTGACAATGATGATGATGATGAAATGTCACTACAAAGATGAAATTAAGAAAACTCGTGCATTTAAAGAATGAAAATGCGATGTGCGTTTCTTATTTTAAATTCTTCAGTGAGAACAGAAATTTTATTTTCTAAAAATATAAAAGGAAGGAATTATTAAACAGGAACCGTACACTAATTATACTCAAAATAGTATAACTATACTAGTAATCCAGCTTCGAAACTTTTATTTTCTACGCCAAGAAATTTAGATTACTAGTATAGCTATACTATTTTGAATAAAATGAAGGGTTTTGTTTTATCCCTGCTGGAAATAAAATGATGGAAATGTTAAAGAAAGCAGGATTAAAGACCAGAAACCATTAAAAATCCGTATCTAGCGTGTAAAGCGGCAACAATTGGAATTTTTTCGAAGTAAAAAATTCAGAATTTTCAAGATAGTATATCTTTGGAAAAATGTCATATGTCATGCCCTCAATTCTTAGTTCACAAACGCTGCACCTGCTACATTCCCTTTTTCCGGGAAATCGTTCATCCGTCCACAAAAGATCTACCTTCTTAAAGTACAGTACAGATGTACTTAGTGGAATGATGTGTTGCAGCAAATTCTGGGTCAGATGAATTTGTGTCAAACGCGACGGAAATTTTCATAAGAAATGGTTTAAACACAAAGATATGTTTTCCAGCACTAAGATTTTTTTCTCAATAATCTTGGGCTATTTATTATCTTTCAATAACAATATTCTGAATAATCTTTTTTTCTTACTTAAAGCACTTTTCGTCATTCAATAAAAAAAAAGCTGATTATAATCGAATAAAAAGAAAAAGCGGTAGCATAAAAGAAACTTCGATGTTTGAAAGAATAGGTTACTGGTAGTGGATGAATAATTATTTCATATCGCTTTATCACAAGTTTTTGATTTAGTGCTATCACTTTTCTAGAGTTTTCATTATGGCTATCAGAACATAATCACTTGCAGGCGTCTAACTCTTGCCATTCCCAATGAATTCAAAATATGATTTATACGATGTTTCCATAAAGACGGCAGATACTGTATTTCAAATGAAAAAAATATTGCAAATACAGCAAAAATCTCTTTTGACCAGCTCATTTATCCGGAACTCTCGGTTAATCGACGCCGCCCGTTTTAGGTGTTATTTTTTTACTTTAGCAATTTTCTGCCGGCCCCTTCGCGTGAGATCTAGTGTCATGGTCACATACCATTCTCATTCCCTTACCTTCCTCTTCAGCCATGCAGAATCAGAAGTCAAAAAGAGAAGAAACACTAGCTAGCAGTAGGACCAAGTCGACAAACCCTCAGCTCACTATGTCTATCATCTTGGTGTTGGTTTTACATCAGATCGAAAGTTTGCTAACCGGTCGGTAGGATGGCATCCACCAAACGAAAGTGTTCGTGTTGACGGCGGATGCCTCTCAAAACTACGTCAACAAAAACTTCCATTTAAAACAGTGTAAAAACCATGCGAATACGACACTAAATATACACTGAGTGGCAACTTTATTATGACCACCTGACAGTTTTAAGCAAATGAGCTATGGCAGAGGGGTGAGGCCAGCATAAAAAGGGAAAGCTTAGTGCTTGCGACACTAGTAGAAGTGATTTTTGGGTGACGAGATGGGTAAAAAATGCGATTTGACGGACATTCAACGTGGGATGATTGTAGGAGCTCGGAGCCATGGAGCGAGTTTCACCGAAACCGCCGCATTCGTGAAAGGTTCCAGAGCAGCTGTTGTTAAAGTGTTTAAAGACTCGACTGTCAGCCAAAAAACTGGGTCTCTACGTGCAAGTGTGGTCGTCATCGACTAGTGACTGCTCGGGCGGAACGGAGAGTGTCCAGACTGGTAACAGACAACAGAAGGGCAACAGTGCAGCAAATTACAGACCATCTTAATCAAAGATCCCCTCAAATGATCTCTGCACGCGCTGTTCGTCGTACACTGCATCAGATGGGATATGGCAGCCGAAAGCCTGTTCGAACACCTTTGCTGTCTGCAGTTAACAAGACAAAACGTCTCCAGTTCACACAGGAGCACAAGGATTGGACAGTCGATAATTGGAAACAAATTATGTGGTCCGATGAATCACGTTTTCAGTTGCACCATGCTGATGGCCGAGTGAGAATTTGGCGGAAACAGCACGAAAGCATGGAACCCAAATGCATTGCTACAACCCTTCAAGCTGGTGGAGGCAACGTTACGGTTTGTGGAATGTTTTCCTGGCATGCTTTGGGCTCTTTAATTCGTGTTGATCAATGTCTGACTGGAACATCATATCTAAACATCGTTGCGGACCAAGTGCATCCTGTCATGTGGATGGTTGCATCCTGTCAGAAAGTGTTCATCTCCTAAAACATTCGTATCGAAAAATTGTTGTAAAATTGCTATTGATTCTAAAGCCTTCATTTTTAGACTTGAGATGACCGTTAGAGGCAGGTTCACCTATATTCCTATCTTTGTTACAACATAGTTCTTTTACCGTTGGGTTAAAGGAAATTTCGGCGGGACCAATAATTTTTAGCTGGTGAAGCCGAGTGCTCGTTACATCCGAGCTTGTTATACGCTAGTTTTACTGTATATGCTAATAACACAGCTATTTTGTGTCAGAAGATAAATTACGTGACGATTATATTGCATTGACGACCTGAACTTCCAGTGAGCGAAAAAATAAAGGAACAAGTTGCTGTTACACGTAACTGCTCATTCTTTCGTCCTGGGAGTTATTATTACTCAGTTATATTAGAATTGAGGTTTATGTTCAACGAAGTTATCGGTGAACATTAATTCGTTTCAGTTAATTAAACGACGACAAAACGTAAAAACCGATAACTGCTTAGGGTTTGTTTTCTGTTTGTTTTTCCCCCGAGGAAATCATATTTATGATGAAGGTGTCATATTTAAATTCTAGTTTTTACCCATTTGAAGGCTTTTCACTCTAGCATTTCTATCACCATTTCCTCTCTTTTCCCTTCGACGTCATAATAAATCACGAGCATGAATACACTTTCTCCTTTTCAAACACCTCATCTTGTAAACCGCTTAAACCTGTCCATTTTCTGTTTCCGACGATGGCGTCTTGCAGTTCTTTTTAAATGGAAGTTAAAAAAACATCATGTATACATAAAACGTGAGGGGAGGAAGCTGTTGCAGTGCCTCGTTGGCATAGTAGTTAAACCATCTGGCTGTTATTCGAAAATTGAGATGGAAAAGTCCACCCGCCTCAGGGGATAAAGTTTGAAGACAGTAAGAAAATGTTTAACATTCATGACTTCGTTTAAAACGGGAAGAAAGAGGATCCAACGCAATATAAATCATACACTGTAAGATTGCTATTTTTATCACGAAAAAAAAAATTATGAAAACATTTAATAACTTATGTGTCAAAATATTTGCTCACTACAAAAGACATTCATTTTGTTCTTTGCTGTTCGCTGTGAAATGTCATTGAAAATGGGAACAATCTTCCCATTGCAGTTTCCTGGATGCCAGACGAAACTAAACTAACAAAATTTATTTCACTATGAATTTACAAAAATTCACATCGCTTTAAGGCTACATAGTAAAAAAATTGCCTACGCGATAAGCGATGATTTACTTCTTCTTCATGTATCAATCTGTTAATTATGTTAGGTTGAACCTAAACGCCGCAATTTTCATGTAGGATTTTACATCACCCAAAGCTTATAAAACAATTTACAAACGCCCTGTTGCAAGGTGACAAAATTGCATGTTTGCATCGTTCAAAATGTAATATCAAAACGCGAAATAGTAAATAATAATAACATCTTTCCAGTTATAATAATAAATAATAATAACTTGATTCCCAGTTTTTGAAAAACCATCAATTATGCGCATGACTTGCGTACCTTGCATATTAACTTGCATACCTTCTGCCAAACGAGGTACGCATTACACCCAGTAATATGACTCATTATTTTAGAAGAAACTAAAAAGTGCCTCAGCAGAATGGATTTTTTATCCGCAGTTAAGAGCTGAAGGCTTGTATCTGTTATACAGGATCAATAAAGCATCAGATTTGTATCCATTTGTTACCGTGCCCAAGTCTTTTCCTTTTCTATAAGAAAATCAGAAAAATTCCACTCCCTTTTCTATAAAAAAAAAACCACAAAAAATTACAAATCTACATAAAACACCACTGACTTCAGAAAGAAATCTCATTAGGTTTACCTCCAACGTCCAGCTCTTCAAGAAAACGCTTAAACCATCTATGGGTCTCCACACTGAAGCGGATCAATCTGGCAATAATCAAAGTCGAATTAGCAATTTTTTCGTTCTTGAAATTTTGGCAGTAAGATGCTCGCGGTTAATGACGTAACGAACAGCAAGGTATAACGAAGTGAATTTCTCCGTCATTTTTGGTCTACGCCGGGATTCGAACCCGAGTACGCTTATTCCGGAATAAGTTGCTCTACCAATTGAGCTACGCGGACGATTTATTCTGATTCCTATCTGCCTTTATGTCGTGTGTGTCCTTCTGGCAGGCACGTCACATCTCCTGGTACGTTACATCATCTTCCCCTTATTTTTTTTTTTTTTTTTTTCGAAGTGCTGGAGAAAGGATTCTCTAATTTTTCCTATCTCGCGGTGTGGAAATAACATCACACCAATGCGAGATTTTTGAACGGTCGGGTCATCCGGATAGTTCGGGCGCCATTATAACGAAGTGAATTTCTCCGTCATTTTTATCCGCGCCGGGGTTCGAACCCGGGTCCACTCATTCCGGAATAAGTTGCTCTACCAATTAAGCTACGCGGACGTTTTATTCTGATTCCTATCTGCCTTTATGTCGTGTGTGTCCTTCTGGCAGGTACGTCACATCTCCTGGTACGTTACAAAGGGCTTCTGGAAGGAAGTGTGTATCCCTAATGAAAATAATAATATTAATAAGCATATATTCCAAATCATGTTCATGACGTTGCACAAAGAACGTCATGAACATGATTTGGAATATATAATAATATGATGTATTAGAAAGTAGCTTCAGCTCTGTGTTTCAGAAGCTTAAGCTACTTTCTAATACATCTCGCAGAGCAGTGCTTAGTGACAACTATAGTTTCTTTTGGAGGAGGGGTTAACGACCACCATGAGCAACTATTTTCCTTTTTTTTATTCAGGGTTTAACGACCACGGTGAACAACTCAATGGGATATACAGAGGGTGAGTCGAAAGTTTTGCAATATTTGGATCACTTATCTTCATACGTACCTTTCCGTTGAAAGCTGACTAGCATTCAAAGTATAGGCCATCGTGTTGCACCGTCTTTAGCCATCTGTCTGCCAGTTCTTCGATTCCCCGGCGGTACCAGTTCTTGTCCTTCGAGGCGAATAACTCCTTCACCCCAGCTGCCACCTCCTCCTGGTCGTTAAAATGCCGCCCGCGAAGGAAGTGGGCCATGGACAGAAACAAGTAATAATCCGACGAAGCAAGATCCGGGCTATATGCTGGGTGTGGCATCAGTTCGATGCCCTCAAGTTCCTGAAGTTTTGCCCGGGTTGTTCGCGCGGTATGAGGCCGAGCATTGTCCTGTGCAGAAGAGAGCGCTTTCTGTTCACCAGTGCAGGGTACTTCACCTCCAAAACGGCATATATCCCCTCCAGCTGTTCAGAGTAGCGGTTAGCGTTGATGGTCCGACCGTCTGGAACAAATTCGTAATGGATTATCCCCTCGAAATTCCACCAGACGCAGAGCATGACCTTGTGCTCGAAACGTCCACGTTTGGCAACAAGTTCAGGATGCTGGCCCATGCTCAACCACTGCCGTCGTGTGTTAGGATTACGGAAATATACCAACTTCTCATCGCACGTAACGATTCTCTTGATGAAACGTACATCGCGCGGGTTTTCTAGGAGTTTCGTGCACACTTCCACCCGGCAGTTTGCTTCAGCTGGCGTCAGTTCGTGAGGGACAATGCGGCAGCTCCTTTAGACCTTGCCGAGGTCCTGAAGGTGACGAACCACGGTGGTCTGTGCTTGATAATCTCCGAGTGCTGGTTGCCGGATTTGCCTCTACGGCCTGGCGCACGGCCTCCGAATCCACGGTTCGCGGCCTACCTGACCTTGGCTTATCCTCGAAGTTTCTGTCACCTCAGCGAAATTTCTTGAATCTGGTTGCAGTGCTGCGGTTCACGGAACCTTCACTTTTCACATGACAAATGTTTCGTGTTGCTTGAGCAGCGTTATGGCCGAGTTCAAACTCGCAAAGCGAAAGTTCCCTAATTAGCCGGTTGTGGCTTTTCATCTTTTAGGCGTTCCAACCACAAATAAAAAGAAGACATGCAATGCTGTTCACAGCAACGACTACCGCTTTATATCCCTTTCGACTGACTGCAGTGCGCGACTTGAACTAGTTTAAACACGTGACCTGCCGCCCCGGTGGCGCAGTGGTCTAAGCGATGGCCTCTGATCATTCGTCCGAACGGGGTCCGGGTTCGAATCCCGGTGAGGCATGGATGTTGTGTTTGTCTTACGGCACTGGCTCTCTCCCTTCCCTGGAACCAGTGACCCTAAATTAGGGACGGGCGACTGCTTATAGCCCATTGAGTTGCTCACGGTGGTCGTTAAACCTCCAATTAAAAAAAAAAAACCACGTGACCTACCCGCTGCAGCACATGCGTTTATGCAAATATTGCGAAACTTTCGACTCATCGTCTGTAAGCAATCACCCTTCCCTAATTTTGGGCCACTGGTTCCAGGGAAGGGAGAGAGCCAGTGCCGTAAGACAAACACAACATGTATGTCTCGCCGGGATTCGAACCTTCCCGGACGAATGGTCAGAAACCAGCGCTTAGACCAGTGCGCCAGCGCGGCGACTGTCCACGGGAGTAAATTAATTGTCTTATTTCAGAGCAGGAGAAGGATTTCGAGGGAGGGGAGTTTAACGACCCCATGGTTATCAAACCTAAGTGGGGGACAGTTTCTAATTTGGGCCCAACTGATACCGGGAAAGGGTCGGGGGAACCTGCGCTGTTACAAAAGCACGCTACCCATGCATCATCCAATGCTTGAATCTGACCTGAAACTCAGGCGATTAGCCAGAAGACGCACCTATGATCACTCAGCTACTCACACGACCATAATATGAATTTGTTCGGCGTTTAGTGTTCCCCGTGCAGCAACGTGGAAATTGTATCTATCCATTGAATGACAATGTCACAGAGGAAATTCGGTCTGGTAAACCAAGTATGCATTTTCATACGGCAGGGTGTACGGACTGTAACCCGCCTTGTCGAGCAATCTCACAATGTGCGCGTGAAAGAGTACACTTGTAACGTACCAGGAGATGTGACGTACCTGCCAGAAGGACGCACACGACATAAAGGCAGATAGCAATTAGAATCAATGTCCGCGTAGCTTAATTGGTAGAGCAACTTATTCCGGAATGAGTGGACCCGGGTTCGAACCCCGGAGCGGATAAAAATGACGGAGAAATTCACTTCGTTATACACTGTAAAAATAAGTATTGTGTCGGAAATTTTCTGAAAAAAGTGCAGCAAAGTTGGCGCACCGATAAGTGTAACGGAATTTCCGTTTTAAAAAGTGTCCGTTTTCTTTATCTTCCGTATTTTGACAAATTTTTCGTTGTCAGTAATTCCGTTTATTTCAGAAAAGTCCGTTTCAAATTTTTCCGTATAGACAGAAATTTCGCGAAATTACACACGCTCGATATTTCGGCCCTTACACGAGAGAATCCTTTGCGCCGATAGTGGTGATCGAGCCCAGGCCGTTTAGGTTGAAACCGCGCGTCTTAACCACTGAGCCAGAAAGTCACAGGAATCATACTCACGTTCAAGGTAAAACTCATTGGGCGATCATGATTTTTTTATTTCACTAAGCGAGTGATTTAATCATTTTATTTTTTATTGGAGCTTATTATTTCTTTAATACCTTTGTAATAATTTTATTTTTTTTAGTAGGAGGTCTCATTACAAATAACGTACTCATTTTTTCATTGTGATTTTACGAATAGAATGATTTGGAGTTTGAGACCTAATTTTCAACTAACAATAATTTTCAATTATCTTTAACAGAAGTTGCAATGCACTGTTTCATAATATTATTTCACAAAACTTCTAAATATAAAATTTACTCTTGATAGCTCTATACAGCTTCTATTTTAAGGACTCCATAGATTGATACATAGACATCGCACAATCTCTGTACAATAAATTAAATACCCGGTTTTCAACGGTAACACAACATATAATAGCTGATGCACAAAATTGAGAAGAGGAGAACAAATATCCTGTGCCGCAATAACCAAAATGGCATGCGATATGCTATCAACAATATCCGACCTCGCTACCGAACTTCACAATCAAATACTTCGACAGACTATTGAAATTTAACAGTTAATCAAACCGCCAAGTATTCCCGTGAATCTCTATTACCGGGAATTTTTTGTCGTATAGACACGGAAAAAGTGAGAACGGAGTTTTCGCATTAATCCCGGAATTGCCGAAAGGCTTCTGATTTTCCGTTAACACATCTTGAAAACGGTAATTCACCGTCAATATAAAAAAAAGAATTGTGGAAAGGTTCTGAAAATTCAGAATTTTTCTGGCGTACGAAAAATCCGTGAAATTCAGAGTTCCCTCCGTCATTTCACGGGAAAGGTTGTATCATAAATATGCTTCGTTAATTCACGAAAGAATCACGGAAAGTGACTCGTGAATTCCAGAATTTTTTTTTTACAGTATAGCATGGCTGTTACTGTTGACTGATTTGTGCAACTGTGACCATGCAGACTCCGTTTCCCAACGCCGAATTCATTTCACGTACAGGAGAGTGAATGTAAATAGCAAGGGAGCATTGCACCTCTGTAGGATTACTTTTCCGGACAGATGTGCCGCCAAAACTACGTTTGTCGCCGTCCGTCAGCGTCTACAAGAAATATGATCAACGGCGCCTCGCACTGCAGATCGAAGGCAACCCACATACGTGCCTACACCTATGCTAAAATAACGGGTGCTGGATATGGTGACGAATATAGGAGCATGAAATGGCGTCGCGGTGGACGAGTGAAATGAAGCGTTGACCTTCAATTATTCGTTCTGGACGGGTCCGGGTTCGAATCCCGGTGAGACATAAATTGTGTACTTGTCTTACTGCACTGGTTCTCTGTCCTCACTGGAGCCAGTGGCCCCAAATTAGAGACAGGCGACAACTTGTAACCCATTGGGTTGCTCACGGTGATCGTTACACACCCAAACAAATAAAAGACATAAAGCAGCCTGCCGCAAAGGCTGGCGCATCGAATTCCATCGTATGGCGTAACTCACCAGAGGCAACAGCAACCTTACTACATGCAACGAGTACCGTCACTCTCACGACAGGAGTTTCCCCTTCGAGTCAGCTTAGCTCAATGGCTTCTGTAAAAATGTGCCAAACACAGTTTTCTTTATGCTGTGCTTTTTACGGAGGAATTGTAAATCACCCGCGTCGGCATTGTGAACTTTCACATATATATCATTGGACGCACGACAATCCGTAGGATATTAGGGAGAATCGGCTTCAGCAAAAATTCTATGTGAATCTTTGGATCGGCATCATTGGACATTACCTCATCAGTTTGTTGTTCCTTCCATCGACGCTCAATGGTCAGCGGCACCAACACTTCTTGGAGGACGAACTACCGACATTGTTAGAAGACATGTCATTAGCAACACGCCGGCGCATAAGTTCATGCATGACGGTGCACCAGCGCACTTTCGCCGAAATGTTAAAGAACATCTCGATGTTATTTGTCCTGGCCATCGGATAAGTAGGATTGAGCCAATTGCATGGCCGCCACGATCTCCTGATATAAATCCACTGGATTTCTTTGCATGCGAACATCTAAAGGCTTATGTTTATCCTACAACGGTGCACGGAGAATCGTGGGTGGTTGTACGATAATGCGGAATACTCCGGGTCTCCTGGAACGTATGCGACAAGTATTGATGCTCACAGAGCTCGTTTCGAACATTTGCTTTAATGTAGCCCTAAGTAGTTGCTCTCCTCAATTTACTATGTACAGTACTAAGTACTAACTACAGTACTACTTTCTCGGTGTGTGTCTTGCACTTTGAGTTGTGTTATATATCTGTAAAAAAGCGTTTCCGGCCCTATATTTATGACTTTTTTCATCAGAATCGGAAGTACAACAAGTTCCCGAAGTTTGGTAAAACATTTTAGAAACACCCTATACACTATCTACCAACAAGTAATTAGACACCTGTGATAGCAAAGGAAAACGAAGTTTATTCACCTTCAATGGTTGGTGGAGCCTCCACGAGCGGCGATTACAGCTGTGACCCTCCGGGACATACTCTCAACCAGGCGTTGTACGACAGCTAGCGGTATTTTCTTCCACTCGGCTTGGAGAAGACAGGTCAGTTCCTTCACCGATTTCGGACGGTGGGGGCACCCCTTAAGTCGACGCTCCGACTCGTCCCAGAGGTGTTCGATAGGGTTAAGGCCCGGGCTCTGCGCAGGCCAGTCCATTCGATTAACCCCATTGTCACCATACCAAGCCATGGTGGACCTCGCAACGTGACAGGTGGCATTGCCATCCTGAAAGTAACATGGGTCCACCCCGAAAAACTGCCACAACGTAGGAATCGCATGGTCATCCAAAATGGTGCAGTAGGTCTCGGCGTTGAGTCTGCCAGGAATTGTGACCAAGGGTCCCGTGCCATACCAGAAGAAACACCCCCATAGCATAATTCCACCGCCGCCGAACTTCAGTAGCTGGCATAATACATTTCGGCAGGTGGCGTTCTTCAGGCAGACGCCAAACCCAGACCCTGTCATCCGAACGGCAGAAGGTGAACCTTGATTCGTCGCTCCAGAGAACCTGTTTCCACTGTTCAACGGTCCATTGTCGACGTTCTTTGCACCACGTTAGCCGAGCAGCGCTATTGGACTTGGTGATCAAAGGCTTGTGGGCGGCAGCACGTCCATGATAACCGAGCAGATGTGCTTCCTTACGGATGGTATTCATCGAAAGAACACTCCCGGATGCCTGTTGAAACTCCTCGAGGATGTAGCCCATCGATCTGGTGCGGTTCTTCCGAATTTCTCTGGCCAGCACCCGTCGGTCTCTAACTCCCAGTTTTGTGGTTCTACCGGGTCGGAGCACATTCCGACAGTCACCTCTCATCTTCCACTTGCCAATCACGTAGGCCACTGTCGATTTTGGGTAATTCAACTCGCTGGATATGTCACTGTAACGTACCAGGAGATGTGACGTACCTGCCAGAAGGACGCACACGACATAAAGGCAGATAGGAATCAGAATAAAACGTCCGCGTAGCTCAATTGGTAGAGTGACTTATTCCGGAATGAGGGGATCCGGGTTCGAGCCCCGGCGCGGATAAAAATGACGGAGAAATTTACTTCGTTATATCACGTATGGATCGGCCATTTCTGTGATACCCGACGATTACACCTTTTACGAAATCAGAGAGCTCCGAACTGCGTGGCATCTTGCATGCGACTGGTTGCGTTGTTGTTTCCCAAACGATATTTAATGGCGGCGGCCGTGACGTGTATCAGGACCGCAGATATCGTCGATTGCAGGGGTGTCCAATTACTTGTTGGTAGATAGTGTATATACGTTCAGGTATTGAACCTTTCCCTGCACTTATGGAACTATATAATTAAAAACATACAGGTTTCGCTAATTAACTCCCCAATCACCCAACAAAGTCTGCTACGGCGCAATTTCAGAATCATAATTGTTCAGTAACATCTTCAATTGAAATGCTGCATAACAGTCGTGGGAATGAACCGTAACAACGTGTGAGGAATCGTGCCAGAAGGCCGGCACCACTTATAGAATACAAGACAGTTCTCGGTGTGAATAATTGAGCATCATTTCATATGAAGCTTATCAGAAGTGCGTGGAAAGTTCCCCCACGTATACAAAATAATATGATACTGAAATATAAGTCTACCGTTGGAACTTGGACTTAGTAGAGGCAGCCCAGCCGCTGGAAATCGTTTATTGTTAGTGGGTGATGCAAGTACAACACCCGCGGTGTGCTGATGGTTTTGCTTTTGGTTTACCTCGATGTGCTAGAAGGAGGCGAAGAAGAAAAGATGCATATTTGCAAAGTGAGAATTGAATAAGGAATGTTACGTGATTTGTATTCCAGGATTATGTCGGGAGTGAGATCTCATCCTCGTCGCCTCTTATCTTGTCGTAGTGACTCTTCAAAAAGGTAAGATTTGTACTAGCAAACAGACATTCGAAGTATCCACATCTTATTAAAAGCATAACACTCGATTACATGTTTTTCAATCATACGTTTTCATAATTGGAATCGCTATACTCGAATAAAGTCCACCCTTTTCGATTTAATTGTGGTGCCTTGAAAAATATACAGAAAAGAAAATGTAGTTTATGCTGAAAATTACTGCATATCGCTACGGTATAGTAAAATGTCGTACTCGTATTCAACAGCTTACAACTGTAGAATTTACAGCTGTGTGTTGGCAACACAAACTGGTCATCAACAAGAACAGAACAAAGAAACTGCGCATGCTAACGGATTCCTCAAATTGTTGTTCGGGCTGTCGGGGAGCACATGCCCCCCCCCCAAACTTAAACAGTCGAAAAAGTAACGACTAGTCGTTCGCTTTTTAGATGTTATAAAGTGTAACTTAGTAGAGGCAATAGGGAGTTTTGTTATGACTGCTGTCCAGCAGTCATTCCATGCACAATAACACGCTGCTGCAGTCATCTGATGACGGTTTTCATCATCAGATAACTGCATGAGGTGCTTTGAAAAGAATATTTTTTTCATCCTCATTAAGGTGAATCAACGCGAACCTCGCACACCTCGTAGTTCTGGATAAATTTGGCATGTATAAAACCTAACTTATGGCACTAATAGCAATTGAACAGGAGCAATTTCGGAGAAACAATTTCCGGGAATCCCCCCCCCCCCAACAGAAAAAAATTAGTTTGCACTTATTTGTCCCCCCCCCCCCCAAAGTTGTTTTTTTTTCTGGTCATGCTTACGCCTATTACGTATGTGTGGTGCACGTTTCGTGAAGTAACTATTAGCGAAATACAGAGAGAAAAACAGTAGAAGGTATACATGCAAAAGTGAGATATTTCTTTTTTATCAAACAGGAATCATCGCTCTTTCCACGTTTATAAGTGAGTCACGAAAAAATTCTCATTGGCCGCCACGGGAATCGAACCCAGGGTTTTCCAGTTACGCGCCAGACATGCTTCCACTGCATCACAGCGGCCTCGAATTCCTCCAGACTCACACACACACACACACACTAACTGCTAAGCCAATTTGGCAGGTTGCTTCTTGGAGCCCCGCACAATGCTGGGGATTCACCAAAGATGGTAAGCGACAACTGAACAAATAATTAGAAGGCGAATGAATAATAAATACAAATATTTGACGTGGACCAGGAACATCAAACAGAAGTAATCGCTTTTTCCACGTTTATTGTTCCTGGTCCACGTCAAATATTTGTATTTATTATTCATTCGCCTTCTAATTATTTGTTCAGTAGTCGCTTACCATCTTTGGTGAATCCCCAGCATTGTGCGGGGCTCCAAGAAGCAACCTGCCAAATTGGCTTAGCAGTTAGTGTCTGTGAGTCTGAAGGAACTCGAGGCCACTGTGGTGCAGTGGAAGCATACCCGGCGCGTAACAGGAAGACCCTGGGTTCGATTCCCGGTGGCGGCCAACGATAATTTTCCCGGGACTCAGTTATAAACGTGGAAAGACCGATGACTTCTGTTTGATGTTCCTGGTCCACGTCAAATGTCTGTATTTATTTCTTCTTCATTTTACGTGGTATGCATTTAACTGTATTATTGGAGGAGAGGGGGGGGATATGGTGTAAAATCACGAAGTCTGCCCTTTCTCCAACACGTGTGGTAAAGCTTACTATTAATACATGTATCACTGGAAAGTTCACCGAAATACACATAACATTGAATTTACTTGCGGCGTAAGATCGTGCAGCAGAAGATATAAAAATTATAATTCGTTTAAATTTCATGTTTACAGAGATCGTGTATATTTTCAAAGTTGAAAATCAGTGTTATATGCAGTTATACTACTACATGGTTAAGTAACTTTAAGATTTGCCGTGCATAACTGTGTCTTCACAGTTATTATCAGAAAAAAATACAGCATATAAGTCTAACAGTTTTGTAATTAACGGTTTAAAACTGTAAAATTTACAGTCAGATTTTTTACAGTGTACGATCGACGTTCAACTTCATTTGATCACTGTCTGGATTTCTCAGGTGTCCCAATAATTTTGACAGCGTTCGAATTACTCAGTGGTCCGCCGGCCATTTTCCCGTAAAACTTCCGTCGGACCACTGAACTATTGATTTTACTGGCCCGGATGGCTAGTAAGCTTGTTTGTTTTTTTGTTTTGTTTTTTCTAATTTGTCACAAGTTAAAAAATTAATTGGTTTCTTTTACCTTGCTGTATGTTTTTTTTTTTTTTTAGGCTGCAAACTAATTAATGATAGGTTTAAAAACAAATATTGGATATAATTCCATTAAAATGATACATTATTTTCTACATATATTGCAAATGTCTTTATTATTTTTTTATGGACCAGTGAGCATTTTGGTGGATCTGTGGCTTGCAAATTCTAGTGGTCCGCTGGGCCAGTAGAAGATTTATTCCTAATTCTAACACTATAGTATGTATGTTATACGTCACATACTGCCCCTGAGCTAACAATTAAAATTACAGAAGAAACGAAAATGAAACCACGTAGAAATTTAACCGACAGGAGTGGAAAATTTTCATGCAAAAAGCGTGTCCGAGGTTATTCGGGACATAAAATTTTCAGCTGCTGGCTGAAGAGTGCACGGTAAAGCAATCTGAAAACACTTAACGCTGCAAGTGTATACTTTCTGATCTCCTCCACACAAAAAATAAGAAATCAAAAGACAGTAGGTTCACTTTCAACGATGCATCATTATCGCTTGTATCGGTCCGTCTATTATTAGCATTTGCTTTCTGTCTTTTACTGGGAAAATGAAAAAATAAGCTTGTGTAAATAACTGGTTCACTTCACAGTGTAAATAAACATGAACCAGCTGATCACCAGCCCGGAATATTTTCCCCGTAAAAGCTTCCAAAATAATCAGTTAAATAGTAATACAGCAACAATTATTTAGGGAAAATAATTTCATTCACTCCCACACTTTTATTGTCTTTTATCGAGAATTTCACAGTTCATAATTGAGGAGATCTGTAACATTAATAGCTGGTGTGCATGTCTATTAATCGATGCCATTTCTTCAGAGTCCATATGCTTACACTTGGATCTTTGTATATACACACTCGGTCCAAAAAGTTCCAGGAATAATTCAGTGAAAGAAAAAATATCTTACCTGTAGCAATTTTGTTGATTTAATTTTCAACATGGTCCCCTCTTCTTTTGATACACAGTTTGGATCGTTCCAGATGTCTGAAATGCCCTGGGGAAGTCATTTTATGGGATGTTCTCTCAGGTGCTTTTTCACTGTCCTTTGAATACCTGGAAAGGATCCATATCGTCTTCCCTTCATGGGTGCTTTGAGTTTTGGGAAAAGAAATTTCTGCCGGGACTAGAGCCGGCGAGTAGGGGGGAAGGAGAATGATCGTTGTCACCTGGTTTTTAGCCAGAAACTGGGTAACAATGGATAAGATGTGCAAGGGAGCATTGTCATGAAGGAGGAACCATTCTCCACTTCGATGCAAATCCGGCCTAACTCGTCAAATTCTCTTGAGAAGGCGATCCACAACTTCCTTGTAGAGTAAGCCACTGACTCTTTTGTACTTCAGGCACAAATTCACGGTGAATAATTCCACAAGAATCGAAGAACACAATGCGCATCATTTTGATTTTCGACACCATCTATGGTTTCGGCTTTCCCAGACTTTCGCTAGTTTGTCGTTCCGTGGATGCGTCATACTCAAAATACCATGATTCATCCCCAGTTATCATCTTGCTGAGAAAATCTGGGTAGCCATTCGCCATTTCTAAGTTTACGAAGCAGTCACTCGCAGCTCTCTTTGTTCCGGAGTGAGAAAGTGCTGGACGAACTTAGGGCAGACCTTCCGCTTGCCAAGAACATCACGAATAATGCTGTGTCTTAGTAATATTCAATTCTTCTGCTACCATCGGGCATGTTAATCGACGATCCATAGCCAGCAGTTAGCAAACAGACAACACGTTTTCATCAGTGTTGCTTGTTGAAGGTCGTCCGCTCCTTTCATCGTCCTCCAATGACTGTCGACCATCACGAAAACATGCATACTATTCATACACCCTTGACTGAGATAAACATTCATCGCCGCATGCTTGTGTCATCAGTTTGTACGTTTCGGATGCAGAGTCACCACATTTAAATCAGAACTTAATGTTAGCCCTTTATTCCATCCTTTAAAGTGTCAGAAGGTCAAAATTCCAGCGTGAAAAACACGTGCACTGGAACTGGGTGAAAAAATTACAATCGCTTACTGAGAGTTCATGGGAAATAATTCATATGTTGTCCAAGAGATGACGCGCACAGTACGTCCAAAAAAATTCATTCTTGAAACTTTCTGGACTTACTGTGTATATCATAAAGGCCTTGGTAATGTCAACCTAAGAGGTTAAAATATAGACTTCAACGGGTGTAAGAGACGCCATGCAGGTAGTACCAGGTGTCGCGCTGCCGATCGCATTCTTCGCAATTTGCGAAAAAAAATCGTTTTGGCGATGAATAAAGTTTTGTCGAAAATATTAGCGATTACCTTTCTGTACTGTTATAAGTACTTTGGCGAAAAAAATTGTATTAAGCAAATGAGTTGGCGAAAACTTTAAAAAAGCCAGAGCCACCGCTGGGTAGTACCAATATCACACCTATTTCATGTGAAAAAGTAACCATTTCAAAAGTTCGATTGTGTTATCCATAGTAAATAATCACCAACTAAACCGACAATGAGTTGAAAATGAGTTCGATATTCGCCGCAACGGCATACTAAATGCATATAGTTGTTAAATCACCAGATCTCATTATTTATAGGATTATTGTGAAGGTAACAACTACAGATATGCAACGATTTAAGCTTATGAAAAAACGCGAATTTCTTCCTCCAATTTAATACATACAGACTCAAGTATTTTCTGAAAACTTTTTCAATGTGGCTAATAGAGCAAGAGAACCTGAAGATCAGTGGCATAACAGGAAACGGATTTATAATCCCATATGCTGAGGAATTAATATGAAGGATCTATATTATAAATAATAATCGTCAAAAGTGTTCTCTATCTCTATCTCTCCACACACACACACACACACACACACACACACACACACACACACTTTCTCTTTAACCATTACCGAGAATGTTCTAAGTCTTCCTGCTACTCTTTCTTGAGGCAATTTCTAGTAAATGGTTACAGTATGCTAATTTAATTTCACATATCAAGCTGCCGCGCAGACATTCTCTGAGCTTTTAACAGTCAATTAGAATTCATTTAGGTATGTCCATTATTTTATAAGTTACGGCTCCATCTCTCAACCCATAGGTTAAGAATATCACCATATTAATTATCATTTCTTTGACGGCAGGTAACTTTGTCCAAAGGTTACATTGACATCATTGAATCATTCTGATAATGTCTTCAACACAGAATATTTCGTGTCGGCTGAAGTTCAGATCTACAAATCGATGTAAGTTCCTCAAACCCAACAAATTCCGTAATTTCTTGAAATCACCAAGGTAACCAACCTCCCATACACTTGAGAATTGGTGGTAACGCACACGATGCCATGCACGACCGAACATTTCAGAGCATTGCTTCATAGAATCTCAACACACACTCATTGAAGCCATAATCGCAAACTCTACAACAGAAAACTCCAAACAATCAGCTAACCCACTGATTTAATTACTTCTTCTATTATTTCTGAAAATCACTTAGAATCAGCTTTGAGATGACAAACTACAGTCATACAGAATCTCTGTGAGATACCAATGTTGTGCTTGCTCTCCTGTGTGATCTTCTTGAAGCCTGTAATGCTTTGGGGAAAAAAATCTCTGGCTAACCCCGATGTTCATGGGGATGCGGAAAACAGAAAAGTTCAATAGCAACAGATCTCATGACCTTCACACAGTTTAGAGTCGAAACAGAATGAGGAAAATATGACGAAACGCGGAAATCGTGAGAGACTGGGAATATATTGCACGCAACCATATACTACGCACTTCCTTTGTTTCAATTGGATAATCATCGAGAGATAAAAATAAAATTACATAAAAACACAACTACCGCGGCCAAAACTTGGATGAACAAGCGTCACAGTTTGATTTTAGGTGTTTTTGTGTTCTTGAAATGTATACATTGAGTGATGTATTTTACATACTGTGAAAACACAAGTTTGTCCGCGACGGCCATCTAACCCGTATCCCCCTCACTCCGGAGTAAGTCGCTCACCCAACTGAGCTACGCGGACAGAATGTCTAGCTGAAGATTTGTCGTCTTGACACATGTTTTCACCTCTGTAGTACGTCACAATACGCAAAACACCTCGACAGCGTAGTTCTTAGGAAGGTGTCCTAATGAGATCAATCGTTTAAGATCGGCTGTGTTTTAAAATTTCGTTCTATACTAAAGGTAATGGAATTTGTACAAAATCACAGAATAATATACACTCTATTGACAAAATCACCGGACACCCCTTCAAATGCAAATGAACGGATCCGCTGCGTTGTTAAGATACGCGGTACAGTTGCACACGGTATAAAAACCAGCCTGCAGCTGACCACGATCATATCGCATTGTGAGATTGAGTGAAAATGTCGCTGCCAGAGAGAACTGACTTTGTGAAAAGAAAGATTGTGTTGGGTGTTATATTAGTGGGTTGTCCATAAAAGAAACCGAGAGGCGTTTAAACATACCCAAGTCACCTGTTTTTGATGTACTGAATAAGTGGAAGACACGTGGCGTGCCTGAAGTAGCAAAACGTACTGGCAGACCAAAGAAAATCAGTGATAGAGGACGTCGAAGCCTCAGGAGGGTCGTTACAGCTAATCGACGGAGTATTGCACACGACCTCAGTGTACAGGTGAGTAAAAATGCTGGAACCTCGGTATGTACACGTACCATTCGCAGAGAACTTCATTCCATGGGTTACCGTGGTCGTGCGGCTGCTTATAATCTCTTCATCTCCACTCGGAATACTACTCGTCGTTTAGCATGGTGTAAAGAACATTTATCGTGGACCGTAGATCAATGGAAACGGGTCCTATGGACTGATGAATCCAGATACACGATCCATCAGTCTGATGGCCGTGTGTGGGTATGACGCAGCCAGGGGAAAGCTATTTACCACAGTGTACTGTTCCTACGGTCAAGTTTGGAGCTGGCAGTGTACTCGTGTGGGGGTGTTTTTCGTGGTACGGTTCTAGCCCATTGGTTATCGTGGACAAACCTGTTAACCAGGACGTCTACCTCGATATTCTGGACAATTACGCCCTACCAACTCTGTGGCAATGCAATGGAATCGAGCCTTGTTGGTACCAGCAAGATAATGCACCCAGCCATAAAGCAAGAACTGTTACAACGTGGCTTGACGATAATTCCGTATCGTGTGTGGACTGGTCAGAACAGAGCTCATCTTAATCCCATAGAGCATCTATGGCGATGAATTTAAGCATCGCATAAGAAGTTTGGAACCAAGGCCTATTACTAAACAACAGTTAGCTGCAGCATTATGTAATGAATGGAAGCGCATACCTATCACTGTGTTCCAAAACCTTGTCGAAAGCATGTCTCGAAGGGTCAGTGCATGCATTAAGGCCAAAGGTGGGCCGACACCGTACTAATGTATGTCAATAAATGCTATGTTGTGTTTCTCTTCTAGGTGCCCGGTGACTTTTGTCAGTATAGTGTACATATATATATATATATATATATATATATATATATATATATATATATATATATATATATATATCATCATCATCACCATCATTGTCAACCATTATCAATCCACTGCTGGACGAAGGTCTCCCCAAGTTTCCTCCACGACGGTCTGTCTTGTGCCAGTCTCCTCCATGTCACCCCTGCATACTTTCGAATTTCATCCACCCATCTCCCATGTGGTCTTCTTCTGGGTCTTTTCCTGTCCCTTGGAATCCAATCTAAAATTTCAGCTGTCCATCGATGGTCTGTTCTTCTGGCAGTATGTCCAGCCCATTGCCATTTCAGGCATTTAACTCTGACCATGATGTCTTCCACTCTTGTCATTTTTCGGATCCACGAGTTCCTCTTCTTATCTCTCCTGGTTACACCAAGCATGCACCTCTCCATGCTGCTTTGAGTTGTCTGCAGCCTTTGTATGTCTCTTTTAGTTAAAGTCCACGTCTCTGTACCATACGTAAGCACTGGAAGGATGCATGGATCAAACATTTTTCTTTTAAGACACAATGGCATATTGCTCTTGAAAATTATGCTGTTTCTTCCAAAAGCTCTCCAGGCAAGTTTTGTACGCCGATTAATTTCTTCATCAATGTGACCCTCACTTGATGTCTGCTGTCCAAGATAAACGTACGTGCCTGTTATCTCCAGCTTTTCTCCATCAATTGATAAATCTTCATTTCTTGTAAAAGCATTGAACATCACTTTTGTCTTCTGAAAGTTCATTTTTAATCCCACTTCTTTACTCTTGTCAGCAAGTTCTTGGATCATACTCTGCAGCTCTGATGGGGTAGTTGCAAAAATGATGAAAGACACCCTTCAATGTGGCATTAAAGAGCTTCTGAGATATGGTGTCACTTTGTCTTACTCCCTTTCCAATTTTTATGTGTGTTATATTTTCAAACAGCCGAATCTTTGCACTTGCATTTTCATAGATGTTATTAATAATATTAATGTATGCATCTTCAATACCGCAGGATTTCAGAGCCATTGCAACTGCTGATGGTTTCACCGAATCAAAGGCTTTTTCATAATCGATAAAAGCCATGCACAATGGAAGTTCATATTCCCTTGCTCTTTCAATTAGTTCTATCAGTACGTGGATATGATCTATTGTGCTGTAGCCACTCCTGAATCCAGCTTGTTCTCTCAGTTGAGCCATGTCCAGTGTTACCTTCAAGCGGTGTGAAAGAACTTTAGTGAAGATTTTATAAACCAGTGATAGGTCTGTAGTTCCTGAGATCCTCAATGTCACCTTTTTTTATGTAGCAGGATCATTGTAGCGTTGTTCCAATTCTCAGGAATCTTCCCTTCATTAAGGCATCGAGTGAAAATTCGGGCAAGTACTGTTTCGATTTCTCCACTTGCTTCTTGTATGATGTCTACAGTAATTCCATCTTCTCCTGGAGCTTTTCCCCGCTTCATGTTCTTGATTGCATGTGCAACTTCTGCTGGAAGGACTGGAAGAACTCTGGTACTGGTACCTTTCATGATGTCTGGAGTACATGTATCATCCCTTTCATATAATTTGGAGTAGAAATCTTTCACTCTTGTCAAAATTTCCCCTCTATTTCTTGTTACAGAACCATCTTCTTTTCTCAGTGCCATAATCTGTTTTCTTCCCTTACTGAGATGTCCCTTTGCTATCTTTAGGCTTTGATTGTTTTCAATTGCTTTCCTCACTAGTTCACAGTTGAATTTCCTTATGTCTTCAGTGATACTTTTTCGTACTGTCTTGCATAGCTCTATATATTCCACTTTGGAAGTCACATCTTCTTTAGTTGTCCTCATCTCTCTTCCTTTTTGCATCAACATTTTGGTTTTTCCTGATAATTTGTTCACATGCAACTTGTTCTTAGACCCAGCTAATTTTGTTGCTGTTTCCATAAGAGCTTTGGTTACTTTTCTGTTAACTTCAGAAATATCCACTTCTTCCGATGTTAGGCATTCTAAAGCAGAGAATCTGTTCTTCAGTTCCTACTTGAAGGTATTATGGTGTTTTTTAAGGTTGGTTATGTCAATACATTTGGTTTGTCTTATGAGCTTGCTACGTTCGAGTTTAGTGTTGAGGTGCATCTTACATCTCACCAATCTATGGTCACTACCTGTGTTGAACTTGTTTAGCACACTGCAGTCTTCTATGACGAATTGTTTGTTACACATAATAAAATCAATTTCACTTGTCGTCCCATTTGGATGTCTCCATGTCCATTACCTGTGTGGCTTTTTCTTGAAAAAGGTGTTCAAGATGAAAAACCCTTCTGCCTCTGCAAACTCTACGAGAGTATTTCCATGCTGGTTTCTGTTGCCGTGACCGAATTTACCTACTGAAGTTTCATTCTGTTGCCGTTGCCCTATTTTTGCATTGAAATCTCCCATAATTATCTTTAAGTGCTGCTTACCTTTATTATTTAGATGACGAATTTCCTCATAAAATTCTTCAATTTCTTCTTCAGGATGACTTGTGGTGGGTGCATAAGTTTGAATAATCTGAGCCTGGTATCTTCTCGAGAGTTGGATAACAAGCCGTGTAGCTCTGTCAGAGGAACTTTCAACTTCTACAACTTTATCCTTCAGTTTCTTGTTTATTATAAATCCAACACCACTAGTTCTGCCAGTATCAGTCCCACGATAGTAGAAGAGATGTCCACTTTTCAGTTCAATGAGATCTTCTTCTTTTCTCCTTACCTCACTTAGCCCGACGATGTCCCACTTGATCCTTTGTAGTTCCTCTTCCAATTCAAGAAGCCTTGAATTAGAAGATAGGGAGCGTCCAGAAGATACGGAGCGTGATAGGGAGAGTATATATATATATATATATACAGGGCCTGGTTTACGGGAGGACATTCGGGGCACGTGCCCAGGGCTCCGTCCTTTTAACGGGCCCCCAAAATATAATGCTTGCTTATATAATACTTGTTTTGCATCAAACTGATTCGCAATGTTCATCCACTGAAAAAAATCAGAATTAATTGTAATTTTAGAATTGTACGTTGATACACAAGGAAATGACAATTATGATTTTCACACACAAACAGAACACCATATTATTGGCAAATTAATGTCTTAATCTGCCAATAATAACTATGTAACCGGTCCTCAATCATGCATTCATGCACATAAAACGATATATATCTATATATAGTCGTGCCACTCAATTTTACGGGAGAAAATAAATTAAATGTTTCAAGACTTATGCCCTGAAAAATGTAATTATAATTTAATTTTCTTATATATATGTATATACAGAGAGAGAGAGAAGTCTCAACAGAAAGAGTCAAGGTCAGTCGATTTGTTATACGCCTTGATCGCGCACACGCCAGGTGGCACATCGGCCCCGCCCACACTTAGCCCTGATTGACAGCAACGTTTTCGCAGCAACGCATGGAACATGCATTCGTTGATGCAAATCAGAATAACAACGAGCGTAAAGCTCCAAATGTAAAATCTTTCGATTTACCTTCTATAGCAAGCTGAAATACAAACATTTGTGGAATAAATTGACATTTAACAACAACACGTGACAGAGGAAACATCGCGAGATTTTTTTTTTCACTATTACGGGAGAAATTTTCGTTCCGTCTAACTTCCGTTTTCGAAAATTTGTCACGCACGGAATTCCATCCTCAGGATGGGAAACTTTCACCCATGGTCTATGTTGAAAAATAATGCAAATTCAGTTCCTAAACCACAAATACTATGTGGAAAAAAACATTCAGAATTAATAATTCGAACTCAACATGACAAGTCGAGCTATTCCCACAGCGCCACTTTTCTGTTCGGAACGCAAGTCAAATTATCGCCAGTTAAGAAATGTTTCGTCTTAATTTCTATCACCTACATCTTGCAATAGCAAACATTCAGTTCATTAGCCATAGCCTGACTTGGGTCTCATACAGTAAAGTACAGCCGTAAGCACAACACGCTAGCAACAGCAGAGGGCTTAACGGCATGGCAAGAGCACCAAGAGAAGCTCTCTTGTTTTCAGCATAACACTGGCACAAAAAAAAAAAAAAAAAAAAAAAAAAAAAGACGGAATTCCCATTTTCTGTTACATTACACAAAACTGGCAGTCCACATTTACGTTTGCAACGGACAGGGGGAAGAGAGAGAAAAACATTTTAATGACACTAGGCATCATATATCTACTACACATCGAACACTTCAGAACATAAAACTACAGCACAATTCTTCAATACGTTTTTGATTTCTCCAGCTGGTACACGGGACCAGCTGGAGAAATAAAGTGCCCAACAAAGTGTCCCCCTTTCCTCCAGCTGATTCGCGGGACCAGCTGGAGAAATAAGTGTCCAACAAAATGTCCTAAGTGTTCCCCCTCCTTCCAGCTGGTACAAGGGACCAGCTGGGGGGAGGGGGACACTTAACACCACACTTATCATAACAGCATTCCAAATGAGGCATTACTCATAAGTACACGATATAAGAAAAATACAGTGTTGTGAGGTTTTTGGAATCACAGAGTGTCACACCAAAAGACTAACTAAAAGAAAAAATGTGTTGCCCCTACGGATGCAAACGTACAAGAGACACTCTACGTTTTGGAGAACAACACATGCCATGTTTCCACCAGAAGGAAAATAACTGAAAGCTCGTTAAAAATAATCCATCATTTGTGCATGACGATAGATTGATAAATAGAAAACATATTGGGCCGCCCCGGTGGCGCAGTGGTCTAAGCGATGGCCTCTGATCATTCGTCCGTAAGGGGTCCGGGTTCGAATCCCGGTAAGGCATGGATGTTGTGTTTGTCTTACGGCACTGGCTCTCTCCCTTCCCTGGAACCAGTGACCCTAAATTAGGGACGGGCGACTGCTTATAGCCCATTGAGTTGCTCACGGTGGTCGTTAAAACTCCAATCAAAAAAAAAAATATTGGAAAAGTCATTTTTTGTTGTTATTTTTCCACGTACACTAGACCATCCGTGCACACGCGAGCAGGTTCGTTTCTCAGAAACCTTGCGCACGTTGAACTTGCGCATATGGACTTTAGGAAACAAGAGGTTCGGTCCCTGTATCGCTTGCAATTACATCTTAATAGGTTTTTGTATATAAATAATTTTGTATATTACGTAAGATAATAAAAATTTATTTAAGAAAAGTTTGCGTTTTCGCAAAAGGTACATTAGAAATTGGAAGCTTTTAAACGATTTTACGAAGCAATCACACAGGCAGATTCAGTGCTGTCCATCTCCAATGGATGTGCTATGCCTAGCTGAAAAAAGAATGCCGAACCGGCAGGAAAACTCCATTAGTGTTGGCTATCTAGTCTTTTTTCTCATCTCAGCCAACATAAAGTTGCGTAAGGCATTATTGACATTTTTTTCCAACAACAAATTGCACTCATAAATGCACGTCCTAGAAAATGCACTCATAAATGCACGTCCTAGAAAATACACTCATAAATGCACGTCCTAGAAAATGCACTCATAAATGCACGTCCTAGAAAATGCACTACGAAGTAAGGCACGAAAATAAACAGTTCCCGACATTTTGTTCTCTGTCAACGGCGGCTGCGAGAACTCTGGACGATGCGGTACCGTTCAGAAGCGATTCAGCCCGAACGCGCGGTGCAGTGAGGAACCATTGGCTTCAGCAATTGATCGGCAACTTCGATGTTCGATGAACGAGCTAACAGAAAATTGGAAGCTCCGTCAAAGCGCAGAAGAATGGAATGCAGATTCTTTTATTCGAGAAGGAAACAAAACGGCCAGAGGAACTATGTACACGTCGAGTAATAGTATGCTTACAGGGATGCTTCATTCGCGTCGTATATTTGAATTTCGATTCGTGTAATAGACCCAGAGGTCAATAAAGGTAGTTCAGGGATATCAGAATTCGAGCAAAGCCGCGAATGGCTGAGTGGTTAACAATTCAGACTACCAATGCAACGTTCTTAGGTTCGGATCCTGGGCTGATCTTGCGGAGGTGGTGTGATTTGCTAACAATCACTGAATACTCGCCGTGCATCGGACGAGCACGTTAAGTGACTGGTTAAATAGGTATCCTTTCCTATACCCCCTGAAATTCTCTCACACCTCTATGTGCAACATCGTACTTGTACGGTGGTGCCACTACTGTACTCTAATCTCACTAAAAACTGTTCTGTCAAAGTCGCTAGACTTGCTTTCATTACTTCCGTTTCTATGTCCTGCCTAAAAGGCGAACTCGCTGTAGGTGGCTGGGACCTAAAATCTACCCACTGTGGACGGAAGTCCTACAAGAAAATGATGCAATACTTGCTTGCTTGCCGAATTCGAGCAAACGAAAACTCCCGCGCATGGAGCATTGCGAAAAATGTTGCGATATGTTGCACCAAAAAGTGGTGCGATACCATCTTTTAAAGGCAAAGTTACACCCTAGTGTGGTACATGAAACACACAAAAAACATGATGTTATTATGTAATATTTTAAGGCTGTCTTTGAATGAGTGTTAGGGTTCATCTTCTGCATAAGATAGCGCAAAAACTCACTCCTTGGACATGGATTACCGTCTTGAGTGACTGTCCCAGAAGTTGACGTCAGTGAATCACTGCAGACCTCACCATGTTCAGAATGGAAACGGTTTCTCGTTGGCTCCAGAATGAAAAGACAAAATACGCGCTGTTATGTTTTAACCAATGACGTCCTTTGGGGGTGGAATTCAGTAAGCAGGCGGAGCTGTGTAAATAGGTGGAGTTTCTATAGCTCAAATTCAGGGGGAGCACTCTGCTAATGTACATTTGTTTCTTCAAAAGATGAACGCACAGTAGGATTTAAGACTACAGACCTCACCATGTTCAGAATGGAAACGGTTTCTCGTTGGCTCCAGAATGAAAAGACAAAATACGCGCTGTTATGTTTTAACCAATGACGTCCTTTGGGGTGGAATTCAGTAAGCAGGCGGAGCTGTGTAAATAGGTGGAGTTTCTATAGCTCAAATTCAGGGGGAGCACTCTGCTAATGTACATTTTTTTTTCTTCAAAAGATGAACGCACAGTAGGATTTAAGACTATCTATAGAAGACAAGATTTCAATCTCACTTTTGTCCCTATTCGGTGATTTCTATTTGGCTCAGATAATTAGAAAAATCAGGCAGAAATAACGAGATTTCGTTGCTTCCAGACATAAACACTGCTATGCTAACTTATCGCGCCATCTAGCGCCGAATTGGAATGCTTTCGAGTCAGATAAATTGAATTTAAAAAAAATCCAACAATTTTTTCGGAATAATAATTGTGGCACCTATTAGCTATGGATCGTTTTTATTTGTGTTCAAAATGCAAAGTAAGAGTCTTCGAGAAAATGTGTATAAAATAATTTACATTGCAGATATAGATGAACCCTAATACTCATTCAAAGACAGCCTTAACGTATCCAACTTGTGATTGGTGCGAAGTTGCACCAATCAGTTTGGATACCTTTTGTGTCTTTCATCCACCACACATGGAGCGCCCGCCATAAGGTGGTTCAGTTGGCGTAGCACCACTTTCTGGGGAAACCTACTATAAAATGTTGAACAGTGAGGGTTGAGTATATATATTTGAGCCACGGATGGCTTAGTGGCTAGAGAATGTAACTACTGTTGAAGGGACTCCAGGTTCGATCCTCAGTGGTGATATTTGCTAACAATCGCTGAATATCGGACGACCACGTTAAGTGACGGCCCCTCGAGTAAGGACCCTCCGGTTACATATAAAAGTGTCCATTCCTAAGCGCCCCCCCCCCCCCCCTGGATTATTTCTCTGACACTTCTATGTACCACATCGTCTTGTACGGTGGCGCAATCTAATGTGCTCTCTCTCTCACTTACGAACTGTTCTGTCAAATTCGTTATACTTGCTCTCATTCCTTCCGTTTCTGTGCCCTGCCTGACAGGCGGATCCGCTGAAGGTGGTTCGGGCCTAAAATTTGTGGACGGAAGTCCTATGTTGTGGGGGTGGAAAGCACCTACATGAAATTGTTTAGCTGTGATGTTGCGTTGATAAACAGCCGCAGGAAAAGTACCTCTGAGGGAAAATAGTACCCAGTTGGGAAAATAAGTACTGCCTCACAGTGTGCTGTGCTACGCGGTTTGTCTATCTTGTCTTGTCTGTTGAGTATATATTATTTTGAGCCAAATGACGGAGGAAATCGGCTATTCGCTTTGCTATAACCCAACTCAGGATAGTAAGATTACAACCGCGTGGTCGCCTCACATGAAAAGCACGCAGTAATTACCTAGTAGAACCGTTATTAAATAAATAGTGATTGCAGATTAACATTAAAATAATTTAAGATCAAAAAATTAAAAAAAAAACATTAGGGGACTAAATTACGAAAAAATCAGCAGCAGCATGCGATATACAGGGTGATTCAGCTAAGCGTGTACAAACTTCTGGGAGGGGTAGGTTGCACAAAGACAAATCGGAATCACGTAGCAATGCAGGGTCGGAAACGTCATCTTCATGTGCCAATGTACAAAGAGGACGAGAAATGAAAGAGCAGCACGTAACAGAACAAAATGCTTTTTATTACTCACAAGACATTTGCGAAATGCATTGAGGTTACAGAAGGTGTTCAAAGTTGCGACCATGAACTGTAACACACGATTGACATCGTCGGCGCATTTGGAAAATTCCTGAAGTTTCTTGGACTTCCGAAGCAACTACAGAGATGCTTGCTACAAGGTCCTCATCACTTTCGACGGGGGTGTCGTACACCAGTCCTTTTACGTAACCCCAGAGGAAGTAATCAAGGCATGTTAAGTTCGGCGATCTTGCAAGCCAATGAACGTGACCACCACGCCCGATCCACTGATGTCCAAATGTCATGTTTAGGGGATGACGAACGTCATTGCTGAAATGCGTGGGGGCTCTATCGTGATTGCACGGCGCAGCGACTGAGGGACCTGTTGTTCGTTCAATAGATCTGGCAAAACGTCCTCCAGAAATATCCGGTAACTCCTTCCGTCCAGACGAGGAGGCATGAGGTATGGGCCAATTAAGTGGTCCCCGACAATGCCGGCCCAAATATTAACAGGAAAACGGTTTTGTGCTGCAAGTGGTCGAACAGCATGGGGGTTCTCCACCGCCCATACATGCGCGTTATGTGCACTGAAGCAACCTTCCCGTGTAAAGCACGCTTCTTCTGTGAACAGCACAGAAGCAGGAAATTGAGGTTTTGCCGCACTCTTCTGCGGGTACTATTGCACAAATGCAATGCGCTAATCTTCACGGCTTAGTGTCTGAACGCGCTGCACATGATATGGATACAATTGGTTTTCGTGCAGAACCCATCATACGGTGGATTGGGACAGGCCGAGCCGATGGGCTATTGCCCGTGTGCTGGCACTTGGGATGTCTGCTGCATAACTTAAGGCTCTACGAGACCCGCCATCTTGTATTGCTGCCTTCTCTTGTTAACCAACGGGCAAGCGTTTTTCACAAATTGCTCGGGCAATTTTGCACATTTTGGAACACCGTTTGTGGTTAACGCAAGATATATGATAAATAAAGAGTTCCCTGGTTTCAGAATTTTTATTGACCTTTCCCTTCATTTTTTATCTGCAGCGAAAGTCGTACCAAGGCGTCTTCCATAGTTTTATTAATTAATAAAAAATACTTAAAGAGTCCAAAATGAAAATATGAAACCAGGGAACTCTTTATTTATCATATATCTTGCGTTAGCCACAAACGATGTTCCAAAATGTGCAAAATTGCCCGAGGAATTTGTGAAATACGCTTCCCCTTGGTTAACAAGAGAAGGCACAATACAAGATGGCGGGTCTCGTAGAGCCTTAACACATTCTTTTCGATGGCAGGAGTGCGTACCCATCGTTCCCGACACCTGGCAGGCCCCTGGAAAGAACCAGTGTCGCATAACCTCTGATGCAGCCCTGCAAACACTTGGTGGTTTGGCACTCGTCTCATCGGGTACCGTTCCTGGTACAGTCGCACGGCGGCTCGTCCGTTGCAGTCCGCTGCTCCGTATGCGAGGTGCATATCAGCCATTTCCGCGTTCGTGAACTCAGCCATCCCACTACCCGTGCGGGCTGTTTACAAATGACGGTATCCTGAAAGAACGTATGAGCAGTCTCGCGGCCGAACAGCGCCATCTACCGCATGAAGATGGCGTTTCCGACCCTGGATTGCTATGTGATTCCGATTTGTCTTTGTGCAACCTACCCCTCCCAGAAGTTTGTACACGCTTAGCTGAATCACCCTGTATAAAAAAAAAGGTATCCGAATGAACAAACACGAAGCAGAAGTGAAAATTACAAAAACGATGAAATGTGCAACAAGTTGGGTAACAGTAAATTAAAGCTTCTCCTTTCAATCACTGTGCACAACAAATAGCCCTTTGTTCTTACAATCTGAGCAGATGCGTTTCTTTGATGGTTGTGGGAGGGCTCGGCGACGAGTGCGGAAACAAAACAATGAGACTGTGGGAACGCCTTGTACTCTGTTGTGCTTTAGGCGGGAGAAACGAAATTCGTGAGATGATACGATATTTTATTTCTTCTATAACGATGTTCTAAGTTAACGTGGGTTGATCTCTTGCGAGAACACTAGAACAATTCTCATGCACTCAGCAGTTGTTATCTGCGCGGCAACGTCTAACACTTACGTCGTTTTATGGCAGACAAAGAGTGTCAGGTGTATTTTCCAAACTCCAGAACAATGATCGAATCATTTGCTTCTTTCTTACCGCCTTTTTTACGACATCACGAAAATTCGTTTGTTTTTGTCACCATAAATCTGCTTTACACAATTTTATGGGCTACATGGTCTGTTTATATGGTAGCGAGCATTCAATTTCGATGTGAAAAGATTCATAAAGTCATATAGCACCAGTCAGTAAAAAAGCAAAATAAAAACATAAACACTAAGAAACACGTTTGCTCGGATTGTAAGAACGATGGACGAAACTGTGCATGCTGTACATATGTCCTCATTTCCACATACATACGTAGAATACTTACATCACGCGTTACGAAGAGCCGTTCGCAGAATTCCATGTACAATGCCAGAAGTTACGGAGCGCGCGTGAGACTAGGAAAAAAGTGAGCATAAAATTGGCATGGAGTGACGTCCTAGTTGATTCTTGATCTTAATAATTTAATATTAGTCGAGGATATGTTGCAAGAATTTTCTTCAATAAGGAATTGTGTGTGTGTTACTTTGCAATTTAACACAATTCTTTATCGTTGGGATTGTATTGCACTTGGCGCCGACAGTTATTGCTAACAAATGAATTTCATTGCGAGGTAATCTGCGTCGCACAAAGAGAGGATGTTCCAAGTAACCTTCGGTCTCTATTTTTTATGATAGGATTGCGCTAGGTAGAGAACTGCACTTTATAGCAGTACTGATGGCCGAGCTGTCTGAGGCTATGGCTTCTGAATATTCGTCCGAGTTGAGCTAAGGCCGTCTAGAAAATACATTTATCGTAAAAAAAAAAAAAAAAAGTTGCACCCAGAAGGAAGCAACCGACAGGAATGAAACTTAATGGGTACGTTTGACATCGTGAGACGTACAAATGATTTAAGTATCACGCCCGGCCGCGCATGTAACGCAAGCAAGGAGGGGTCGTAGCGCTGTGCATGACCGGCTATATATGGTCGTCCCGTTGCGCTTGCTTGACATTCTGACTTGTGTTGTTGTGTTGCTTGCATCCTTTGCAAATGAAATATGCCTCAGAGAAAAGTTAAGAAGCAATTCGAGCAGTTGGTGTTGGCAGCAGTAGATAGAACAAGGCATGCAGCAGGAAGGATCTGGGAGACCTAGATGAACCACGGAGAGAGAGAGGACCGTCGGGTTGTCCGACATGCGCGGAGTGGCCCAACATCCGCGATTGCGGATATTTAGCGAACAGTGGTGCCCTCTATGCATCATCCGATTAGTGCCAGCATAATTGGCTAACAGCTGCACGACGGAGGACTACATGCACGCAGACCGTTACGACGACTGCCCTTAACACCATTGCATCGTCGCCAAAGACTGCAATTGTGTCGTGCCAGACTGTCATGGAGCCACTCAAAATGGCAGCGGGTGATCTTCAGTGAAGAGTCCTGCTTTTGTCTTGGAGAAGACGACCAACGAATCCGTGGGTGGAGGCACCGTGGTCAACGCCAAGATGGACGGTTTGTTGTCGAGCGTCACACGCCCAGAAGGCCTGGTGTCATGGTGTGGGGTGCAACTGCGTACGATGCCAGATCCCCGTTGGTGTTCATTACAGGCACTTTGACAGCCCAACGTTACGTTAATGAGGTCCTGCAACCAGTGGTGCCTAACTTTTCTGAACGCTTACTTCGGTGCGATTTTCCAACAGGACAACAATCGTCCGCGTACTGCTGCTGTCTCGAGAGCTTGCCTTTAAGGCACTGACACTCTGCCATGGCCAGCCCCATCGCCAGACCTATCGCCGATTGAAAATGTGTGGGATGCTATTTGGATGGGCTATCCACACACCACCCCTACTGCACAATCTGCAGGAACTGCGTGAAAAGATTCAAGCAA
Source organism: Macrothele yani (assembly GCA_039090855.1). Taxonomy (NCBI): domain Eukaryota; kingdom Metazoa; phylum Arthropoda; class Arachnida; order Araneae; family Macrothelidae; genus Macrothele; species Macrothele yani. The sequence goes on along the minus strand of CM076990.1, from coordinate 17,930,599 downwards.
GCTGCATGGGATGGCATATCGTAGGACACAATTAGGAGCCTGTACTACTCCATGCCGAGACGTCTGGCATGCTGTGTGAGCAAACATGGAACTACCGTCATTGGACAGTGAAAGAGTGGGAAAAGGTTGCCTTCTCCGACGAATCGAGATTTTTACTCCACAGAAGTGATGGACGGTGGCGGATACGGCGTCATACACACGAGAACCAACACCCGGATACGCTTGTCGGTCAAGTATACAGGCCGGCTGTGGCAGTATGCATGTCTGGATGATGTTTTCCTGGTATGACCTGGGACCGCTAGTTCCACTGGATGGGTCCCTGAACGTCAATAACTTACCTGTCCATCCACGCTGACCACATACATCCCTTTGTGTTGGACGCTTACCCTGGTGATGGTGTATAACAACAGGACAATGCGTCCTGCCATGTCGCTAAGGAGTTGCGAGATTGGTTCCAGGAACACGACAGCGATGTTTCCGTTCTCCCTTGGCCGGCGAAATCGTCCGACCTCAATCCCATTGAGAACTTGTGGGGCTATTTGGATCGACAGGTTCGACGTGCTGACCTACAACCACGTACTCTCTGGGCATCCGTGATCTGCTGCAGCCCGAATGGGTACGTGTGCCTCGAGCAAAATTCCTGACCCTCATTGCGTCCATGACACGCCGTCTAGCCGCTGTCATCCGGGCTGGGATGATGTGAAAACAGTTAGAAAAAAAGAATTGGAAAAAATGCCAGTGGTGCACAGAAATATGGGAACTGCTGAATTTTTAAAAAAGTAAATGTGGGAAAAATCAGAAATGGGCAATGGGATGCCATTTTGAAGTGAAAGGCAAGGAAAGGAGGGGATGGCCATCTTGGTGACCAGTTCACAAGGTCAGGACGAGCCCAGGAATTCTCAGAACTTTGAGCGTGGAATTCTTTGAGAGAGCAAAGCTATAGCGAGGGGGAGGAACTGGCGGATGTAACCGTGAGAACTTAGGACGCGGAGAGTGAAGGATGACCAGCTAGGGGGGTCGAATGCATCGTCGTGATTAGCTGAGCACTCGCTGGGGCTCAGAACTTTGGAAGGACTCGGGAAGTTAGTTTTCTTGGCGGGCTCTCTTCTTGTGTAGCTTCAACAGGAGTAAGACGTCAGGTCATCGCGTGGGATGATTTTGAAATAAGAAAAGCGCTTGGCTGCGTTCGAGTTAGCTAGGTGTAGATTTAGATTAACTAAGGTTAGTCATAAATATCTATATTTTGTTCCAAGGGATTAGGCTGCAGTCTTGATCCATTATACCTGAGATCGGACAATCTCACGTCTAGTGTCAGAAGTGCTGCATAATTGTCTGCATGAGATGGAACGTGATTATAAGTACCATGTGTGCTGAATACTGTTACCTTATGCACTCAAACAAGAACTGAATTTAACGTCACTGAACTCTTGTGAAATTGAAAGGTGCTATCAAGGAAGCACCATATGTCTATCTGTTCAGCTCAAACTCTGTTGTCAACTCAAGCTCTGTGTGGCTTATCATTTATCTATATTGCAAGGTGTAAAACCAAAAACCAACCTTCATTCTACCCTAAGTGGGGAATAATAAAGTTCGTTGTTATTTGTTAAATATCTTCAGCTCATTTCAACACCAGCTTGGAAGTCTTCAACCCCACCTCTCTCTCTAATAAAGTGGATCTACATAAGGCGTCTAGACCCTGCCCCAATCTAGACTGATGGCAGCGAGAAAAAGTAAGTGCACCTTGACGGTAAGAGTATCGCAGTGAATAAAAATGCAATAACATTCACCATGCAATACCTCCCACTATCCCACGCCATATAAAAAAACTGATAAATACAACAACGGTTGTGACACGGGCCAAGGGTGGTTAATCCCATTATTAGGTAGGTGGTCATATTATTCTGATAAGACTGTGTACACGACCCATCTCAAAGACATCAGCGATGGGAATAAGTGCACATTCCTTCTCACGGACTCCACGATTCGATTCCACTATAGAAATGGGATTTACGATTTGATTCCAATTAGAAATACGGACTCTACGACTCGATTTCCAATTAGAAATACGATTTAAATTTTTCTGGTTTCAGTAGGTATGCCTAGCGCTAGCGTTCGGAATGAAAATTTTCTGTTCGGCACTTTCTCAAAGAACGAGCACACTGACAAAAAGCTGGCCTCTGATCATTCACCGGAACGGGGTCCGGGTTCGAATCCCGGTGAGGCATGGATGTTGTGTTTGTCTTTCGGCACTGGTTCTCTCCCTTCCCTGGAACTAGTGACCCTAAATTAGGGACGGGCGACTGCTTATAGCCCAATGAGTTGCTCACGGTGGTCGTTAAACCTTCAATCAAAAAAAAAAAAAAACTGACGAAAAGCAGCCAAGGAAACTGACAACCGTACATCAAATTGTATGACTTACGAATGGGAGGGAAAACGGGAAGGGGTGAAAAAAAACACCCCAAAAACCGCTCTAGAAACAAGACTGAAAAGAAAGCACTGCAGTGGAGAATATCTTCACAGATTTTTGTTTATAGCCTAATCTTGTTGCGTACTTCGGCTTTGTAATTCACACTAACTCTCTCTCTCTCTCTCTCTCTCTCTCTCTCTCACACACACACACACCAAAGTCCAACCACGGGGGACATTCCCTGTTCCCAATTACTAATGATACCAAATAATACTAAAGAATAGAATGGATCTCTCTCTCTCTCTCTCTCTCTCTCTCTCTCTCACACACACACACACACACACATTGCTCTTCATGATCAGACAAAATATCTTCTCACTTCTGCTTCGAGCTTTTCTTATTTCTGAACCTCTAGCATTTTTTACTATATATATTTTTTTTACATGAGTATATTAATAATTATAAACTTGGCCATTTAATAAGAAAAAATCTTATTTAAGACGGCGATCGCGCCCGCTGGATCCGCTACTATCTGGTTCCCTCCCTTCCCTGGAACTAGTGGCCCCAAATTACTGATGGATGATTGTGTTATTCACGGTGGTTGTTAAACCCCCAAACAAATACAAAAAGAGTCCACGCTACGACGTGTTGCTGCTATTGTGAGAGTGGCAGGTGGGCCCATACCTTGTTAGATATGCATAAGAATTTGTCCTTTCAGTGTAGTTCCATATGTAAGTAAATATACCTTGATGTCTCCATGGTCTCCATATTACATCTAGATTTTCCATGGCAAGTGGATTACACCGACCATGGCCGTTAAAGCTAGTAAATGCTAAACGAATTTTTCTGAGAGGATCTCCCAAAAGACGATACGGTCGAATTAAAGATACACGCTTACGTTAGAAAAAAGCTGAAAATTGGATGCGGTGGGAAAACAAAAATTGGTAGTAATTACTGCAATCGGATTGTGAAGAGTTGGAAATGGGTCAAAAATTTCGGACCCGACCCGGAAGTCCCATTACTGGACTCGACCCGATCCGGACCCGTAACTGACCCAGCCAAATCTGCTTTGAACTATAAATTCGAAACTCAATTTATATATATGCACTGAAGAGCAACTGAATTAGAGACAGCTGGCGTTATGCAAATATGGCCATGTGGGCGGCCCGGTAAACGGAAACGACATGACGTATGCAGCGATCCGACAATGTAAGGAGAGATGCGTCGGGAATCAGTAACAGTCGGACGCAGTATGGGTAAGACGAAGGATCTAAGCGCATTTGATCGTGGGCAAATTGTCGGGGCCCGACGAATGGGTCACTCCATCTCGGAAGTCGTGCAGGCACTGGGATTTTTACGAGCCACTGTGTCACGGGTGCACCGTGAATACATCGAATCCGGTAAAACCATCCCTGCAAGGGCCAACTGTAGTGAACAACAGCGTGTGGATGAGCGGGGTCATCGTCGGCTAGCTCACATTGTAACAGCAGATAGATGGGCCACAGTGCAAGAAATCATTTGGCAATTTAACGCTGGTGCACAAAAACGTGTAAGCAGCCACACCATCCAGAACCATCTCCTCGCTATGGGGTACAGAAGCGATCGTCTCACGAGGGTACCGCTGCTGACCGCACATCGCAGGGTGCAAAGATTAGCATGGGCGCGGGAACATCGCCACTGGACCCTAGACATGTGGGAAAATGTTGCCTGGACTGATGAGTCGAGATTCACGTTGGTACTTGCAGATGGTAGGATACGAGTACGGAGCAAACCACATGAAGCGATGGATCCTTCTTGCCAGCAAGGTACTCTTCAAGCTGGTGAAGGTGGCATTCTCGTCTGGGGACTGTTTACGTGGACTGAAATGGGACCCCTGGTACGTGTGACATCATCCCTCACAGGTCAACGTTACCAGGATATCCTGGACTATCATTTGCTCTCGTTTGTGCGTCTTCAACATCCCACTGGGGACCTCATCCTGCAACAAGACAATGCACCGTGCCATCGCTCCCGAACGGTTGGATGAACACTCCACCGACGTGACCTCACTTCCTTAGCCAGCTAGGTCACCTGACCTCAATCCCATCGAGCACATCTGGGATGCCATCGAGAGAGATGTTCGAGGCTCTGACCCCCTCAATCAAATCTTCGTGAACTGTGAGAGCATGTTCAGGGGTCGTGGATCCGTATGGCTTTCCAACGCTTCTGGTGTCTTGTCGAGTCCATGCAGAGACGAATCGCCGCAGTCATCAGGGCGAAAGGTGGTGCTACACGTTACTAGACAGGTATCTCTAATTCAATTGCTCTTAAATGTATATACAGTAAATGTATATATATATATATATATATATATATATATATATATATATATATATATATATATATATATATATTCATCCCAATAACTGCTTGATATTTAATAACTGAAATCTTTTTTTAATAATAAAATTTGGTTGCACTATTTTGTAATGGCTGACTATGACCGTGACCATGGAGTATATTACAAATGGGAATCATTATTTACGATTACACAAATGCATTTTTTTTAATGTACTTAGATTGTTCACGCTTTCCACACTTTGATGGGGGTGCTCATACTTTCATATGGTCCGTTAGATTTTTGGTTCCATAATCTTTTATTACACCGTTATACACTTTCCACATTTTGAACAACAAGCAAGATCAAACAGAGAATTATTCACCGGTTCCTTAATGACACGAAACAATTTCCAGCATTCACTCTTCCCCTTGTGGTTTTCAACAAGCACGTATTTGTTGGCTTCCACACCTTTCTCAACCTCCTTAATATTAAATCCATCCATACTAACAAATAAGGAGTTAATTTCGACATGACATGTCATGGGAACGGGATGTTAGCACATCAATCGAAAACCTCTGAATTCTCAATGTAAAAGATGCGATGTGAAAAGTAACTCTTAGTCATACAGTGAACTTCGCGCGGAGAGAGTGAATCAGCTGAGAAGCAGGCGAATGGCGTTCGCCTGTACCTTGCTCTGGACAATTGCAATGTAAAAGAACGCAAAGGAAGTATCTTTTTACGATATGGTGTCGGTGTGTCGAACGTCGATCGGTGGAAATCTTCGTTGCTTTAAGAAAGAGACGACAATATTTTTCCATGGCAAATCATTATTCACTCTGTGGGCACCAAGATCGACTACAGAATTCCACAACGCACATTTTTCTTTGGAATATATTTTTCTCTTTTCAAAAATAAAACTGGAGTAAAATCGGGCCGAAATTGGGTCAGGAACACTTTGACCCGACCCGTTGGCCCGTGACCCGTTTCCATCTCTGGTTGTGACGTATACCTCTAATTTAACCTTGCTTTTGAGTTTCTGTCTGTTATGTAAATCTTGTATCTCGCGGCTTAAGATTTTTTTACTGAACGACACATCACTTCCCCGAACAACTCGTACATTTTGACAAAGCTGACAGCGAGTCAAATGTAAAAAAAAAGAAACTAAGAAGAGAGTGTTGGGAGCTAAAAAATTTGTTGTAGGTATATTATATGTAGGGAGAAGAATAACGTATTATGGTAGATACATGGTGGAGATTTCGAAGTCTGCGAAAAACGTGAACTTGCTGTTAAATGTCATCTGTTGAATTACGACTTGATGGTTGTCAACTAAAGGGCTATTGGTGACTGTAAATTCGTTACTACTTCGTGTAAAATAAAAGCCATTACAAGTTTTCTAAGCGCTGATACGTAAGTGCTGATTTTTTTGTAAATGCTGATTCTGGCCGTTTATTTCAATTTAGTATATTCTCTACAGAGAGGACAGGAATCATGTGATACTTGGTTTTCGGAAAACGCGACGCATTCACCGTTCTCGCTAGTGAACAAACTCACCGTTCGACAGGTACATAATTCGAGGTTTTCTATTTCTGCAAGAAATCCGATTCCCCCCCCTTCCCCCGCCAATCTAATAGCCCAATTCCGCATGGGTTTTTTTTTTTTTTTTTGTTCCGTGGCTTTTGTCAACACCAAGGCAGCTATCACCGAAAAGGATCTGTTAGTGACAATAATATCCAGCATAATCATGCGATTATGGACAGCAGAGTACTAGAACGTCAAATATTTCGAGATTCGTGTACGAAGAGAGCTGTGAAGATGTTGCTCTGCAGCTAACTGAGCTCGTAAGAAAGGAGTCGGGATCGTTACAGAACGATGAATTTACTTTGAGTGATATTTCAGCACTCAGAAAGGCCATGTATAGAGGAACAGAGGAAAATTCTTCCAAAGGATAGAAGAGAAGTTTTAGCTTCTGTGAATACTATAGGAACTTTTACAAAAAAAAAAAAACGAAAAATTTAGTTTTGTAGATGAAAAGGGTGAAATCATTGCTATTACGTGTAAATCCAATTTGTTCTTTTAATACAAAGTTGCGATGACTATTTGGCAGACGGCACGTTCACTTATTGCCCTAAGCACTTTGTCCAGCAGTATACAGTACTTGGCCATAGCAAGGGTTACTATGGAACACTGGTGACATTTTTTCTTCCATCTAAAAGCAAAGACTGCTATATCAGAATGTGGAACTTTCTAAAAACCATATGCATCAATGAAGTTAACATACCTTTGAATCCTTCAATCTTACATAAACAAAGACATCGTTCTTTCCACGTTTTAGCAACACATAGCAACCGAAAGTTGTTATTCGGTCACCGTTGGGGATCCGAATCCCAGATCTCACGATATCTAGCCGAGCGCTTTTAGCCTTACACCACGGTGGCCAACAAACCACGGCGCTATGTGTGTTTTTCTGTCAGCTTCTGACATCATAAATCCGTAAGATGGGCTCAGCTACTCAGACGTCTCCATCTGGTGGGCATTAACGGCACTGGCTGTATATTAATTATAGCAGATAAATCCAAAGGGTGAGATCCAAAGTGAAAATACAAAGCCATCGCCCTTTCCACGTTTTAGCAACACATAGCAACCGAAAAATTGTTATTTAGTACCTGAGCCCATCTTACGGATTTATGATGTCAGAAACTGACAGAAAAACACACATAGCGCCGTGGATTGTTGACCACCGTGGTGTAAGGCTAACGCGCTCGGCCAGATATCGAGAGTTCTGGGATTCGGATCCCCAGCGGTGACCGAATAACAATTTTTCGGTTGCTATGTGTTCATAAAACGTGGAAAGAGCGATGTCTTTGTTTATTCACTGAAGCCAGTATTTGGAGGACTTTCACTTCAATCTTACTTTTAGGTTTTGAAGCTGCAGCTCACCGTACAGCCATATCGGTATTTCCTTATATCCGGCTGTAAAACCCGTGCGGAATTGCTCCGTAAAACTCATGTGGAATTGGGCCATCAGTTGTTGTTTTTTTAATTTGGAGGAGGGGGGGTAAAAATTGGTATTATTGCGGAAATCAGCGAAATCCACATAGGTAAAAGGATGTCACTGCATTCAGGTGGACTGTAATTCGATCTCAGTATGGATAATCGTCGTGAGTTAAAAAAGCCTGAAGAAAAAATTATAGTGGGTACCCGACGCATGGGTCACTCACTCTATTACAAGAATTGTAGTATAACCGTTCAATAGTATCAAGGACGTATCGAAAATACCCCATTTCCAGAATAACATCGCATCGTAACAGCGCTGTGGGAGGAGAAAGGTGGTGGATGAACGTGGCCGTCGACGTCTGTATCGCACAGTTGCAACCTACTGGAGGAGATCGACAATGACACAAATCACCGCCAACTTCAACGACGGGGCAGAACCACCGTTAGCAGCCGCAGGGCACCTTGGTTTAATCCTCCCCCTACACTAGATATAAAACATACACTACACTTACAACAGTAGCGTATCTTGGGTCCGAGACCTGGGCTATCTCACCTCCACCCCCCACCCCCACCCCCAGTACTCTTTTTTTTTAAATTGCGAAGTTTAATTTTTAATTGTTAAGTAATATAAGTAACTTTTTTTCTAAATTTTAGGTACATGCCATTGCCAACATGATACCAAATAATTATGCAGATTAGGATTTGAACACTTATTTGTACATGAACTCCATTCTTCTCCTTTTGTGTGAAATTGAGTGCTACGTTTTCATAAAATGTTTCTTCAGAGTACTTTTTCATATTTAAAAAGAATGTTTTTCTCTATTGACAAAACAGCCAAGTTTTTCGAATGTGCATGTCCTTGTGTGGCTCTAAGATATATCTTGATTCCTTCTAATGCAGAAAAACTTCTTTCGGCAGTTGCAGTTGTTGATGGAAAGTTTAAAATGAGGTCTGCTAATTTGTACACCTCACTAAACACTATGTTCAATTTATTCAACTTTATGTAACAAGTAATGTCTCTTACTGATTTGGTTTGTATTCATCAAGGGAACAACACCATCAGTTCATTTTTTAGTCAAGCTGTATCAAAAGTTGAAGCATAGAGTTTTTTAAGTTCTGACAGTAGATGTTCAGGGAAGCTTTCACAAAATTCATCAAAACAGTTCGAATCCAACAAAGCGACGAATTTAAGATATAATATATCTGATTTTAATTCATTGACACTTCACAAAAACTGAAACAACTCTCACCAAACACTCTTATGGGCGGGAGTATGCGAGTGACTGAGATAGTCTGTCTTCTTTTTTCGGAGCGAACCCGTTTCCCAAAGCAATGGACCAATCCCCTCTACCAGCTGATTCGGGTTGTCATGGAAACGCTAGCAAGCGATGGTACGGAAAGTTTTCGCATCAGAACTGCGAAGACTCTGGAAGAGCTGCTTGCGTTATGCCGTTGGTTTTCGCTCGCCAGACTGAGTCAAAGAAGCGAATCCGCACAAGTTTGTTTGGGTTTTTTTTTTTTTTTTTTTCGCAGCGAAAGCATCGACATATTTTAATACCGTTGATAATTGACTTTTATTTGCGCATATTTAATTCAGTTTTATTTGTGGGTTCTCTGGGCTTCGCAGCTAGCCTCTAATATACGCAACTGACATAAAACATAGTTTATTACAGTTATCTTTACAGTTTAATGAAACGTCAAGACGTTTGAAAATTAACCAATAACGAAAGACAGCATTTTAAATTTTTTGAACACTACTGATGTTTTGTAAATGTCTTAAATGATGTAGATAAAACAAGCACATTAGCATACGTACTTCCCTCACAATGACTCCGTCTCTACCTATTATGGGACAGCACTTACATTATTGCATTATAGAACTCACCTTAAAAGAACTGGACTTTTCTTGCTTTTATCTCAGCAAAGGCAGCTATTAAATCATCAAAATTTATTTTGCTTGCTTTATCCTGTTCAATTAACAAAGACATCAATCTTTCTTTTCACGCTTGAAGCTGATTAAATAAGATTTAATCAGCTTCAAGCGTGAAAAGCTTCTTTCTCCGCTTGCCACCGCTACTGAGATAATAAGTAGGCGATGAAGGCATTAGGGAAAGGATTCTGAATTTTATTCGTGTATCTTAAAGCACCGGCTGCAGTTTAACATCAGACGGAAGTAACTCACGTAGCACAACTTTTTCGATAACTATCAGTGCACGGTGCAAGTTGAAAGATATGGCTTCAGTACTAATGTTTCGCTAGACATAATATTGTAATTTGCTGCCGATATTTGGGTAAATATAAATTCAGCAATCGATAGTTAAAAAGAAAAGGAATAATTAAACGCGACTGAGTTTAAAAAATAAAATTAGAATAATTGAAAATAAGAAATTCGCTCCCCTTGCTCTTTCTCTCTTCTTCTCTCATTTTCTTTCTTAGGGTATGATTGCGGGACCCTGTGCGACCGCACGTGTCACACACCCCTCAGGGCGGCTCTGCGACGAGTGGTACCAGAAACGAGTACATTAAGACCATCAGGCGATCGTCAGCTACGATAGGTTACGGGAGCCACCGATCCACTCGAGTCCTATTGCTAACGCCCCATCACCGGACTGTACGCCTCAACTTGGCTTTGAAAGAGCATCGGCACAGGGCGTCACAGGGTCGGGTCTCTTGGTCCCACGAATCCCGTTCCCAATTATTTCGCGCAGACGAGAGGAGAGGGTGCGGATCTGGAGAAAACCGCATGAAGCGATGGACCCGGCATGTCGACAAAGAACTGTTCAGGCTGGTGAAGGTTCGGTTACGGTTTGGTGCGTGTTGAACTTTACCAGCCTGAACAGTTCCTTGTTTATCAGCCTGAACAGTTCCTTGTTGACCCGGCATGTCGACAAGAAACTGTTCAGGCTGGTGAAGGTTCGGTTACGGTTTGGTAGGGTTGAACTGTTCAACTGGTACACGTTGGGAACTCTGGTACGTCTAGATCAGTGTTTCCCAACCCGGGCGGCACCCCCACCCCACCCCCAACGGGGCGTTTGTGAATTTTAGAGTGGCTGTAAATTGCAAGTGTCGATTGGAGAGGGCGCTTAGCTTTTTTGAATGTTGACAATAAAGGCAACGAAACGCTTTAACAAAAGACTACCCAATACTGAACAGGACATGGGCCGCCCTGATGGCGCAGTGGTCTAAGCGATGGCCTCTGATCATTCGTCCGAACGGGGTCCGGGTTCGAATCCCGGTTTGTCTTACGGCACTGGCTCTCTCCCTTCCCTGGAACCAGTGACTCTAAATTAGGGAGGGGGCAACTGCTTATAGCCCATTGAGTTGCTCACGGTGGTCGTTAAACCTCCAATCAAAAAAAAAAAAAAAAAAAAAAAACAGGACATGGCTAGTTTGGTGGAATCTCATCAAGCTCAAGGCAGCCGTTGATCAGAAGTGTGGAAAAATTTGGGACTTTTGACAGGCGATAAAATTGTATTTTTTGTTGTACTTTTTTTTTAATGCAATTGCATGGCTTGATTTCTATTTTTTTCCCCCGGGTTCTTATATTTTTTACTAGAAAGTCTTGAAGGAAATTAATCAAAATGTGTAAAATTTACTTATACATATTCATAATAATTATTTAGTTTGAAATAATTAAATATGAATGTACAATGTAACATGAATTTAAGGTTATTATCGCTGCTTACAGCATGCTTATTACATTTGACTTTGGCGGGGCAGCGGTAGCCAGCATCCAATTCTCAGAAGTGGGCCCTAGACTAAAAAAGGTTAGGAAACACTAGTCTAGATGCATCCCTGAACTGTCAACGCTACGTGTCCATCCTTACAGACCATCTGCATCCGTCCATGGTCATCATGGACCCACAGGACAATGGACTCTTCCAGCAGGACAATGCGCTTCCCCACAGAGCCGTGGTGACTAGAACACAGTTAGAATGGCATTCCGCAGAAGTTCCCACCCTGGAATGGCCTCCTCCTCACCGGATGTGAACCCTGTCGAAAATCTTTGGGATGCAGTGGAGAAGTCAGTTCGAGCTTTCGATCTTTCGCCCAGGAATGAGAACAGCAAACATGGGTGGAGATATTGTGAAACGCTTTCGTGAACTAGTGGACCCAATGCCTTGTCGTATGACTGCCCTTATCTGGGCAAAAGGTGGGCCTATCCGTAACTAGGCAGGTATCCCAAGATTTCTGTCCACTCGGTGTATGTTCAAAAGTTTGACAAAAGGCACTAATTAATCAAAAACGTCAAACTCCGTTAACATACTTCCACAATTAAATCGCAAAGCTGCGTGAGTTGGCGTAGCTCTCTCTGAGCAAACCTCTGTGTGGGGAATTCCCGGCGGCCGACCTGAAAAGGTTACTTCCTGATTCGCCTATTCTTGTTTGGCCTATTCCCGCTACGTCGAAAGTTAATGGGTTCCGCCATTTTAGGCGAGGAAAGAATTCTTGATTCGCCTATTCCTGTCTCGCCTAAAACTTTCACCTGCTAGAGGGGAAAGATTCACCTGGAGCAAACTTCCTTTGTCGCCTATACTTGTTTCGCCTATTCCTTCTACGTCGAAAGTTAATGGAGCGAGAAAATGCTATTACATTATTTCGCTTAAGCTTTGACGAAGTGATTTAAGAAAAAGATACATCTTTACCTCCCGTGGTTCTTTTTAATCCAAACACTAAATCTTTCGTGTGTTAAAAAAAAAGGACAATCTTTCCCGTGAAGAAAAAAAAGCTAGTTTTATCTCTAGGGTTTGAAACTAGTTTTATTTCTTTAATCGAAAAAAAAAGCCAAGCAGAAAACAAAGCAGTGCAAAAAATTTATAATTTTAAAAAGGGAAGAGGGAGGAGTGATGCTGTTACATTATTTCGCATAAGTTTTGACGTGGTGATTTTAAAAAAAAGATACATCTTTACCTCCCGTGATTTTTCTTTTTTTTTCGTAACACTAAATCTTTCGTGCGTTAATGTATAAGACATCAAATGCTGAGTAAAAAGCAAACGAGACCATGACATAATTGTTTACCTCTTCAGTTCAAAGGCCAAGAGTACAGAACTATCTGGGAAAGAAGCTAGTAAAGTTGTGGTTCTACATCTTTAATATTATCTGAGGCTAATGTGCCAGCTGCTTGTCCAGTTCTGGTTCGGAGGGTAGGTGGATAACTAAAATTTCTGTGACACTCGTAACAGAATTCAGGCCACTAAAAGCCGATGTGTGGCAGCCACAGTTTCATTTATGGCGACTTAAATGCTTTTTACCACTTCATGTTGAGTCAAAAGAGCCGCACAGTGTACAAAGGGGAGTCCAACGCTAAAGAATTTTTTCACTATCATTTTTTTTTTTTTAATTGGAGGTTTAACGACCACCGTGAGCAACTCAATGAGCTATAAGCAGTCGCCCGTCCCTAATTTAGGGCCACTGGTTCCAGGGAAGGGAGAGAGCCAGTGCCGTAAGACAAACACAACATCCATGCCTGACCGGGATTCGAACCCGGACCCCTTACGGACTAATGATCAGAGGCCAGCACCTTAGACCACTGCGCCACCGGGGCTTCACTATCATGATGCTAGTAGGTTCTCAGTAACCTGGGGGGAATATAATAATGTAACTGATATACCCTCAGATTTTTACAAATATTATTTCCTATGTGCACGTACCAAATACTGTATTATATGCTTACCTCTTAAAACCTACAAATAAGACCTAAGCTTATGTCCTTTGTAAGCTGCTTAGAATCAACATGTGTCTAATTCTGTCATTTTATTTTTAATAGTTTCATTTTATTTTTTCTAGTCTCATTTTATTTTAAAATTATATTCATATTTAATGTGTCTAACTTAAAATTTATAGCTTCTAGTCTGCAAAAGTGCTCTTTAGCCTAGATGCCTACAGCATTAGGGCATAAAGTGCTGCCTTTTATTTTCATCTGTGGTTTCAAAAATGCACTCCCAGTGTTACGGCTGGAAAATGGTACCGAGTGGAGAGTTCCTCCATATCCTACTTTCGTTTGTAACAATTTTGTTTTCTTATAAACGGATAGGGATCTTTCCAACATGGGGAAATTTTATGACCGGAAATTTCTGCTACTAGGATTTACACATGTAAACATTCAATAGCAATAAAATCAGGCCATTTTCGGAAGTGGCTGATGTCCGGTGGGCTCATGTCGCAGTCGGTCAATGAAGTTGGGCTCGTATCCGGACCCCCTGGTTCTATGGAGTCATCTCTTCGTTTTTGGTCGAAATAAAAATCTATATTTGATTACTGATGTACATCCTGTTTAATTTTTGGAAGAAAATTTTGATACATTACAATATGTTCTTGTCCGTAATGTAAAAAGCATATCGTTTACCATTACAACAAATGTTTCTACGGTTTTGAAATTAAGCAAACAACAAGAGTGAACACAAGGAATCCCATTAAAAATATTATATATGTTAGTTTGCATTTGGGGGGTTAACACTCCCTAAATCTAAACTTTTCCAAACTTTCAAGTGCGTTGTTCGTCGATTGGTTGCGTTGTCTTGTGATTTAAGTTTGAGCTTTTTAGAGCCCATGAAAAAGATTGTACATATATGTTAAGATAGTACAACTATACTAGTTATCCAAATTTATTGGCGTAGATAAAATCAAGGTTTCCAAGCTATCGCACATCAACCAGATGGTTTTCTCAAGGAAGGTAAACTGCAAACTGGATAATAGAACGTTCCAACAATTTGAACGCGGTGACTTGACTTGACAATAAACGACGAGATGCGAACATAATTATTCAATAAAAGCGCGAGGCATCATGTTCGTTTTGCACGCGGAATCCTTGGAGGAAAACAAAAAGCATTCATTATTTGAATAATTGGTCCCAAATTCGTGGTAATTATAGCGAGACGCTATAATTGCAGGTCTCATCGTTGGTAATGATCTCCAATGTTTCGCGAATGGCAGTGGATTTAGGAGTAGAGTAGGCAGCTAATTTCTTTATGTCATCCCACATAGGATCGGCGGACTTGAACTGGGCTTCTCTAGATAGGGCCGTGGTTAATTTGCCGTGCTTTATGTCCCTCTTATGCTCGTTAACTCTAATGCTAAATGAACGCTTGGTCATCCCAATGTAGTATCGCTTGGAGCCATCCGGATATTGTAGAGGGATGGCATAAACACCTGCTTCGTTGGAAAGTGGGAGCTCGTCAGTATTTCGCTTAAGCATAACATATAAAGATGTCGGAGATATTATGCCAACACCGAGGTTGATCTTTCTGAGCGCGTTCTTGAGTTTATAGGAAACATCTGGTACGTAAGGAATAGATCCCAGATAGCGTAGCCGCGGCATAGAAAGATCGGCGTGCCTCTTTTTGTTTCTTTCGATATATCTATGTACCATGTTCGGATCGTATCCTGCCTCAGTGGCCAAATCGATAACGTTTTTTAATTCACTTAGTCTAGAAGGAACATCGGAGGAGATGTCGAATGCTCTTCTGATTCGAGAACGGAAGAAAGCTGTCTTGTAATCAGCGGGGCAGAATGAGCTACGGAGCATCAGGTTGGGAACGGAAGTGGGTTTGTAATTGACTTGTGTACGGAAGCGATTTTCAGGCGATTTACTCAGTAAAACATCCATATAAGGCAATGCATTATTGTGTTCTAACTCCATAGTGAAATTGATCGTAGTGTGCATATCATTGATTTTATCCAGAAAAAGCGGGAGTCTCCTTTCCATGAGGCCATGTGAAAAATACGTCGTCAGCATATCGGAGCCAAGTGGTAGGTCTTGGGGTAATGCTGGTGAATATGTGCTGCTCGATTGGGCGAAGGATGGCTTCCGCAAGAATTGCTGAAAGTGAAGATCCCATTGGAGCGCCATTTGTTTGTTTATATTTTTCCTCGGAAACTATAGTAGCTAGAATTTGAAACTAAGTCCATTAATTTGAAGATGCTGCTGCAAGATTCTTGCGAATAAAGTGCTGAATTATATATAGCCTCTTTTAATGTTTAGATGGCTTCCTGCACGGGGACCGAAGGATAAAGAGAAACCACGTCGAAACTGCCGATAATGTCACGCTGTTGGACAGAGATTTGCTTGATTTTCGTGATGAAATCTTAAGTGGTAGTTATTATAAAGTCCGATTCAGGGAGGTGATTGGCCAGAAATTTGCAGAGTGCCTTCTCTAAATGGTACGTCGGTGCGGATCTCCTCGACACGATGGGTCTCAATGTATTATCGGGCTTGTGGTACTTAAGTCTTCCGAAGAGCTTCGGGATTTGGGGGCCTGGTGGTAATTTGGCGGCTTTCTTGAGATTCTCCGGGATAGCGGTCAACCTAGCAGCTCTTTGTACCTGTGTAATCCAAAAATTTAAAGGGTTCCTTCGTAGTACTATAGATCCAGAAGCGGAGATGAAGTCCTCGAGTTTCTGATTGTAGTCCGCAGCATCCATAATCGCTATCGGACCGGATTTGTCCGTTAGGGTTAATATTATATTACGGTCATTTCTAAGTTTCGAAATCGGTCTCGGAATTTTAAATCTATTGGACAATTGTTTTGGATTGTACAGCGA
This sequence comes from Macrothele yani, assembly GCA_039090855.1. Classification (NCBI taxonomy): domain Eukaryota; kingdom Metazoa; phylum Arthropoda; class Arachnida; order Araneae; family Macrothelidae; genus Macrothele; species Macrothele yani. Next base: position 17,914,336 of record CM076990.1, on the reverse strand, counting down.
TCGGAGTCTAGAGCAACAGAGTTGGCGTAGTTCGTCTTTGGTGTTTTCCGGAGCTCGCGATATAACGCTCTCCAACTCCGAAATGACAATTTTTGGATTCGGTGTCGTTCGGAAGCAGAACTTTGGTCCAAGGGCTATTCTTCCACAAACGGGCGCACTCTTCATTTCTTACAGCTAAGACAGCGGAGCGCTAGAACAGCTCCGCTAGCAATCTACTGTTTTCGATCGGGCAACGCATCTGTTGTTGTTTACATTCGAATGCAAACATAATGGGAATTGACAAAGTGGTTATCTTTGCATTCTATTCTTACTTTTTTTATTCATCATGATGACTAACGTTGGTTTCTTCAAAAAATTATTTCATGTACTAAATGAAAACAATAACTAAGATCATGAAAGAAATACGGGATTACGCCATATAATACAAATTTTGAAGATGACAATCCGATTTTTGGCGTAAATGTGACAAGGACGGTAAGTCAAATAATATCCGAAAACTTGAAAATTTTCATCGTCCTGGAGCGGGACTCGAACCCGCGTCTCCCAGAAAACGCCCGGGTATGCTAACCACTACACCACCCAGAACGAATGATGGTTATATTCAAATTGATCGGAAACTTGAAACTTGGTCGTTCTGGGTGGTGTAGTGGTTAGCATACCCGGGCGTTTTCTGGGAGACGCGGATTCGAGTCCCGCTCCAGGACGATGAAAATTTTCAAGTTTTCGGATATTATTTGACTTACCATCCTTGTCACATTTACGCCAAAAATCGGATTGTCATTGTAAGGGTCGCCCGCAATCAAACTGTCAATTATGAATTTATGTACTTTTAATATTGTGATGAACACGTGCGGACGGACGTTTCATTCCGCCATTTTGTTGTTTCAGATAAGAACTGATATTCTTCACCACCCACGTGGTACGACTTTAATCCTATGGGGGATTAAGAGAGAGGTGCATGAACACCTGGGGCATCTGACCTTGAAGAGTCAGCTGCTCGAGTGCTTCTGTTAAGCAAGTTGTCATACTGCTTTTGTATACGTGCAAGGTTGTAATCTCCTGCGGGTATCCGACGACATTCCTGAGTACAGGTATTTTACGTGCTGACCGGGGAAACCAGTGTTTCTTGCGCATGCGTGATAGAGGACAGAAAGGGCGAGGAGGATTAAGTGAGACAGTTGAGCTTCGGTCGTCAAGGAGAGAGGGTCCTGGTTTGGACACCAGTTTCTGGCGGAAGGACTGCGGTTATCGCAGACGTGCAGCGTGGTGAACGGGAAGGAGGATTCCTTCGTCCACCGGGTATCGCGGAAAGAATTGTGGAAAGGTAGCACGTGGTCAGCACGGGAACCTGAGCGGAGAATCATCGGAAACCCGTGAAGCAAATGTTATCGGAATAATAAAGTCTTGTTGTTGTTTTTATATCCGTGTACTGGACTGTGTTTGTCGAGGTAATTATTCTTCTACACAAGGACGCCTTCAGCCGCCTTGATAGCCAGATTGTATAGTAAAGGCGAGGCGGTAGCTCGCTATACGGCGGGAAAGAAAAAGTATTATCTAAGAATTGATATGTCTGGCCCTACAGCCAGATAAAGTGGCGTAGTCTGCAGGATCAGCCTGAAAGCGAGCTCATGAATGACGTGAATGACGACACGTGTGAAGAAGGAACAACGGACTTTTTGTGAAAATTCCTGTGACAGAACTCTGACGACGTGCCGACCGGAAGAAAGAGACACCAGCGTGCTAGCCGAGATAAGGTATCCATCGTGTTGACAAAGACAGTGTGCACCTCAGCGTACGGAAATCCCAAGCCGGACGAGGACTTACAAACAAGACAACAGAAGAAGCAGAAGGGGGGCCTGAGTGCTCCGGTAACGTACCACATTTTTTTTTCTGAGATTATTTCTGTGTCTTTGCCTGTGCATTTGGTATAATTTAGGGTTAAGAGTAGAAGTTCTCATCATGGTACTAGAAATGAAAGGGAAAGCTAATAATTAGATATTCTCAGAGTAAAGCATTGTAAAGTAAAATTTTGTAACAGTTAATTTTATGTCAGTTGCTAGAGAATGCGAAGTGTCAAAATATTTTCATTAAGTAATAAGTGTTTAGATAAGTCGAGATTTCATGTTTGCGATTTAAGAAATTTGAAGCTAGAATAGCGTATTGATTTTTTTTTTTTACGTGTAGCGAAAGAGGCAGAAGGAATATAAGTATTCTGAGTAAAACAGGATAATAGATGTTCGGGTAATGCATGAAGGTAGAGATAGGTTAGAAACAAAACAAGAAGCAGATTAACCTTCGATGATTTAATGCGGAAGTTTGCATGATTTCTTTTCTTATTTCTTTGCATGAGTGTATTTTTTGAATGTGTATTGTAGTGTATTATCATGACTGAGCTTTTGGAAGGGAAAGTTGAGGATAATTTAGACGTGGACAACGAAGATAATAGTATTCTTAGCGATTCAGAATTAGATTCTAGTAAAGAAGTAAGCATTAATATGGAAGACAAGAAAAATAATCCAGCTAGAATGGAATGGGAACTTAAATTTAAAATGCTTGAGATAGAAGAGAGAAAGGCTGAGAGGGAACAAAGAATGCTAGAATTACAATTAGCGGATAGGAAAGAAGAAAGGGAATTTGAGTTAAGAAAATTAGAATTAATTAATCAGAAAGAGAAGGAGTCTATTAAAAGTAAAAATGAGGGTAAGTTGGCCGACTACATGAGAATCTTAGAAAGAACTTTACCCAGAAGTCCCAGTAAGCCGGAAGAAATTCTGGACTTCTTTGATTCGTTAGAAAGAGCATTTGTATTACACTCAGTACCGGAAGAAATGAAAGGTCGTTTGGTGATAGCCTTATTCAATTCAGAATGTGTGAACCACTTATTTCGTCGTTTGACTATAGAGCAGTACGATAAGTACGAAATAGTTAAGGAGGCAATTTTGATGGAATGCCATTTGACTCCGGATATTTATTTGAAACAATTTGAGAATATTAGTAAGAACAAAGGGGAAAGCTACTTGCAGTTAGCGGGACGTATTAAGAGGACCCTAACATACTACATCAACAGTAGTGAAGTGAAAGAATTCGATCAGTTGGTCAATTTGTTGGTATGCGACAAATTCAAAACTTTGTTGTCCCCAGAACTGAAGACCTACATTCTTCAAAGAGGTTCCGTAGGGAAGTTAGTTCCTTCGACAGAATTAGCAGAACTTTGTGATTTATACGAAAGTCACGTGGGAGCTATGGGAATAGAAGAAGAAAGATACAAACCCAGTCATACCTCGGGAACGTATTTCAAAGGAGGTCAATCAGAAGCCGGGAAGAAGGGAAGTTTTCCGACAGGCGGAAACCAATGGAAAGGAAAGTTTTCCGGGACAGATCAGAGCATCGGGCATAAGCCAGGTTACTCAGCGGCGAGGCCTATCGTAGGAAATTCCAGTTTGGATAAGGGAATTATATGCTTTACATGTGGAGTAGTGGGGCACCGTAAAGCAAACTGTAACCAGAAGGCATCCCAGAGTACTCCCAGCTCTTACTCTCAGAATTGGAGGAAAGACCCCCAAATAAGGTAAACAGAGTAGCGATGGGACAAAAGGGAGCCGAAGATGTTTCAGAGAGAAGGGTAGAGGTCAGCAATGATAAAAGAATGACGGCTAAGGTAGATAGAGTTTTAGGCCAGGAAGGAAGTCAGAACGAGGTAATAGAAATTCCGGTAGGAGAAGTGAAGAGGGTTAAGTCGGAATGCGGAAAGAGCACCGAAATCCTTATTGACTCAGGCGCGGAGGTGAGTTGTGTAAGAGGAGGGTTACTTGGCGAAGAGCTGTTGGAACCAAAGGGTAGGATAATTTTAAGAGGCTTCGATGGTAGTAAGGGAGAGTTTGCAATTAAACAATTGAATCTCCGATTAGATGAAGAGTGTTTAGAAACAGGAGAAGCGCCAGAAAGTTTTTGTGAAGTGATGTGTGCAATTGTTCCTAATCTGGTAAACAGGGTAATTATAGCAGCGGAGGATTACCAGTGCATGAAATGTTTAAGGGAAGCTACTCCGATGTGGGCAACCTCGTGTGAAAAGGCGTTAGAGTTAGGGAATAGGCCGGATGTGCATCCAGAAACTGAGACTGGCGAAGCGCTAGTCGAAGAAGAGAATATTCTAGGAATGGAAAGCCCGGCGATCACAGATATTTCAGCGGAGGAGGAGCAAGCGCTCTTGGTAGGTAAAGCGTGGCTTGAAGAGCAAAATAGCCCCAGCATTTTAGCGCTCAGTGCTAAAGGCGGCGAGGAAAATCAGCGAGAGCAACAGCAGGCCGACCAATCAGGAGAGGCAACGACAGCTAGCGAGGGAACAGGAGATAGTGTTACTGATTTGGATACGAGTGAAGCTCAGGAGAGTTCAGACAGACGCTTGTTTACAGAGCAACAAAAGAGGTGTGTGACGTTAGCAGCCGCTAGGAATGAGGCGGAAAATGGGAGAGGTGGATATCTCTATACGGATGGAATGTTGTATCATCGGGAGCAAGTGTTGGGACAGGTTACGTTACAGTTGGTAGAACCTGAGGAAATCAGGATAGATAGGGAAAGGATAACTCGGGAGCAACTTAGGGAGTTACAGGAGCTGGTGAACAGCTCGAAGAAGTTCTTTTCGGGAGAAGTGGGAGAGACGTCAGTTCGGAAGCACACAATTTCACTCCAGCCGGAAAGCGTACTTCGTACCCAGCACAGGTACAAGGTGCCACAATCGATGCAGAGAGCAGTGGAGAGCCAGATCCAGGAGTTGTGGGAACGTGGGATGATTGAAGAAGCAAAAGAAGAGTATAGTCATCCGGTAGTGTGCGTGGCTAAGAAAATTGGAGAGGTTCGGATGTGTGTAGATTGCAGAATGCTAAATTCTCACACTGTTCCGGACGCATTTCCGATGTCTCATATCCCAGATTTGTTAGCGAAGGTGGGGGCAGCCGGGTATATTACTACGCTTGATATGTTAAAGGGGTACTATCAAATCCCAATGGACCCCGACAGTAGAAAGTATACCACTTTTGCAACGCATAAGGGGCTCTATCAATGGAAAGTAATGCCCTTTGGGTTATCAGGAGCGGCGGCTACTTTTCAGAGAGCCATGAATAAGGTTTTGACCCCGCACCAAGACTATGCGATAGCGTACCTGGACGACGTGGCTATTTTTTCTTGCTCATGGGAGGAGCATTTGAAAGGAGTAATTGAAAGTTTGGAGGCGGCAGGCTTTACGGGAAATTTGAACAAATGCTGTTTCGCCCGTACGGAGGTGAATTACGTAGGGCACGTGGTCGGCTCGGGTCATCACCGGCCGGACCCCGAGAAATTACAGGCCATCAGGGACTTTTTGCCCCCTCAGACAAAAAAGGAAATACGTAGCTTTTTGGGATTATGTGGGTATTACCGTGATTACGTACCTAACTTCGCAAGGATAGCTAAACCTTTAACAGATTGTACAGGGAAAAGGGCGGCAGATAGGGTAGTTTGGTCGGAAAAGTTGGAGGAATCATTCAGGACTCTGAAGGAAAATTTGTGTAAGGCACCGGTATTAAACACCCCGGATTTCAGTAAGCATTTTATCTTACACACGGATGCGAGTTCCTTTGCGGTGGCATGTTGTTTGAGTCAGAGGGATGAGGAAAGCAACATTAGGCCAGTGGCCTATGCTAGCAAAAAATTAAATGGGACGCAAGCCAGATGGGCGGTCAGCCATCAGGAGGCGTACGCCATAGTATGGGGTTTGCAAAGGTTTGAAGGGTGGATTTTCGGTAACCGGGTCGAAGTTATGTCCGATCACAACCCCCTTACTTTTCTCACCCGTTCCGCATCGCAAAGTTCAAAATTACAGCGTTGGAGTTTGGCTATTTCCCAATTTAATTTATCCATATCTCATGTCGCGGGCAAACTAATTCCTCACGCCGATGCGTTGTCAAGACTCAGTTTTAAAGAGTAGGGCAGCGCCATGGTGAGAATGTTTCACGGCACAGGTGGAGATCCACAGAAGGTCTCAGGGTGGTACAAGTGTATATGTTACATAACGTGCGAGAAGTGAAAAAGTGTATTATGTTGTGTCACCCAAGATCTGCAGGCAAGGAAGAGACTGACTCGAGAATACGGCAAAAGACCGTATCTCTCGTTCATTTGGTGGGGGCCTGTAAGGGTCGCCCGCAATCAAACTGTCAATTATGAATTTATGTACTTTTAATATTGTGATGAACACGTGCGGACGGACGTTTCATTCCGCCATTTTGTTGTTTCAGATAAGAACTGATATTCTTCACCACCCACGTGGTACGACTTTAATCCTATGGGGGATTAAGAGAGAGGTGCATGAACACCTGGGGCATCTGACCTTGAAGAGTCAGCTGCTCGAGTGCTTCTGTTAAGCAAGTTGTCATACTGATTTTGTATACGTGCAAGGTTGTAATCTCCTGCGGGTATCCGACGACATTCCTGAGTACAGGTATTTTACGTGCTGACCGGGGAAACCAGTGTTTCTTGCGCATGCGTGATAGAGGACAGAAAGGGCGAGGAGGATTAAGTGAGACAGTTGAGCTTCGGTCGTCAAGGAGAGAGGGTCCTGGTTTGGACACCAGTTTCTGGCGGAAGGACTGCGGTTATCGCAGACGTGCAGCGTGGTGAACGGGAAGGAGGATTCCTTCGTCCACCGGGTATCGCGGAAAGAATTGTGGAAAGGTAGCACGTGGTCAGCACGGGAACCTGAGCGGAGAATCATCGGAAACCCGTGAAGCAAATGTTATCGGAATAATAAAGTCTTGTTGTTGTTTTTATATCCGTGTACTGGACTGTGTTTGTCGAGGTAATTATTCTTCTACACAAGGACGCCTTCAGCCGCCTTGATAGCCAGATTGTATAGTAAAGGCGAGGCGGTAGCTCGCTATACGGCGGGAAAGAAAAAGTATTATCTAAGAATTGATATGTCTGGCCCTACAGCCAGCTTCAAAATTTGTAATAACTAAGATGTTGAAAAAGAACTAAAAGCAAAAAAAAACGATCTTACCACTATATACGTTGGGAGACTGATAAAAAATTATACTTTCGTATTTACAATAAGTATTTTAATTCGAACTGAGAAATATATAGTAAAAGATTATTTAAAAAGAAAAGCATCGCTATTTATTGCCACTCGTGATTCCTTATTATTTCAAGGGTGGGTAGCAAACCATATCTTTCACACCATGACATGCATGTGTTTCTATCTCATACTACGTCATTAACGAGACGATATAAATTCCATTGAGGCATTATAAAATACAACAGACCAATTCAACGAAAACTTCATTGAATTTTAATACTTAATATTTACTGAGCGTTGCCCGATCGAGAACAGTAGATTGCTCGCAGAGCTGTTCTAGCGCTCCGCTAGCTGTCTTAGCTCTGAGAAATGAGGAGTGCGCCCGTTTGTGGATGAATAGCCGGTCCAAGTTCCAAAACTTTCTTTTCTTCCAGTGTGAGCGTCCGGTTTGAAATATTGACGAAGGGAATAGTGATACCTTTAGGTTTTAGATTCTGGGATGATTCTTCAAATAATGAATGCCTTTTGTTTTCCTCCAAGGATTCCGCGTGCAAAACGAACATGATGCCTCGCGCTTTTATTGAATAATTATGTTCGCATCTCGTCGTTTATTGTCAAGTCAAGTCACCGCGTTCAAATTGTTGAAACGTTCTATTATCCAGTTTGCAGTTTACCTTCCTTGAGAAAACCATCTGGTTGATGTGCGATAGCTTGGAAACCTTGATTTTATCTACGCCAATAAATTTGGAAAAGTAGTGTAGTTGTACTATCTTATATATAGTTGGTGTACAGTTCCTTTCGTTATTATTTATATATGTTAGTTTACATTTAGCGGGTTAACACACCTTAAATTTAAACGTTTTCAAATTTTTAAGTGTGCTGCTCGTTTGTTGATAGCGTTGTCTTGTGATTTAAGTTTGAGCTTTTTGAACCCATAACAAAGGTAATATATATAAGTTTAGGTTTGGGAGTAACCCCCTTGAATTTCAACATTTTTAAAACAAAGTGCAATTTTTATACGGTCCATAAATATTTATGTGATCAATTTTCCTAGACGACCGGAAACGTCCTCTGACGTTACATATTATCTACAAATCATCCATAGTGGGCAAGTGTCCGGTTGGGCAAATGTCCTGTAAGCTTTATTCCGGACCCCGCATGAACATCCCTATGTCTTTTACTCTTCTTTGCCTTTCATTATCAATGCTTTCTTGAATTCTGCCGTACACCCACATAACCTCTCCCCCACCCCTCACTATAGTTTCTCACGATTTTGATTGGACGACACATTTAATACCTTAATCACGCTGATGACTACCTTCTGTTTATTACTTTTTACTCAGCATTTGATGATGTCTTCTACATTAACGCACGAAAGATTTAGTAAAAAAAAAAAAATCACGGAAGGTAAAGATGTATCTTTTTTTTAAATCACTCCGTCAAAGCTTATGCGAAATAATGTAATAGCACCCCCCCCCTCCCTTTTTTTAAATTATAAATGTTTTGCACAACTTTGTTTGCTGCTTGGCTTTTTTTTCGATTAAATAAATAAAACTAGTTTCAAACTCTAGGATAAAACTAGCTTTTTTTATTTTCACGGGGAAAATTGTCCTTTTTCTTTTTTTTTTTCTTTTTTTTCATGGGAAAAAATTGTCCTTTTTTTTTTTTTATTCACGAAAAGTTTAGTATTTTGATAAAAAATATCACGGGAGGTAAAGATGTATCTCTTTTTAAAATCATTCCGCCAAAGCTTAAGCGAAATAATGTAATAGCATTTTCTCGCCCCATTAACTTTCAACGTAGCAGGAATAGGCGAAAAAAGAATAGGGGAAAAAGGAAGTTTGCTCCAGGTGAATCCCTCCCCTCTAGCCGGTGAAACTTTTAGGCGACACAGGAATAGGCGAATCAAGAATTCTTTCCTCGCCTAAAATGGTGGAACCCATTAACTTTCGACGTAGCAGGAATAGACGAAACAAGAATAAGCGAATGCGGAAGACACGACCTGAAAGTGGGGTCACAATCCTACGCACTTCATTGGTCAACGTGATTCAGTCCCCCAGCATGTAGATCAGATCATATGTAGGGTATTTTAAGAAGGGAGTGTCTGACCCCAGGTCTTAAACAACCCGTAGAAATACGAAGCTAGGAGATTTGGGTTAGAGTGCCCGATAGGAAAGTGACACGGAAGCGAAGTAGAAAAGGGGAGGAAGACGCCCTTATTTATTACCAGGGGGCCAGTATCCGGGGTCCGACGGCTTAACATGCCCATCCGACGCGCGGCGGGTATTTAGTGGTTCGTACCTGCCCAGGATCGAACCTGAGATTATCTCCATGGCAGTCACGAACGCTGAACCCTACCCCCCCCCCCCAGCATGTAGTTTCTCCGACTCTCCCTTAAGTACAGTGGTGAACTCCACCCCTCTCTATGTGCTCGCGGGCGCGTAACAGCCACAGTCGTACAAAGATAATCAAAAAATACTACCGTATAAGAGACAATATTTTTTTACCATATCTTTGTTTATCTTCGCTCGAATTTTTTATCTGTACTTTTAGTGCAGTATATTTCTGGCCACAGTCGTTGTTTGAGGAAAAATGGGTAATGAAATAGAAATTCAGTTTTTTCCGAAGAAAGCCCAAACTACGCGGAGTTGCTACATGCATCCGGGATAATCCGGATATTCCGGAGCAGTCAGTCAGCAGGGGTGCAAAAACCAAAAAACATTATTGGGTGCAAAACGAATTTTTCAAATCGGACTTTTAGAAGAGGAGACATGCATACATTTATGTCAACTTGTAAGGATATGCATTTACGCCACGTGGCGGTAAAACGGTGTACGATGCAAAGCAGGAAATGGGTGGAAATTTTTATTCATAGCTTCCAACTATGAAACCGCGAGAAGTTTTGCCAGTCATTAACTTTTTCCTTTTATCAAAGGGACACTAAAATTCTCTTAAGGACTGCGAGTGCTCCATCACAACTATTTAACTCAATAAAGAGGCACTCTCTCACTTTGTTGCAAACATGCCATGACTCAAGAAAATTCCTAAACGAAAAGGCCTGTGATGGGTTTATCTGCGTTACACTCGACAATGTATGTCGGAAAAATGAATAAATAAATTACAATGGCGTCTTGTTCATCTGGTATCAGTTAACTGATGACCAAATGCACACATACTGTTTTCCACCATGTGTTTGTCATTTGACGATGTACTTCCACGGATGAAATCGACGCAGCACTGCATTTGTTTAACTTTGTTTCACTCATCCCCTAATGTTAAACAAGCACCAGACTCTTTGTCTCCAAAATGAATAAATAATAACTCCAGCGGATTTCATTTCACAATGATGTAATTAAGAAATGCCTTGCGCAACGTTCGGCAGAAACTCTTTGTCATTCGCTCAAAGACAAATTCCTCACACACTTGATTCAGACGTCTTTCTCCCAGTGCGGAACTGCCGGAGACAAAGAGAAAAAACAAACAAACAAACAAAAATGTCTGTACTTGTAACCACTATTATGGGAGGAGGGGAGGGGGGAAAATACACTGTCAAAAAATCTCGACTCTACAAGTTTTTGGTGTTTCAAAAGACTGCCACAAATAAAGAGGGAGTGGGGGGAGTACACAAGGGAAATTCAAAATGTCTTCACAAATATATTTTTCAACACGCTGAACAATTAAGGACATTTCACAATCCGTTACGTGTTTTTTAAACATTCTTAATAAGCAAACGGACAACACTGCAGTCCAGGACAGTAACAAGCTCTTCTTATCTGGGAAGGCGAGACTTGAAATTACCACATTTTGAGTTCAAAAATACGCCCCTTCGAGTTCTACTTAAATGATACGTGGTTTTTAGTTCCTCACACACCACCATTACAGGAAAGCATTATGACCGTTCAAAAATCGCACTTCAGTTTCTGACATAATTTTATGGAAAACGAAAAAGCTAGGTAATAAATACCCAAGAATCACAGGACGTAAATACCAAATAAAGCGTGAACGTTACGTGAACGCCGAAAACACAACACTCCATAGAAATGCAGAACGGAAAACAAACCAGGGCAGAACGAATAAGTATCGGATAGTGAGCGTAACAATAGGATCAGGGGTAGGGCTTGGAAAAATTCCGTTCATGGTTAAATGCTCACAGAACTTTTTACCACACAGCACAAATGATAATTGGTTATTCATCCCAACGACGTGTTCGGAAAGGTCATGGAGGTTAGGCGTATCAGCATCATATTGTTTTCTATCCCTCCATTCACTGCTTTGGGAATTTCCCTTCATGGATATAAGACGTTCATACCTCATAGTGTACGTTACCTTGTACCCTGGTTAACTGTACGGAATACTACATGAGACTAACTAAAGTCTTTAAAATCAAAATACTAGAAAGGGTATAACTTTCTTTTTCAGTTACAATTTCTAATTTTTTTACATCCGCCCCTGGAATGACATTCTCTCAATTTACACTTTCGACATTACACTCAATTTATGCTTCTGGAATGACCATTCTGAGAGGGTAACTGCCCTTCCGATAGCTACGGCCTTGCTACAGTCGCTCATATGGTACACTAAATATTGCTTCTCCCTTTCGGTGTAAGGTTTTGTTATTTGTTTGATCTCTCCGCATCATGCAGAGTTCGTGCTGATTTTCGGAAGTTCCATTTAAGGAGTCCGAAACTTTATTATACACGAGTCGTCGACGACATCGCAGAACATTTTGAAGTTTAATTTCTCTGAAAATGCACGCATTTCCCTTTCTTAGTCACTTCTTGTTATATCAATAGACAAAGTAAACAGGCATTTTACAGTTTATTTACAAAAAAATTAAAGTTCAAAATCGGAACTTCAGCTCTGTCTTTAATTCCCCATAAATGCGTTTTCTTTTCACTGTGAGCACGAAGCAGCGGTTTAGAATATAATTTCGATTTAAACAAAAGAAAACTTAATAATGAATGAAATACGGGATTACACTCGGGTTCGCGGAGTTCGGAATTATTCTCAAACTCCGCGGACCAACGAATTCCTCAGTGACTACAGAGAATCAGTAACACTTGGAGTGTCCGAGTCTTCTCTGAAGCAAGCATACTCGGGCGCTTTCCGGAAAACGGTGGTTCGATTCCCTCTCCAGGACGACAAAATTTTCGGATATTATCTGACTTATCATCCATGTCATATTTACACCAATAAACGGATTCGCATCTTCCAAAAGAAAACTTGCTTGCACACGTTTTAAGCTATATTAAATATCATAAAACGGTACTTTTACGGGGCACAGAATTGGCTCAAGTTCCATCACGGACAGATTAAGTACAGATTTTGAAATTTAATTTCGCTTTAAAAAGAGGAAGAGGGTGCAAAAATGCTTGCTCTACTGACTGGTTTTGAAGATAATACTGTTAAAAATAGAAAAACATACGTTTCATTAGAAAAAATAATCTTAAAAAACGCGGCTCTTTTTCACTACTACCAAAGATACTAAAGACGAGAAACATGATCAGAAAAATATAAAAAATAAGAATATAATCAGGAAGACAAATGAAAAAAAGAAAAAAAGAAACCTCACTTCTGTCCAAAAACTTCGAATCCGACGAAAATCACGGATTATTCCTGCAAAAATAATAATGTCCAACAGTTCAAACATTTCCGGCCAGCGGACAACATGAAGACGTCCACAACGATTTCCGCAGTGACTACGGAGAATCAGTAACACTTGGAGTGTCTGGGTTTTCTCTGAAGCAATACCGAACCACGTGACGAAATTTCTTCAATCACGCCTATTGCTCACCCCATTAGGAGGGAGCAGAGTGCGTATCAGCTGGGAAAGATAGGCTTTACATAGCTTCTGGCAGACGAAGGAAAATCACGGATTTCAAAAAAAAAAAAAAAAAAATTCACTTTCCGCCCACTAAATGAGCAATCGAAGACATCAACTAAGAACTTTTCCAGGAGTCTGAGGAAAAATTGGAAAATAAGATCAGAAATGCCCATTTAAGGACTTCTTAAATTCCAGAGGGCTTACGAACCCTGCACCGTGTGACACTTAAAGGAAGGTTATCCCTGGTTTTTTTTACGAGTGCGGTGACTTTCTGGGATCTCAAAACTTGGGTACGTACTTCCTTGGTGAGAACGAACACCAACAGGAATTCGCTCCCAAGAAACAGGGAAACGTAGCTACTGTGGTAATACTAATCAAAACAAACTATTTGCTCAACACCACCTTATTTAAAATAGAATAGCTATACTAGTAATCCGAATTTCTAGGCGTAGAATATAAATCAAAGTTTCCAAGCTTTCGCACATCAACCAGATGGCTTTTTCAAGGAAGGTAGACAGCTAACTGCAAACTGGATAATCGAACACTTCAACAATTTGAACAAAGTCTTTAAAATCAAAATACTAGAAAGGGTATAACTTTCTTTTTCAGTTACAATTTCTAATTTTTTTACATCCGCCCCTGGAATGACATTCTCTCAATTTACACTTTCGACATTACACTCAATTTATGCTTCTGGAATGACCATTCTGAGAGGGTAACTGCCCTTCCGATAGCTACGGCCTTGCTACAGTCGCTCATATGGTACACTAAATATTGCTTCTCCCTTTCGGTGTAAGGTTTTGTTATTTGTTTGATCTCTCCGCATCATGCAGAGTTCGTGCTGATTTTCGGAAGTTCCATTTAAGGAGTCCGAAACTTTATTATACACGAGTCGTCGACGACATCGCAGAACATTTTGAAGTTTAATTTCTCTGAAAATGCACGCATTTCCCTTTCTTAGTCACTTCTTGTTATATCAATAGACAAAGTAAACAGGCATTTTACAGTTTATTTACAAAAAAATTAAAGTTCAAAATCGGAACTTCAGCTCTGTCTTTAATTCCCCATAAATGCGTTTTCTTTTCACTGTGAGCACGAAGCAGCGGTTTAGAATATAATTTCGATTTAAACAAAAGAAAACTTAATAATGAATGAAATACGGGATTACACTCGGGTTCGCGGAGTTCGGAATTATTCTCAAACTCCGCGGACCAACGAATTCCTCAGTGACTACAGAGAATCAGTAACACTTGGAGTGTCCGAGTCTTCTCTGAAGCAAGCATACTCGGGCGCTTTCCGGAAAACGGTGGTTCGATTCCCTCTCCAGGACGACAAAATTTTCGGATATTATCTGACTTATCATCCATGTCATATTTACACCAATAAACGGATTCGCATCTTCCAAAAGAAAACTTGCTTGCACACGTTTTAAGCTATATTAAATATCATAAAACGGTACTTTTACGGGGCACAGAATTGGCTCAAGTTCCATCACGGACAGATTAAGTACAGATTTTGAAATTTAATTTCGCTTTAAAAAGAGGAAGAGGGTGCAAAAATGCTTGCTCTACTGACTGGTTTTGAAGATAATACTGTTAAAAATAGAAAAACATACGTTTCATTAGAAAAAATAATCTTAAAAAACGCGGCTCTTTTTCACTACTACCAAAGATACTAAAGACGAGAAACATGATCAGAAAAATATAAAAAATAAGAATATAATCAGGAAGACAAATGAAAAAAAGAAAAAAAGAAACCTCACTTCTGTCCAAAAACTTCGAATCCGACGAAAATCACGGATTATTCCTGCAAAAATAATAATGTCCAACAGTTCAAACATTTCCGGCCAGCGGACAACATGAAGACGTCCACAACGATTTCCGCAGTGACTACGGAGAATCAGTAACACTTGGAGTGTCTGGGTTTTCTCTGAAGCAATACCGAACCACGTGACGAAATTTCTTCAATCACGCCTATTGCTCACCCCATTAGGAGGGAGCAGAGTGCGTATCAGCTGGGAAAGATAGGCTTTACATAGCTTCTGGCAGACGAAGGAAAATCACGGATTTCAAAAAAAAAAAAAAAAAATTCACTTTCCGCCCACTAAATGAGCAATCGAAGACATCAACTAAGAACTTTTCCAGGAGTCTGAGGAAAAATTGGAAAATAAGATCAGAAATGCCCATTTAAGGACTTCTTAAATTCCAGAGGGCTTACGAACCCTGCACCGTGTGACACTTAAAGGAAGGTTATCCCTGGTTTTTTTTACGAGTGCGGTGACTTTCTGGGATCTCAAAACTTGGGTACGTACTTCCTTGGTGAGAACGAACACCAACAGGAATTCGCTCCCAAGAAACAGGGAAACGTAGCTACTGTGGTAATACTAATCAAAACAAACTATTTGCTCAACACCACCTTATTTAAAATAGAATAGCTATACTAGTAATCCGAATTTCTAGGCGTAGAATATAAATCAAAGTTTCCAAGCTTTCGCACATCAACCAGATGGCTTTTTCAAGGAAGGTAGACAGCTAACTGCAAACTGGATAATCGAACACTTCAACAATTTGAACGCGGTGACTTGACCAGATAATAAATGAATAGGCGCAAATGTAATCAGTCATTCGAAAAAACGAAGTCACGTTGGTTGGGCACGCGGTACCGTGGTAGAAAACACAGCTTTATCTAAAGAATTGATTCCAAATGCATGGTAACTGGAGAGAGACGCTATCATTGCAAGCCTCGCTGCTGGTCAAGATTCCCAAGTTTTCGCGAATGTCCGTAGATCTGAGTGTGGAGTATGAAGCTAATTTGTTTATAGCATTCTACATAGGTCAGCAGATTTGAACTTGACCTCTCTTGAAAGGGCAGTGGTTATTTTACCGTCTTTTGTACCCCTTTTATGTTCGTTGATTCTAATTCCAAACGAGCGTTTGGTCATTCCATAGTATCGCCTGGGGCCGTCCGGATATTTTAGTGCGCCTATTCATTTATTATCTAGTCAAACCGCATTCAAATTGTTGAAGTGTTCTATTATCCAGTTTGCAGTTAGCTGTCTGCCTTCCTTGAAAAAGCCATGGTCGATGTGCGAAAGCTTGGAAACTGTGATTTATATTTTACGCCAAGAAATTCCGATTACTAGTATAGTTATACTATTTTAAGTATAATTGGAGTACAGTTCCTTGTTATTAATTAACCACCTTATTTGCCTTCACGTCGATCTACAAACGTAAAACCGTGCATGCGTGCGTGTTTTAGGTGAAATAAAAGCACATTATGAATCTTTCCGATGAGACAACTGGGTCAAGATGGGTTTTTTTGGCACACATTAGAAAACCATTAATGTGGGCAAACTTTTACCGAACTCCGAAAAACGTCACGTAAGAGATGGGTAGATGAAATATGAAAGCACACTACAAGGAAGTGGGGGAGGGGACTTAAAACAAAGCGTTATGGAAATAAAACTTAGAGAGCCTATCCGTCGCTGGATCACGTAAATTCTTATAGTGGCAAGAGATTTTAAAAAGCCAATATACAGTACAGTACAGTATTTCGAAATGGGACCTAGTGACACTCGCCTTGTAACATGGGAACCCAGTACTGCTTTCATGAGATGAACCTAGATTTATACCTTTCGAAAAAATCATGATCACGGAAATTTCCAGGAAATTATTTTGTCGGAGGAATTAACCTAAAAATGAGAGGTGTCTGTCTAATTACTGGATATATAAAAAAAAACATATTTCTTTATCATGTGTAGAAAATTAATGCAGTACTTTACAGCACCAAATTGGAAAACCACCATATTATCTCATAATCCGCACGTTTTTTGCTGAATCGGTCTATGACTTACTACGACCGTAAGTAGCTTTAAAGACAAATCCAGAAAATCTCATTACTTCTCATTCTTCCTCTTAATCGTCCTTTCTAGCCAATAGGAACACTGGTGTAACCGTGTTTTGATTGGCTGATAGCAAACACAGGAGAATCAGTAAAGTTAAATTCGTCCATCTATTAAAACCAGAGGGTGATAAGAAAAACTCTGTTTTTCGCTTTTGCTATAGACAACGATGCTCAAAATGCCATTTATTTTTGTAATACAGAGAAGTCGTTATCTCTGCTTCCACCCACTCCACTCTCCCACCGCGTAAGGTATGCCCAAATGCTGTGGTAGTGGAAAAATATCATTTGTATGAAAAGAAAACTTCATCCTCGGATTGACCATCATTCTGACAGCTTAGGCCTGAGTAAAAAAAGGACCCAACTCTTGCTTTGCATTAATATTGGCAATCGAACTGGCGCAAGTTCCCTCCGTTTTGCAACATTTCTCTCTCTCTCTCTCTCTTTCAAACTTACTTATCTTGTACGCATGAAAGTATCGCATTTGCAACTAGCGACATGAATTTCCACTCTTCACTTCCGGCTATGCTAAAAGCAGTTTGAGTGTGGTTCGTACTGAACGAAATATTTCAGGTAGAGAAGAGATCCACGCCATGATAAAAAAAATTATCGTCACATTGCGACGAAATACACCTATATATCTGTCAGGGAATTTTTCATCTCACGACAGTGACGATTGTGGTGCTCATGTGGTAGAAGTGATCTCTGAGACCGATGGTGCAATTCTGAAACATGGTTACCACTTCTCAGGATGCGGAAGCAAGATAAGGTGCATTTTTTTTAACATGAAAAATTGCTTTTTACTGCAATTTTTTTAGGAGGAAAGCCCGTGGATTTGCGAACCTTTATATGGCTGTGAAAGCCTTTTGGAATAGCTTACTGCCAGCATAACAGCTCGTTATATTAGGTGATCGAAAAGTTTCTCAACTCATTCCTTATACATACTGTATAAGTTACTAACAAAGAGATGCATAAGATGAAATCACAGAAGAAGCAGGACTGTTATATATTGTGTGACCATCATCTTAACGGCGAATCACTCTTTTCCTCGTGTTTAAAAGCAATTCAGTAAAACATTTCTTTCCTGACATTTCAAATTTCACTGTTTCTATTCTTCTTATGTGTATGCAAACTGTTTTCATATCAGTTCTGTTTCAGAAACCTCCAAATGAAGAAATCCCCTGTCAATATACGTTCGACGAATAATAAATGAATTATTGTCCTCTAAGAATACCAAAGGGCGACAGACGGAAGCTGTATCTATTGTGCGTTCTTCCAGCATCACTGAGATAGTTCAGCTGACGGGATACCGCCGTTTTGTCAGTGAAAGAAATCAAGAAAGGCGTTCCTGAACTCCTTCTGGCAGGTTTGCCAATGAACGAAACAAAAGGCAGTGTTCTGTCAGGAATACTCGAAGACGAAGTAACACATGCACTTCGACATCTGTTTACCTAATGGACAAGGGCGTGCACACTACGTTCATTCATCTGCCACTCTTCACTTCGCAGGCAGTTGTGTCAAACCCATCGACGATCAAACCAAAACTAATTCACGGCGATGACAGCGCCCTCTATGTTCCATGTTCTGAATCAAGCTGCAGCAGGCACCAAATATAACGCCATATGTACGTATTAATAAATCCAAGTGGCATGTAGGGAATTAATGCTCAATTACAACGATCAATAAACATTTTAACATAGTGTATTCTCCCAGAGAAATGAAACATCCAAAGAGACAGTGTGTTAATTTAAGTTGAAAGTTAGTTGTTGTTTTTTTCCCTAATTTAGGGCCACTGCTTTTGGGGAAGGGAAACAGCCAGCGCCGTAAAATAAATACACCACCTATGCTTCATCCAGGACTCGAACCAGGGCCCAGCTCGGACGATTAGTCAGAAACCTACGCCTCTGATCAGAGAACATTTAAGGAGACAGGGGGCCCGGGGGCTGGACTGTGTTTTGAGATCTTAGTATTAGTGGCAGCGGCGCACCCAAGAATTCCTGTTGGATGGAGCTTTAGTGTAACTTGGTTTTCTTATATAAGCATGGTGACATACAACTATACATTTTTTTTTCTTTTCTTGAGTTAGCATAAGATCTACCGGTCCAGAATATAGCGGCCCACCGAGATTTATCCCGGCAGCCCAGTTCGCGCCTGATAAGAATTATTAAGACGGTTCCACCTAAAATCTCTGCCTTATGTTTCCAATGGTAAAACTTCTTTACATATTTTCTTCGCAATTAAGGATAAACATTTGCACATCGATAAAACTAACTTTAAGTTATGTCATGGAATATTTAATACTTGCTAAAACATAACCATAATTAAGCAATCCAACATTTGTTTGTGTACTAACGTCATCAATGTACAGGTCGCGCCATCTATTAACAGGTCTGAACATTACTCAAAGAAAAAAATATTGATTTTTAATATAATTATGGTTATGTTTTAGCAAGTATTAAGTATCCCATGATATAACTTAAAGTTAGTTTTATCGATGTGTAATTTTTCATTATTAAGAATACATTAAGTGCGAAGAAAATATGTAAAGAAGTTTTACCACTGGAAACACAAGGCACAGATTTTAGGCGGAACCACTTTAATCCGTGCACGTATAAAAGAAAACGATGAAGCGATGAGAAGCTACTACTAAAAGTCTTCGATATACAAACAAACAAAAAATGGTGTACCTTTTAAAACTAAATTACAGCTCCATACCTGTTGGTTTGATCCATTTTCTGTAAGAAGCTTTAAGATGAAAATTCCTTGCTTCCATTGTTTGATGAGCACACTCTTAATAAAATCACAGTGCCGATGCAGAAGTGTTTTGACACCAAAATGTATTATATGTTAAATCCTCCAGAATATACCATCGACCTTCTATGCAATTTGCGCCTTGCTAAGGTATCCAAAAGGCGGAGACGCAACGCAATGCTGGCTTTTCACACACAAATGAAGAATTAATTGACCTACGTAAGAATGGCGTTTGCGCATCTTGCGAACAGACTGACATGTCAACATTGATTACGCAAAAAATTCCAGTTGTCAAACAAGCGAAGTTCTAAATTTACTTCCTTCGACTCCATCGGAAATTATTAAAAGGCACGCACACTACGACAGTAAAAATAGACACGATGTCTTCTACGACCGTAAAAATATACACGGAAACTTGCTTCAAATTAAACAAAGAAACGTAAGGAATCAAATCCTCGTATAAAATAGTAGCATCAAGCGCTCTGAAATCGGCTAATTAGTCCACAGTGGCTTATTGAAGGCCACGGAATTACACGCACGTTAGATGCCACAGTAGCAAACGCATTTTAGCGGCCGCAAACACGCGCACATACAAATGTGTGTGTGTGCTCAGCTGTCGAATGAAAAGCGGAAGAACTGTAAATAAGTCCGCAGAATATTATCAGGCATTGCGCAACCGAAGTAGGAGGATATGCTATTATTCATTTCCATGACGCAGGAGATTACAGGACGGACATCTCCACTGCAGAACTGCTCGAATTGTCCACATAAGTCAACATAATTGACGAAACGTAGCAGCACATGGAGTCAAACCGGAGATGACTAGTTCTGTTAAATTCTGCATATGCGACGACAGCAACCAGGTCCGGGCGCAACGAAATTATATATGAAGGCCATTTTCTGATGCACAGGCCCTATAGCATCATCCACTACGGTGCGCGGAAATTCGATTAGGGACGATATTTCGGCTCAGACGTCCGTTTTCTTTATCGCTTCTGAAAACAACATTTATGCTTCAGCGGGGAAAGAGAGGAAGTATCATGAACAGTCTTTCGTCCTAAGCATCCGAGTGATATCACACAAATGGGAAAATATGTATGCATCGAAAATTAATGCCTTGATTTACATTTCATATTATTTACCTGCGTTCACGTGCTTAATCACAACTGAAAATAATAAATACGAGAGTAAAGCCTTTGCAAACTTATTTTACATTCTTTGCAAAAAAAAAAAAAAAACGAAGCACCCAGACGATAGCATCCAATCGAGATGAGAATTAGTATGTGCAATGTGCATGTATAGGAAAGGAAATTATTGCAATCCCAGAGCAGTTGGGCTATTTATTCTGTTAAAACAGCTGC
This sequence comes from Macrothele yani, assembly GCA_039090855.1. Taxonomy (NCBI): domain Eukaryota; kingdom Metazoa; phylum Arthropoda; class Arachnida; order Araneae; family Macrothelidae; genus Macrothele; species Macrothele yani. Next base: position 17,893,455 of record CM076990.1, on the reverse strand, counting down.
ACGAGTGGAATGCCACCCGGGTAACCGCTTGTAACAGTGTTCGAAGTGGGCCGTTATGGGCTGGTATGGCATACCGGTAGTTTAAACAAGAAAGTTGACACCGAATTTTCGGGTGTAATAAGCACGTCTTTTGAATCCGTTCTGACGCAAATTAAATTTATCAAAGCTATTCAAAGTCAATGGAACCGGTATGGGAAAATAATAGATCTGACGAAAGAAAGAAGATTTTCAATCGGGTTTTTAATCCCTCAGATATTGCTGTAAACGGAATCGTGAGCTTACGAACTCTTAAAAACAAAGATATCGACAAAAATAAGATGTGACTTTACGTCCCCTGGTGGGAAACCCATGCATTATTTTAGGAAGAAAGTATTCTCTAAAGGTTTATCCGTATAAGCGGTATCTGTCGAAGAAAAAAAAAAAAAATTAGTCGAGTTTTCAGGAGCCCAGATTTTGCAACAAATACTTCAGAAGCAGAAATTAACACTTATGACCCCTGGTGGCTAAACCATTCTTTACCAAACATTAGAAATTATGTGAAAAATATTTTCCATAAGGTCTTGTATGCGATACAGGAAGAATTTTTCAAATCAGAGCTTTAGGAGCAGAAATAACGCAGAAAACGCAATTTACCTTTGTGCCCCATAGCGGAAAGTGTATGATTTACTTGAAAATTTTGAATTTATAGGGAAAATATTTCACATCGGAAACACTATCGAACAAAGAAGGAATTTTTCAAATAGTACTCTTAGAAGTAGAGATATTGACAAAAATAAGATATACATCTACGCCCCCTGGCATAGAAACCATGCATGTTTTCAAGAAAATTTTCCTAAAAGGTTTATCGACATGAGTAGTATCGGTCAACAAACGACGTTTTTTTCAATCGAGAATTTAGAAGCTCATATTTTGCCGCAAATACAACAGAAGCGGAAATTAAGATTTGCGCCCCCTGGTGGCCTCCTATTTTTTACAAAAATTAGAAATTATGTGCAAACGATTTCCCATCTGGAGCTGTATCTGGTGCAGAAAGAATTTTTCAAATCGGAGATTTAGAAGCAGAGATATAGGAGGAAACGCAATTTACCGCTACGCCCCCTAGCGGAAAGTCTATGTATTACTTGAAAATTTTGAAATTATATGAAAAACATGTCACACGGAAAACACTAACCAACAAAGAAGGAATTTTTCAAATCGGACTCCTAGAAGTAGAGATATTGACAAAAATAAGATGTACATCTACGCCCCTGGCAGAGAAACTGTGGAATATTTTAAGAAGAAAATATTCCGAAAAGGTTTATCGATGTGAGTGGTATCAGTCCACGAAAGAATTTTTTAATCGATAATTTAGAAGCTCAGATTTTATGGCAAATACATCAGAAGCAAAAATTAACACTTACGCCCCCTGGTGGCCAAAGTATTTACCAAAAATTCGAAATTATATGCAAAAGATTTTCCATCAGGAGATGTATCCGCTGAAGAAAATTTTTTTCAAATCGTAGTTTTAGAAGAAGAATTATCGGGGAAAATGTAATTTACTTTAACGCCCCCTAGCGGAAAATCTATGCGTAATTTGAAAAAGTAACTATATGTAAAATACTTTTCGACATAAATAGAATCGAAAGATATAAATTTTTTCAATCGAGTGTTTAGAAGCAAATATGTGGAATAAAACGTATTTTTGAATTCGACATCATCTGCATTTACGCCCTCTACCGGCGAAATTGTACATCGTAAAAAAAAAACGAAATAAAGGATCATCATTTGCATATTTCAAGCTTCCCAATGCAAAAAGAATTTCTCAAATCGGACTAATAGTTGCTGAGATATCGTGGGTCTAGCGGACGGACGGACGGACGGACAAACGGATAACAGAAGCACGATCTTTTTTTACAAAAGACGTGCTAAAAAATTGAAGTGAACATATCGGCAGTTGAAAAAACATTATTTACCATCCCGGTATGTAATAAATTATAAACCCATCACAAACTACGTAAAGAAATTAGGATGAAAGCACAAATTTTAACGCAAAAATCGGCAAATGACATTTTTAACGGATAAAATTGATAAATGATTTGCAGCTGGGACTGAAAGAGACCACAAAATTTCAATGAAGTTTTTTTGTAATTATTGCATTAAGTTTTTTAACATTATATACATTAATTTTTTATACCCCAAAAAAATTTTTTGGAATGTTATGCATTTCTTTCGAAACCTCCTATTTATGCTATGTGGATCTATGGTCGACACAAGGAGGTTAAAATAAGATATATGGAGATGTCCTTGTTAATAGAGCTGTACCACTTTGCCTGAAGCCTATAACCAAGAGCGACGGCCGTCAAAGTGTGGGAAAGCTGATGGTTTTCAACTATATTGCAATGCTTTTTGTGATGGCCGAATAGCCTTTTTTCCTCACAGATGTTTCCAATTTAGCATAGTAACTTGTTGCCGATGTGTGAGAAAATGATGGATTTATAAACTTCTTAATTGTTTCGAGGCTTCTTAACAATTTATTTTTAATTGAAACAGGAACGTTAGTGCGAATTTAAAAAAAAAACATAACGTTAAAATTGAAAACTTCACTCGTGTGAGAAGTTTAATTCATCCCGGTTTGATATCAACACGAGTTCTGCAACCAAAAAACCACGCAATTCCAAAACACACACAGTTGAAATTACATGGGGAGCATGTAAACAATCTCAAATTCCCACACCTTGCGGCTTCACGGTTAAGAGACTCAGGGCACCTCCAGAAGTATTATTCTAACCTCCTTGGGTCGACACCATACCGGCAGTAGCTCGGTGCCACTTCGACCATTCGCTTGTATCCAAGATATCTCTGACTCGGATACAACTCGGGTGGCATAGACGCATACAGTTCACGAATATTGTCCTGAGGTATAGCATACCAGATGATGTCCAAATTGCGGGCTAGTTCGCCGACATTCCGCGATGGGCGTCCCATCATGTTTGATCGGTGAGAGATCGGGCTGGACACGGAAGGGTATCGACATTACGGAGACAGGCCTGAGAGAGCCGTGGCGGGGCATTATGCTGTTCAAAAATTTATCGGTGATGCTGTGACAGGAATGGATACACAACTGGTCGTAGAATGTCGTCGGTGTACCGTTTAGCCGTGAATGTGGTATGGAGGACTACCAAGGGTGTCCGGCTATCGTAGGAAATAGCTGCACATAGAGTCACTCCAGTTGCGCGAGCCGTGTGCCGTTCCACGGTAAAGGCAAGAACTGTGCACTGGCCGGTTCGTCTCCAGACACGTATGCATGCGCTGGTCATCGGCGCTAAGTGCAAACCGTGACTCATCGCTGAAGACAACACGACGCCACTGGACACTATCCCACGTTGATCGGGCCCGACACCACTCCAGCCGGTGCCGGCGATGCTTGCAGGTCAGGGGTAGACGACAGATTGGTCTCCTCGAATGTAGTCCCCGTGCCGCAAGTCGTCTGACAACGGTCCGGATGGCTACTTCCGTACCCATTACCACGCAACATGACCACGGATGGTTAAGAGCGACGAATCCGGTTCTGTTTGTTCCGCTTTCACAATCGCTCGATCCTCGCGTTCTGTCGTTGCCCTCAGCCGTCCATTGCCCGCGAGCCGCTGGGGTTGTGCCGTCCTCGACCCACTGGTGCTAACATCGTCCGACTTCCGCGTCGCTCCGACCCAAATGCCTGGTTATACGACTTGAACAACCAGCCTCTCTCAAACGCTCTTATTGTGCACGGATCCGACGTCGAGGCAGCCTCACAGTCCGTGGAGGTTAACCGCAATCAGCTGTCATAATTCTTCCTGCGTGCGAGCTTTGCTCTTGATATACCCTTCTCGATGCATGGTTCCCATGCGCTGTGACGGACCACTATTTAATCATAGGTCGTTGGGTTTTTAATCATTTGCACATTCGGCTCTAAGGTACTTGCATGCAGAGTAGCATCAGTATCGAACGACCTTTTCGGGGTGCTTCGATTTATTTTGGAAAAAAGTGTATATTTCATATGATGTATTGCTATGAGCGTTTCTAAACATGCAAATAAAGGATGCATCTTTAATATGATTTTAAGATACTTTTCCGGAAAGTTAGTAACACTGCACTTGCTGTTCCTCATGTCGACAAACTTGAAACAGCTAAGTGTTGGAAGATTTTTGATGCGTCAGGCAGAGAACTTTTTCTTTTTTTACTTTTGGCCGACGGGACGTTTTTTTTTTATTGCTTTTTTTTTTTTTTTTTCATTACACCCAGCACATTCTTGTAGGGTTTACACCCACTGGGAAGGTTTAGAAGCAACTATCTATGCCCCATGGGACTTTGGGACAGCGTACCAGGAACGAGAACTTACATTAGATTGAACCTAGAGGCTCAGATACGACGGAGGCTAGACAGGTCACAAAAGTAGAAGTACTAGACTGAAAGTGCAATTCGACATAGTGGAGACTGCCACACTATGACGTCACAACGAGCACTTTTGGGGAGAGAGAACAAACGGAGAATGGAACACATGACCTTATTTGTAACGAGGGTCAAGACCCCGAGGTCGACAGCATAAGGTGCCCAGCCGACGTACTGCTAGTATTCCGTGGTTCAGAGCAACTCATCCTAGTGGGATCAATTCTACGACCATCTGGTCGGAAGGCGGTTGCTCTAATCACTACGTCACTTCCCGTCCCGGCCCGCCGATTGGACAATAATGCATTCAGGGAAAAATTAATATCAAGCGAAATCACTGGGCCGATAAACCTCAGCGGCAAGGTCTGGTCGGCCCAGAGCTTCAGCCACTTCAGACAGCGCGGTTATTATTAGTGTTGAGATTTACAGCGTCAGAAAATTAAATTTATTTTAACGTTGAATTTACTTCATAAAACCACAAAGTAGGCTTATTTCCGAAGCTCACTTTAGGGAGGGGGCGGTTGCAATGTTCCCGCGCAGCGAGTTAATTTCCTCCGCGCAGCTGAAATATTTTCAGCGCATTAAGCCTTTTAGATTAAAATCTCCAAATCCCTAATTAATTTTCATAAATCGAAAATCAATTACCTGCAAAAACAATAATAAATAAATAAAATTCGGCTTCCCAAAAGTCAAAACAACACTTTTCTTAAATGCCGTTCGTTTCATAAATCGGAAATCAATTACCTGCAAAAAATAATAATAAACAAATAAAATTCGGCCTCCCAAAAGTCAAAGCAACACTTTTCTTAAATGCCGTTCGTCTCCTTCTAAGTTCGTCCCATTGTCCTCTTCATTCTCAAACGCTACTTGAAAGAAAGAAGACTTCTCGTGCAAGCAGATAGTGAACGCGAAAATGCGGATTAGTGATTTTCCGACGCCGAGAAAGAGGCACATATTGAGTCTTTTCTCGAAACAACACATCAGCGCCAGCCAATCACAGCAAACCATAACCAAGTTCATTGTACTAACTAATTAATGCACCCACGCTAGTTGGCGGGGGAAAGCATTCCGGTCAGTTAAATTGTAAGCCGCTGGTAAAAGGGTTTTGCTCAAAACTTTGTCAGGTAATAAGGCAGATCTCTTCCAACATCAAAGACGCTGAAAGACGCCTTGTTGTTTGTGTTCAAATTCGTTTTTGTGCCGCATTTTTTTGTTTCTTATTCTCCTTGGTATTTTGATATGCAAAGAAACTGTGCCGCATTTTTTTGTTTCTTATTCTCCTTGGTATTTTGATATGCAAAGAAACTGTGTATTATGCGTAAAAATGCTTTTCCTAATTTCCAGTGTTTTTATTCCAGAAGTAAGTTTGAGCTTCTCACCTTTTATAAAATTAAAATTTTAATTAATGAAATGTTTTTAATATTTTTTTTATTTAGAATCAATTGCGGAAAAAACGGTGAAAAAATGGGGGAATTAGAAAAAAAAATGGGTTCCAATCCAAGTCCCAACTTCTCCTGCATTAGTAAGAGAAGCTGAAAAAATAAAATTTTTTGCCGAAGTGGCTTTGATGCCTGCCGAGCTCAATGGGTTAGGCAAGCATTGCCCATGCCCGCTTAGACTAGGGAATATTGGACGGTTGCTCTGGTTTAAAAAAGAGGATTGATAAAGAGATTTTGTAGAAGGGTCACACACACACACACAAACTGGCAGAGCAGTCCCTCCCTGGTACTGCATGGCTTTTTAAAAACGTTTTCCATCAAAAAAATTGTGCTAAACTTTCAAATCACAAAGCGGAAGAAAAAAATACTGAAAAAACAGCACTATTTTCTAGGCGTTCAATTGCCCGCTTTTGCGAGGAAATGGTCTCAGCGCTTTTTAAATATCACATCTGGATAGAATATTTTCCAAATAAATTCAAGCCCTTCTATTTGGGCAGCTTCATTTAATAGAAAAAATTCCAGCTTGAACCATCGAATCATTCCTAAGTAATATGACCGGGAATTCCTCTTGAAAATATTCGTTCATTCTTTTGCAATGCATGATTCCCAAAAAAGGCAGTGCTTTTTTTGAAAGGGACTACCATTTATTCTACTTCCGCAAGTTATTCCTGCACCTTTCATTGTCTTACTAGCGCTTTTCTCTCAGAAGTTTGTGGAAATATTGCATTAAACAAAGCGCACCTACTGATTTTCATGATCAGCCAAAATCTTTTTTTTTTCTTTTTGCTCTCAGCTTCTTCTGCTTCTGAAACTCCAGCTATTTGTGTGTGTGTGTGTTCTCTGAATGACGCGAGAACAGAACATTCATTTAGTCTTCAAATTCACAGACAATTTTAATCGTTACAAAAACTTTAACGAAATTTTGTACATTTATTACTATACTTTTGCAAAACTAAATACATTGTTACAATCTAGACCATCTAAAAGATGGAGGCTGTTTAGGGGGGATGGCGATCGCCCCACTGGATCCGCCACATATTTTCGCCTTTTGATTGGAAGTGAACTTGAGACATGCAATATCCAAGATTGTTCCTTTTACTTTTTCTAATATAATCATCATCATTGCCAACCATTATCAATCCACTGCTGCATGAAGGTCTTCCCAAGTTTCTTCCACAACGGTCTGTCTTGCGCAAGTCTCCTCCATGTCACTCCCGCATGCTTATAGATGCATATAAAAATAGCTTTCTGATATATATATATATATACACGTATAAATAGCTTTTCGTCTATCGGTGATATGGCCTGTCTTAAACATATATTAAACCAGCTTTCTCAAGGTGCGCTGTTCTTACCGAAGGATTACCTCCTTCGAACACGTGGATTGGTGTGCGGCAGTTAAACATAATACCACTCCGCATGAGCAGACCATCACCTCCGAGGGAGTCTCGTTCGCGGACGTCTGCAGGATCATTACGGGTTCTATGTTCCCTCCAGATGAAATGCCGACGAGAATCCGTTTGTAGACTGAACCTGGACTCGTCTGTTAAAAGAACGCAGGAACGATGTTGCGTGCACCAGTTCAAGCGAGCTCTCCTGTGAGATGAGGTTAGAGGGACACAAACCATGGGTGTCCTGGCATAGAGCCAATTGCGTTAAGCCTTCGATATATCGTTTGCCTTGATACCAGGAAGGATGTTGCACAAGTTCAAGCGAGCTCTCCTGCGAGATGCAGTTAGTGGGACACAAATACTGAAGATGGCGTTTTCACAAACGCTACAAAACAAGAACCCAAAGTGTTTGGGTTCTTGTTTTGTAGCGTTTGTGAAAACGCCATCTTCAGTATTTCGACATATTTTCCGTTGTCGTTAATTTTTTTTTTAATCAGAAATGTCAGTTTTGGGGATATATAGAAATTTTCTGAGTTTCAAGAAACTTCGATTCTGACTTTTTCAGTCCCTGTTCAGAAATAACTTATGTTTCCACTTATTTTTAAACCTAAATGAATCAGCCACATCGTAAAACTTTTCCTAACATAAGAAATGCAGGAATCCATCTTTTTGTCCGAGGTTGGAATTAAATTCGCGATGTACACCACAATGAGGAGCGCTACAGACTGTGCTAGAAAGACCCTTACCAGCAGATCACCTTTAAGGTAGAAATGAAGGATACTGGAGAAGCGCGGTGATTAAATTTTTTTCGCCATGAATGCGGGTTGATAAGTCATTTTATTTTCTGTAGGAGCGTATTATTTTTCTGAATAGGTTTATAAAAATTTTATCACAAATTACATTTTTCTTTTCATCGTGATTTTTCAAAGCAACAGAATATTTCAGAACTGTAGACTTTTTAAAAATGACAATCACTTTAAATTATGTTTAAGAAAATGTGAAATGCATTATTTCATTGCATTAGTTCACAAATCCCCTACATATAAAAGTTCCTCTTGATAGCCATAATAGCTTTTGTATTAAAGGGTCCACAGACTGATACATAAACATCGTACAATCATACGTACGATTTTTTTTTTTTTTCTGTTTGGGGGTTTACCGACCACTGTGAGCAACTCAATGTGATATATGTACACGCCCGTCCTTAATTTAGGGCAACTGGTTCCACGGAAGGGAGAGAGTCAGTGCTGTAACACAAACACAACATCCATGCCGCACCGAGATTCGAACCCGGACCCATTTCGGATGAACGGTCAGAAGCCAATGCTTGAAGACGCGACAACGGGGTGGCTACGAAATGTTAAGTAGCCGGTTTTTAACGGTAACACAATATACACTGAGTGGCCACTTTATTATGACCACCTGACAGTTTTAAGCAAACGAGCTATGGCTGCACGCTGTTGCCGCCAGAGGGCGAGGCTAGTATAAAAAGGGAAAGCTTAGTGCTTGCGACAGTAGTAGAAGTGATTTTTGGGTGACGAGATGGGTAAAAAATGCGATTTGACGGACTTTCAACGTGGGATGATTGTAGGAGCTCGGAGCCATGGAGCGAGTATCACCGAAACCGCCGCATTCGTGAAATGTTCCAGAGCAGCTGTTGTTGAAGTGTTTAAAGACTAGACTGTCAACCAAAAAACTGGGTCTCTACGTGCAACGTGTGGTCGTCATCGACCAGTGACTGCTCGTGCGGAACGGAGAGTGTCCAGACTGGTAACAGACAACAGAAGGGCAACAGTGCAGCAAATTACAGACCATCTTAATCAAGGATCCCTTCAAATGATCTCTGCACGCACTGTTCGTTGTACACTGCATCGGATGGGATATGGCAGCCGAAGGCCTGTTCGAACACCTTTGCTGTCTGCAGTTAACAAGAGAAAACGTCTCCAGTTCGCACAGGAGCACAAGGATTGGACAGTCGATAATTGGAAACAAATTATGTGGTCCGATGGATCACGTTTTCAGTTGCACCATGCCTATGGCCGAGTGAGAATTCGGCGGAAACAGCACGAAAGCATGGACCCCAAATGCATTGCTACAACCCTTCAAGCTGGTGGAGGCAACGTTATGGTTTGGGGAATGTTCTCCTGGCATGCTTTGGGCCCTTTAATTCGTGTTGATCAACGTCTGACTGGCACATCATATCTCAACATCGTTGCGGACCAAGTGCATCCTGTCATACGGATGGTTTATCCCAATGGCGATGGCTACTTTCAACAAGATAATGCGTCCCGCCATAGTGCTCGTACTGCACAGGATTGGTTTCAGGAACATGCCGGTGAGCTTACTTTGCTTAGGTGGCTCCCACAATCTCCAGATCTCAACCCCATTGAGAATTTGTGGGATGAAGTTGAATTAGCCATCAGACAGCTGGATCCACAACCCTGCAATCTCACACTCCTGGAAAGTGCTATTCATCAAGCACGGTTTCAGAATCCACAAACCACCTATAAACATCTCGTGGAATCCATGCCACGAAGAATCGACGCAGTATTAAAGGCAAAAGGTGGCCCAACATAGTAATGTGGCCACTCAGTGTATAATAACAGGTGCACTAACTGGAGGGGAGCAGAATATCCGTTACCACGAAAGCCTTAATATCATGCGGTATGCTTTCTACAATATCCAGTTTCGCTACAGAACCTCAAAATCAGGTTCGCCAATACACGATTGAAATTTAATAGTTAAAGTTCAAGTGTTCCTGAGAACCGCTCTTATTGCCAGAAATGTTCCGTCATATGGATACGAAAAACGTGACAATTATTTTTTTTTAGGTTTAACGACCACCGTGAGCAACTCAATGGGAAATACGTAAGCAGCCGCCCGTCCTTAATTTAGGGTCACTGGCTCCAGGGAAGAAAGAGAGCCAATGCCGTAAGACAAACATAACATCCATGCGTCACCCATTTTCAAATCTGGACTCATCTCGGACGAATGGTCAGAAGCCAGCGCTTAGACCACTGCAGCTACGTCTGTAATCCTTCATATCCCAGAAAAAACCTGAAAATTCGGGATTTTCAGTTAACAACTCTTAAAGACGGCAATTTTCCGTACTTAACCCGTGAAAAATTAACAAGAGTATTTCTGTGAATTCAAAAACGCCATAAAATTCAGGTATTTTCCGTCATTTCACGGAAAAGGTTAATTCACAAAAGGTATCACAAAATATAGCACGTGAATTTCAGGAAATTTTTTAGTGTAACTGTTCTCTCAAGGAAAGGTAGCAAATCAAAACGACAGCAACATCATTTTTTTACGCATTCCAACCGTAGGTTGAAGAAGCGTATATGCTCCAGCTTTGACCGTCAGTCCGCACTATAACTCGCGTAAAAATGGCTCGATTTCGATGAAATTTTAGCATATAGTAGGGGACAACCTGGGGACGAACCCAATGAAAATGAACGAAACGGGGTCAAAGGTCAGGACATAGGAGCGGGATCCATTCCATCGCCCTTATGCGTCATACCTTTCTTAAAAATGCTTCGATTGCGACAAAACTATATCATGTTGTTTCGGAGGTATACTGAATCGATTCTGTTGAATATCATCGAAATGGGATCAAAGGTCAGGGCACAGGAGCGAGATTTATTCCACAGCCTTTATCCTCGTAACTTGACTAAGAATGCTTCTATTGCGACAAAACTTTAGTATGTTGTTCCAGAGGTATACTGAATCGATTCTGTTGAATATCGTCGAAATGGGGTCAAAGGTCAGGGCACAGGACCGAGATTTATTCCACAGCCATAATCCTCATAACTTGACTAAAAGTGCTTCTATTACGACAAAACTTTAGTATGTTGTTACGGAGGTATACTGAACCAATTCTGTTTAATATCATCGAAATGGGGTCTAAGGTCAGGGCACAGGAGCGAGATTTATTCCACAGCCATTATCCTCATAACTTGAGTAATGATTTCTGGTATGTTGCAAAGCATATCATAATCAATGCATTGAATGATTTTACCAACTTCTTTCCTTTCTTGAGGAACGCAACAAAGTATCATTATACATAATCATGGCCACAGCAGATCAGTAGCTGATTTTATTTTATTTTTATTTATTTTTCTATTTTTAAGTACTGATGGCGAAGAAGGTTCGATCACCCTTAATTACTTAGTGTTACTGGCTCCAGCTCAGGGTGCGAACCAGAAGCAAGGAACGAACGCGTAGACCACGACACATACGGATTTGAATCGCGTCTCACTGTGCTAGACGTTAACATATTAATAGCTTGGTCTCCCGGAATGGAATGGATGGAATCGGGCCAAGTGCAAAAAAAAATAAAAAAAGGCACCAATAAAAATCAAAACTACTTTGACTTTCAGGGCCAGCGACATCGTGAACAAATTAATTTTTCCCAACAGGGCACTCTGCGTTTAAAAGAGATGTGCTTGTACGTCAGAGAGTTTGCTTTTACAAACACACTTTTAAAAGGCTGGAATGATTGACTGGCAATCTATTTCCTGCTTCACCATTCTGTAACATCATTCAGTCAAGGTCTTTCTTACAAATACGGCGACGTGACTTTTTTACTTAAACTTCGTTTCCATGTTTTCTTCGCGCGCATGTCTAGATGTGTGTAAAGATTCCTGAAAAGAAGCTTTCTTGGCCACCAATATCGATCGGCAGATGAGCGAGGGGCAAGCAGTTCTTCGTTAACTAGGACCCCTGGCAATTTGCCCAACTCCTGCTACCAACAGAACAAGAAAGGCAACGAAAAAGGAGAAAAAATCGGTTAAATCACACGGAAGTTTCAGATGCCATTTAAAGAGCCGACGATCATCATGTCCCATTAAACAAGGCCTCCTGCGAATGGAAGAGAAAGGCCTGAGGAAATCGAGGTACGATCACTGCCACCGAAGGTCTTGGTTAAAGAACGTGCTACAGAATTCCACTCAAGATGCTTCAAAATCACGGGCAGCAGCACAGGAAGAAAGGTCAACTGCCAGATCATCATAAACAAAAGAATTCGTCTGCTTTTGCACATTTACTTGCATCTGAGCATTAGGAAAAATTCATTTAAAGACAATGCCGTTTATGGCGTCTCTTTCGTCAATGACTTGGGTTGTAACGGCAAATGACACTGGGTCAAGGACCACTTTGATACCCCTCGGAGGTGAGACACGCACAGAAAAATGCGCTACGCAAAGAATTGTGTGTGTTTCTGTTTGGAGGAGGGGGGGGGTTAATGACCACCGTAACTCAATGAGCTATATAAACAGTTGCCCGTCCCTAATTTAGAGCCATTAGTTCTAGGGAAGGAAACGAGCCGGTTCCGTACGGCGAACACAACATCCATGCTTCGCAGGGATTCGAACCCAGAACCCACTTGGTCGAACGGTCATAAGCCATCGCTTTTTTATTCGTTTGTTTCGTTTTCTTTGAAGGTTTAACGACCACCGTGAGCAACTCGATGGGCTATAAGCAGTTTCCCGTCACTAATTTAGGGCCACTGGTTCTAGGGATGGAAAAAGAGCCAGTTCCGTACGGCGAATACAACCTCCATGCTTCGCAGGGATTCGAACCCAGAACCCACTTGGACGAACTGTGAAAACACAAGTCTGTCCGTGACGGAGATCGAATCAGCGCCCCTCACTCCAGAGTAAGTTGTTCTCGCAACTAAGCTACAATCATGCGCAGAATGTACCGCTGCAGATTTGTCGTCTTGACACGTGATTCACCTCTGTAGTACGTCACATCATCTTGCTCTTAACTTTTTTCTTTTGGACCGAAGTAGGATTTTTTTTATTAATTCTAGACGATGTGTGGAAAAACATCACACATTTTTCGAAGAACCCAACGGCCAGTAGATCCATTTTTACGTTCGGGCGCCAATATAAAAACACAAGTTTATCCCTCACTCCGGAGTAAGTTGCTCTCCCAACTAAGCTACATTGGACAGATTGTACTGTTGCAGATGTATCGTCTTGACACGTGATTCACCTCTGCAATACGTCACAGAACAGTCATAAGCAAGCGTCTTTTTGGTTTGTTTCGTTTTGTTTGAAGGTTTAACGGCCACTATGAACAACTCGAACCTATAAGCGCCACTAATTTAGGGTCACTGGTTCCAGGGAAGGGAGAGAGCCAGTGCCTCGCAGGAATTTGAACCCAGACCCATCTCGGGCGAATGGTCTGAAGCCAGCGCTTAGACCAATGGACCACCGGGCGGCACAGAAGAATTAGCGTGACATGCACTAAGGACAATTACTTAGCGCCGAGGGAAGGTTGAACAAAGCTTAGCCACTAAGGACAATTACTTAGCGCGAGGGGGGTTGAACAGTACTACACTGGTATTTACGCCACCTTATAACGCTAATCATCACAATCCACTGCTAGATGAAGAACTCTTCAACTCTCTTCAACAAATCTGTCTCGAACATGCTTTCGAGAATTGTGGGTATATCCAAAAAATGATTTCGAACGAAAATAATTATTAACATAGTGTAAAATATTTTTATTTTTTTTGTTTTTGTTGGGGGGAAGGACAACTTCCACGGAGTGAGTGATAAACATCTTCGGCACATCCACGGTCTGTGCTTCCAGTATCCTACGTTCTCTGGAATCAATAATTTGGGATGAACGACTCAGGACCGCAACTAGGTCACAGGGCCTAGGGGTGCAACAGCAAGTGAAGGCGAAACTCGGTAGAATTGAAAACTACATTTTTCCACAAATACAGCTTGTCAGTTTTCCCCCCGCCTTCTTAGCACGTCTTTTGAGAAAAAATATGTACTTAAATATCAATATGTTTGTCCCTCTGCCTGTGGACACCATATCTCTGCACTTATTAATACGATCTGAAAAAGAAATTTGCGCTGGAAAGCATGAACTATGAAAACGAATATCGATACCATTTTGTCTGATTTCGGTGAATAACTTTGCCGCTAAGTGTCGCGTGTAGGACTATTGATTTTTTTTTTTTTTTATTGGAGGTTTAACGATCACCGTGAGCAACTCAATGGGCTATAAGAAGTCGCCCGTCCCTAATTTAGGGTAACTGGTTCCAGGGAAGGGAGAGAGCCAGTGCCGTAAGACAAAACACAACATCCATGCCTGACCGGGATTCGAACCCGGACCCCTTACGGACGAATGATCAGAGGCCAGCGCCTTAGACCACTGCGCCACCGGGCGGCTCTATTGATTTCAAAATATATTTTGCTCCTTACCACTGCTTCTAAATATCAAATTGAAACAGTTATTTTTCTTTTCAAAACACTTTGAGCATCAAATATTGTTAAGTTTTCCTGATACGGGACGCAAATGTATATCACTATTTCCTCAATACCTCTGCTTCTAAAAGTTCGATTTGAAAAATTCTTTTTTGTGTCGGACAGCGTTTATGATGAATATTTTGTGCATATTATCAGCCTTTTTTCGTAAATCGAAAGAGGGTGTCATTGTATATTTCTACTTGCAAGAGTACCTCCGACTTTAAAAATCAGATTGAAAAAATTCCTTTCTTGGTCGAATACCCTTGACTATGAAGAATGTTTTGTGCTCACTTCTTTCTCGGAATAACACACATCTTTCACGCTAAACGAGGCGTCAAGTTGCAGTACGTTTCCTCATATAATCTGTTTATTTCAATTTTCTGATTTGCAAAATTCCTTTTGTTCCGAATATCTTCCACTGTGAGGAACATTTTTTGCACAATTCGTAACTTTTCGCAACACACATTTTATCCATAGTGGACGTAAGTAGGCATTTATTTCTACTTGAAAATGTGTTTTGATTCCAGAAATAAGTTGAAAAAAATTATTTTGTAATGGGTTCCATTCACAAAGGCCAGTTAGCACTGTGTATCTTAAATAACGCAGTCTTTCCACTAGAGGGCAAATTCCCAAATATTTCTCTAAAAACAACGAAAAAGGCACGCTTTCGTAGTGCTTCAATGATGGCACGTAAGTATTACATTAAACTGTGAAATTCGTGACCATGTAAACATTTCTCGCCGCCCCGGTGGCGCAGTGGTTTAAGCGATGGCTTTGATCATTCGCCCGAGATGGGTCTGGGTTCGAATCCCGGTGAGGCATGGATGTTGTGTTTGTCTTATGCACTGGCTCTCCTCCTTCCCTAGTGTTGGATCTTACCTTTACAGGCTGATGTGGCCGCGGCACCGGGTGAAGTATCGCCTGCAGTGAAGCACCCGATATCTCCACCGAAAAAAAATAAACATCTAAATAAAAAAACACTAAGGAAACTTTTGTCAAAAATTTTGCTCTCCTCCTCTGCTGCTAGGGGCTAGCAAGGAGTTTTCCTACTTGCGTTGACAACCGAAAATTCTGCAACAACAAATTAATTATCTGATTTCAATAATTAATAATGACCTCCCATAATTAATTATAACAAATTAATTATTAACTTCCCGCAAAACCAGTACCGCGATTGGGCGTGGATGCCTGGATTTAACTCCAGCACGTCCCAATCTACCGAAAATCACAGCAACGCACACACACACTCGAAAAGATACCCAACGCTCATTTCACGTACGCTTGACATTTAATATCCAACGTTATATTATATACAATGCCACCTTTATCCATGAAGTGGCACAAAAATCTGCTGAGATGAATGTATGGTGGGCTGCTCTATCGGCAGCTTAATTATGCACAATGATTTAAACACTTTATCACTGATTAAACGATAATACTGATTTAACTAACTCTGATTTAACAATTAACACTTATTCAAACACTGTTCACTGATGAAATTCTAGTATGCACAATAAACAAATAGAGCGAAGGAAACATATGTGAGAGATTACCCAAAACATTTAAATACACACTTTAGAAAACGATAATTGAGTACGAGCGTGGGTACCAGCAATTAAAATGATACCGTAATTATCATGACTGCCGCAGTTTAATTATAAGCTATATATAACTATACCATTACACACACCTGCATAGGCTTGATGCCAAATTAGCAGGGAAGAGCTCTTAAAACTTATGGCCATAACACAAATAAAAATCACGAATAAAATGTGTTGGAGGCCTCCGCTGTCGTGCGTACTCCCTTTCACAGGGGACAGAGTTCTATACGCTGTTCACTGTCCGACGTCACTTGTAAGTCGTGAGCAAATGTTCATATAAAGACCACATACCTTGGCAACCGTTGTCTGAGGTCCTCAGCGCAGAGAAGTGGCAAGAAATATCCTGCCTGTTGTCGTATGTATATAGACAGCCTAGGCAAAAGTGCACTAATGTCGACCTAGTATCGGTCGAGAAGTCCAAAGGACTGAGATGTCCTCGTTTAAGAGGGGATCATTCATAGCCCTCCGTACTTGCTTCTCTCTTCTTTTTCCGAGCTCTCCCAGCGGTCAGCTCTCAGGCCTAGGTTCCATGCAGCTCGCTGGTGCTGTTCTCGTGCGTGTGTCTGGCTTTGCCACCGTCCTGAGAATGCCACGCCGCTTGTTTTTCTCTTCTCCTCGTTTCTCTCCTCTTTGTCCTGTCACAGGGCTTCTCTTAGCCACTTGAAAAGGGATTTATCACCTTGTTTTCAGCTGTGGGTGGTAGTCGGTTCTCCCTTATCCCGTTCAGTTCGGAGAAAACTGCAACCAACAGAATGTCTCTTGGCTTCCAGAGGGAATTTTGGGGGGTGAGTTTTGCAGACTTTCGTTAGAGTTGAAAATGCACAAGACTGTTGCTATGAGTCCGAAATAGAGATGGTCTGTCGCCATGTGGCCTTTCACAATTCTCGTTTGCCAGAAGGCTACGAATTATGCACTTATCAAATAATGAACAAATTTTAACAATGGCAGTGATGAACAAATTAGAGGATCAATTACCGTAATTAATTATAACTATGAGTGCTGCCTTGCAGTTACATCGAAACACAAATTTACCGCATAAATGAAATATAAAAATTTTCCACAAGTTAGGCTGCACCCTATAACACTAGAACCAGTGACCCTAAATTAGGGACGGGAGACTACTTATAGCCCATTGAGTTGGTCACGGTGGTCGTTAAATCTTCAATCAATCCCCCCCCCACAATAGGGGTAAATTATCATTTCTGGTTTCGAAGACTCAACTGGAAAAAAAAAAGGCGATCAAAAAGTTTAACAAAGCGTTATTGAAAACTTCAGTCTAAAAATTTCTAATTTCATGAAACCGAATTCGGATACAAACGCCTATACTTGGAATATCCTTATTGGCCACCCCGGTGGCGCAGTGGTCTAAGCGATGGCTTCTGATCATTCGTACGAAAGGGGTCCGGGTTTGGATCCCGGTGAGACAGGTCTGTTGTTTGTCTTACGGTGCTGGCTCTCTCCCTTCCCTGGAACCAGTGGCCCTAAATTAGGAACAGGCGACTGCTTATAGCGCATCAAATTGCTCACGGTGGTCGTTAAACCCCCAAATTGCCGCCCCGGTGGCGCAGTGGTCTAAGGCGCTGGCCTCTGATCATTCGTCCGTAAGGGGTCCGGGTTCGAATCCCGGTCGGGCATGGATGTTGTGTTTGTCTTACGGCACTGGCTCGCTCCCTTCCCTGGAACCAGTGACCCTAAATTAGGGACGGGCGACTGCTGATAGCCCAATGAGTTGCTCACGGTGGTCGTTAAACCTCCAATAAAAAAAAAAAAAAAACCCCAAATTTAAAAAAAAAAAAATCTGATAAAGTAACTCTGCTGAACACAATAAATATGAGGACGGATTTTTTTTTTTTTTTTTTTTTGATTGGAGGTTTAACGACCACCGTGAGCAACTCAATGGGCTATAAGCAGTCGCCGTCCCTAATTTAGGGTCACTGGTTCCAGGGAAGGGAGAGAGCCAGTGCCGTAAGACAAACACAACATCCATGCCTCACCAGGATTCGAACCCAGACCCCGTTCGGACGAATGATCAGAGGCCATCGCTTAGACCACTGCGCCACCGGGGCGGCAGGACGGATTTGCGGGGGTTTTCAGATTTAAAGACCACCTTGAGCAACTCGATGGGCTACAAGCTCCACAGAGTTTCTCAAGGTGGCTATGAGCCCCATCGAGTTGCCCGAAGTGGTCTTTGGTGGTAGAGTTGCTCAAGTTGGTCGCGCGTCCGTAATTTGCGTCCACAGGTGCCAGGGAAGGGACAGGGCCAGTGCCATAAGACAAACACAACATCTAAGCCTCACCGGATTTCGAACCCAGATCAATCTTGGACAATGGTCTAAAGCCAGCGCTTAAACCACTGCGCCACCGGGACGGCAGGAGGACTTCTGAAACTATTTCATTAGAATACTTGATTCTACAAACTTTTAAAATTATTTCCAAAGCTCTCAAAATTCCCGACTCCAAAATACCTCTATTGTAAAGATCGCTAAATTCTTCAAGTCACCTACATTACATACTGAGATGAACCATTCCATGCAACCACCTACAAATCACTCGGTACCAGAAGGAGACATAAGTGGCTTGTTCGTTTTGTGACCCTGGCTCTCTACCCTCCCTGCAACCACTGGCCCCAAATTCGGAGCGTGCGACCGTTTAGAGACCTTGAGAGTTTTTTTTTTGTTTTGTTTTTTTTTTTGTTTTGTTTTGTTTTTTTATTGGAGGTTTAACGACCACCGTGAGCAACTCAATGGGCTATAAGCAGTCGCCCGTCCCTAATTTAGGGTCACTGGTTCCAGGGAAGGGAGAGAGCCAGTGCCGTAAGACAAACACTACATCCATGCCTGACCGGGATTCGAACCCGGAACCCTTTTTTTATTGGAGGTTTAACGACCACCGTGAGCAACTCAATGAGCTATAAGCAGTCGCCCGTCCCTAATTTAGGGTCACTGGTTCCAGGGAAGGGAGAGAGCCAGTGCCGTAAGACAAACACAACATCCATGCCTGACCGGGATTCGAACCCGGAACCCTTACGGACGAATGATTTTTTTTTATTGGAGGTTTAACGACCACCGTGAGCAACTCAATGGGCTATAAGCAGTCGCCCGTCCCTAATTTAGGGTCACTGGTTCCAGGGAAGGGAGAGAGCCAGTGCCGTAAGACAAACACAACATCCATGCCTGACCAGGATTCGAACCCGGACCCCTTACGGACGAATGATCAGAGGCCAACGCCTTAGACCACTGCGCCACCGGGGCTGCTACGGACGAATGATCAGAGGCCAGCGCCTTTAGACCACTGCGCCACCGGGGCGGCAAACGAATGATCCGAGGCCATCGCTTAGACCACTGCGGCCGGTAAGAGTTGCTCATTGTGGTCGTTAAACCTCGAAACAAAAAAGATGTATCGTTTTTTGTGTCTACAAGTATTGTGGCGTGCCCTCTCGCACGGCGGCTGGTGGTGGTGTGGGGGGGTGCATTCCGGCAGGCAACAGATTTGGTGAGAGTTCGATTGACCACTCCGGCGATCGCCTGGTGGGCCGCTGCTGTTAAGGAAAGCTTTAACCTACAACCAGCTAATGAAATGGGAGGAAAGTGTACAGTTAATTTAATGTTACGCCTATTACCGAAACTATTGCTTTAGATATTATTATAGAACTATTATCGAAATTATTACTTAAGTAAAAATATTGAAAATATAATGGCATCCCCGGTGGCGCAGTGGTCTTTGATGTCTTCTGACCATTCGTCCGGAAGGGGTCCGGGTTTGAATCGCGGTGAGGCATAGATGTTGTGTTTGTCTTACGGCACTGGCTCTTTCTTTCCTGGAACCAGTGGCCCTAAATTAAGAACTGGCGACTGCCTAAAGCCCATTGAGTTGCTCACTGTGGCCGTTAAACCTTCAGTTAAAAATAAATAAATACACTATCTACCAACAAGTAATTGGACGCACCTACAATCGACGCTATCTGTGGTCCTGATACACGTCACGGCCGCCGCCGTTAAATATCATATGGGAAACAACAACGCAACCAGTCGCATGCAAGATGCCACGCAGTTCGGAGCTCTTTGATTTCGAGAAAGGTGTAATCGTCGGGTATCACAGAAATGGCCGATCCATACGTGACATATCCAGCGAGTTGAAGTACTCAAAATCGACAGTGGCCTACTTGATTGGCAAGTGGAAGATGAGAGGTGACTGTCGGACTGTGCCCGGACCCGGCAGACCCACAAACCTGGGAGTTAGAGACCGACGGGTGCTGGCCAGGGAAATTCGGGAGAACCGCACCAAATCGATGGGCCACATCCGCGAGGAGTTTCAACTGGCATTCGGGAGTGTTCTTTTGATGAATACCATCCCTAAGGAATCCCATCTGCTCGGTTATCATGGACGTGCTGCCGCCCAGGAGCCTTTGATCACAAAGTCCAATAGCACTGCTCGGCTAACGTGGTGCAAAGAACGTCGACAGTGGACCGTTGAACAGTGGAAACAGGTTCTCTGGAGCGACGAATCAAGGTTCACCTTCTACCGTTCAGATGGCAGGGTCTGGGTTTGGCGTCTGCCTGAAGAACGCCACCTGCCGGAATGTATTGTGCCAACTGTGAAGTTTGGCAGCGGTGGAATTATGCTACAGGGGTGTTTCTCCTGGTATGGCACGGGACCCTTGATCGCAATAACTGGTAGACTCAACGCCGAGACCTACTGCACCATTTTGGATACCATGCGCTTCCTTACGTTGTGGCAGTTTTATGGGGTGGACCCATGTTACTTTCAGGATGACAATGCCACCTGTCATGTTGCGAGGTCCACCATGGCTTGGTATGGTGACAATGGGGTTAATCGAATGGACTGGCCTGCGCAGAGCCCGGGCCTTAACTCTATCGAGCACCTCTGGGACGAGTTGGAGCGTCGACTTAAGGGGTTCCCCACCGTCCGAAATCGGTGAAGGAACTGACCTGTCTTCTCCAATCCGAGTGGAAGAAAATACCGCTAGCCGTCATACAACGCCTGGTTGAAAGTATGCCCCGGAGGGTCGCAGCTGTAATCGCCGCTCGTGGAGGCTCCACCAACTATTGAAGGTGAATAAACTTCGTTTTCCTTTGCTATCACACATATCCAATTACTTGTTGATAGATAGTGTATATATATACTTGAGTATATACACTGCTGGCCACCCAAAATGCAACACCAAGAACGACACGAGATGGCAAAGCCAGATTTACTGGACACATAACAACAGATACAAAGATGAAACGATTGAGCATACAAGGCCCGTGCGACTTACGGAACACGCTGACATCAATATTTCGTGTGGCCCCCATGGCTGGCAATAACAGCCGCTACACGCCGCGGCATCAAACGAAAGAGTCTTTGGATGTGGGCTTGGGGTATGTCGGTCAAGGTTGCTTCCACACGTTGCCACAGTTCATCAGGCGTAGCCGCGGGTGGTGCTTGCCGGGCCAATCGGTTGCCGATCAGCGACCAGACGTGTTCGATGGGCGACATATCGGGAGCACAGGCGGGCCACGCCAGCAGTGACACCTGGTGGGCCATGAAGAATTGTTGTACGATGCGTGCCACGTGCGGTCGTTCATTGTCCTGTTGAAACGTGGCGGCTGGCAAGTCTTGCAGGTAAGGGAGGACTACAAGCTCCAAAACGTCGGAGATGTAGCTGTGGCATGTACCGGCGATGCGTACCAGAGGGAAGCGAGTGTCATATCCAATTGCGCCCCAAACCATAACGCCAGGCGACGGACCGGTATGGCGATGCATAATGCAGGCGTCACAATCTCTTGTCGCCACACGCGGATCCGACCATCGTGGTGTTGCAGGCAGAAGCGGGATTCTTCGGAGAAGACAATGTCGTGCCATTCCGTAGTCCAGGTGCGGCGTTCAACGGCCCACTGCCGCCGCACTCGCTGGTGGTGTAGCGTCAATGGTAATCGGCGCAATGGGCGCCGTGCGACAAGTCCCCGCTCCTGCAGACGACGTCGAACGGTACGTGCTGACACAGGTTGTAGCGCAACACACCCTAATTCCTGCGCTAACGTCTGTGATGTGGCGGTGCGAGCCGTCAATGACCGCCGCCCAACATGCCGGTCCTCTCGTTCGGTGGTGTGCCGCGGCTGCCCCACACGTCAGTCCGTCTGTCCCTCTTGCATCCACCGAATCCATACTATCCTCACTGTGGCTGGATGTCGTCCCACATGGGCGCCGATGTCTCGGTACGATAAACCGCTGTCGCGATAAGCCACTATTCGTCCTCTGTCGAACTCCTAAACGTGCTAGAATGACTACCGTATTCTGCGGCGAGGCATCAGGAAGCTTCCCACGCACAGGTCCGGCAGCACAACACACTTCCACTACTTACACCCTGCCTTCTGTGCACCCTTCTTATTGTGCTTCTCGGTGGCGTGCTGGGCGCACATGGTTTGCATATGCCCTGCAATGCTAATCGTTTGCATGTTCTCTCGCGGGCGACGCATGCTGCGAATTTCAGGCCAATCAGATGCTTCCTTCTTGGGGTTGCATTTTGGGTGGGCAGCAATTTATATACACTGAAGAGCAATTGAATTAAAGACAGCTGGCGTTATGCAAATGTGGCGCTGTGGACGGCCCTGTAAACGGAAACGACATGACGTAAGCAACGATCCGACAATATAAGGAGTGATGCGACGGGAATCAGTAACAGTCGGACGCAATATGGGTAAGACAAAGGATCTAAGCGCATTTGATCGTGGGCAAATTGTCCGGGCCCGACGAATGGGTCACTCCATCTGAGAAGTTGTGCAGGCACCGGAATTTTCACGAGCCACTGTGTCACGGGTGCCCCGCGAGTACATCGAATCCGGTAAAACCATCTCTGCAAGGGCCAACTGCCGTGGACAACAGCGTGTGGATGAGCGGGGTCATCGTCGGCTAGCTCGCATTGTAACAGCTGATAGACGGGCCACAGTGCAAGAAATCACTTGGCAATTTAACGCTGGTGCACAAAAACGTGTAAGCAGCCACACCATCTAGAACCATCTCCTCGCTATGGGGTACAGAAGCCATCGTCCCACGAGGGTACCGCTGCTGACCGCACATCACAGGGTGCAAAGATTAGCATGGGCGCGGGAACATCGCCACTGGACCCTAGACATGTGGGAAAATGTTGCGTGACTGATGAGTCGAGATTCACGTTGGTACATGCGGATGGCAGGATACAAGTACGGCGCAAACAACATGAAGCGATGGATCCTTCTTGCCAGCAGGGTACTCTTCAAGCTGGTGGGGGTAGTATTCTCGTCAGGGGACTGTTTACGTGAACTGAAATAGGACCTCTGGTACGTGTGACATCGTCCCTCACAGGTCAACGTTACCGGGATATCCTGGACGACCATTTGCTCCCGTTTGTGCGTCTTCAACATCCCACTGGGGACCTCATCCTGCAACAAGACAATGCACCGTGCCATTGCTCTAGAATTGTATCCGAATGGCTGGATGAACACTCCACCGACGTGACCTCGCTTCCTTGGCCAGCTAGGTCACCTGACCTCAATCCCATCGAGCACATCGGGGATGGCATCGAGAGAGATGTTAGAGGCTCTGACCCCCTCCATCAAATCTTCGTGAACTGTGGGAGCTTGTTCAGGGGTCGTGGATACGTATGGCTTCCCAACGATTCCGGTGTCTTGTAGAGTCCATGCCGAGACGAATCGCCACCGTCATCAGGGCGAAAGGTAGTGCTACACGTTACTAGACAGGTATCTCTAATTCAATTGCTCTTCAGTGTATATATACATAATGGTGTGTTTTACGCTATCTTTAAAATTGCCCAAGACACAAAGCTGATTCCAGTCCAACCCTGGTACGCCACCTCAATGGCCCTGTGGTGTAATCGCTGGATTTTTTTGGAGGTTTAATGACCACCGTGATCAACTCAATGGGCTATAAGCAGTCGCCCGTCCCTAATTTAGGGTCACTGGTTCCAGGGAAGGCAGATAGCCAGTGCCGTAAGACAAACACAACATCCATGCCTCACCGGGATTCGAACCCAGACCCCTTTCGGACAATGGCCATCGCTTAGACCACTGCAGCAGCAACTGCTTATAGTTTACTGAGTTATTCACGGTGTTCGTTACAACCCAATAAAAAAAAAAAACCTGGAAAATTCCCAGTTCGCGAGATTTGTTCCCAGCTATTCGGAACTACTTCCTCACAGGAAATGGTTAAGCATACTTTCCATGTTCTAAGCTGAGTTCAATGCAAAAAGTGAGGAATCACTGAAGATCGATAGCAGTTCCGTTTTTCTTCTGCCTGGACTCTATGCCCTCAGGTATCAATTCAGCACCACATTCACCCAGAAAAGCCCGAGTTATCGAACAAAGAACAAAGGAGTCACTTTGTACTTACTGTTAACTTGTACACGCATCACTTACTAGCTAACATTTTACGGCCATCACTGCTAGACCAAGGCTGCTTTTACCCAACCTTTTACAAGCATTGAGTCAGTGTGGCCATTTGAAAAAGCCACCCCGATGGTAAGTTCTCTCAGGCGCTGGCTGCTGACAATTGGCCTGAGATGTGCCCGGGCTCGAGCTCTACGTGAAGCATGGGTGGTGATTTTGCCTGGTAGCGCTGTTTTTTTGCCTTTCCTGGAACCACTTGCCCCAAATTAAGGACATACGATGACTTATAGTCCTACGAGTTGCCATGGGGGTCGTTAAACCCAAGCAAAGGTTTGAGGGGGAAAAATTTGGCAAAATTGTTTCCTTAGTTTTTATTTCAAGCTTTAACTACCACTATAAATGTCCATAAATTATCGCCCTTTTCTTATTTACGGCTTCAGATTCCATGAAAAGAACAAAGCATGCACAGCATGACAAACATACCACCCATGCCTAATCTGGGGCTTGAACCCGGGCAAATCTTGAAAGAATCATCAAAGGTCACGACCTCAGACCATTTGGCCAATGGGGCAGCCCATAAAGTTGGTTAACCAGCTTCAGTAAAGTTAGAATTGCATTAACAAGAGAAAATCGATTAATGTAAATAAATTTTCAAATTCTGAACGATTACACTTAAATCCTTAAATGTACTACACATGCAAAAAAAAAAGAGACAGGGATAGAATTTACTTGGCGAAGCGAAACAATTTCCGAACTTCTTGTGAAGGGTAATAATAACCCTCATAAGCACCCAAGTTTAGGAAGAGTGGCTGTCTCCAAGACCTGTTCTTTAAAAAGTAGAAAACCACCATAGCCATTTTAAACGAACACAACATTCGCATGTTACCTTACTTTCGGACTCAGGCACCCAGACAGACGCCTTCAAACACCATAGCCATTTTAAACGAACACAACATTCGCATGTTACCTTACTTTCGGACTCAGGCACCCAGACAGACGCTTTCATCAGGCGACTTTCAGGTGTTTTATTTTCCCACGTCCTAGGTCTTACGAAAAAAACTCATCTGGCATAGCTGTTGTGCTGTTTACTTATTTCTACGTTTATATACCATCCCCAGCAACTCTAAGGGCTATAATCAGGCGGCCGTTCCTAATTAGGCCTACTGGTTCCAAGGAAGGGACAGTGCAAGCGCCGTAAGACTAGAGCATCACACTACCTGTCTCTTCCGGGACTCAAACCCGAGCACAGCTCAAACAACTTGTGAGAAACCTATGCTATCGACTACTAGGCCTGCAAGGAGACTATCTGCCATTCCATGCAATCATTGCTTTATAATCCTATTCCTTACTCTTTTTTTTTTTTTTTTTTTTTGAGGTTTAACCACTACCATGAGCAACTTGTTGGGCTATAAGCAGTCGGCAGTCCCTAATTTAGGGCCACTGGTTTCAGAGAAGGGAGAGAGCCAGTGGCGTAAGACAAACACAACATCCATGCCTCACCGGGATTCGAACCCAGACCTCTTTGGGACAAAGGCCATCGCTTAGACCACTGCGGCAGCAACTGCTTATAGTTTACCGAGTTATTCACGGTGGTCGTTACAACCCAATAAAAAAAAAAAAAAAAACTGGAAAATTCCCAGTTCGCGAGTTTTGTTCCCAGCTATTCGGAACTACTTCCTCACAGAAAATGGAAAAACACTGGAAGCCCACTAAGAGTAGCAAAAAAGATACGACATTCAGGAATACTTGAAGCGCTTTGGGAAAGTACTAAATTCAAACAGTGTGCATAGCAGTGAACAAAGAGGGCTTGTGGAAAGAATGCCTTAACATTCGACCGTACACTACGCAAGGAAGAGGACATTACTGCAGTTCCGTCGTAGCTCTGTTCGACGAGTTTTCCACCACAGTCTGAAAAATCCTTAATATGGGACAAAATAAGACCAGAAAGTGCTGCCGCTGTTTTGTCCTAGCTAACTTCTTGGAAGCACACAAATCTTTCTACCACCCTCCCTTCATTTGCATACCGATAAACAAGAAAAATTTGAGACCTATTCGAGATGTCGGTAGTTTCATCTGCTAATATGGCAACAAAATCGGACTGCTTTAACTGCGTTTAATTTCATTACACAGTGCATTGGCGACAGAATCAATTAAATCATTTTGAATACGATTTGATACTCATTTGAATAATGTCGAAGACTCCAAATAGTTTTTTAGTACAGGATCATACTGAGCAGTTTAGTCCAAAAGTTCCAAATAATTTCCGCGGTTGTTGGAAGTTTTTGACTCTTCATCTCCTCGAAATGACATTTCTAGCTTTGCAAGGAAGCAGACGACATTTATTTATAAGCAGTTTCAAAATATTTTTATTGTGTTTTACCTTTTCATTGTGTTGACTTATGTTTTGTCGTATCTGGTCACTGACCTCAGTTTCAATACGAACAGTTCCAAAAGTTGCGAGTGCAACGGACGCACGAATATGCTTAACAGCAACATCATGATCCCATATTGCTTTAGTTAAACTGCTTAGCTTGCTGTATCCTGTTGTCCAAGTGGAGCTTCTGTCACAGCTAAACAGCAAACAGTTCCAACAAAACAATTTGTTGGTCTTAACACTTCCGGCAAGCCATTCGCATCTTTCATAATTGGCGTTTTGAAAATGTCAAGTAATATTCTTTTGTTGCTGCGTTAAACTTGGCAATGCAAGCATCGGTCTTCCTTTCGAAATCACATTTTTCTTTTCTTCAAAAGTTCGGCGAGAAAACAGAGTTTGTAACAAATCGGCTATAATGTCTTTGTTTATGGAATCAGACATGGCTGTTTGGGATCTTTTTTAATACACATGCATGATATATTCAGTAATTCACAGCACACGATGTAAAAAGAACTTTGAACAATGCATCCACAGTTCAGCTACACGCTAAGACGGTCGTTTCTAGGGAGCATTTCTCATTGGTTAGCAGACTAGTGCCATCAGGTTGTCATAGCAACACCCCCTTCAGCAGCGGTGAAGCTTGGGTGACGCGAGCAGGTGTTGCATGCGCTCGGCAGCTGCGACCAATCGGAATGCAGCACAATTTGTTTCTCCTGTCTAGTCGTTGTTATTGCCTGTGTGCATGGATTATACACTTATGAAAACTTCAGAGGTATAAGAGCGGATTTATAACTTTGTGGTGATTATTATCTGTGTTGAAAACAGAAATTTAAAGAATTAGATATTTTTTTTGTATTTTTCATTTTCTTTGCCCAAGCACTGCTTGGGTTGCTTGGGTGGAATGCATGTCACTGATCTTTTAAGACCAACTGCCTTCCTCTGCACTTGGGTGATACGCGATAATACTATAATTGCACTAAGGTGGCTAGTCTTCAGTGTTGTAACACGATAAGGAAGCCTGCAGCATTTAAATCATGTTTCAAGAAACCGGCAACAGAATAATTGCATAAGATGACATGGAAACCCAATAACTGCTGGCAAGTTAACAAATCAGCTGGAATCAAGCAGGGTACCAAAATATCACGTTAAACCATGTTGTGTTTGAATCATTTTGGATTGTAAGCCCGAAAACCTGTACAATGTGTTCAACTGACCCCAGCATGTAAAGCAACGTGTTATCAATAATGGTGTCATGAACACTCCACATGGAGTGAAGAACAATGGGCCAATGTTCTGTTCACAAACGAAAGCCAATTTTATCGTCCGACTCTAGGTGGCAATACATCTGGCGAGAACCCCGCACTGTCTTTTCAGTCAGAAACATCGTAGAAATTGACCATTAAAGGGGTAATGGAGGTCTGGTCTGGGATTATGATCAATGGGTGTACAAGAGTTTTTAGTGTTGGAGAAAGGACTGATGAATACCCAGCATTATTGTGAGGTCATTTTAGAACATTTAAGGTTGTTCCATGGTGCTGTGGGAAATTCGTTTTTATGGATGATAACACCCATCCTCATCGATCATCATGTATTGATGAACTGTTGGAGAGCAAGGGGATTGACTGAATGGAATGGACTGCATACTCTCCCAACCTGAATCCAATCGAAATTGCTTGGAACGCTCTGGGAAGGTGCCCTGCTGAAAGCAATCTCCCACCTGGCACCAAAAAGGACACTGAAGAAACCTTGCTCAGGATCTTCTGGACAATCTCGTGAAAAGCATGGCCCACTGATGCCCTGATGCCACTCCTACATTGCAGTCAAGTGTGGACATGAAAAATTATTTTTTCTATCAATTTTAGTTATTTGTGAGCCGTCAGAAAATCGTACATTTTGTTCTTTTATCGATTTTCTCTATCAAGAAGCACAAATTCATGCTTATTTATGTGTGTGCTTATTTTACCTTCACTTACTCCCAATTAAAATATTTTTATCCACATCTTATTGGAATAAAAGTATGCTATGAAAATATAAGTGATCCTTATTTTTTGGACATGGGTATAGATTTTGATACTGTCATGATACCCAAGAGATTTCTAATAAATAAAAGATGCAAGATGTTTTGTGTTTTCCCAATCAGGTTTCACAAGATGAGTCACTGATGATTGATAATGAAATGCATGGATTATCTTTGTTTACATCAGAAATGCTTTCAGCTATCTGTTTATTAATACTATGATAGGTACTACCAAAATGTAAAAGATTACAAGCTTCCCCCACCCATCTGCCTACACATGTAACCTTTTAGATAATCACTCCCTATCATAATATTAACTCACAGATGGCTGAAAGTATTTCTGATGTAAACAAAGATAATCCAGCAAGAAACAATACTCAAGACTGATCAATACTGATCAGGGCAAAACATCTTACACTTTCATTAACTTGAAATCTCTCAGGAATTGCAAAAGTATCTTTCCTGTAACAGTTGAAACACAGGCTCACTGCATCACATTCATATCATTTGAAAATCCGTTCTCAAATCTGGCAATATTTGAATCAACATGTGTTACTACCTCACATTGTTTTCATACATTCCATGGCTGAAGAAAGTAGCAGTCACTATCAAAAAGTTCCATAAAACAATTTATTTTATATTATAATTTAAAGCATAAAGTTCATTTCCAATGTCACATTTGCAATACTTCTCCATGCATCTCTTCAGGCAGTGGGCATTGAAGAAAAACAATATGGAAATTTAGTTATGATGGCAGAAAATATAGCCAAAAGGAATGATAAATGTTAGAACTGTTTTTAATACTCCTTCATCACCGAGGGCTTAAAACTAATAATATCTTAACCATTCCTACCTCACACACACACACACACACACACACACACACACACACACACACACACACACACACACACACACACACATACATACATACATACATACATACATACATACACACACACACACACACACACACACATAACTACCTATTATGACCAGACAGAAACAATGTAAATCTCAAAGAAAGGTGACTTGATCACGCTAGTTACGTTAACTAAAACTTTTACAAAAAGTTCGTAAGTTGGAAGCTTTCGACCTTATCTTAAGTTTTAGTTAACGTAACTAGCGTGATCAAGTCACCTTTCTTTGTTAATATTGTTACGTGTTTTGCCCATAATCGTCAATGTAAATCTGATATTAGAAAGGAAGAAAACATGAAATGCAGCAGTAACAAATTGGTACACAAAAAACGATGTTATATTGGAGATTTGCAACACTAAATTTGTTAAATAAATTTTCTCCTGTTATAGCAAAAGAATATGTATATCCCACAAAGCCAATCACAGTTATTCTCAGAGACAGCCGGTTCTTACAGTTACTGCTAATAAGAATCATCTTCATTCTTTGTTAATCATGGTACATTTAATTTCAGGCAAAAAGAGATAGAAGGTTCCCACTATGATGACCGGTCTTTCAGTTTTGGGCTGAAGTACTAAATCTAACTTTCATGAAAACATATGAATGTTAAAGCGCAGAAAACAGATCTTGGAAATGTCATAAATAACAATCAGAAACAAAATTACTCCACATATTAGGTGTGTACATGGAAATCTTCTGCTTCAGTTAGATACAAATATTCATCAAACAAAACAGTTCTACTCACACAAAAAAGAAAGAATAAAAAATCAGTCTCCCTTCAATCTAAAAACACACAAACAAACAAAAAAAGTTTTTTGCATTTTTTCAAATCATAAATAGTCTGGTATCCTGTAGGTTTCCTATGAGACACACATTGGAAGGTTTCATAGCAACCTGGCAGTGATGCTGAAAGATACATATAACAGGAAGTTTCATAAGATACATTGCTCTGAGAAATCGTTAATGGGTCCTTCACTACGAGAGGAAGGGGGTGGGGGTGCTGATAAGTCTTTGGCTTTGTAAAGAAAACTACAAGCTACGGGACTGAAAAAATTATTCACACATTCTCCCCCGAGATCAACACACTTATGAATTCATTGTTTTAACGTTTTTAACCCATCAAAAAAAAAAAATTCAGTTTTGATACAAATCTTCGTCCACAGCTGCTGTGGCCTTCTCAATGCTTGAAGAAAATTTCCCTTAAGATGTTTCTCCAGGTTAGGGAAGAGGTAGTAATCCAAATGGGCCAAATCAGGTGAGTAGACAAGGTGTTTCAGAATTTCAAAGTGAAGATCAGTCAATTTCTGTTCCATAATGACCACTTTGTGAGGGGAGGCATTGTCTTGAAGAAACAAGATCCCTTTTGAAAGCTGGCTACGACATTTGGAGACCAGTTGCAGCTTCAGTCTGTTGAGCAGTGCAACGTAGTACTTTGTCGTAATGGTTGCACCCTTTCCCAGATAATCTACAAGCATCTTTGTGCCAGAATACAGACGCCAACACCTCGCTTGATGACTTCTGTCTGGAACTTCTTTGGATGCGAGGAATTACTCTCTCCATTCTTTGGATTGTTCTTTGGTCTCTGGATCACATGCATGGATCCACGTTTCATCCTTAGTTAAGAGACTGTCCAAAAATCCCATATGACCCTGCTGAAATTGGTCCCAAATGTATTTTGAAGCAATCACTCGATCATGCTTCTCGTCAGCATTTAGACATTTGGGAACTCATTTGGCTGGGAGCTTTCTCATGTCCAAAATCTCATGGATAATATAGCTTACTCGTTCTCCGGATATCACCAGGGTCTCTATCATCTTTTTTTTTTAGTGGCTATTCTTTGATCATCCAGAATCATGGAATGAATGGCATCTGCATTTTCTGGAATTGTCACTTGAGTTAGTCTCCCAGAACATTCATCTTTGGTGCTCAAACGTCCCGTTCTAAACTTAGCAACCCAGTTCTTGACTGTGGTGTAGCAAGGGCACTTATCACCTAATGTCACCGATATTTCATCATAAACTTGTTTGGCTGAGTTTCCTTTCAGGAAAAGATATTTCATCACTGTTCTGAACTATTTTGCAGTGAAATCTGTGCTGTTTTGCATTATTGTCACTTCAGACCTGCAAAAACAAATGAAATAATAAGGCCACGATTATGATTTGGTTAGACACATACATAAAAATCAATTTTGATAAGACAAAAGTACTATAAATTTAAGAATATGTGAAATGGGAAAAAGGCAAAGACTTATCAGCTCCCCTACGTATAGCATCTCAGAATCAGCAAACCTGTGAACCTGCTAATCTTTTGTGACAATATGGTTGTGAAGAAGAGCTATCAGATAAAATCTCCAAGTTCTGCTGCCACCCCCCTCCCCAAAAAAAAAAAACTTTGTGCAATGCATGCTGAACACTTTTGTTGGAACACTGAAGATGTGCAAACTAAAGTGACTAATGTGTCTGAAGCATTGATGTTGTAAGTTTGCTGACAGGTGCCCAAGGCTGGTTGGTGAAGTGTGCACCAAACATCTGATATTACCTACATATCTTCTTTCACATGGATGTCCAGTCTATAAGTAATCCACTGCAGTGCAGGGATGGTCAAAGTGGTCAAGTATAAATAAACCATTTTCAGACTATAATGTAAATAAAAAGGATTTTCCAATATGCCCTTAGTAATCTCAGTTATATTTATTTCTGTTCTATTTAGGTTTAAATTCTGAAACTCAAACTTTTAATCATGTATCCTTCATATTTGAAAACATTTATTTCCAGCTCACCAAAAATGAATAAATTAAATTACAAGGCTTTTAAGAGCA
Source organism: Macrothele yani (assembly GCA_039090855.1). Lineage (NCBI taxonomy): Eukaryota > Metazoa > Arthropoda > Arachnida > Araneae > Macrothelidae > Macrothele > Macrothele yani. The sequence goes on along the minus strand of CM076990.1, from coordinate 17,860,838 downwards.
CACAGAAATTAGACTTCAATATTCAAATTGAAAGACCAGCCAGCACTTTACAATTAAAAAAAATGGGATGAAAGCATAGCATGCAATGTGAAGACCTACAAGACTGTTGGTTGGTTGGTTGTTTGATTTTTATGGCGCAAGGGCCACGTTTGGCCAAAGAGCACCATACATAAGACAGACAAACAAACAGTATTAAAAACGTGCTATGAAGCTTAAAATATGGCTGATCAAATAAAACTGAAGAATGAGAACGATGGAAGGGCTAACAAAGATAATGAAACGAACAGTATTAAAAACATGATACAATGATTAAAATCTAGCCGATTCAGTAAAACTGAGAAATGAGTATGATGATATGGCTAAAATCTAGATACGTTTAAAATAGTCAATTTGTTTGAAAAATGAAAAAACAGCAACAGTATTGCAGTGGTCATTTAGGAGCTGCTGCAGTGTAGCGGCGTCCTCGTTCAACGAATGAGAATGAAAGAAATGAAAACATACATCACGAAAACGAACACATGTACACAGAAGATGAGCGACGGTGAGTCGGCAATTGCACGCCTTACACATCGGCGCAGTGTCGCCACACAGCAAAAAGCGGTGAGTGAAACGACAATGCCCAATGTGGAGACACGCAAGCACCACTTCCTCCCTATGGTTCCGACGATATAAGGATTTCCAAATTTCAAGATTAGGTTTAATACAATGCAGTTTATTTTCCACCTCTTGGTCCCACAGACCTTGCCACGTTCGCTTGATATGGTCGCAAACAAGAAAGCGGAAATCCCGGTGAAACAGTGGCAAGGGTGTGACGACCAAAGAGGAAGCAGATCTAGCAGCCGCATCAGCACACTCGTTACCCGAGATTCCAACATGCCCGGGAATCCAACAAAATTGTAACTGGACACCGGCCTTGAGCAAAGAACGAAGAAGTCTTCGTACGTGAAAAAGAAAAGGGTAGTCACAACAGTCCAACGATGACAATGACTGTACAACACTTAAAGAATCAGTGTACACCGCAGCCCGTTGATGAGAGCCCAACTGAACATGAAGTAGTGCAAGATACACAGCATGCATCTCCGCCAAAAACACTGTGGCTTCAGCTGGGATCCGCGCAACAGAGAAGTCATCAATACAAACCGCCGCGGATCCAACGACTCCATGCATCTTGGAGCCATCAGTGAAAATGGGAGTGTATTCAGAATTGAGGGCACGGTGCTCAGTGAAGAGCTGCTGGTACACTGACGCAGGGGTTCAGGATTTATCGAAAGATGTAAAAGTGGTATCAAACATGACACCAAGTTGGTGCCATGGAGGATCCTCAAAGCCCCTGGTCTCTCCAACAAGTGACAAGTCGAGCCGTACATCACGGGCTACGGCCGCCATACGAAGACCGGTTCTCGAATAAACGAGCATGCTGGGGATGAAAAACTGCATCGTATAAAGGATGGTCTGGAAGAGATCTACGTTTCAAGTAGAATTGAATAGTCAGCTGCAGACGGCGTAATTCAAGCGATGGTTCATTTGCGTCAGCGTAAAGGCCGGGAATCGGAGATGTTCAAAATGCTCCCGAACAAAGACACAGTGCTTGATGGTGAATAGTGTCCAAAGGCCGGAGAACGGAACGACGAGCAGAGCCATACACGATACAACCATAATCCAGTTTTGACCGTATTAACGAATGGTAAATTAGAAACAAAGACATCCTGTCTGCGCCCCACGAGACTCTCGAAAGGATCTTAAGAATAGATAGAGCCCGCAGACAGGAAATCTTGAGCTGCCGAACGTGCGCACGGAATGTAAGCGCACGGTCGACGGTCAGACCAAGGAACTTGGTTTCCGGCAAAACTGGTATGACTGCACGGCCTAAATGCAGCTCTGGGTCAGGATGGAGGCCACGCCTTCGGCAGAAATGGACACACGCTGTCTTGTCGGCGGAAAGAACGAAACCATTGCTATTCGCCGCTTTAAAGATCTGATTAATTGCAGACTGCAACTGCCTTTCAATAAAATGCATGCTTGATGACGAGCAGAAAATGTGTAAGTCATCAACATAAACAGTAGCCGAAACCGCAGGAAGAAGATTTATGAAAAGACAATTAATGCGGAGGATGAACAATGTGACAGATAAAATGCAACCTTGAGGAACGCCTTGTTCTTGATGGAATGGTGCCGAGGGCGTCGTACCCAGGCGCACATGGAACACCCGATTGCGAAGAAAATTAACTATGAAAGTCGGAAGATTTCCTCGCAATCCACATGCGTGGAGGTCACGGATAATACCGTGCCACCACGCTCGTTCATAGGCTTTTTCAATATCGAAGAAAACGGACACCAGGTGCTGCCTACACAGGAACGCCTCACGCACAGATGTCTCAAGGTGCAGGAGATGATCGTGAGGTGAACGATGACGGCGAAAGCCGCTTTGTGATGGTGAAAGTACTTGATGATATTCTAAAAAATGAACTAACCGGGAATTAACCATGCGTTCAAGAACTTTACACAGACAGCTAGTGAGAGCAATTGGACGATAACTAGAGGGAGACTTGAGATCCTTGCCAGGTTTGGGAAAAGGCAGAACAAAAGCTTTTCGCCAAGATTCCGGGAAACTGTGCTCCGACCAAATATGATTATACAAGATTAAGAGATTCTCGAGAGACGACTGCGAGAGATGACGGAGCATGTCATAGTGGATGCCATCGGGACCGACAGATGTAGCGCCGGACCGATGCAGAGCCACCCTGAGTTCAACCATGCTGAAGGGGGAGTTATAGCCAGTGTCGTGAAAAGGCGCAAAGGAAATTCTCTGGCGTTCCGCAGTGGATTTTATTCTTTGAAAAGAAGGATATGCCAGGTCACTCGACACGGAGGCAAACGCCTCCCCCAAACAATCAGCAATCTTCCCGACTTCAGCATACGTGCAGCAGTTACTCTCGAGAATGGAAATCTGGTGAGAGCTGTAGTTACCCCGGATCTTACGAATCTTGTCCCACACATTTTTCGAACTGGCACGTGAAGTGAGAGATGAAACATACTGGATCCAAGACTCCCTCTTGCTACGTCGATGCACCAACCGAGCATAGGATTTTGCTCATTTGAATGTAACGAGATTAGCATCGGTCGGATAATGCCAAAACGTAGACCAGGCCTTATGTTGAGCTCTTCTAGCCGCTGCGCATTCAGGGGTCCACCAAGGCTTCAGACTTCTGGAGAATGTCGTAGATGTTTTGGGTATAGAAAGATCAGCTGCCTGAAGAATGCAATTTGTGACTTCAAGAACAGCTGCGTCGATTGACTCTTGGGTCACCATTGCAGAAGATATTACTGTGGACGATGTGAAGACCGCCCATCTCGCACGCTCCATCCTCCACCGAGGAGGGCGGGAGGCAGATGGCATGTTCACATGATGGCATGTTCACATGATGGCATGTTCACATGATGCGAGAGGACAATGGGAAAATGGTTGCTCCCGTGGAGGTCCTTACACACCGTCCACGACCAATCAGCAATAATCGATGGTGATCCCAAAGTCAAATCGATCGCACTGAAGGATCTTGTTGGCTCATGGAAGTACGCGTCAGCACCGGTGTTAAAAAGGCACAAAGAGGCCGAGGACAGAAGAGACTCTATGCGACGACCTCTCGTGCTGATGCTGACACTACCCCACAAATGATAATGAGCATTGAAGTCACCCAGTAAAAGAAAGGGTGAAGGCAGCTGATCAACCAATCTCTCCAGAACAGAGACGCTTACGTTCTCGTCCGGCGGCAGATAGACACTGCAAACAGTAAGAGGCCCAGGCACAGATATTCGCACCGCCACGGCCTGCAAAGTTGTGGATATTGCAACGGAAGACACCGGAACACTGTGAGGGACAAAAATAGAGACTCCCCCACAGGCGATGTCTCACGATGCATTATCTGTCCGATACGCACTGTAGCCTCGGACGGAAAGCAGGTCTGATGGTTTAAGCTTCGTCTCCTGTAGACAAAGGCACACCGGAGAGTAAAATGAAAGCAGATGTTTAACTTCATCAAAACTCGTCCGAAAACCTCGACAATTCCACTGAATGATTGAAGCCATGGTTAAAAGTGAAATGAAAATGATCAAACGGAGTCAGGCTCCATCACCTCTGATGGGGGTTCCCCCAGATATGGAGGCGTGTGACCAGGGCCAAGATGGGAGCATGCTTTGTCCCAAGTGTCTTAACGGGAGGCGCACGACGTTGAGCCGTTTGCTGAGATTTTGGAGGAGAAGAAATGCTTTTCTTATCCTGGGCTTTGGTTTTCTTGCTAGAAGAAGTGGCCTTAGTTCTCCCTTGCTGGTGGTGGGATGAGTCTGCTTTGGCGAAGTGGTGGGTGGCGCTTTCAGACCCATAGCTTGAGACTGGAGTGCCTCCAGTCCGGCTGCGATGATATCGTCCAGCTTATAGGAACATTTAGTAGGGATCTGAATGTCGGTTTGAATGCCGATTGTAGATTTTGCAACCACCACTGATGCATATGAGCGCCAATCAGAAGAAGCAGGAACTACTCTCCTTCTGGCCTCAGGATAGGAAATATTCTCCACCGTCTTTAGCCTTTGAATTTCTTTCTCCTCCTTCCACTTGGGACAATCTTTGGCTGATGCTGCGTGTGAACCCTTGCAGTTCACACAAAACTCGGCCTCGGCCACACATTCTGATAAAAGATACTCTGTGGCACCACAGCGTCCACACCTAGGATTGCTCCTGCACGACTGCCAAGAATGGCCGTACGACTGACACCTAAAACATCTCAAAGGGTTAGGGATGTACGGGCGTACTTCTAGGTGGAGATACCCTGCCTTGATGGACGTAGGCAGGGAAGGGCTATCAAAAGTTAAAATGATGTTCCGGGATGGGACGGACTGCCCATTCCGCCTGAATAGAATACGCCGCACACCCGTAACGTGTTGACTCCTCAGTTCTTCAAGTAATTCTTCCTCAGAGCATTCAACGAGGTCCTAAAAGGAGACAACACCTCAAGATGAATTTAGGTATCCATGAGGTGTTATTTTGACCGGAGTCTCAAGCAGCGTGTTGGTGTTAAGAAGTGTGGAACTGTAGGCAACAGTGGACATCTCTACAAGAAGATCTCCAGATTGAAGCTTCTTTACGCTCTTAGGAGAGCTTGCAATGGATTGCAGTGCTTTGTTTATCCAAAATGGACTTTTGGCACTCAAAGGCTTTGAAGGGTCCAATGAGTGCACAAAAAAGGATCGAGCATGCGAACAATTGGGCACATGCTTTTTAGCGGAAGGAGCTAAGCCTTCCTCAATACCTCTTTTGGTTTTAGGTTCATGGGAAATATCATTTAGAGCCATGAAAAATGTTAAGAATTCATCAGTCGACTTCCCCACCCACAATCGAGCCCAACAAGGGAGAACCGGAGGTCCGCAAGCCCAAGTGGACGCAGGACACGGCTCTAGGGATAGCAAGCGGATATAGCAAGTTGATAGGGCAGACATGCGCTCGGCGTGCACCCAGACTTTCCCGTGCCTGGGGAACACCCCTTTGGCATGCCCACCCTATCCCCAGACTCACCCTGCCGTGCGAAACAACAAGCCGTTAGAGGTCTGGGCTCCACTCGGCCACAGACCTCATTGACTAGGAGTGGGTTAGTTCCTAGCCGCCCGTTTAGGGTGAAGCAGGGGGCAAAGAGGAGTGTTGGCAACTGGCGACAACAACACCCAGGCCTCCAGAAACCTCAGCCTCCAGCATCCCCTTTTCCACCTTATGGGTCACCGCACACGGCAAACGTGCAGGTAGGTCTAGCTAACCAGCTTGGAAAAACAAAAAGGAACATAAAATGGAGAAGACGGGAAAGAAATTGAAAAGAAAAACTAAAATCCAGAGCTGGCGCATAATCACAACCTCAGCAACCTACAACTGAGGCGGGAGTGTGTCAAGTGAAAAAAACAAAAAAAATATAAAAAATGTGAAAATTCACATCTAGTATATGTCGGCTCGGGCCGTGGGGACGCCATACCCCAGCAGCTGGATGAACAGCTGTCCCTTCGGTTACATAATCGTTCAAGACAAAATGATAAATTGATCCGTCACAAGGTCAGCTTGGGCCGTGGGGGCGCCGCTCCCCAAATAACTGGAACACCAGTTATCCCCGTGCGGGGACAAGACTGTTGAGGAAGATAGGAAATACTATTGCACAAGATCTTTCTCTCTGTGACATTAATTTGAGAAAAAAAAACTTTTCTTTCTGTACTTTTCCACGTTTTTTTTTTTTTTTTTTTTTTTTTTTACCTTTTTCCTATTTCATTATTTTCCTCATTTTTTTCTAGTGGGGAAAGTTGACTGCATGAAAGTTTTTTTTCTTTTTTTTTTTTTTCTTGTTGTGGGAATAATGTCCCAAAAAGTAATTTAAAACATTTTTAAGCCAAGAAGTAAATATTCTACTACATCAAATAAAGACTACACATTTTTGAAAATATAATTCTGCTAATATAAAATACATCTCTCCAAAGCAAATTTTTGAAAGGTTTTTGAATATTTTTGTGATAACCCTCATGCCACGATATTGTTGGAATTGAATCACCCACAGCCTATCACCTTACTAAATGGTACTGTTTCAAATAAATTATGTATTTATTTTAAGATAACTGCTCTGATCAAAACTAATAGTGTGCTTTAAGAAATGAGATTCTATGTAATGAGACTGCATTGGATGGGTGGAGGGAGGACAATGTGTTTTTACAAAATGATATCAAATGATGAGTGCTACTTCACCTTTCTTACATAAATTGTTCATAATAATTTATTAAAAGCAGGGCAAATGTCAAAATGCAAACTTTGAACTATCATTCTTAAGACCTTTATGTTTTTCAAGACTATCAATTACAGATGTTTAAATTTATCAGGGGATGGATTTGCCCATCAGTGAAATAAAATTTCTGTGCATCTGTGACCCAAGGTCACTGCAACAAATAACACCAAAATATTTGGTACAACATATACTTTTGAGCACAGTGTGAGCCACAACATTCATTACTCTTGGTATCACAAACACAGAAATCTCTCACCAATGGCATTTGCTGCTGATTGGTGGACATGTACCATATTTATTTATTTTTTACACCTTCCAATACTAATATAATGTAACAATGCCAGCAAGGGAAACTTTAGAAATCCATAAAAAAGAAAAACTAAAAGCAATGTCTGAAACCCAGTTTGTTTTATTGTTAATTTAAAAAAAAAAGTTTGTTTTTATTGTTTAATAAAATGCCATTGGAAGAATATTTCAAGTTATTTCACAAATAGCTTTTTTGGTAACTTTTTTTGTAAAATTTAAAGAGCAATTTTGATAACTTTGACAATGGACAGTCAGACAATACACTGTATCAGGAACAATGAAACAAAATTTACAACAAAAGATATTTTGGAATGCTACTTTTTTACCTTTAAATGGTAATATCCGTGTGTGCAGCAGATTGCTCTATGCTGATGACACAGTCTGGTTGGCAGAGAACAAAAGTGAATTGCAGAATATGTTGTCACGGATGTACGAGGTTTGTATGAAATTCAAACTGAGTATAAATAAGGGAAAGACCAAACCTATGGTTTTTGAGCAAGGAACTGTTAGTACTGAATGCAAGATAAGTCTTAATGGCACAGAGATTGAGCACGTGAATGAATTTGTGTATTAAAGAAGTATGTTTGACAGAGAGAACAATTAGGTGGTGAAATTAGTAGGCGAGTAAATTCTCCATTGTAAGTCATAGTAGCTGCCTCAGGAATGTTTCACAGGAATGATGGGTTTTCAAGGAAGTCCCAAATGGCTGTGTATGAGAGTAATTGTTCCTACTCTGATGCATGGCAGTGAAACCTCGGTACTGCAGAAAAGACATAGAAGGTGTCTGTGTGCTGAGCATTTGTGGCAAGACATGCTCTGATCATATGAGGAATAAAGATGTGTTGCAGATGTGTAATGTGAGGCAAAATGTTGTTAGTAAGGTGGAGACTAATATTCTTAGCTGGTTTGGCCATGTTGAAAGAATGAGTGATGAGGTGCTGACTAAGAGAATGTTTTCCGCCCAAGTGGCAGGAAAGAAAGGCCAAGGAAATCATGGAAGGACCAGATTAGCGTCTGCTTGAGAAAAGATTATGAGTATGAAATAGGAAATAAATTCTAGTTTCATCAGTTAAATGTTTACTTGACAGACAGACAGACACAGACAGACAGACAGACAGACAGACAGACAGACAGACAGACAGACAGACAGACAGACAGACAGACAGAGAGAGAGAGAGAGAGAGAGAGAGAGAGAGAGAGAGAGAGAGTATTAAATGTAATTTAATTTCCACAAGATAGTCACAGTAAGACATGTTTTCCAAAAAGTTGGCCACTTAGTCAAAAGGCACTTATGGCTTTGTTAAGATTACAATAATGTACTTTCCATGTGCTTTGGAGATTATTTCTTCACTGATTTGTAAGCATGTTAGAGGGAAGACGGTACAACACATAATCCTTACTTTCTCATAAACAGTTCCAGTTTTTGAAAAATGAAACTACCACTTTACTGAATGAGCAGAATAAATTTGATGAATATGAAGGAGAAAAACAAAACAAACTACTCTGTACCTCTAACAGTAACAGCTGAAGTGGACCTTACACATTAAATAATACTGTTGTTACTACATTTCATTATGTTGCTGTCATTACTTTTCACACTCATTATTAAGCATCATTACTTTGCTTCAGTGCCAGTCAAGTCACTGCATGCAGTTCACTGATTTTGTCTGTATCCAAGAATAGATGCGCAAAGAAAAGCATGTTTAGCTATAATCCTAGCTTTAGGAATGAAACACCATGTTAAGCACTGGTGTTGGAAGAAGAAGTGGCTAAAAAAATGGCTAAGTATTCACATGTCATCTTATTGAAGGAAATAAGTGCTACAGAAGTGGATGATTACAAGAACTATTTCCACATGAAAATGAAAAGACATTTAACAAATTACTGTGAATGATAGAAATGTTTTTTAAACAGTAGATATCTGGCCACTGGGAGAAACTTTGAAGATATGAAGTTTTCAGCTATAATGTCACCAGCTTCAATAAGTGCTGCCATTTTTGAAACCAGCAAAGTACTCATGTATGTGCTGCAAGAGTAAATGAAGGTAAGTCTATACTTTATCTATCGTTTTTGGAATAAATGGATGTTTGAAACCCGAAACTGAATTCTTTTGTTGAATGTTATTATGCTCATGTATGCATAGATCTAAAATTTTGAGATTCGGAAATACTAACAGTACTATATGTAGAAATCAATTTATTTCAAAAACATTGTTGACATTTCAAAAACATATAATGTAGAAAAATGAAACAAAATCAAAGCAATATGCATATTTACATCCTGTAAAATTGGTAAACTGTGTTCCCAGTGGGCTGTCATTATATGAGAAATGTTCTTGTGCTTGCATACCTTTTCAGGAGATGAAACAGGAGGAGCACGCACGTTCCCAGATGTCGAAGTAAAGGACTGAGCAGAAGGATGTCTTTGATAGGGATCCTCGTTAATTTTTACTGAATATCTATGCATATTTCCCAGAGCGGCCTCAAACAATACATCATTAATTGCTCTTTCAGCAAATAACCTCTGCCAATGGTGACACAACCTTCTGTGATGGCTCCACAATTCAAACTGAGTAATGCTGGAGTAATGACATGCACGTCCGTACATGATCAGTATTAATGACAGTATCCCCTCCATCCATCAATACTGATACTCTAATACCACACTATCTGGATCGGCTTCATCACCATATCATTATTTGCCACCATCCCATCTCTATTGACCTTGTGTATTCAATAATACTGCCATTACTTTCCAGTAATGACAGTATTATTGAACATGTACAGTCCGCTTAAGGAATGGGTATCAGAACTATGTAAGCATATCAGCACTTTTGGTTCCCATAGTTCGTTAATAAGCAGAGAGATACAAAAAAAAGTGGCAGACAATGGGACAATATATCTCCACTGCCTATGCTATAAGTGTACTTTGACTCAGAACAATAATGAGTAGAGAAATCAAGTACAAAAGATTTAAGAAAATTCATTCATTCACTCAAGTGAAAAAAACTGCATGCAATTCAAACAAAAACACATGCTCATACTGAGGTCTGAAATTGCACACTACCTTCATTAAACTTTTCACCATGAGTATACTTTACACCACTTTCCCCTGCAGCTGGACTACCTACAAAAACAATGCAATCATAATAACACTGGAGGGTAGGTGAATAAAAATTAGAAATAGTTATTTCACAAAAACTTTAGGAATTTCTTTAAAAAAATTATACAAGTGCATCACAGATATCAGTGGAATACAAATAATCCTGATGAAATAATTTATCAAAAATACATGAAAAGCAAATACAAATTTCATTATTGGCACAAAGGTGCTGCATTTTCACTGTTTGCCTTGTCGTCATCTCTTCAGACAACTTGAAAATTGCATTGATGCAATTAGCTCCAGGATAATGTAATTTTCAAGTTTTTTGAAGAGATGGCTATACAGGGAAACGGTGAAGATACATCACTTGTGTATCGATAATGATATTTGAGTTAAATTACACAGAAATTTAATCCTGAAACAATAAATAAGATTTCATTCCCTTCCAAGCTGCCCAGTATGATCCAAGAACCACCACACAAAAGTAAAGAAGTGGGATCAAAAATGAACTTACAGAAAACTAAATTGTGTTGTGTTTACAAGAATTGAAGATTTAGCAGTTGATGGGGCAAATTTAGACATAATTGATGCCCACATCTCCCTTGGACAACAGATATCCTTTGCCACAGTACTAGAAGGTGAACTTGAAATTGAGTATTGGCAGAAATTTATGAAATCAAAGTATGAACAAAGACAACCTCATTTTAATAAAGATCTAGTATAACCAGAGTAGCACAATTGGCTTTATTTTTAGAAGATTTTCAGTATGAGATCGTACATCGACCGGGTGAACAAATGAAGCATGTTGACGCATTGAGTAGATATCCTGTCATGATTATATCTGATGCAGATATCACGCTAAGAATATCAGCCACATAGTTGGAAGATCAATATATTACCGCTGTGAGAAGGTGTCAACAATTGTTTTGTTAAGCACGATATACTTTACAAATATGAAATGGTCATGACGTAACGGTTGTTCCAAGGGCCATGCAATTAGAAGTAATCAAAAATCCACACAAAAGGGGTCATTTTTTGGTAGCGAAAACTGAGGAAATCATTAAGCGATAGTTTTGTATACCAGGCCTCCGTAAGCACATTGAATCTGTGATATGAACTGTGTCAAATGCATCTTGTTAAACAAGAAATCGGGGAAGCAAGGATTTCTGAATTCTATTCCAAAGGAGGAAGTGGCATTAAGTACCTATCATGCCAACTTCATAGGTTCACTCCCATCCACCAACAAAAATTACAACCACAATTTTACTGTTGTTGTTATTTTTACAAAGTTTACATGGTTGTACCCAGTAAAGTCTACTACAGCCAAAGATGCATTGGATAAGTTGAAACTGCAGCAGAAAACCTTTGAAAACCCAATAAAAATAATTACCAACAGAGGTAGTGCTTTCGTATCAAAAGAGTTTAGTGCTTATTGTCTCGAAGACTGCTGAGGGCATCTTCAAATCACTACCCGTGTTCCCCGTGGGAACGGCCAAGTCGAAAGAATCCATAAGACCCTCATACCTGTCTTATCAAAATTTTCACTTTATGATACAACTAAATGGTTTAAGAACACGTAGATTCAGTGAAATGGATACTAAATAATACAGTTCCTTGTAGCACAAAGTGGTCACCGTTTTATTGCTAGTAGGAGTGACAATGAGGAACAAAGAAAACCTTGAAGTAAGAAAGATTCTTGAAGAACAGGCAACAAGTTATGTGATGGAAAATCGAGAGGAAATCAGGAAGGATGGAAAATCGAGAGGAAATCAGGAAGGATGCCAAGAAGAACATACTGAAGGTTTAAGAGGAAAATTGGAGAACATTCAATAAGAAAAGGAAGAAACCTTACAAATACAAGAAAGGAGAACTAGTTGCCATCAAGAGAATGCAGTTTGGAGTCTGACTAAAATCACATCCCAAGTTTCTAGGACTGTATCAAATTACCTGTATGAGACCTTGAGATCATTATGATGTTGTCAAGATTGGACAGCACAAAGGTACTGGCACAACATCGTCTTCTGCTGATCAAATGAAAAGATGGGCAGACGACACCTGTGAATGTTAACAATGAGGATTGACAGACAAAGGGAAATAGGCGATGCGATGAAGCCCTAAAAGTAAGTACGTTAAAATTTTTCATTTAGGTTATTCCCAGGACTGGTTCTGTGGAGTTGTCATCCGAGGATGGACTGACAGTCTGGACAGCCAAGTTGTGGGACTTTCCCTACAAACATTTTGACTCTTGAAACTTTCTTTTGAACTGTTGCCGATAGATGGCGCGGTGATACCACGCGAGAGAGGAGCTTGCGTCTTTTTCCCATGAAGAGAGAGACGAAGAGGGAAGTTGTTATTGTGGGAAAAAGTGTGCCGAGAGAGATGACGTTTGTTTTTGTTCAGAGAGCTTGAATTTATAGCGACGCCTGTACCATGTACCATTACATATTAAATGTTATTTTATTGCAAAATAGGTTAGTCCCATTTAATGAGTCAAAATAACTCTGCTCTGTGGCGAATCCATGAGTGCTATCATATATATCATCATCATCATCATTGTCAACCATTATCAATCCACTGCTGGACGAAGGTCTCCCCAAGTTTCCTCCACAACGGTCTGTCTTGTGCCAGTCTCCTCCATGTCACCCCTGCATACTTTCGAATTTCATCCACCCATCTCCCATGTGGTCTTCTTCTGGGTCTTTTCCTGTCCCTTGGAATCCAATCTAAAATTTCGGCTGTCCATCTATGGTCTGTCCTTCTGGCAGTATGTCCAGCCCATTGCCATTTCAGGGATTTAACTCTGATCATGATGTCTTCCACTCTTGTCATTTTTCGGATCCACGAGTTCCTCTTCTTATCTCTCCTGGTTACACCAAGCATGCACCTCTCCATGCTTCTTTGAGTTGTCTGCAGCCTTTGTATGTCTCTTTTAGTTAAGGTCCACGTCTCTGCACCATACGTAAGCACTGGAAGGATGCATTGATCAAACACTTTTCTTTTAAGACATAATGGCATATTGCTCTTGAAAATTTGTTGTTTCTTCCAAAAGCTCTCCAGGCAAGTTTTGTACGCCGATTAATTTCTTCATCAATGTGACCCTCACTTGATATCTGCTGTCCAAGATAAACGTACGTGTCTGTTATCTCCAGCTTTTCTCCATCAATCGATAAATCTTCATTTCTTGTAAAAGCATTGAACATCACTTTTGTCTTCTGAAAGTTCATTTTTAATCCCACTTCTTTACTCTTGTCAGCAAGTTCCTGGATCATACTCTGCAGCTCTGATGGGGTAGTTGCAAAAATGACTACGTCATCAGCAAAACGAAGGTGGGTTAGATAATCTCCATTAATCTTTATCCCCTTGTTTTCCCAGCTCAGCGACTGAAAAACACCCTCCAATGTGGCATTAAAGAGCTTCGGAGATATGGTGTCACCTTGTCTCACTCCCTTTCCAATTTTTACGTGTGTGTATTTTCAAACAGCCTAATCTTTGCACTTGCATTTTCATAGATGTTATTAATAATATTAATGTATGCATCTTCAATACTGCAGGTTTTCAGAGCCATTGTAACTGCTGATGGTTTCACCGAATCAAAGGCTTTTTCATAATCGATAAAAGCCATGCACAATGGAAGTTCATATTCCCTCGCTCTTTCAATTAGTTCTCTCAGCACGTGGATATGATCTATTGTGCTGTAGCCACTCCTGAATCCAGCTTGTTCTCTCGGTTGAGCCATGTCCAGTGTTACCTTCAAGCGGCGTGAAAGAACTTTAGTGAAGATTTTATAAACTACTGATAGGAGGCTGATAGGTCTGTAGTTTCCGAGATCCTCAATGTCACCTTTCTTATGTAGCAGGATCATTGTAGCGGTGTTCCAATCCTCAGGAATCTTTCCTTCATTAAGGCATCGACTGAAAATTTGGGCGAGTACTGTTTCGATTTCTCCACTTGCTTCTTGTATGATGTCTACAGTAATTCCATCTTCTCCTGGAGCTTTTCCTCGCTTCATGTTCTTGATTGCATGTGCAACTTCTGCTGGAAGGACTGGAGGAACTCTGGTACAGGTATCTTTCATGATGTCTGGAGTGCATATATCATCCCTTTCATATAATTTGGAGTAGAAATCTTTCACTCTTGTCAAAATTTCGCCTCTATTTCTTGTTACAGAACCATCTTCTTTTCTCAGTGCCATAATCTGTTTTCTTCCCTTACTGAGATGTCCCTTTGCTATCTTTAGGCTTTGGTTGTTTTCAATTGCTTTCCTCACTAGTTCACAGTTGAATTTCCTTACGTCTTCAGTGATACTTTTTCTTACTGTCTTGCATAGCTCTATATATTCCACTTTGGAAGTCACATCTTCTTTAGTTGTCCTCATCTCTCTTCTTTTTTGCATCAACATTTTGGTTTTCCTGATAATTTGTTCACATGCAACTTGTTCTTAGACCCAGCTAATTTTGTTGCTGTTTCCATGGAAACTTTCGTTACTTTTCTGTTAACTTCAGAGATGTCCACTTCTTCCGATGTTAGGCCTTCTAAAGCAGAGAACCTGTTCTTCAGTTCCAACTTGAAGGTATTATGGTGTTTTTTAAGGTCGGTTATGTCAATAGATTTTGTTTGTCTTATGAGCTTGCCACGTTCAAGTTTAGTGTTGAGGTGCATCTTACATCTCACCAATCTATGGTCACTACCTGTGTTGAACTTGTTTAGCACACTGCAGTCTTCTATGACGAATTTTTGTTACACATAATAAAATCAATTTCACTTGTCGTCCCATTTGGATGTCTCCATGTCCATTTCCTGTGTGGCTTTTTCTTGAAGAAGGAGTTCAAGATGAAAAACCCTTCTGCCTCTGCAAACTCAACGAGAGTATTTCCACGCTGGTTTCTGTTGCCGTGACCGAATTTACCTACTGAAGTTTCATTCTGTTGCCATTGCCCTATTTTTGCATTGAAATCTCCCATAATTATTTTCAAGTGCTGCTTACCTTTATTATTTAGATGACAAATTTCCTCATAAAATTCTTCAATTTCTTCTTCAGGATGACTTGTGGTGGGTGCATAAGTTTGAATAATCTGAGCCTGGTATCTTTTCGAGAGTTGGATAACAAGTCGTGCAGCTCTGTCAGAGGAACTTTCAACTTCTACAACTTTATCCTTCAGTTTCTTGTTTATTATAAATCCAACACCACTAGTTCTGCCAGTATCTGTCCCACGATAGTAGAAGAGATGTCCACTTTTCAGTTCGATGAGATCTTCTCCTTTTCTCCTTACCTCACTTAGCCCCACGATGTCCCACTTGATCCTTTGTAGTTCCTCTTCCAATTCAAGAAGCCTTGATTCAGAAGATAAGGGGAGCGTCCATTGTAAGTAGCCAAGGTCAGCATCAGATGGCAGCCTAGTCCGGTCCTCCGGGGATTCTTAGCACCCTCTGCCTTCATGTCGCACTGGCCGCTGCCTTGACCAGGTACATTCCAGCTGCGGGAGACTGAGGGCCAAGATTTAAGTTGTGGAATCATTTTGGAGGGTTTGGCCATAACTCACCACGCTGGCCAAGCGGGTTGGTGAGTGTGGGATAGAATTTCCTCTAATCCCGATGGTATAGTTATACCGCTATGGGCGGTCGTCAGAGCCCCTTTAGTGGGAACAGGATGCACCACGAGAAGGCGGGGTTGACATTTGTCAAGGAGAGGCTGTGATGTTACGCATCACCTGACCTTACATCCCATCATATATATATATATATATATATATATGCATCACCTGACCTTACATCCCATCATATATATATATATATATATATATGAAATAAGGGATGTAAGGTCAGGTGATGCGTAACATCACAGCCTCTCCTTGACAAATGTCAACCCCGCCTTCTCGTGGTGCATCCTGTTCCCACTAAAGGGGCTCTGACGACCGCCAATAGCGGTATAACTATACCATCGGGATTAGAGGAAATTCTATCCCACACTCACCAACCCGCTTGGCCAGCGTGGTGAGTTATGGCCAAACCCCTCCAAAATGACTCCACAACTTAAATCTTGGCCCTCAGTCTCCGGCAGCTGGAATGTACCTGGCCAAGGCAGCGGCCAGTGCAACATGAAGGCAGAGGGTGCTAAGAATCCCCGGAGGACCGGACTAGGCTGCCATCTGATGCTGACCTTGGCAATGTACAATGGACGCTCCCTATCTTCTGATTCAAGGCTTCTTGAATTGGAAGAGGAACTACAAATGATCAAGTGGGACATCGTGGGGCTAAGTGAGGTAAGGAGAAAAGGAGAAGATCTCATCGAACTGAAAAGTGGACATCTCTTCTACTATCGTGGGACAGATACTGGCAGAACTAGTGGTGTTGGATTTATAATAAACAAGAAACTGAAGGATAAAGTTGTAGAAGTTGAAAGTTCCTCTGACAGAGCTGCACGACTCGTTATCCAACTATCGAGAAGATACCAGGCTCAGATTATTCAAACTTATGCACCCACCACAAGTCATCCTGAAGAAGAAATTGAAGAATTTTATGAGGAAATTTGTCATCTAAATAATAAAGGTAAGCAGCACTTGAAAATAATTATGGGAGATTTCAATGCAAAAATAGGGCAATGGCAACAGAATGAAACTTCAGTAGGTAAATTCGGTCACGGCAACAGAAACCAGCGTGGAAATACTCTCGTTGAGTTTGCAGAGGCAGAAGGGTTTTTCATCTTGAACTCCTTCTTCAAGAAAAAGCCACACAGGAAATGGACATGGAGACATCCAAATGGGACGACAAGTGAAATTGATTTTATTATGTGTAACAAAAAATTCGTCATAGAAGACTGCAGTGTGCTAAACAAGTTCAACACAGGTAGTGACCATAGATTGGTGAGATGTAAGATGCACCTCAACACTAAACTTGAACGTGGCAAGCTCATAAGACAAACAAAATCTATTGACATAACCGACCTTAAAAAACACCATAATACCTTCAAGTTGGAACTGAAGAACAGGTTCTCTGCTTTAGAAGGCCTAACATCGGAAGAAGTGGACATCTCTGAAGTTAACAGAAAAGTAACCAAAGCTCTTATGGAAACAGCAACAAAATTAGCTGGGTCTAAGAACAAGTTGCATGTAAATAAATTATCAGGAAAAATGAAAATGTTAATGCAAAAAGAAGAGAGATGAGGACAACTAAAGAAGATGTGACTTCCAAAGTGGAATATATAGAGCTATGCAAGACAGTACGAAAAAGTATCACTGAAGACGTAAGAAAATTCAACTGTGAACTAGTGAGGAAAGCAATTGAAAACAACCAAAGCCTAAAGATAGCAAAGGGACATCTCAGTAAGGGAAGAAAACAGATTATGGCACTGAGAAAAGAAGATGGTTCTGTAACAAGAAATAGAGGCGAAATTTTGACAAGAGTGAAAGATTTCTACTCCAAATTATATGAAAGGGATGATACATGCACTCCAGACATCATGAAAGATACCAGTACCAGAGTTCCTCCAGTCCTTCCAGCAGAAGTTGCACATGCAATCAAGAACATGAAGCGGGGGAAAGCTCCAGGAGAAGATGGAATTACTGTAGACATCATACAAGAAGCAAGTGGAGAAATCGAAACAGTACTCGCCCAAATTTTCACTCGATGCCTTAATGAAGGAAAGATTCCTGAGGATTGGAACACCGCTACAATGATCCTGCTACATAAGAAAGGTGACATTGAGGATCTCGGAAACTACAGACCTATCAGCCTCCTATCAGTAGTTTATAAAATCTTCACTAAAGTTCTTTCACACCGCTTGAAGGTAACACTGGACATGGTTCAACCGAGAGAACAAGCTGGATTCAGGAGTGGCTACAGCACAATAGATCATATCCATGTGCTGAGAGAACTAATTGAAAGAGCGAGGGAATATGAACTTCCATTGTGCATGGCTTTTATCGATTATGAAAAAGCCTTTGATTTGGTGAAACCATCAGCAGTTACAATGGCTCTGAAAACCTGCGGTATTGAAGATGCATACATTAATATTATTAATAACATCTATGAAAATGCAAGTGCAAAGATTAGGCTGTTTGAAAATACAACACACGTAAAAATTGGAAAGGGAGTGAGACAAGGTGACACCATATCTCCGAAGCTCTTTAATGCCACATTGGAGGGTGTTTTTCAGTCACTGAGCTGGGAAAACAAGGGGATAAAGATTAATGGAGATTATCTAACCCACCTTCGTTTTGCTGATGACGTAGTCATTTTTGCAACTAGCCCATCAGAGCTGCAGAGTATGATTCAGGAACTTGCTGACAAGAGTAAAGAAGTGGGATTAAAAATGAACTTTCAGAAGACAAAAGTGATGTTCAATGCTTTTGCAAGAAATGAAGATTTATCGATTGATGGAGAAAAGCTGGAGATAACAGACACATACGTTTATCTTGGACAGCAGATATCAAGTGAGGGTCACATTGATGAATAAATTAATCGGCGTACAAAACTTGCCTGGAGAGCTTTTGGAAGAAACAGCATAATTTTCAAGAGCAATATGCCATTATGTCTTAAAAGAAAAGTGTTTGATCAATGCATCCTTCCAGTGCTTACGTATGGTGCAGAGACGTGGACCTTAACTAAAAGAGACATACAAAGGCTGCAGACAACTCAAAGAAGCATGGAGAGGTGCATACTTGGTGTAACCAGGAGAGATAAGAAGAAAAACTCGTGGATCCGAAAAATGACAAGAGTGGAAGACATCATGATCAGAGTTAAATCCCTGAAATGGCAATGGGCTGGACATATTGCCAGAAGGACAGATCATCGATGGACAGCCGAAATTTTAGATTGGATTCCAAGGGACAGGAAAAGGCCCAGAAGAAGACCACATGGGAGATGGGTGGATGAAATTCGAAAGTATGCAGGGGTGACATGGAGGAGACTGGCACAAGACAGACCGTTGTGGAGGAAACTTGGGGAGACCTTCGTCCAGCAGTGGATTGATAATGGTTGACAATGATGATGATGATGATATGAAATAAATCATATGTTTGTTCTCCATAACTACAGCAAAAACTAACAAATTATCACAATTTTATGTATTTAAATACTTCTGCTTTTAAGAGTACTGATGATCTTACAAAAACAAACCTCACAGCAATTTGTAACTCAAAAATGATGCTCTTAGATCAACTCAGCACATTCTACAAGCTCAAATCAAGGCAGAAAGGCCTAAGTGACTGGAGTTACAACCAAGCTTTCATTGGATTTTAAATTTTAAATGTGCCCTTCTTACTCATAGTTTTACTCGAAGATTAAACTTCAAATTGGCCTGTTAGACCATTTACATACATAGAGCTGTTAGCAGGCTAACCCTGTATTTAGTTACATGCTTCATTTGATGGTGGTACTAAAGCTTTATTGGACAGGATTTATCTGATTTCAACAAAGGCCAAATCATTATGGCAAGACGCTTTGGTAATGGCATCTCTGAAACAGCTACGCTGGTAGGCTGCTCACACTATACCGTAGTTAGTACCAGAGCTGTATAAAAATAAAATGTACCTGCGTACACAACCAATGAAACAGAAAACTTGTTGCAAACCCGCGAAGTGCGAATCCTGATAAAAATGAAATAAGATAATTTAAGGAAAAATTAATAAAACAATAAATAATTATTACAACAATAGAGATTCCCTTGAAGACAAAATAAGTATATCACAATTTAATGTGCAGCAATGTGAGTGAAATGAACCTTTATGGCAAATTATTAAAATATTGGACTATGAACCTCATAAAAACAAGACTAATTAAAGAAAGCTTTTATATCCAGAAAAACGATTCCATTAATAAACCTTAAAGATTTATAAATAGCATTTCAAACACCTTAATTAAAAAATAGTAGACTTACAAAATATATGAGGAAAACATTTGAATTTAATAACTAGCAATTGCAAGAGGAACCTGGCAATACAATTTAAATTCTTCCTGTGTAAACGAAACTTTTGATGCAGTTCCTGTAGATTGAGAACAGGCCTTGATAAAATCTAGAGGACAGAAATGTCTGTAAAAACAAAAGAACTCTGAAAACGTGAAAAATAATTGAAAATTCTTTAAGCTAAAATAGAATTAAGTATATTAATCTGAGTAAAGCCTTGAGTAAGTGTTTTAATTCCTGTAAATATTTTATTTTATTTTTTAATCTACAAGTAAAAACTATCTGCAAAATCTGCTAATAATTTTGAAACTATCAGCGTACATCTACATTTTGCTACTCTGGTTAGTACCCAATAAAGAAGGTCCGAAACAGGTGACACTTAGAGCTGTTAACAAGGTGTGGGCAGGCCACGCCTCATTGATGCTAGCCCAGGCTACATAATCTTGTCCTCACAGTAACAGGACAGCTACTGTGGCTGACATTACCCATAATTTCAAATTGTGGTAAAGGACCCAATGTATCCGAACACACACAGTTCATCGTACACTCTTGGATATGGGTCTCCACAGTCGCAGCCCCATTTGTGTGCCTATGCTCACAGCCGTTCACAGTCATTAATGCTTGCAGTGGGCACTTAATCACCAACATTGGACCATAGAAGACTGGAAGAGGGGTCTCTTGATCAGACGAATCCCATTTTCCGTTACACCACAGATGAGCTTGTGTGCAACATTTACCCAAGGAAGCCCTCCCACCTGGATACACTGTGGGATGGATCGCAGTGCCTGGAGGGAGTGTGATGATCTGGGCAATATTTTTAGGGGAACACTTGGACCCATTTTCTCTGTAGAGCGAATTCTGACAACTGTCATGTGCCTGAACATCAGGGCTGATCAAGTACACCCCTTTATGGTGACTGTATTTCCTGGCAGTGATGGTATCTTTCAACTAGACAATGCACCATGCCACACTGCGAAGAAGATTCAGGAATGCTTCCAAGAACATGAAGAGGAATTTCATTTATTGCTATGGCCCCCAAATTCACCAGACATGAGGGTCATTTCATGTCAAATCAATCTGGCCATGTCACCCACCGATATGGATTTCTACGAAATTTTGTATACTTGTAGCCTTGACCTAGATAAGAAGCCACACCAGT
Organism: Macrothele yani; assembly: GCA_039090855.1. Taxonomy (NCBI): domain Eukaryota; kingdom Metazoa; phylum Arthropoda; class Arachnida; order Araneae; family Macrothelidae; genus Macrothele; species Macrothele yani. The sequence goes on along the minus strand of CM076990.1, from coordinate 17,839,570 downwards.
TTTTTCTTCTCTGGACTTTGTAGTTTCTCAGTTACAGAAGGTCAAAGTTGTCAGGATTTGCTTATATTTGTCTCTCACGACACTCTGTTCCCAGTGTGTACCACATTATGAACACGTACAGTTCAGACTCATCAGAAAGCAGGTGCTTCAAGAGGTATGGCAAGACCTTTCAGGACGCTTTTCTAAAGTGAACACCATCCCTGGAACATGTGGATTTCATCAGTTCATTCCATTGTCGCATGATGAAATAGGCACTAAGCGCATAAGTTTTGATGACAACTTCACATCTGTTTTCCACTTCCATGAAAGCAGTCTAACACTTGTCACCATGTCACAACTGTCTATCAACTCATATATTGCTTGTGTATATGACAACCACTGGTTCTTTGGGATAGTTGAGAAGCTGAATCATGAAGAAGATGACGTTACAGTCAAATTCTTACATTTGCATGGACCAGCAACATCATTCCATTGGCCTCCAGCCAACAGAGAAGATAAGTGTGATGTTCCAGTAAATAACATAAGTGTTGTTAGTGTACCAGTCACTGCAGGTAGTGGTAGAATGTGGTATTTTAAAGCAGAAGAGATGGAGTGTGTTCAAATTCAGTTCCAGAAACACTTTAGCTCTTGAGACTCTCAGTAAACCATTTCAGTGTTTTTAAAAGAAATCATCATGAACATGTTTTACATTTTACAATCAATGTTGTACAAAAGCCATTGAAACCCCACAACTTTTATTCATATGTTAGAACACAGTTTAAAGATTAATGTAAGATAAGTACAAACAAATTCAATTCACTGCTTTTTGCTAAATATTAATATCTGTTATTTGATGTTTTTCCCTAGTAAAAAAAATATGTTTTGTTTGCATAACATTATTTTTGCAACAACAATAAAAATACAGACATCTTAAGGAATTTTGATTTGAATCTGTACACTTTGATCGACTTACAGTAAAAAAAATTTTGGAGCTGTGTAGCTTGCATGCTGAATTATAATTTTTTGAATAGCGTGGTACACACTGGGAATGCAGTGTCATGAGACACAAATTAAGCAAATACTGACAACTTTGACTTTCTGGAACTGAGAAACTACAGAATCCAGAGAAGAAAAAACTGGTGTGGTTTCTTATTTAGGTCAACGCTACAAGTATACAAAATTTCATGTAAATTCGTATCGGTGGGTAACATTTCATTACATTATTGGTTGATTTGACATGGAATGACCCATGAATCCTATTGAGCATTTGTAGCTTGAGTTGAAGAAACGGGTATGCATGCACAAGCAGCATGCGAGACTTCTTTTGCAGTCATGGTACCAAACATCAAGAGACACCTACCAACATCTTGTTGAATCTATGCCTCATCAGGTGAGAGCTCTTTTGACGGTAAGAAGACAGACATCATATTAGATAGGTAGTTTTAATATTTTGGCCGATTGGTGTACATCTACCATTAATGGATATGTTCAGGGGTGATACAGCATTAAACAATGCTCTGAAAATAAGGCACTGGCATGCTAAACTACCTTGTGTCTACACAAATGCAAGTCTGTATGTATATCTATGTATGTGTACACACTCTAAGTTCAGGTTACAATAACAACAAAAAGTCCAATTATGTCTTCAAATCAAAATTATTATGACTTACTATTAAGGTTTCAGTAAAACGAAATCTGGAATATATTAAGTGTTTAAATAAATTTACTAATTTCCTTAGAATTATCCCATTATTCTGTTCACAATCAATTGCTTATAAACCCACTTAGACTGAATTAATTATTTATATTTTTTTTTGTCTGAATCTGTCAAGAGACAAAACAAATCTGACCACATGTGCTTACATAACCTACTGTAATGAAGGAAGTAGCTTTAAAGTTAGCAGCAATATTTACAAATCGATGAAAAACTTACACTTCTCTCAGAAAGAGCACTGTAATGGTGAATTTTCTTATTCAGTAATCTCTCTATGAAAACATTCGATATGGAATATCTAAACCTAAATAAACTTACTCGTTGACAAGGGTGCAAATGACATGTCAGCTACATAGCTGACACTGCTGGGCAGGAGAAGACTGGTGTGCCTTCGACGACATTCTGAAAGAGAACAAGAGCCTAAGATTAATATCAAACATGATAAATATATCATTTACTTGAATACATCATTCAACAAAAAAATCACACCTATGTGAACTGGAAAAGAAAATAGGCACAATATTGCAGCATTCTGTACTGTAAGATCAAAAGAAAAGGCTATAAATTAAATCCTAATGAGTTTTAAACTTACTGAAAATGCATATTTGTTTCACTCAGATGGTGGACATAATCCTTAAATATAGCAGTGTGTGCATTCCAATTTATATCGATCCAAGAGTGTTGAAAAAATCCAAAACCAATCTTTTGAAGAGCTCTTTTGGTATATTTGGTAGCATTGTATTCCAAAAGAATGGAGTGAATCTGCATATATGAACCAAGACTGAAAAAATTATGATATGAGTTAAATATTTACTACTCACATCAAATAATAGCCAGCAAGAAGCATCTCAATAACCTTGGCAGCCCTTGAGCAGATAATTGCCCAAACTGACCATGAAACCCAGTTTTGTTGTTCCACTTTATGTGAAAGCAGTTAGCAGGATTCAGTCATAATGAGCAAGAAGGACTAGTACGGATGCTACAGACTGCAATGAACATTGAATTCTGCCAAACAAACACTTTCCAGTAAAAGAATTCAACATACATCCAGTTCTCAGCTATTAACACAACAGATGTTTCAAGTGAAAGCATATTAGTTGTCCAATTTTTGTTTTCTTTTTCTTTTTCCCTTATTACGTGAAGAACTTTGTCTCTTTATTTTAAGCAGTTTTACAAATTTGACATAGCAGAAACCCATAATTACTTGGTTGGTTGGTTGGTTGGTGGATTTTATTGGCGCAAGGGCCAGGTTTGGCCAAAGAGCGCCAGACAAAGAACTATCAGCCACAGATTTTTAAAAACGTGGAAAATGATTAAGAGCAGACAGGCTTGGTAAAAGTTGAAAAAGAGTATGATGAAAGCTGTGAAGACAAGGTAGTTAATTAGGTTTATATAAAAATTTATTAATTTACTATTATAATTATATATATATATATATACATACATATATACACACATATATATATACATATATATACATATATATACACACACACATATATATATATTTTTTTTCTTTAAACACAACTACACAAAGGATGAGTCACTCTCCTCCCCCCCACTCCTCTGCAATGCTGGCAGAGGGCGGGGACGAACTGTCACTCTCTTCCCCCCATGTTCCTCTGCAATGTTGTTTGAGGCTGGGGACGAACTGTCAATCTCCTCCCCCTATGTTCCTCTATAATGTTGGTCGAGGGTGGGGACCTCGCTGAGGCCGAGACAGTTGGATGGACACTGCACACCCTTGCGGATTGAGGGCCGGGTCTTCCGCACGTGCAGGCCTCCGGATGGAAACCGGAAGAGACGGTCGGCAGCAAAAGAGAAGGCCCAGAATCAGGTATTCGAAAAATCTCGAGCTCGGGGAAAAACACCTGTGTCGATTGGTCAGCTGTAGATCGCTTGGCAAGGGCGGCGAGAGCTACAGGGCGCGGAACAAAGGGCTGCACGGGTTGTGGCAGAGACTGAACTACTGCAGCAAAAGTACGCTGTCGGGTGGTGGGTATACCCAACTTGGCCTTGGCAGCAGGGTACGAGAGGCCTTCCAGGGTCTTGAGGCGCTGGATCGCCATCTCGTCCTTCCATTTCATACAGTTGCGGGAGTAAGCTGCATGGGCCTCACCGCAGTTAACACAACAGGCCGCAGAAGTGCAACCTTCCCCGTCATGTTCACTGGAGCCACAATTTGCGCAACGCGCGGAACTCTTACAGAAACGTTGTGAATGCCCGTACCTCTGGCACCTGAAACAGCGCAGAGGACTGGGAATGTACGGGCGAACTCCACAGACCAAGTAGCCAGCCTTGATTTCGGTCGGAACTTTCGGGGAGTTAAAAGTCAAGATGACATTTTTTGACTTAATCATGGAACCATCACGCCGGAACATCATACGACGTGCAGCAATAACACCTTGATCAGCAAGTTCAGTCACGAATTCGTCTTCACTGCATGGCAAGAGATCAAACTCCGAAATAACACCCCGAGAGGTGTTAAGAAACGGGTGAGGTGTCACTTTTACAGAAATGCCTTGAAGACTAGTGAGGTTTAGAAAAGTGTTACTCTGAGAAACACTGCAAGTTTGGACAAGCAGGTCCCCAGAGCGAAGCTTCCTCACAGACTTCAAGGGGCCAACCGCAGCGTCCAAAGCTTTAGAAATGAAAAAGGGAGATCTGGTGGACAGTCTCTCATGCGGATCGATGGATTCTACAAGCAAGTGAGTAGCATGCGTAGTCACAGCAATTGAGGGGAGACGACGCTTCGGAGCGACTGGTACAGCCGCCGAAGAAGAGGTTCCACATTCTTGGTCCAGGTCAAGGTCTAAAGACCGTTTAAGGGTATGAGACTTGGTAGGTTGAGAAGACGAAGGAGAGTCATTGTCAATAATCATTTTCTCAGGCGACTTAAATTTGGAGTTTTTCTTTTTGTTTTTACCCATGGAAAAAAGGAAGAGGATTCGTCTGCAAACTACTCCACCCACCACCGAGCCCTACGAGGGAGAACTGGAGGTCTGCAAGTCAAGAAAATGACGCTGGACACAGTTCTGGAGCTTATACGTTGCAGATATAGTCCGTTGGCTGTGATCACACGCACTCAGCGGACACTTCGGCCTCCGGGTACCGTCATGCCAACGCCTTTGGCATGATCCCACAGCCCCCGGGCTTACCCTGCCGTGCTATACGACAAAAAGCCGCTAAAGCCCTGTACACAACTTGGTACAAGACTTCTGACTAGAGGTGGGTTAGTCTCTAGCCTCCCGTTTACAGCGAAGCCGGGGTCGAAGAGGAGTGTTGGTACACAGGAGGCACTTATCCGGTCTCCTGCGACCTCAGCCACCAGACATCCCATTTCCGCCTCACGGGTCTCCGCACGCGGCAAACATGCAGGTAGGTCTAGCACCCAAACCAGTTAAAAGGAAAAAAAGAAATCCAAAGAAGACAAATCCTGGAAGGGAACCTAAACAGAATCTCAGCAACCTACGAACTGAGCGGTTAATATAAATCAGTTAGTGGTGGAGGGTAACAAAACCACAAGACCGGGGTGTTAGTACATAACGTGGTAGCGATGAGGTAGAGAACACAACACGGGCAACCAGCCAGTGGAGAAAACAAATAAAAACAAAAAAGCGAGACACAAGACCAGCTCGGGATCGCGGGGCCGCGACTCCCCAACAGCCGGATGAACAGCCGTCCCCGCAAACACCAATAGCACCAAAATAAAAATCAAGCGGTGGCATGACATCAGATGTTGACCAGTCACAAGGTCAGCTCGGGCCGTGGGGGCGCCGCTCCCCAAATAACTGGAAAACCAGTTATCCCCGTGCGGGGATATAATTACTTGGTCTGTGTGGAAATGAGTGAGAGCTGCGATTCATGTCGGCCATTGAAAAGCCACAAGTTACAGCTGCCAATACTTTCAACACTCCTAAACTTTATGTGTAGCACTTAGGTCTAGGTCTTTGATTTCATTAAACGTAAAATTGATTTGCTTAATAAGAAGTAGCTGTGTTTGAAATTTGGTGGTGTTTATTTTGAAAATTCTTTTCTGTGGCTTCATGAGCATTTCGATTTTCAAAGTCAGGTTTGTTTCGTTGGGGTGTCTTATATTTCTTTTGCATGCATGCGTGCGTGCGTGTGTGTGTGTGTGTGTGTGTGTGTAATTTTTAACTCATTTTTAGGGTAGAAAAAAACAAAAAACATATACAGCTGCACTTTGTGCATCATTCTTAGTTTAATAGTTTAACACTATTAGCATCTTGCTTCATAAGATTTTAGATGATTTGGAGTTTATCTTGAGCTTTGATACAAAATATTTCATTTCTTAAAAAATTATGGAGCTGTAATTATGTTATATATAGACTTCCTCTTTTCTCCCAACAATTCATATAAAATTCTCCAAATTTTTTAACAAAGCTCAACATGGCATTCAAATTCCAACAATGCAGTAACAGCTTCTTCAATCTGTTATATATGTATGCACAGAAAAAAAATGGAAAAAGAAGCTGTTTGAAAATGGTTAAACTTTTATACTGGCAAAACAAAAAATAGTTTGCACACCCTGAGACTAGGAATAATAGAGAATATATCATTACAAGTTCCCAGATTCATTTCATAGCAAGAAAATATCTTCTGGGTGCTTCTGCTAAGCTTCTTCCACAAATTTACCTCTTGCCCATGGCTAACAAATCCAATTTCTTCATGATTTAAGCAGTACATATCTGTTTGAAGTGCCATTGTTGCTTTTTTGGGTTACATTGTGTTTATGTTCATAAACTGGCACCACTTGACTATGCTATGGGAATAAAATATTTACATAAGCCCATTGAAGCCACGTGGTGGACAACATAACCAAACTCCTTTGAACAATGCTTACAAGGCAAAGGACTGAAAGCCAAGTTAAATGACAGAAGAGCAGGATACAAACCTTGGGTGGGGATAAGGAAACGATACTCAATAAAAGTTTGATAGTTCAAGCTTCGTGCAATTAATTACAGCTTCCAATTTACTTTATGTAAACAATTAAAACAAAGTACCTGAATGATGCACATATGATAAATAATAACCAAATTCTTACAAAAAAATGCACTGTTTGTTTGATAATGCTCGATAGCCGCAAACACTGAAAATAAGAAAGCACATGCAAAATAACACACCACTCTGCAATTAAAGGAGCAGTTCATAGCTCAAAACTGTTGTGTAACAAGTCTGAACATGAATCTGGTAATACTTGGGGAGGAGAGAAAGAAATGCTGGGGGGGACAGGGAAATAAATGTAACATTGCTGAGGTTTAGTGGCATGTAACTTTAATTAGTAGCCAAAAAAAACATTGATGGCATTCTTTTTCAACAAAGGAGTATACTACTACTGAATTGTCTTTCTTGTTTTGTGCAGAGGCTCCAAAATGTATTGAATACCCCCCCAGATATAGCCTTCCAATTGATAAATTTTGAGGATCACATCTGAAATAAGTTAAATTCAATTCCTGTCACTATGTGTGCTGGCTCATTTAACAACACCAAAGAGTACATTAATGTAAACACAGCTCAAAAGAGTAATTTCATAATTTGATCCTCAGAATTCCATTAAGTCAACTGGCATCAAACAGAAGTCATCGCTCTTTCCACGTTTATCTGTTTGATGTTCCTAATCCACGTCAATTGTGCGTATTAATTAGTATTTTGCCTTAAAACCTTATATCTTTTTTTTTTTTACTTACACTGGTAATATGATTTTGCCTGATTTGTATATTTTGATTTTCAAAGATGTCAATAGACTGACTCACCAAAACTAGAATTTTGCATTTTTTTTTTTAAATTTTTTTTTTCACATTCAATTCTACATATTTACTGGGGTCCAGTTCTGCACATAAGTAATCACTGAAAATTTTGGTTGTGCCAAAGAAACTATCTTATTGTTTCTGGCTGTTGACATATAATTAAAGGTCATCTATACACAGCAGATGGTTAACCATACAGTGATGCTTCCTAATATTAATTAAATGTTCACCTGGGTTGGGGTTCAGCAAACTGGCTTTCTTCAAGGAAACATTTTAGGCCTGCTTTAGAAAAGCAAAGAAACACCAAAGTTGACTTGCAATGTATCTTTGAAAAAATGTCATGACTAATTTTTGTCATGACTAATAGCAATTAATTCAATTTTCCCAACTGTGCAAAGTGTTTGGTGATTTTTTTTTTTTTTTTTTTTTTTGTATAATTTTTTTAAATACCAGGATTCCAGTTGTGAAGAATAGAATTGAGTGTTTTATTATAGTCAATGAAGCAGACATGGATTTCTTGACTTTGTTGGCACATGTTTAGAATTACTTGATCGACTAAAAATTGTCATTGGAACACAAAACACCCTCTGTTATTATTTTTACAGCTAGATCAATGCTGAAGACAAATATAGAAAATGTTAAATAATATGTAGTGTGATTTAAAAACTGGGTACACCAATAAATGCAGTTTGTCATTAATCCCATGATGCTCTACAGCTATTTCAGTATGTTTAATCATGACAGATCATCCATCATCATCAATCATTCTCACTCCACTGCTGGACGAATGTCTCCCCAAGTATCTTAAACAACTCTGTCTTGAACAATCCCTTTTGTGTCACCCTGGCATAACCTTCAAATTTTATCCACCCATCCCCATACGGTCTTCTGGGTAGTTTCTTGTTCCTTGGTATCCAATCTGGTATTTCAATTGTCTAACAGTGGTCAGTTCTTGCAGTATGTCCAGCTCATTGCCACTTGAGGGTCTGTTCTTTGATCATGATGCCATCTACTCTTGCCATTTTCCTGACCCATAGGTCTCTCTATTTTTCCTGGGTACACCAATCGTATGTATCTCTCTGTTCTTCTCAGATTTGTCGGCAGCCTCTATACATCTACACTGCTAGTCACCCAAAATGCAACACCAAGAAGGACACGAGATGGCAAAGCCAGATTTACTGCACACATAACAACAGATACAAAGATGAAACGATTGAGCTTACAGGCCCGTGCGACTTGCGGAACACGCAGACATCAGTTTGTATGGCCCCCAAATCTTTCGTTCGATGCCGCTACACACTGCAGCATCGAACGAACGAGGCTTTGGATGTGGGCTTGGGGTATGTCGGTCCAGGCTGCTTCCACACGTTGCCACAGTTCATCAGGCATAGCCGTGGGTGGTTCTTGCCGGGCCACTCGGTTGCCGATCAGCGACCAGACATGTTTGATGGGCAACATATCGGAAGAACAGGCGTGCCACGGCAGCAGTGACACCTAGTGGGCCGTGAAGAATCGTTGCACGAGGCATGACACGTGCGGGTGCGCATTGCCCTGTTGAAATGTGGCCGCTGGCAGGTCCTGCAATAAGGGAGGACTACAGGCTCCAAAACATCGGAGATGTAGCGGTGGCTGTTGAGTGTACTGGCGATGCGTACCAAAGGGGTGCGGGTGTTATATCCAATTGTGCCTCAAACCATAATGCCAGGCGACGGACCGGTATGCATAATGCAGGAGTCATTCAGCCTCTCGCCGCGGTGCCGCCACACATGGATCCGACCATCGTGATGTTGCAGGCAGAAGTGGGATTCGTCGGAAAAGACAATGTCATGCCATTCTGTAGTCCAGGTGCAGCATTAAACGGCCCACTGCTGCCGCACTCGCTGGTGGTGTAACGTCAATGGCAATCAGAGCAATGGGCGCCATGCAACAAGTCCCCGCTCCTACAGACGACGTCGAACGGTACGTGCTGACACAGGTTGTTGCGCAACACACCCTAATTCCTGCGCTAACGTTCGGGAAATGGCGGTGCGAACCGTCAATGCCCGCCGCACAACATGCCGGTCCTCTGGTTTGGTGGTGTGTTGCGGCAATCGGTCACGTTGGTCCGTCCATCCCTCCTGCACCCATCGAATCCATACTCGCCTCACGTGGCTGGATGTCGTCCCACACGGGCGGCAATGTCTCGGTACGATAAACCACTGTCGCGATAAGCCACTATTCATCCTCTGTCAAACTCTGAAACATGCTGGAATGACTGCCGTATTCTGCGACGAGGCATTAGGAAGCTTCCCACGCACAGGTCCGGCAGCACAACACACTTGCACTACTTACATCCCGCCTTCTGTGCACCCTTCTTATAGTGCTTCTCGGTGGTGTGCCGGGCGCACATGATTTGCATATGCCCTGCAATGCTAATCGTTTGCATGTCCTCTCGCGGGCCACACATGCTGCGAATTTCAGGCCAATCGGATGCTTCCTTCTTGGTGTTGCATTTTGGGGGGCCAGCAGTGTATTTTAGTTAAGATCCATGTCTCTGATCCATAAGAAAGAACTGAAAGAATGCACTGATTAAGCAATTTTCTTTTAAGACATAATAGCAAGTTACTTTTGAAAATTGTACTGTTTCTATTAAATGCGCTTTAGGCAACTTTTACATGTCTATTAAATTCCTCTTCAACGCAATCCTTGCTTTAGCACATGTGTATACACATACTAAGCCATGTATATGTGCCTGCATGTGAGTGTGCACATTCATGTGAAGACTTAAACCCTTATCGGTATTTATGCTTCTAGTAAATACAGATATTTTTCTGCCAGTGGTAGGTTTTTTTTTTTTTTTTTTTTTTTTGGATTGGATTGGAAGTTTAAAGACCACCGTGAGCAACTCAATGGGCTATAAGCAGTCACCCACCCCTAATTTAAGGTCACTGGTTCCAGGGAAGGGAGAGAGAGCCAGTGCCATAAAACAAACACAACATCCATGCCTCACCGGGATTCGAAACCAGACCCCCTACGCCAGTGATAGAAACCACCGCTATAAAAAAAGAAGATGCATTTATGTTGATGTTCACAACATAAATGTACTTTTTTTCTTTTTTAATAGTGAACTTTCTACAAGGAAAATAGCGTAAGCGTACATTTTCATTAACCTTGTGCTTACAAGAAATTGTTAACAAATGCATCAGTATTTCAAAAAAATCAAGTTGCTAATGAAAGATGCAATTATGTTGTTTCTTACCTTTAGATGAATGTGGCTGATTGGGATCCAGAGACTGTCCAGTTTTTGAAATAGCTGCTTTAACTTGGTCACCAGAATGGAATGATATTGATGGTGGCACACCTACACAAAAGGGGAGGGGAAAAACTACATACAAAGAGAAATTCAGCCGGCATCAACACAAAGGGTATTCAAATTTCATTTACTGTATCATATGTATTCAGTGTACTTTATTTGAAGTCCAAATTATTAAACACAACTGAAAGCTCTTAAATAGATATGCTAGGAGATACTAGCCAGCTTAAGTAAATAAATTGCATGAGGTAACATTTCTGACAGTTTCTGGTTCAATGTTAACAATTCAGTTGAATGTATATCCACATGGGTACATAAACTAAAATAAGAATCAACTCTAGAAACTATGATTAATCTGTTCCACAAAGAACACCAGTTAAGAGAATAATTGCAATTGTCATCCTTTTGCTACAACTCCTGCTAGTTGCTAAATGCTATTTCAAAAGAACAGACACTATCTGTACATTGATATACTCATGATTAAAGCCCGGAAGTTGAGGCAGTAAAAACACTAAAAATAGCCAGGCAAATAAGCAAAATAAAGCGTCAAAATAGGCACCAAAAATAGGCATTTATAGAAGTGGTCGAAAAATTCTGAATCATACACAGGTGTTAAGCTGAATTGGCAAAATCATTTATCAGATTATCACTTACTTATTTTTGCGGTTACACATAAGAACTAGGTGTTTTTTTTTTAATGTTCGAACGTGAAACTCTGCCTTCTGTCACTTAGGATATGTTTTAGAAGCAAAAATGATTTTTCAACTTCTACGGAGGTAATGGGAGCGTATTTGAAACATGAGGCAGTTGTTGGATCCATTTCAATAGAAGTTGAACTTTCACCTTGGAGTATTTCAACAATGACTTTGATTTTCTCCAAGTCATTATTTGCTGAAAGAACTTCGTTGACATTTTTCACTCACGATTTGACCCTTTCTCCCGGGAACACATTTAATTGTACTAACTACATCATTTAATATTTTCAAGGCATTCACTAACGTTTTGTTCCTTTTTTCCAGCAAAGTAATCATATCGGGCAACTGTGAAAAGTGTGCTTGAAGAAGTTAAATCGTTACGAATGGAATCTTTAGCTAGTATCTGTTGAGCATTGCGTATTGCGCAGGATTCATCCTCTTGAAAACTGTTAACAATTTCAGCAATCTTGCTCAAATTATTTGCGTAATATACAGCGGCTGATATCCATGTTCCCCATCTTGTCAAAATTGGTTTAGGCGGTAAAGCAAGATTTGGTTCCATCTCTTCGAATAAGTGAACTTGATGAGGAGCTTTAAGGAACATTTTCTTCACATTACTCACTAATGCATCAATATCCAGAAATAACCCACGTACTTCCTCCGCTACTCTGTGGAGAGCATGAACCAAACAAGTTAAACGAAGCATTTTTGGAAAGAGAACTTTCAGGCTGTGGGGAGCCTTTTTCATATAAGGAGCTGCGTCTGTTAAAAACAATAGTACATTTTCATACTTTATTCCGCCAGGCCAAAAAAGAGCTAATGAAGAGGCAAAAAGCTGAGAAATCTTGCTACTATTTGTTTTTGGAAGTTGTTCTGATGTAAGTAAGTAGATAGTTGAGGGCTGAGCAGGTTCCATTGTACCTATAACAACATTTGCCACATACCTTCGCGTGGTGTCTGTTGTCTCATCGATACTGATCCAGATATTTTTATCCCAAACATCATCTTGTATTTCTTTCATTATACCGACGTAGCAGGAATCGAAGTATGTTTTCCGCAAAGTTGCTTCGCACGGAATATTTTCCTTTGTATATTTCTCCAAAAAATTCTTCAGTGAATTATTTTCAAACTTCCACAAAGGTATTCTAGCATCTATAAAAGCATGGCATAAAACACTTGCAAACTGTGACTGCTTGCTCGAAGTAGAAGCGAATGACGAAATCAAACATGTCTTTTTTTCACCAATCTTCCAAATAACAGCAGCTTTATGTTTAGCTGTTGCCAAATGTTGTGAAATGAAGAATTTCTTTTCGTAATTCAGTTTCGTATCGCATATTTTACAAAACAACACCATTCCATCAGTGGACAAGATATCACTTCCATACTCTTGAACATACAAACTTAATTCAGCACTGGTTTAAGAAGCAGTTTTCGGCATTATTGTTTCACTTGGACGCAAGGCGAGATCTATTAGGGGTAGCGAGTGAACAGAATCTTCCTCCCTTGTTTTGCACTTACGTTCAAGGTCTTATGTGTGTACGTGCATTCTTGGCTTTCCCTCTAGCTTGATTGGTTACAATGTTATCTGACTGGATTCGGCTACTTCCGCCATGCGCAGAAACTATCATCTAGGATTCTAGGGAGAGCAAAACATAAAATGAGATGCCAACCATCGCAGACTCTGCGCATGCGTCTGCCACCACTGCTTAAATTGGAGCACCTCGTTTTGAATGTACCGATTGTACTCGTGTTTACTTTCAGATGTCTGCCGACTGTGATTTCGTTTTAGAGAAAATGCCACCTACCTTATGGTTTGTACACCTATACCCTAAAAAAGAGTTTTTAAAAGAAATGAATAACTTAAAAAAATTATGTGTTTACTTGGAAACACTACGTACTGCATGCTAGATTGTTATCAAAACTTTGATTTTATCGCATTCTTAAGAAGAAATCATTTTTTAATAGTGCATTTGTTGAGTATAGGCAAAAAAAGGCATTAAAAACATAAAAAGGCATTTCTTCAAATATGAGCCGAAAAGGCAAAAAAAGCATTTTAAGGCATTTTGCCTCAACTTCCGGGCTTTACTCATGATATTTGTCATTGTGCAGCCTTTCTTCTAGAACTTTCAGTTTCCTGTCATCTTCACTTAATGATATGAATGTGTTAGAATTAAGCTCTGTTTGGCAATCTACTGCAGTAAATGATGTTCAGAGTAGCAAACTCTTTAGAAGTTTAATCCAAACTATCCCAATCTCCTGCAGCTCTGGAAAATTCTACAGTGCACACATGAAATTCTATGGGCAGTGGTTTGCTTGAGATTGCACTGAATTCACATGTTGTTTTTATCCCTTAGAAGTAGCAGAGAAAATTGAAAGTTCTGCCTTTAACAGGGCAATATAAACAACACTTGCCATTTTTACACGATATTATAAAAGTTGATGATGGTGACTTTAAAACTTTAATCAAAAGGTTGAAATACATTAGCACTTTCGGGTCTACTATAGACCCATCTTCAGATTTGAAATAATCGAACTCTGAGATTACATATGGTTATATATCAAGAACAATGCCAGATTACAACTTAAAATAGAATCAAAACTCATGTGACGTAATCAATCACAAAACCTGTGCAAGAGAGTCAACGTCTTGTGGGAGGGGTACAGTTTGTTCAAAATAAGGTTCTTCCAAACCCCTGGAATGTACTTAGGAAATCTTCATTGCAACAAGAGTCAAAGTTCTTAAGTATAAATAAACTTTCTGTAAATAACAAATTTGATTTACATGACTGAGATGCCAGTATTGACATATTGTCCCAATCTGGAAAAACTTACCACTGTTAACTGTTCTTGGCAAGGCTGTCGTTTGTAATCCGTTCCGAACATTGTATTTGTGTACGATAATTCTAGTATGAAACTTCGTAGAAGTTAAGCAGACATATACAGAATTGTGAGTTCCTGGGTAGTTTGATAACGGAATTGAGTAAACACCCCATTTGTCGAGGCTTGGTACAGGATCACTGTCGTTACGGATCGATGATAAGATATTCATGGTTTTGACTCCAAAGTAGACTTGATATCTGGGGTGTTTACTGTATTCCGTTGAGATCAAACGACGCAGGAACTCACGATTCTGTTTATATCAGCTCAACTTCTAGGAAGTTTCATACTAGAATTATAGAACACAAATACAATGTTCGGAACGGGTCACAAACGACTGCCTTAGCAAGAGCAGTTAACAGTGGTAAGTTTTTTCCAGACTGGAACAATATGTCAATACTGGCATCTCAGTCATGTAAATCAAATTTGTTATTTACAGAAAGTTTATTTATACTTAAGAACTTTGACTCTTGTTGCAATGAAGATTTCCCTAATTACATTCCAGGGGTTTGGAAGAACCTTATTTTGAACAAACTGTACCCCTCCCACAAGACGTTGACTCTCTTGCACAGGTTTTGTGATTGATTACGTCACATGAGTTTTGATTCTATTTTAAGTTGTAATCTGGCACTGTTCTTCGTATATAACCATATGTAATCTCAGAGTTCGATTATTTCAAATCTGAAGATGGGTCTATAATAGACCTGAAAGTGCTAATGTATTTCAACCCTTTGATTAAAGTTTTAAAGTCACCATCATCGACTTTTATAATATCATGTAAAAATGGCAAGTGTTGTTTATATTGACTCATACACGAATTAAGTTTCTTTAAACGTTTAACAGAGCACACCGAAGAATTTAAACAAAAATAAAACTCAAAGCACTATTCCTAGAAAATTTGACATAAAACATGCTGTAATATCTCAAATCAAAAATGAAAAAGAAATGATGTACGACTAACACATCAAGAAATGAAAAATGCATATACAGACAAATCTGTCTAAGGTGGGCCTTCTACAGGATTAAGAGAAATTTCCATTGTATACAGACAGAGTTTTGCCACTATGTTTTAGGTACCTTTCATGCCCTGCAAATATATATATATATATTTATGAGATAAACATTATCAACAGATAATTGTATAAGCTAGAAAAGTTAATAAATTTTTACTTACATATCTGCGTTTCCATTTTTAAAATCAAATTTTCCAGGTTTTATATTTGCATATTCAACAGAATTATATAGGTATCTATCTATGCATATGTAATAAATCATATTTTCTGCAGTAGTCTGCCAGCACTGTATGTTTGGTTTTGCTTTGCACAACACATTTTTCAGTTTCATGATGTATGTTATTTTAGCATTTCCATTCAGATCAGATGTAGAGGATTTTAGGAAGGGAGTGTCTGACCCCAGGTCTTAAACAACCTTTAGAAATAGGAAGCTAGGAGATTTGGGCAAGAGTGCCCGATAGGAAAATGACACGGAAGCGAGGTAGAAAGGGGTAGAAAGACGCCCTTATTTATTACCTGGGGGCCAGTACCTAGGGTCCAACAGCTTAATGTGCCCATCGGACGCACGGCGGGTATTTAGTGGTTCGAATGTTCGTACCTGCCCAGGATCGAACCTGAGGTTATCTCCATGGCAGTCACGAACGCTGACTACTAGGCCACCAGCAGCCCTAGTATTTCCATTAATTTGCAGGTGTTGACTTGAATGAAAATATTTTGCAGGTGTTGCACCTGAACTAATTCAACTTGGTATGTCTTGATAGGACTGTCAGTTATCTTTTCAGCTTCCACTTTCTCCTTCTTTGTTATGAAGTTCTATTAAATCATTCAGTGTTTGAACTCTAGTTTTTATACATAACTTGTCCTCCATGTTCACATATTCCATTGCAAAAAAACTTTGTATGGGCTTGTTTCACTTATCATTTTCTGCAATTCATTTTTCAGAAGGGTTTTATTGTAAGCTTTGGATATCCAAAAGCTGCCCCTGGTATAGCTGAAGATAACGTAAAATATAAATTAAATCAGAAAATATTTTCCGTTAGCACATCACTATCTAAATTATACAAATTTCCAAAATTTATGCAATTTTTTTTTTCTAAGTACCAAATAAATTACAACTGAATCGCTATAGTGGTGAAAAGTTGCCTGCAGTATAGCTAAATATAATGTAAAAAAGTTTTTGAATTAAGACAGCATTTTCTGTTTGCGCATAATGATCAAAATTATAGGAATTCCACAAATTTAGAAACATTTGCAGAGATTCGTTCTAAGTGTCCAAATCCCCCCCCTCCCCCAACTCACTTGCGGTTGAGACCCGTCGACCTTAACCTTAATAAACACGCCATATACTGGTGGCAGTGGCAAGCAAAATAAAATCTATATTTGATAAAGCATGCGTCCCTACAGTATCCGAGTATAGAATAGTGCAGCTTATTAAGGCACGCCATGATATATATTACAAACTGAGGAAGTGTTAAATAACCAGGTTAAAAACAAAACAAACTTTTATTCAAAACAAGCTTGCCAGTTTACAAAAGAATCTAAGGCACTTTTTGATGTTGCTGCATGCAAGTGTTCTATGACACTGGATCTCGTTTGTAACAAAAAATGTGGCTTTTGTATTTGCCCAATGTCAATCACATGCACCAGTGAGAAATAGAAAAATGTCCCTTAAATTGAACTGAAGTTCCTATATCTCCAAAGACAGCATAGGATAGGAAGGATTGAACCAGTAGATGTACAAGAAACCCCAAAAATTAAGAGGAGGAAGCAAAGAAAAGAACGTAAACTCCACTATATGTCAATCACTGCCACTTCAGAGCAGTGGCGTATCTAGGGTGGGACAAGTAAGGCACATGCCCTGGGCGCCAATATCGGAGGGGAGAAAAAAGCCGAAAGAAATAGTGTGTGTGCTTGCTGTTTGTTTAAGAAAATTAATTTTGAAAAAACTTGATAAGAAATAAATTTGAGAAACCCAAAGTTGTAATAAAAAGCAAAGGAACGTTCATTCTGAATGGTTGTCGTCAGCAGTACGATGAATGCAGTGGCGTACGTGGAGTACACAGAAGCGTCGCAACCGACCAACTAGCATGGCATCTCTGTGTACTCGGCTCTTTGAGCGACAAACAACACATGGCACCGCAGCAGCGGAAAGTGTCTTTATCAGCCGGCCGTCAGCTTGGCACCTTTGTTTCCCAGTAGTTTTAAGAAGACCGATACATTTTTTCTTTGGTTGCAGTTCATTTATGTGTGTGAATGTTCTGGTAGCTTCCATCGTAATATAAAAATACTTTTACCATGTTGTCTCATCAGTTAACGATTTAAAACAGACAAAGAAGGAGGTTTACTATTTCTATTGTTTTGTATTTAGTGATCGTTTAGCGTTAAGCAAACATTGTGAAGTTTTTGAAAGTGAAGTGAAGTTTGTTAAACTATATAGGATTCTATTTTAAATTTAGAAACTTGTGTAAAAACCAATGAGGGGAGGGCGAGCACAAATTCCAAATGCAAACTTCACAAATTCTGCGCTTGCCCTAGGCACTGTTTAGGCTAGATACACCACAGCTTCCGAGTTTCCTTCTAGTGGACAGACTACAACTGAGCCTGATGACATGAGGAAAAGTTACTGTCTTCAGCCTCCTGCTCTGTGCACTGAACAAAACCCATCACCTCAAACTGAAATAGATGATTTTCCAGAAGTTCTTTACAGAAGATCAATTTTTTCTAAATTTGCAGAATTTCTATAATTTTGATCATCATGCACAAACAGAAAATATTGTCTTAATTGAAGAAACTTTTTTACATTTATGTACTTAATCTAAACTTCTATTATGGCAATTTCTACTAGGAAATTTTTTATTTTAATTGCCAATTTTCAAAGAAAACTCTTTCTTCAGGCTGTCTTTTGTTGTCACATTTCCCCGTCACTATCGCAGTTACGGTTAACCTTGACGGTTAAGGTTATTTTTCACCAAAAAATGTCAGATGTTAGGCAGGGATAATCCTCTGCAGTCATTGATGATGGAATTCTGATTTTTCTCAATTTCTATTCCTTCTATTAGCTTTCTTTTTTGAAAATTGCTTTGAAAGCTGATGACTTTAAGGGAATTTGAATCCAAGTTGTGACCAGTTTCTCTAACATGCCTACCAAAACCTGCCTTGGCCGCCACGGTGGTGCATTGGTCTAAGCGATGGCTTCTGATCATTCGTCTGAGATGGGTCAGAGTTCAAATCCCGGTGAAGCATGGATGTTGTGTTTGTCTTATGGTGATGGCTCTCTCCCTTCCCTGGAACCAGTTACCCTAAATTAGGGATGGGTGACTGCTTATAGCCCATTGAGTTGCTCATGGTGTTCGTTAAACCTTCATTAAAAAAAAGCCTGTCTTGTTGGAGCAATTTTTTATAGCAGCTTTATGCTCTCCTATAGAAGCAGGGCATAAGCTGCTATATCCTCTATAATTCCTGTTAAATATTTATACATTTTTTATTGCTCGTATATGCTCTGCTCGTATAACAGAGCATAAAGCTACTATAAAAAATTGCTCCAACAAGAGAGGTTTAGATAGGCATGTTAGAGAAACTGGACACAACATGGACTGGAATTCCTTTAAAGTCATCAGTTTCCAAAGCAATTTTCAAAAAAGAAAGCTAAAAGAAGGAATAGAAGTTGAGAAAAATCACAATTCCATCATCAATGACTGCAGAGGATTATTCCTGCCTAACATCTGGCAGAATTTGGTGAAAAGCAACCCTAACTGTCAAGGTTAACCGTAACTGCAATAGTGATGGGAAAAAGTGACAACAAGAGACAGTCTAAAGAAGAAGAGTTTTCTCCAAAAATTTGCAATTAAAATAAAAATTTTGCTAGTAGAAATTCCTATAATAGAAGTTTTGGTTAAGCAATTGAATTAAAAAACTAAGAAGCCAATTTTCAACATGAGCTTTACTCAAAGAATTTTTTTACATTATATTTAGCTATACTAAAGGCAATTTTTCCACACTATAGGGATTTGATTGTAATTTACTTGGTACTTATAAAAAAATCAATAAAATTATGTAAATTTTGGAAATTTCTACAATTTCGATCGTCATGCAGGAACGGAAAATATTATCAGATTTTTTTATTTTTTTTTATTTTTATTTTTTTTATTGATTTTTTTATTGATTTTTTTGCATTATCTTTAGCTATACCAGGGAAAACTTTTCACACTTTAGTGATTGGATCAAAAATATTTTGGTATTTTCGACCCACTCTAGTGTCCAACACTGTTACAGATTTTGAAAGTTCAGATACTAAATTGCTGGTATTTAAACTTACTTTATGGACTGCAATAGCAACTGCCTGTATTTTACTTTCACTCAGTAGATAGTTCCCAGGTCAAGGGGTAGTGTCAGGTATTACTCTGAAAAAATACTAGCTTTACATTTGACAATTCACTATGAGGACAGACAGCATGCCACATTATCCAGGAAGAGGAAAATATTTCTTTTTGGAAGCTTCATTTTATTGTTGAAACTACAAAAGCCAATCTTTGATAATGCTAGCTGTCACTCAAGTGTTTTATTTTTATTTTTCCATAAAACCAGCAAGTGCCTCATGTTGAGATTTTTAAAGCATCTGGATTTGGTTGTTTTTCCAATAATAACTGGCTTTTTCATCTCACCTGTCATATGGCAACACAAAAATACAGTGAGACACTCTTTGGAATATTTCTGTGGATATACAATTCCCACCTTTAAATGTAAACAATTTGTTGGGTAATGCTGTAAAGAACAAACCAGTCATATTGCAATTGAAAATATCCTTCCTATAACAACCTTTGAATCATACCACTAGGCTTTTCTTTACAAGTGATAACCACATCATTGGCTACATCTCTGGCTTCTCCAAAAACTACTGACACAAAATATCATGCAATTTTTTAAAAGTTACTAACCATTTATTGTGTGCCTTAAAACCAGTTTTGGTGACATTGTGTAATTTCTTCTGCTCTTACCTGTACGGTGGGGCCAGACAAGTAAAAAATTTGATTGTGCATCCCACAAACCATGTCCATACTAATTAATCAAACTCTTCAGCTTCCCTTTTTCTATAATTTGCCCCTAGCAGCGAACCTTCTTTCAGTGTTTGTTTCAGTTTTAATGTGTTGTACGCTTGTGTTTTACCACATTTAAATTTCTGACACAACTTTTTAACATTAACATCTCTTATTATTAAAAATTAATTAAAAATTAACATCATTACTTAATTAAAAATTAACATCATTACTTAATTAAAAATTAACATCATTACTTAATTAAAAATTAACATCATTACTCATGAAGCTCTACAATTTTTATTTTATCATAAAGAGGCCATGATGTGTACATAATGCGAACAGCCATGTCTGTCTGCTTGTTCCAAATAAAAGAACTTTCAGAAAAGTAAGATTCCCTTTTTAGCTGGTTTCTAGGGTTGGACAGAGTCGAAGAATACAGATGTACATGCGTACGCCGTACACAGATAGTTTCCATATTATCAGCAGATTTTGCAGATAGTTTTTGCTTGTAGATTAAGAAAATAAAGATGTTATTTACAGCAATTAAAACACTTACTCAAGGCTTTACTCAGAATATATTTAATGCTATCTTAACGTGAGAATGTTCAACTATTTTTCACATCTTCTGATAGCAAGTTCTTTTGTTTTTGCAGACGTTTCTGGCCTGTTGATTTTATCAAGGCCTGTTTTCAATATATAGGAACAAAAGTTTTGTTTACACAGAAAGACTAAATTTTATTGCCAGGTTTCTCTTGTAGTTGCCAGTTATTAAATTAAAATATTTTCCTTATGTATTTTATAAGTCTGCTAATTTTGAATTAAGTTGTAGAAAATGCTATATATGTTTTTGAAGGTTTGTCAACAGAACTGCTTTTCTAGATATAAAAGCTTTCTTTAATTAGTCTCTAGTTTTTATGAGGTTCATAGTCCAATATTTTAAAGTTTTGGCCTTAAAGGTTCATTTTACACACATTTTTGCAAATTCAGTTGTAATGTACTTTTGTCCTCTCTGGAATCTGTAATGTTCTAATAATTATTTATTGTTATATTAATTTTTCTTTAAATTATCTTATTCTATTGTTACCGTGATTCGCAGGTTTGCAGCAAGTTTTTTGTTTCAATGGTTGTGTAGGCAGATACATTTTATTTTTATACAACTCTGGGGTTGGAAATGAAAAAAATCAGTATGGAGGGGCTATGAGGAGGCTGTACATCGCATTACCCTTTGCAATCTCTCACTCTTTAACGGGGAATGGTGGTATGCTGTCCTTCTGTAACAAAGGGATGCCTTGAGATGTGGTAAGAGTTTCCAACAGCTTAATCACTTTTCCTGAACATCTTTTTCGGCATTCTGATCTCCTGCAGATCTTACTGCAGCATCACAAGAAAACAACTGAACATTTTCAAATTCAGTGATGAAATACTAAACAATGTTCTACTTTTGCAATTGATTTTTATAGTGGAATATGAATGACAACACAAATTGTGTTGCAACATTAATTAAACAAAAACATCTGTTTTGCAAGAATGTTTATTTTCCTGCTGTCCACAGCAACAACTGTAATTAGAGATGTCCTCAGTCACACCCTGTGACCTCCTATTTTACTTCAGAATAGTGGTGAACTTTCCCTATCCCTTCAGCAGTGGTGAAAATATATGATCAGTTTTGGGAGAATGCAGTGCTCACTCAGCATTCCAAGTCTGGGTAAATTTATACAAACACATACACACATTTTATGCACGTTTTCTTATACATACATGAAATAGAAAAATTAATTTAATGAATAAAAAGATAAACCCTAATAAATTTGAAGTTCACCTAAAAATATCAATATCACAAAACGCAGGTTACGCGTCAGCTGAAGGAGTTTCATTTTTCTTAATGGCGTAGCTGAAAAACATTTGGAATTCACTAACAGTTTTCCTACATAAATGTACATGCTAATTATTCAGTTCATCAACATAATGCAGCATCAAAACAACAAGAACTACACACTCCAGTAACTTAAATTTACAAAGGAACACCTGAGAGGATATTCCCTTTCTAAGTTACCAAAGAAACCACTCGCTGTTGTTAGACACCATTTTAAACAATTAAAAGGATGCTGTCTTCCCCGGAGTTAGTGCAGCCTTGTTCAGCTGCTATGTACCAAATTGTCACTATGAATGAATTTGATTTTGGTATCCTAAAGCTAGCCTACAGCACTGTTACTAACTAGTTCAAGATTCCACCCCGTGGGATAACGTATGGGACGATACAAAATCAAAACAGTTCAATGAGAGCATCCTCTATGAGTCTTCAGTTATGAGTCTGAAGGACAACATTATCTGTTCAAAAGCCCTGAAAACTGCAAAATCAGAGAGAAAATTTTCAAACATAAAAATCTTGCACAAATTACAGATAAAATTTATAGATATAAATAAACAAGAAAATCAGATTTCCTTTGTATAATTCAGCAGCACATTAACTTTTTTTTTTAATTCTATGTACCTTTGTTCACACTTTTTTATTTAGGAGAACACCACTGCCCTTACCAATTTCTTAAGGGAACACCGTTCCCCACCATTCCCACCTACTTCCACCACTGCCCTTCAGCTACTCTTCAGAACAGTAGACAGAAGGAGTTCAGTAAGACCAGTGGAATACTGCCTAATTATGTGTACACATGTAAAATGTGCATGCTTCAAACAGCAAAGTTCTATAACCTCAAGTTGACCGTACATCCCATGAGCATTGTTTTCTGAAAAGCTCTGCACCATTACTCCCACCATCTTTTCATATTAGAGAAAATTTGCATAATATAAATGCAAAAATATTGTTCTGTTTCTATGTCACACAGACTCTGCTTTAGTTATACATAAAATGTATATATTTTCTTTTTAGGTAAGACCATGAAAGTTATATTGTACACAGATTTCTGCCATACCCAGATTCCACATTTGACAGATGATACTGTATATGCATTACAAACTAAAAATTAAAATATATCACAGACCATCTAATTTAATATACATAAGCATATAAAGTGCACCATATTCGAACACAGTACTTGTGCCAACTTGTGCCAAGCTTCAACACCAAATGAGCAAACATCTTGGCCAGCTGGATATACATACACCTTATCTGGTCTAAAAGCTATCACTCAGATGGGTTTGACTAAATAAAGCAAAGACATTTAAAAATCACCCAGAAAGACTGCCAATTATCACACACTACAAAATAAAATATACCTAAATCTCTCTTAACAGTTATATTTCCATTTGCATTCAGGATGAAGACAATTAAAACAATCTGTTTTTTTTTTTTTTGCTAAATAAAAGAAAAAGCTTTTACATAATCAGATTTAGTCATCATGGGTACAGTGTGGTTATGAATATTGGAGGGGCTGCACTTCCAGATGAAACCTCCTTTCTGATTGTAACAGTAAATGCTCCAAATGATTCTTTAAAATGTAACCTACTGTTCAAAACATGTCAAAACACCAAATAATTTATACCAAATCTAGGTTTTCATAGATTTTCTCAAGGGAAACAATATACTGCCTGATCAGCCATATAAACTTACAATGCAAAGTCTATGGGTAATGTCACTATCAGGGGTTTATCCAGGAATTTCAAATTGGGAAGGCAGAGGGTGGGGGTTGCTGAAAAAGTTTAGGGAGATGTTGGATGAAAGCAAATTTTCCTAAGGCTGAAAATTTTCATAGGAAATATTTCGCTTTAAAACCTAGGATTAAAAAAGGGATAAACTTCAAAAAATGGAGAAGTGTTGGGTTTTTTATAGTTAAGAATGATTAAATCCAAGAATTTTTTTCCAAAACTACATATGGTTATTTCACTTTTGTGAGATTTTTATTTTTTATCTCTATTGTCTAAATGCTTCCCTAAACAAGACTAAAGCAAAGAAGTATTCATACGGATTACTGACACAGGGGATATAAATACTTTTACAAATCTTGTGCATGCTGAAATGATTCACAAGTATATCTGCAAAACCTGTAACAGACTAAAATGAAGAGATATGTACATATGTTTTGTAGTTGAAATAACTGATTTTAAACATTTGCTTTAAACAAAAAAACAACTTAAAAAAACAACAACTTTAGACTGTTATATACATACACTTCAAATTAAAAGAAGAAAAAAGAAAAATTATTGCATTAGAAGATACTTCAACATAAGCTGAGGAATTCATGGAAATGTTAACTGCTACTGATAACTGCTCTATATATGATAACAAAAGGAACTAATACTTAAAAATAAAAATTTACTAAACACGTATGTCTGTATGGGTATATTACACACCTTCACATGGAGGAGTGAGAATTGTTTTATCGGGATGTCCGAGGAAATTTGGGGGGATGTTGGGGGGGTATAAATCCCAGATTACTGTGAAGGAGATGTCAAGCTGTAGTAGCTAGAAAAATAAGGATTTCACAAAAATTTAGCACACAAGTGGAAATTTGTAATTCATATAAATCTGATAAGGGAATAACTTCTGTTTTAAATTTTCAGAGAGTAAAAACTTAAAGGAATAAAGGCAATCTAAAGAAATCTGTACTTTCCAGTAAATGGCACTTCATTGTTCAGTTCTACTGCTTCAAAATTGGCCAATGCAATACAGAAATCTATGAAGTGTAGAATTTTGATAGTATCTTCTTTTAACTGAATTGCACTCGCACTTTTCTGCACCAACATTTCAGAAACACCATACGGAAGTTACGGTTAAATTTCATGCTTTGATAATAATTTGATAACTTTGGAGCTACTTTGCTACATTTTCATGAAATCGAAATTTAGTCAGTTGCTATGCTCGTAAAGATGTTCTGATGTATGAAAGATATTATTTATTAACCTCCTGATGTTCAAAAGATTCTCAGCATTGGAGTAACAGAATGCAAATTACAGTTGTTGTTTTTTTATTTTTTTCATTACAAAATTTACTACTTTCTAGGATATGCTCGTGCAGCAGATACATTTCCTCCTTCTTATGCCTTTTATTACCAGTAGAAAACATTTATGGAAAATTTGTTTTTCTTTGGGGGAAGAGGTGAGCTAAATGTTTTTCTTGGTTATCTTAGCCCCCCCCCCTTTCAGTTCACACACACACACCTAAGCAAGTCATGCAGTAAAAGAACAAAACATTACAGATAATTAAGTGATATGAGTTTTGAAAGCAACAATGTGTAACAGGCTTAAGCAATGCAACAATGTGTGATTTTATCAATATTAAGCATCTAACCCAACATCAAAAACAAAATGAAATCAGATACTCCGAAGCTATTCTCATAAAAAAACACCCAAAAAATTTTAATATAGTTGCATAGACCTTCCATATCCCTGGAAATTAATTACTTATTAGAAAAAAACAGAAAAGAAAAATCTATAAAAATAACAATAAAAAAAAGTGTTACTGAAGATATCACAATAGATGGCACCACAGGAGACGTGACCTCACCATACAACCATCAATGAGAATAGGTCACCAAGCAACAGTGAAGTCACAGTCAGCAAACCAATGATGAGGCACCAACACAGTGGTGAGAAGACAGTCAGCAAGGAAAGATTTTTCATGTTCTGTACTTCACCAAATCTTTGAAAATGGGACCTGTACTTCACTAAATCTTTGAAAATAGGACTCTAATGAGCCCTGAAACTTGAGAGTTAGACATGAAAAATCTTAAGGAACTGCTTATTGGACAATGGGAATATATACATCATTATCAAGAACTCAAATGATATTGGAACATCAACTGAGACAGATAAGTGTTATTTGAAATAATTGTTTTACAGTTTTTATGAACTCTATTGAACTTTTAAAGGAATCTATGAGAACAACACTTTGTAAATAAATTTTTAGCAATTGTAAATAGTAATTTTTAACTTGGTGCATAAGGTTTTCATTGGCATTGAAAATAATAAATAAGCAAAATACTACCAACCTAGTTTCTCATGTCAAAAAAAAATCAGCTGAAACATGAATGTTGAAAAACGAATTTGACATTATGTTCCAAGATAGATTAATAGTAACAATGTGTATAATAGACTTTAATGCAACAAACTGATCACTCAACTGCATTTTTTTCCATTTATTTCAACTCAAAATAGGTGAATTTCAAGTATCAGATTTTAAAAGAACTTACCAGCTGGGGAGCTAACAGAGCGCACGGTTTTCACATGTCTCTGTGAAAGAAAAAAAAATTCCAATGAATTTCAACAAGTTGTTAATTAAAAATGAAAAACAGTGACTGTTTTGTATTCAAAATTAAATATGCAATACTGTATCTGGGGGAAAATATCAGTTTTAATAACACTGGCTTTATACTAGAATAATACACACTTTAACCATAGAACATTAAAATGTTACATGTAAAATCTAGTGACACTTTTTACCAAAATAATTTTATATGTTTCATTTCATGATCAATAAATTTCAAAATCCTGGGGCCTCAATGCTGTAACTATGAATGAAGCATATTTTATCGAATCTCTTTCACCATACATCTTTGACTATGTTCTTTTCTCCCATTACGAATAAGGATTATACACCCATGTACCTGCCGTAATTGATGTATAGGCACATCCTGTACTCACTCCTACAGTACAGAAATACTTTGCCCTAATGTCCAATTCACACAAAAGTCCCCAGACTAATCACATCACTCAAAATCTTTCCAGGGTTCGTACACTTTTGTGGAGAAAAAATTCAAGGATTTTCCAAGACATATTCAAAAAAAATTTCAGGATGATTACTATGCTTCAGTTACTGGTCAAATTACTTTTTTTAAAGTAATTTTTCGGTTTTAAGTGATAAACATGATGAAAGATGTAAATGGATGAGTGTGCTTTTTCTTCATTACATTTCGTTTTGAGTTTTTAATGGAGAATTACCGAATAATGCAAAACTGAATCATAGTGGTACAGTTACCACAAGGCCCATCAGAAAATCCTTTCCCTCAATCTGAAAATGGTTAATTCAATCAATCATTTTAGCTGCATCACTATTCTGCGCTATCTTCCCATGTAATTCGTCTATCATTGATAACAATTGAACATACATACATATCACTAAGCTGTTCTCTGAGATTCAGAGGTTAGCTCCAAAACGAAATACAAACTTCCAGATATTTTTACTTATTATTGTCGTATCAAACTTCGCCATTTACAGCGATCTTGACATACAACTCGTGCTTCACTGATATCCATTACACGCCATACACAAGATCTTTTATACTTCATACTCAATCTTTTTCTCATGCAGACACTCCTGAATCTGATCCACCCATGTCTTTCTTGGCCTTCCTCTGCCTTTCCTTCCTGCCACTTGGGCTGAAAAGATTTTCTTAGTAAGCATTTCATCACTCATTCTTTCAACATGCCCAAACCACCGAAGTGTATTGGTCTCCACCTTGCTAACAACATTTTGCTTCACATCACACAACTGCAATACATCTTCATTTCTCACACAATCATATCGTGTCTTGCCGCAAACCCCACGTAAGTAACGCATTTCCCCAACACACAAACGACTCCTATGTTTCTTCTGCAATACCCAGGTTTCACTGCCATACATCAGAGTAGGAACAATTACAGTTTCATACACAGCCATGCGGGATTCTCTAGAGAACCCATCATTCCTGTGAAAACCTCCCAGAGCAGCTATGACTTTCAAAGAAGAATTCACTCACCTACCATCCATCTTGTTCTCTCTGTAAAGCATGCTTCCTAAATACACAAACTCACTCACCTGGTCAATCACAGTGCTATTTATACTTACATTACATTCAGTGCTACCCGTTCCTCTCTCAAACACCATAACTTTGGTTTTTCCCTTTTTTATACTGTTTGAATTTCATGCAAACTTTGTGCATCCGAGTCAACATACTCTGCAACTCACTTTTTCTCTCTGCCAACAGGACAGTGTCATCAGCATACAGCAATCTTCACACACGGATATTACCAAGACATAAACCACTATTATCTATTTTGGCATCACGCATGCATGCATCCATAAATATATTAAACAGCCATGGTGACATTACACAACCTTGTTTAACTCCTGCACCAATGGAAAACCATTTTGATAAAACACCATTCACTCGTACACAAGCTCTACTGCCAGCGTACATGGCATTTACACTAGTAAGTAGATTCCAAGTAACACCATATTCATTCAATACTTTCCACAAAAGTGTCCTATTCACTCTGTCGTAAGCTTTCTCTAAATCTATGAAGGCAGTAAAAACTTTCTTCCCAACAGCCAGATACTTTTCAATCATCGTGCGTAATGCAAAAATCTGGTTAGTGCAGCCTTTACCAGGCATAAAACCACTCTGAACATCCCACACTTTCAATGATGTAAGACCCCGTACTTTTTCAATAACAACCTTACCATACACCCTGGCACACTCAGTAGGCTAATACCACGATAGTTCTTGCATTCAGTCTGATCTTCTTTTCCCTTACACAAGGGAACAATGATAGCATCCTTCCAATCCCGAGGGACCATTCCTAACTCCCAGCACAACTGGCAAATTTCAGTTAACCAGTCAATTATAGAGTCACCACCGTATTTCAACATCTCTGCAGTTATGCCATCAACTCCCGGAGCCTTACCATTCTGAAGAGATTTTAGAGCTTTACATACTTCTTTTCTTGAGATCCCTCCTGTGCTTTCATCCCTCATTGTGACATCATCTGCATCTGTCTCAGAATCATCTTTGCTTTCCTGATCTAATAACTCACAGAAGTATTCACCCCATCTGTCACTTAACTCATTGGGCTCCCATATGAGTTGAAGATATTATAAAATAAAGCGGGCAGATCCAGAATTAAGAATGGGGAGGGGCACACATCTAATCAGTTAAAAGAAGAAATATAGAAGGAAACATGATATAAGTCTACGTCTGTTAGCAGAAGAATCGAGAATAATGGAAAAGTTGAAAACCAGGGGAAAATATTCTTCATAGAAAAGGCTATGCTATTTTTCAAATACATCTCCCAGGACCAGAGATAGCAAAAAAAAAAAAAAGTTTTTTCAAGGTGAGTGATATCGGTCCATGAAAGAATTTTTTCAGTCGAGTTTTTAGGAACTCAGATTTTGCTACAAATATATCGAAGCAGAAATAAACAATATACCACTTGATGGCTAAACCATTCTTTACCAACTATTAGAAATTATATGCCAAAACATTTCCCATCAGGAGCTGTATCCCATACAGGAAGAATTTTTCAAATCAGAGTTTTAGAAGCAGAGGCATAGGGGGAAATGCAATTTACCATTACACCCCCTAGCAGGAAGTCTATGAATTATTTGAAAAACTTTTAAAGATTCTGTGAAACTATTAGCAGTTACAGTGACTTTGAAATCCTACGGTATTGAAGATGCATATTCATATTATTAATAACATTTATTAAAATGCAAGTGCAAAGGTTCGATTATTTGAGGATACAGCACCAATAAAAATTACGAAGGGAATGAGACAAGGTGACACCATATCTCCCGAATTCTTTAATACCACATCGCAAAATATCTTTCAATCATTTAACTGTGAAAACAAAAAAATAAAGATTAATGGAGATTCTCCTTCGTTTTGCTGATGACAGTCGTTTTTGCTACCCTTTAGAGCTGTAGAGTATGATCCAGGAACTTTCTGACATGAGTAAAGAAGTGGGATTAAAAATGAACTTTCAGATGACGAAACTGATATACAATGCTTTTACATGCAATGCAGATATTTATCGATCGATGGGGAAAAGCTGGAGATAACCAATACCTACATTTATCTTGGACAGCAGACATCAAGTGAGGGTCACATTGATGAAGAAATTAATCGGCGTATTAAACTTGCCTGGTGAGCTTTTGGAAGAAACAGTTCAATTTTTAAGAGCAATATGCCATTATGTCTTAAAAGAAAAGTATTTAATCAATGAATCTTTCCAGTGCTTAAGTACAGAGAAGAGACTTGTACCTTAACTAAAAAAGACGTGCAAAGACTGCAGATTACTGAAAGAAGCATCGAGAGATGCAAGCTTGGTGTAACCAGGAAAGATAAGAAGAGGAACTTGTAGATAAAGAAAATGACAAGAGTAGAAGGCATCATGATCAGAGTAAAATCCCTGAAACAGCAATGGGCTGGACATGTTGCCAGAAGAACAGACCACTGATGGACAACCAAAATTCTAGACTGGATTTCAAGGGACAGGAAAAGACCCAGAAGAAGACCGCATGGGAGATGGGTGGGTGAAATTCAAAAGCATGCCGGAGTGAAATGGGAGCGACTGGCGAAAGATAGGCCATCGTGGAAGAAACTTGGGGAGACCATCCAGCAGATGATTGATAATGGTTGATGATGATGGTGAAATATACGTATGTCTGTTTAAAAAAAATCTTGTTTTTAAAATTTGTCTTTAACTCTGCTTTTAGGTATATATGCACTATCTACCAACAAGTAATTGGACACCCCTGCAATCGACGATATCTGCGGTCCTGACACACGTCACGGCCGCCGCCATTAAATATCGTGTGGGAAACAACAACGCAACCAGTCGCATGCAAGATGCCACGCAGTTCGGAGCTCTCCGATTTCGAGAAAGGTGTAATCGTCGGGTATCACAGAAATGGCTGATCCATACGTGACATATCCAGCGAGTTGAAGTACCCAAAATCGACAGTGGCCTATGTGATTGGCAAGTGGAAGATGAGAGGTGACTGTCGGAATGTACCCCGACCCGGCAGAACCACAAAACTGGGAGTTAGAGACCGACTGGTGCTGTCCAGAGAAATTCGGAAGAACCGCACCAAATCGATGGGCCACATCCGCAAGGAGTTTCAACAGGCATCCGGGAGTGTTCTTTCGATGAATACCATCCGTAAGGAAGCCCATCTGCTTGGTTATCATGGACGTGCTGCCGCCCACAAGCCTTTGATCACGAAGTCCAATAGCGCTGCTCGGCTAACGTGGTGCAAAGAACGTCGACAGTGGACCGTTGAACAGTGGAAACAGGTCCTCTGGAGCAACGAATCAAGGTTCACCCGATACCGTTCGGATGGCAGGGCCTGGGTTTGGCGTCGGCCTGGAGAATGCCTCCTGCCGGAATGTATTGTGCTAACTGTGAAGTTCAGTGGCGGTGGAATTATGCTATGGGGGTGTTTCTCCTGGTATGGCACGGTACCGTTGGTCGTAATTCCTGGTAGACTCAACGCCGAGACCTACTGCACCATTTTGGATGATCATGCGCTTCCTACGTTGTGGCAGTTTTACGGGGTGGACCCATGTTACTTTCAGGATGACAATGCCACCTGTCATGTTGCGAGGTTCACTATGGCTTGGCATAGTGACAATGGGGTTAATCAAATGGACTGGCCTGCGCAGAGCCTGGACCTTAACCCTATCGAGCACCTCTGGGACGAGTTGGAGCATCGACTTAAGGGGTGCCCCCACCGTCTGAAATCGGTGAAGGAACTGACCTGTTTTCTCCAAGCCGAGTGGAAGAAAATACCGCTAGCTGTCGTACAACGCCTGGTTGAGAGTGTGCCCCGGAGGGCCGCAGCTGTAATCGCCGCTCGTGGAGGCTCCACCAACTATTGAAGGTGAATAAACTTTGTTTTCCTTTGCTATCACAGGTGTCCAATTACTTGTTGGTAGATAGTGTATATATATATATATATAGGTCAGGTGATGCGTAACATCACAGCCTCTCCTTGACAAATGTCAACCCCGCCTTCTCGTGGTGCATCCTGTTCCCACTAAAGGGGCTCTGACGACCGCCCATAGCGGTATAACTATACCATCGGGATCAGAGGAAATGCTATCCCACACTCACCAACCCGCTTGGCCAGCGTGGTGAGTTATGGCCAAACCCCTCCAAAATGACTCCACAACTTAAATCTTGGCCCTCAGTCTCCGGCAGCTGGAATGTACCTGGCCAAGGCAGCGGCCAGTGCGACATGAAGGCAGAGGGTGCTAAGAATCCCCGGAGGACCGGACTAGGCTGCCATCTGATGCTGACCTTGGCTACTTACAATGGACGCTCCCTATCTTCTGATTCAAGGCTTCTTGAATTGGAAGAGGAACTACAAAGGATCAAGTGGGACATCGTGGGGCTAAGTGAGGTAAGGAGAAAAGGAGAAGATCTCATCGAACTGAAAAGTGGACATCTCTTCTATTATCGTGGGACAGATACTGGCAGAACTAGTGGTGTTGGATTTATAATAAACAAGAAACTGAAGGATAAAGTTGTAGAAGTTGAAAAGTTCCTCTGACAGAGAGCTGCACGACTTGTTATCCAACTCTCGAAAAGATACCAGGCTCAGATTATTCAAACTTATGCACCCACCACAAGTCATCCTGAAGAAGAAATTGAAGAATTTTATGAGGAAATTTGTCATCTAAATAATAAAGGTAAGCAGCACTTGAAAATAATTATGGGAGATTTCAATGCAAAAAATAGGGCAACGGCAACAGAATGAAACTTCGGTAGGTAAATTCGGTCATGGCAACAGAAACCAGCGTGGAAATACTCTCGTTGAGTTTGCAGAGGCAGAAGGGTTTTTCATCTTGAACTCCTTCTTCAAGAAAAAGCCACACAGGAAATGGACATGGAGACATCCAAATGGGACGACAAGTGAAATTGATTTTATTATGTGTAACAAAAAATTCGTCATAGAAGACTGCAGTGTGCTAAACAAGTTCAACACAGGTAGTGACCATAGATTGGTGAGATGTAAGATGCACCTCAACACTAAACTTGAACGTGGCAAGCTCATAGGACAAACAAAATCTATTGACATAACCAACCTTAAAAAACACCATAATACCTTCAAGTTGAAACTGAAGAACAGGTTCTCTGCTTTAGAAGGCCTAACATCGGAAGAAGTGGACATCTCTGAAGTTAACAGAAAAGTAACCAAAGCTCTTATGGAAACAGCAACAAAATTAGCTGGGTCTAAGAACAAGTTGCATGTGAACAAATTATCAGGAAAAACCAAAATGTTGATGCAAAAAGAAGAGAGATGAGGACAACTAAAGAAGATGTGACTTGCAAAGTGGAATATATAGAGCTATGCAAGACAGTAAGAAAAAGTATCACTGAAGACGTAAGGAAATTCAACTGTGAACTAGTGAGGAAAGCAATTGAAAACAACCAAAGCCTAAAGATAGCAAAGGGACATCTCAGTAAGGGAAGAAAACAGATTATGGCACTGAGAAAAGAAGATGGTTCTGTAACAAGAAATAGAGGCGAAATTTTGACAAGAGTGAAAGATTTCTACTCAAATTATATGAAAGGGATGATATATGCACTCCAGACATCATGAAAGATACCAGTACCAGAGTTCCTCCAGTCCTTCCAGCAGAAGTTGCACATGCAATCAAGAACATGAAGCGAGGAAAAGCTCCAGGAGAAGATGGAATTACTGTAGACATCATACAAGAAGCAAGTGGAGAAATCGAAACAGTACTCGCCCAAATTTTCACTCGATGCCTTAATGAAGGAAAGATTCCTGAGGATTGGAACACCGCTACAATGATCCTGCTACATAAGAAAGGTGACATTGAGGATCTCGGAAACTACAGACCTATCAGCCTCCTATCAGTAGTTTATAAAATCTTCACTAAAGTTCTTTCACACCGCTTGAAGGTAACACTGGACATGGCTCAACCGAGAGAACAAGCTGGATTCAGGAGTGGCTACAGCACAATAGATCATATCCACGTGCTGAGAGAACTAATTGAAAGAGCGAGGGAATATGAACTTCCATTGTGCATGGCTTTTATCGATTATGAAAAAGCCTTTGATTCGGTGAAACCATCAGCAGTTACAATGGCTCTGAAAACCTGCGGTATTGAAGATGCATACATTAATATTATTAATAACATCTATGAAAATGCAAGTGCAAAGATTAGGCTGTTTGAAAATACAACACACGTAAAAATTGGAAAGGGAGTGAGACAAGGTGACACCATATCTCCGAAGCTCTTTAATGCCACATTGGAGGGTGTTTTTCAGTCACTGAGCTGGGAAAACAAGGGGATAAAGATTAATGGAGATTATCTAACCCACCTTCGTTTTGCTGATGACGTAGTCATTTTTGCAACTACCCCATCAGAGCTGCAGAGTATGATCCAGGAACTTGCTGACAAGAGTAAAGAAGTGGGATTAAAAATGAACTTTCAGAAGACAAAAGTGATGTTCAATGCTTTTACAAGAAATGAAGATTTATCGATTGATGGAGAAAAGCTGGAGATAACAGACACGTACGTTTATCTTGGACAGCAGATATCAAGTGAGGGTCACATTGATGAAAGAAATTAATCGACGTACAAAACTTGCATGGAGAGCTTTTGGAAGAAACAGCATAATTTTCAAGAGCAATATGCCATTATGTCTTAAAAGAAAAGTGTTTGATCAATGCATCCTTCCAGTGCTTACGTATGGTGCGGAGACGTGGACCTTAACTAAAAGAGACATACAAAGGCTGCAGACAACTCAAAGGAGCATGGAGAGGTGCATGCTTGGTGTAACCAGGAGAGATAAGAAGAGGAACTCGTGGATCCGAAAAATGACAAGAGTGGAAGACATCATGATCAGAGTTAAATCCCTGAAATGGCAATGGGCTGGACATACTGCCAGAAGGACAGATCATCGATGGACAGCTGAAATTTTAGATTGGATTCCAAGGGACAGGAAAAGACCCAGAAGAAGACCACATGGGAGATGGGTGGATGAAATTCGAAAGTATGCAGGGGTGACATGGAGGAGACTGGCACAAGACAGACCGTTGTGGAGGAAACTTGGGGAGACCTTCATCCAGCAGTGGATTGATAATGGTTGACAATGATGATGATGATGATGATATATATATATATATGCAGCATTTGAATTACCCAATGGTCCACTGGCCATTGGCCAGTAAAACTTCCATTGGACCACTGAACTATTGATTTTACTGGCCCAGGTAGCCAGTAAGTTTTTTTTTTTTTTTTTTTTTGGTTTGTTTCTAATTTTTCACAAGTTAAAAAATGAATTTTTGTTTCTTTTACCTTGCTGTATGGTTTTCTTTTTAGGCTGCAAACTAATGATAGTTTTAAAAACAAATATTAGAGATCATTCCATTGAAATGATACGTTATTTTCTACATATATTGTAAGTCCATTTTTTTTTTTTACGGACCAGTGGCATTTTGGTGGACCAGTAGTTTCCAAATTCTAGTGGTCCACTGAGCCAGTAGATTTATTTCTAATTCTGACACTGTATAACTCCTTTGGAATTTGAACCTTCGGTGCTACATCAAACAGACAGAATGCAGTTGGCAGTCGTGGCTTGCAGCCACAGCAGCAAGCCACAGCAATGACTGAATAGCCCCCAAAGAATCCTAAACAATGTAAATGACATTACAACGTGCATACATACAACAGCGCCTTCATCACTGAATGTGAGCAAACTAATATCCCCTGAACATTTTGTAGAAGAAATGCACATTTTAAAGCTACAAATATATTGAAACTAGAGAAACATTATTATCAGCAAAATTCTGTAAATGGACAAATAACAAAGTATGGCACAAAAAAAGTATACCAGAAACTGGCACAAAAGTTTCAATTCTAGTTTTAATCAGATTGTAAGCAGTAAATTTTGTGCCCTTTCTTGAGCTGTACTTGGGGCAGCAGCCCAGCTTGCCCCGCCCTAGTACACCTCGGGGCAGTGACGTAACCAGAGGGAGATGGGGGGTTCAGGGTTTGAACCCCTCCCTCTAGGGGAGACTGAGGACGAATTTAAAGTGATATATACGTGTACACGAGGCTTTCACCAATGAACCAAACCCATGGACAGCCCCCTCCCCCCTTTAGAAATTTCTGGATATGCCACTGCCTCGTGAAAATTAAAAAACAATTAGAAGGATAGCTGTCCCTTCTTGTCCCCACACATTACACCTAGGAATAAGTGTACATGGAATTTGTGCACTCAACAAATACTGCAGCAAAACCTGATATAAAAAAAAGTGAAACATTTAGAAAACATAACAAAAGCATTAATTTTTCATTGTAAATTTCATTTTAAGTACATTTTATTTGTTAATATATCAAAATGTAAAACTGGTAAATATATATAGAAATAATAAAAACAGTGGGAGTCGCAGAAATTTGAAAAGGGAGGGGCTTCATTACCACTATTAATTCAAATAAAAAAGGCATCAAGAATTTTAAGAGTTGGATTATTTTACAAGCTTAACTGTAAAACAAAATAGATGCATATTTTTAGTCATCACAAACATACAGAAAATTCAAAATTTTGTCCCTTCATAAGGGCAATATATGCCATCCCTCTTGAACTGCCCTTGAGTAAATATACCTAAATGCAATTATTGTTTTTAAACAGTATATTTTAAGACTTCTTTTCATTGAACATGTAACACTGATACTCAAAGCAATCTTTTACTTGTTTTGTTCAACAACTTCTTAAAGGTTTTAAAACACAAAAATTTTAACTCTTCCATTTCCTTTCATTGTATAATTTGCTTCCATCTAATTTGTCATACATAAGAGCATACAAACTAAAATACCAGCTACATGAGGACACAAATTAAAAATTTACTTCGATACTAAAAGAATTAAATCCACAGGACTTCCAAATTGAAAGAAAAATTAGAAAAACAGCTTTCTGATTTGGATGCTGGAGATTTATTGTGGGAGACTGCAAAGGTTGTGGTCAGAAGTGCTACAAATGCACATGGAAAACTACAGATCTGCTGATCTCAGAACTTCACAACTTTCAATTTCTGTATTACAGTGGACATTAGAGACTGTAAATAAACTCAAAAAACAATAAATGATTTTAAAATGTATGCAAAACTGATGGGTGGTGAACAGCAAATTCTTTTAAAACCAGAAAAAAAAAAAATTACAGCTTTCGTGGGCATTTCAAAGTGGGTGTGAACACACTGGAATTTACATAGATGTTTTTAATAATTCCGAATAAATTTTCTCAGAATGATCATAAACTTTAAAAAAAAATTACTTAAAAAAACTAAAAATTAATAGCGTATTAGTGGAAGGAAATTCTGAGTTTGCCAAGAATTTTTAATTAACCACCAACTGTCACTTGCAGATGCATGTGGAATTTTAAAACTTAAAATTCCTTTGAAAACGTTTTAAGGAAATTCTTCCAAACCTGACTTGTCACAGCACATCACAAGCGACTAATTATAAGTCACGAAAACATTATGCCCCGGATATATTTCAGTTTAGCAATAAAAATACCGGCATTTTATTTATTTATTTTTTTTTCCCAAACAGTAGATAACACAACTACAACCCTACCTCAGGCTCCATGACTGGGCACATGAAAAAGAAGGAACTTGAAGAAACTGGGATCCCGTACTAGTTTTCTACGTAAAATATCTGCAATATACTCGTTTTTCCATGAAATAATCGCAAAAATTCAGAACACAGTACCGACAGCAAGAAGTTTTAAATCGACGGCAAACAGCACATTTCGACTGGACTAGTAACGTCGATTTCCATGAACACGTTTTGTTTATGTGTCAATCAGATAAACTTATGCTAATCCAATCATCGGCTTTAAACAAACGTCTGCAGCACCACAGACACACACACTATTGCTTGGTAAGGAAAGGAAGGAGTGGCGCTTAAAATCAACACAACACGCACTTCGTAACCCGGTTGCCGACTCAGAATGTTGCATTGCCGGGATAAACCACGCACATGTGGGTAATACATACTTCAGAACTCGGTCCAGCTGTACACACGGGTCTCGGGATTGTCGATTTCAGTCTTCCATAGGATTCGCAGAACGGGACACAGAACACTGTAACTGGACGCACTGAGCTGTTAATTACAAGAAACAAAGAGCTTAAAAATTCTCTCTTAAAGATACCGTAAAAAATTTGAAATAGGCAATCAAAATTACACGTTTCACTGCAAAAGCTAAAATCCAGAGTACAGTTTACTAAGATCACGACTCATAGGTATTACAGTTGTGAACATGGTAATGTTACCATGGTGACATAAAGCATTCTTGATTGTACATTTCAAATACCAGCGCATCCATTAGGTAGCCACAAGGAGGTTAGAATTCTAACCTCCTTGGGTAGCCACGATCGACTTCAGTCTAATAACAAGAGATCGTAAAATATGTCCAAATTGTGCAAAACATGACCAGGATAATAGTGTTGTAGATTTTATTTTTTTATTTTTTGTTTTTTTGTTTTAAGTGTTGTCACTCTCAAAAAACATAATTTTACCGCGGAATGAACATAAAAATGAATAAACGTCCAGGGCCGGCTGGACCATAGGGGCAACCAGGGCCGTCACCCTGGGGCCCCCTAATTTCTGGCTTATCAGATTGTACTTCGCAAGTGCTACTTTAATCAACCTGAGCTTCAAAAAATTGCACTGGCTGCCCCCGCCTTCAAGGGGCCCCGCAGTTTAAGAAAAAAATATGATTTGAGGTAGAATTTTTTACAATTAATATCTTTTGTGTGTAAGTTCTGGGGTGCGAGGCCCTTAAAAAATGTTGTTCTTTTTTAGTTTTTTTGTTTTTTGTTTCCTATCCCTCCATTTGCGAATAGGTTATCGCCCTTCGCCGTTCAAATACTGAGATCTGTAGATTTCAAGTGATTATTGTAACTACACTGGCGGGCAAAAATTAAGGACGAGAAGGTTTTTCGAATGTAACGTCCTGCAGAAGTGCTCCACATCGTCTCAAATCATACCATAAGATCCCCAAGATGTAAGAATATGGGACAAGTGGGCAAAACCGTCCAAACTAGGAATCCAAAGGATGCAAAGGCACTTTATTGAAAAGGTACCATCGAGCACAACTGGACAGAAGACAGAAACGTCCATGTGACAAGCGACTGCCAAGAAAAATTCAGTCTTTAGTAGGGGATATGATCCCCGGACTACATTGCAGAATTTACAACGTCTTTCCATGCTGAGACGAGGTTATCAAGGAGCTGTTGAGGCATCGCGGCCCATTCCACTTGTAGAGCCAATCACAGCTGCGGAATCGTTGCTGGCGGCTGGTGACATGCTGCCAAGCATCTCCCGAAAAGTTCCTACACGTGTTAGATTGGATTTAGGTCCGGGGACCTCGCGGGCCAATCCATGCGTTAAATATCTTCACTCTCCAACATCTCTACGACAGCCACTGTACGATGAGGTGTGGCGTTGTCGTCCATGAAGAGGAACTCAGGACCCCACACCACCTCTAAACAGACGCACGTGAGGCAGCAGAACCTCGGTACAATAGCGGACACCAGTGACTGAACCTCCTTGGACGATGTGGAGGACAGTACGGCTACCAAGCATGATACCGCCCCAAACGAGAACTCAGCCACCTCCAAACCGGTGCTTTTCGATTATGTTGGAGGTATGATTGCATGTTCCCTGCTCTCTCCAGATGTGTATACAACCAGAATCGCTCGTCAGACTAAATCAACTCTCATCCGTAAAGAGAACTCGACCCCATTGTTGATGTGTCCAGTTCTTGTGTTCCTGGCACCACAGAAACCGCCGTCTCCGATGAACAGGCGTTAATGGCACACACCGTACTGGTCGTCGTGCAAATAGGCCACCATTGTGCAGCCTCCTGGCCACGGTAAAACGCGATAATGGACGTCCAGTTGCCTGTTGCATGTGCCTTGCGATTTCTCCCGCTGTCTGCCGTCTGTCTTTTCTCGCCTGTAGAACAATATACCGGTTGTCCGTCTCCATGGTTGCTCGTGAACGACCACTGCTAAACTCTCGGACAGCTGTTTCTGTCGTTTGAAATGCTCTCCAAGCTCGTGAAACGATACTGTGAGTGATCCCGAACTCCTCGGCCACACTAGTCACACTTCGACCTTCTTCCAACTTCCCAATGAAGTGACCTCGGGTGAAGTCATCCAGATGTCTCCTACTGGATTGCCTGTTGGCAATATCACACGGTGGCAGCAACTCGACGTCGTTCAAACCGCTGTACACCGTGCAATAGCTTTCACCGAATTGCTGAGCAGATCATATCAGATCATATGTAGAGGATTTTAGGAAGGGAGTGTCTGACCCCAGGTCTTGAACAACTCTTAGAAATAGGAAGCTAGGAGATTTGGGCTAGAGTGCCCGATAGGAAAGTGACACGGAAGCGAGATAGAAAGGGGGAGGAAGATGCTCTTATTTATTACTGGGGCCCAGTACCCGGGGTCCGACGGCTTAACGTGCCCATCCGACGCACGGCGGGTATTTAGTGGTTCGAACCTGCCCAGGATCTAACCTGAGGTTATCCCTGTGTGGCAGTCACGAACGCTGACCACTAGGACACCCACGGCCCCGAATTGCTGAGCGTACACCATCCGTGTGCTTTATACCTTTCCGACCCTCCCCTACGTCATGCTGCATATATGCGCATGCCCTATTGTACCGGACCCTAGTCTATCTCTTGATCGTCTTTCGGTTCGTTCTGCCTGCTCGTTCCACTGTTATGCTAATTTGTCCTCTTCGTCCTTAATTTTTGCACACCAGTGTACCTTAATATTTTCCCCATTCATGAAATAGCAAATAAAATAAATACTTAAATTCATTTATATTTATAAATAAATGTACTTATACTTAATTTTATTTACGCTTATAAACCACATACTTAAATTTAAAGAAATTAAAAGAACAATATCAAAGTTAGTTTCGGGCTACATATGAAGGCCATTTATTCAGGGACATTAAAAGCATTACTACAAATCTAAAAAAAAAAAATCATATATAAGCTCATATAAAAGCTTAAAAAGTCACTAACGTTCATGACTGCCACAGCTCCCAGCAAAAACAGTCTTGCTGGGCCAGCAATGGCCCAGCACTATGTTGCCGCTGCCGAACCGTCAATAAAATGTCCGGGCGGCCAACAGAAGGGCCAGCAGTTCGGGCCAACAGTTGGCACCCCATCAGTTGTCATATGTCACAACAGGGCCATCAGTTATCCATCACAGGCAGTAGTTGCCACAAGCACGTGCCAGAAATGATGGCTAGCCTAATGTGGTCCGTTAGTGTGCCGTTAGTGACAGCCGGCAACCACGTGACGTAACTGGTGGCTTGCCGAATCTTGTCCACCAATTTCCCAGTAGTAGCCATAATAATAAAAAAAAAGCAAGGATAACCGCAATTTCCCAAAGCTCCAATTTTTTTTCTTCCCTTACGA
This sequence comes from Macrothele yani, assembly GCA_039090855.1. Taxonomy (NCBI): domain Eukaryota; kingdom Metazoa; phylum Arthropoda; class Arachnida; order Araneae; family Macrothelidae; genus Macrothele; species Macrothele yani. Next base: position 17,798,007 of record CM076990.1, on the reverse strand, counting down.
AGCTTGTAAATTAACGTACTGCGCTGGTGAAATTTTCTCAACAGATCGGAAAAACGCTGACTAGCATATGAGTGGATTTGAACCTTGGCCGTTCGCGTGGTAGCTGAGCTCTTACCGACCGGACTAATTTGCCACGCTCGAGCGCATGCTTAAAGCTGTTTGTTTGGTATGCAATGTGTAATCGAATGCTTCCCTCTTTCATTTTATAATATTGCGAGGTATTTTTCATAAAAGTCAGTTTCATATAATTGATAAATTAATTTTTTCAATGTAACGATAGTTTTTTTCTAACCTTAAGGGAACTTCACTCATTTTCAAGGAGTGTACATACTTAGAGTCGCTTTCCAAAGTTTTGTACTGTCCTTGCCGTCTTGAAAAGAGATTGTTGAATAAATATATATTTACCCGGGTTCATGTCACATTCTGTTACATTTTTAACGTTGTGTCTTTTCTTTCCGTTGTCCGAAGTTACATTTGTTTTAAAGAGTAAAGATATTTTATTATACTTCTCGTTATTTTTAGAAGCGAATTCCTCCCAGTCTTGTGTATTCAACCCATGGATGAGTGCACCACATCGTTGCTTTTTTTTTCTTTCAAATAATTAATAAATTTTGTACGCGTATAATTCTTTTTTTTTTTTTTTTCAACAAACGTTGTTTTAATGGTTTTCCAGGATATTTGTTTCAAGCAGTTTAAATTTTTTCTTGTTATTCATCCACTCCATTCCATGAATTGTTATTCATGGTACTGGAGTGGGTGTATTTCATGGCTGTAATCTAGTATTTCACGGCTTAATCTGATATCTTCGTCGACGTAAAATTTCAGTAGGAAATTAATTCGCCTCTCCACTTATGAATTTTTTTTCTTAACATCCACTAAAATAACACTATGGCGATAGCGTCGTCTTCAACTAACTGGTATACCATGAGAGACACAGCAAGTGTTGCTTCTGCGCATGCGCAGTCCCGTTGCTTCCACCTGCTGTTGGGGTTTCATTGGTTGCCAGCAACGGGCCACTAGTGGCACTTGCTTGGAGGCTTACAATTCACGGCGATGCTGCAGGGCCATCAATGGCTCGCCAACTGATAGCGCTGCCACCAACGGACCACTACCGGGCCGTGAGCGGCCGATTTCAGCCAGCAGTGACCCAGCACTGCCAGCTGGTGGCCAGCAGTTTCCCAGCGTGTTTTTGCTGGGAGAGAAGACCTCGGGTTCGATCGCCAGGCAGGTAGGAACGTCGAACCACTAAATATCCGCCGTGAGTCTGAGGACACGTTAAGCCTTGAAACCCCGGGTACTGGCCCCCCGGTAATAAATAAAGACGTCTTCCTGCTTCTTTCTACTTCGCTTAATTGTGTCACTTTTCTATCGGGCACTCTAGCCCAAATCTCCTAGCCAGGGCCGGATGGAGCTCTTGTGGGGTCCTGGGCGAAATTTCATTGTGGGGCCCAGAGCAAAATTTCATTGTGGGCACTACAAAATAAATCTCATATTTTAATAAAGTCGTTTCTGAAAATTATCGTTCGTGAGGAAGACACACGAACACTACCGTAAAGACAAAACGATTATCTCAAAGAAGTATTTGCTTTAAAAAACCAAAATACGGACTGAAAATTCAGAGAGAGAGAAAAAAGATATAAAGAGAAATAGAGGCAGAAGTGAAGAGAGAGATAGAGAGAGAGGTAGAGAAAGAGAGAAAAAAAGATAGGGATAGAGACAGAGAAAAAGAGAGTGAGTGAGAGAGAGAGAGAGAAAAGAGAGAGAAGAGAGAGATATATATATATAGGGAGAAATAGAGACAGGAGGGAAAAGAGATAGAGAAAGAGAGAAAAAGGTAAGGATAGATAAAGAGAGAGAGGGAGTGAGAGAGAGGGGGAGTGAGAGAGAGAGAGAGAAAAGAGAGAGAAGAGAGATATATATATATATAGGGAGAAATAGAGACAGGAGGGAAAAGAGATAGAGAAAGAGAGAAAAAGGTAAGGATAGATAAAGAGAGAGAGGGGGGAGTGAGAGAGAGGGGGAGTGAGAGAGAGGGGGAGTGAGAGAGAGAGAGAGTAAAAAGTGTTAAAATCTACGATTTTCTTTCCCGGGAAAAGAGGTTTAGGTTGTATTGTGACTCTTTATTATAACAGCTTATTTACAAAATGATAAAAAGATACCTGCTTAGCGAAATTTTTTTTATAGGAAATATAATAAGGATCCCTCTAAAATAAATTGGTACAAACAGTTTTTTCCCCCTGATACATGTTTAGTGATTGATTTTTAATGCAAAGTGGAGTAACTGACAAATTAGTGACATTCTAAACTTTTATACGCGTTCATATATGAAAGTTGCCTTTTTTTTTTTTTTTTCAATTTCTTGTAATGTTGGAAAAGCGGCCTCCATGTGTAGTCCGAAAGTAACTTGGATATTGTTCTTTTTATTTCCTTAAATTTAAGTATCAGGTTTTCACACAAATTGTTGGATATATAAAAGTAGGGGACCACAAAATGATGAAATTTAATTTGCTATTTCATGAATGCGGAAAAGATTAAAGTGGTTACAAAAATAATTTCGAAGCTGCAAATCTCAGTGTCTGTACGACGAACAGGGGGGATAACGTATTCCAAAATGGGGAGATTGGAAACAAACAAAAAACTTCAAAAATATATTTTTAAGGGCCTTGCGTCTCAAAAGTTACCAATAAAATGTAGTTCATTTTTTTTACCGAAAATTATTTTGTTTTCTAAACTGCGGGGCCCCCTGAAGGCGCAGGGTCCGGGGCGACCGCCCCGGTTGCCCCTATGGTCCAGCCGGCCCTGGCTGGCTGTGATATAAATTACTTTCATATGACTTCCAGCCAAGGAAAAATATCTGTATTGGAACTTTTTACCTGTCTTTCCTGAGCTGCGATGAAGAGTGCTAGTAGAAACTGTCCTGTTGATCCGGGGTGTTTGCTGTTTACTACCTTTTCTCTCTGGAGTAGTAAAATCAAGTTCTTCCTTAGCCCTAATCTTTATACACCACCCTAAACCAAAGTAGCTAATACAACCTTCTCTTCGCTAAAAAGAAAGAAAGAAGAAAAAAAAAGAAAAACGAAGCACCCGGAAGGAATCTTTCTTTTTTTTTTTTTTTGGTTCGAGGTTTAACGACCACCGTGAGCAACTCAATGGGCTATAAGCAGTCGCCCGTCCCTAATTTAGGGTCACTGGTTCCAGGGAAGGGAGAGCGCCAGTGCCGTAAGACAATCACAACATTCATGCCTCACGGGATTTGAACCCGGACCCCTTTCGGACGAGTGATCAGAGGCCATCGCCTTAGACTACTGCGCCACTGGGGCTGCCCGGAAGGAATCATCCAATCAAGATGCAAGATGAAAATTGGCATGTGTAGTGTATATGTATAGGAGAGGAAATGATTGCAATTCCACAGCAGTTGGGTCATTTATCCGGATAAAACAGTTACATGAGTAGAAGAAGTTAGTAAGTTGTATTGTAGCGTCACCTCTCGCTCGGATACAAGCAGAAACCCAGCGTGGCAGAGACACATACAGTTTATGGATACTGTTCTGAGGTATGGAATGCCAGATGGTGTCCAAATTGTGGGCCAATTAGCCGACATTCCGGGATGGGTGTAGGTGGGATCCCATCATGTTTGATCGGGGAGAAATCGGGTGATTGGGCTGGCCTGAAGGGTGTCGATATTACAGAGGCTGGCCCAGGAGAGCTGTGCCGTGTGTGGCCGGGTATTATCCTGTTGCAAAATTATTCGGTGATGTGCTACAGGAAGGTCAGCACAGCAGGTCGTAGAGTGCGTCGACGTACCGTTGAGCAGTGAGGGTTGTACGGAGGACTTTGAAGGGTGTCCAGCTATCGTAGGAACAGCTTCCTAGACAGTCAGATCGGGTGTCCGAGCCCTGTGCCGTTGCACGATAAAAGCATGATCCGTGTGCTGGTCGGCTCGTCTCCAGACACGCATGTGCTGGTCATCGGCGCTAAATGCAAACCGCGACTCATCACTGGAGACATGACACCACTGGACATTATCCCTCGTCGATCGGGTCTGACACCACTGCAACTGGTGCCTGCGATGCTCTCTGATCAGTAGAAAGGGGCGGATTGGCCTCCTTGAATGTAATCCCTGTGCCGCAACTCGTCTGACAACGGTCCGAATGACCACTTTCGTACCTGTGGACGATGCAACATGTCCACGGATTGTTGAGAGCGACGAATTCGGTTCTGTTCGTGCGGCTCTCACAATCGCTCAATGTTCGCGTTCTGTCTTTGCCCTCGGCCGTCCACTGCCCGTGTGCCGCTGGATTGTAGTGCCCTGTTCGACCCATTGGCGCCAACATCGTCCGATTACCTCGTCGCTTCGATCCAAATGCCTGGCGATACGGCAACTTGAACAACCGGCTTCTCTCAGCCCAATTATATATCCTCTCGCAAACCCGCTCGACTTCTCGGGGTGTGCGCGGATCCGTCGTCGTGGCATCTTGACAATCTGGAGGTTAATGTACCAGTAATTCGCTGTCACAATTGTCCGGTACGTCGACGCATTCTACGACCTGTTGCGTCGCCCTTTGCTCTTGATATACCCTTCTCGATGCGTTTCCCATGCGCTGTCGCGGGCCGCTATTTAGTCATTGGTAGTTATTTTTTAATTAATCATTTGCATATTCGGCCCTGAGGTACTTGCATGCAGAGTTTCATTAGGATCAAAGGACTTTCTCGGGGTGCTTCGTTCTTTTTTTCTTTTTCACAAAAAGTGTGTACTTAGGCTGCAAAATAAAGAAATTCAAAAATGTTGCACCGTTTATCTTTTTCTTATTGAATAGTGTTAAAAGAAATTTTTATTGTATTGCAATAGCATTTTCTTATTGCTTTCTCCTCCCCTAGTTTAATACTGATAATTATCAAGTATTCTCACCATTTCTATTCCTAAAATTGACAACAAAGGAACATTTGAAAAAGCAATAAAAGTTGTTGTTTTTTACTGGAGGTTTAACGTCCACCGTGAGCAATTCAATGGGCTATAAGCAGTCTCCCGTCGCCGCCCCGGTGGCGCAGTGGTCTAAGGCGCTGGCCTCTGATCATTCGTCCGTAAGGGGTCCGGGTTCGAATCCCGGTCAGGCATGGATGTTGTGTTTGTCTTACGGCACTGGCTCTCTCCCTTCCCTGGAACCAGTGACCCTAAATTAGGGACGGGCGACTGCTTATAGCCCATTGAGTTGCTCACGGTGGTCGTTAAACCTCCAATCAAAAAAAAAAAAAGTCTCCCGTCCCTAATTTAGGGTCACTGGTTCCAGGGAAGGGATAGAGCCAATGCCTTAAGACAAACATAACATCCATACCTCATCGTGATCCGAACCCGGACTCATCTCGGACAAATGGTCATAAGCCAGCGCTTAGACCACTGCACCACCCGGACGGCCAGTAAAAGTTTGAATGACACTCTTACTCTAAAAACTGTGGTTCCTACTTCTCCATTTTCAAGCTGGATCTTTAGCACTTAATCCTTATGCTTATGTTTCTGATAACTGCGGTGGAGGTATAAAGAAAATCTTACGCATCTTTTTGGCATAATAAAAGAAAACGCAGACCTCAATTTTCTGATGAAAGTAATAAGGAAAAATGTTTTCAAGAAACTCTTCACACTCTCGCTTATTTGCACTGACTGATGAAATTCTTACTGTCCAACTTTTTTGGTCTACGACATTTGTCTATGCCATGGACGGCTGAATCTCTTCGATTTAGAGAATCGCTCGCCACAAGAAAACTCCTCCACGAAAAGTCATCCACCCTTTTCAAGCGAAGTACTGTGCACAAATTTAAATTTACCCGTATTTTGTAACGTGGAGCACTTCTTCGGTTGCCAGTGTCTTCAAGTATTTTATTTTTGCTGGATACCATGCTCGTTGCCTATCAATTTGACTAATTTGCTCATAACGTAAAAACAAGGTGAATTTCTAAAGCTGAAGCAATGGAGAGGGCATGTTTTGTAATTGAAACTTGTTCCAGCTCCTTTTTTTTTTTTTTTTTTTTTTGATTGGAGGTTTAACGACCACCGTGAGCAACTCAATGGGCTATAAGCAGTCGCCCTCCCCTAATTTAGGGTCACTGGTTCCAGGGAAGAGAGAGAGCCAGTGCCGTAAGACAAACACAACATCCATGCCTGACCGGGATTCGAACCCGGACCCCTTACGGACGAATAATCAGAGGCCAGCGGCTTAGACCACTGCGCCACCGGGGCGGCTGTTCCAGTTTCATGACAATTTATACGAAATGTATTGATAAATTTAGCGAAACTCCATTTTCAGCACGTTTAGGGGTAAATTCGCCAAGTAACTATAGCAACTGAAGATGTACTAATGTAGCTAGTTTTGCCAAACGTATCAAACTCAAAAAGAACTTTTGCCGTAACCGAAATGCTCTCCCGTAGTGTAAAGCTGAAATTTATTAAATTTCCAACTCCAGAAGTAGAGAGAAATTTATAAACTGGTAGTGAAATTTAAAATGGCGAAAATTTTAATAAAATTTTATGTCCTATCATTCGCAAAAATAATTTTTGAAGAATCTGTGAAAACCACATTTATTGTCCTTAGTAGAGGAAAAGGGGGCATTCTAGAACAGGGACAGCCCCCTTTGACTTAACATTGGCTGTCCCCGTGATTGTCCCCGGCTGCCCCAGCTGTCCCCTTGTCAGAATTTTTGTCGCGGGATCGTCCCCATGATGTGCTGCCCCCTAGCGGTGCTTCTTGGAACTTTCGATGGATCTTTGATTTTGAGGGATGGCAACGACCGAGAGGGAAAGGGGGTGGATACAGGGGGATGTCAACTCGATGTGCTGCCCTAGCGGTGCTTCTTGGAACTTTCAATGGATCTTTGTTTTTGAGGGATGGCAACGACCGAGTGGGAAAGGGGACGGATATAGGGGATGTCAAATCGATGTGCTGCTCCCTAGCGGTGCTTCTTGGAACTTTCGATGGATCTTTGTTTTTGAGGGATGGCAACGACCGAGTGTGAAAGGGGACGGATATAGGGGATATCAACTCGATGTGCTGCCCCTAGCGGTGCTTCTTGGAACTTTCGTTGGATCTTTGATTTTGAGGGATGGCAACAACCGAGTGGGGTCCGTTGGGATTTTTTGTATTTATTCCAGTGGTTTTCAAGCGGGATTTTCCCCCTCTTCGATGTTATTTTTCCCCGGAGGAAATTTTTACGTAACGATGCTGGGGAATTTTCTTTCCAATGGAATAAAAATGCTCTGATGGTCTTAGCGAGGTTCTAACTCACGATGATTTGGTTTCAAAATTTGGTCAGGTGGTCTCGTGTACTACGTATTCACTCTATTTTTTTTAATTACTTTTACGTTATTTCATCATGTATTTTTTATATTTTTTGTATGTTTTGAGGGAGTTTTTTCGTGTAGATGTAATGAATTTTCTTGGGAACTTTTCTTTTTCCTACATTTAATTTTATTTCAGACCATGAGACGAGGAAATGCTTCTTTAGAAACGATTTCGTTCCTGTTCGCAGTAACTATTGGACTTTGACATAATTTTTGGGAAATCAAGCGGAAATGTAGACATGTTGATTCTGAGTCTTTCGCCTTAGCAATATTATTTTCTCGTGATTTTTTCGTGTGTTCAAGAACTCTACAGGTCTTTCACAGTTAAAATTCTGATGTAACAATATTTTCTTACTTTATTTCGCATATCATTATAGCTTCCCAATTTCGCTATTTTACTTCATCTTTTTTTAAATTTCGTAAAACTTTTCAGTATGTCAGTAATTTTTCTTTCTTACTTGGTCAAACTTGTGACTCCTTTTATTTAGACTATTTTTTTTCATTTCATTTCAACAAAACGATTATTTTAGATGAAGCAAATCATCAGATTTTTGTTTCCTTATATAGCATATTTTCAAACTTGCTTAAAAATATTCCTCAAAGCTTGCATGTAGTCAAATATGCATTTTTTTATTCTTTCCTAGTTTGCTATACTTTTCGTGGACTGTCCCAACAAGAAAGCATTCATTGTCAAGACATACAATCTAAAACCTTTTTTCTTACGATAAAATTTGTATTCTTTGGGCTGTATATTTTTCTGTCTCGTCCGAAAAAACATTCATTCTAGAGGCAAAGCTAGTGATTCCGTTCTTCCCATAAACATTATTTTTTTAACGTTTTACTAACTCACCAGAAAAGCAGTTATTCCCCACCCCCATAGCGAAAATAAAGAAATTCTTACTTCTTTTCCATACATATCGACTCAATCTATTTCTTTTCGAAATGCTGGTCATGACATTTCAACTGAAATTTCATGCTTTCACCAAAAATCATATTCTTAAACGAGCTATTTTTTTTTTTTACTTTATTTCATGTATGACTAAATTTTTATTGTTTCCTCGCCTCAACAAACTCAGTAAGAACTCCCCTAATCTCATTCCTTTCCCTCATTTAGTTCGCTTTAAATTTAGATGTTTCAAAACTTCGCGTATATTTCTTTCACTAAATGTCCAGTTCTCCCGTATCTGTCCCATCATTTTTAACTTCTGTGCCTGCTGCATTTTTTCTTTAGACGTTTAGTTTCATTGACCTTTTCTTTCGTTTCAATTAGGTTTTCATTATCGTATTTTTTATCCATTGTCTCAGCAGAAAAAGCTTTCATTCTGGAGACCTAGCGACTAAGTCCGTACTTCCTCTAAACATTTTTATTTCACGTTTTATTAATTCGTAAGAAAAGCAGGTGTTTCCAAACTCTCATAGTGAAAATATCGTATTCCTCTTATTTTACTTATTATATTTTTCCTTCTATTCAGTGTTGTATGATTCTTAAAACTTTGGTTTATTTTTATGAAACTTCTTTTTTTTTTCTTAGTTTTTTTTTTCTGGTTCAACCTATCAATCTTTTCCTATCGATTTAATTGCTCTTATTTTTCCATTCGACTTTACTTTTGAACAGAAATGTATCTAAAATCTTCAGATGTATTCTAGTCTCTAAGGCCAATTCTTCACTATTTCAAATAAAGTCATTGTAGGATTTTAGTGTAAATGCCCCTAAATCTTTAGAACTTCCTTTTCATAGTTAGATACTAATTCCTCGAGGTTTAAATTAAAACACGAAAGAAGAGTGTTTTTACGCTCTCTCCAGTGAACGAAGAGTAAAAAAACCTCATATGACATGAAATCACTTTGCTTGGTAGATTAAACTAAATTCTGGTTTTGAACTTTGAACGCAAACTCAAGCTTGCAAAAGCATAGTTTTCTGAGCGAACTTAAACTGTCTAAGATGACAAAAATCTAAAACTGGTGACTCAATGGGACAGAGCGTTAGAACTTTGCCGTTCATTCAAGATTTAAGAGATCCGTAGTGAACCACTACAAGGGAAATAAGCAGACCCTGATTTAGTCCACTGTTTCCAAGCGAGGTAGAAAGCTAGTGTCGTAATTCAAAAGCTAATAACTCAAGCCTCCCCAGGATTCAATTTCGGACGGACGATTAGTCAGATGTCAATGCTTAGACATTGAAAAATTACTTCAGACAAATATTTTCTTACTTAAAAGTGCTTAAAGTCAGAATTTGTATTACTTGAGATTTCCCTTAGTCATTATTTTTTCTATCTTAAAAACTTCTAAAGGGTTGATTTTGAAAAAAAAAAACGAGTCCTACCAAAAACGTAAAATTTCCCCGGAATTGTATGAAGAACCAAAAAAATTGACGAAGCTTGAATGTTGAGTCTTTCAACCCATTTCTTTCTCTTCATGTTTCATTCCATAAACTTTCTTCAAATTCCTATATATCCAAGAATTTTGTTAAATGTCCAAGTTCGACTCCCCCAGAAATTTTCGGAAAATGATAGTTTCTCTTTTAAAAAAAATTCCAAAGTAAGAATCCCTTCAATGAAACAAGGAATTCCTATTCAAAGCATTCCATCCCTCTTTCTACTTCAAACACTCTCTTTGTAAATCTAAAGAGCTGTTTTTTTTTTTTTTAATATTCATATATTTTCCCCTCTAACTTTAGAAGATATTTTCCCAAAATGTATGTGCATATTACGATAGTAAAACATCATACAACTGCTTGATGTTTAATTCACTTCACGCTGTCTTAAGGAAATTCTTTCATTTTCTCATAACACATAGACATGTTATTTTTCTTCCCATTCACTTCAAAGACTTGAGATCAACTTAATGGAGTCCTTTGAGAAAAGCTTTCATAGAAAAGCATAAATGTACTGAAAATGTCAGTTTTCTTAAAGAAATCATAAGAATAAGAATTTTTTTACTGAAACAAGTTTCCCCTGTTCAAAGCATTAAGTGGCTCTTTTCGCATCAAATTCTGTATTTCCTCATGTAAACTTTATTCTTTTTCTACTTCATATCGTCTTTCGTTTCTTGTTTTTCCCTATGTAACTTAAAACTTCTTTTCTTAATCTATTTTTCATAAAGTATAATTCTTTTGAGTTGATTTTCTCTCTCTCTCTCTCTCTCTCTCTCTCTCTCTCTCTCTCTCTCTCTCTCTCTCTCTCTCTCTCTCTCTCTCTCTCTCTCTCTCTCTCTTTTTTTTAAATGCATTCCTAAGTTCATATTGAGAAGGGTTTAAATTTTGATTGAAAGATGTTTGCAAAGATCGTTTTAGGAAAAGTTGAAAACAGATAAGGTTCGTTTCGGAAAAGTATATTCTCTTATAGGGTTAAAAATGGAACACTTCATATTTTCTTAGGGGCGGTTTTGATGAAACACGTTTCAGTAAAAACAGTGAAATTCTAATTTAATAACATGGGGAACTATGAAATTTAGGAAACGCGTTTTCGTTCAACGAAAATATTTTAAAAGGTCTATTTTCGATTCAGTTGAAAACGAATCAGGTCGAAAACAGAATGCAGTAGAAACAGTCACAGCAAGTTCCTGAAAGTTCAAAATAGATGAGGTTGAAAATGGATGTACTAAAAATGTCTTAGGAAAGAAATTTTTATGAAACCCAGGCTGTTTAGTTTTCCCAGGCTAGGGGGTCTTCAGTGAGAGCGCTTCATCTTTTCAACTCAAAGAATAAAGCGAGTCAGTTTGAAACATTTCAAACTCCCCGAAAATAAGCCGTGTACTCTGGTTTCAACTCAATACAGCAAAGCATTGCTCTCAGACCAGTCGGAATTCCGCCCGATTGGTTGCCTAATGGAAAACCTCAGACCCATCTCCAATAACAATACTCAAATATCCTTAAGAAAAGTCTAGCAAAAAAGCACTAGTTCCCCATTAAATCAATTGCATTCATCCTGTTACTGTTTTACACATTTCAAAAAAAAAGTTTACATTCTCACTTTTACTTTAAAATTCTTGAAAAACTCAATATTTTGACTCATTTCCATAAAAAAATAATTTCCCTTAAAATTAATTTAAAAAAATAATAATCACTCTTAAAATTTATGCCTTAAAACTAAAAAATATTTACGCATAATATTTCGATAAATAATAAATATTCACAAACTCACCTTCTACCATGCCAATAAAAAATAAAAAAAAACTACATTCATTTCTGAATTTATATAATCGAAATCATTATTTCTCCAAGTAGTTTTTTTCCCATGATTGTAGAGAGGAACTCTTCTGAAATCTTCCCGTTTCCACATGTGTTCGACACAGACTGTTTAGTTTTTCCAGGCTAGGGGGTCTTCAGTGAGAGCGCTTCTTCTTTTCAACTCAAAGAATAAAGCGAGTCAGTTTGAAACATTTCAAACTCCCCGAAAATAAGCGGTGTACTCTGGTTTCGGCTCAATACTGTAAAGCATTGCTCTCAGACCAGTCAGAAATCCCCCCGATGGGTCATCTAATTGAAAACATCAGGCCCAATAACAATTGGGAACCTCAACGAACTATAGGGGGCGCTGCGCAAACGTAAACAAACGGGTAACGTCGCACGTGTTTCCATGAAGTCGAATGTTAGAATGGCTGGTTTGTCGCTTTCAATCCTTGAAATAATGAAATTTGTGGACGCTTCCAAAAATTCAAGATGCATTAAAGAAGGGGAAGTGATTGTTAATGTAGGCCATATAATTTCTTGTGGAATTCAGAAGGAAGATGGAAGAGAAATTCTCATAGTTTCGCACTGCATTCTGTCCACGGCAATAACGTCGTCGCCTCACTCCATCAACGGTGTTTTAGATACAAGTAACAGTGAAATTTCTATAAAGTCATTTGAGTGCTCTTGTAAAGCGGGCAGAAGTGGAACGTGTAAGCACTGTGTAGCAGTAATGCTTTACTGTAACAGGTAATTTTTATTTTTACATTTTCAGGCAAGTGATATAGTAATACCGACAGTGGTGTTCTAATCCGGATTACTATTAAAAGCTGACATTTCGTTTCACTTGACGTTTCCCAGGACCCATTTTCAATACTGTCAACAATAACATTTGTAATTTTTGAACATTCTGTTCCTAAAAGTGTTTGTGAATTGGTAAATGTTGATCATCATTGGGTTCTGCGTTTTTGAACCGATGACTGTTGACAGAACATTGCAAATCTTGTTCCATAATGAAGTTTAAATTTATACGGATAACAGCAATTATTTGTTTTCAAGATTATGTAGAAATGCGGATTTTTTAATTACTACTATGCAATAAAAACATGCCGCCTTGTTTATTATTCATTCAAAGACGTTACTAGGTTAGTAGCATTTCACTGGAAAAATTTCAAACGCAAGGCACAAACGTTTATACTAACTTGTGAAAAACATAGCTGAAACCTTGGGAACGACATTGCGGGACACAACAATATGATTTGTTCTTCACGGAATTCTCCATTATACAACTCTCTAATTCCAGAATGAATGCAAAAATACACCAAACTACGACAACTTAACGTAATGAGCGATCTACCAACAGCCAAGCATTGAGCCGAAAACGTTACCCGTACTACAGTTATTCTTCCTTTTGCCGCTAGAGAAGAGTGGACCGCTGAGATTGCCAATACCCAAATTTCCTTAAGAAAATTCTAGCAAAAAAGCATTAGTTCCCCATTAAAACAATTGCATTCATCCTGCTACTGTTTTAAACATTTCGAAAAAAGAAAGTTCTTTTACTTTTTAAAATTCTTGAAAGCTTAAATTTTTGTCTCATTTCAATAAAAAAATAATTTCACTTAAAATTTAATTAAAAAAAATTACTCTTTAAATGTATGCCTCAAAACTAAAAAAATATTTACGCTTAATATTTGAATAAATAATAAATATTCCCAAACTCACCTTCTCACTTGCCAATTAAAAAAAAAACTACGTTAACAATTCTCCAGTCCACTTGAATTCCCTAACATGAACTTTGATTACAGAAGAAAATACGGAAACAGTCATAAAAAGATTTCCACCTAAATGAAAATAATGTTCTGGAATTGATTCCAGCCTGAATCCAATAGGACAGCTTTTCTCAGGTTGAACCTCCAGAATACAAGTGGAGACGAATGAAAACTCATCACAATTTTCAGATGGAATCAAAGCATTTGAACAGCTGGGGGAACCGACACACTGCTTCTTAGCGAAAGAAACAGAAACGTCTGGAAGATTCATACTGCTTCTTTCCCAATGAATAAATGTGGAAAAAATAAAATAACGTTAGCCAGCTGATGGAAACAGAATTTGAAAGACTTGATGACGTCTTACTTTATTCAAACTTAGAACAGAACTAAAATTCACTCAGCGTTTCCTTTGCATACTGTGACCAATGCATGACCCTTATCACAACACGTGTTGGTGTGTCACCATGCGTCAGCGCTTCACGCCGACTATACCCTTATCTTGTCATTTCGTGACGAAACGTTATCGACTGACAAAGCGAACTGCAGCTCAGGGCTTATTTTCAGGTAAATTCTTAGAGAAAAACGGAAGGATTTCATTATAATTAATTTTCATACCTTGAGAAAATAAAACTAAAATGTATTCGGTAAGAAATTCTTCAATGTTGAATTTTCCTCAAAATGAGAGGGGAATACGGAAAGCGAAAGAATTTAATCTGACACCTTGAAAGAATTCATCTCACATTTAAAGACGCTTAAAAAAAAACCAGTAAACTATGAAACACTTTGTTCTTCACATAAAGAAAACACGGTGTACGATTCCAATATTCCCTTTTTTCTTAAAATTTCTCCAACGTAATGACTAAGGTCAACTGAGTCCAGAAATGCTTCGTCTACTTTAGTATTTCGATTCCAAGGGAGTTCTTTCCGATACTGTTAAGCTATTTTCTAAAAATCCAGTTGTAAAATAATTTTGGTCATGTTTATTTGATTGCCGTCGTAGGAGAATTCCAATCCGTTCATGTCCACCATGTCATACATTGTGTCCCCGAGAGTTTCTTCAAGCAGAAAAGAGAAATTCTTCTTTTGGTGTTTGAAATTCTTCTTTTGGTGTTTGTAATGTTTCCAAAGTCAAATTATTATTTTTCCAAGGCTTTCTTAATTAAAGCTGAAAACGAAATGGAACGAAGAAACGTCTGTTGTATGACTCTTAACATAGTAGATTTCTTATCAACCACTTTAGTCCAATGTTCTCCTCACGGAGAAATTTCAGATTTCAAAATTTCACCATCCTGACCCACTTTTTCCTGAGTGAAATCCAATACATGGTGAAAATCTCGACTTATGCATTTCTTTGAGTGGGGAATCGCTCTCATGAATGGGGGCAACGGTTAAAATCGACATTGATTAAAACTGGAGACAGGAAAAATATGAGAATTGAATAAATAATGCATAGGCAGGATTCCCGAAAACATAAAAAATATAAGTTTTATATAAAAAAAAAAATTCCATGAAAAACATTGGAGGGGCGAAAGATTTCCCACATCGTCTTCCACTCCTCCCAAAATTTAACGAAGTCCATTAAATCTCTGTTGTCATTACACGTATTTGTTTAATTTTGGGTGGAATGGAAGACGATGTGCGAAATCTTTCGCCCCTCCAATGTTTTTCATGGAATTTTTCTTTTATATATAAAACTTATATTTTTTATTATTTCGGGAATCCTGCCTATGCATTATTTATTCAATTCTCATATTTTTCCTGTCTCCAATTTTAATCAATGTCGATTTTAACCGTTGCCCCTTTCATGAGAGCGATTCCCCACTCAAAGGAATGCATAAGTTGAGATTTTCACCATGTATTGGATTTCACTCAGGAAAAAGTGGGCCAGGATGGTGAAATTTTGAAATCTGAAATTTCTCCGTGCGGAGAACATTGGACTAAAGTAGTTGATAAGAAATCTACTATGTTAAGAGTCATACAACAGACGTTTCTTCGTTCCATTTCGTTTTCAGCTTTAATTAAGAAAGCCTTGGAAAAAAAAATAATTTGACTTTGGAAACATTACAAACACCAAAAGAAGAATTTCTGTGGAATGATGGCTCTTTTCCGCTTGAAGAAACTCTCGGGGACACAATGTATGACATGGTGGACATGAACGGATTGGAATTCTCCTACGACGACAATCAAATAAACATGACCAAAATTATTTTACAACTGGATTTTTAGAAAATAGCTTAACAGTATCGGAAAGAACTCCCTTGGAATCGAAATACTAAAGTAGACGAAGCATTTCTGGACTCAGTTGACCTAAGTCATTACGTTGGAGAAATTTTAAGAAAAAAGGGAATATTGGAATCGTACACCGTGTTTTCTTTATGTGAAGAACAAGGTGTTTCATAGTTTACTGGTTTTTTTTTTCAAAAGCGTCTTTAAATGTGAGATGAATTCTTTCAAGGTGTCAGATTAAATTCTTTCGCTTTCCGTATGCCTCTCTCATTTTGAGGAAAATTCAACATTGAAGAATTTCTTACCGAATACATTTTAGTTTTGTTTTCTCAAGGTATGAAAATTAATTATAATGAAATCCTTCCGTTTTTCTCTAAGAATTTACCTGAAAATAACCCCTGAGCTGTAGTTCGCTTTGTCAGTCGATAGCGTTTCGTCACGAAATGACAAGATAAGGGTATAGTCACCGTGAAGCGCTGACGCATGGTGACACACCAACACGTGTTGTGATAAGGGTCATGCATTGGTCACAGTATGCAAAGGAAACGCTGAGTGAATTTTAGTTCTGTTCTAAGTTTGAATAAAGTAAGAAGTCATCAAGTCTTTCAAATTCTGTTTCCATCAGCTGGCTAACATTATTTTATTTTTTTCACATTTATTCATTGGGAAAGAAGCAGTATGAATCTTCCAGACGTTTCTGTTTCTTTCGCTAAGAAGCAGTGTGTCGGTTCCCCCAGCTGTTCAAATGCTTTGATTCCATCTGAAAATTGTGATGAGTTTTCATTCGTCTCCACTTGTATTCTGGAGGTTCAACCTGAGAAAAGCTGTCCTATTGGATTCAGGCTGGAATCAATTCCAGAACATTATTTTCATTTAGGTGGAAATCTTTTTATGACTGTTTCCGTATTTTCTTCTGTAATCAAAGTTCATGTTAGGGAATTCAAGTGGACTGGAGAATTGTTAACGTAGTTTTTTTTTTTAATTGGCAAGTGAGAAGGTGAGTTTGGGAATATTTATTATTTATTCAAATATTAAGCGCAAATATTTTTTAGTTTTGAGGCATACATTTAAAGAGTAATTTTTTTTTAATTAAATTTTAGGTGAAATTATTTTTTTATTGAAATGAGACAAAAATGTAAGCTTTCAAGAATTTTAAAAAGTAAAAGAAATTTCTTTTTCGAAATGTTTAAAACAGTAGCAGGATGAATGCAATTGTTTTAATGGGGAACTAGTGCTTTTTTGCTAGACTTTTCTTAAGGAAATTTGGGTATTGTTATTGGGCCTGATGTTTTCAATTAGGTGACCCATCGGGGGGATTTCTGACTGGTCTGAGAGCAATGCTTTACAGTATTGAGCCGAAACCAGAGTACACCGCTTATTTTCGGGGAGTTTGAAATGTTTCAAACTGACTCGCTTCATTCTTTGAGTTGAAAAGAAGAAGCGCTCTCACTGAAGACCCCCTAGCCTGGAAAAACTAAACAGTCTGTGTCGAACACATGTGGAAACGGGAAGATTTCAGAAGAGTTCCTCTCTACAATCATGGGAAAAGAACTACTAGGAGAAATAATGATTTCGATTATATAAATTCAGAAATGAATGTAGTTTTTTTTATTTTTTATTGGCATGGTAGAAGGTGAGTTTGTGAATATTTATTATTTATCGAAATATTATGCGTAAATATTTTTTAGTTTTAAGGCATAAATTTTAAGAGTAATTATTATTTTTTTAAATTAATTTTAAGGGAAATTATTTTTTTATGGAAATGAGTCAAAATATTGAGTTTTTCAAGAATTTTAAAGTAAAAGTGAGAATGTAAACTTCTTTTTTGAAATGTGTAAAACAGTAACAGGATGAATGCAATTGATTTAATGGGGAACTAGTGCTTTTTTGCTAGACTTTTCTTAAGGATATTTGGGTATTGTTATTGGAGATGGGTCTGAGGTTTTCCATTAGGCAACCAATCGGGCGGAATTCCGACTGGTCTGAGAGCAATGCTTTGCTGTATTGAGTTGAAACCAGAGTACACGGCTTATTTTCGGGGAGTTTGAAATGTTTCAAACTGACTCGCTTTATTCTTTGAGTTGAAAAGATGAAGCGCTCTCACTGAAGACCCCCTAGCCTGGGAAAACTAAACAGCCTGGGTTTCACAAAAATTTCTTTCCTAAGACATTTTTAGTACATCCATTTTCAACCTCATCTATTTTGAACTTTCAGGAACTTGCTGTGACTGTTTCTACTGCATTCCGTTTTCGACCTGATTCGTTTTCAACTGAATCGAAAATAGACCTTTTAAAATATTTCGGTTGAACGAAAACGCGCTTCTTAAATTTCATAGTTCCCCATGTTATTCAATTAGAATTTCACTGTTTTTACTGAAACGTGTTTCATCAAAACCGCCCCTAAGAAAATATGAAGTGTTCCATTTTTAACTCTATAAGAGAATGTACTTTTCCGAAACGAACATTATTTGTTTTCAACTTTTCCGAAACGCACCTTATCTGTTTTCAACTTTTCCGAAACGAACCTTATCTGTTTTCAACTTTTCCTAAAACGATCTTTGCAAACATCTTTCAATCAAAATTTAAACCCTTCTCAATATGAACTTAGGAATGCATTTAAAAAGAAGAGAGAGAGAGAGAGAGAGAGAGAGAGAGAGAGAGAGAGAGAGAGAGAGAGAGAGAGAGAGAGAGAGAGAGAGAAAATCAACTCAAAAGAATTATACTTTAATGAAAAATAGATTAAGAAAAGAAGTTTTAAGTTACATAGGGAAAAACAAGAAACGAAAGACGATATGAAGTAGAAAAAGAATAAAGTTTACATGAGGAAATACAGAATTTGATGCGAAAAGAGCCACTTAATGCTTTGAACAGGGGAAACTTGTTTCAGTAAAAAAATTCTTATTCTTATGATTTCTTTAAGAAAACTGACATTTTCAGTACATTTATGCTTTTCTATGAAAGCTTTTCTCAAAGGACTCCATTAAGTTGATCTCAAGTCTTTGAAGTGAATGGGAAGAAAAATAACATGTCTATGTGTTATGAGAAAATGAAAGAATTTCCTTAAGACAGCGTGAAGTGAATTAAACATCAAACAGTTGTATGATGTTTTACTATCGTAATATGTGCATACATTTTGGGAAAATATCTTCTAAAATTAGAGGGAAAAATATATGAATATTAAAAAAAAAAACCCAAAAACAAAAACAGCTCTTTAGATTTACAAAGAGAGTGTTTGAAGTAGAAAGAGGGATGGAATGATTTGAATAGGAATTCCTTGTTTCATTGAAGGGATTCTTACTTTGGAATTTTTTTTAAAAAGAGAAACTATCATTTTCCGAAAATTTCTGGGGGAGTCGAACTTGGACATTTAACAAAATTCTTGGATATATAGGAATTTGAAGAAAGTTTATGGAATGAAACATGAAGAGAATGAAATGGGTTGAAAGACTCAACATTCAAGCTTCGTCAATTTTTTTGGTTCTTCATACAATTCCGGGGAAATTTTACGTTTTTGGTAGAACTCGTTTTTTTTTTTTTTCAAAATCAACCCTTTAAAAGTTTTTAAGATAGAAAAAATAATGACTAAGGGAAATCTCAAGTAATACAAATTCTGACTTTAAGCACTTTTAAGTAAGAAAATATTTGTCTGAAGTAATTTTTCAATGTCTAAGCATTGACATCTGACTAATCGTCCGTCCGAAATTGAATCCTGGGGAGGCTTGAGTTATTAGCTTTTGAATTACGACACTAGCTTTCTACCTCCCTTGGAAACAGTGGACTAAATCAGGGTCTGCTTATTTCCCTTGTAGTGGTTCACTACGGATCTCTTAAATCTTGAATGAACGGCAAAGTTCTAACGCTCTGTCCCATTGAGTCACCAGTTTTAGATTTTTGTCATCTTAGACAGTTTAAGTTCGCTCAGAAAACTATGCTTTTGCAAGCTTGAGTTTGCGTTCAAAGTTCAAAACCAGAATTTAGTTTAATCTACCAAGCAAAGTGATTTCATGTCATATGAGGTTTTTTTACTCTTCGTTCACTGGAGAGAGCGTAAAAACACTCTTCTTTCGTGTTTTAATTTAAACCTCGAGGAATTAGTATCTAACTATGAAAAGGAAGTTCTAAAGATTTAGGGGCATTTACACTAAAATCCTACAATGACTTTATTTGAAATAGTGAAGAATTGGCCTTAGAGACTAGAATACATCTGAAGATTTTAGATACATTTCTGTTCAAAAGTAAAGTCGAATGGAAAAATAAGAGCAATTAAATCGATAGGAAAAGATTGATAGGTTGAACCAGAAAAAAAAACTAAGAAAAAAAAAAGAAGTTTCATAAAAATAAACCAAAGTTTTAAGAATCATACAACACTGAATAGAAGGAAAAATATAATAAGTAAAATAAGAGGAATACGATATTTTCACTATGAGAGTTTGGAAACACCTGCTTTTCTTACGAATTAATAAAACGTGAAATAAAAATGTTTAGAGGAAGTACGGACTTAGTCGCTAGGTCTCCAGAATGAAAGCTTTTTCTGCTGAGACAATGGATAAAAAATACGATAATGAAAACCTAATTGAAACGAAAGAAAAGGTCAATGAAACTAAACGTCTAAAGAAAAAATGCAGCAGGCACAGAAGTTAAAAATGATGGGACAGATACGGGAGAACTGGACATTTAGTGAAAGAAATATACGCGAAGTTTTGAAACATCTAAATTTAAAGCGAACTAAATGAGGGAAAGGAATGAGATTAGGGGAGTTCTTACTGAGTTTGTTGAGGCGAGGAAACAATAAAAATTTAGTCATACATGAAATAAAGTAAAAAAAAAATAGCTCGTTTAAGAATATGATTTTTGGTGAAAGCATGAAATTTCAGTTGAAATGTCATGACCAGCATTTCGAAAAGAAATAGATTGAGTCGATATGTATGGAAAAGAAGTAAGAATTTCTTTATTTTCGCTATGGGGGTGGGGAATAACTGCTTTTCTGGTGAGTTAGTAAAACGTTAAAAAAATAATGTTTATGGGAAGAACGGAATCACTAGCTTTGCCTCTAGAATGAATGTTTTTTCGGACGAGACAGAAAAATATACAGCCCAAAGAATACAAATTTTATCGTAAGAAAAAAGGTTTTAGATTGTATGTCTTGACAATGAATGCTTTCTTGTTGGGACAGTCCACGAAAAGTATAGCAAACTAGGAAAGAATAAAAAAATGCATATTTGACTACATGCAAGCTTTGAGGAATATTTTTAAGCAAGTTTGAAAATATGCTATATAAGGAAACAAAAATCTGATGATTTGCTTCATCTAAAATAATCGTTTTGTTGAAATGAAATGAAAAAAAAATAGTCTAAATAAAAGGAGTCACAAGTTTGACCAAGTAAGAAAGAAAAATTACTGACATACTGAAAAGTTTTACGAAATTTAAAAAAAGATGAAGTAAAATAGCGAAATTGGGAAGCTATAATGATATGCGAAATAAAGTAAGAAAATATTGTTACATCAGAATTTTAACTGTGAAAGACCTGTAGAGTTCTTGAACACACGAAAAAATCACGAGAAAATAATATTGCTAAGGCGAAAGACTCAGAATCAACATGTCTACATTTCCGCTTGATTTCCCAAAAATTATGTCAAAGTCCAATAGTTACTGCGAACAGGAACGAAATCGTTTCTAAAGAAGCATTTCCTCGTCTCATGGTCTGAAATAAAATTAAATGTAGGAAAAAGAAAAGTTCCCAAGAAAATTCATTACATCTACACGAAAAAACTCCCTCAAAACATACAAAAAATATAAAAAATACATGATGAAATAACGTAAAAGTAATTAAAAAAAATAGAGTGAATACGTAGTACACGAGACCACCTGACCAAATTTTGAAACCAAATCATCGTGAGTTAGAACCTTGCGAAGACCATCAGAGCATTTTTATTCCATTGGAAAGAAAATTCCCCAGCATCGTTACGTAAAAATTTCCTCCGGGGAAAAATAACATCGAAGAGGGGAAAATCCCGCTTGAAAACCACTGGAATAAATACAAAAAATCCCAACGGACCCCACTCGGTTGTTGCCATCCCTCAAAATCAAAGATCCAACGAAAGTTCCAAGAAGCACCGCTAGGGGCAGCACATCGAGTTGATATCCCCTATATCCGTCCCCTTTCACACTCGGTCGTTGCCATCCCTCAAAAACAAAGATCCATCGAAAGTTCCAAGAAGCACCGCTAGGGAGCATCACATCATGGGGACGATCACGTGACAAAAATTCTGACAAGGGGACAGCTAATGTTAAGTCTATGGGAGCTCTCCCTGCGCTAGAATGCCCCCTTTTCCTCTACTGTCCTTCAATACCTCTAGCAGGAAATTAATGAACTGATTCGAATATTTAAGTATTTGAGAAAGAACTGTTAAGCCGAATCTGAGAGGCACAAAAATATTTCTTCACAAGAGAACTTTAATTTCTTGAATGTTCGACTTTGACAGCCTTTAGTCGTAATTTCATAAAGATAATGGGATATTTAAAGTGCCAAACTTAGTACCCTTTTATTTCCTATTAGCCGCAAAAATAATTTTTGACATACGTATCTGTAAAAACAAAAAGTTTGATGTGCGCGAACAGTCAAACTGATTACATTAGCACTGTTTCTGACAAAACGTCCTAATAATTTATGATAGAATCGCATTTCAAAAAGCGCAAAAACATTTTTCTTGACTTGACTTTTTTTTTGTTAATCTGACGGATGAAAATTTCTGAGGCGATAAGAAGGGGAAGGAGGGGCCCCAGAATCGTTTAGCGCCTATGACCCCAAAAGATTTTAAGTCGCCTCTGAGAAGACACCTTTATTTTCACATACCCCCTCATAGAGAAATAAAATACACAGAAATGAAAATTACACGGAAATATTTACAAATTGACATGGCAGCACTAGGGTCCGTGCTGCTAAACGACTCTAGGGCAAGTCGTCGCTCCTCTTCAGTCTTCTCTACTCTTTAATGAGTATTTCTTCCTGCCTCGCCACGAAGTCTTTGATCATCTGGATGAGGCCCTGACGCGCTCTGGGATACGCTATCAAGATCGAGAGGTCCTTCGTTTTCCCTATGTCGGGGGCGAGGACTTTCCTCCGACCTGCAAGAGAACTGCACTCTAGAATCATGTGTGCGACGTCTGAGGTTTGAGCCCCGCAGCCGCACACTCTGTACCTTATCGCAAAGCGGCGAAAATATTCCGGCGAAACGCCATGACCAGTGAACATTTGGTTCAGGGACCCTTCGCATTCTAAGCGCCTGATGGAGACACGGGGAAAGATACGGTGACACTTCCGACCCGTGTCCCCCTCGTCCCATCGTAACTGCCACTCCAACACCGTGGCCATTTTAAGCCTTGTGTGAACACTTTGCGCTGGTGTTCGCAATTCAAAGTCTATACTATCTTTTCCAGCCGCTTCCTTCGCGAGCTGGTCTGCCCTTTCATTGCCACTGGTTCCGACATGGCTTCGGACCCAGAGGAACGAGACTACCACGCCACTTCTTCGGTCGACTAAAGTTTTAACGTCTCTGACAAGGGGAGTTTTACTCCCGAACTGACCAAGTGCTTTAAGAGCCGCTTGGCTGTCTGAGAAGACCTTGACTTCCACATCACTGACATTGAGCCTAGCCGAGTGCAGTGCCTCTCTAATCGCCAACAACTCTGCTTGAAACACAGAAGAGTTGGGAGCAGTGGCGGCTAGTGAGTACATCTACAGGGGGGTTCACAATTAATAATTTGCAGTTTTTTAGATACACTGTGTCACACACTTGTGTGTTGCTTGCAATATTCATATAATTTAGGCGCTGCTATACCTTGATGTAATGTATTAATTTTGAAACGAAATGTTTTTATAGATATTACTGTACTTTA
This sequence comes from Macrothele yani, assembly GCA_039090855.1. Classification (NCBI taxonomy): domain Eukaryota; kingdom Metazoa; phylum Arthropoda; class Arachnida; order Araneae; family Macrothelidae; genus Macrothele; species Macrothele yani. The sequence goes on along the minus strand of CM076990.1, from coordinate 17,774,618 downwards.
ACTGTTTCACAACTTAATAATAAAGAATTACTTTATTGATCATACTTGTTATACACTGCTGGACAATTGCTAAGGAGTAAGGACGGATCATAAACGGCTATATAGCGCATAAAAAAGTAAGTGTGGTTGGATGCCAAGCGAAATAAAATAATGTCAGACTGCCAGGACATTACAAGAAAGACAATTTATTGTGCTCTGTAATCCAGAAGGCTTTGGAACGTGTTCAAGGGACAAACAGGCCATTTTGTGCAGAATACATAAACGTGAAAAAAAAATGCAATTACCGTCCGCAGGCGTTCCGGCGTAAGATGTCAATACGGGATATGGCCACCATGGAGGGCGATGCAAGATTCCACACGTCGTGTCATGCTTTGCACAACATTATCAAGCAGCTGTTGGGGTAATTTATCCCATTCCTCTGTCAGTGCACGGATGAGGGTGTCCTTGTTTATTGGAGGGCATTGGCGACCAGCAAGACTCCTCCCCAAAGCATCTCACACATTTTCAATGTGATTCAGATCTGGAGAACGTGCTGGCCATACGAGGCGTTGAATATCCTCGCTCTCAAAACACTCCTGGACAGCGACTGTTCGATGACATGTTGCGTTGTCGTCCATGAAAATGAATCTATCACCGACAGCTCCGTGGAACATACGAACATGAGGTAGCAAAACATCATTAATGTATCGTTGGCCAGTCATAGTCCCAGTTGGAAGCACATAGAGGGACGTACTGCCATTGTTCATGATGAAAGCCCATGCCATGACACTATATGTCGGATATCGGTCCCTTTCCTGTATGTTTGTTGGACAATATGCAGTACCACTATCACGCCAGATCAGTTGTCGTCGACAATCAGACGATAGACTGTATCTACTCTCATCTGAGAAGAGGACAGCAGACCAGTCGTTATCAGTCCAATTGCGATGTTGATGGCACCATTGCAAACGGGCGGTACGGTGACGTCTGAACAATGGGATGCACACAACAGGACGGCGGGCGTATAGTCCTCCTTCATGCAAACGTCTGGCGACAGTTTTTCGGGAGATCCGCTTGCCAGTAGCAGCCATAAACTGATTTGCTACCTCACTAGCTGTGCTGCGCCGGCGTCATTTTGTTGATAGCACTATATACCGATCTTCTGCAGGTGTCGTACTGCGAACACGACCTCCCCCGTGACGTTTGCTACACTCTCCATTTGTTTGAAATGATTTCCAAAGCCTTGAAACAACACTGTGGCTGACGTCGAACTCCCTGGCAACATCTGTTATTTTTCTCCCTTCTTCAATCTTGCCAATACGGCCACGCGTAAAATCACATAGGTGATGTCGGGAAGACATACTGAAAATTGCAAGTTTGTCAATTGATTCTTTCCCTTTCAACTTTGCGTTTGAACAACAACGGTCAATACGCGTCAAATCCTTTATATCTCTTATCAGCGCTATGACGTCACGAACAAGTTCGGCAATCCAAAATTTGCATACGCACAACACGTCTTACTGTATCCCGCACTTATGCTAATTTTCACATTTTCCTGCCTTCCATTTTATGGTTGCTATCGTTGCTATTGTCATCCGTCCTTAGCAATTGTCCGGCAGTGTAATATGCTAATTGTTCTTTTTTACTGAAACAATTATTTTCATTTAATTTTAAAGTAGTAAAATAAACGCAAAACAGAAAGCTTGTTTTAAGTGTTAAATATTTAGATAGTTAGTCATAAGGCCTCACGTTCTCAATTATTAGATTAGATTATTAAACACACAGAAAAAGGAAAATAATCAAAGCTGCTGCATATGATGGTAAGGTCTAGTATTTACTTACACAAATTTACTTGGATGGTAGCTTACACAAATATTTTCTTTAAGTACAGTTTTTGTAAACAAAGTCCATCCTTCTATCTTTTCTTGACACAAAAACATCAATAACTCTTTCATTGAAATTATGGATGTTAGAAATCATTTCCTTCTTGATTGCAAGCATGGCTAAAGCTGTAAGCCTCTCTTGACACATCGTAGACAGCAAAAATGTCTTTATCCGTTTTAGGGTTGGAAAACACCTTTCAGCTTCAGTAGTCGTCATTGGTATGGTTGCAATAATTAATAACAGTTTATAACTTTCAGAAAATGATGACAATAAGTGTTTTCAATAAAAAACTGTAAAAGACTAACAGCACGACGCATGTTTCTGAAATCAGTTCTTTTGTAAATGATCTCAAGCTCTGTCTAGGCGATTTTTTTCAAGAAATGAATACACATTTACTGTATCTTCAAGCAATTTCTCGGGGAATTTCTGTTTAAACTTTTGTGATTCAAAAAGAGATACAGCTGAGCAAGATGTTGTGAATGAAAATCTTGTTTTTATTTGTGTTGTAATAACGTCACAGGTTTCCTTGGCAGCCACTGTTCTACTTAAGTAAAAATCTTCTTCACGCCTCGATCGTTTAGGTGCCCCCGAGGTATTCGTTTGCCAACTATCTTGTCCAAAACACTCTTCGAGGGGAATTCGAAAAAAAAAATTTATATCACTTAAGTCCGAAAAAAAAATCTGACATCTTGGTTTTGGCTTGTTGCTTGAGCTACAATCAAGTTCAACTGATGAGTTTGTTGCACTATGGTCTGCACGCCGGCATGGTGCCCACTCATTACATTCGCACCGTCATAGCTTTGAGATACGAGTTTTTCTGGATTTTGCACAACATAATAATCTAAACTGGTACAAATACATTTGGCTATAGATTCTACGTCGTGCTCTTCAGGGTTATCAAATTCCAATATCTTTCAACTGGTTGGCCATTAGCTAAAACATAGCGGAAAACTATAACTAACTGAAATACAAACGAGACGTCTGATGTTTCGTCCGCAATCAAAGAAACATACTGTGCAGTTTTTATTTCTTCTATTATGTTTTCTTGACATACAAAGAGCACACAATCTAACAATTCATTTTGAATTTCTTTCGAGGTACCCTTAAAGGCAGTAGCGGTACTCAAGTGTTCTTTCAAAGATTAGTCAAGTTCTGCAGAAAATTTTACAAGCCCTTTAAATATGCCAGGATTTAAGGAATCGTCATCCTCACGATGACCTCGAAGGGCCAACACAAAGGCACCGCAAAATTTAATACAGTCTATAAGCTTAGAAAGGACATACCTATTTTTAGTCACTTGTTCATTGTGCTTTTTAATATTTTGTCGATAAGCACTGTCAAGCTGCTGACGAACTTCAACCTTTCCCAGCAAATTGAAATCCAATGTGGCACTTATGTGTCCATGAGAACTTGCGTGTTTTTTAATTTTTTGTGTCAAATGAGCTAAGTCACAAACGCCGTTTTTCACCCAAGTAAGATCGCCCTTTTCACGGAAAAATAACAAACAAGGAAAACAAAATATTTTGTTTGTATGTTCACAACCATAAAGCCAAGGAATTTTTCGTATAGCTCTTCTTTAAATTCTCTTTTAAAAGTTCTAGATTTTGATGTCGATGTTTGACTTATATTAAGTCGGGACGTTGGCCTGCCACTCTCTTTTATTGCTATTTTAACTTCTATGGGTAAATTGCCAAACGCTACTTCCTTTAAATTACTAACTGAGTACTTACAGGTACTTTCCATTATTGTACAGTAAATAAAAACAACAGTTCACTAGCTACACTACAATAGATAAACTGTAATTTCAACTAAAACTTTATCACCAAAAAATAATTGAAACTGGAAACTCCAAAACACAAATGTAACACGCGCGCAAAGGTTAGGAGCATCCCCGTCAACTACAGCCGTGCAACAACTGAGCTGAGTGTGTCACAGGCATTCTCCGTTAAGCTGCTTGTAGACATGTAGTCAACTACAGTCGTGCAACAACTGAGCTGAGTTGTGTCACAGGCAGCTCATCGTTATTCTCCGTTAAGCCGCTTGTAGACATGTTTCCCCCTACCGCGAGCAAATGGACTCGCCCGTCTGTCGCATATCCCGCGTGTCCAGTATCGATAGCGGCACATTCAGTCCGCTCCTAGCCACTGGCGCGTCATTACACTTAACCTCACTTTGCGCGCTCTACGCTGTTTTTCATTGTCCGCTCTTTTAAACTTCCTGAAGATAAGCCATTTAGTACTGCGTCAATAAAGATGTATTATTTATATCGTATAATTATTTTTGTATTTTTTATATGGGGTTCACGTGCTCTTGTGGACGAGCCGCTACTGGTTGGGAGAGAGCTTAATTTGTTCCGTGTGTATCTCAATGCCATCTGAGAGCACACAGAATCCTACCCCTACGTTACCGTTGATTTTAGAGCCATCGGTAAAGATCTCGCTCCCCCTTCCTGTTGGGAGGTCTTTATCCTATGTGGGACAGATTTCTTTGGCTGGGTGGCATGCCCAGGCAGTTCTCGGCCATTCTACGTCGGATGACAGATAATGGTCACCAAGTAGTTGAGCACTGCTGCCAAATCTAAGGGATTGCATCACTACTTCCTTTGCAATCACTAAATCTGCTGGTTCACATCCCGCCAGCACTTGTAGTGCTGCCGAGGATGTTGGGATATTGTGCGGAAGCACCGTGTTATTCCCAGAAGCGCTCTGCGCTGAATCTGATTGACTCCGTTTTTCATTGTGTCCGTCCACCAGGCGGAGCACGCATACGGGAGGATTCTCTCCACCCCACGTTTGTACACTACCTTCTTAGCTGCCCCTGACAGCCTCATGCCATTGATCCTGTTAAGAATCAGGGAGCATCGCCCCTTGAGATATCGAAGGTGAAGGAGCCCAGAAAGCCTCGTATCTAAGATGACGCCTAGATATCGTATATTCCTCACAGGTTTCACCGTGTGCCCATTGAAGCGACACTTTGGGAGAGTGACCATCTCTCCCTTTTTCGCCATAAGCGTCGTTTTTTTAGGAGCGAAGCATAGCTTGTACTCTTTACTACAAGTATCTAGTTTAGCAAGAGCGGTGTGCCACTCCCGCTCAATCACATGTCTACCTGATGCAGACACTACTAGAACCAGGTCATCCGCGTATGCCTGCATTTGCACTCCATCTTCCATCGGGAGTGAAAGCGCCGTGTCGGCTACTACATTCCACCACAGGGTACCCGAGCATGAGCCTTGCGGGCATCCCTTTGTGTATTCTCTGCTAAATACTCTATCACCCACAGTAAATTCGACCCTCCTGTTAAGAAGGAAGTCGCTAACTACCAGAAACAGATTCCTGGGCAAGCCCAGTGTTTTGAAATGGTCCAGTACTAAAGGCCACCAGGCACTATTGAACGCATCCTGCACGTCCAGAGAGGCGATGCAGGTGTGCATACCCATATCTCTATTCAGCTTTACCTGCTGAGTAAGGTTAGCTAGCGCTTGGCTAATACACCTCTTTGGTGTGAAACCAAATTGGCGGCTGGAGAGCTTACCTAGGACGACCAGGTAATGGGTTGCTGGGATCACAAGGACCTTTCCCAGCACCTTACGCCAAGTGGAGAGCAGGCATATCGGCCTGTAAGCCGTGGGATCTGCTCGGCTCTTATTTTCTTTGCTGAAGAGGACAAGCACCACGATTTTCCCCAAAGAAGGGAAACCTCGCTCTAGGCACTTGTTGAGCAAGCAAACGAAGTACCGTGGATTTGTCGCGAAGACTTCCCGAATAATTGCCAAATCCAGCGCGTCCTTATCCGGAGCTTTCCTCGAGTTAAGGCTACTGAGCGCCGCCCCAACCTCGGCCTCCGTGACCGGTGGGTGCCTGCATCGATCTCTTATCGCACGTTGTTCAGGGGCGTCCTCTAACTCCTCGTCGACTGGGAAGTTATGGTTGAGAACCTCCACCGTCCCTTCCAGGGTGGTGGTGTGGGTGCTACCCTCTGTTCCGACAGATGCCAGTAACAGTGGACCGGATATTGACCCTTGGCAACCCTGTATGGGATTCTAAATGGGTTCCCCACGGGGGTTGCCTCGCACAGTTGTCGCCAGTACCCTCTCTCTTAGATGCGATCATAGCACGTCTGTATATCTGCAGGTGCTATGTGATCATAGCACCTGCGGATTGGTTATATTAACTTTTCAGGCGTTCCCACCTGACCGGGTTTTTTTCTTCGCGGCAAGGCATAACCTGGTCTTGCCGCGAAGCAGGCTCAGGTTTTCCGACCACCAGGGAAGCGTGGGCCTTCGCTCGTCCCTCGCTTTCCTGCAACCTTTACAAATCGCGACTATCTCATTAGTGAGATGACTGATAAAATTATTCAGGTCATCCACATCGTTTAGATCTGAAGCTTTCCTTTCGCCAAGCAGATCGGCTAACCGGGCTTTGAGATCCGGCTAGCTGAGATTCCGGGCGGTGAATCTCTTTCTGGGTGTCTTCCCAGGTTTTCCCCTACCAAGTTTGAAGGTTATTACTAAGTGGTCGCTACAGCTCACATCGTTCAGCACATGCCAGTCCTAGAGATGCGAGAGGACCGTGGTCTGTGTGAGGGTGAGGTCGATCCACGACTTCCCCGGCGCACCTTGGAACGTGGGGACACTGTCGGGATCGTTCCGGATTGTTAGTTCTGAGGAACTGACAAAGTCCAGAAGAACACTTCCTCCTGATTGCCCCAGAGAGGGCTTTTTGCGTTGAAATCACCTGAAATGATCACCTCGTGCTGCTGGTGGGCTTTCAGTAAGCTGGTGATCAGATCTAGCACATCCGAGAGAGCACATGTAGGCGGACTATACGCGTTGATGAGAATATACCTCCCCCACCACTCTCGAGCCCCACAGCTACCACATTGGGCGTACATTCCAGCTCCAGAATGGCTAAGTCCGGGCCTAGAACGACCGTGGCAACCAGGGGTCGGTCACAGCGGGGGTAATACCTTCTCCGAGTTAGGGAACCTTGCGATTCTACCATGGGGATGGTAGGGTTCCTGCAGAAGCAGAATTTTTGCAGCGACTTCGTTGGCCGTCTTAAGAATCTGCCCTGTTGCAGCTCGTGCGTGATGGGCATTCAGCTGGAGAACCCTTATTCCAGTTTTATTACACCTGTCAGCCATAATTGATGCGGCTTTTCAGAAGTTCACGTTCCCTGGCTAGACTGGGACACGTCTTGCTGAAGCTGGAATGACCTGTATCCAGCTTCACCATGAATTGGCTGCCGTGCAGTTACTGCACTTGGGTGTGGCAGCGCAATCCTTGTGCAGGTGACCCACCTCACCGTACCTATCTTCAAACTCTTGGCAGCTGCTCCTGAAATGGCCGAATGCAGCGTATCTCCCTCAAAAACCATCGGAAGCAGCGTTCCTCCCGCAAAAACTCTTTCAACCTTAGGATTGACCATCCCAGGTTGACTACTTTTGAAAAGGGTCTTAAACGCTAGGGGCTCGGCCTCCAACACCCAGTAGGCCTTGCCCCCCCCCCTTGCCTTGATGGGGAACCGAGTTTTAAGTTCCCCTTCAATGCAGGGATTTTGCTCTTTTATCCCGTCTTCGAACGCCTGTTGGGAGAGCACCCCGTCAACTCTGTACACAATGAGGCGGGGGAGTCTCCTCACTGGGGTCTTTGAAAGAGTACAATCCTTGGTTAATGGATTGTTTTTCAACTCCTCTTCCAAACGGTTGACGTCGCTTAAGCTCGAGCACTCAACTGCTACCCCACCCTTTCGTACGCCTTTAACTCCTATTTTCAGCTTTGCTGGCTGCACTGCGGATAGGAGAGTCTGTTTAACGTCATCAGATGACTTGCCATTTGCCCTCGTCGGTGGGATAGACCAGGAGCACGTGTCTCCTGTCTGACACCACCTTTTTTAACTTAGGTGCCAGCACACCCTTGCGCCTTTGTGGCACTTTTTGGCTGCGGCGGCATAGAACATGTACCTATAACATGTAAAATTGTTATGAAAGTTTCTGTTCTCTGAGCATTTAATTTAACTCTACCATTGCAACCAGCTAGTAAATCCCATTTCATTTAAAAATAAGATTATTCATTTTTTTTGCAATAAAAACTTAAAAAGGTGCCATTAACATGAAATACCTTACTATTATTATATAGTCTTAACATTTTAATCAATATACAACTACTGCAGTTCTTCTTTGAAAATAATACTCCACATTAATATGTATTTCTCTTATCACCTTTCATTGTTTCCATAACAAAAACTACACGAATGATTTAAATTGCTATCTTGTTTTAAAAAGATTAAGTAAACAAACAAAGTTAGGCCTATTGATGCAAAGATAGTTTAGAAAATTTCAGTTTAATATCCACTGAAAAGTAATCATTCCTTCTCAACTTAAATTTAAAGGGATCATTAAAATAAAGTACACAGCTAAAGTACAAATATATCAAAATTACCAGATAGCAAGATAGATTCAGTTGAAATAGTTTCTCGTCCAGCCTTTGCCTTGTGTGCAGCAGCTTTAAACTGCACACAAGGCAAAGACTGGGTAAGAAGAATACATCAGCATATTTACAGGTCACAAAAAAGGAATGGGTAAAGAAAAAAATACTGAAGTACAGTAGAACTCCAATCATCCAGACTCCAGATACCTGGAACTCCAATTATCTGGATCGCTTGTTCTTCTTTCCAGGCCAAGTAAAATTAAGATTTTTGTTAATTTATTTACATATTTTTAGTTTTTTTGTTCATTTAAATAATACAAAATGATAATGCAGCACAGTAGATATTTATTTTTTAAACTATAACATTTGTTATTATAAAATATGACAAACGAAAAAATTAAATTCCCTCACTTCAATTAATAAATACCTATTTGGCCAACAGAGAAACGAACATAATTATTTGGATTTTCCAAATATCCGAATCTGTGGTCTGAGTTAATCCAAATAAATGGAGTTCTACTACACTAGAATACTAAAGCAATTATGAATATGGGGATTTCATAACTTTGACATATGAACTAAGATTGGGTGTATATAGAACATTATTGGGGGGGGGGAGGCATGAAAATGAAAGTTTTTGAAATTGATCAGAACAAAATAAAAAAAAATCATTAAAATTTTTTAAATGAAAAATACATGTACTTTTATTAAATTATGTTTTTCTAATGTGAGTTGCACTTTAGTGAAAAACATAAAACCTTTCAGGGGAGTGGGGGCATACACCCCTGGAACCAAGGTATGATTTCAACTTTTAAAACTTACATGCACAAAACATGTAGTAGCACTCACATGCACACATATCATAAACCATTATCAATACAATTTTATGGCAGTGTATTGTTTAAAAATGGCACATCATTCCAGTTTTTTTTTTAAATTTTAACTGAGTTTTCTGAAATGCCTATAAGAAACAGTGGTTTAACAAATATATTTGCAGACACTTTCATCTTTATGATTTTTTTTTTGAGAGCCAGTGTAGTACTTAGATCAGGATTTCTCACAAAGTTTTCACTGTACTTTTGTAAAAAACATTGATCTTTCATATTTAATCTTACCATAAAAATGGAATGGCATTATTGCTTCTTAAAGTTTAATTTCTCTGAAAATGCAGTTTCGCCATTGTTTAGTGAATGTGTTGCTACATCAACTGGCAAAAAGAGCAAGTACTTTTCTTTTCATTTCCAAAAAAAAATTGAAGTTGAAAATCGGAACAACTTTTAGTTGCTATCTTATGTTCCCTATAAAGTAATTTTCTCTACACAGTTACAGACAGTAGCATTTTTGAACATTAATTTTGCTTTAAATGGAAAAATGCTTGCATTGTTCCTTTGTATAATAAGAACTGAATACAGAATAGAAAAACACATTTAAAATGAAATTAACCATAATAAATTGATACTGCATTGTCTTCTCTGCTGTGAAAAAAATTTACTGGTCTCAGATTCCATCATGGACAGATTAAGTACCAATTTGAAAATTTAATTTTGCTTTAAAAGGGGAAGGTGGGAATGCTTTTGCTAATGACTAGTTTTGAAGAAGTGACTGTTAAACCTATAAAAAAAGGGGAACTTCATTAGAAAAAATTCTTAAAAATATGAAGTCAATTTCTTTCATTATCACCAAATACATTTTTGAAAAAGAGCAACATGATTGGAAAAAAAAAAAAAAAAAAAAAAAAACAAGATCAAAAAGAGAAATGGGAGGGGGGAGGCATAGTTTTGTCAGAAAAATTCAAAGTTCTCATACCTGCTAGAAATATTCTATCTGGCAGTTTGGAAGAGTTTTCTGCAGGCAGATAGCATGAAATGTCCAAAAAATAGTGTAAACAAGCCCACGAAAGAAATGTCACATTATTAAAAACCTTCTGTACATAATCCCCAAAATGTTTATCAAATGTTAGAATCTTGAAAACATGGGAATAAACTTTACCCAGATATTGAATAACATTATTTCCTGTAATATATTTGATGCTTCTTCATATTCTGTAGCCAGTGGCATACTGGAAAAACTTGAGCCCCCCCCCCCCCCAATTTTTTCGAGGCCCTTTTGCCAAAATCCATTAGCTTTCAATTATTCACAATTTTGACTTCCATATTATTAACTAGGCTTTACTGGTGTTTTAATAAATCAAATTATTTCGAACCTATGAATATTTTCCATAAAATAAAAATAATTTCACTTTATTGGAAACACAAATGTGTGCGTTATAATTAAAACGATTGCCCTGGTTACTGATACAAATTACTACAAAATACTTACGTCAAAGTTAATCACATTATACAAAATTTATTATTTTAAAGAACTAAGGCCTGCTTTTTGAAATGCCTCATGATTGCACGCACAAAACATGCAACTGGCGTGTGAGTGTATCTAACGACTTTTCCAATTTATACAAAATGTCACAGCAGAAGTTAGCAAATAACTAAGTAAAGATTTAGAACTGTAGCACAAAGAATGTAAAACTACTTAGATTATTTATTTACTCTGGAATATAAAAAAACACACTTAACATAAGGCCACAATGTTTTGCACATAGAAAAAAAATCTTTTGACTGTTATAAAAAATGTCACAGGTCTCTGATTTTTTGCTTCCGCGAAGAACAACTTTCGGTTCGTTATATTCGGGGGATGCATGTGCAAACAACTGTAATACATAACACTCTATTCTCATTGGTATAAAAATTTTGCTCATTGAACTGATTTTTTTTTCAGATTCTCTTGTTAACATACCTGCATAGAAACTATTGCAAGGGCTGTGAACTTGAGGCCCCTTGTCACAGCAAGGGATATTACAAGGGGCCTCAAGTTCTTTTGAATAGCTGATTTCCCATCATCCAGTTTTTATGAACTAAAAGCAATGAAAATGATTTCTAAAGATTTTACGTATTTACTGAAAAAAAAAAAAAATGCTTTTCTTCTTAAACCTTCATTCAAAGCTGCTTTTATTCTTAGCTATTTCTTAACCAGTTTGATACCAAGTTTTTGCAAAAAATTTTGTAAAATCTTTTTGCTTAGGCTAGAGGCCCTTTTTAACCATGAGCTGGGGTTATCAGTATGACTCTGTCTGTAGTGGACTAACAATTCCTTTAGTGACTACAGAATCTGCAATGGTAGTAAACAGGAGAAATGTTATAGAGAAAAAAAAATCACAGACACTGTGTTCAAAACCTGGATATCATCTGTTTAAATCATGACACTTGACAGCTATGAAGTGACAAAAATAAAAAATTGATATTCCACTGCAAAATTTGCAATGGATAAAAAAACTGGAACTTCACAACTAAAAAATTCAGAAAATCAAAACATCAAACAGGCCTAACAACAGGAGTAAAAACTGGCAACCAGAAAAAATAGACACAGCAACAATATTAGAAGAGGCTCATTTTGAGAATTTTTATTTCTAAATAATGATCAGTTTATTTGTAAACAGAGCAAAGAAAGGAAGATAAACTGAGCAAATGATAATGGATAAAGATACAGTGTGGCAGTGTGAAAATGCATCTGTTCAATTTTAAACATCAACATATGAAATAGTTTCTAATATTTGTAATTTAAATCTCAAACATTTCAAAATTATATTGTTACTTATGTTATTCCTGTCTGAGAAATGAGTAAATTTATATACAGAGAACATTTTTGAAACTGAGACTCAATGAAAACAATTTTTAACCAAGTATTCTCTTTGAAAAATCAAATTTTATGTTTTTCTAGCTTTGGAACCACTAACTTCATGCACAGTCTGTTTTTTTCTCTAGAATGAGTCTTCATGTGAGTTATCAGGTGTGCTTTCTGAGTGCTCTTATATTTGCAGGAAGCACAATGAAATGGTTTGTCACCAGAATGTATCTTCTCATGAGTTTGCAAATTTTCTTTTTGGGAACATCTGAACTCACAAAAGGAACAGTTATATGGCTTTTCACCAGAATGTTTTCTCTGGTGAACAATCATGTGAGATTTATGAGATGTAGAGTACTTGCAATGCAAGCATTTAAAGCATTTGTTGAATGATTCCCTAAAAAAGTGCACTTGCAATGATTCATTTTGAGTAGGAATACTTTTACTTTTTGCAGTGTCACATGACCCAAAGAGATGACCTAAAAGCAGAAACAAATTAATGCATTAGAAAATATCACACAACTGTTTTCTAAAGTGTAAAAAAAGTATTTCTATTCAGAGAAAGACACAATATGGAAAATAACTTCTACGAGCTACATCACAGTCATAAATGAGAAATAAAATTTGCAAAACATAACTATAAAATAAAGCATGTAAAATCTGTTCTGAATAAACTTTAAAGAACACAACGAAATATTGTTAGAAGTGAACCTCGTATTTTGTGCATCACAATAGTTATAAGACATTAAAAATTTATGGTTCTACTTAAGCTCCTCTTTAAACATAATGAAAACAAATGATATGATAGCTGCTAACATTTTGTACAGTTTTACAAAAAAAAAAAAATAGTATACATATAGATGACACATATATAAAAATGCACAAATTATTGCTTAGGTCTATGGCTTATCTTTTTATTTTCTTCAGTGCTGTAAAACATTTATTTAGGTCTATAAATTGTAGTACAATGTATAAGTATCTAAAAACATAAACACAAATTTTTGCACAAAGTATTTCTACAAGTAAATAAGAGATCACATAAAGTAATAATGCCAGCATCAAAAATGAACAATTTGTCATATGTAAGCATTAGTTCTTTATAAAAAAGAAAACTGGATGGTTTGTACTAACTACCACAGCATCTAGTTAATTGGTGTGCCTTGCAAAATTTACTCAAGCCTATTAAGCTTAGAAAGGTGGAGAAATTTCAGTTGTGGGAATGACAGATTGGCTTCAATGGGAACAGAGGATGCTAAGAATTACATGGATTTCTCTAGTCTTATAATATAAATAAATACAGAAATTCCTAGATTTATGCAATGCATTTTTTATTATAAAACCAATTCAAAAATAAAAATAAGGACTGCAAAATTGTATGACCTACTGTTCCAATAATTTCAGCAGTGAGTTGAAGGCTTACTATCAGGAACTACTGTATATGAAACCTTTAAAAATCATTTCCTCCTGGATAATCTACCTGGACACTTCTTAAGCATTGTTGTTGCTGATGAGGACATTAATGTTATGTTCTTACCACCAAATACAACACTGGTTATCCAACATGTGGATCAAGGTATCATTGCAATTTCTAAAAGTTACATCTCTGAAAGACTATTCAGATAGTTAAGGAAACATCACTGATGATCAACCTTCTCTGAAAGATTTATGGAAAAACTTTAACCGATAACATTAGAAATGTACATGCAGAAGTTTCACTATCTTGTCAGGTTTAACTTGCAAAAGGATTTGGCCTGATGTCACACTGACCTTCATGGCTTTCATCCTGAAACTATGATTTTTATTTCAAGACATGGCACTGTTGACATTGCAAGGGCAGTTGGGTTTGAAGATGTACATGAAGTCAACATGTCAATAAAAAAATGGCCTGGATCCCTAATAGGGAAGCTTATGAACATAAATCCTTTCAAACTAGAAAAAGACTTCAGTGAGAAGATGATGAACCGTGTGCTTTTCTGAACTTCTTTAATAGTTTTTATCAAAACAAATACATTCATATTTAAGTATATTCATACTGCCAGTAGTATCACTAACAAAAGTTATCCTAACAGGGAGAGAAGTGCAAAAGTTGCTAGAAAGATTGAGAGATCTTTGAATTCCTAAAAGGAACTGTGTAGTGAGAAAAAAAAATGCCTGCCAGCTCTATGATGACCTATTTCTTCAACAGATCTAAAAATTGTCAATCCTCCAACCAGTGGCATAGCCAGGGGAGGGGGTTGGGTTTGAACCCTTCCTTGAGGGGAGATTGAGCACGAATTTAAAGTAATATAAATGTGTATATGAGGCTTTCACCAATGAATCAAATTCGTGGATCCCTCACTTAAGAAATTTCTGGCTATGCCTATGCCTCCAACTCACAGGGACTAAAGGAAATGAAAAACTGATGATCCAGATTCACTTATATCAGTTAATTTGTCATCCAATTAAATTAATCACAATAACAATGTACCAACTAAAGAAAAAAATAAATGCATTTTTTACAGATTTTTGCTACATAGTTGCATTTTTTTAATGCACCCCTAGTTTGCCCATGTTGAAACCAATTCCCTTTATACAGTTTTATAGAACTAATTTGTCAAACATTGTGAGCCATACCTGTAATTACATGATTTTTTTTTGGTATGCGATAGAGTTTTGAGTAGCCACTTGAAAAAAATGTTACTTAATAAATTAATAATTATGGTATGACAGTCAAGTTTTAGAAATCAGTCACAAGCCCTCTAAAATTTGAGTTTCGGTAGGTAGGATGCAGGGAAGAGCATGCTTACATGATAAGGTAAGGATGTGGGCTGTCACAATCCTTGCTATCAATTTACATTGATAAAGTGATTTAAAAAATAAATAACTGTGTCAGTTAAAGTGTAGTGCTAGTACCCATAGTTTTCTGAAAACTTCTGACTTATGTCAAAGAGTACAAATAATATGTTGTGCAACTTTAACTAGATGAGCAGAACATGCAAATTTTTTTGGATTAAAATGAAATCTGGGAAGTCTACATCAATATAGGACAAACTGTATCCTGAATATTATTAAATGTGTATCACAGGGCATATTGCCACTACCACAGGATTATACTTAGCAACCTTGGATACAATACTTTTGTCTAAAATATAAACATTGGGTTTAATATCATTAATCACACATATTCCTTTCAGATCACATGAGTTATAATGCAAATCCTAGAAAGCTGTTTCAGTTACTAGGTGCACAGTTAATCTTAAAATTCCACGAAAAATAAAGCGTGCCCATTAAGCTGAGCAGTAAGACTATTTATTGCACACTTGATTTTCAAAGGAAATCTTTTTTCTCTCCTGTGAGCTGTACTTAAAATTCAAACACCACAAACAAATTTTGATAAATTACATAATGCATTAAAAAAGTGAGTGACAGAAGTGATTACATTAAAATTTACTAGATGTTATTTCTTTGTTTTCAAATAAAGCATACAGATGAGTGACAGATATAACCATCAGTAATGGCTTCCATTATGTAGGATATGTTTCTTTGGAGCATGAGCCAGTACATGCAACTATTCAGCAACAGACAGCACACACAACTTATGATGCTGACCTACTATTCAGCAAAAGAGAAAATGCAAGTGATGAAGATCATGCATTATTCAGCAAGAGAGAAAGGACATGCAATTAATGGTCACTCACCACACAGAAAGATTTTCTGCATATTAAATGCAGAAAATCTTGAAATTTTGCAAAGAAAAGGCAGAGCACCTTTTCATGCCAGGTCAGTATTCAGTTCATTACTTAATGCTTTATCTGCGAATATTGTTTCAAAAAGTTTCTTAATTTTCTATATATATTATATTGACAAAAGTAATCTAACACCTCTTCAAAAGTGAATGAACGGATCCGTTGCGTTATTAAGATGCGCAGTACAGCTGCAAACGGTATAAAAACAAGCCTGCAGATGACAGCGATCATATCATACTGTGAGGCTAAGCGAAAATGTCACGGTGGGAGAGAACTGACTTTGAGAAAGGAAAGATTGTTGGGTGTTATATTAGTGGGTTGTCGATAAGAGAAACCGAGAGGCATAACAACATACCCAAGTCAACTGTTTTGGATGTACTGAAAAGGTGGAAGACACATGGCGTGCCTGAAGCAGCAAAATGTACCAGCAGACCAAAGAATGTCAGTGATAGAGGATGTCGAAGCTTCAGGAGTCGTTACAGCTAATCGACAGAGTACTTACTGCACATGGCCTCAGTGTACAGGTGAGTAAAAATGACAGAACCTCGGTATGTACACATACTATTTACAGAGAACTTCATTCCATGGGTTGCAGTGGTCATGCGGCTACTTATAAGCCTTTCATCTCCACTCGGAATGCTACTCATCGTTTAGCATGATGTTCGAACCCAGGGTCTTCCAGTTATGCACCAGACATGCTTCCACTTCACGACAGCAGCCTTGAATTCCTCCAGACTCACATACGACTAACTGCCAAGCCACTTGGCGTGTTGCTTCTTGGAGCCCCGCACAATGCTGGGGATTCATCAAAAATGGTAAGCAGCAACTGAGCAAATAACTGGAAGGCGAATGAATAATTAATACAGACATTTGACTTGGACTAGGAACATCAAACAGAAGTCTTCGCTCTTTTTATAAGTGAGTCACGGAAAAATTCTCATTGGCCGCCACCAGGAACCGAACCCAGGGTTTTCCAGTCACGCGCCGGACACACTTCCACTGCACCCTCATATAAGTGAGGCACTGAAAAATTCTGATTGTCCGTCACCGAGAATCGAACCCTGGGTCTTCCAGTTATGCGCCGGACACGCTTCCACTGCACCACATCCCCCTGAACATCAAACAGAAGTCATCGCTCTTTCCACTTATAAATGTGGAAAGAGTGATGACTTCTGTTTGATGTTCCAAGTCCATGTCAAATGTGTGTATTAATTATTCATTTGCTTTCTAGTTATTTGTTCAGTTGCTGCTTACCATCTTTGGTGAATCTCTAGCATTGTGCAGGGCTCCAAGAAGCAACCTGCCAAGTGGCTTGGCAGTTAGTTGCGAGTCTGGAGGAATTCAAGGCCGCTGTGGTGCAGTGGAAGCATGTCCGGCGCATAACTGGAAGACCCTGGGTTTGATTCCCGGTGGCAGCCAATGAGAATTTTTCTGTGACTCACTTATAAACATGGAAAGAGCAATGACTTCTGTTTGATGTTTCTAGTCCACGTCAAATGTCTTTATTAAAGCTTAAAACCCGGCTGGTAGATAGAGAACATACATCATCGCCCCGGTGACACAGTGGTCTAAGCGATGGCTTATGACCATTCATCCGAGTGGGGTCCGGGCTCGAATCCTGGCGAGGCATGGATGTTGTGTGTGTCTTATGGTGCTTGATCTTTCCTTTCCCTGGAACCAGTGGCCCTAAATCAGGGACGGGAGACAGCTTATAGCCCACTGAGTTGCTCACAGTGGTCCTTAAACCTTCCATAAATAAAAAAATAAAAAATAAAATAAAAAAGAGAACATATATGGCCAAGTATATGATATTTCGTACAATATATTGGATTGGAAAGAAAGTAATGTTTGATGATGAGGTATCCAAAGTTGAAGTCCTGGATATGGCATACAATGGCCACTGAGATATGGCATACAATGGCCACTGAGATATGGCATACAATGGCCACTGAGATATGGCATACAATGGCCACTGAGCACACTGATATGACATCAGCAGGTGAGTGGCATAAGTCAGTGGTAGTTACAAGGTGAAGAGTGTAAACACCAGCCAACATGGAAGTGGAGAAGGTGCATATCCGCCATTGCATGCTGTACGAGTGTTGTTACAGCAGCATCCCAAGTGTTTTAAGGAACATTAGCAGTGTGTACCCCAGCACCATATCCCATTGTCAGCGCTGTTGTGGGTTTGAACAGTTCCCAGAGGGAAATTTTGATGCCGGACCATCCCAAAGCTGGAAGACACAACAGTGGATATGGACATGCTGAAGACCTCAGGGTAGACTGACCCACATGACCATGCAGGAGTTAGCCAAACAGCTAGGGACCACCAACACAAGCATTATCATGCACCTGCAACAACTTGGGAAGGTACACAAAAAAGGAGTTTGGGTATCCTATCAATTCACAGTTGAGCAGAAAGAAAATGGCACAAGTGCATGTGCTTACCTGCTTGCACATGACCCAGCTGAACTGTTCTTGGATCACATTGTGATAGGTGACCAGAAATGAGACCTGTATGACAATGTTAGTGCCCGCAAACAGTGGTTGGATTCAAAACAGAAGCCTATGCCAACCCCCAAAGCAGGCTTACATCCACGTGAGGTCCTGTTGCTTGTTTGGTGTGATATGGGTGTTATGTTTTTGAGCTGCTGTTGGACAAAGCCACTATGACTGCTGATATGTACTGCCGTAAGATCGACGATCTGCATACATCACTCATGTCAAAACAACCAGCACTGCTGAACTGGCAGGGCATGCTCCAACAGCAAGACGGACTGAGGCCTCAGAAAGCATTGGTGACCTGTCACAAGATCAGGGACCTATTCCCCAGACACTGCCCTGAATGACTACTACCTTTTCTGGTCATTGCAGCATTTCCTGGATGGACAGTGAGTGGTTCACCAACTGGGATGATGCCGAATGTGCACCTACTCACTTTTTGCATCCAAATCATCACAATTTTACAAGGACGGTATTGAACAGCTGCTCAGACAGCAGGTCATGACAAATAATGGTGGCTACATTTTGGATTGATTTGTACTTGCATATATGGCAATTTGCACTTTTCTGTTACCTTGCAGTTGCAGACATTACTTTCTTTTCAACCCAATATTAAAAAGTACTGCAATTGCACGAGTTTTTCGATTGCAACGTATTCAGATATACACTGATAAGCCATTTCATTATGACCACCTACCTAATAAGCTGTAGGACCCCCTTTAGCTCACAAAATAGTGGCCACTTGGTGAGGCATCGATTCAATGAGGTGGTGATAGGTATCCTGGGGTATTTGGTACCACAATGTAAAGAGCAGGTCCTCCAGTTCCCATACATTGGAAGGGGAAGGGGATTTAGCATGAATCTGCTTTTCCAAGTCGAACCAAAAATGTTTGATTGGATTCATGTCAGGTGAATTTGGAGGTCAGGGCATATTAACAGAAAGTCACCAGGATGTTTCTCGAACCACTCCTTGACCATTCTGGCAATATGGCATGACACACTATCCTGTTGGTAATGGCCATCACCAGCAGGGAATACAGTTGCCATGAATGAACTTGATCTGCAATGATGTCCAGATACCTGACAGATGTTAGGGATTGTGCTAATGGGACCTAAGGTGTCCCAAGAGAACATCGCCCACAGCATTACACAGGCACCACTGGCCTGTTTTTGCTCAACAGTGCATCTAGGTGCCATAGCCTCTGTTGGTAATTGGTGTATCATTACTCAGCCATCTACGTGATGAACCAGGAATCTTAATTCGTCACACCAGGCCACTTTCTTCCAAACATTGAAGCTCCAACCTCAATGATCTTGGGCCTATTTCACGCGTTGTTGGCAATGATCATGGGGACCTGGCTGGGTCTTCAGCTACGCAGGCCTATGCACAGAAGGCTGTGATGAACTGTGTGCTGTGACACACTGCCGTGATCACCATTGTCGCACTGTGGCCGTGTTAACTGTGCGAAGTCTCTGCTTCGTTCTGGCACCAATGAGCTGCAGATGACACACAGCTGGAGGACAGTTCATTGTTTGGCTATCTGTGTACTACTTTTGATACATACTCACTACAGCGGCACGTGAACAACCCTCAAGCCGTGACATTTCCGAGATCATAGTTCTGAGGCACCTTGCCTATCACAATTTGTCCTTTATCAAACTCTGATAAACTGGCAGCTTTTCCCATTTTGACTCCCAACACTCTACCAACTGAAAGCCGGTCCTTGGGTTATATATATATATACTGCTCTGTGAACTTTACCTACACCACCGTTCGGTCTCCAGGCAGGCTCATTTTCTAGGCCGGGGGTGGTCATAATGTAATGACTCATCGGTTTAAGTAAATGATGATATTTAGAGTGGGTACATATAAGTTTAATGTTTTCCCAATTTGAGGATGCTCGTTTATCACAGAACTATTATGCTAGTGAAGTGCAAATTCTTCCAAGATTCCAGCCCTTCATATGTTCATTTAATCTAATACATAAATTTCTATTTGGGTTGCCCACACAAGGGTTGCAATAAAAAAATAATAGCATGCTGCACCAAACCTAAATATAACCAAATTTTGAAAGATTATGAGTTTACCACAAACAACAATTAAAAGTAAATCACTTTTGAGGGAAAAGCAATTTATCTTGCAATCATCTGATAAGAATCCCTCAGAAAATAATTACAGTTTCTTGTACTAACAATATTAGTAATTAAACTGCTTTTTCATCATAGGGACTTTAATTAGAACTATAACATATTTCTAAAGATTAATGATGGATCACTTAACATCTGGTATTCAAGAGATGTACATGTTTATCAGTATTTTTAGATATTTTAACCCTCAGAAATCTGCAGTTTCGGGATTTATATATTAAAATATGTTACATTTGATGATAGGAGCTACCTACAAAGTTAAATTGCTTGTACGATCTTATTCAGTTGAGTAAGACTTGAAAAATTTACACTGCAGACACATGCTGAAAACATCTACAGTTTTGAGAGGAACTTTTAAAGATAACTGCATAGTTTTTGTGCAGGTGTTAGAACAGGTAAACAGATTTTTATTATTTTGATGTAGTGACTTGTGAGGTAAAGTTTGATAAAGAATTAGAAAAAATAATTAAAAAATATATACATGTTTATGTTTCACTAAATGCAAGATGTTTATAAGTATATCAATTGAAAGAGGATTTAATGCTGAATTCAAGACAAAAAACAGAATTCAAATAGCTGCAGTACGAAAAAAGTAATGCTTACTTCAATCTAAAAAACATATATAGGTGTGATTCAGTTAAGAAGCAGAATGTGAGTGCAAACCCTACTGGTCAATCACAGTTCTTGTTCTGGGGACCAATCAAATGACAGTAGTTGAGCTACATCATGTACCATGTTGGGGAAAGTCAGTTTTGATGTCTGTTCTATAGAAGAAAGAGAGTTTTGGTGTAAGTGCAGCACAATTGGAGACTGTATGCATACTTTTAGTATTTCTTGAAATTTAAAGTATAGATAATAAATAGAGTAATGGCACCAAAGAAAAGGGTTGATTGGATGCTCGTGAAAAGAAGCAGGATTGTGGTATTACGTGAATCGGGTCTTTCCTATGATGAAATTGCGAGGCAAGTAGGTAGGACAGTGACAATATCTGGAATAAAAAAGTTGCATTTACGAAAGCCGCTAAAAACCAAAGCAGGAAAAAGCCAAAAAAAGTGCTCAAAATCTGTTGATGGCAGAAGAATAAGAAGTCTGTGTTTTAAGGACAGAAGAATTTCATCCGACACCATCACAGGTGAACTGGCTGTAACTGGTGTTTCTGTCAGTTCAAGAACGATAAAGAGAAGACTATCAGAAATGGGACTAAGAGGTAGGATTCCCAGAAAAAAGCCATATCCGAATCTACAGCAGCGCAAGACAACTACAGTGGGCAAAAGAACACATTGAATGGACAGAATATCAGTGGAAGCAAGTCATTTGGAGTATTGAAAGTAAGATATCCTTATTTGGCAGTGATGGGCGAAAATACATGAGATGTCGAGTGGGAGAAGAGTTACATCATGACTGCATGTTGAAAAATATAAAGAACCCAACAAGCATCATGATTTGGACATGCATGACAGCAGATGGTGTTAGCCACCTTCATGTAATCATCAGCACTCTGAATGCAAGAAAATACATTGACACCATCCTGGAACCAAAACTGCTACCTTCCATCAGGGTTCTTTTTCCCAACAATGCACCATTTCTTTTTTAGCAGGATTCAGCTCCTTGCCACACAGCACAAATATGCAAACAGTGGCTCACAGCAAAGGTCATTCCATTATTGACCTGGCCAGGAAACAGCCCTGACCTGAACCCAACAGAAAATTTGTGGCACTGTTTCAAAAACCTTGAAATGAGGCATCCATCAAATAAAAGGCAATTAATTGAGGCTATAATTACCACCTGGCACCACATAATAGAGAAGGCAGAGCTTCAAACACTCGTTGG
The DNA here is from genome assembly GCA_039090855.1 of Macrothele yani. Taxonomy (NCBI): domain Eukaryota; kingdom Metazoa; phylum Arthropoda; class Arachnida; order Araneae; family Macrothelidae; genus Macrothele; species Macrothele yani. The sequence goes on along the minus strand of CM076990.1, from coordinate 17,752,445 downwards.
TTCGATGAGATGTTGTGCAGTTGTTTTAAACAAAAATGCTACCCTACTAAATACTGATAATACTTTGTAGTTGTATCTAGTACCATTTTATCAGATTGTATTCAATATCATTTATAGATTTATCATGATTGCAGTATTTGCAGCATATTTTTTTGTACTGCAGATATCTGAATTCTGTTTTTTGTACTGAATTCAGCATTAACTTTTCTTTTGATTGGTATATAAACAACTTGCATTTAGTGAAACATAACATTTCCAAAAAGCCTGCAAATTTGTAAAACATGAAATCCTCAAAAGGTGTCCACAAATTTGGCCACCACTGTACATTGTCTGTAGAATGCAAAGCTTTAGGACACGTATTTATGTGGTTCAGTCTTGTATGTCATATGAGAGGGGCAGATTGACATGGCATTTGTTATTTCTAAAAACCAGCCACAAACTGATGAGCCTAGAACACCATGTACTTGTGGTTCAATGGGATATTACTAAAATATGAGTAAGTTTTCAGAGGCAGAAAATCTTGAAATGGATCAAGAGAGATTACTAATAATCACCATTTTCATTTAATTTTTTGTTCCTACAACCAGTATTTAAGATAGCAGGAAATTACAAAAAAATAAATAAAAACATATTTGTTTCTTCTTAATACTTATGAAGATTCAGTCTGTTTCAATAATTCAAACAGTTTGCATTATAATATTCAAGCCTTAGGTACACAAGTGTGATACTGTAATGATACATTTGTCTACAGAAAATTTACAGGGGCTATTTCCTTATCCATAAACTACTATACTGTATGTCACTGAAGACTAATAGAAATTTCTACAATAGACTAGAAATGAATTTAAAATCTTCAGCAATTAATATATTTTAAAACTTAAAAATGAATGTATTTTTGACCCTCCCCTCCAAAAAAAGGTTTCTAATTCTGGGATTTTAATTTTTTTCAGCATTTTCAAAAACAATTTTCTGAAGTTGATATTATTAGCCAGTACATGCAACATTTGAAAATATCATACTTCAGCCAATCGAGAAACTACAATGTTTGGTCATTTATTCAAACATTTACTAAATGATTCACTTTGATTAAAACATCAGACATACGATCTCTGTTTCTTTTAAAATATAGTCTTGCTTTAAAAAAATCATTACCTGTTATTTTGCAATAGTAAGAATTATGTTTTATTTTAATTTGGTTGGAGGTTCAGCAACTCACTTTAAAAATTTACAGTTGGTTGTATCAAATAAAGTCTCGATGTGTTTCAAAGAAAATAAAAAAATACTGACTGAAAAACAAAATCTACATTTAATGATTCAAGTAATACAAAATTTTTACATAAAAACTATAAAATTGATATATGTTAAGTTTCAATATTCGTATCTAATCAAATAGGGTTTTACAGAAAATCCTATATTGCTGAAACATAATCAGACCATTGTGCATTGTTACCTTAAAAATGAACAAACATTTATGAATAACTGCTGTGTTTATAAAATTCACAAGGAAAAATACAATAAAAACACTTAATTACATTGCAGTTGTATTTAACAAACATACACTGAACTACAAATTCTAAATGAAAATTATAAATTTTGTCAGAAATAAAAATCATAACAATTTTTGGGCTAAGAGCTGCATCTTTTATTAAATTTTTTTGCTTGCCTGCCTGTAGCTTTTCCTTCAATGTAGAGATGAGCCTGATTTCTTTTCAAGAAAATTGCTCTTTAATCTAAGTAACTTAAAGTTATTTCTTAACTCTTTTTACTGGGTGATGGTTATAATAAATAGATATCCACTGAAGAACACAACTTTTTTGTACCTGATAAATAAAATTTTTGTGACATTATTTAACCATTATATGATATTACTAAAACACATAATATACAAATTATTGAATAAGAAATTGGTTCTGCTTTGTTCATTGTGAGAATTTTGAGTGAAATTTATGTTTGGAAAAATCTTCAAGAAGTGTATTGCTCTTAATACTGATCATTAGAATATGATTCTTGATTTCTTTGTGCCAAGAGCTGGCCAAGGTAGTATATGCATGGAGAGCTGTAATTAACAATTCATTAGTGCTTACCATAATTTGGGAAATGCATGCTTGCAGAGAATAGAAAGCAACCTCCCATAACCTTCCCTCATATGATATTAATTTATGACAACTCAACTTAATTGCAGCTGTTGTAATCTAGCAGTCCATTAAAACAGAAAATTAGTAATACCAAAATGTTTTGGAGAAGTTATTAAACATTAAGGTGAATATTGCATAAAATATAAATGTATGTATTACACGAAATGTTCATGTGGGGTACATGTAAAAGTGGAACAACAATTCATTACAACATATTAATTTATAAAACTTTGTATTTTAATTAATATATTAATTATAAATCTTTAATATACATCACTTATAAAACTTAACATATTAATTTATAAAAATTATCTTTTAAAACAGGATAAAAAACTCAGCATGCCTGACTTCACCAGGATGTTAAAATATCAATAAGCCAATGGAATGTTTTCTATTATGCAAAACTTAGGTTGCATATCTTAATGTGTTCTGATGTGCTATTTACATTTGCTTTTATGGCAGCATAGATTTAACCGATTGCTGTACTTGGTCTCTAGATGGATGTCTCTCAGTAAAATATTTAGCTCACTAGAAAACAAAAAAAGTGGCTGAACATTTGAATGCATGATTCTTTGCTTTGCACAAAGTAAAAAAAAAAGCCGAGTTTGATAGAGTGAGTGACAAATGGACATTTGGGGATAGAAAATGATGCAATGCTTAAGAATAATGTCAGAAATGTCTTTGATGTTTTAGCATATCATTTTTACAAAAGTACAGTTTAAAATTATAGCTGCTCCACAAAACAGTATTAAAAAGAACTATCAAAAACAGCATTGTCATATTTATCAAATATAGCACATGTACCAGAGCATTAAAATGTTTTGTAGTCCTTGTCATTCATGTACTCATCTGTACTTTTTTTTCTATGAAAATTCTCTTATAAGAATTGTTCAGGTACTATTTTACTGTAGAAATTGATATTTTTCACCACAAAATAACACTAATAATTCCTATTTAAAAACTGTTTTCTATGAGTTGGAACTCATAACATTCTCTAAAATCAGCTATTACATGAAAAAAATACAATTAAAAATATCACTATTAATTATGTTAACTTATTAAATTGCCAAAATAACTTAAGTGATTGGGAAGTTACAGGAAAATAAGTCTGAAATATATATAGAAAGTTCAAAGAATGATCTAGATGGCCTGCAATGTTTTTGCCAGAGCTTTTATGTTAGTGGCAAATGAGTGAAATTTTATTGAACTGTTGTTCTTTTAAATGTTGCCATTTTTGCAATGAATCTGTTTCTTAAATCATTATTATTTTAAGATACAGCTCTTACTTCAAAAATTCTGGTACAGCAATAGCTCAGTTTTTATATAAAAACAGAAATTACTTTATTTTAAGATGCTCAAACATTTTGATATTTTAAATAAAACAAAAAATAAAGAGTTTTGAAATTAAAAAAAGTTATAACCAAAATAACAATTTGCATTGATCAAAATATTAAACATGACTATATTTTATAGATAAAATCTTGGAAATTCAAGAATTATAAATATGAAATAAGTACCTTATATTTAACATTATTAACATACAACAAATATTATGAATCTTTGAAAGACTTGACATATCACAGGAATAATGTGCAGCCATATATTTATGAAAATTTAGGCAACTTCATAACAAAAGCACATTTTTGATGAACCAGATGATCAACACTAATTTTTTTGAATGTCTCTATGTAAGCAAAGAAACCTGATGATTACTGATATTGCAGTATACACTCAAATACTAAGAAAGCATGAACATTTTATAGAGTATTACAAAAATCTTGAACTGAATGCTGGACATAATCTAATTTAAATTATAAGAGTAATATCACAAAGTTCTGAAAAGCAATCTTGACACCATGTATATGAAAAAGAGAAAAGCATACACAGCAGTATTTCTCAACATATTTGGGTAAAAACTCCCAAAAGAAATAATTTTTGCAATATCTAAAAGCAAATATTTATAAAAAGTTCTCAAAAACACAAGTAAAATGTGTGGTCTAAATATTCTATTATGAATATGGAAGAATATACAGAAGAAAATGAATTGTATTTTTTAATCAAAATTCAGAACATAATTTGACTCATTTAAATGCAAGCTGGGAAAAAAACATACTACTGTATTCCAAAATGAAAGATTTTATATATGGATGAAAATAAAATCATGTGTGTGTGTGTCGTTTTGCATTATATTATTGAATATTGATTAATTGGGATGTTGCTCAGAACTACGAAATTAAATTTCTAGAACTAGTTTTAACATGTTCCAAATAACATAAAGGCTACTGGTAAAACTACTAAGCACTGATATGATGCTAGTCATCATGCTGTCTGGTGAATGTGTCAAAAAACCTGAAAACAAGATATGATGGCAATAAATGCAAAATCAACTCCAGCATGACCTAATATAATGCCCCAAAAAATCACAACAAAAAGTTGCCCCACAAATATCATTCAGAGGAATCATTATGTAGGACATTTGTATACCATATCAAATTAAGTTCAGTATATCTTTTCCCAAGATATGTAAGTGAAGTAAGTTTTTATGAAGTGGAAGATATTCCAACATTCCATATTATCATCAACAATATCATGTAAGTATAAGTAAAAAACTTATAGAAAATTACTAATACAGAATAACTAGTTTAATCATTTTGACATCTATACTGGATATCATAAGATTAAAACCTACAAAATTCTACTTAGAAAGTTATTATTTTACTGGTTTCCACATTCAACTTTAATTTATCAACTTTTGATTTATCACGCAAAATCAAATTTTTATATCCACCACACTGTTTAACCTTTACATCAGTGGTATAGACAGCACTGGGCTATCAAGACTCAAGCCCCTCTTGAAATTTTGAGCCTCATTTTTAAAATTTTAGCACTGGGGGGGGGGGGGAGGAAAAGAAATGGTATTATGCAAAAGCTCGATCTTGTTGCTTCAGGACAAAGGATAAACTGATACCTAACTTTTCTTACTAAGTGACAAAGTGAGGTGGAAATACCCATGGCTTAATGTTTATTTTTTAAAACTAATTTTTGTGACATTGACAGCTGTTAACAGTCTGTTTTCACAAGTGTAAACCCATTTCACACATTTTAGAAAACTCTCCCATCTACATGATAAGGTATAATTTCTTTGTTAATCCTATTATCCTCTTCTCTTACTGAGATAAAATGGTTATGATTATTGACTTCATATTTGGCCAAAAACTTGGTTTTCTTTAACCAATTACTTTATTAGATCAGAAAAGCATATATGAATGAGCCCAGATGTCATCCAGAATTTAATGGCAATGGCACAATAAGTCCTTCAAACAGAACTTAATTGTAATGGGATGACTGCCCTGTATGAAGCACCACAAAGAAAGAATTAACCCAAATGGAGGGAGATATTGTTTACTGCTGCAGAAGGAGAAACAGAATGATCAGAGTTGCACAAATATTTGCAAACACATTCCTAATACAATGCAGAGTTTTCTCTCTGAGGATGCTTTTCCCTCTACATGAAACTTCAAAAAGCACTTTTATAAGTAAATATTGTTATAATAAGCCATTTATTTTAGTCCAGGCTAAACAGGATGGATGTCAGTTCAAATGTCGCTTACACAGAAAAAATGGTTTCTGCTCCTGAGTAGGCAACATCTGAAAGAAAAAAAAATACTGGCTACACCACTGCCTTACATGCAAGTATAGATGTTCTGGCTTTCTTTAAACTTTTTGCATCTTTTAGAATGGACAGCTTATCTCCATCTAAAAACAAAGACAAATATCAGAATACTAAATTTCCCAAATAATTTAGTCTACTTAAAAATGCACAATGAAATGTGCATCTCGAATTCTGTAAGCAGCAAACTGACACACGTTTTTCTCTAAGAATTAAAAATATAATTTATAAGTATAGGCATCTGTATCACATTCATGGATTCTTAAATATTTAGAAAGCCATACATTACTTTTAACACATTTATGGAATTGTGCATGTATACTGATAAAACTGATGGACTAGTTCATATCTTTGTAATGTTTGTGCAGATTTATTATATGCTAACAATTAAGTTCTGTTGTATGAAGGTTAAAGCCATTGGAGTATGTCTTTTTGCCCTTCACCTACTGAAACGTTCAATGCAGGTCCACACATCGAATGTTTCAGTAGGTCAAGGACAAAAAGACCCAAAAAACAAGAGAAAAACAAAGACCTCTGCACATTGAACATTTTCAGTAAGACAAGGACAAAAAGACCCAGAAAATAACATGGTTTTGAGAACACCACACTGCATGGCAAAAGGCCTCACCTGACTGCCTCAAACCACGTGTTTCCAGGAGAAAGGAGGAAAATGTATGATGTTTTTATCTATTATATTAATAGTTATCACATTATATAATATACTAATACAATAACATAATATTGTTATTATATTAGTATATTATATAATGACTTATGAAAAACTGATTAAAAATGGAATTTGCTAAAAAAGGTTATTCTAAAAAAAGACTAACAATTAGTCCTTTGATAAAAATCGAGTATAAAATTAATAAAAACAGAAAAAATATCATAATCTAAACTGTTCGAGTATATATTTACTAATTAATGTATGAAAGCCTGTCCCACCCCAATAACATAAAAACTAACAGACAATCGAAGGACGCAATGTGTTATAAATATGGGAAAGTGAATAGATCAAGAAGGTTAGTTATGCTCATATTCTTACATTATTTGTTTAATTAGACTAAAACCTTTTAGAGTTCCAACATTGTTTTAATCTGTTATCAGTTAGTTTGAAAATTAACTGTAAAACTATCGATCATAGAAAAAATGGCTCATCATCTTATGTCAGTGTTTCTCAAAGTGTGGTCTGTGGAAGCCTATCAAGTGGTCAGCAGGAAATTTCAGAAGAAAAATTTATGAAGAATGTGGGAATCCCTTCTCTTGAATTTTGAGTGCATGCTTGACACGAATATCCAGAGCTATCAGATAGAGCCATTAATCACTTTCCTTGCAACTGTGAGCTTGGATTTTTGGATTTAGTTGAAATTAAAAGCAAGAAAACAAATAGATTAGATGTGGAAGCTACTCTAGTACTCAAACTATTGGTCATCCAACCGGATATAGATAGCTTGGTAAAAGATCGCAAGCAGCAGCATCTTTCTCACAGATGCTATGATTATTATTGTAGTTATTATTTTTGTTATTATATACTGAATTTTATACGTGGACTTTCAGAAAAGTATTAAAATCAAAAGAGAAAATCAAAGTATAATTGTCCATATCACATGTTGCATATCATGTAACTTGAATTTTATGGAATTTTTTTTGGCGTGGCTCATGGGTATAGCAAATTTAGGGGGGGGGGATGGTGAGATTTTCGGAGAAGTTTAAGTAATTTTCCATAAATATTACCTGTTATAAATCTTACTTTTTGACATTTTGAGGAGGGTTTGAACCCCCCTCCCCCGAACCACCTCTCCCAACTATACCTATGCTGTGACTACATTGCCAATTATCATATTTAATTAAGTGAATGATCTCTTTTTTGTTATTACAACTGACAAAATAAAATCATAACTCACCAAACTCTTTCTTTCTTTCTTTATGAAACACAGGTACTTTAAAAATTACTTTGTTTCAGATATGGTTGGCAACCGACCAGTATTTCAAGCACCAGGTCAGAATTTTTGGTGATTTTCTGCCCAAGGTCGATGTCAGCTGCTTACTGGCCCTATTTGGGGATGGTATTATTTTTAAGTAAAAAAACAGCTGAAAATTTACGAAAAATTAAATTCATGAGGCAACTTAAAAGGTTGTCTTATGCTAAAACATGCTTTTGATTAAAAATACATAATATCTAAAGTATTATGCACCTAATATTGTCAAGGTTTTTGGTTAGTTATAATTTTTTTTTTTTTTAGAAATACCTAATTGTTCTATTTCTAAAAATATTTTTGTAACTAACCAAAAACCCGTAACAAAAAGATCACTCGGGCCAGGAGCTTGTGCCTCACGGAGCAACAACGTGCAAAATACTTTAACAATATCAGGTAAAACATACTTTAGATATTATGTATTTTTAGCTGAAAATTTGCTGAAAAAAGCTTAAAATTTACCAAAAGAAGAAAAATTACTTAAAAATTACATTTCAAGGGGGTAAATTGAGCTGGAACTCATAAGCCCGTCTATAAATCACACAAATCAGAGGATACTTTGATTGTGTCTTTCCTTAGAGTTGGGGGAGTTATTAGTCACCGGCCAATGTCCAGTAGGTCTTAATATTATTAACCAGGGACCAGGGTTAGCAACCTCAGTTTCAGACAATATATTTTTCAATTTCAACCCCCCCCCCCCCACACACACACGCACTTGGTGGTGGTCCGCGATAAGTAAAGAAATGCTTACAGTGGTCTATGAGCAACCAAAGTTTGAGAAACACTGTCTTATGTGAATGCATGAACTACCTGCATTGACTCCAGTTTACAAACAGCATACTGTACTACTCAAGAGCAGTCATAAAAAATAACAATAACCCCTAGCCACTACCGTGGTGATCTTACATGAAAAGATATTTGTGTAGCAAGTTAAATTATGCTTCGTATGTTTCATTTACATGTAAATGAATACAATACTAAATATTTGAGCTCCAGAATACATTTTGGAGTACTATAAATATTTCAGTGGTGCACAAGGAAAGTACATTTGGCGTCAGTCACTTAACAGATAAACACACATATTGAAAATTTCAATGCACAATCATAAATAAAAGTGAAACTAATCAATCCTGAGTTTTTGAATTTGAAAAGGCAATGTTCGATTGCCTAAATCGCAAATAGTTTCATGTACATTTCTTTTGCTTTTATTTATTTGAACAGAAAATTTTTTCCTACTTTTAGTTCAAATTTTTTATGGCAGACATTACCTAACAAAAGAAATGCACATGGAATTATTTGCAATTTAGGCAATTGAACATTGCCTTTTTAAATTCAGAAACTCACAACACAGTGCTAAATCATATTTCTTCTTTCAGCAAAACAAAACCACAAATATCCATCTATTCTTCTATTTTTGTTTTTGTTTTTTGTTCACATCTTTTTTTGTTTTGTTTTGTCTTAAGTGCAATGTGATGATGTGATGCGCTAAGTTGTATTTTGATGCAAGAATTTTATTACAATGTGGACAAACATGTTTTTTTTCTGTATGACGTGAAACATGACTTTCAAAGGAGCTTTTATGAGTAAATGCTTTTTCACAATGACCACACCGGAACTTTTTATCAGGAGAACAATTTTTCTTATGATTAGCAAGATGATGCTGAAGATGACATCGATAGTCACAATTGTCACATTGGAGTTCCTTTAAACAGGAATGAAGTGTTTGATGAGAGATAAACTCAAGCCTCGTAGAACATCTGAAGCCACAGTATTTGCACTTGAACATGTCTTTGACAGAATATGTTTTGAGGTGAACAACCTCAAACATGGTGTTTTTGTGATGTGATGCACCGACATGTTCAGTATGAATGAAACATTTCTTGAGAGTATCTGAGGAAAAACTTGGTTCTGGATAGCGTGCTTCATTGAATAGAGATGCCACAGTGGAAGGATGATATTTGTCAGCCAAATAGACTAAAAGGAAATTGAAGAGAATTAAAAGATTGAAATGTCTTATAAAATACTTTAAAGAGATGTTAATTTCTTACAAATCTAAATTCATAAATTAATTTAAAGTATAGGTTAAATGTGACCAAGAAACATCAAACATAAAATAAAAAAATTCTCATAACATAGCACCAAAAAATTCCATCACTTTAACATACATTAAAAAATGCTACATTAATTGAATAAAAGGAAATTACAAATATGATCATGATATTTCTCATCATGTTTTTTAACTCCACAAACTTTATATACAATATTGGTTTTCTTTAGAACATATTATTTTAAACTTATTAGTCAAATTTTTGGACAACAGACCTACCCGTCATAAGGACTCTGCACATGAATTTGACACATATCATTTTGAATATGGTGTAATAATAATAACCACTGCAGTTCAGAAGTCTATGAAGTATTTTTAATCAATCATAATAAAAATCTTTCCAGAACATATCTAAACATGCTCCATATTACCTGGTGAAGGCACCGAAACTGTAAATCATTCATATGGAGATATAAGAAATATGTTATTATGAGTGTTCATGATTAAACTTAAAGGTACTCTTCTTTATTTTGCTTTTTATTACAGATCACCAAGATATATTGCCACTGAATACAAATGCAACCCTATCATGATTCTCAGCAGAAAATAGGCTAGACTGGGTGGCTAGCCTAATGTTAGGGAGAATAAAAATTGTGGGGTTGACTACAGAAAGTCAGATGCAAGGGTAGATTTTTGGGAACCTATAACATTTGCTTTATGTTTGGAGAAAACCCTGGAAAAGCATTGAATTGGATAAGCAGCAATGAGGAACTAAACCTACAACTGTTGCCTGCCACCAGGGCTGGAGTGAGCTTTTTTTTTTTTTTCTGGGAGGCCGAGACTTAAAATTACGCTTCTTAGAGTTTAGCAGTTCCCCACTTCCACTCAAGTAGAACACAGTTTTTAGTTTCTCCTACCATCATGATATAAAAGTATTATATCATTTTAAAAATCCCACTTTCGGTTTTTTAACAATTTCACCAAAAACTGTAAAAACTAAACCTACAAGAAAATGGCTGTAAATATTAAGTAAAAGTTAACATAAATGCCAACAACACAATACTCTACAGAAATGCAGATTTAAAAACAAATCAGCACAGAACGAATGAGTATTAGGTAGTGAATATTACAATAGGAAGATGATTTCAGGGTAGGACATGGAAAACCTCTGTTTAAGGTTAAATGCTTCAAGGGAGTTTTCTGTGACAAAACACAAATGATTAATTAGCTCCGTATGGTTAGAGGTTAGGCATATCCACATATTAAATTAAATTAGTTCTTCTAACACACTTTGGTGTTGAACTTCATTATGTGGTTATAAGATTTTATTGTATATATCTGTTAACTATATAGTTGTGATATTTTGTACTGTTTCTGATGAATGAGTTTCCCGAGAACACTTTTATATTCATACAACATGAGAAACAGTACAAAATATCACAGCTATATAGTTGACAGATATATGCAATAAAATATCCACATATTGTTTTACATGCCTTCATCCACTGATTCTGACAATTACTTTCATGCTTAAGAGTGGTTTACATCTTACAGTGTAGGTGCTCTATACTCTGAATAGCTGCCTGGATACTGTATGCTGCTACCTCAAGTCTATAAAAGAAATACTGAAATGTATAACTCTTTTTCAGGTACAATTTTCAGTAAATTTATTCACACATTGTGCTTTTCTATTTCATATGCTCCTGGTATGACCATTCCGGGAGGACACCTCCCAGTATCTATAGCCCTACGTGCCACACAGACACAAAGCTGGCAAAAAAGTATTCAGGAAGAAAATTCCAACAATTGTTTTTTGTTTTGTTTTTTATTATTCTAAAGGAAACCAAACTTTGTTTCTCTCTTATGATATCAGATCTCTTTGTGTGGGACAATTAGAAGATTTTTTAATATTCTGAAGTTGTGCACAGCAAAGTTTCTGAGAAAATAGCACATGAAGTTTGTCAACTTAACATGGATGCAAGAGAAATTTGTGGGTATGCTTAAAGGAAAGATGTGAATACAATGTACAATTAATCCTAATAGTACCTGTTACATTGCATCTGGGCAGAGTCCATTTAAGAGGGAGGCTCACATTTTCAAGGGGCCTCGGAATTTCACAGGATGCTTGAAGAATTAATAGAATTTCAATTTTTTTTTTCAAATAGCAAGTCAAAAACTATAAGATTTTTTTTATTTATTTCCTCTTTTTTAGGAGGAGTCTGCAAAAAGTATAGTTGTCCATCCTCAAATCCTTTGAAAGCATTACAGATGTCTCTTTGCACACATCTGCAATTGGGGGAAAATTTTCATACATTAAGAATTTGTTTTAATCATGATATTTGGATCAAATTATTCTGTCCACTACTATGATATGATTTCTGCAAGCTGAAACCTTCAGGGAGGGAGGGGGTAAAACAGAGCTGAACTGGTGTTCATTTTTCATCCATGCATTCTTACATTTTTTTGCTAACACTAATTCATCCATGAATCATTGGATACACACTTCAATATGGTGGGGATATTTTTATGGCTTCATGGCTCCCTCATCATATTTTATGCACGTTTTCTCCTCCCTCAGTATTTTTATTCAACCACCCATAGTGAAAGCCTAGATATGAGATTAATACTGGGCCCCCAAAATAGTGTCTGGCCCCTGTCTCTTTAAACTGGCTCTGCCTCTGGGATAATATAAATGACATGAGCCAATAAAATGCACTTCTGGAAAACAGTTTAAATGCACAGCTGTTCATAGAAATTGCAACACGAAGTCAAAAATTAGATAAAGAAGTGGAATCCTTTTTCTGCAAAAATAGTACATGAAGTTGGTCAATCTAGCATGAATGCAATAAGCTTTCTAAGTGTGCTTAGAGGCAGGAAGTGCATCATCAAATAGAAGTCATCGCTCTTTCCATGTTTATAAGTGAGTCATGAAAAAATTCTTATCGGCCGCCACCGGGAATTGAACCCAGGGTCTTTCAGTTACGTGCCGGATATGCTTCCACGGCACCACAGCGGCCTCCAAATTCTCCAGACTCACTAACGGCAAACTATCAAACCACATGGCAGGTTGCTTCTTTGGAGCCCCGCACAATGCTGGGGGATTCACCAAAGAGGAACAGCAGCAACTGAAGAAATAACTAAAAGGCGAATGAATGATAAATACAGTTGACACGTGGACCAGGAACATCAAATTAAAGTCATAGCACTTTCCATGTTTATGAGTGAGTCATGGAAAAATTCTCATCGGCCTCCACCGGGAATCGAACCCAGGGTCTTCCAATGACGCGCCAGATATGCTCCACTGCACCACAGCAGACTCGAAATTCTCCAAACTCATTAATGACAAACTACCAAACCACATTGGAGCCTCGCACAAAGCTGGAGATTCACCAAAGATGAACAGCAGCAATTCATTCGCCTTCCAGTTATTTGTTCAGTTGCAGCTGTTCATCTTTGGTGAATCCCCAGCATTGTGCGGTGCTCCAAAGAAGCAACCTGCCATGTGGTTTGGTAGTTTGTTGTTAGTGAGTCTGGAGAATTTCAAGGCCTCTGTGGTGCAGTGAAAGCATATCCGGCGTGAAACTGGAAGACCCTGGGTTTGATTCCCGGTGGCGGCTGCTGGGAATTTTTCTGTGACTCACTTATAAACGTGGAAAGAGCGATAACTTCTATTTGATGTTCCTGGGCCACGTCAACTGTGTATTTATCATTCATTCGCCTTCTAGTTATTTGTTCAGTTGCTGCTCTTCAGCTTTGGTGAATTCCCAGCACTGTGCGGGGCTCCAAAGAAGCAACCTGCCATGTGGTTTGGTAGTTTGTCGTTAGTGAGTCTGGAGAATTTTGAGGCCGCTGTGGTGCAGTGGAAGCATATCTGGCGCGTAACTGGAAGACCCTGGGTTCGATTCCCGGTGGCGGCTGATGGGAATTTTTCTGTGACTCACTTATAAACGTGGAAAGAGCGATGACTTCTATGTGATGTTCCTGGTCCATGTCAACTGTGTATTTATCAGGAAGCGGATAGTGTTAAATGAATTCTAATAGTACCTATTACATTGCCTTGGAATAAAACAAATGGCATGAATAAAAAACATGTACTTTGGGAAATTTGGTGCTCTTTGGCCCATTGAGGCCCTTCTTCCATTAAACACTAAACAACCAGCCCTTAGGAAAATCAGTTAAAATGAACAGCTCTTTATGGAACACTATGACAAAAATAAGATTCTAAAAAAGTGGAATTTATATGCCAGATTACACTGGTCTGTATAGATTTTCATGTTTACAATTGAAATAATGCTTCTAGGCCCATTTTTCCTGTTTATTTCAAAAATATACTTTTTCAATGATGTCAGGATTTTATAATAAGAGTGACACTTATTTCAACAAAGTTAGTAAATATGCGTTTATGAGAGAGACAATGTTTTGATAATAATTTCCGAATGTATACAATAGAGGGCACCATATTTAGTCACATGACAAGTTAACCTTGACTCTTGCACCCAGTTACTCCAACTCAGTTACTTTGTTAAAACCATTATGGAAACCTTTCAGTTTCATTGTTAAGGCCATTGGTATTATCAACTGAAATGCATTGCAACAACGTGAAAAACTTCTTGTATTAGCTTGAAACTTACAGGATATGTACAACTGGTTGGGACATGGAAACGATTAAAATTTCAGTGAAAATACGAGTGCAGTTTCAGAGCGGTGCCCCCTGAACTGTCCAGTCTTAGGTATAAAGAGCTGACTCAAGCAAAATGCTGCAATCAGTGAAGAGACAACATCGAGTCAAAAGGGCGTTTCTTTTGTCTTACTATGTTCCACTGCTGAAGAAGGTCGCATTATAGACACTTGACAGTCTTTGTGAGAGGCTGAATTGTTGGGATGAGAGAAGCTGGATTTTCCTACTCCAAAATTGCTACTCGTGCAGGATGAAATGCCAGTACAATGATGTGAACATGGCGTCAGCGGACAGATAAGGCTCTTACACACAGAAATCCAGAAAATGGACTGCAAAATCTTATGACTGCATGGGATGATGGATATGTTTACTGCATGACAGTGACCAATCACACAGTGACATTCAGCGTGTTAGCGCAGTAGTGGAGCACTGTCACACATCTGGCTTTGTCCTCCAGCACAGTTCACTATTGTCTGCTTAAAAGAGGGCTGGTTGCTAGTAGCCCATTGTTCCACATTCGTTTGACCCTCAACCACAGAAGCCTCAGGCTGCAATGGGGTCTCAAACACAAACGTTGGTGTACCGAATTGCAACAGGCTGTGTTTTCTGACGAGTCAAAATTCAACTTGAGGCACCATGATGATTGCATACATGTTCAAAGACACCACGGTGAACAGCACCTTGCAGCATCATACCAGCACAATGCCAAGCGCCATGGCTTGAGGCATCATTGGGCTCAATTCACCATCTCGTGTGAGAAAAATTGAGGGAACCCTCAACAGCCAGTGATACATCAGGGATGTTTATGAGGCAGAGATGATACCTTTCATTCAGAGTTGTCCTGGTGCTATATTCCAGCAGAACAAAGCTTGGCCATATGTGGCTCAGAATATCTGAGATCTATTCCATGCATAGCTGATATGGCTTCTTCCCTGGCCTGCACGTTTGATGGATATGTCCCTGATTGAACATGTCTGGGATATGGTAGGTAAGGTACTGGCCCGTCAAGCACCTTTGCATTCACCACAAACAAACTCTGGTCTCGCATAGAAGCAGCCTAGCAGGCTGTTTCCCAGGACGATATCAAAAACTTATTCCATTCGATGACACTCTGTGTAAAGGCTGTCATGGTTGCTTGAAGTGGCTTCATACAATACTGAATCTTGAAGCAAAAAATCTTGTATAGCTCTACAAAGGTAATCAGTCTTCTCCTGTAACATGGGGAATCTATGACATAAATTACATTTGAATAGCACAATTCTTGCTTGGTGTTGCCATTCACAAACAGTAGTGTACTCATCAAGTTTTTAGCAACTGACTTGGCTGACCAAATTTTTTGACAAATTAAGGGGAAAAAGAGGGGAAGTAGCCATCTGTGAAATGCTGTTTCCCTTTCTGTAAACAAATACCTTCAGTTTTGAAAATAAACTTTTCACACAGCAATCAGGAATAGTTATGTGAACCAAACCTTCACATTTGTTCGCATTTGTTAGAAACTCTTAAGAGAAAATCTTGATTAGACCTTCATATAGTTGCTTATAATGCAAAATATATGGATGTCGTTCTTACAAAATTAATAGCAAAACAGAAACTTCACTAGAAGGAATTCTTGTTTAAAATAGTATTAGTTATCCGAATTTCTTGGCGTAGAATATAAATCAAAGTTTCCAAGCTTTCACACACCAACCAGATGGCTTTTTCAAGGAAGGTAGATAGCTAAATACCTAACTAAAATTCTTGTTATTAATAAAAATTCTTGTGTTGATGATTCTGACCAATTTCCACATTTCATCATGAGAAGAATATTTCTTCAACAGAATTCTTGAAAACTTCAATGATTTAAAAGTTTCTAAGAAAATGTTTGCTGTTTAAATAATCATGCACACATGCACTGAAATTGTCATTACTAATATATTTACATTCTGGGAACTTACTGAACTTGAGGTTTTTTCCTTAAAACTTTTGACAATTTTTTTCTTTCATATTCCAATTTCATGCCCCACACGATGCTAATTCTTAAACTACTTGAATGAACACTTTGACTCTCATAAGATTTTTACAAATGTTGCAACAGAGGATTTAATACCATCACAGCAATATAAATATATATATCGTTTTGTGAAAGTTCCAAAATGTCATACTCGTGGAAAACATTTTGGAAAAGATATTAAAAATCAGGGATAATGATATATCTATAGAAAACTTGGAGTTTAAAATGAAAAAAAGGGAATAAATTTACACTTGTGTTAAAAATAATATAAGACTGTCTTATATACCTAAAACTAAGAGTTTTTTTAAGAACTAGTAACTTAAAGGCAACAAGGTCCACAGTAAAATAAACTGTGATAAATCATTAATGAGTCAGTAAGTTTGAAAATGCATGGTTTTTTGTTTTTTGATACATAAAATAGGACACCTTATCAAATGAAAACCACTGGCGAACATGAAATTACTATAAAATATAAATATAAAACAACAACAACAATCTGTAGGAAGAACATGAAACTACAATAAATACATGGAAAACAATACTAATAATCTGCTAAAAGAATGTGTAACTGTAATAAATAAATAAAAACAATGCTGGCAATCTGCATGATACAAGAAATTTGGAAGCATTTTCTCTCTGAATTAGGAAATATTCAAACTGATATAAAAATTTAATAGCAGTAATGTGCATTCAAACATTTCTAATTTATATTTTATCAAAAATTATTTAAAACTTCAAGTTTTACATATTAAGTGACCCTGTTTGCCTAGTAAACTAAGCATGAATTTACCCATTAATTCTGGAAAACTTCTGAAGAAAAACAATATTTACCAGTACTACCACTTAAGGAATCTTGATGTAATCACACCATAAATATGTACAATGGATCCTTAAAAATACAGAATTTTAGCCCTCTCCACCTCTTCCAAAAAGCCAGGTAGAAGTGAAAAACATGAAACATTATTGCCCTATAGGTTTACTTCATTTCCATAAAAAGAATCAAAATATCACATTTCTGAAGAAGTATATGAATTGAGTAGTGGTAACTTTAATAATTTTATCCACTGACCTGAAAATTTCAATTTAAAACAAATCTAAACATCAGTTTTTGATGGAATATCTCCAAGATTAACAATTAAGCAATCAACTGAAAAGAATGGGGTATGAGTATGCATCCAGTGAGTTACAACTAGCAGATTGTGATGGCATGATAAGAAGAAACTGTTGCTGTGTTTCTTACCTAAATCAAGAGAAATTCATACTGAAAAATGTCTATCATTTAAGACACTACTGTCTACTGTTTATATTTTCAGATACAAGAACTTGTAATACATAATTTTTTGTATACATTAGATAAACATAAAGCACAAAGGCAAAGGTAGTTTCCCTAAACATTATATCTTTTTATTTGCATCTCCTCTGTATGGGAAACACACAGTACATTAAATCAAATAACCTTAAAAAAATTTTTATTACAATAAGTACAAACTGAGACCCAACGTAATAGATATGACTTGCTCAATAGGGACATCTCTGTTAAAAAAATTGTCCATGCTGTCAAAAGTTTTGTCTGCTAGGTTGCAGTGCAGACTATAACTAAAAATGTAAACAATGGGTGATGGCAAATTATGATTCTGTTTATGAATATGTAGTTTAAAATTAAATATAACCACACTTTAATCAAAAGAGAACTGATGTAAGTTACACACAATTAGAAAATAAAGTAAAAAATAAATATTTCCACTTAATTTTAGCTCACTATTATCAAAATTGAGATCCCTATTTGTTTAGTAATCACTGAAGAATGTAGATGCAAATATTTCCAAATGGAAATGCAAAATCAGTATTATTAACACAAATAGAATATGGAACTGGATGTGATTTAAGTAGTGAAATAAAGTAAAATGCCAAAATGGATGTACTGAGTTACACAAAAATTGCAAAAACAAGTTTGTCTGTCTTTTAAAAGGTTATGATGAAAATATTCCATGAGCATACTTTCTTTAGAAATAAAAAAATTCTACTTAACAGCAAAATATGATTCATACCTTTTTAAATAGAAATTTCTTTTTAAATGCTGTGAAAAATATGTAGCAATCTTTTCTAAAGATTTTACCATTAATATGTACCTGCAAGAGAACACAATGTTTACCTTGTCATGTACTTGTACATGCCAGTGAAGCCATATCTTTTCCTTTAGCTATGACTGACTGACTGAGAGAGAGAGAGATGGGAGAAGACTGTTTTCATATTACTGCATTATAAGATACTAATATATTTTGCCATAAAATAACTTCTTGGCATATTGAAAGTTTAGCTTGCTTTTCCTTAAGATGTTAGAAATACAGGATTTTCATAACTCAATGTTTCTGGAAAACTTGTGAAGAGGTTATTACTCTGAATCTGGAATTTATTCCATAAGAGTTGCAGATGGGAACACAGCAAGTCATTCCCTTTATCTTCTTAAAACAATTGACGACAAAATTTAAGTGAAATATGTCAAAACAAAAGCAGTCGCAAGGAAGGGTATCTATATCAAACACTAACTATGCCCAATACTTTCCTAAAGGTTAGCACCACAAAATTTGCATTTTCTATGTTTGGTTACCGACACCACCTAATGATACTTTCAGGCAACATCCAAGTGGTACTGCTGAATGAACAGGTCATATCTATTACCTGGATCTTAGTTCCAACAAATTTCTTCCAGCTTTTCTCCTATGTCGACTGTTAGGTGATACTGATGGTGAACCCGTTAGAAAAAAAACTTTTTACATTGTACGTAATAAAAGGTCTTTTCACTATAATGCGTTCTCTGGTGATTGATGAAATGATGATTCATGGAACATCAATATCTTCATAGGGAGCACTGACATGGTTTCTCACGTGCTTTTATCATGATGAACCAACACATTACATTTGCAATTTGATGAATACAATGTGCATACTAAAAACACTTTTCTACTGCATTACAAAGACAATTTGCACCCGAAGACTTATTTTTATTAGATGAAGATAGCTGTAAATGGCATTACCTAAAAGAAAAAAAGAAAAGAAAAACAGAAATATGAAAAATTAATACAACTTAAAATCATTTTGTAGAAGTAGTATAATTCTTAAAAAGTATTTGATATTATTCAAAAATATTTTCCCGAAATTTGGAAACTATATAAAAAAAACTATAATATACAAAAAATAAAAATAACTATAACTATCATTATGAATAGTTTAAAAAGATTTCATTACATCACATAACATGTTCTTTTGCATAAATGCTAACAAACAAAATGAAATCTTTCATACAAAGATAAGTGCAGAAATTTTCAGTCGTACTAAAAGAAAAAAAGCTTTCCTCTTGGTAAAAATTGTATAAATTAATTCGAATTTAGTACTTATTTTAAATAATTTTTACTGAATATAAAAAAGAAATTCATTTGTTATTTTCTGCAATTGTCTTCATTTCTCATTTTTAAAAGCATTTCACATTTTCAATTGTTTATTTTTTAAATCCATAATAATAGCATGAACAAACTCTTATTTAAAAAAAATATTTTTGCATGCTTTCCACATTATCATACAAATGTAAAACACAAAGCCAAATAATGTCCTCATAAATAAATCACTATTACTTATAAGGATGTCAAATTTTTTTTAATAAGTTTCTAAGTAAAAACGTGTCAAATCAAAAACAATGAAATAAATAATCTCGTAAGAATATGGGCATAACTCACCTTTTTCTTAATGTTATTTTCCAACAGTCGTTTTTTTTTTTTTTTTTTTTCATACATTATGAGCTTAATTAATTTTAAAATTGATTATAAAATTAAACATACTCCAAATTGATCCAAGATATATTTACCAATCAATGTATGAAAGCCTGTCCCTCCCCAGTAACAAAAAAATGAATGCATAATTGGAGGTAATGCGCTAAAATGCAGGAAAATGAATAGATCAAGAAGGTAAGTTATGCTTATATTCTTACAAGATTATTTATTTAATTGGTCCTCAAAATATTTTTGCAAACTAAATATACTGCATACAAAACAGACATATAGTGTTTTAAATTAAGCAATTCAACTATTTTTTTATCGGAAGATCTGCAAGTATGTTTTTGTTCCTTGAAAACTTAACAAGAAAAAAATGTCAGTACAATGATATGCCTCAACAATAAACAGGTATTATAATTCTTTGAATAAAGCTCATCCTAGTAAATTCCCATAAGTTGCTTTAGATTATTAAAGGTATTATAATGTTATACATCTATATTTGCAAAGGTTTCCTAAAACATGCCTTCTCAGGTGAGTGATTATTTGAGCCTTTCGACTGCACCTATATTCACGGTAGCTGCAATGAAAAAGTTTTTCACCAGAATGTGTCCTTTGGTGTTTTTCCATGTTACTCTTCTTACAGGAGGAGTATCTACAGTGGAAACACAAACACAGCTTTGTAATATGTATAATTCCAAATAAAGTACTCTGCTGAAGAAATGATTTTGCTAGATAAATGCTCACTGCTTTTGAGACTTTGTTCCTCAAAGATAGAACCTAGAAATAAGAAACAAAATGTTAATAAAACTAAGAACAGCAACCATAATGAAACTAACATTAATAATAATAATAATAATAATAATAATAATAATAAGAAGAAGAAGAAGAAGAAGATTCTTGAGACACAGCTTTTGAACACTGGAACAACTTAGCACCTGAGTGAAACTATGGGCTATAAGTTATAACATTACCCTTGGCTATTTACTAAGATACCAAGCAGTTTCTCTCATTTTCTTCAAAGTAATTTTTACATAAAAGAAGATAGGCACTGATATTAAATCATATTTGTGCTGGTGGAAAAATACTATACTAGGTCTTTGAATAAAGCTCATGTTGAGAATTGAGACTTTGAGACTTTGTTCCTCAAAGATAGAACCTAGAAATAAGAAACCAAATGTTAATAAAACTAAGAACAGCAACCATAATGAAACTAACATTAATGATAATAATAATAAGAAGAAGAAGAAGAAGAAGAAGAAGCAGATTCTTGAGACACAGCTTTTGAACACTGGAACAACTTAGCACCTGAGTGAAACTATGGGCTATAAGTTATAACATTACCCTTGGCTATTTACTAAGATACCAAGCAGTTTCTCTCATTTTCTTCAAAGTAATTTTTGCATAAAAGAAGATAGGCACTGATATTAAATCAGATTTGTGCTGGTGGAAAAATACTATACTAGGTCTTTGAATAAAGCTCATGTTGAGAATTGGCTTCCTAGTTTCTAAATTCAATTACTAACCAAAAACTTCTATTAGGGGAATTCTAACTATGATTTTTTTTTATTTGAATTGCAAATTTTTGGAGAAAACTCTTCTCCTTCTTCAGGCTGTCTTTTGTTGTCACATTTTCCCCTCACTATCACAGTTTTTTAGAACTAAGATAGTGACGGATAAAAGTGACAACAAAAGACAGCCTGAAGAAGAAGAGTTTTCTCCGAAAATTTGCAATTAAAATTAAAAATTTCCTAGTAAGAATTCCCATTATAGAAGTTTTTTGATTAGCAAATACTATACTAGGTTTTGCAGTTCTGTGGGAAAACCCAAAGAAAGAACTGAAAAACAAGATGAATGATGCAAGCTTAGATTGAAATTGACTACAGTGGAAATCAAGAAAATAATGCAAAATTAATTTGAATGAAATCCATTAATTGAAAGCCATGTTAAAGAAATGTATGAGATTTGAGAAAAATTACTAACATACACACGTAGACCAAAAGAAATAAAAAAGGTTTATAATCAAAATTAAAATATTTATAGACTTTCAGCTTGTAGAAATACAATGCCAAACTAGAGTAACAACTGGACAAATATGAGAGATAATTAGAAGAATAAATAAAACATTTGAAACAACTGATTCAATCATAAATTTAAATTAATTCTTGGTAGAAAATCAACATCACTTCATTAATAAGCAGCAGGAAATAAAAGAAAATGCCCTTCAAGTTATAGTGCCAGGCTATGGACAAACAAACCATTCCTCTCACAAAACCAATATTAAAAAAAAAAAAACAAAACCAGACTGAAATCTTATTCGACACAAATTAATGTGCCCTGATGATTAAAATGACAGCTATCCAAGTAAGCTAACAAAAGTACAATCCACAGAGCTAACAACAAAAGCATCAGGAAATTAAATACTTAAACACACCGAATGCAAAGAAGATAGACCAAAATGGAAAATTTAATGATTTAAAATCAGTAAATGGCAAACTGATGCTAATAATCTGAAATACCTGAAAAATTCGAAATTTGAAGAATGAATTTTGCATAACTAATTTATTTGATGTTTTTTAAATATTATGTTCCATAACACACTCTCACATTTTGTGTTACTGGGAAAGTATGAAACACAACGACAGCTGATATCCATAAATCTAAGCTTTTTTTCAAACACAGTTAATGCTATACATGAAAATAAAAACTTATGATGTTCTGACATATACATTAACGACTTCATAAAATGTTATTTTTGCCACTGGCTTCACAAGTCAGAGTTTTCAACTGAATGTTTCTTCTGATGAATAAGCAGGTTTTCATTTGTTGGACATTCACATCTGCATAAGGTACACAGAAATGGCTTCTTAACAGAATGCCTTCTTATGTGATTAGATTTTCCTTTTGAGAGGGGAATAGTCACTGTAGCCACCATGAAAGCGTTGTTCCCCAGAAAGTGTTTTTTGGTGTTGAACCAGGTTTCCTTTTTCAAATTATCTAAATTTGAAGACATTGCACTTAAATGGCTTTTACCCAGAATGTGTCTTTTGATGGCTTCTCATACAATCATAGGCGCCGACTTTTCATGAATGCCAGGGGGGGGCACAAAAATCACGAGAAAGTAGCATTCACTTTTAAAATTGATCACCGTTTATTTAACCACACACATATGCAAGCACATGTGCACTAAAGCAATGACATGTAGTACAAGAATAATAAGATATTTCAACTTCATGTTCGATGGGATTTCAGATTAATTATACTTTCGAGGGGGCCTGAAAATATTGTTTTTGAGTTCTATGTATATTATAGTACAAACATATGTACTGTATTTATAATGAATCAAAAACGAAATACAGTCTTTGAGTTTTGCACATGTACATACACTCATTTTCCAATTTATTCAGAGCACCACCATGTTATATTGCTGTGAGAAGAAACATTCAATGACCAGTAACTTTCTAAATACCATGCTAATGAAAAAATGCCACGCAACAAATATTATTCATCTCTATGAAATGTTTCAAATTTCAAAAATAGCATTACTTGGTAATTGAATGAACAGGAAATGGAGTTTGAAAAACTTAGGAGGCAGGACTCTTTTCTGAAGTGATCTTAACGTTTTCTAAAACATCAAATTTGGGATTTGTAAACCAAGCCATTGAATGACTGAAAACATTTTGCATTAGAAAAGTTTTTAACCAATATTGATTTAAATCGAAAGCGCTTGCCTGATTTTTCCCAAAATCGATGGGGTTGTCTCGGTAGGGAAGTAGATCATAAATCTTGAGTTCTTAGCTTCATTCATTCGAAAGTCATACGCATGTACAGACAGATGCCACAAAAAAATCACACATAACTTTTCTGTATGCACAAATGTATATTGATGACAAGAAAAAATGCTGGATGTTCCAGACAAAACATTTCTGGATGATAATTTTTTAATAATAGTGTACACGGTACAGCATTTCATAATTTCACTTGTTTGTGATAGTAGGCTTTTTTTATCATTATCCTAATATTTCAACTAAAAAGATTGAATTATGTAAATAAAAAAAAAGTTTTGGGGTCGGACCCACTCCTGGCTGCGCCATGGGACAGTAGGAAAAATTAGTTATTCAAAATCTACAAAAAGAAAGCAATTTTTCTTCCCATTTTTATCACACTACAGGAACTTGGGAGATCAGTGTGCTTCAGAAAAAGCGCTGTAGTAAATGTTAATATTTTTAAATGCGTAAACTTTTATGCCATGTTGTTGACTGACTGTGTGAAACAGAAAAAGTGAAGTGACATATTATTTACAGAAAATTATTCATTTCTTGAAATGCACTTCATACCTATGGTATTGAAGATGATGGAAACTCAGAATTTGTGACAGCTACGGTTTGTAACACTGATTCCGGCTCTACTATAAAAAAATGTTTTGGGGGAGGAGGTGCGAATATGCGACTCATTTCAATTTTCTGTTGTTGAGATTCCAAACAATCTAAACTTTTATTCTGTAATGCATTTCATTTCTATCTCCCCAAAAGGCCGAACAATGAAAAAAAAGTATGTCAACTGGTCAAGATTCAACAATTAACTCCAACAGGACAGTACATTACGTTTAAAAAAATTCCAAGATGCATTTAGTTTCAGTAAAATGATTGGCTAGCGTTTTACTCCTGTCTTAAAATGACCAATGGACATCGGTTATCATACAGTTCATGCATCGCCACTGTGACTGCAGTGCTTTACTATAAATCTGTTACAGTTTATTGCCTCTGTGGAAATTGATGAGAAACTGGATATTATATGAGTAGATGAGAATCTGACTACCTGTCACCTGGCCTAGAGCCTAGAGGTGACTAGCAGATGACTTGAAAGTATCATTGTCCTGGCATGCCTTTAGTAGAACCAGAACAACAGTGATATTTGAAGACACTGGGTGAGGGCTGGGATGAGGGGGAGGAACAGGGAAGCGCTAACAACATCAAAAGATTGAGCACGGTGACTCCTGCTTACAATTCTGCAACCGAAATAGCTTGCGGTGGTCGTTCGAGCACCCCAGTATCTCCCCTTCTGTCCTTGTCGAAAGAGCACAGTTAAACTAAAAGAAAAACTCAGCATTGTTTGATAAAATTAAAATGTTGATACAAAACCAACATATTAAAAAACTTAAAAAGCATGCATTTCCAGAGAAGACCGAGGGGCTCAAAACACACTTTTGCCCCCGTGGTCTAACCACTGAGGGAGCGATCACCCCCGTTGCCCCCCCCGTAATTGGCGCCTATGCATACAATACTTCTTACATATGAAATATCTGCAGTCAGAACACATATACAACTTGCCAACTGTATCATGATGAAGTGGTCTTTTGGAGATACAATCACACTAGAATAATGTTCATTTATTTCATGATGGCACCTAAAAATAAAAAGAAAACAATAATTATAATGATAATAATAAAAATATAGAGAACCATAACAATAAAAATCTGCCTCTTCTGAAGACTCAAACTTGGAAGTGCTGGAGGTACTTTGTATCTCATGGAAATTAAGCATTATAATGGGGCAATAACTTTACCAACAGCAATAGCTTTACAAAACAGGTTACACCATTTAATGAAATATAGGAATACACCATTTAATGAAGTATAGGAATATACCATTGTACCATACAATTTTTGAAGCTGTGAATCCGTTTATTGGTGTTAATATGACATGAACGGTAAGTCAGAAAATATCCAAAAACTGTGATGGTTATATTAAAATTAATCCGAAACTGGGGACTTAGTCGCTCTGGGTGGTGTAGTGGTTAGCATACTCAGGCGCTAGCCAGGAGATGCAGTTTCCCACTACAGGACAACACAATTTTCAAGTTTTCAGATATTATCTGACTTACCATTCATGTCATGGTTACACCATGTTCTGTAGCTTTATCATGCAATCTGAATAGGGAAGTGCAAGACTTCTACTTTGGAAAAAATGCCTAACACAGGTAACCAAGATAATAATGTACAATGCTATTTTGAAAAAGTTATCCTGCAAATGTTTAATATTTCAGAAAAATAGTAATGCAATTGGAAATGAAATGTTCATAAATATCCAGCTTTAAATATTACTATTTTAAACTAATGCTACAACTGAAACTCAAGAAATAACTCAAAGAATAAGTAAAACAGCTCAGAACAAAACATGTGTATATATAACAAATTCAAAAATTTTTTTGGAAGAATGTCACTTAAATACTGAGGAATGAGAAATAAAGAAATTTCTTCTTTAACATATAAACAAGGTGATGCCGACAAAGGCAATTAGTATAAAATCATCATAAAGAAAACAAAACAGCACATTGAAATATCACTTGATCCAAATTCCAAAAAAAGAAAATTGGCACAGCAACTACACCACTCCCCAGTTAAAATGCAGGTTTGTGGGGTAGGAATTTGGCTCATGTTATAAGACAACCACTCTATAACTGATGGCTACAATTGCAAAGCACTAGGAATGAGAAACAGGAAAGACTTGAAGTACAGGGTGTTTAAAAAAGAATGACCTGATTTCAAAGTAGTATATTTAATAAGGCAAATGTGGGATAGTTACAAAACAAAGAGTCAAGTATGAAGGAAGGTCTAAAGTTTCACTCACCACAATTACAAATGCTCAATGTGCCCTCCACCTGCTGCACGGACAACATCAAGCTGATAGCTGAATTCATCCCAAACGTGTCGGAGAGTGTCTTCAGTCACAGAATTTACCACAGTCGTGATTCTCGTTCAGAGCTCATCCAAGTCAGCAGATAAAGGGAAAACATAAACACGGTCTTTTACGTATCCCCATTTAAAAAAGTCACATGGTGTAATGTACGGAGATCTCGGAGGAAAAGCATGTAGTGCCAAGTCATGGGGTCCCCTGTGTACAATCCAACACTAGGGCAATGTGTCGTTCAGAAACCGACAAACTTGGAGTTTCCAATGTGGCGATGCGCCGTCCTGCTGCAAAATGTAATCTTCAGAGTCGTCCTGCAGCTGTGGAAGTAGCCAGTCCTTCAGCATTGCAAGATACGAGTTGCCCGTAACCATGTTGTCCGCAAACAAGGAAAGGGCCATGAACCTTTCTAACAGAAACCGCGCAAAAACATTCAGTTTTGGTGAATCATGTTCATGTTGGAGAGTTTCATGTGGATTCTCCAGTCCCCATATGAGAACATTGTGGCGCGAAACTTTTACGCTTACATGAAAGGTTGCTTCATCACTAAAAATCAACCTTTGTACGACAGTGTCGTCCTCCATGTCCTCAACAGAGTTGCACAAAAATCTTTTCGTTGTGTTTTGTCACCTCCACGAAGAGCTTGCACCAGTTGCAATCTGTACGGCTTCAGCAGCAAATGTCGTCGTAAAAAACACCAAACAGTCGCATGAGGGATGGCCAGTTCGCGGCTCGCACGATGAGTAGACTTCCGTGGGCTTCGCTGAAATGCCTTGTGAATTCGTTGCACATTCATGGCTGAGGTAGTTGGTCGTCCAGGACTCTTTCCCTTACATAAACACCCTGTTTCTTCAAATTGTCGATACCATCAACGCATGTTTTTGCCCACTGGTGGAGCACTGCCGTAATACTGTTTAAACGCACGCTGCACTGTAATCACGGACTTGGTCTTGCTAAATTCGAACACACAAAATGCCTTCTGTTGTCTCAACACCATCTACTTACTCACTAAGCGTAGCGGCTGTTTGGACGCTCGTGCTGCCATCAAGCGGTAGTCATAACAAACTCTGGGCCAAACCCGTAGACATGATATGAGCCGCATTCATCGGTGGTTTGTGGTTGCAGAGATATCCACTTTTCAAATCGGGACATTCTTTATGAAACACCCTGTATATCCAAGTCCACTGTATAAATAATGCTGTTATATACTGAAGTGATACTGGCTGATCTAGTTTTAAAGTCAATAACCAACTCTTCCACAGGACATTGTCAACTGAGAACGAAGTTGCACTCGACAATAAGTACCACCACTTCTTGTCAATAACATGGTTACTTCTTTTCTCACAATAACTAGTTCCTCTACTAGTTTTCACCTGAAAAAAGTACTGTTGATGAGCCATAACTTCTAAGGAGTCTTAATTTATTTTTGATTTATTTTATAGTTTATATATTTCACATCTGTTCATGCTAATGTAGTTACTTTCTAACATCCTTTATTACAGGCTTTAAAAGTTGCATTTAAAATACAAGCAATAAAATAAATTTGAAGTTCTTAAATATTCTGTCTCATCAATGGAACTTTTGTTTACATGGAAAAAAACTAGTAAAAGAAGTCAAGATTGCAAAAAGTGGAAAATGTGAAAAATGTACCAAATGGGTTGGTGTTCTTACACAACTTCAGTAGAAAAACATCTACTCATTTCAGCAAGATTTGTAGTCGAACTTGAAGATTGAACTAGTAGACTGTAAGAATCAAATCATTTGTGAAGTAAAGCCTGAAGTCCTTAATTTTTAATTCTAGAAATTAATGACACCATGACACCTCTAATTTGTTATCTACAATGAACAAGTCGATATTACAGGTTTTATAGAGGTAATTTGTATAACTTGGTGACCAAATTTTTGAACTAGAACCTAGTTCATCATCAGGACTACATTCACTGGCAGTGGCAACAACTACTCCAGTGACGTAGCCCAGATGATGAACTAGGTTCAAGTTCAGAAATTTGACCACCAAATTATACAAATTTTTCACTGTATTAATGTTTAGTATAGCATCTATGAACCACAATGATGTCATGAGGATCAGTGAAGAAATAATCTTAATAAATATATGGAATGCATGGCATGCTCATAACTTTAAGTAAACTATGTACTATAATTAAATGTTCTTTTACAGATGTTTCTTCAAAAAGCTTTTCAGGGCTACATGTAGGAAAATTTATTCTAATGTTTTTGCGGTGAATCCACTAATAATGATGAGACAGAGAAAGCTTTTCACAATTAAAATTTCTTCTAATAAGAATAAATTAAAATGTTTTTTCTGAAAACATAGAAACTTTAAGATCACTCCTAATGACGATGAAACAGTTACAATCTGGAGAAATCTTGGGGATAACCCTAAAAACAAAACATGACTAAAATGTAACATTGATAAAAGATCTGGGAAAATAAAAGTAAAAATGAATGTACAACATAAATAAATGTATTACACCACCAAAATATGGTTAAGAAACAAGTAAAAATATTATGAATAGGACAGTACACACATATAACAAAAAAATAATTAAATGGATTTAAATTAAAATATATGAATAGCCTCATTCATGTTTGGCTCTTCAGTTTAATGCACTGCTACAAACAGCTTTAGCTGATGAACAGAAGACTATAGAAATAACTCTCTTCTTTATTAAAGGCAAACCAAAAGAAGCTCTGCCTAATAACTTCTTGCCAATAAGACACTTGCCAAATATTTCCGCATCATTCACTATGGTTATATCACTTCCATTTAACCACACCATGAAATAAGAAGACATCCATTAATATTAAAAAAAAAATAACATCAACATCTGACAGGTAACAAATGATTATTTGAATCAAAAAGAAAGAAATGAAAATTTTTCCATTATCTACAGTTATTATGAAAATGCATTTGATTCCCTACCAAACATTTGGATTGCTAAGAAATGATTTTCTGCTGCAGAGCTAATAAAAAATAAAGGATTTCAAAATTACTCAAAATAAAGGCTGTCTCAGTCCAAGCAGTGGAATAGAGAAGGTGAAAAGCATATTAATGCCACTAGCATGTCTTTCTCATTTTGTTGCCTTTTTTGTTCACCATACTAGAATTGGAGAGCTTGTGTGTGTGCGTGTGTGTGCGTGTGCATGTGTGTGTGTGTGTGTGTGTGTGTGAATAATATTAACTGACTCTTCCTCAAGAAAAATAAAATTATACATAATAAATACA
The DNA here is from genome assembly GCA_039090855.1 of Macrothele yani. Classification (NCBI taxonomy): domain Eukaryota; kingdom Metazoa; phylum Arthropoda; class Arachnida; order Araneae; family Macrothelidae; genus Macrothele; species Macrothele yani. Next base: position 17,722,249 of record CM076990.1, on the reverse strand, counting down.
AAAAATTCTAACACAAACTGAAGAGCTACAGCAAATTATATGTATACTACAAGTTTGCATAAGTTCTTTGGTCATATGGTAAGGAAATATTAAGAATGCAATGTTTGCCTGTCAGCTGGACAAACTAAAGATTATTTTCCTTTGGCGAATTAGCAAGGTACAAATCTTCCTGATTATTAAGCTTTTATTACTACACTGGTGTGCAAAAATTAAGGACAAAGAGGAGAAATTAGCACAATAGCATAACGAGCAGGCAGAGCGGACCGAAAGACCACACTCAGGAGATAGATGATGGTCCGGTACGGTAGGGCATGCGCATATATGCAGCATGATGGGGAAGGGGGTCGGAAAGGTATAAAGCACACGGGCGGTGTACGCTCAGCAATTCGGTGAAAGCTATTGTTGCACGGTCTACATCGGTTTGAACGATGTCGAGTTGCTGCCACCGTGTGATATGGCCATCAGGCAATCCAGTAGATGACATCTGGATGACTTTACCTGAGGTCGCATCATTGGGAAGTTGGAAGAAGGTCGAAGTGTGACTAGTGTGGCCAAGCAGTTCGGTATCGCTCACAGCATCGTTTCACGAGCTTGGAGAGCATTTCAAACGACAGGAACGGTTGTCCAAGAGTTTAGCAGTGGTCATCCACAAGCAACCATGGCAGCGGACGACCGGTATATTGTCCTACAGGCAAGAAGAGACAGACGGCAGACAGAGGGAGAAATTGCAAGGCACATGCAACAGACAACTAGATGTCCGTTATGGCATTTTACCGTGGCCAGGAGGTTGCACATAGGTGGTCTATTTGTGCTGCTCATGGGAGATGGCGGTTTCTGTAGTGCCAGGAACACAAGAACTGGACACATCAACAATGGGATCGAGTTCTCTTTACGGATGAGAGCCGATTTAGTTTGACGAGCGATTCTGGATGTATACACATCTGGACAGAGCAGGGAACACGCAATCGCATCTCCAACATCATTGAAAGGCATCGGTTTGGAGGTGGCAGAATTTTCATTTGGGGCGGTATCATGCTTGGTCGCTGTATTGACCTCCACATCTTCCAAGGAGATTCAGCCACTGGTGTCTGCTATTGTACTGAGGTTCTCCTGCCTCACGTGCGTCTGTTTAGAGGTGCTGTGGGTCCTGAGTTCCTCTTCATGGACGACAACGCTACACCTCATTGTACAGTGGCTGTCGCAGAGCTATTGGAGAGTGAAGATATTCAGCACATTGATTGTCCTGCAAGGTCCTCGGACCTAAATCCAATCGAACACGTGTGGGACCTTCTCGGGAGATGCTTGGCAGCATGTCACCAGCCGCCAGCAACGATTCCGCATCTTCAATTGGCGCTACAAGAGGAATGAGCCGTGATGCCTCAACAGCTCCTTAACAACCTCGTCTTCAGCATGGACAGATGTTGTAAATCCAACAACGCAGTCAGGGGTGATCATATCCCCTACTAAAGACTGGACTTTTCTTGGCAGCCGCCTGTCACATGGACGTTTCTGTCTTCTGTCCAGTTGTGCTCGAAGCTACCTTTTCAATAAAGTGCCTTTGTATCCTTTGGATTCATTGTTTGAATGGTTTTTGCTCACTTGTCCCATATTCTTACATCTTGGGGATCTGATGGTATGATTTGAGTTGATGTGGAGCACTTCTGCACGACGTTATATTCGAAAAACCATCTCGTCCTTAATTTTTGCATGCCAGTGTATATTTCACTGCCATTACAACCAGAAATGCCAACCCTAGAGACTCCATATCAGGAGTATTAAGGTAAATTTTAGGAGTTTTGAGCATAACTTCAGGAGTACTAACGTCATGGGTTCGTACTCATTTTCAGAAATTGAAAATAAGGAGTTTCTAAGGACTTTTTAAGGACCTTAATTTTATAAAAAGTTTCAATTTTTACCACTTTTAAAAGGGCATTCATATTAAAAAACACTTTTAAAAGAGCAAAGATCGCTTAAGTAACACGATTTTTAATCATTTATAATAATAAATTATCACATATTCATAAACAAAGACAATTTTTGCATGTAATTACTGTATTTAATTACATTAAAAATTTACAAGGTACAATTATTTGTCAACAAGCCTTTAATAAAAAAGAAATTAATTTTTAAGTCCTGTTTTGAGTTCTTCTATCTTTGAATCAGTGGCTTCAAGTTCTAATTTTTTCTCTTTCAGTAATTTTCGAAAATTGTTGCATTTTATAAAAAGATTGACATCTTTTAAAGCTTCTGCTTGTTCAGCCATGCTATCAGCAGACTTTTCCAATTGGATTAAATCTTTTTCTACCTTAATCCTTTTAGTTTTTAACATATTTAGGTCATCACTTTGTTTTTTTCTCTTTCCTGAGATTACTGCGTCTTTCTTTTCATTCTTTTGCTCTTCCAAATGTTGCATATATCTATGCCGAGCAGAAGATACTGAAGCTCGCAACTCCTTTGTAAGCTCTACATTGTGAATTCCCCCACAAAAATTAATGTGATCATAAACAATTCTTTGGCTTATGTAAGAATTTCCTTTTAAGTTTTCAACTTGTATCTGCCTATTAACAGAACCCCCCCCCCCCCCTGACTGTTGCTTGGCTATGTGACAACACTAACAACATTTTTATCACATTCCAAAGATAATCAAAACCTTTTGATAAGTATTTAGCTAAGAAAGCATCCAATTTGGTTTCAGAGGCATTAAAGTCAGAAAAATTAGTAAAGTCTCTTTTTACTTCATTTATTAAGAAGCCTCTAAATTGCAATAAAATATTTTCACATTGTTGCTCTTCTAATTTTTTAACTTCACTCAGATGGAAAAGGATTTTTTCATCTTGGCTAAACAATCACTATCATTGTTTGCCATTCTTTTGGGGTCTAAGCAAACTATATTGCGTACAATTGAATAATTCACTGGGCATTTTTCAATAAGATTTAATAACATAGTTACAATAAATTTTCGGCAATCATGTTTTAGTGAAAGAACATCATTTTCAGTAACCCTTTTCATTTTCTGTAGATGATTTACAATTTTGTCACCTGCAAATCCACAACTGATATCACTAATTCTAGAAAAGCCAGATTTGTTATCAAAATCTACTTTACACATTTTAATGACAGAGCTTATTGAGTTTAGATAGTCTTTCTTCAATATGTTAAAATTTGATAGACACTGTTTGAAAAGTTTAAATATGTCAGATGCAAAAAATGACAACAAAGGAGCATCACTTTGATAAAAAGTCAGAAAAGGTTTCAGTAACTTTGACACAGACAAAAAAATGTTAATCTTAACTGGCATTAGTTCATCTTTTGTGGCGTCTATAACTGTACATAAAGATTTTGTCATTTTGCTGATTTAAATTGTCCTTTTTTCAACACTTGCAACTTTGAGATCATTCCAGATTTCTAAGGCTCTCTCAGCAGCAGGAACATTTTCTATCCATCTATGTTTCACAAACTTCAAAGGAAATTTCTTTAACTCAGATACTTTTAAAAAGTCATCTCTTCTAGCTGGTGTATCTTTAAAGAGCCAATAAACAGAACTTAAAACAGAAGAGATATCCCACTCTGTTGCTGTATCTCCACTTTTAAATGCATTATGTAATGTATGCAGTCCACAAGAGCCAATGTTTAAAACCTGGCAATCATACTTATCTTTCAGGTCAGCCTGCAACAAATCATAGAAAGCCCAATTGACAGATGGACCATCCATTGATACTTGAATAGTTTTAGACAGATTCAGCTCTTTCACAGTGTCATAGAACGATTTCAAGATATCTGTTGCAGTTCCATGACCCATAAATGCAGATGAAAGATATCGTGTGCACACTTAATTTAATACTGGGTGCCAAAACCTGACATACAAATCCATTTGTTTTGTTTGAGTGCAAAGGTTTAAAGTTTCATTAAACAACAATGTATAACAATTTAAATATTGAAGGCATTTCAACAAGAGTTGTTGAAAATGGGGAGCTAACCCAAAACAACATATGTATGCACATTTTTTTTTCCACAAGAGAACTGCTTTGCGATGGAACTATCAGAGAACATTTTCGAAAATAATTTGTCAATGCCTTCACAAGACCTATACGAATAATGATTGTTTACACATTTTAAAATCCACATGATTTCTGCATTTTGAACATCATGTCGCAGTACAAAATTAGAGACTGTATTTTTAGAAGCTGATTCTGCAGTTATGAGATTTGAATGGAATGATGTTGATGCAATAGCAGGACTAGGTTGCTCTGTAACTTTTTGTGGCCTTGAAAAAAACTTCATCAATGTACTCCTCTGTTTTGTTTCTTCTATGGATCTGTGTCGTTGACCTATGGAAAGAAAGCCCAGTATTAGATTTTTTTATCACTTACAGACAAGTAATTAATAAAACAATTACATTTTTTGTAATTCTCAATCTTCTTACATTTTGATTAACAGATGGTGCCAGATCCACACCGCACTGCAGACTCTGCATGACATAACAGTACAAGCAAAATAAATGCAAATATATATGCATTTGACAATTTTTAGATGTTTATAATATAAACAAATTATATCACATTTTGATACCATACTTGATGTTTTCCGTCGTCCGTAGCGGAACGACGATTTCCATAGCATACTTGATGTTTTCCGTCGTCCGTAGCGGACCTACTACTATCATAGCATACTCGATGTTTTCCGTAGTTCGTATAGAGGACCGACTATTTACATAGTAACTACGTAAATCCGCAGAATCTTTCTTCCCACCGCAGGATCTTTTATTCAGCGTCAAGCATAACAGTGTGCATGAAGAATTTACTGTGCCAAAGTCCCGACGAGGCACGGGTGTTCTGGCGTACAATGGCGCAAAATTCCCATCTCTGTTATATATTTTATTTATAGGGATATTTTTAACAAAAAATACAGAAAATTTTAAAAATCTGGAAGAAAAGTTCTTCTATCAGGAAAACTGGATGACTGTATAAAAAAAAAAAAAAAACAGAAAACTTCCGCAAAATCCGGAGGAGTTGGCAGGTGTGATTTAACTGAAACATTAACAAATATTTCTCAATGAAGACCTATATATTTTTTTAAATATACGGAAATGCGTAAAAAAACGCTATTGATGCATAAAATCGTAAAGAACAGTTAAAATGCATAAATTTTATGCGTAATGCGTAAAAGTTGGCAGGTATGCCCTACATCTGTCATCTAGAATGGATTCCTATGGGACTTTGAAAGCGCTGTTCAAAGCGACAATGAAAATTCATCCCAAGCAGAAGAGCAGTCTGATTGTGAAATTGATGGCGGGGGAACCCTTGGCTGAGAATTCCAATCTTTTTCACTGTGACAGCGATACGGAAATCGACGATTAAGAATCTCTCTTTTTTTTTTTTTTTTCTGTCAGGCAATTCATTAATTGAAAACATATCGATCTATCATTTACATCTATCTACCGTTTTGTTCATGTATTGTACATATTAAATTTGTAACTGTATGCTGCTTTTATTCGCTAAATTCTAAAGACAGATACTGTATCGTATGTCTTGCCAAATTCTTTGCCAGTACGAAGCATTTTTACTAGCATTTATGGATTAAAGGTTGGTGAAGAGGAAAAGAAAAATGGGTAAGTCACAAATTTAAGTTACTTATTTTGTTTAAAGTTTGGAAGTGCGGACTATCTGGGAAATTTTGTCGTTTTCAATACGTACTTTTTTCCTTGGGGGATTATCTACGGGGCAGACTATGCGCACGGAAATACGGTATTTATATTACTATACACGAATTCCGGATTTTAGAGTTTGGATAAAATTCAAACTTATTAATAACTAAATACACTTCAGAACACTATTTTTTGGTAAAAAATGACAAAATGTCAAGTTATTTTTAAAAATATTATTTAGTATAAAAATAATGGAAAAGAAGAAATTTTAAGAAAAAATATACACATACAAAAGACTACCTTTTATCATTTCTTTTAAACATTTCAACTAACGATTGTTGTTTAATTAATTTTGGTTTATGAGAAAGCAATTTTTTTTATTCTGTAGACGGACATTATTTCCGGTTCAGTTGTGGAGTTTCTTTGTTCAAGACCTTTAATTGCATCATCGAGTATTTGCAAAAGATTATCAATTGGTATTTTTATTTCTCCACGTTTTCCATCACCACTTTCATTATCTCCGCCGCTCAGTTTGTTTTGATTTAAAGCGGATGGGGAAACTCGGTCAGGATTAATTCGTAAAATAATGTTTTTCTTTTTAGCCGCCACTTTGCGACACTCAAATGCCCACAGGTGGTAGATGCCCCTAAATGCAACACGGGATACGACAGAAAGAGAGAGAGCGAGTACGATTACGCAGACTTTCAGCGAACATTCATTAAAAATAATAAAAAGAAAATGCCTAACTTCTAAAGTTTTCATCGGATTTTGATGAAATTTCACATGGGAGTTTATTTTGACACATCTTGGCTACTGTAAAATTTGCATGAGGTTATTTACGAAATTGGAGAATTTTTTTATCGTAAATATTTCTCCCAGTACGTTTATTATTATTTTTTTTACAGCAGTTGAGCTGTCCACCACCTGTAAGGAAGTGATTCATTGGCAAAGGGAAGAGATTTCATCCCCCCCCACCGGCAAACTTTCGAACACCCATGGCGCATTCTTTCTGATCAAAAACCGATGCTCTCGCCTTCTTATAAACTTTTTATTTTATTCTTTCTGCTGTTCAAACAGAATAGGAGAATGAAAAAGGTGATGGACGACTTTCGTGCATGAGCCTTCTGTACAACTTGTGCCATTTCGTTCGATTTTTGATACATTTGGAGAAACACTTTTCAACAGCGTGCAAGTTCCATACAAGTTTAAAAATAATTCCGTACAATCAAGGTCCTGTGCACATCCGTAGTTGGGGGGGGGGGGGCTCGGTTAAAATTTTCATTTCCACAGTTGAAAATAATAATTTCTTTTATTTCAATACCCCCATATTCTGAAGCCCTATGCACGTGCAGAAATCAGGCTATGCGTACAATACAGTACAAGTTAATTGAAATTTTTTTATGAAGTCATTGTGAAATTTACTGCTTATTTAAACTCAAATCATATACAGTACATAACTTAATGAATAAATCACTTTAAGTTATACGGTACAGTATGTACAGAAATCGCATGAAATGGCAGAGCCTGATTTCCGCACATGCACGCAGTGAACCAAGGCTCTTACTTTAGCCCGGAAATTACGGTATATTAATTAAAGCAAAAAATAAGTTTATTTTTTACAGCATTGAATTTACAACAGTAAAATGCAGTTGTAGACATTACTTTCTTTTCAACCCAATATTAGAAAGTACTGCAATTGCACGAGCTTTTTCGATTGCAACGTATTCAGATATACACTGATAAGCCATTTCATTATGACCACCCACCTAATAAGCTGTAGGACCCCCTTTAGCTCACAAAATAGTGGCCACTTGGTGAGGCATCGATTCAATGAGGTGGTGATAGGTATCCTGGGGTATTTGGTACCACAATGTAAATAGCAGGTCCTCCAGTTCCCATACATTGGAAGGGGAAGGGGATTTAGCACAAACCTGCTTTTCCAAGTCGAACCAAAAATGTTTGATTGGATTCATGTCAGGTGAATTTGGAGGTCAGGGCATATTAACAGAAAGTCACCAGGATGTTTCTCGAACCACTCCTTGACCATTCTGGCAATATGGCATGACACACTATCCTGTTGGTAATGGCCATCACCAGCAGGGAATACAGTTGCCATGAATGAACTTGATCTGCAATGATGTCCAGATACCTGACAGATGTTAGGGATTGTGCTAATGGGACCTAAGGTGTCCCAAGAGAACATCGCCCGCAGCATTACACAGGCACCACTGGCCTGTTTCTGCTCAACAGTGCATCTAGGTGCCATAGCCTCTGTTGGTAATTGGTGTATCATTACTCAGCCATCTACGTGATGAACCAGGAATCTTAATTCGTCACACCAGGCCACTTTCTTCCAAACATTGAAGCTCCAACCTCAATGATCTTGGGCCTATTTTACGCGTTGTTGGCAATGATCATGGGGACCTGGCTGGGTCTTCAGCTACGCAGGCCTATGCACAGAAGGCTGTGATGAACTGTGTGCTGTGACACACTGCCGTGATCACCATTGTCGCACTGTGGCCGTGTTAACTGTGCGAAGTCTCTGCTTCGTTCTGGCACCAATGAGCTGCAGATGACACACAGCTGGAGGACAGTTCATTGTTTAGCTATCTGTGTACTACTTTTGATACATACTCACTACAGTGGCACGTGAACAACCCTCAAGCCGTGACATTTCCGAGATCATAGTTCTGAGGCACCTTGCCTATCACAATTTGTCCTTTATCAAACTCTGATAAACTGGCAGTTTTTCCCATTTTGACTCCCAACACTCTACCAACTGAAAGCCGGTCCTTGGGTTATATATATATATACTGCTCTGTGAACTTTACCTACACCACCGTTCGGTCTCCAGGCAGGCTCATTTTCTAGGCCGGGGGTGGTCATAATGTAATGACTCATCGGTTTAAGTAAATGATGATATTTAGAGTGGGTACATATAAGTTTAATGTTTTCCCAATTTGAGGATGCTCATTTATCACAGAACTATTATGCTAGTGAAGTGCAAATTCTTCCAAGATTCCAGCCCTTCATATGTTCATTTAATCTAATACATAAATTTCTATTTGGGTTGCCCACACAAGGGTTACAATAAAAAAATAATAGCATGCTGCACCAAACCTAAATATAACCAAATTTTGAAAGATTATGAGTTTACCACAAACAACAATTAAAAGTAAATCACTTTTGAGGGAAAAGCAATTTATCTTGCAATCATCTGATAAGAATCCCTCAGAAAATAATTACAGTTTCTTGTACTAACAATATTAGTAATTAAACTGCTTTTTCATCATAGGGACTTTAATTAGAACTATAACATATTTCTAAAGATTAATGATGGATCACTTAACATCTGGTATTCAAGAGATGTACATGTTTATCAGTATTTTTAGATATTTTAACCCTCAGAAATCTGCAGTTTCGGGATTTATATATTAAAATATGTTACATTTGATGATAGGAGCTACCTACAAAGTTAAATTGCTTGTACGATCTTATTCAGTTGAGTAAGACTTGAAAAATTTACACTGCAGACACATGCTGAAAACATCTACAGTTTTGAGAGGAACTTTTAAGGATAACTGCATAGTTTTTGTGCAGGTGTTAGAACAGGTAAACAGATTTTTATTATTTTGATGTAGTGACTTGTGAGGTAAAGTTTGATAAAGAATTAGAAAAAATAATTAAAAAATATATACATGTTTATGTTTCACTAAATGCAAGATGTTTATAAGTATATCAATTGAAAGAGGATTTAATGCTGAATTCAAGACAAAAAACAGAATTCAAATAGCTGCAGTACGAAAAAGTAATGCTTACTTCAATCTAAAAAACATATATAGGTGTGATTCAGTTAAGAAGCAGAATGCGAGTGCAAACCCTACTGGTCAATCACAGTTCTTGTTCTGGGGACCAATCAAATGACAGTAGTTGAGCTACATCATGTACCATGTTGGGGAAAGTCAGTTTTGATGTCTGTTCTATAGAAGAAAGAGAGTTTTGGTGTAAGTGCAGCACAATTGGAGACTGTATGCATACTTTTAGTATTTCTTGAAATTTAAAGTATAGATAATAAATAGAGTAATGGCACCAAAGAAAAGGGTTGATTGGATGCTCGTGAAAAGAAGCAGGATTGTGGTATTACGTGAATCGGGTCTTTCCTATGATGAAATTGCGAGGCAAGTAGGTAGGACAGTGACAATATCTGGAATAAAAAAGTTGCATTTACGAAAGCCGCTAAAAACCAAAGCAGGAAAAAGCCAAAAAAGTGCTCAAAATCTGTTGATGGCAGAAGAATAAGTCTGTGTTTTAAGGACAGAAGAATTTCATCCGACACCATCACAGGTGAACTGGCTGTAACTGGTGTTTCTGTCAGTTCAAGAACGATAAAGAGAAGACTATCAGAAATGGGACTAAGAGGTAGGATTCCCAGAAAAGAGCCATATCCGAATCTACAGCAGCGCAAGACAACTACAGTGGGCAAAAGAACACATTGAATGGACAGAATATCAGTGGAAGCAAGTCATTTGGAGTATTGAAAGTAAGATATCCTTATTTGGCAGTGATGGGCGAAAATACATGAGATGTCGAGTGGGAGAAGAGTTACATCATGACTGCATGTTGAAAAATATAAAGAACCCAACAAGCATCATGATTTGGACATGCATGACAGCAGATGGTGTTAGCCACCTTCATGTAATCATCAGCACTCTGAATGCAAGAAAATACATTGACACCATCCTGGAACCAAAACTGCTACCTTCCATCAGGGTTCTTTTTCCCAACAATGCACCATTTCTTTTTTAGCAGGATTCAGCTCCTTGCCACCCAGCACAAATATGCAAACAGTGGCTCACAGCAAAGGTCATTCCATTATTGACCTGGCCAGGAAACAGCCCTGACCTGAACCCAACAGAAAATTTGTGGCACTGTTTCAAAAACCTTGAAATGAGGCATCCATCAAATAAAAGGCAATTAATTGAGGCTATAATTACCACCTGGCACCACATAATAGAGAAGGCAGAGCTTCAAACACTCGTTGGTTCGATGAGATGTTGTGCAGTTGTTTTAAACAAAAATGCTACCCTACTAAATACTGATAATACTTTGTAGTTGTATCTAATACCATTTTATCAGATTGTATTCAATATCATTTATAGATTTATCATGATTGCAGTATTTGCAGCATATTTTTTTGTACTGCAGATATTTGAATTCTGTTTTTGTACTGAATTCAGCATTAACTTTTCTTTTGATTGGTATATAAACAACTTGCATTTACTGAAACATAACATTTCCAAAAAGCCTGCAAATTTGCAAAACATGAAATCCTCAAAAGGTGTCCACAATTTTGGCCACCACTGTACATTGTCTGTAGAATGCAAAGCTTTAGGACACGTATTTATGTGGTTCAGTCTTGTATGTCATATGAGAGGGGCAGATTGACATGGCATTTGTTATTTCTAAAAAACCAGCCACAAACTGATGAGCCTAGAACACCATGTACTTGTGGTTCAATGGGATATTACTAAAATATGAGTAAGTTTTCAGAGGCAGAAAATCTTGAAATGGATCAAGAGAGATTACTAATAATCACCATTTTCATTTAATTTTTTGTTCCTACAACCAGTATTTAAGATAGCAGGAAATTACAAAAAAATAAATAAAAACATATTTGTTTCTTCTTAATACTTATGAAGATTCAGTCTGTTTCAATAATTCAAACAGTTTGCATTAGGCCCATATAATATTCAAGACTTAGGTACACAAGTGTGATACTGTAATGATACATTTAATGAATAGTCTACAGAAAATTTACAGGGGCTATTTCCTTATCCATAAACTACTATACTGTATGTCACTGAAGACTAATAGAAATTTCTACAATAGACTAGAAATGAATTTAAAATCTTCAGCAATTAATATTATTTTAAAACTTAAAAATGAATGTATTTTTGACCCTCCCCTCCAAAAAAAGGTTTCTAATTCTGGGATTTTAATTTTTTTCAGCATTTTCAAAAACAATTTTCTGAAGTTGATATTATTAGCCAGTACATGCAACATTTGAAAATATCATACTTCAGCCAATCGAGAAACTACAATGTTTGGTCATTTATTCAAACATTTACTAAATGATTCACTTTGATTAAAACATCAGACATACGATCTCTGTTTCTTTTAAGATATAGTCTTGCTTTAAAAAAAATCATTACCTGTTATTTTGCAATAGTAAGAATTATGTTTTATTTTAATTTGGTTGGAGGTTCAGCAACTCACTTTAAAAATTTACAGTTGGTTGTATCAAATAAAGTCTCGATGTGTTTCAAAGAAAATAAAAAAATACTGACTGAAAAACAAAATCTACATTTAATGATTCAAGTAATACAAAATTTTTACATAAAAACTATAAAATTGATATATGTTAAGTTTCAATATTCGTATCTAATCAAATAGGGTTTTACAGAAAATCCTATATTGCTGAAACATAATCAGACCATTGTGCATTGTTACCTTAAAAATGAACAAACATTTATGAATAACTGCTGTGTTTATAAAATTCACAAGGAAAAATACAATAAAAACACTTAATTACATTGCAGTTGTATTTAACAAACATACACTGAACTACAAATTCTAAATGAAAATTATAAATTTTGTCAGAAATAAAAATCATAACAATTTTTGGGCTAAGAGCTGCATCTTTTATTAAATTTTTTTGCTTGCCTGCCTGTAGCTTTTCCTTCAATGTAGAGATGAGCCAGATTTCTTTTCAAGAAAATTGCTCTTTAATCTAAGTAACTTAAAGTTATTTCTTAACTCTTTTTACTGGGTGATGGTTATAATAAATAGATATCCACTGAAGAACACAACTTTTTTGTACCTGATAAATAAAATTTTTGTGACATTATTTAACCATTATATGGTATTACTAAAACACATAATATACAAATTATTGAATAAGAAATTGGTTCTGCTTTGTTCATTGTGAGAATTTTGAGTGAAATTTATGTTTGGAAAAATCTTCAAGAAGTGTATTGCTCTTAATACTGATCATTAGAATATGATTCTTGAGTACTTTGTGCCAAGAGCTGGCCAAGGTAGTATATGCATGGAGAGCTGTAATTAACAATTCATTAGTGCTTACCATAATTTGGGAAATGCATGCTTGCAGAGAATAGAAAGCAACCTCACATAACCTTCCCTCATATGATATTAATTTATGACAACTCAACTTAATTGCAGCTGTTGTAATCTAGCAGTCCATTAAAACAGAAAATTAGTAATACCAAAATGTTTTGGAGAAGTTATTAAACATTAAGGTGAATATTGCATAAAATATAAATGTATGTATTACACGAAATGTTCATGTGGGGTACATGTAAAAGTGGAACAACAATTCATTACAACATATTAATTTATAAAACTTTGTATTTTAATTAATATATTAATTATAAATCTTTTATATATATCACTTATAAAACTTAACATATTAATTTATAAAAATTATCTTTTTAAAACAGGATAAAAAACTCAGCATGCCTGACTTCACCAGGATGTTAAAATATCAATAAGCCAATGGAATGTTTTCTATTATGCAAAACTTAGGTTGCATATCTTAATGTGTTCTGATGTGCTATTTACATTTGCTTTTATGGCACCATAGATTTAACCGATTGCTGTACTTGGTCTCTAGATGGATGTCTCTCAGTAAAATATTTAGCTCACTAGAAAACAAAAAAAGTGGCTGAACATTTGAATGCATGATTCTTTGCTTTGCACAAAGTAAAAAAAAAGCCGAGTTTGCTAGAGTGAGTGACAAATGGACATTTGGGGATAGAAAATGATGCAATGCTTAAGAATAATGTCAGAAATGTCTTTGATGTTTTAGCATATCATTTTTACAAAAGTACAGTTTAAAATTATAGCTGCTCCACAAAACAGTATTAAAAAGAACTATCAAAAACAGCATTGTCATATTTATCAAATATAGCACATGTGCCAGAGCATTAAAATGTTTTGTAGTCCTTGTCATTCATGTACTCATCTGTACTTTTTTTCTATGAAAATTCTCTTATAAGAATTGTTCAGGTACTATTTTACTGTAGAAATTGATATTTTTCACCACAAAATAACACTAATAATTCCTATTTAAAAACTGCTTTCTATGAGTTGGAACTCATAACATTCTCTAAAATCAGCTATTACATGAAAAAAATACAATTAAAAATATCACTATTAATTATGTTAACTTATTAAATTGCCAAAATAACTTAAGTGATTGGGAAGTTACAGGAAAATAAGTCTGAAATATATATAGAAAGTTCAAAGAATGATCTAGACGGCCTGCGATGTTTTTGCCAGAGCTTTTATGTTAGTGGCAAATGAGTGAAATTTTATTGAACTGTTGTTCTTTTAAATGTTGCCATTTTTGCAATGAATCTGTTTCTTAAATCATTATTATTTTAAGATACAGCTCTTACTTCAAAAATTCTGGTACAGCAATAGCTCAGTTTTTATATAAAAACAGAAATTATTTTATTTTAAGATGCTCAAACATTTTGATATTTTAAATAAAACAAAAAATAAAGAGTTTTGAAATTAAAAAAGTTATAACCAAAATAACAATTTGCATTGATCAAAATATTAAACATGACTATATTTTATAGATAAAATCTTGGAAATTCAAGAATTATAAATATGAAATAAGTACCTTATATTTAACATTATTAACATACAACAAATATTATGAATCTTTGAAAGACTTGACATATCACAGGAATAATGTGCAGCCATATATTTATGAAAATTTATGCAACTTCATAACAAAAGCACATTTTTGATGAACCAGATGATCAACACTAATTTTTTTGAATGTCTCTATGTAAGCAAAGAAACCTGATGATTACTGATATTGCAGTATACACTCAAATACTAAGAAAGCATGAACATTTTATAGAGTATTACAAAAATCTTGAACTGAATGCTGGACATAATCTAATTTAAATTATAAGAGTAATATCACAAAGTTCTGAAAAGCAATCTTGACACCATGTATATGAAAAAGAGAAAAGCATACACAACAGTATTTCTCAACATATTTGGGTAAAAACTCCCAAAAGAAATAATTTTTGCAATATCTAAAAGCAAATATTTATAAAAAGTTCTCAAAAACACAAGTAAAATGTGTGGTCTAAATATTCTATTATGAATATGGAAGAATATACAGAAGAAAATGAATTGTATTTTTTAATCAAAATTCAGAACATAATTTGACTCATTTAAATGCAAGCTGGGAAAAAAACATACTACTGTATTCCAAAATGAAAGATTTTATATATGGATGAAAATAAAATCATGTGTGTGTGTGTCGTTTTGCATTATATTATTGAATATTGATTAATTGGGATGTTGCTCAGAACTACGAAATTAAATTTCTAGAACTAGTTTTAACATGTTCCAAATAACATAAAGGCTACTGGTAAAACTACTAAGCACTGATATGATGCTAGTCATCATGCTGTCTGGTGATTGTGTCAAAAAACCTGAAAACAAGATATGATGGCAATAAATGCAAAATCAACTCCAACATGACCTAATATAATGCCCCAAAAATCACAACAAAAAGTTGCCCCACAAATATCATTCAGAGGAATCATTATGTAGGACATTTGTATACCATGTCAAATTAAGTTCAGTATATCTTTTCCCAAGATATGTAAGTGAAGTAAGTTTTTATGAAGTGGAAGATATTCCAACATTCCATATTATCATCAACAATATCATGTAAGTATAAGTAAAAAAACTTATAGAAAATTACTAATACAGAATAACTAGTTTAATCATTTTGACATCTATACTGGATATCATAAGATTAAAACCTACAAAATTCTACTTAGAAAGTTATTATTTTACTGGTTTCCACATTCAACTTTAATTTATCAACTTTTGATTTATCACGCAAAATCAAATTTTTATATCCACCACACTGTTTAACCTTTACATCAGTGGTATAGACAGCACTGGGCTATCAAGACTCAAGCCCCTCTTGAAATTTTGTGCCTCATTTTTAAAATTTTAGCACTGGGGGGGGGGGAGAAAAAGAAATGGTATTATGCAAAAGCTCGATCTTGTTGCTTCAGGACAAAGGATAAACTGATACCTAACTTTTCTTACTAAGTGACAAAGTGAGGTGGAAATACCCATGGCTTAATGTTTATTTTTTAAAACTAATTTTTGTGACATTGACAGCTGTTAACAGTCTGTTTTCACAAGTGTAAACCCATTTCACACATTTTAGAAAACTCTCCCATCTACATGATAAGGTATAATTTCTTTGTTAATCCTATTATCCTCTTCTCTTACTGAGATAAAATGGTTATGATTATTGACTTCATATTTGGCCAAAAACTTGGTTTTCTTTAACCAATTACTTTATTAGATCAGAAAAGCATATATGAATGAGCCCAGATGTCATCCAGAATTTAATGGCAATGGCACAATAAGTCCTTCAAACAGAACTTAATTGTAATGGGATGACTGCCCTGTATGAAGCACCACAAAGAAAGAATTAACCCAAATGGAGGGAGATATTGTTTACTGCTGCAGAAGGAGAAACAGAATGATCAGAGTTGCACAAATATTTGCAAACACATTCCTAATACAATGCAGAGTTTTCTCTCTGAGGATGCTTTTCCCTCTACATGAAACTTCAAAAAGCACTTTTATAAGTAAATATTGTTATAATGACCCATTTATTTTAGTCCAGGCTAAACAGGATGGATGTCAATTCAAATGTCGCTTACACAGAAAAAATGGTTTCTGCTCCTGAGTAGGCAACATCTGAAAGAAAAAAAAATACTGGCTACACCACTGCCTTACATGCAAGTATAGATGTTCTGGCTTTCTTTAAACTTTTTGCATCTTTTGGAATGGACAGCTTATCTCCATCTAAAAACAAAGACAAATATCAGAATACTAAATTTCCCAAATAATTTAGTCTACTTAAAAATGCACAATGAAATGTGCATCTCGAATTCTGTAAGCAGCAAACTGACACACGTTTTTCTCTAAGAATTAAAAATATAATTTATAAGTATAGGCATCTGTATCACATTCATGGATTCTTAAATATTTAGAAAGCCATACATTACTTTTAACACATTTATGGAATTGTGCATGTATACTGATAAAACTGATGGACTAGTTCATATCTTTGTAATGTTTGTGCAGATTTATTATATGCTAACAATTAAGTTCTGTTGTATGAAGGTTAAAGCCATTGGAGTATGTCTTTTTTGCCCTTCACCTACTGAAACGTTAAATGCAGGTCCACACATCGAATGTTTCAGTAGGTCAAGGACAAAAAGACCCAAAAAACAAGAGAAAAACAAAGACCTCTGCACATTGAACATTTTCAGTAAGACAAGGACAAAAAGACCCAGAAAATAACATGGTTTTGAGAACACCACACTGCATGGCAAAAGGCCTCACCTGACTGCCTCAAACCACGTGTTTCCAGGAGAAAGGAGGAAAATGTATGATGTTTTTATCTATTATATTAATAGTTATCACATTATATAATATACTAATACAATAACATAATATTGTTATTATATTAGTATATTATATAATGACTTATGAAAAACTGATTAAAAATGGAATTTGCTAAAAAAAGGTTATTCTAAAAAAAGACTAACAATTAGTCCTTTGATAAAAATCGAGTATAAAATTAATAAAAACAGAAAAAATATCATAATCTAAACTGTTCGAGTATATATTTACTAATTAATGTATGAAAGCCTGTCCCACCCCAATAACATAAAAACTAACAGACAATCGAAGGACGCAATGTGTTATAAATGTGGGAAAGTGAATAGATCAAGAAGGTTAGTTATGCTCATATTCTTACATTATTTGTTTAATTAGACTAAAACCTTTTAGAGTTCCAACATTGTTTTAATCTGTTAGTTTGAAAATTAACTGTAAAACTATCGATCATAGAAAAAATGGCTCATCATCTTATGTCAGTGTTTCTCAAAGTGTGGTCTGTGGAAGCCTATCAAGTGGTCAGCAGGAAATTTCAGAAGAAAAATTTATGAAGAATGTGGGAATCCCTTCTCTTGAATTTTGAGTGCATGCTTGACACGAATATCCAGAGCTATCAGATAGAGCCATTAATCACTTTCCTTACAACTGTGAGCTTGGATTTTTGGATTTAGTTGAAATTAAAAGCAAGAAAACAAATAGATTAGATGTGGAAGCTACTCTAGTACTCAAACTATTGGTCATCCAACCGGATATAGATAGCTTGGTAAAAGATCGCAAGCAGCAGCATCTTTCTCACAGATGCTATGATTATTATTGTAGTTATTATTTTTGTTATTATATACTGAATTTTATACGTGGACTTTCAGAAAAGTATTAAAATCAAAAGAGAAAATCAAAGTATAATTGTCCATATCACATGTTGCATATCATGTAACTTGAATTTTATGGAATTTTTTTTGGCGTGGCTCATGGGTATAGCAAATTTAGGGGGGATGGTGAGATTTTCGGAGAAGTTTAAGTAATTTTCCATAAATATTACCTGTTATAAATCTTACTTTTTGACATTTTGAGGAGGGTTTGAACCCCCACTCCCCCGAACCACCTCTCCCAACTATACCTATGCTGTGACTACATTGCCAATTATCATATTTAATTAAGTGAATGATCTCTTTTTTGTTATTACAACTGACAAAATAAAATCATAACTCACCAAACTCTTTCTTTCTTTCTTTATGAAACACAGGTACTTTAAAAATTACTTTGTTTCAGATATGGTTGGCAACCGACCAGTATTTCAAGCACCAGGTCAGAATTTTTGGTGATTTTCTGCCTAAGGTCGATGTCAGCTGCTTACTGGCCCTATTTGGGGATGGTATTATTTTTAAGTGAAAAAACAGCTGAAAATTTACGAAAAATTAAATTCATGAGGCAACTTAAAAGGTTGTCTTATGCTAAAACATGCTTTTGATTAAAAATACATAATATCTAAAGTATTATGCACCTAATATTGTCAAGGTTTTTGGTTAGTTATAAATTTTTTTTTTTTTTAGAAATACCTAATTGTTCTATTTCTAAAAATATTTTTTAACTAACCAAAAACCCGTAACAAAAAGATCACTCGGGCCAGGAGCTTGTGCCTCACGGAGCAACAACGTGCAAAATACTTTAACAATATCAGGTAAAACATACTTTAGATATTATGTATTTTTAGCTGAAAATTTGCTGAAAAAAGCTTAAAATTTACCAAAAGAAGAAAAATTACTTAAAAATTACATTTCAAGGGGGTAAATTGAGCTGGAACTCATAAGCCCGTCTATAAATCACACAAATCAGAGGATACTTTGATTGTGTCTTTCCTTAGAGTTGGGGGGAGTTATTAGTCACCGGACGATGTCCAGTAGGTCTTAATATTATTAACCAGGGACCAGGGTTAGCAACCTCAGTTTCAGACAATATATTTTTCAATTTCAACCCCCCCCCACACACACACACTTGGTGGTGGTCCGCGATAAGTAAAGAAATGCTTACAGTGGTCTATGAGCAACCAAAGTTTGAGAAACACTGTCTTATGTGAATGCATGAACTACCTGCATTGACTCCAGTTTACAAACAGCATACTGTACTACTCAAGAGCAGTCATAAAAAATAACAATAACCCCTAGCCACTACCGTGGTGATCTTACATGAAAAGATATTTGTGTAGCAAGTTAAATTATGCTTCGTATGTTTCATTTACATGTAAATGAATACAATACTAAATATTTGAGCTCCAGAATACATTTTGGAGTACTATAAATATTTCAGTGGTGCACAAGGAAAGTACATTTGGCGTCAGTCACTTAACAGATAAACACACATATTGAAAATTTCAATGCACAATCATAAATAAAAGTGAAACTAATCAATCCTGAGTTTTTGAATTTGAAAAGGCAATGTTCGATTGCCTAAATCGCAAATAGTTTCATGTACATTTCTTTTGCTTTTATTTATTTGAACAGAAAATTTTTTCCTACTTTTAGTTCAAATTTTTTATGGCAGACATTACCTAACAAAAGAAATGCACATGGAATTATTTGCAATTTAGGCAATTGAACATTGCCTTTTTAAATTCAGAAACTCACAACACAGTGCTAAATCATATTTTCTTCTTTCAGCAAAACAAAACCACAAATATCCATCTATTCTTCTATTTTTGTTTTTGTTTTTTGTTCACATCTTTTTTTGTTTTGTTTTGTCTTAAGTGCAATGTGATGATGTGATGCGCTAAGTTGTATTTTGATGCAAGAATTTTATTACAATGTGGACAAACATGTTTTTTTTCTGTATGACGTGAAACATGACTTTCAAAGGAGCTTTTATGAGTAAATGCTTTTTCACAATGACCACACCGGAACTTTTTATCAGGAGAACAATTTTTCTTATGATTAGCAAGATGATGCTGAAGATGACATCGATAGTCACAATTGTCACATTGGAGTTCCTTTAAACAGGAATGAAGTGTTTGATGAGAGATAAACTCAAGCCTCGTAGAACATCTGAAGCCACAGTATTTGCACTTGAACATGTCTTTGACAGAATATGTTTTGAGGTGAACAACCTCAAACATGGTGTTTTTGTGATGTGATGCACCGACATGTTCAGTATGAATGAAACATTTCTTGAGAGTATCTGAGGAAAAACTTGGTTCTGGATAGCGTGCTTCATTGAATAGAGATGCCACAGTGGAAGGATGATATTTGTCAGCCAAATAGACTAAAAGGAAATTGAAGAGAATTAAAAGATTGAAATGTCTTATAAAATACTTTAAAGAGATGTTAATTTCTTACAAATCTAAATTCATAAATTAATTTAAAGTATAGGTTAAATGTGACCAAGAAACATCAAACATAAAATAAAAAAATTCTCATAACATAGCACCAAAAAATTCCATCACTTTAACATACATTAAAAAATGCTACATTAATTGAATAAAAGGAAATTACAAATATGATCATGATATTTCTCAACATGTTTTTTAACTCCACAAACTTGAAATACAATATTGGTTTTCTTTAGAACATATTATTTTTAACTTATTAGTCAAATTTTTGGACAACAGACCTACCCGTCATAAGGACTCCGCACATGAATTTGACACATATCATTTTGAATATGGTGTAATAATAATAACCACTGCAGTTCAGAAGTCTATGAAGTATTTTTAATCAATCATAATAAAAATCTTTCCAGAACATATCTAAACATGCTCCATATTACCTGGTGAAGGCACCGAAACTGTAAATCATTCATATGGAGATATAAGAAATATGTTATTATGAGTGTTCATGATTAAACTTAAAGGTACTCTTCTTTATTTTGCTTTTTATTACAGATCACCAAGATATATTGCCACTGAATACAAATGCAACCCTATCATGATTCTCAGCAGAAAATAGGCTAGACTGGGTGGCTAGCCTAATGTTAGGGAGAATAAAAATTGTGGGGTTGACTACAGAAAGTCAGATGCAAGGGCAGATTTTTGGGAACCTATAACATTTGCTTTATGTTTGGAGAAAACCCTGGAAAAGCCTTGAATTGGATAAGCAGCAATGAGGAACTAAACCTACAACTGTTGCCTGCCACCAGGGCTGGAGTGAGCTTTTTTTTTTTTTTTTTTCTGGGAGGCCGAGACTTAAAATTACGCTTCTTAGAGTTTAGCAGCTCCCCACTTCCACTCAAGTAGAACACAGTTTTTAGTTTCTCCTACCATCATGATATAAAAGTATTATATCATTTTAAAAATCCCACTTTCGGTTTTTTAACAATTTCACCAAAAACTGTAAAAACTAAACCTACAAGAAAATGGCTGTAAATATTAAGTAAAAGTTAACATAAATGCCAACAACACAATACTCTACAGAAATGCAGATTTAAAAACAAATCAGCACAGAACGAATGAGTATTAGGTAGTGAATATTACAATAGGAAGATGATTTCAGGGTAGGACATGGAAAACCTCTGTTTAAGGTTAAATGCTTCAAGGGAGTTTTCTGTGACAAAACACAAATGATTAATTAGCACCGTATGGTTAGAGGTTAGGCATATCCACATATTAAATTAAATTAGTTCTTCTAACACACTTTGGTGTTGAACTTCATTATGTGGTTATAAGATTTCATTGTATATATCTGTTAACTATATAGTTGTGATATTTTGTACTGTTTCTGATGAATGAGTTTCCCGAGAACACTTTTATATTCATACAACATGAGAAACAGTACAAAATATCACAGCTATATAGTTGACAGATATATGCAATAAAATATCCACATATTGTTTTACATGCCTTCATCCACTGATTCTGACAATTACTTTCATGCTTAAGAGTGGTTTACATCTTACAGTGTAGGTGCTCTATACTCTGAATAGCTGCCTGGATACTGTATGCTGCTACCTCAAGTCTATAAAAGAAATACTGAAATGTATAACTCTTTTTCAGGTACAATTTTCAGTAAATTTATTCACACATTGTGCTTTTCTATTTCATATGCTCCTGGTATGACCATTCCGGGAGGACACCTCCCAGTATCTATAGCCCTACGTGCCACACAGACACAAAGCTGGCAAAAAGTATTCAGGAAGAAAATTCCAACAATTGTTTTTTGTTTTGTTTTTTATTATTCTAAAGGAAACCAAACTTTGTTTCTCTCTTATGATATCAGATCTCTTTGTGTGGGACAATTAGAAGATTTTTTAATATTCTGAAGTTGTGCACAGCAAAGTTTCTGAGAAAATAGCACATGAAGTTTGTCAACTTAACATGGATGCAAGAGAAATTTGTGGGTATGCTTAAAGGAAAGATGTGAATACAATGTACAATTAATCCTAATAGTACCTGTTACATTGCATCTGGGCAGAGTCCATTTAAGAGGGAGGCTCACATTTTCAAGGGGCCTCGGAATTTCACAGGATGCTTGAAGAATTAATAGAATTTCAATTTTTTTTTTGAAATAGCAAGTCAAAAACTATAAGATTTTTTTTATTTATTTCCTCTTTTTTAGGAGGAGTCTGCAAAAAGTATAGTTGTCCATCATCAAATCTTTTGAAAGCATTACAGATGTCTCTTTGCACACATCTGCAATTGGGGGAAAATTTTCATACATTAAGAATTTGTTTTAATCATGATATTTGGATCAAATTATTCTGTCCACTACTATGATATGATTTCTGCAAGCTGAAACCTTCAGGGAGGGAGGGGTAAAACAGAGCTGAACTGGTGTTCATTTTTCATCCATGCATTCTTACATTTTTTTGCTAACACTAATTCATCCATGAATCATTGGATACACGCTTCCATATGGCGGGGATATTTTTATGGCTTCATGGCTCCCTCATCATATTTTATGCACGTTTTCTCCTCCCTCAGTATTTTTATTCAACCACCCATAGTGAAAGCCTAGATATGAGATTAATACTGGGCCCCCAAAATAGTGTCTGGCCCCTGTCTCTTTAAACTGGCTCTGCCTCTGGGATAATATAAATGACATGAGCCAATAAAATGCACTTCTGGAAAATAGTTTAAATGCACAGCTGTTCATAGAAATTGCAACACGAAGTCAAAAATTAGATAAAGAAGTGGAATCCTTTTTCTGCAAAAATAGTACATGAAGTTGGTCAATCTAGCATGAATGCAATAAGCTTTCTAAGTGTGCTTAGAGGCAGGAAGTGCATCATCAAATAGAAGTCATCGCTCTTTCCATGTTTATAAGTGAGTCATGAAAAAATTCTTATCGGCCGCCACCGGGAATTGAACCCAGGGTCTTTCAGTTACGTGCCGGATATGCTTCCACTGCACCACAGCGGCCTCCAAATTCTCCAGACTCACTAACGGCAAACTATCAAACCACATGGCAGGTTGCTTCTTTGGAGCCCCGCACAATGCTGGGGGATTCACCAAAGAGGAACAGCAGCAACTGAAGAAATAACTAAAAGGCGAATGAATGATAAATACAGTTGACATGGACCAGGAACATCAAATTAAAGTCATAGCACTTTCCATGTTTATGAGTGAGTCATGGAAAAATTCTCATCGGCCTCCACCGGGAATCGAACCCAGGGTCTTCCAATGACGCGCCAGATATGCTCCACTGCACCACAGCGGACTCGAAATTCTCCAAACTCATTAATGACAAACTACCAAACCACATTGGAGCCTCGCACAAAGCTGGAGATTCACCAAAGATGAACAGCAGCAATTCATTCGCCTTCTAGTTATTTGTTCAGTTGCTGCTCTTCATCTTTGGTGAATTCCCAGCACTGTGCGGGGCTCCAAAGAAGCAACCTGCCATGTGGTTTGGTAGTTTGTCGTTAGTGAGTCTGTAGAATTTTGAGGCCGCTGTGGTGCAGTGGAAGCATATCTGGCGCGTAACTGGAAGACCCTGGGTTCGATTCCCGGTGGCGGCTGATGGGAATTTTTCTGTGACTCACTTATAAACGTGGAAAGAGCGATGACTTCTATGTGATGTTCCTGGTCCATGTCAACTGTGTATTTATCAGGAAGCGGATAGTGTTAAATGAATTCTAATAGTACCTATTACATTGCCTTGGAATAAAACAAATGGCATGAATAAAAAACATGTACTTTGGGAAATTTGGTGCTCTTTGGCCCATTGAGGCCCTTCTTCCATTAAACACTAAACAACCAGCCCTTAGGAAAATCAGTTAAAATGAACAGCTCTTTATGGAACACTATGACAAAAATAAGATTCTAAAAAAGTGGAATTTATATGCCAGATTACACTGGTCTGTATAGATTTTCATGTTTACCATTGAAATAATGCTTCTAGGCCCATTTTTCCTGTTTATTTCAAAAATATACTTTTTCAATGATGTCAGGATTTTATAATAAGAGTGACACTTATTTCAACAAAGTTAGTAAATATGCGTTTATGAGAGAGACAATGTTTTGATAATAATTTCCAAATGTATACAATAGAGGGCACCATATTTAGTCACATGACAAGTTAACCTTGACTCTTGCACCCAGTTACTTCAACTCAGTTACTTTGTTAAAACCATTATGGAAACCTTTCAGTTTCATTGTTAAGGCCATTGGTATTATCAACTGAAATGCATTGCAACAACATGAAAAACTTCTTGTATTAGCTTGAAACTTACAGGATATGTACAACTGGTTGGGACATGGAAACGATTAAAATTTCAGTGAAAATACGAGTGCAGTTTCAGAGCGGTGCCCCCTGAACTGTCCAGTCTTAGGTATAAAGAGCTGACTCAAGCAAAATGCTGCAATCAGTGAAGAGACAACATCGAGTCAAAAGGGCGTTTCTTTTGTCTTACTATGTTCCACTGCTGAAGAAGGTCGCATTATAAACACTTGACAGTCTTTGTGAGAGGCTGAATTGTTGGGATGAGAGAAGCTGGATTTTCCTACTCCAAAATTGCTACTCGTGCAGGATGAAATGCCAGTACAATGATGTGAACATGGCGTCAGCGGACAGATAAGGCTCTTACACACAGAAATCCAGAAAATGGACTGCAAAATCTTATGACTGCATGGGATGATGGATATGTTTACTGCATGACAGTGACCAATCACACAGTGACATTCAGCGTGTTAGCGCAGTAGTGGAGCACTGTCACACATCTGGCTTTGTCCTCCAGCACAGTTCACTATTGTCTGCTTAAAAGAGGGCTGGTTGCTAGTAGCCCATTGTTCCACATTCGTTTGACCCTCAACCACAGAAGCCTCAGGCTGCAATGGGGTCTCAAACACAAACGTTGGTGTACCGAATTGCAACAGGCTGTGTTTTCTGACGAGTCAAAATTCAACTTGAGGCACCATGATGATTGCATACATGTTCAAAGACACCACGGTGAACAGCACCTTGCAGCATCATACCAGCACAATGCCAAGCACCATGGCTTGAGGCATCATTGGGCTCAATTCACCATCTCGTGTGAGAAAAATTGAGGGAACCCTCAACAGCCAGTGATACATCAGGGATGTTTATGAGGCAGAGATGATACCTTTCATTCAGAGTTGTCCTGGTGCTATATTCCAGCAGAACAAAGCTTGGCCATATGTGGCTCAGAATATCTGAGATCTATTCCATGCATAGCTGATATGGCTTCTTCCCTGGCCTGCACGTTTGATGGATATGTCCCTGATTGAACATGTCTGGGATATGGTAGGTAAGGTACTGGCCTGTCAAGCACCTTTGCATTCACCACAAACAAACTCTGGTCTCGCATAGAAGCAGATTAGCAGGCTGTTTCCCAGGACGATATCAAAAACTTATTCCATTCGATGACACTCTGTGTAAAGGCTGTCATGGTTGCTTGAAGTAGCTTCATACAATACTGAATCTTGAAGCAAAAATCTTGTATAGCTCTACAAAGGTAATCAGTCTTCTCCTGTAACATGGGGAATCTATGACATAAATTACATTTGAATAGCACAATTCTTGCTTGGTGTTGCCATTCACAAACAGTAGTGTACTCATCAAGTTTTTAGCAACTGACTTGGCTGACCAAATTTTTTGACAAATTAAGGTGGAAAAAGAGGGGAAGTAGCCAGCTGTGAAATGCCGTTTCCCTTTCTGCAAACAAATACCTTCAGTTTTGAAAATAAACTTTTCACACAGCAATCAGGAATAGTTATGTGAACCAAACCTTCACATTTGTTCGCATTTGTTAGAAACTCTTAAGAGAAAATCTTGATTAGACCTTCATATAGTTGCTTATAATGCAAAATATATGGATGTCGTTCTTACAAAATTAATAGCAAAACAGAAACTTTACTAGAAGGAATTCTTGTTTAAAATAGTATTAGTTATCCGAATTTCTTGGGGTAGAATATAAATCAAAGTTTCCAAGTTTTCACACACCAACCAGATGGCTTTTTCAAGGAAGGTAGATAGCTAACTACCTAACTAAAATTCTTGTTATTAATAAAAATTCTTGTGTTGATGATTCTGACCAATTTCCACATTTCATCATGAGAAGAATATTTCTTCAACAGAATTCTTGAAAACTTCAATGATTTAAAAGTTTCTAAGAAAATGTTTGCTGTTTAAATAATCATGCACACATGCACTGAAATTGTCATTACTAATATATTTACATTCTGGGAACTTACTGAACTTGAGGTTTTTTCCTTAAAACTTTTGACAATTTTTTTCTTTCATATTCCAATTTCATGCCCCACACGATGCTAATTCTTAAACTACTTGAATGAACACTTGGACTCTCATAAGATTTTTACAAATGTTGCAACAGAGGATTTAATACCATCACAGCAATATAAATATATATATCGTTTTGTGAAAGTTCCAAAATGTCATACTCGTGGAAAACATTTTGGAAAAGATATTAAAAATCAGGGATAATGATATATCTATAGAAAACTTGGAGTTTAAAATGAAAAAAGGGAATAAATTTACACTTGTGTTAAAAATAATATAAGACTGTCTTATATACCTAAAACTAAGAGTTTTTTTAAGAACTAGTAACTTAAAGGCAATAAGGTCCACAGTAAAATAAACTGTGATAAATCATTAATGAGTCAGTAAGTTTGAAAATGCATGGTTTTTTGTTTTTTGATACATAAAATAGGACACCTTATCAAATGAAAACCACTGGCGAACATGAAATTACTATAAAATATAAATATAAAACAACAACAACAATCTGTAGGAAGAACATGAAACTACAATAAATACATGGAAAACAATACTAATAATCTGCTAAAAAGAATGTGTAACTGTAATAAATAAATAAAAACAATGCTGGCAATCTGCATGATACAAGAAATTCGGAAGCATTTTCTCTCTGAATTAGGAAATATTCAAACTGATATAAAAATTTAATAGCAGTAATGTGCATTCAAACATTTCTAATTTATATTTTATCAAAAATTATTTAAAACTTCAAGTTTTACATATTAAGTGACCCTGTTTGCCTAGTAAACTAAGCATGAATTTACCCATTAATTCTGGAAAACTTCTGAAGAAAAACAATATTTACCAGTACTACCACTTAAGGAATCTTGATGTAATTACACCATAAATATGTGCAATGGATCCTTAAAAATACAGAATTTTAGCCCTCTCCACCTCTTCCAAAAAGCCAGGTAGAAGTGAAAAACATGAAACATTATTGCCCTATAGGTTTACTTCATTTCCATAAAAAGAATCAAAATATCACATTTCTGAAGAAGTATATGAATTGAGTAGTGGTAACTTTAATCATTTTATCCACTGACCTGAAAATTTCAATTTAAAACCAATCTAAACATCAGTTTTTGATGGAATATCTCCAAGATTAACAATTAAGCAATCAACTGAAAAGAATGGGGTATGAGTATGCATCCAGTGAGTTACAACTAGCAGATTGTGATGGCATGATAAGAAGAAACTGTTGCTGTGTTTCTTACCTAAATCAAGAGAAATTCATACTGAAAAATGTCTATCATTTAAGACACTACTGTCTACTGTTTATATTTTCAGATACAAGAACTTGTGATACATAATTTTTTGTATACATTAGATAAACATAAAGCACAAAGGCAAAGGTAGTTTCCCTAAACATTATATATTTTTACTTGCATCTCCTCTGTATGGGAAACACACAGTACATTAAATCAAATAACCTTAAAAAATTTTTATTACAATAAGTACAAACTGAGACTCAACGTAATAGATATGACTTGCTTAATAGGGACATCTCTGTTAAAAAAATTGTCCATGCTGTCAAAAGTTTTGTCTGCTAGGTTGCAGTGCAGACTATAACTAAAAATGTAAACAATGGGTGATGGCAAATTATGATTCTGTTAATGAATATGTAGTTTAAAATTAAATATAACCACACTTTAATCAAAAGAGAACTGATGTAAGTTACACACAATTAGAAAATAAAGTAAAAAATAAATATTTCCACTTAATTTTAGCTCACTATTATCAAAATTGAGATCCCTATTTGTTTAGTAATCACTGAAGAATGTAGATGCAAATATTTCCAAATGGAAATGCAAAATCAGTATTATTAACACAAATAGAATATGGAACTGGATGTGATTTAAGTAGTGAAATAAAGTAAAATGCCAAAATGGATGTACTGAGTTACACGAAAATTGCAAAAACAAGTTTGTCTGTCTTTTAAAAGGTTATGATGAAAATATTCCATGAGCATACTTTCTTTAGAAATAAAAAAATTCTACTTAACAGCAAAATATGATTCATACCTTTTTAAATAGAAATTTCTTTTTAAATGCTGTGAAAAATATGTAGCAATCTTTTCTAAAGATTTTACCATTAATATGTACCTGCAAGAGAACACAATGTTTACCTTGTCATGTACTTGTACATGCCAGTGAAGCCATATCTTTTCCTTTAGCTATGACTGACTGACTGAGAGAGAGAGAGATGGGAGAAGACTGTTTTCATATTACTGCATTATAAGATACTAATATATTTTGCCATAAAATAACTTCTTGGCATATTGAAAGTTTAGCTTGCTTTTCCTTAAGATGTTAGAAATACAGGATTTTCATAACTCAATGTTTCTGGAAAACTTGTGAAGAGGTTATTACTCTGAATCTGGAATTTATTCCATAAGAGTTGCAGATGGGAACACAGCAAGTCATTCCCTTTATCTTCTTAAAACAATTGACGACAAAATTTAAGTGAAATATGTCAAAACAAAAGCAGTCGCAAGGAAGGGTATCTATATCAAACACTAACTATGCCCAATACTTTCCTAAAGGTTAGCACCACAAAATTTGCATTTTCTATGTTTGGTTACCGACACCACCTAATGATACTTTTAGGCAACATCCAAGTGGTACTGCTGAATGAACAGGTCATATCTATTACCTGGATCTTAGTTCCAACAAATTTCTTCCAGCTTTTCTCCTATGTCGACTGTTAGGTGATACTGATGGTGAACCCGTTAGAAAAAAAACTTTTTACATTGTACGTAATAAAAGGTGTTTTCACTATAATGCGTTCTCTGGTGATTGATGAAATGATGATTCATGGAACATCAATATCTTCATAGGGAGCACTGACATGGTTTCTCACGTGCTTTTATCATGATGAACCAACACATTACATTTGCAATTTGATGAATACAATGTGCATACTAAAAACACTTTTCTAATGCATTACAAAGACAATTTGCACCCGAAGACTTATTTTTATTAGATGAAGATAGCTGTAAATGGCATTACCTAAAAGAAAAAAAGAAAAGAAAAACAGAAATATGAAAAATTAATACAATTTAAAATCATTTTGTAGAAGTAGTATAATTCTTAAAAAGTATTTGATATTATTCAAAAATATTTTCCCGAAATTTGGAAACTATATAAAAAAAACTATAATATACAAAAAATAAAAATAACTATAACTATCATAATGAATAGTCTAAAAAGATTTCATTACATCACATAACATGTTCTTTTGCATAAATGCTAACAAACAAAATGAAATCTTTCATACAAAGATAAGTGCAGAAATTTTCAGTCGTACTAAAAGAAAAAAAAGCTTTCCTCTTGGTAAAAATTGGATAAATTAATTCGAATTTAGTACTTATTTTAAATATTTTTTTCTGAATATAAAAAGAAATTCATTTGTTATTTTCTGCAATTTTCTTCATTTCTCATTTTTAAAAGCATTTCACATTTTTAATTGTTTATTTTTTAAATCCATAATAATAGCATGGACAAACTCTTATTTAAAAAAAAATATTTTTGCATGTTTTCCACATTATCATACAAATGTAAAACACAAAGCCAAATAATGTCCTCATAAATAAATCACTATTACTTATAAGGATGTCAAATTTTTTTAACAAGTTTCTAAGTAAAAACGTGTCAAATCAAAAACAATGAAATAAATAATCTCGTAAGAATATGGGCATAACTCACCTTTTTCTTAATGTTATTTTCCAACAGTCGTTTTTTTTTCCATACATTATGAGCTTAATTAATTTTAAAGTTGATTATAAAATTAAACATACTCCAAATTGATCCGAGATATATTTACCAATCAATGTATGAAAGCCTGTCCCTCCCCAGTAACATAAACAAATTAACGCATAATTGGAGGTAATGCGCTAAAATGCAGGAAAATGAATAGATCAAGAAGGTAAGTTATGCTTATATTCTTACAAGATTATTTATTTAATTGGTCCTCAAAATATTTTTGCAAACTAAATATACTGCATACAAAACAGACATATAGTGTTTTAAATTAAGCAATTCAACTATTTTTTTATCGGAAGATCTGCAAGTATGTTTTTGTTCCTTGAAAACTTAACAAGAAAAAATGTCAGTACAATGATATGCCTCAACAATAAACAGGTATTATAATGTTATACATCTATATTTGCAAAGGTTTCCTAAAACATGCCTTCTCAGGTGAGTGATTATTTGAGCCTTTCGACTGCACCTATATTCACGGTAGCTGCAATGAAAAAGTTTTTCACCAGAATGTGTCCTTTGGTGTTTTTCCATGTTACTCTTCTTACAGGAGGAGTATCTACAATGGAAACACAAACACAGCTTTGTAATATGTATAATTCCAAATAAAGTACTCTGCTGAAGAAATGATTTTGCTAGATGAATGCTCACTGCTTTTGAGACTTTGTTCCTCAAAGATAGAACCTAGAAATAAGAAACAAAATGTTAATAAAACTAAGAACAGCAACCATAATGAAACTAACATTAATAATAATAATAATAATAATAATAATAATAATAAGAAGAAGAAGAAGAAGAAGAAGAAGAAGAAGAAAATTCTTGAGACACTGCTTTTGAACACTGGAACAACTTAGCACCTGAATGAAACTATGGGCTATAAGTTATAACATTACCCTTGGCTATTTACTAAGATACCAAGCAGTTTCTCTCATTTTCTTCAAAGTAATTTTTACATAAAAGAAGATAGGCACTGATATTAAATCAGATTTGTGCTGGTGGAAAAATACTAGGTCTTTGAATAAAGCTCATGTTGAGAATTGAGACTTTGAGACTTTGTTCCTCAAAGATAGAACCTAGAAATAAGAAACAAAATGTTAATAAAACTAAGAACAGCAACCATAATGAAACTAACATTAATAATAATAATAATAATAATAATAATAATAATAATAATAATAATAATAAGAAGAAGAAGAAGAAGAAGATTCTTGAGACACAGCTTTTGAACACTGGAACAACTTAGCACCTGAGTGAAACTATGGGCTATAAGTTATAACATTACCCTTGGCTATTTACTAAGAGACCAAGCAGTTTCTCTCATTTTCTTCAAAGTAATTTTTGCATAAAAGAAGATAGGCACTGATATTAAATCAGATTTGTGCTGGTGGAAAAATACTATACTAGGTCTTTGAATAAAGCTCATGTTGAGAATTGGCTTCCTAGTTTCTAAATTCAATTACTAACCAAAAACTTCTATTAGGGAATTCTAACTATGATTTTTTTTTATTTTAATTGCAAATTTTTGGAGAAAACTCTTCTCCTTCTTCAGGCTGTCTTTTGTTGTTACATTTTCCCCTCACTATCACAGTTTTTTAGAACTAAGATAGTGACGGATAAAAGTGACAACAAAAGACAGCCTGAAGAAGAAGAGTTTTCTCCGAAAATTTGCAATTAAAATTAAAAATTTCCTAGTAAGAATTCCCATTATAGAAGTTTTTGATTAGCAAATACTATACTAGGTTTTGCAGTTCTGTGGGAAAACCCAAAGAAAGAACTGAAAAACAAGATGAATGATGCAAGCTTAGATTGAAATTGACTACAGTGGAAATCAAGAAAATAATGCAAAATTAATTTGAATGAAATCCATTAATTGAAAGCCATGTTAAAGAAATGTATGAGATTTGAGAAAAATTACTAACATACACACGTAGACCAAAAGAAATAAAAAGGTTTATAATCAAAATTAAAATATTTATAGACTTTCAGCTTGTAGAAATACAATGCCAAACTAGAGTAACAACTGGACAAATATGAGAGATAATTAGAAGAATAAATAAAACATTTGAAACAACTGATTCAATCATAAATTTAAATTAATTCTTGGTAGAAAATCAACATCACTTCATTAATAAGCAGCAGGAAATAAAAGAAAATGCCCTTCAAGTTATAGTGCCAGGCTATGGACAAACAAACCCTCCTCTCACAAAACCAATATTAAAAAAAAAACCAGACTGAAATCTTATTCGACACAAATTAATGTGCCCAAATGATTAAAATGACAGCTATCCAAGTAAGCTAACAAAAGTACAATCCACAGAGCTAACAACAAAAGCATCAGGAAATTAAATACTTAAACACACCGAATGCAAAGAAGATAGACCAAAATAGAAAATTTAATGATTTAAAATCAGTAAATGGCAAACTGATGCTAATAATCTGAAGTACCTGAAAAATTCGAAATTTGAAGAATGAATTTTGCATAACTAATTTATTTGATGTTTTTTTAAATATTATGTTCCATAACACACTCTCACATTTTGTGTTACTGGGAAAGTATGAAACACAACGACAGCTGATATCCATAAATCTAAGCTTTTTTCAAACACAGTTAATGCTATACATGAAAATAAAAACTTATGATGTTCTGACATATACATTAACGACTTCATAAAATGTTATTTTTGCCACTGGCTTCACAAGTCAGAGTTTTCAACTGAATGTTTCTTCTGATGAATAAGCAGGTTTTCATTTGTTGGACATTCACATCTGCATAAGGTACACAGAAATGGCTTCTTAACAGAATGCCTTCTTATGTGATTAGATTTTCCTTTTGAGAGGGGAATAGTCACTGTAGCCACCATGAAAGCGTTGTTCCCCAGAAAGTGTTTTTTGGTGTTGAACCAGGTTTCCTTTTCAAATTATCTAAATTTGAAGACATTGCACTTAAATGGCTTTTATCCAGAATGTGTCTTTTGATGGCTTCTCATACAATCATAGGCGCCGACTTTTCATGAATGCCAGGGGGGGGGGCACAAAAATCACGAGAAAGTAGCATTCACTTTTAAAATTGATCACCGTTTATTTAACCACACACATATGCAAGCACATGTGCACTAAAGCAATGACATGTAGTACAAGAATAATAAGATATTTCAACTTCATGTTCGATGAGATTTCAGATTAATTATACTTTCGAGGGGGGCCTGAAAATATTGTTTTTGAGTTCTATGTATATTATAGTACAAACATATGTACTGTATTTATAATGAATCAAAAACGAAATACAGTCTTTGAGTTTTGCACATGTACATACACTCATTTTCCAATTTATTCAGAGCACCACCATGTTATATTGCTGTGAGAAGAAACATTCAATGACCAGTAACTTTCTAAATACCATGCTAATGAAAAAATGCCACACAACAAATATTATTCATCTCTATGAAATGTTTCAAATTTCAAAAATAGCATTACTTGGTAATTGAATGAACAGGAAATGGAGTTTGAAAAACTTAGGAGGCAGGACTATTTTCTGAAGTGATCTTAACGTTTTCTTCAAGTTAGGTAATGATGCTCACTGTTATCATGTAACATATGCTTAAGCAGTGAATGAAGTTATTCTCCACAATTGTTGGTATATTTGTTTTCTGTTTTAATTAAATTTCTATTAATAATTTATAAAATGGGAAAGAAACCTTGTATCTTTCAGTATCCATTTTCTCTTAATTTAATAAGCAGTTGATGTTAAATTTTGGTGTATTTGGTATATTTCATTGAGTTGTATAGTTTTTGCTCTGTTACATTTTTCTATTAAAATGCTAGTTAAAAATGTACTGATATTGAATGTTTCTTCACGATGTGTTCCTATTAAACTGGTCGATGATTAAATTCTATCTTAATTCACATACCTTATAAGGTCATTATTATTAATTTAAGGCGGTTGTCTGGATCCGTTGGCACGCAACTGTGAGGCAGAGAATTTCTGCTTGGTGGAATCAGCCAGGTAATGAGAGAAGGCTCAGGAGGGAAGGAAGTGCAGAGCCCCTCCTGAACCCTCCTCAAATATATCTTTTTTAGAAAGTGTTTTTGCCAATTTCTATTTAAACATATTCAAATTTAACTCAACAGGAAGCTTACCCTTCTATAAGGTCCTGAATTTTGAGTAAAGTCGTTCCCTAAGATTTTACATTAGAAAATTTTCTTGACCGCTTTATTCTTAAATAGAACGTTATTTGACCAATTTCACTTAAAACCAACAAAATTATTGCCCTTCAATAATATGTCTAAAACATCAAATTTGGGATTTGTAAACCAAGCCATTGAATGACTGAAAACATTTTGCATTAGAAAAGTTTTTAACCAATATTGATTTAAATCGAAAGCGCTTGCCTGATTTTTCCCAAAATCGATGGGGTTGTCTCGGTAGGGAAGTAGATCATAAATCTTGAGTTCTTAGCTTCATTCATTCGAAAGTCATACGCATGTACAGACAGATGCCACAAAAAAAAATCACACATAACTTTTCTGTATGCACAAATGTATATTGATGACAAGAAAAAATGCTGGATGTTCCAGACAAAACATTTCTGGATGATAATTTTTTAATAATAGTGTACACGGTACAGCATTTCATAATTTCACTTGTTTGTGATAGTAGGCTTTTTTATCATTATCCTAATATTTCAACTAAAAAGATTGAATTATGTAAATAAAAAAAAGTTTTGGGGTCGGACCCACTCCTTGGCTGCGCCACTGGGACAGTAGGAAAAATTAGTTATTCAAATTCTACAAAAAGAAAGTAATTTTTCTCCCCATTTTTATCACACTACAGGAACTTGGGAGATCAGTGTGCTTCAGCAAAAAGCGCTGTAGTAAATGTTAATATTTTTAAATGCGTAAACTTTTATGCCATGTTGTTGACTGACTGTGTGAAACAGAAAAAGTGAAGTGACATATTATTTACAGAAAATTATTCATTTCTTGAAATGCACTTTATACCTATGGTATTGAAGATGATGGAAACTCAGAATTTGTGACAGCTACGGTTTGTAACACTGATTCCGGCTCTACTGTACAATTTTTTTTTGGGGGGGTGCGAATATGCGACTCATTTCAATTTTCTGTTGTTGAGATTCCAAACGATCTAAACTTTTATTCTGTAATGCATTTCATTTCTATCTCCCCAAAAGGCCGAACAATGAAAAAAAGTATGTCAACTGGTCAAGATTCAACAATTAACTCCAACAGGACAGTACATTACGTTTAAAAAATTCCAAGATGCATTTAGTTTCAGTAAAATGATTGGCTAGCGTTTTACTCCTGTCTTAAAACGACCAATGGACATCGGTTATCATACAGTTCATGCATCGGCCACTGTGACTGCAGTGCTTTACTATAAATCTGTTACAGTTTATTGCCTCTGTGGAAATTGATGAGAAACTGGATATTATATGAGTAGATGAGAATCTGACTACCTGTCACCTGGCCTAGAGCCTAGAGGTGACTAGCAGATGACTTGAAAGTATCATTGTCCTGGCATGCCTTTAGTAGAACCAGAACAACAGTGATATTTGAAGACACTGGGTGAGGGCTGGGATGAGGGGGAGGAACAGGGAAGCGCTAACAACATCAAAAGATTGAGCACAGTGACTCCTGCTTACAATTCTGCAACCGAAATAGCTTGCGGTGGTCGTTCGAGCACCCCAGTATCTCCCCTTCTGTCCTTGTCGAAAGAGCACAGTTAAACTAAAAGAAAAAACTCAGCATTGTTTGATAAAATTAAAATGTTGATACAAAACCAACATATTAAAAAACTTAAAAAGCATGCATTTCCAGAGAAGACCGAGGGGCTCAAAACATACTTTTGCCCTCGTGGTCTAACCACTGAGGGAGCGATCACCCCCGTCCCCCCGTAATTGGCGCCTATGCATACAATACTTCTTACATATGAAATATCTGCAGTCAGAACACATATACAACTTGCCAACTGTATCATGATGAAGTGGTCTTTTGGAGATACAATCACACTAGAATAATGTTCATTTATTTCATGATGGCACCTAAAAATAAAAAAGAAAACAATAATTATAATGATAATAATAAAAATATAGAGAACCATAACAATAAAAATCTGCCTCTTCTGAAGACTCAATCTTGGAAGTGCTGGAGGTACTTTGTATCTCATGGAAATTAAGCATTATAATGGGGCAATAACTTTACCAACAGCAATAGCTTTACAAAACAGGTTACACCATTTAATGAAATATAGGAATACACCATTTAATGAAGTATAGGAATATACCATTGTACAATACAATTTTTGAAGCTGTGAATCCGTTTATTGGTGTTAATATGACATGAATGGTAAGTCAGAAAATATCCAAAAACTGGGATGGTTATATTCAAATTAATCCGAAACTAGGGACTTAGTCGCTCTGGGTGGTGTAGTGGTTAGCATACTCAGGCGCTAGCCAGGAGATGCAGTTTCCCACTCCAGGACAACACAATTTTCAAGTTTTCAGATATTATCTGACTTACCATTCATGTCATGGTTACACCATGTTCTGTAGCTTTATCATGCAATCTGAATAGGGAAGTGCAAGACTTCTACTTTGGAAAAAATGCCTAACACAGGTAACCAAGATAATAATGTACAATGCTATTTTGAAAAAGTTATCCTGCAAATGTTTAATATTTCAGAAAAATAGTAATGCAATTGGAAATGAAATGTTCATAAATACCCAGCTTTAAATATTACTATTTTAAACTAATGCTACAACTGAAACTCAAGAAATAACTCAAAGAATAAGTAAAACAGCTCAGAACAAAACATGTGTATATATAACAAATTCAAAAATTTTTTTGGAAGAATGTCACTTAAATACTGAGGAATGAGAAATAAAGAAATTTCTTCTTTAACATATAAACAAGGTGATGCCGACAAAGGCAATTAGTATAAAATCATCATAAAGAAAACAAAACAGCACATTGAAATATCACTTGATCCAAATTCCACCACAAGAAAATTGGCACAGCAACTACACCACTCCCCAGTTAAAATGCGGGTTTGTGGGGTAGGAATTTGGCTCATGTTATAAGACAACCACTCTATAACTGATGGCTACAATTGCAAAGCACTAGGCATGAGAAACAGGAAAGACTTGAAGTACAGGGTGTTTAAAAAAGAATGACCTGATTTCAAAGTAGTATATTTAATAAGGCAAATGTGGGATAGTTACAAAACAAAGAGTCAAGTATGAAGGAAGGTCTAAAGTTTCACTCACCACAATTACAAATGCTCAATGTGCCCTCCACCTGCTGCACAGACAACATCAAGCTGATAGCTGAATTCATCCCAAACGTGTCGGAGAGTGTCTTCAGTCACAGAATTTACCACAGTCGTGATTCTCGTTCAGAGCTCATCCAAGTCAGCAGATAAAGGGAGAACATAAACACGGTCTTTTACGTATCCCCATTTAAAAAAGTCACATGGTGTAATGTACGGAGATCTCGGAGGAAAATCATGTAGTGCCAAGTCATGGGGTTCCCTGTGTACAATCCAACACTAGGGCAATGTGTCGTTTAGAAACCGACAAACTTGGAGTTTCCAATGTGGCGATGCGCCATCCTGCTGCAAAATGTAATCTTCAGAGTCGTCCTGCAGCTGTGGAAGTAGCCAGTCCTTCAGCATTGCAAGATAGGAGTTGCCTGTAACCATGTTGTCCGCAAACAAGGAAAGGGCCATGAACCTTTCTAACAGAAACCGCGCAAAAAACATTCAGTTTTGGTGAATCATGTTCATGTTGGAGAGTTTCATGTGGATTCTCCAGTCCCCATATGAGAACATTGTGGCGCGAAACTTTTACGCTTACATGAAAGGTTGCTTCATCACTAAAAATCAACCTTTGTACGACAGTGTCGTCCTCCATGTCCTCAACAGAGTTGCATAAAAATCTTTTCCTTGTGTTTTGTCACCTCCACAAAGAGCTTGCACCAGTTGCAATCTGTACGGCTTCAGCAGCAAATGTCGTCGTAAAAAACACCAAACAGTCACATGAGGGATGGCCAGTTCGCGGCTCGCACGATGAGAAGACTTCCGTGGGCTTCGCTGAAATGCCTCGTGAATTCGTTGCACATTCATGGCTGAGGTAGTTGGTCGTCCAGGACTCTTTCCCTTACATAAACACCCTGTTTCTTCAAATTGTCGATACCAACAACGAATATTTTTGCCCACTGGAGGAGCACTGCTGTAATACTGTTTAAACGCACGCTGCACTGTAATCACGGACTTGGTCTTGCTAAATTCGAGCACACAAAATGCCTTCTGTTGTCTCAACACCATCTACTTACTCACTAAGCGTAGCGGCTGTTTGGACGCTCGTGCTGCCATCAAGCGGTAGTCATAACAAACTCTGGGCCAAACCCGTAGACATGATATGAGCCGCATTCATCGGTGGTTTGTGGTTGCAGAGATATCCACTTTTCAAATCGGGACATTCTTTATGAAACACCCTGTATATCCAAGTCCACTGTATAAATAATGCTGTTATATACTGAAGTGATACTGGCTGATCTAGTTTTAAAGTCAATAATCAACTCTTCCACAGGACATTGTCAACTGAGAACGAGTT
Source organism: Macrothele yani (assembly GCA_039090855.1). Taxonomy (NCBI): domain Eukaryota; kingdom Metazoa; phylum Arthropoda; class Arachnida; order Araneae; family Macrothelidae; genus Macrothele; species Macrothele yani. The sequence continues at coordinate 17,682,951 of CM076990.1, read as the reverse complement.
GCACTCGACAATAAGTACCACCACTTCTTGTCAATAACATGGTTACTTCTTTTCTCACAATAACTAGTTCCTCTACTAGTTTTCACCTGAAAAAAGTACTGTTGATGAGCCATAATTTCTAAGGAGTCTTAATTTATTTTTGATTTATTTTATAGTTTATATATTTCACATCTGTTCATGCTAATGTAGTTACTTTCTAACATCCTTTATTACAGGCTTTAAAAGTTGCATTTAAAATACAAGCAATAAAATAAATTTGAAGTTCTTAAATATTCTGTCTCATCAATGGAACTTTTGTTTACATGGAAAAAAACTAGTAAAAGGAGTCAAGATTGCAAAAAGTGGAAAATGTGAAAAATGTACCAAATGGGTTGGTGTTCTTACACAACTTCAGTAGAAAATCATATACTCATTTCAGCAAGATTTGTAGTCGAACTTGAAGATTGAACTAGTAGACTGTAAGAATCAAATCATTTGTGAAGTAAAGCCTGAAGTCCTTAATTTTTAATTCTAGAAATTAATGACACCATGACACCTCTAATTTGTTATCTACAATGAACAAGTCGATATTACAGGTTTTATAGAGGTAATTTGTATAACTTGGTGACCAAATTTTCGAACTAGAACCTAGTTCATCATCAGGACTACATTCACTGGCACTGGCAACAACTACTCCAGTGACGTAGCACAGATGATGAACTAGGTTCAAGTTCAGAAATTTGACCACCAAATTATACAAATTTTTCACTGTATTAATGTTTAGTATAGCATCTATGAACCACAATGATGTCATGAGGATCAGTGAAGAAATAATCTTAATAAATATATGGAATGCATGGCATGCTCATAACTTTAAGTAAACTATGTACTATAATTAAATGTTCTTTTACAGATGTTTCTTCAAAAAGCTTTTCAGGGCTACATGTAGGAAAATTTATTCTAATGCTTTTGCGGTGAATCCACTAATAATGATGAGACAGAGAAAGCTTTTCACAATTAAAATTTCTTCTTATAAGAATAAATTAAAATGTGTTTTCTGAAAACATAGAAACTTTAAGATCACTCCTAATGACGATGAAACAGTTACAATCTGGAGAAATCTTGGGGATAACCCTAAAAACAAAACATGACTAAAATGTAACATTGATAAAAGATCTGGGAAAATAAAAGTAAAAATGAATGTACAACATAAATAAATGTATTACACCACCAAAATATGGTTAAGAAACAAGTAAAAATATTATGAATAGGACAGTACACACATATAACAAAAAAATAATTAAATGGATTTAAATTAAAATATATGAATAGCCCCATTCATGTTTGGCTCTTCAGTTTAATGCACTGCTACAAACAGCTTTAGCTGATGAACAGAAGACTATAGAAATAACTCTCTTCTTTATTCAAGGCAAACCAAAAGAAGCTCTGCCTAATAATTTTTTGCCAATAAGACACTTGCCAAATATTTCCGCATCATTCACTATGGTTATATCACTTCCATTTAACCACACCATGAAATCAGAAGACATCCATTAATATTAAAAAAAATAATATCAACATCTGACAGGTAACAAATGATTATTTGAATCAAAAAGAAAGAAATGAAAATTTTTCCATTATCTACAGTTATTATGAAAATGCATTTGATTCCCTACCAAACATTTGGATTGCTAAGAAATGATTTTCTGCTGCAGAGCTAATAAAAAATAAAGGATTTCAAAATTACTCAAAATAAAGGCTGTCTCAGTCCAAGCAGTGGAATAGAGAAGGTGAAAAGCATATTATTGCCACTAGCATGTCTTTCTCATTTTGTTGCCTTTTTTGTTCACCATACTAGAATTGGAGAGCTTGTGTGTGTGTGTGTGTGTGTGTGTGTGTGTGTGTGTGTGTGTGAATAATATTAACTGACTCTTCCTCAAGAAAAATAAAATTATACATAATAAATACAAAAAATTCTAACACAAACTGAAGAGCTACAGCAAATTATATGTATACTACAAGTTTGCATAAGTTCTTTGGTCATATGGTAAGGAAATATTAAGAATGCAATGTTTGCCTGTCAGCTGGACAAACTAAAGATTATTTTCCTTTGGCGAATTAGCAAGGTACAAATCTTCCTGATTATTAAGCTTTTATTACTACACTGGCGTGCAAAAATTAAGGACAAAGAGGAGACATTAGCACAATAGCATAACGAGCAGGCAGAGCGGACCGAAAGACCACACTCAGGAGATAGATGATGGTCCGGTACGGTAGGACATGCGCATATATACAGCATGATGGGGGGGGGGCGGAAAGGTATAAAGCACACGGGCAGTGTACGCTCAGCAATTCGGTGAAAGCTATTGTTGCACGGGGCACATATCGGTTTGAACGATGTTGAGTTGCTGCCACCGTGTGATATGGCCATCAGGCAATCCAGTAGATGACATCTGGATGACTTTACCTGAGGTCGCGTCATTGGGAAGTTGGAAGAAGGTCGAAGTGTGACTAGTGTGGCCAAGGAGTTCGGGATCGCTCACAGCATCGTTTCACGAGCTTGGAGAGCATTTCAAACGACAGGAACAGCTGTCCAAGAGTTTAGCAGTGGTCATCCACAAGCAACCATGGCAGCGGACGACTAGTATATTGTCCTACAGGCAAGAAGAGACAGACGGCAGACAGAGGGAGAAATTGCAAGGCACATGCAACAGACAACCAGATGTCCGTTATGGCATTTTACCGTGGCCAGGAGGTTGCACATAGGTGGTCTATTTGTGCTGCTCATGGGAGATGGTGGTTTCTGTAGTGCCAGGAACACAAGAACTGGACACATCAACAATGGGATCGAGTTCTCTTTACGGATGAGAGCCGATTTAGTTTGACGAGCGATTCTGGATGTATACACATCTGGACAGAGCAGGGAACACGCAATCACACCTCCAACATCATTTAAAGGCATCGGTTTGGTGGTGGCAGAATTTTTATTTGAGGCGGTATCATGCTTGGTCGCTGTACTGACCTCCACATCTTCCAAGGAGATTCAGCCACTGGTGTCTGCTATTGTACTGAGGTTCTCCTGCCTCACGTGCGTCTGTTTAGAGGTGCTGTGGGTCCTGAGTTCCTCTTCATGGACGACAACGCTACACCTCATTGTACAGTGGCTGTCGCAGAGCTATTGGAGAGTGAAGATATTCAGCGCATTGATTGTCCTGCAAGGTCCCTGGACCTAAATCCAATCGAACACGTGTGGGACCTTCTCGGGAGATGCTTGGCAGCACGTCACCAGCCGCCAGCAACGATTACGCATCTGCAATTGGCGCTACAAGAGGAATGAGCCGTGATGCCTCAACAGCTCCTTAACAACCTCGTCTTCAGCATGGACAGACGTTGTAAATCCGACAACGCAGTCAGGGGTGATCATATCCCCTACTAAAGACTGGATTTTTCTTGGCAGCCGCCTGTCACATGGACGTTTCTGTCTTCTGTCCAGTTGTGCTCGAAGCTACCTTTTCAATAAAGTGCCTTTGTATCCTTTGGATTCATTGTTTGAATGGTTTTTGCTCACTTGTCCCATATTCTTACATCTTGGGGATCTGATGGTATGATTTGAGTTGATGAGGGGCACTTCTGCACGACGTTATATTCGAAAAACAGTCTCGTCCTTAATTTTTGCATGCCAGTGTATATTTCACTGCCATTACAACCAGAAATGCCAACCCTAGAGACTCCATATCAGGAGTGTTAAGGTAAATTTTAGGAGTTTTGAGCATAACTTCAGGAGTACTAACGTCATGGGTTCGTACTCATTTTCAGAAATTGAAAATAAGGAGTTTCTAAGGACTTTTTAAGGACCTTAATTTTATAAAAAGTTTCAATTTTTACCACTTTTAAAAGGGCATTCATATTAAAAAACACTTTTAAAAGAGCAAAGATTGCTTAAGTAACACAATTTTTAATCATTTATAATAATAAATTATCACATATTCATAAACAAAGACAATTTTTGCATGTAATTACTGTATTTAATTAAATTAAAAATTTACAAGGTACAATTATTTGTCAACAAGCCTTTAATAAAAAAGAAATTAATTTTTAAGTCCTGTTTTGAGTTCTTCTATCTTTGAATCAGTGGCTTCAAGTTCTAATTTTTTCTCTTTCAGTAATTTTCGAAAATTGTTGCATTTCATAAAAAGATTGACATCTTTTAAAGCTTCTGCTTGTTCAGCCATGCTATCAGCAGACTTTTCCAATTGGATTAAATCTTTTTCTACCTTAATCCTTTTAGTTTTTAACATATTTAGGTCATCACTTTGTTTTTTTCTCTTTCCTGAGATTACTGCGTCTTTCTTTTCATTCTTTTGCTCTTCCAAATGTTGCATATATCTATGCCGAGCAGAAGATACTGAAGCTCGCAACTCCTCTGTAAGCTCTACATTGTGAATTCCTCCACAAAAATTAATGTGATCATAAACAATTCTTTGGCTTATGTAAGAATTTCCTTTTAAGTTTTCTACTTGTATCTGCCTATTAACAGAAAACCCCCTTTTGACTGTTGCTTGGCTATGTGACAACACTAACAACACATTTTTATCACATTCTAAAGATTATCAAAACCTTTTGATAAGTATTTAGCTAAGAAAGCATCTAATTTGGTTTCAGAGGCATTAAAGTCAGAAAAATTAGTAAAGTCTCTTTTTACTTCATTTATTAAGAAGCCTCTAAATTGCAATAAAATATTTTCACATTGTTGCTCTTCTAATTTTTTAACTTCACTCAGATGGAAAAGGATTTTTTTCATCTTGGCTAAACAATCACTATCATTGTTTGCCATTCTTTTGGGGTCTAAGCAAACTATATTGCGTACAATTGAATAATTCACTGGGCATTTTTCAATAAGATTTGATAACATAGTTACAATAAATTTTTGGCAATCATGTTTTAGTGAAAGAACATCATTTTCAGTAACCCTTTTCATTTTCTGTAGATGATTTACAATTTTGTCACCTGCAAATCCACAACTGATATCACTAATTCTAGAAAAGCCAGATTTGTTATCAAATCTACTTTACACATTTTAATGACAGAGCTTATTGAGTTTAGATAGTCTTTCTTCAATATGTTAAAATTTGATAGACACTGTTTGAAAAGTTTAAATATGTCAGATGCAAAAAATGACAACAAAGGAGCATCACTTTGATAAAAAGTCAGAAAAGGTTTCAGTAACTTTGACACAGACAAAAAAAAGTTAATCTTAACTGGCATTAGTTCATCTTTTGTGGCATCTATAACTGTACGTAAAGATTTTGTCATTTTGCTGATTTAAATTGTCCTTTTTTCAACACTTGCAACTTTGAGATCATTCCAGATTTCTAAGGCTCTCTCAGCAGCAGGGAACATTTTCTATCCATCTATGTTTCACAAACTTCAAAGGAAATTTCTTTAACTCAGATACTTTTAAAAAGTCATCTCTTCTAGCTGGTGTATCTTTAAAGAGCCAATAAACAGAACTTAAAACAGAAGAGATATCCCACTCTGTTGCTGTATCTCCACTTTTAAATGCATTATGTAATGTATGCAGTCCACAAGAGCCAATGTTTAAAACCTGGCAATCATACTTATCTTTCAGGTCAGCCTGCAACAAATCATAGAAAGCCCAATTGACAGATGGACCATCCATTGATACTTGAATAGTTTTAGACAGATTCAGCTCTTTCACAGTGTCATAGAACGATTTCAAGATATCTGTTGCACTTCCATGACCCATAAATGCAGATGAAAGATATCGTGTGCACACTTAATTTAATACTGGGTGCCAAAACCTGACATACAAATCCATTTGTTTTGTTTGAGTGCCAAGGTTTAAAGTTTCATCAAACAACAATGTATAACAATTTAAATATTGAAGGCATTTCAACAAGAGTTGTTGAAAATGGGGAGCTAACCCAAAACAACATATGTATGCACATTTTTTTGTCCACAAGAGAACTGCTTTGCGATGGAACTATCAGAGAACATTTTCGAAAATAATTTGTCAATGCCTTCACAAGACCTATACGAATAATGATTGTTTACACATTTTAAAATCCACATGATTTCTGCATTTTGAACATCATGTCGCAGTACAAAATTAGAGACTGTATTTTTAGAAGCTGATTCTGCAGTTATGAGATTTGAATGGAATGATGTTGATGCAATAGCAGGACTAGGTTGCTCTGTAACTTTTTGTGGCCTTGAAAAAAACTTCATCAATGTACTCCTCTGTTTTGTTTCTTCTATGGATCTGTGTCGTTGACCTATGGAAAGAAAGCCCAGTATTAGATTTTTTTATCACTTACAGACAAGTAATTAATAAAACAATTACATTTTTTGTAATTCTCAATCTTCTTACATTTTGATTAACAGATGGTGCCAGATCCACACCGCACTGCAGACTCTGCATGACATAACAGTACAAGCAAAATAAATGCAAATATATGTGCATTTGACAATTTTTAGATGTTTATAATATAAACAAATTATATCACATTTTGATACCATACTTGATGTTTTCCGTCGTCCGTAGCGGAACGACGATTTCCATAGCATACTCGATGTTTTCCGTCGTCCGTAGCGGAACGACGATTTCCATAGCATACTCGATGTTTTCCGTCGTCCGTAGCGGACCTGCGACTATCATAGCATACTCGATGTTTTCCGTAGTTCGTATAGAGGACCGACCATTTCCATAGTAAGTACGTAAATCCGCAGAATCTTTCTTCCCACCGCATGATCTTTTATTCAGCGTCAAGCATAACAGTGTGCATGAAGAATTTACTGTGCCAAAGTCCCCACGAGGCACGGGTGTTCTGGCGCACAATGGCGCAAAATTCCCATCTCTGTTATATATTTTATTTATAGGGATATTTTTAACAAAAAATACAGAAAATTTTAAAAATCTGGAAGAAAAGTTCTTCTGGCAGGAAAACCGGATGACTGTATAAAAAAAAAAAAAAACAGAAAACTTCCGCAAAATCCGGAGGAGTTGGCAGGTATGATTTAACTGAAACATTAACAATATTTCTCAATGAAGACCTATATATTTTTTTAAATATACGGAAATGTGTAAAAAAACGCGATTGATGCGTAAAATCGTAAAGAACAGTTAAAATGCATAAATTTTATGCGTAATGCGTAAAAGTTGGCAGGTATGCCCTACATCTGTCATCTAGAATGGATTCCTATGGGACTTTGAAAGCGCTGTTCAAAGCGACAATGAAAATTCATTCCAAGCAGAAGAGCAGTCTGATTGTGAAATTGATGGCGGGGGAACCCTTGGCTGAGAATTCCAATCTTTTTCACTGTGACAGCGATACGGAAATCGACGATTAAGAATCTCTCTTTTTTTTTTCTGTCAGGCAATTCATTAATTGAAAAAATATCGATCTATTATTTTTATATCTATCTACCATTTTGTTCCTGTATTGTACATATTAAATTTGTAACTGTATGCTGTTTTTATTCGCTAAATTCTAAAGACAGATATGGTATCGTATGTCTTGCCAAATTCTTTGCCAGTACGAAGCATTTTTACTAGCATTTATGGATTAAAGATTGGTGAAGTGGAAAAGAAAAATGGGTAAGTCACAAATTTAAGTTACTTATTTTGTTTAAAGTTCGGAAGTGCAGACTATCTGGGAAATTTTGTCGTTTTCAATACGTACTTTTTTCCTTGGGGGATTATCTACGGGGCAGACTATGCGCACGGAAATACGGTATTTATATTATTACTATACACGAATTCCGGATTTTAGAGTTTGGATAAAATTCAAACTTATTAATAACTAAATACACTATAGAACACTATTTTTTGGTAAAAAATGACAAAAAGTCAAGTTATTTTTAAAAATATTATTTAGTACAAAAATAATGGAAAAGAAGAAATTTTAAGAAAAATATACACATACAAAAGACTACCTTTTATCATTTCTTTTAAACATTTCAACTAACGATTGTTGTTTAATTAATTTTGGTTTATGAGAAAGCAATTTTTTTTATTCTGTAGACGGACATTATTTCCGGTTCAGTTGTGGAGTTTCTTTGTTCAAGACCTTTAATTGCATCATCGAGTATTTGCAAAAGATTATCAATTGGTATTTTTATTTCTCCACGTTTTCCATCACCACTTTCATTATCTCCGCCGCTCAGTTTGTTTTGATTTAAAGCGGATGGGGAAACTCGGTCAGGATTAATTCGTAAAATAATGTTTTTCTTTTTAGCCGCCACTTTGCGATGCTCAAATGCCCACAGGTGGTAGATGCCCCTAAATGCAACACGGGATACGACAGAGAGAGAGAGAGAGAGAGAGAGAGTATGACTACGCAGACTTTCAGCGAACATTCATTAAAAATAATAAAAAGAAAATGCCTAACTTCTAAAGTTTTCATCGGATTTTGATGAAATTTCACATGGGAGTTTATTTTGACACGTCTTGGCTACTGTAAAATTTGCATGAGGTTATTTACGAAATTGGAGAATTTTTTTATCGTAAATATTTTTCCCAGTACGACGTTTATTATTATTTTTTTTACAACAGTTGAGCTGTCCACCACCTGTAAGTAAGTGATTCATTGGCAAAGGGAAGATATTTCATCCCCCCTCCCCCACCGGCAAACTTTCGAACACCCATGGGCGCATTCTTTCTGATCAAAAACCGATGCTCTCGCCTTCTTATAAACTTTTTTTTTTATTCTTTCTGCTGCTCAAACAGAATAGGAGAATGAAAAAGGTGATGGACGACTTTCGTGCATGAGCCTTCTGTACAACTTGTGCCATTTCGTTTGATTTCGGTACATTTGGAGTAACATTTTTCAACAGCGTGCAAGTTCCATACAAGTTTAAAAATAATTCCGTACAGTCAAGGCCCTGTGCACATCCGCAGCTGGGGGGGCTCGGTTAAAATTTTCATTTCCACAGTTGAAAATAATAATGTATTTTATTTTAATACCCCCATATTCTGAAGCCCTATGCACGTGCAGAAATCAGGCTATGCGTACAATACAGTACAAGTTAATTGAAATTTTTTTATGAAATTATTGTGAAATTTACTGCTTATTTAAACTCAAATCATATACAGTACATAACTTAATGAATAAATCACTTTAAGTTATACGGTACAGTATGTACAGAAATCGCATGAAATGGCAGAGCCTGATTTCTGCACATGCACGCAGTGAACCAAGGCTCTTACTTTAGCCCGGAAATTACGGTATATTAATTAAAGCAAAAAATAAGTTTATTTTTTACAGCATTGAATTTACAACAGTAAAATGCAATTAAGTTGTGACTTACCTGCCATGTGAGCTTTCAGAGCAGACTCTCCCATTCTTCCAAGATCAATTACTTTGTTACACAACGTACATCGGGCCTTATGTTTGTCCGCTGCACAGATAGCCAGCCATTGCTGATAACGTGGTTGGCCTAACCACAATGGGTTGAAGATGCATTTACCGGGCATGTTCGTATTATTCTGTACGACAAAATATTTTTTAAGACATCACATCAAATAAAGCTTGAAGAAACCTAATGACAAAGCACACAATCCGAAAACCTCACGAGCGAATGAATGCAATTAAGTGGAATGGAAGTTAAGAGAAACAGGCTCGATCTCCCGCGTACTCTACCACCTGCTGCGCATGCTGCTGCGTTCTACTGGTTCAACCATTGCCAAAGTAGGAGGACGTCAATCAACACTGACAGAAAGATCCGGAACGTACACAAAAGCGACGTGGGGGCAAGATAAGTAGCATTTGTTCCTACTAGAAAATGAAAAAAAAAAAAACAGCAGAAAACTGAATTTCAGAAAGATTTTCACGCCTGTTTTAAGGAATTTTTAAGGGCCCTTACAAACATTTAAAAAAAATAAGGAATTTTAAACAAAAATAAGGAGTTTTTAAGTACTTTATAAGGGCCCTTAGGAGCATACATCGAAAATAAGGAGTTCCTAAGGACTTTTAAGGACCGTACGCATCCTGAACGTGCCTGATATTTTACACATTTACAAAAGTATGAAATAATTAAAAAAAAATAATTACAACTTAATAAAAATACAGCAATGTATTTTTAATTTAATGTATAAATTATTTGAAGTTAGTAAATATAAAATTTCGACATTTCATCATACCCATACCTGCCAACATTTCATGAAGCTCATCAGGAGCACACGATGATCACCTTCCACATGCTGTCTTGCGAAGCCGATATGGTGCTATAATATCGGTCTTACCAAATTTAAAATGTGACATTCTCAGCATAGCTACTACAATAAACAACCATTAAAAACACCTTAAATTACACTTTATATATATATATAAAATTTATATCTTTTCTTATTATCTTAGCAATATACATTCATCATATCTGAGAATATGTGGTTGCAAATAAATATAAAAGCTTAAATGTTCGGACAAAAAATATGATACATTAAGAAACAAAACTTACTTTACTTCAAAAATAAATATGTTGATTGTTTTGCTTTGCATAAATCAGTATCAGATAGATCTGCATTAAAGCAAGCCTGATCAGAGTGAGCTTTGCATTTTTCAATTATTAAAGAATTCAAAGTTCAAACACATATCTGGATCGAAAATCAGTTAGATTCTTCTTAAGCATACTAAACACTCGTTCACATGTGGCATTAGTGTGAGGCATAAGAAGAATTGTAGCCATTAATTTGGGTAAAACAGTGTATTTAAATGACCCATTATGATCTTTAATGCATGATATTAAACTCCAAGCTATGTCAACTCTGTCGGCAATTAAGATTTCTTCTGTCAGAGGATTACTTTGGAATTTGGCAAACTGTTCTTCAACCAAATCTTTTTCTGTATCAGAAAAAGAAAATAAGTTTAAAAAGAAATTAACTGAAGAGAATTTAGTTTCCTGGTACAAAGCAATGTCAGCAATCTCCATGAGCAATAGAAAAAAATCTGAGGAGCAAATAGAACAAAAACATGGTTGACTGATTTACGCGATTTTTTTCAGCACTGGCCATGCTGTTTCATATTTTTTTTAAAAACTTGAGAATGCTGTTGTTTTAACATTGCATACCTGCCAACCAAAATTTTCCTAAATCAAGAAGATTGCTTGCAAAAATCAAGGAGATTTACCATAAAATCAAGAAGACTTTTTCTAAAATCAAGAAGATTTACCTTAAAATCAAGAAGATTCGCAACAGTACCAGAAGTGTTAATTCATGATTATCTATTATTAAGGAAGAGTGGTAATGTATGGAATGTGCCAGCAGTATGTTTGATGATACTTGTTTACAATTATTTTTCTGTATCAATCACTCATAGATGCAGTTCCAAAATTATGATTTTCAAGGTTTTGTATTTTTTTTTAATTGAATGACGTAATTTTAGAAATAACTTGATTTCATTTAAGCAATGACGAAACAGTGGCATTTTTTCATGCCCTTGAATGTCAGTTTTATCCATCATGAATGCATGATAGCTTTCACTATTCTAGATAAAAGATGAATAGTGTAACTTTGAGAATATGAACACTTTTGAACACCGTGCACTAATTCTTAAAAATGTTCAGCTTCGTCCCTTTCATTTTAGACCCCCCTCACCTTATCAAGCTGAAATGCAAACCTTTTTTTTTGGGGGGGGGGGGGTATTTAGGAATACAGGATACATGTTTGGAACACTGAAAAATTACAGTTATGGGAGAAATCTTTGTTACGTTTGATTTCCGTTTTCGGACATTTTCCCTTCATTTCTAAGTTCAAATACAAATATTTATGAAATAAAATGGTATTTAACAACAATACTAAGCAGATGAAACATCGCGTGAAAAATAAAATTACGATTATGTAAGAAATCCTCACTGCGCCTAACTTCCCTTTTTGAAAGTTTCAAAAGACAAAACTTCCATTTACGAAGGTTTAGAAAGTTTCAGGCGGAAAACATCCTCCACTACTACCAATTGCCCCCAAAATTTCTGTTCAGTTATGCATTGATCTTGAGGATAGCTCAAATTATGACGGAAAAGGAGAAATTCCTCAAAGCTGTTGCACATTCATGCCTGAAGATTACAGGAGAATTTTTGCGCTGTTGAATTTTCGTTTTTGGAATTTTTTCCTCCATTTTCAAACTGAAATACAAATATTTTTGAAACAAAATTATGTATAACAACAATACTGGACAGAAGCAACATTGCAGGAAAACGAAATTACAATTACGGAAAAAATCTTGATTTTGTTTACTTCCGTTTTTGAAAGACGAAATACCTTCCTGATGCATATTTGTACGCGTTGGTGAGATTCTCAGATGTGCATTTTTACATGTTGATGTGTATTTTACATGTTTCTTGACGTGTATTTTTACACGCCGAGGAAAATTTCCAATGCGTATTTTTACACGGTAAAATTTTGATGCGTAGTAGACACATAATTACTCATTTTGGCGAACTCTGCATGGCGCAGAATAAAAAATTTAGCACTTCGGTGCAATTAGTGCAGCTATTCCAACACTAGAGAAAGGGAGTTTGGAAGGATTGGCAGGAAAGGGTGTGTGCAATCTATAAATAAATATCTCTTACTGTTAGAAACATGAGATAACATAATATTCTATGAGATCACAATAAAATAAAAGGAGGAGTTTACACTAAGCGAAAATAACAAAAATATCAATTTCCACCAATAAGAAAAATTCATGAGCCATTTTGGTGAAAATCCAGAAGAAACTTCCACAATTAAATCACAAAGCAGCATGCGTTACAGTAGCTTTCTCTGACCAGATCTTTGCTTGGGGAATTCCTCACAGCTGACTTGAATGAGGGGTGATAATCCCATGCACTTCATTGGTCAACACGATTCAGTTCCCCCTGTAGTTTCTCCACCCCTCCCTTAAGTACGGCGGGGATCTCCCCCCCCCTCTGCACTCGCGGGATTAACATATCAGCCATTAAAACCAGGATCAAAACTTGAAGTTTCCGACTTCCCATCTAACTTCCGTTGGTGAGAACTGGAGATCTATTTTAACTATTCAGTACAAGCAACAAAGGCATCTCCGAACTTTATATTTGGTGTGAGGGAATTGTATGCAAAACAACGAAGAAATTGTTAGCATGTGCTTTAAAAACAATGAGAAAAAATTGAACTATATTCTGTAGCGTAGCACTACAAAATGGACCGCTTTCCATCATTCTCTTTTCTAACTTTTACCAAGCCTGTCTGCTCTTAATCATTTCACCCCGCTTTTAAAAATCTTTAACAGATAGTTCTGTGTCTGGCGCTCTTTGGCCAAACCTGGCCCATTGCGCCACTAAAATCAATTAACTAACTAACTAACTGGATCGCTTTCCTGGAAGAATCATAATTGGTTCCTCCTGTACTCAGCATATGGACCATTTTGCATAAAAAAGGCTACTTTCTGAGATGTTGCACAAGCTAAGGTTGATACCATAGCTGTTGTCTTGGTGCAGCCAGCACTGTACTTTCCCACAATTTTCGAGTCTGAAAACATACAACGAAATAATGGTCCTGCATGGTCACTACACGCCACAGGAATGTTATGCTCAATAAGAAAATTAGAAAACAGTGTTTTGGCCTTTGTTATGGATTCAGAATCATCAACTTTAAAGAAAGAATTAACTGCACTTGAGTTTTCAAATCCAGTAGCAAGTTTCTGATGCTTCAGCGCAGCAATATGTCGAGGACAATCATAACAACCACCATGCTACTGGAAAATCACCACTACAAACAATACACAGTGAACTACTAGCTGTTTTTCCTTCTTTCAAGCATGGCCATTTTGTACTATATTCCGGTAAGAACTTCTGATTTCTTATTCCCTTTCTTTTAGAAATGAAGTTAGCCATCATTATTATAAGCAGAAAGTATGAACTAAGAAGAGCTACTTCTCAGTTGAGTTGCCTTACCACAGCACGCATGCGTGGTTACGGTTCCACCCTAAGCAGATCCATCCTTTACTAAAGGGATGGATTGCTTAACAAACAAATTGCGAGTAGTTATTGGGTATATAAATAAGTTTTGAGGGATTTAAGGTGAACAAAACACGTTGTTGGAGAACAGAGACAATATTTTAATATTAATCGAAGTATGCTCCCTCTGAAGCTACAACTTTACCCCATCTTTCGGGCAGTGAACGTATGCACCGAAGGAAGAATTCCGGTTCCTTGGAAGAGATCCAGTTCACCAGCCAATTTTTGATGTCTTCATAAGAACTAAACCATTCTCCAGAAAGTGCTGACTGCATCGACCAGAACAAATGGTAATCCGATGGCACAATATCTGGCGAATATGGCGGGTAGGGTAGAACTTCCCAGTCGGATCCTTCTAAGTACTTTTTCACAGGTCGAGAAACATGTGGTCTTATGTTGTCATGCTGCAAGATGACTTTGTTGTGTCTATTCTCCCGTTCCGGTCGTTTTTGCGTGAGAGCTCGTTATAAACGCATTAATTGGGTTCGATACCGATCACCAGTAATAGTTTCTGATGGTTTCAGCAGTTCATAGTGGATCACACCCTTCTGGTCCCACCAGATACACAGCATTACCTTTGAACCATGGATATTGCATTTTGGCGTTGAAGGACCTGGTTCACCTGGCTATACCCATGCTTTCTGCCATTTAGGGTTATTGTACCATATCCATTTCTCGTCGGCATTAATAATACGATGCAAAAAAAACTTTCTTTTTTGCCTTTGAAGCAGCAATTCGCAAATGGTTTTTCGACGTTCAAGGTCTCTTTCCCGCAAAGCATGTGGAACCCAATTCCCTTTTTTTGCACCATTCCCATGGCAGCTAAACGTTGTGAAATGCATGGCTGACTAACATTTAATGCTGCTGCTAGTTCTTTTTGGGTCTGGCATGGATCCTTGTCGAGTAAAGCTTCCAATTTGGCATCCGCAATTTTTTTGGGTGGTCCAGAACGTTCTTTATCACTGACATCGGAATCGTTCCTTTTGAATCATCTAAACCAATACTCACATGTTTTTATGGATGGGGAATGTTCACCATAGATTTCTGACATTAAGCGATAGCTGTCTGCAGCACTTTTCTTGACAATAAAGTAATGCACTAACACTTCCCGCAAATGCTGTTTTGTCGGGACAAAAGTCGCCATTTTTCATCGAGTAAAACAAATACGTCTTTGCACCTCAATCAAATGTCGTATACTGACTCTGACAGCTGACGTCTCGTACTGCGATATCGCAGTGTTGCCACCTTAAAATACATGCGAGCAGTAATAAGTCGACAATGAACAGAAATCCCTCAAAACTTATTTATATACCCAATATTTTAATAATCTAGCACTTAAGCGCGGTTTTCACGACACCTGCCGTCAGATATAAAAACTGAGACTCGCCGCAACTTCAGCGATAAGCAGAATTTGCACAATTACACAGAAAAAAGCATACAAGCACAAACATTTATCTAAAAAATATTACAAAAAACAAAAAAAATTACGAAAAAAAACCCCCACATATTTTTTTTATTGCCAATCCGTACTTCCGTATTTTTATAGAAATACCAGACAGACTCCGGAATTTCTGGATTGGTTGGCATCTCTGTACAACTGTTATAAAGAACTCATTTTCTATGAAACAACCAATCAATGTGATCAGTGATGATGGGATTCTTTTTTTTTTTCTCTAATTCAAGTCATTCTTTTAATTTACATTTTTCTTATTAATGACTAACAATTTTAAATGAATGATTAATCATTTTATACTCCATTTCTTATGCATGTCTAAATCAGTTTCTCATCTGACACTTTTAATTGCTGACTGGTGTTGTGCATATGATTTTTTTACAAATGACCTACTCCTTTAATAAATATAAAAGCCAAAACCTGAGTCCTATGTTGTGAATAATCCTTATGTGTTTTTCTGATTCATTTAATGTACTGGAAATAACTTTTGCTTTCTTGTTAAGACCTGCAGCAATTTTCTTTTCTTGAGATATCAAGTACATCTGAAGTGTAGGTTATTTTGCTGGAAAGTGTAACTTACTTATCAGGTGATCTTTTGTGTATGATATATAGTTTTTAATAGTAGTAGGTTAGTAATTGTTAATAGAGAGAATTCCTCTAAGTTCTCTTATATGTGAAACTTTTTCATTTCTTCAGTTGGGGCAAATTTATTTTATCAAGGGAATAACATGCTATATTAATTTTTATTGAAAAAAAATGGCATATGATTTTACTTGACTGTACTCAATGAACGTTACTTACACCTACTAAAGACTTCATTTCATAGTGTGAATATTCAGTACTTGTGAGACTGAAGTTGTCACAGACAAGGAAAGACAAATTTTTGTGGCTTTGCTAGCAAAAATCTTTCTTAGGAGGAGGGTAAATAGACAATAAAGAAAAATTATGTAATGATAAATGAATTTTTGAATCAGACTCATTAATTTGAACTGCTGTCAAATAATGTATGGAACCTGGATCCCCTTCCCCCTGAGAATGGATTATTAGATGTCAAATCAGAGTTTGAGAGGTTGTATAATCACAAGAGCCATGGTGAAAGGACTTTTCAAAAGAATATGCCTTCTTGCATTCAACCAAATTTGCAGATATCACACTGAAATGGCTTTTCTCCAGAATGTGCCCTCGATGCCGCTTCATATGACTGTTGTGAAATGAGGAACATACACAGTGACAACACACATATGAATTGAAAATCAGATCCAAAAGAAAGTACCTAAAATTAATGAAAGCAAAATAACAACAACATCAACAACAATAATTATAATAATAGTAATAATAATAATAATAATAATTCTGGGGTTACTAAGCCCAAGAACAAGCCGGACATTCTATGTCTCATGGTAGGGGTCCATTCCTTCAGACTCTAGGATGGCTGTCCTGAACTTGTTGGCAACCACTGATGGCACCCACTGGCTTTGTTCTGTCCAGTCTTCTGACTGTGTCTCATGTTTGTCATGAGACATTGCATTCCCTTCAGCAGCATGCTGCTTGCTACTCTGTGGTTGATCACTTAGTTCTTACTTGATAGCTTCCAGGACAGCAGATGGTATCATATTCTTTGCAACAATGGTTCATCTCTGATCTGCTAGTAGCTGTTCGCTGACTTGAATGTCTGAGTACTGCTGTTGCCATTTGTCATACAGTCTGTTCCTGTACGTTGTCACCTCATCTCTGTCTCCATTTTAGTCACTTCATAATATGTTCGCATGAAGTACATGTTCATTTCTGAACTCCATCTCATGTGTTGGTCTGCACTTTGATCCAGCTTGGTCTTGGGCTCAGTAGCCCCAGAAGCATCTCAGGCCAATTGTCGACTATTTCTTGTGGTA
Source organism: Macrothele yani (assembly GCA_039090855.1). Lineage (NCBI taxonomy): Eukaryota > Metazoa > Arthropoda > Arachnida > Araneae > Macrothelidae > Macrothele > Macrothele yani. The sequence continues at coordinate 17,665,641 of CM076990.1, read as the reverse complement.
GCCATGAGAGCGGCAACGCCACTTGCTTCATTGCTTCTCTCTGGAGACTGTAACTTACTTGTTAAATGGGCACCTCTACCCAAGGCTCAAACATGATGACTTTATCATGCGCAACACTCGATGCAGTATGTGCTAATCTCTTTCTTAGTATCATCCTGATGGAGTTGAGATTTTTCAGTATGCAGGTTTCTTAACTACTGGATATTGTATCTCCTTAACTGATTTTGTAAGCACTAGATGGCTCCACATTCTTGCAACTGTTTTGACACCTTTTTAGAAAGATAATTTCAAGTCGAAATTCACAGTGGCTGGCGATGGTTTTGGGTGGAATTGAACCTGCGACCGCTTGGATGGTAGCTGCATACGCTACCCACTGAGCCCTTCGTGGCCTTTATAATAATAATAATAATAATAATAGTAACAATATCAGGCTGTTAAGAAGAAAAGAAACGTGAGAATGGCTCATATTGACTATAAGAAAGCATTTGATTCAATTCTGCATGATTACCTCATAGAAATACTGAATATATACAAAGTGAACAACAAATTCATTCGGTTGCTTCAACAAGCAATGTCTCAGTGGCAAACAAATCTCTATATATTATCAGATGGAACAAAAATGATTAATTCTGGAAATATCAGAATCAGGAAAAGTACACTGCCTGACAAAGAGCATCATGAAGGGATATACATATCATGAGACATATCCTTAAGGACAGTCTCATGGTAAAACGTGCTTTAGATTATACAAATATAATATCAAAGGTATTGTGTACCTAATATTGAAAGGTGTATCGCACGTTATCGCTCCGTGAGGCATGTGCTCCCACTCTGAGAGAAGCCTAATCATGCAACAAGTTTTTTGTTAGTTAAAAAAATATTTACAAATAAAACTTTTTAGTTAAAATATTAATTTATAATTTTCAATCAAACACTCACTCATTAGCACACTCATATATTTAAAACTATCTATTAATTAAAACATATCTCATTAGAAACAGCTATACTCATCGGGTCGGGAGACATGGCTGAAGTAAAAACACTTTGTCGACGATAACACGGCGAGCGCTTTCAATGCTCCATGAGCACCATCATCAGGCCATCAACAACTTACACGAGGGTTTCTCACGTGTGTGTAGCCACAGAAGTTGCATGTCGGGAAACGACATGCAACTTCTGACTGCACCCTTCCTTCGTTTTCCAACATGCAACTTCTGCGGCTACACACATGCAAGGAATCCTCATGTAGGTTGTTGATGGCCTGATGATAGTGCTCATGGAGAATTGAAAGCGCTCGCCGTGATATCGTCGACAGAGTTTTTTACCTGAGCCATGTCTACCGACCCGAGGAGTATAGCCGTTTCTAATGAGATATGTTTTAATTAATAGATAGTTTTAAATATATGAGTGTGCTAATGAGTGAGTGTTTGATTGAAAATTATAAATTAATATTTTAACTAAAAAGTTTTATTTGTAAATATTTTTTTAACTAACAAAAAATTTGTTGCATAATTAGCCTTCTTTCGGGGTGGGAGCACGTGTCTCATGGAGTGATAACGTGCAATACACCTTTCAATATTAGGTACACAATACCTTAGGTATTATATTTGTATATCATGAAGGAATGCTCAAAAACAGACCAAACTGCACACACAGATAGCCAAGTAGGTCCTGAACAAATGATTTGTCACATACAGACTAGGCTACAGTGACCAAATTTACAGGATGATCAATAAAGAGTGTGGCCCCCATTTTTGGCGATACAGTGTTGAATTCGACATGGCATTGAGGCAATGATAGTCCGAATAGAGTCCTGGGGTATCATGGACCATGTGGTGTTGATCCAAGTCCAAAGTTCATCTTCATTTTGCGGGGTTGGGAGGGTACTCAACTGACGTCTGTTATCTCCAGCTTTTCTCCATCAATCAATAAATCTTCATTTCTTGTAAAAGCATTGAACATCACTTTTGTCTTCTGAAAGTTCATTTTTAATCCCACTTCTTTACTCTTGTCAGCAAGTTCCTGGATCATACTCTGCAGCTCTGATGGGGTAGTTGCAAAAATGACTATGTCATCAGCAAAACGAAGGTGGGCTAGATAATCTCCATTATTCTTTATCCCTTTGTTTTCCCAGTTCAGTGATTGAAAGACATTTTCCAATGTGGCATTAAAGAGCTTCGGAGATATGGTGTCACCTTGTCTCATTCCCTTTCCAATTTTTATGTGTGTTGTATTTTCAAACAGCCGAATCTTTGCACTTGCATTTTCATAGATGTTATTAATAATATTAATGTATGCATCTTCAATACTGCAGGATTTCAGAGCCAATGTAACTGCTGATGGTTTCATATATATATATATATATACTGTATGTTGTAATGAAAAAAAATATGATACACAACTAGCCTCACAGTTTGATACCTACTTAAGGTAAAAACATGTTATTAAAACATGAAAAACTATGAATTAGAGAATAATCAAAATTAAAACTATAGCGATTGGTTTGCCTCCTCGGGGCGCTCCGTGGTAACAATGGCACACACAACAGCAACAAGAGCCTCTGTGAATCTTGTAGAGGTGCAAGCTAGTTCTGTGTGACATTGGCAAAAAGACCCCAACTCACTGGGTTTTGTTCCAGAATCCTTAGGTTGAATGACCAACTGGAACCCTCAGCTGTGGGCTAATCCCCCACACTGATGTACTTACCTGATTAAAAAGACAAAAAGAAATATTAAGAATGACTCAAATGTGGGATATGGTGGACCTACCACACTTGAGAAGGACGGTCTACCACGGAGTCGACCTGGACTTTCTAAACGGCGTATGAGAAAGAGATCTCGGCTGAGTGAATGTAAGATTGGTGTATGGAATACTAGAGGTATAAATGGCAAGATGAGTGAGGTGATTGAGGAGATGAATAAGTATAGACTGGATGTGCTGTGTGTAAGTGAAACCAAAAAGAAGGAAATTGGTGTAGAAGTGAATGGAACGGTGAGTGTGTGGTCTGGAGTATTGGATAATATGAGAGGACAGGCTGGTGTAGCTGTGATTTGTAGTGAAAAGATGAAGAACAACTTGATTCACTATAGTTGCATAAGTGAGAGAATTCTCTGGATTCGTTTGAAAGTGAAACTTCAGAGAATTGTAATTGTTGTAGTGTATGCTCCTTGTGACTCGGAACCTTCTGATAAGAAGGAAGATTTCTGGAATGAGCTAAAAGCTGTTTTGAGCCAGTTTGGTGCTAAAGAAAAAGTTATAATAGCAGGGGATTTCAATGCTAGAGTAGGTGTGCAGAATGCAATTTCTGACAATGTTCTGGGCAAGTTTAATGATCCTTGTGTGAATGATAATGGTGAAAGATTAATTGAACTCTGCATTGAGAATGGTTTGTGTGTATCTAATACATTTTTCAACCACAAGTATATCCACACATATACTTGGAAAAATCGTACTCTTGGTCAAAAAACGTACTCTTGGTGAAAGAACATTTATAAAGTGAAACACATGGTGTTTCTTAAGCAATTTTTTTTTAAAAGTGAAATTTTACAAGTTTTCTTCAATATATGATATATATATATGGATGTTTATATATAAAATGATGAGACATCCTGGTTTTAAGGGCAACATTGTGACACTCTCCCCAGTTGCATAAATATATCCTGGCTTTTAGAAATGAATAGCATTATTCTGACTTGCTCAGAAAAGGAATGAAGGAGGTGAAGTCTTGTGAAAGGGATGCAGAAAAGAAGTGGGGATGTTTTAAGAACTGTGTTGTCACTGCTGCTAAAGAGGTCTGTGGCACCACAATAGTGGGTGACAATAGAGGTGATGCTTGGTGGAATAGTGAGATTGAAGAAGCAGTAAAGAGAAAGAGAAGGAAGCCTATTTGGGGATGTTGCATGGTAGAGTCTCTGTGGATGAATATCGCTGTAAGAAGCGTGAAGCTGCTAAGCTGGTTCGCCACAGTAAGGCAAAAGATAGGAAAGAGAAAGTGAAAAGACATGAACTGGCTTTTTGGAAAGATAGGAAGTCCTTCTGGAAGTACATGAGACTCAGGAAAAATAAGGGAAACAAAGTTGTAAGTTGTGTTAAGAATGAGATTGGAGAAATGATATGGGAGCCCAATGAGTTAAGTGACAGATGGGGTGAATACTTCTGTGAGTTATTAGATCAGGAAAGCAAAGATGATTCTGAGATAGACGCAGATGATGTCACAATGAGGGATGAAAGCACAGGAGGGATCTCAAGAGAAGAAGTGTGTACAGCTCTAAAATCTCTTGAGAATGGTAAGGCTCCAGGAGTTGATGGCATAACTGCAGAGATGTTGAAATATGGTGGTGACTCTGTAATTGACTGGTTAACTGAAATTTGCCAGTTGTGCTGGGAGTTAGGAATGGTCCCTCGGGATTGGAAGGATGCTATTATTGTTCCCTTGTATAAGGGAAAAGGTGATCAGACTGAATGCAAGAACTATCGTGGTATTAGCCTACTGAGTGTGCCAGGGAAAGTGTTTGGTAAGGTTGTTATTGAAAAAGTACGGGGTCTTACATCATTGAAAGTGTGGGATGTTCAGAGTGGTTTTATGCCTGGTAAAGGCTGCACTAACCAGATTTTTGCATTACGCACAATGATTGAAAAATATCTGGCTGTTGGGAAGAAAGTTTTTACTGCCTTCATAGATTTAGAGAAAGCTTATGACCGAGTGAATAGGACACTTTTGTGGAAGGTATTGAATGAATATGGTGTTACTGGGAATCTACTTAATAGTGTAAAAGCCATGCATGCTGGTAGTAGAGCTGTGTGCGAGTGAATGGTGTTTTATCAAAATGGTTTTCCATTGGTGTAGGAGTTAGACAAGGTTGTGTAATGTCACCATGGCTGTTTAATATATTTATGGACGCATGCATGTGTGATGCCAAAATAGATAATAGTGGTCTATGTCTTGGTGATATCTGTGTGTGCAGATTGCTGTATGCTGATGACACTGTCCTATTGGCAGAGAGCAAAAGTGAGTTGCAGAGTATGTTGATTCGGATGCACGAAGTTTGCATGAAATTCAAACTGAGTATAAATAAGGAAAAAAAAACAAAGTTATGGTGTTTGAGAGAGGAACGGGTAGCACTGAATGTAATGTAAGTACAAATGGTACTGTGATTGACCAGGTGAGTGAGTTTGTGTATTTAGGAAGCATGTTTGACAGAGAGAACAAGTTGGATGGTGAAATCAGTAGGCGAGTGAATTCTTTGAAAGTCATAGCTGCTCTGGGAGGTTTTCACAGGAATGATGGGTTCTCTAGAGAGTCCCGCATGGCTGTGTATGAAACTGTAATTGTTCCTACTCTGATGTATGGCAGTGAAACCTGGGTACTGCAGAAGAAACATAGGAGTCGTTTGTGTGCTGGAGAAATGTGTTACTTACATGAGGTTTGTGGCAAGACACGATATGATTGTGTGAGGAATGAAGATGTATTGCAGTTGTGTGATGTGAAGCAAAATGTTGTTAGCAAGGTGGAGACCAATATGCTTCGGTGGTTTGGCCATGTTGAAAGAATGAGTGATGAAATGCTTACTAAGAAAATCTTTTCAGCCCAAGTGGCAGGAAGGAAAGGCAGAGGAAGGCCAAGGAAGACATGGGTGGATCAGATTCAGGAGTGTCTTCATGAGAAAAAGATTATGAGTATGAAGTATAAAAGATCTTGTGTACGGCGTGTAATGGATATCAGTGAAGCATGAGTTGTATGTCAAGATCTCTGTAAATGGAGAAGTTTGATACGACAACAATAAGTAAAAATATCTGGAAGTTTGTATTTCTTTTTGGAGCTAACCTCTGAATCTCAGAGAACAGCTTAGTGATATGTATGTATGTATGTAATATCAAAATAATTTCTTTTGATACAACTAGGGCATAAAAATGAGAAAAATTTTACCACTGAACTGCGCTAATATAAAAAGCAACTTCATGGAGTTTTAATGATAGTGCTTTTCATTCAGTTAAGTAAGCAACAAGTAATACATATGATAAAATAACATGTGTTTAGTATCTTCCTCCAGTTTATTCACTCTTTCTCTTATTTCTCTATATTAATCAGTTTTTTTCATTTGCCTGTTTGTTTTTGCTTAAAACCAACTGATTTTTTGGGTTTACCAATTTCCTTCTGCTCTTTCTTCATCTTCCAAGCTAGTTTTCTTTCACTTTTTTCAAAGCATGCCTATACCATTAGCTTGCTGCTTTGAGGTATATGATCATGTCCCTTATAACTTCTATTTTTGAGACACCTCCCGCAACAGTGATAGTATTATACACTTATGGAAGTGCTATAATGGACTCTTCATCAAAGTTTTCAACCAACAACTGTCTGTTCACAGAAAAGCCCTGTTCAGCACATGCATTCCCATGGGATACAGCACAACAACCAGCTTAAACACATGCCACAATTCATAAAAACCTTCTGTTTTGTTTTTAACACTTTTGAAAATAAAGTATAATCTACCCTTTTACATGGACAAGCTTCTGAATTTTCTCTTGAGATCACCTTCAACGTTTAACACTGGCAGAAACTCTTCGAACTGGGTGAGAGCTCTCTTTACAAAAATATACGAGATTCTTTGTCTTTTCTGCAGTTCTTGAACAGTAGTTCCATTCTCTGAATGCACAGAGAAGAGATCATATGGTGATGGGCTAAGTATGAGGCAGCTTTTACAACAATATACTTTAGAGGAGTGCGCTCTAGTAATTAATCAAGAACTACATTTAAGAAATCCCTGCAACTTGTGTAGAAGGCAAACTCACTCTTCTCTTAAGTACTTCACATTTACCAAGATCATTTTTGTACCGACACCAACAGACAGCTTTAAAGGAAGGAGCCCATTTTTATAATTCTGTAGTCTCATCCATGATCTTCTTCACAAGCCTGTCTAACACATGTCTAAGAAGTTTTACCAGTAAACTGTACAGAAAAGACAGCATGGGTTTTAATATCTGATATACTCTTAGAAAAGTTTAAAACTTTGACATGAAAAAAGGAAGTCTCAGGAGAATTATTGTAATCAGAATGATTATAATTTGTAAATCATTTTACAGGCCTGACATAAGTGTTGAGTTTGAAGCCTGGCTTGATTCTATCTGACAGAAGTACTTTCTTAAATAGCTAAGTATGTCACATCTTTCAGCCACTGAAACAGGAAGTTGTCAACTTCCCATTTGAGTAGTCAGCATGACACTGCCACATTTGAGTAGTCAGTCCTTGAAAAAATAGTATAGCAACCTCAAGAAGTGGTTTAACTTCCACTTACTTTTTCCAAGTTCATAATGAAATGGGTTATAAATAGCATGAAATCCATAGTTTTCCAATCCAAGCAGGTCTGGGTCATTCTTATGATTTAACAGTTCTTTGAAAAGTTCAAAAGAAAAGCCTAGTTCATATTAGCACTGTCCATCAACACCTGAAGAAATTTGTTCATAGGGAAAAAAAGGGCACAGCATCATGAGATTTATTTAATATATTCTTTGCTGTTGTATGGCTGAAATATACAAATGTCACTGTCATTCTAGAATCTGAAAATGATGACCATTTGCTTCTTCTGAGCAACTTTCTTTAGAGCCTTGCCAAAATAGATCACAAAATAGGAAAATAAAACATAATCAGCAAGAGATCACAGGAAAATGTGCCAGTTCATATACAATGATTGCTCAAAAGTGAAATTCTTTCCAATAGGGAAGTTCTTAAACTTATTTTTGCAAACAAATTACCTTATCCTTGTTGAAAATTAAAAGAAACATGCCCTATAACTATTTCAGGTTGTCCATAGAATTATCAAACCTGATTTCCCTGACCAAATATATAAGAAATCCCTGATGTTACACAAATAGGTTTATTTGAGTTTTTCAATATATGTGCCATGATAATAAATAAAATTGAATTGGATAATTGAGCAACTTATATTATTTAAAAGTGTTTCTGTTTGACGTATAAAGTTTCCCAAATAACTGATTTCATTTAATTATATATATATATTTTAATATATCGGCCTCCACCTTCCCCATAGCCGTCCAACTCACACCTTTTTAATTTTAAGTTTACTCTTTTTTTCATGGTTTTACATTTATTGAAGAAACACTCAAACAAACCCATACACAATATTCAGAACAGTTACTATAAAAATATTACAGTAGGAACACAGTCACTGTTTTTATATTACACACCACTTTTCTTCTTTTTAAAATCTGAAATCTTTGCCTGCAATGCTGCTTCTTCCACTCTAGTTCCTTCCATACTCTTTGTCTTTTTTCCTTCAATTCCTTTATTTCATAATCAATTTTTCTTTTTTTCTTCAGTTTTTTTTTTTTTTTTTTTTCGTTTTGAAGAACACTTTTTTACTCAAGATAATCCTAATATCTTCGTCTGGAGGCTCTTACAGAAAGAAGAAGCCTTTTATTGATGGCAATGTGTTCTACTCCTCCCGCAATTTTAATGGCATCAAAAACTGTTCTCTGACAAATCAGGTATTCTTCCAGGAGATTTTCCACAAGAAGAGACTTATTGACAGAAAATCCACCTTCCACTGAAGCATTTCCATGAGACATAATGAGACAAATTTTTATTACATCCCAAAGTTCATCGAATTGTTTTTGGTTGTCAAATAGAGCACTGTAAAATTTGTCTAATCCAATAGAATCATCATGACTGTCTAAAAATTTATCAAACTGAGACTTTAAAGCAGATTGAGCTTCTACACATAATGAAGCGTACTGCTTATTAGCTCTTTCAGCACAGTCATCTGAAATCCTGTTTGCACTAAGTAAAACATCTGAAATCCTGTTTGCACTAAGTAAAAGCATTTCCATGAGACATAATGAGACAAATTTTTATTACATCCCAAAGTTCATCGAATTGTTTTTGGTTGTCAAGTAGAGCACTGTAAAATTTGTCTAATCCAATAGAATCATCATGACTGTCTAAAAATTTATCGAACTGAGACTTTAAAGCAGATTGAGCTTCTACACATAATGAAGCGTACTGCTTATTAGCTTTTTCAGCACAGTCATCTGAAATCCTGTTTGCACTAAGTAAAACTTCGAGCACAATTTCCACTCTCTTCTTGCCTAGACTCGGCTGCTGCACTATAATATTTGGGTCCAAACAAGTTACCCCACGGACAAACATAAATTTTAGTGGGCTTTTCTCACGAAGTTTTTCAATCATACTGGTCACAAGTTTCCTAAATTCAAGCTTAAACTCTAATTTCTCCCTTTCGGAGCACTTCACTTCTTTTAATAGCTTTTTAGCACTAAATCCAATATCAGCTTTCTCAATTGAGAGAAGATTTTCACTTTTTGATACATCTAAAGTTAACAGTTTTGAGACACTGTCAGCTTCACTTAATTTGTCAGGCTTCAAGCTTCATGCCATCAAAATTTTTCATCAGATCCAGCAAATCAGTGTGTAAGAAAGGAATTAAAGGCTTTGGGCTCTGGAACCTTCTCAAAAAGATTCACACTCTGAAGCTATAGTCCTAAAAGCTGCCAATTTGCATTTCAACAGTGGACTTTCCATGAATTCTGCAAGAAACATGCGCTGTTTGCTGGAAACCGGTGATTCTTGAACATATTTCTTGATATGATCATAGACAAGCAATGCCCTAGTCAAACAATTAATGTTTTCCAACCACCTTACAGTGCAAAATTTCAAAGGGAAATCTTTACATCCAGTAATCATAGTATAATTTGCACGGTGAGCAGACTATCTTTTAAAAGGTAGTACAAGTTAAGCAGAAAGTGATGTATATCCCATTTCACTGCTTCAAGTTCAGTTTTCATAGCTCCATTGACCACGTGAAGGCCACATACTCCAATGTCAACTAATAATTTTCCATCTGGATTTTCAGTTCTAAGTTTATCTTTCAGCTTTTGAAGAAAGCTGAGATTAATGTTAGGTCCATCCATTGACACTTGTAGCATGTTATCCAAGGGAAGAGGTGCACCTTTAATGAATTTCTCTAAAAGGTCATTAGCTGTTGCCCGTCCTAAAAACACACTACTAGTGGAAACTTTTTGCAGATTGACGTCCCAATAACGAACAAAATGATCCATTTGTCTATGCTGAACAATTTTGTTTAATGATTCATCAAAACAAGTTACAAAGTCAGTGCACTGCTTCAGATCGTCTATTAAACACTCTTTGAAATGTGGTGCCAATCCATGGTTTATCACATAAGATGTTTTGCTTTTGCCTAAAGTAAATTTTGAAGCTATCGCACTGTCAGGAAACATTAACTGAAATGTTTTGTTAATCTGTGTACAAGAGTTCAGAGACATTCGCTTGGACAACACTTCCATGGCCCATATTATTTCTGACTTTGTTTCATCATCTTTCACTACATAAGCATTAAGGTCATTGGGCTTCACATCATCTTTCACAACATAAGTATTTGAGTCATTAGACTTAATATTTTCTAGAAGTACTGATTCCCCATTTCCTGAGCTTATTGATGGCAAGAGTTTGTTATTACAAAGAGAGTTCTTTTTCACAGAGGAAGTGAAAGAAGCAAGACTGGGCTGAGACATTTTAGCACGGACGTTTTTCAAATGATTAGGGCCATTTTCGTGGCTGGAGACTGCCTGACGCCCATGTTGCTAAGCTTGAAAGTTTTAGAACACACTTTACAAAATGTTGATTCATTGTCGCCATTCACAGCAGCTATCCAACCAGAAAACTCAGGATTTAATTGTTCGTCCAACTATTGTTCATTAAACACACAACGCTTTGACATTGCTGCAGTCTTAATTGCCTTTTAACAAGGTATAACTTATATCACAAATTTTCTTCTACTCCTTTGACCTAAAACAAAAACAGAAATGCTAACAAGTAACCTAACACAACTTACAATAATAGGTAAGAAATACAAGGTTACATTAGTAGGAAGGGGAAGTTAGTGACTGTCTGCAACACTAAGTGCAAGTGTGTTGGGCGATGAGGGCGTCACTCCCTGATGCCGGGTTAAAACTAGTTGTAGTCTGTGATTGAAATTTCCCTGACTTTTTTTTAAATATCACTGATTTTCCCTGACTTTTACCAATATTTCAGGCATTTCCCTGACTTCCCTTGATTTCCCCTGACTTTTACCAACATTTCAGGCATTTCCCTGACTTCCCTTGATTTCCCTGACTTTTACCAACATTTCAGGCATTTCCCTGACTTCCCCTGACTTTCCAGAATGTGGACACCCTGTATTTGTATAAGCCCACAAAATTTCTACTTCCAAAACATCATTCATTATTTTAGGCACAGAGTTATCCATTTTATCAGACAGATTGATAATTTGAGAAGAAACATTCACCTTCAACATGAGCTAGCGGTGTTGCTGAGGATAATACAGTTACAATAGTCACCCCGACTGACAAATATTTCTGATTCTTCAAGTTTCTTTCTGAATTTTAGAGGTGAAATAGCTGTGCAAAGGTAAATCATCCTTTTTATCTACACACTTTATATGAAATGCACTTTTCTCTTGGCTCACAAGCCTTGCATACCAAGTTGCTGATATCAATATTTTTTGGCACCATAAACCTTGCTTTGTTGTCATGATTTTCCACTTCAGCAAACCAGTGTCACCACTTTGGATGGAGTTATGGGTTTATCCAATTTGGGTTGAATCTACTCTTTTTTTGAGTCATCATTCTTTGATTTCATCAAATCACTTTTCACTTATTCATACAAAAACCTGCAACAATACAAAAAACTATATCAATAAATATACATAAAAAATCTATACAAAAAACTGATATGCAGTAATATAAAGAATAACAGGTCATTTTTATCCAGCACACAGAATGCTACATAAAAAATTATGAAATCAGCTCCAGAGGTAAGGGACGCTGAAATCTCACTTCAAGTTTTAAGATCCCTGTGTTCAATACTCAGTATGGTCACTAGATCTCTTTTGATAATTTAATTGGACTAAAACTAAAATCAATATAAAAAAAGTATGACACTTAAAGGGCTTTTTTAAATCAAAACTTAAAAAAGAAATGCCAGGAAAACAGTGAGAAAAATACTAAAGAGCCTTACTTAACAGGATCCAATTTTAATTACTAAGCAGTGACAAAAGCCCATTGAATTGATTTTTGAAAACATGTGGCACTTCCAAATATGATTACTAATCCAAAGAAACATAAAAGTCAATGGTAGAATGAAAACAATAGATTTTTGTGGATATATGTTATGATTCACAGTGCCTAACTCAAATTTAAATGTTGTTTTTTTTAATATCAACAATGCATGATATGGCTGACTGATCTAATAAATATCTCAATGGGTAAACAATGTTAAAGCCTGCTGTAGCAGCCATTTTTATTAACAACTCATAAGTATAAATTTTCAGAAACACAAAATTGAAAGTAATAAATTAAACTACAATCCAAAAAAACCCACTTACCAGAACTGTTTTTGAAAAATGAGACCACGTGCTTTAATACAAGAGATTATCACAATCCAACTTTGCTTAGGAACACAGGCAAAGTGACCAACAATGCATTCTCTTTAGGAAATGAGAAACTACAAGAATGAAAACTATAGATGTACTATTATTTTCTATGAATGCATGGACACCCATGCTTCAACTGAATAGCTTAATTGCAATTTAGCAGCACAGAAAGCAAAACATGCATACAATTGTTTTACTTTTCAAAAGTTCCCCAACTTCTTCAGACCCTTTTGATATTTATATAATTTCCTGATTTTCTCTGATTTGGGAATCCTGAACATGTTAAATGATTAATATGTCTACATATGTTCATAATGATTTACAATTATATGTTTTTATATTTATGTACTTCATAGGATACTGAATAAAGTTTTATTTTCTCAAAGTTCAGAAGTGTTGCAGTACTGTCATATGTAAATGAAAATGTGGAAATTGGTCATAATGTTCAGAGCAGTGCAACACAACCAGCACAGGAAGTATATCCATGGATGTTGGTCTTAATGCACAGGAAGTATATTCATGGATGTTAGTCTTAATGCACAGGAGTGCTAGAGAACTAACCCAGTAATTTGAACAAGGATGATGCCTAGGAATGCTAGAAGAACATTACAGGAGCTTGAGGCATGGTATTATACCCAGGAATACTGGAGGACCATTACAAGAACTAGAAATGTGGATGCCAGTTTAAATACACAGGGCTAGGAACTAGAAACATAGGTGCTGGTTTTAACACACAGGAGTCCTAGAGAATCATCACAATTACTGAATATGATGATGGTTCCCACAGTGCTGGAGGACTATCACAAAAAAAATGAAGGCATTAATGTTAGCCATGATGCCCAGGAGTGCTGGAACACCATCACAAGAAGATGAAGTTGTAAATGTCAGTAATGATCCCTAGGAATGCTGGAGGACCATCATCACAGGAAAATGAAGACATAGACAATAAATAGTCTGTGATGACTATGAGTGTAAAAGGAACATCACTAGTAAATACAGATATGAATCTCACTTGTGAAGCTCAGGAGTGGCTATTCCATAATACACTAAGGGTTGTGGTGTTTTGGTTAAATAATACTAACTAAACACTTTAAACCAAAAAATTTAGAACTCTAAAATAAAAACAAACTTACAGTTTCTTCTACACAACCACTTTTTATTCAATCCATGGTAGAAGCATGCACTTGTAACATACAGCGGCAAGACAACTAATTAAGCACATTCCAACATGTACAACACAGAATATCTATCAGGTTGAGAACTTCACAAATTGACCATAACAAATTTGAACATATGAGACAGCAAAAGCTTTCCTTGTGTGAACTCTGTTGCATCATAAACATTTTAACTGCACATATTGAAGACCAGCTGTGACTCAGGGTGGCACCCAAAGCTGTTATTTACTTATGTTGTATTATTTTAAAAAATATGTAAAATATGTTAAAAAGTTACACTCATTTTTTCTTATTTTCTATGCTTAAACTTATATAAAAATATCTTCAGACTTAACCCTTATCTACACCATAAAAGATTTTCTCTTTCAATGGGAACACATGATCTAGAAACTTACAAAATAATTATTCATTGTACAATTATCTATCAGCACTTAAAAACATTTTAAAATACATTATGAAAAATTAAGATGAAAAAGGAGGGGGAATGGGGGCTGGTCATTGTCATGTCAAAGTCTACACTTGGAGGCCTTTTGTCCGATTTACACAGATATCATCAACGAGGCATCTGTGTGCCTGATTTCAATACTCAATATTTCCTTCTATAGGTATAATTCAACAACTTCTTTCGAGTACCCAGTCAAAAGTTTTCAATATCGACAAATGCTATACACAAATCCTTGTTTATTCCATGAAACATTTCAGAAGTCTCCTTGAGGTCAAATACGTCTTTATTGAGAGACTTCGACATTACAGCAAATAAATATGGCAATAAAACAGTGATATAAAACAGAAACACAAAATGAGATATATACAAATGCTGGAGCAGATCACCCGGCAAATGATGAATAACATTAAAACCCAAAAGCGACGATAATCTGCGCCACACAGGTACATGAAAAGGGTCATGGCAGAAAAAGCCCTAAAGATAGCGAACGTAAGAGGTTCAATGCATCACATCGAATAAATGCTATTACATAAAAGCATCAATGTCACAAAGAGGAGGTATTTAAGTGCTCAAGGAACATTCCACACAAATACGACAGGAGCATACATAGTAAACATAACAGGATGCATAATCATACAATAAACAAAGGAATGCAAAAACTATGTACAATGCAGGAGGCAAAACGCAGCAAAGGTACAAAATGTAAGGTGTGCGTCAGAAGTAAAATGGAGAAAAACTATAGTAAAGCAACATCTCCATACAAAACAGTATAATGAAAGAGGAAATGAGGCGAACACAAACACGACAGATATACAATGAACAACACCGAGCAAAACATGTGCAATAAGGTTCTCTACCCTTTGGGAAGGAACACAATTAAATACAGGTCAGAGATAATATGCAAGCAAAACATACAAGAATACATAAAATATGTCAAATGGACACACAAATGAGCTAAAGGATGCTTCGAGGGAAGCAGCACAGATAAACCAAGTCAGAAAACAACATACACTAAGATACACAAAAACAACTCTACAAAGGGATACATAATATACAAAAACAGAGGGAAACCCAGCTAGAGCACAAAACAGCAGCACATACCAAAACTCATGGCAAAATAATGGTGGAGCGAGATCGGCACCGCCATCGAGAACACCGCACAGGAAGAAATAATGCATCCACCATATGACACAGCAAAGAAAGTAGTGTACAAAAATGAAGCCAGAACCACTGATGTAGTGGTACAACTACAAAACCAATGATGCTATCCGGAGGTCACATAATAACAAAACACCAAGGTGTGAACAAGGATAACGCTACCCCAGTAGGGAAAAATACACAGTATAACACAGAAAACGAACACAATGCGAAACAAAAGCATAAGAGATACATGGTACAAAACATTGTGGTTACAATCAATATAATAACAAGTGGCGCATGTAAAGAAAACACAACATGGCAGAGCAAACCAAATTATATAAGCATGTAGATGTGCACCCTACAACAAAATGCATTCAACACAGTAAAGTGGCACTAAAACAAGATACATGAGACAACAAAAGCACAAATACAAAGGACAAGCATTCACAAAATAGACACCAAAGTAACGCCTCAGGATCAGAATAGCACTGCTATTTAAACAAAAAAGATCACACCAGTCGAGGGACATCACAGAATAGCAGGACAGAAACAGCAGTCCCACAAAAAACACATGTGTTTTGTATGAAATCAATACAGCTTCCTACCCAATAGGAAGACCAATGCAGTGACAAAAAGGAACAAAGCCATCCAGAAGAGAGTAGACAAAACAGAAAGAAAAGATTCTAGAACAACAGATGGGGCGTGGATCTGTGGATGATGAACCACCCAGAATTCAGGGCCCACGCCACACAAAACAAAGGCTGAGATCGAGAAGCGAGTGCATCAAAGTATGCAAGTTGTAGCCGAGTGAGAAGTCTGCCCTGAAAGATGAGGCAAAGAGTCTCGCCAGCCAACAGGATACTAGAGGAAGCTGCAGTAGTGCAAAGATGACGATGAAATATATGTATAAAATATAGAACAAAGAGATATTCACAGGCATCAGGAAGATGCTGTGGTGGATGTTTAGTCAATAGTAGCCATGAATAAGCGATGAATGGTAAAGTCTCCTTGAATACATATACTAGCATACACTTCCCTTTCTAAAGCATGTTGTTGTTGTTTTTGTTCAGCTTATTTTCACCACTTTTCTAGGCTTGCTAATCAAAATTCTTAAGAAAACTCTGCAGCAAACACTAATTAGCCCTATAGCTATTGCAATCCTTAATCTTTCTTACCTGATGGTAAGATGCCTTACTTCTGACAGTCATAACAAACCAGTTTGCCACGCTACCTGATTCTATGTAACAACTCACAATTACCAAAATACAGCATTTAAAAAATTCTGGATTAAATTCTTCACTTGTAACTTTAGCATATTTCAAAGATAAAACACAGTAGCACCTCTAACTTCATAAGCACCTACCACCCTCTAGCCCTCATAATTGTCAGCATTATCATCTTTCTTATCAACAACAACCTGTCTACTAATGCTTGCATTTTCATTTAGCTTCAAAATATTTACTCTATTCATATACTATATGTATATCCTCTGGTGATATAAAAAGTTGCCAATTTCCAAGCACAAACCCTGGGTTCCAGACTTTCCAATTTTTTTCACAAATGTTTAATTCTATTATGTCAATAAACATTTAGTTATTTTTTCTGACTTTAAAAGGGCACTTCTTTACAATAATGACTGCAAAAACACTGCATCAGTTTTATTGTAATGGGTTTTATTCTATGCCTTTTTTATTTTTTAATAATTTTTTTCAAAGGCACATTAAAATGGCTTTTTATTAGGACATTCCCCTGATGAGCAAAATTTCTTTCTAAACACATTTGTGTTCATCAATATGGGCTACAGAGGCTTGTCAACAATATCTAATGGTTAATACAGCCTCTAGTATGGTTGTTTTACTTAGTTGGATTCCAATCAGTGCTAAAATATTGTTGTTTAACATGTTTATAATCATTCATGTGTTGAAATGTTTTGGAAACTTATTTTTTCATATTAGGATCTACATTTGCCAGAAGCCATGTGACGTAAAAATTTGTAGTTCCATGAAAATGCCTTTTTACAATTCTTATAAATGAAAAGTTTATCCCCCAAATGATGAATCATTATATGCCCTTTGAGGCTATTTCTAGCTCGAAACGTTTCACCGCAGTGTTCACACTGGAATTGGTGTTTCATGAGAATGGTTCTTCTCATGGCGGATCAAGGACCCTTTATAACCATATTTAAAGGAGCACACAGAACAATGGAATGGTTTTTCACCAGAATGTGATCTCTGGTGAACAACCATTTGACTTTTGTATTTTGAAGAATATGAACAATGAAGACAATTAAATTTTTTTGTTAGGAGGTCTCGAAAATAGTGTGGACTTGAGGATGCCATTTTGTTTGGAGAAGATTCAGTTGTAGAATAACAGGAGTTGTCTACAGCATGCCCTAAATGGAAAGAGAAAAAAAAGAGGCATTATAATGTTGCATGAAATTTTTCTTGTATAAAAATTTGACTAAATACATATAAAGAAAATCTACCAGACTTTCACACAAAAACCTGCTTTGTAAACTAAATACTAGAACCCCTTACGAATGTTCACTACATATCAGTATATTTCTAACCAAAAACCAAAAAACATTTGTTCATTCATTACTGACCAAATAAAAAAATCCTAACATATTCACATGGACCCTTCAAGACTTCATCATCATCATCATTGTCAACCATTATCAATCCACTGCTGGACGAAGGTCTCCCCAAGTTTCCTCCACAACGGTCTGTCTTGTGCCAGTCTCCTCCATGTCACCCCTGCATACTTTCGAATTTCATCCACCCATCTCCCATGTGGTCTTCTTCTGGGTCTTTTCCTGTCCCTTGGAATCCAATCTAAAATTTCGGCTGTCCATCGATGATCTGTCCTTCTGGCAGTATGTCCAGCCCATTGCCATTTCAGGGATTTAACTCTGATCATGATGTCTTCCACTCTTGTCATTTTTCGGATCCACGAGTTCCTCTTCTTATCTCTCCTGGTTACACCAAGTATGCACCTCTCCATGCTTCTTTGAGTTGTCTGCAGCCTTTGTATGTCTCTTTTAGTTAAGGTCCACGTCTCTGCACCATACGTAAAGCACTGGAAGGATGCATTGATCAAACACTTTTCTTTTAAGACATAATGGCATATTGCTCTTGAAAATTATGCTGTTTCTTCCAAAAGCTCTCCAGGCAAGTTTTGTACGCCGATTAATTTCTTCATCAATGTGACCCTCACTTGATATCTGCTGTCCAAGATAAACGTACGTGTCTGTTATCTCCAGCTTTTTTCCATCAATCGATAAATCTTCATTTCTTGTAAAAGCATTGAACATCACTTTTGTCTTCTGACAGTTCATTTTTAATCCCACTTCTTTACTCTTGTCAGCAAGTTCCTGGATCATACTCTGCAGCTCTGATGGGCTAGTTGCAAAAATGACTACGTCATCAGCAAAACGAAGGTGGGTTAGATAATCTCCATTAATCTTTATCCCCTTGTTTTCCCAGCTCAGTGACTGAAAAACACCCTCCAATGTGGCATTAAAGAGCTTCGGAGATATGGTGTCACCTTGTCTCACTCCCTTTCCAATTTTTATGTGTGTTGTATTTTCAAACAGCCGAATCTTTGCACTTGCATTTTCATAGATGTTATTAATAATATTAATGTATGCATCTTCAATACCGCAGGTTTTCAGAGTCATTGTAACTGCTGATGGTTTCACCGAATCAAAGGCTTTTTCATAATCGATAAAAGCCATGCACAATGGAAGTTCATATTCCCTCGCTCTTTCAATTAGTTCTCTCAGCACATGGATATGATCTATTGTGCTGTAGCCACTCCTGAATCCAGCTTGTTCTCTCGGTTGAGCCATGTCCAGTGTTACCTTCAAGCGGTGTGAAAGAACTTTAGTGAAGATCTTTCACACCGCTTGAAGGTAACACTGGACATGGCTCAACCGAGAGAACAAGCTGGATTCAGGAGTGGCTACAGCACAATAGATCATATCCATGTGCTGAGAGAATTCAAGACTTACTGCTTCTAATATATTTTTACTTTTGTTACTAAGAATTAATTTTCTTCCATTTACGTTCTCAACTTCTCATTTTGGTGGATGGAGTGTATGTTGCCACTTGTGTGGTAATGCCAAAATATCATGATCATTAATTGCAGCACTTTGTATCTTTTTTATACCTCTCAATGATTTTTCCCATAGTGCTGCCTTGTTCAACTTCCTTTTCGCATTGTGCAAATAGCTCTTTGTGAAAAGGAAGTTAGAAGGTGTGGGAATCAAAAAATGGGGAAGAACCACAATTAATGACCAGAAAGGTTGGACATTATTGTACTAGTAAGAAGGCAATCCTGATAACACTGTACAAACATGAAATTTGCCCTGACTTAAAGCATTGTAAATATGTTTTAGGATATGCTAAAAGTGAAAATGAATTTATTTTTTTCCTAGAACAATAAGAACCTAATGCTGTTGTGATAGGTTGGGTGCTATCCCTTGCAAAATGGAAACATCTAGCACACATGTGCTGTTGAAACCCCTGGTAATTGGCTTAAAATCGAATGCGCTCCTCCCGTTGTATGACTCATTTCTGATCGGTCAGAGCTTTCATTTATTTTATTTGCAAGAACTAAAAGCAGTTACTACTCTTCCTTCATGGAGCCGTTCAGAACATTTTACATACTACTGCTATGTGGTTACAATGTCACAGAAACACCAATGTGTAAACATTATGAATCTTTTTGTAATATGTGCAGTGAATTTACTATGAAAGCCCAAAGTAAATTAATTATTTGGATATTAAGAAGAAATGTGAGTGTTACTTTGGTTGCAAACTTGGTGATCAAGATATGATTTGGGTGCCTCATGTATATTGCAGCAGATGTTTGCCATATTTAAGAGGTTGGTTAAATGGCATGCATCCTTCAATGCCATTTGTGATCCCAATGATTTGGTGAGAATCAAAAGACCATGTTTCTCACTGGTACTTCTGTTTAACTAATGAATCTGACTTTTTCTCAAAAAATAAACACACCACAGTTAACCCGAATTTTCCTTTAGCCATGAGACCTGTTAAGCATGACGATTCCCTACTAATTCCCAAACCACAGGGGAAATGAACCATGGATGATAAAACATCAAACTGCTCCCTTGAAACTGGACCATCCTATTCTACTAATTGTGAATATCTGACTGAATCAGAACAGCCTCATTTAGTCTCACAGTTTGAGCTGAACAATTAGTAAGAGACTGGAACCTGAAGTTAAACCAAGTTGAATTGTTAGATTCTCAGCTAATAGGGAGATATCTTGTTCAGCATGGTCACAACCTACAGAAAGTATTATGAGCATCTGCCATTTATTTTCTCCAAGAATGGTGATCTTATTTATTGCAATAATGTTAATAGACTGTTTATGGAGTTAGGGAGGGACCACAGTCCTGAAGAATGGTGTCTCTTCATTGATTCTTCCAAACTAAGTTTAAGAGCAGTGTTATTATACAATGGACATATTTACCCGTTGGTGCTACTGGCCTATGCTGCACACATGGAAGGAATTCACCAGAATATGGATCTTCTCCTTAAATCTATCATTTACTCCGAACATGTGTGGTAAATATGTGGGAAATTAACTGGACTTCTAACAGGAAAGCAACCAGGGTAAACCAAATTTTGTTGTTTCTTGCGCAAGAATTTTGTTGTTTTTTGTGTGAGTGAGACAGTTGGAATACAGAACATTATTATGAGGTCAAAGAATGGTCTTTGCAAGGAAGTTTAGTGCCTGACCCGGCAAAAAAGTGAAATACAAATTGCTCATTGATTCTGACAAAATTTCATTGCCCCCACTCATCAAGTTAGGTTTGAAGAAAACTTTTGTCAAAGCTATGGATAAAGGGGCAGAGGATTTTAGTATTTCAAGGAAAGTTCCCTAGATTGAGCAAAGTAAATTTAAAAGAAGGACAATCATGGAGGACCCTGTGTTAGTGGCAAAACTCAATGAAACCAAAAAAGCACCGTGCTTTGCATTCAAAGCAGTGTTTGTGCAAACTTTCTGGGAAATGTTAGAGCAGAAAAACTATCGTGAACTAGTGGAGGCTATGATAAGGCACTAGTGGAGGCTATGATAAAGGCACTAGTGGAGGCTATGGGGTGCACACATGATATGTCCCTTAAAGTTCACTTTATCTACTTGCACCCAGGCATTTTCCCGTGAAACCTACAAGCAGTGAGCGACAATCATGGAGAGAGATTCCACCAGGACATATCTCAAATTGAAAGATGATATATAGTGAGGTGGTCACTATGCATGCTTAGTGATTATTGATGGTTTATTATTACAGATTGTTTACGGAGTTGGGAGGTACCACAGTCCTGAAGAATGTCTCTTCATTGATTCCCATGGAAGACTTCCTCTTGTACGGTTAAAAGAGGAAGTCTTCCATGGAAATTTTTATTCAAAAATTTGTATTAAATCTATGCCAGATGACACAGGTTCAACTGGAAAATGATTATTTACACCTTTTGAAATTAGAAGAGCACAAGAGAACACACTTAACTGATAATACCAGAACACACACTACAATATGCATCACTAAGTTATTTTATCTAACTTTTTACTTCTTTAAAAATTAAAACGCAGGTAGCAAATATTGCAGCTTTAACCCCATTGTTAGTGCCAAAACACTTAACTGATACTTGACTCTATCGTTACAATTCCAAGTCTCATGAAAATTCCAATGACTAACTCCAACAACCATTATATTAATCAAAATTCTTAGCATACTAAATACCTTGTTCCTAGACATATGTTTAACTGCTGGTTCTAAATTACAACTGACCAAACACAAATTCTATTGTGCTTTGAGAAATGTACTATTAGATGTCTGATGGTAAATATATTATTATCTTGGGCATGCAATGCACCTTCTTAAGTCCTACTTGACCCTTGCCTCATAGGGCTAAGGAACTCCTTAAACTGCCAAAAAAGGATATTGGACTGATTGCTGGTCTACTTACAGGACACTGTCATCTTAACAGGCACTTTAATTTGATTGGGGTGAAAGAGGATCCACTTTGTAGAGGATGCCATCTGGAAGAGGAGACTTCCTTGCATTTTCTTTGTGACTGTGACTTTTTTGCAACACTAAGGCTTGAACACTTTGGTACTCACAACTTGAGACCAAGTGATCTCTCTTTAGTACCAGTCAAGAGCATTCTTGCTTTTGCTCGTGCATCTGGTCTCTTTCGAGATTAGGGCTGGGTCAATTTAGTACCCCCCCCCCATTGGTACAAGTAACAAGTAAGTCCTACTTCCTTTAATTCAGTTGATTGCCCACCTGCTTTCTAAACTTCCTGCTACATATGCTAAAGTTAATTTTTTAAAACAGCAATTTTGCAGATATAATGGTACTTATAATTCTTGGTGATCCCTTCCTTTTAAATCAACAGAATGTTTGATTTCACACAGTATACAAGAAATAAACCAATCACCATTTCATCTCAATTGATTCTGTGAAAATAAATAGGTAAAACAGCTGGCATACCAATATTCTCAAGAAATATTTGAGTAATTATATTGTAATTTATACTTTGCCATGTTTCAATCAAAAAATAGCAATTATATACCTCACAAGCACCTATAAGCATTCAGCCATTTTATATAATCAGTGATGTTGCTTCATTAGAAAATTTATCAATCACTTGATTTTGATTTTCAATAGTTAATAACTGCATAGAACTTTTCTTTCAACAACATTTTAAAACATTTACAATATCTTTGTGTCAATATTACAAGCTACACACTTCTTTTTTTTTTTTTTAAGTACACCTAGGTTCAATTGAATTACCACAATTTATCAAACATTGTATGACACTCTAAAATATTTTAAGGAGATGCAATAAGATCTTTTACAATGGTAACCGACATTCAGTAGATGCTTTATAATTGACATGCCAAACATACCACCTCTTATTTAAAGGAGCCCCTTTATCAAGTTTTAGGGGTTGCACTGCTGATCGCATTCTTTGCAGTTTGCGAAAAAAAAAACCATGTTGGCAAAAATATTGGCGATTATCTTTTTGTTGTGTTATAACACTTTGGAAAAAAAATTGAATTTGGTGAATGAGTTGGCAAAAACTTTAAAAAAAGCCAGAGCAACCACTGCACTTTTCAGTAATTCATTGAAGTGCAACTAACATGCTTTGCAAAATTGCAATACTTGTGAAAATACTTCTACTTTTTTTGATCAAACATACTTTAAGAAGAGCACTGATGAAAATTGCATTAATTTTTGACCTAATGTACTTTGTAAGTAATAAAAGCTTTTTTTTTCTTTTTTTTTTTTTTCTTTTTTATAAAAGTCAATTTTACAAGAAAGATATGCATGTTTCTCAATACTAAAGGCTAAATTAAAATGCTTTTGTTTATAAAATTACATGAATGAACTGCCCAAGATTTGATTTTCTACTTATAAGGCAAATGGCACAATGATAGATTGCGATATGTATTTTTCTCATCGATCAAGGTTTTTCAAAAATTCAAAGACAGAACCACAAAAAAGCAATATTCATCACTTCAGAATTTCGGAAGAGATAGAAACAATATCTCCTTGATTAGATTAGCTGATTCTTAAAACTTATAACTGTACTTCAAATTAACTTTTCAGAAAACTGCAAGACACATTTAATATACTTCAGGCAAACTGCAGTTCAACCTTTATTCTAAAAAAAAACAATAACAAAAAAAAAACTTTTAACCGAACCTTTTAACAAGAATTACCGTTATCTGTGGGATTCATATAAAACATATCATTCCAAAAGATGTTTAATGCTTCTCTAAGAGCTTTCATGCAAAAAAAACAAAAACAGGCTAAGCTTGCATCATTAAAATTATTCATTATGTTACAACATTATGAAATAATCTGTACTCTTCAGACCATGAAAACATGTTTCAATCACTACTTAAAACATGTTTCAATCACTTCTCAAAACATGTTTCAATCACTACTCTATCTCAAAATTTCAGCTATTTCCCCATATCCTTTTCTACTAATTTTGTCAACTAACAAAGAATTAAAACTACCAGTGACATTGCAAATTTTATAATTATTAGAAGCTCTGAATCTCAGAGAACAGCTTAGTGATATGTATGTATGTATGTATTTTACTTCCAAAAGTAAGGTAAGAAAAGGCACCTGAAAAAAGTACAGTGAGAAATCTTCAATCACGACATGATGATGAAGGTCAAAACACGTAAGAATAATAAATAAAGGTAAGTAGATCACGCTAGTCTTGTTTCTTTTTGTTTTTCTCTTAACATGACTAGCGTGATCTACTTAGCTTTATTTGTGATCTTCAATCACACACTGCAATTCTCTTAAAACAATTACTTATAAGAGAAAAATGAAAAGAAACAAGCAAAGCACACACCTTAAAAAATTGTTAAGGCAATGCATGCATTATTAAAGTATTATAACTAATATAAAAGCTTTAATTGTTTCACGTGCCTTGTATCAACAGACTTGAAATATATAGGTTTAACTTGCTGAAAATTTAATCCACATCACCTAAGGTTATAATTATATTGGTAAACTCAATATCATCATTTTAGGAAGCACTGCCATAGTTAAAAAATCATGTGAGAAATAAAAAGGCATTGCTCCAAGAAATGAAATGATAAATAATTACAATATATGAGCAGCTATTTATAATATAAAACTAGAAACTGAATAAAACAATATATTAACATTTCTACTAGCAATAGAAACAGTAATTACAGGCTTACACAATTGGTGAACTTTTATTAATAGCTGATGATACATTACAGCTACCTGAATATTGTAGCAGTTATTATTGTCTTGTAATCTTTGGATATACAAAGCATTATAAAATTTAAAACTGTAACCACAAAATCAGAGTATTTTTTTAACAACATGAAAATCACAACAATTTTTATAAGTCTATCTGAGTTTATAAAATTATGAGTAGAAAAACTTTACGAAGTATTAGATGTGTGAGCTATGTTGTGAAACGCAGAAGAGACTAAACATACGAGATTAAAAGTGCATACATATCTTTATTAAAGTATAACTGCACCATTGCAGCATATTTTTACTAAAACCATAAAAAAAATCCGTTCTGCCAAACTTTGCAGTAGAAAATTAAAATGAAATTCAGAATGCAAACCCAGAATATTATGATAGTTCTAGGAAGTACGGAGTAGAATTCAAAAGTTCCTCGACTGCACCTGTACTGCAAAAGTAAGTTTATTGCATCCCCACAGTGATTATTGGATTGTGTTACGATGTTATTCCCTCTCACAGGGAAATTGATTTTGTCCATCTACATCACATGTTCGCTGCAGTATGTCTAGGTATTGCGAACAACTTATACAGTGATGAAAAATGGCAGTTTTTGAGCAGCACGTAAACATTTAGTTTTCTGTTCATTTGGGCATAAGTTCAACAGAAACTTATGAGATGTTAAAGCAGATTTATGGCAAAAACACTCTGTCATGGTCACAAATATTTAAATGGCATCAATGCTTCAGAGAAGGCAGACAGAAGGTCAAAAATGACAAATAAAGCGGGCGGTCAGTGACGTCTGACACAGGTGAAAACATTTTTAAGGTTGCAGCCATCATACGCACTGACAGTCGAACAAATAGCAGAGGCTTCTGGGATATCAGAGACTATGTAAATGGATACTAACAGATGATCTGAAGTGGGTGTGTCAGCATATCGTCCCATGCATGTTAACTGAAAATCAGTTAGCCATACAGATGGAAATGGCAAGCGATCTCGTAACCACCACCGACCAACCAAAATTTCTGAGAAAAATCATAACAGGGGATGAAAAATGGTGCTTCCCCTTTGACCTGCAGACTAAGTGGGCATCAGCTACGTGGAAATTGTCGTTACCACACAAGCAGAAATTTTTCTGAAATCACAACAAAGGCAAGATCATGCTAGAGGTCTTCTTCGACATTCAGGGTATTGTTCATCTTGAATTTATATCTGAAGGACACATTGTCAACAAGTTTGTTACTGTTGTCTTTGAATCGATGATACAAAGTCAAAGACACCTAGAAACAATCTTTTATGCAATATAAGGTGCTGAAAGGAATTAAATATTTGCAAGTAAAATAACATGTGAAATACACATATACTCACACTACACTGATTGAAGTGTGAGTATGTGTGTATTTCACACATTAATTTACTTGCAAATATAAAAGAAAAAACTGTCTGCAAGGGGTGCTATCTGAACATCATGGGACGTTTACACGAGTCAATCCACAAGAAGAGGCCTCAACAGTGGGGCAATCAATCTGGGTGCAACAATGCATCGGGCACTCCTCATTCATGAATTTGTTGCCCAAACGAGAACTGTTGTCCTCCCATACCCACTGTTCTCACCTGACCTCGCTCCCTGTGCCCTAAGCCTTTTCCCTGAGCAAATACGTCTACTTCAGTGTTGTTGGTTTTTGAGTGCAGTAAAAGTGAAAAATGCATGAAGGACATTTTTTGAAGTGAAAGGACTGGAGGACATTGCAAAGAATGGGTTCTAAAAGTGCCATGATGAACTCTATAGCTGCTGGCAGAAGTGTGTTGCTGTCAGAGTGTCTTATTTTGGAGGAGGATGCGCTTCAGCTTTGTAACTCTATTGATCTATGAACTTACAGGCCCAGTCTGTGAAGTTTTGGATCGTACCTCATATGTATACCACCACAGTATTTAAAAGCACTCACTAAATATTCAAAAATTATGAATAATTATAAACAGAACTTTCTGAATACATGAGAAATATTAGGAATAAGTAAGAAATTAAAAAATCTCTCAGAGAAAATACATTTGATAAATATTAGAGATATGTAATCACATTTACTAAAATCAAATTTTAATGCTATAGGCATGTTCTTAATAACTGAAGGAAATAAAAATCAAAACTGTGCAAAATAACTAGTTCCCAAACAAAAAGAAAACGTTTGTCTGTGACTTGAAAGTAAAATATACATACGGTTTATACCAAACCCAAATTACCTAAAGCAAAATTCCAAACCCAGTAATATATTATAAATATAAAACTTAAGAAAAGGAATCCAACTGGGGGTACTTGCAATGTACCTCTTACACAGGTATTCACAATACTCATCTGGTATGGCAATGGATGCATTTTAATGACTGTATTGCCAGGTTTTCCAATGAAAAATAAAAAAATACAACTATTTCACCTTTTAAATACCTCGAAACATCATAATAAAGTATTAAAACTCAGACCAGAATTTGAGAATGCATTAGGGCTTTTCATCCCTTACACAATGTGAGTCTTATTCTAAAATTGTATAATACAGAATCATGTTATAAATTTAAACAAGTATTTTTAGGGCTGTTGAAAAGTTCACTTCAGTGTTCTGAAAACAAAATGCTATAGAGCATATGTGGATTTCTCCAAGGTATATAAATATAAGAATGGTGAAGATGCAACTTGGAACTTTTTGATGCCTTTAGAGTAGAGGTTTTCAACACAGGGAATGATATTTTCATGGCCCGCCATGCCATTTCACGTCGACTAGGTAAACATTCTATCGGGGGTAGCATTTTGTTTGAGGGAGCGAGATTAGTATGTGCCGAAATCATGATTATATACAAGGCATTTCAAATCTGGGAGAGGAGTTCAAAACAAATTTTCTGACATCAGAGAGAACAAAATTTCCATGGAGATTTTCTCCTCGTCATTTTTTTCGATATCGAAAGTGTTTTGCCTCATCCATAATGCAGAACTGCAGTATGACTGCAGTGAAATGCAAGTTTTTACAAGTTCCTACCATTATTGACTTTAATTCTAAATGTGCCTGAAGAAAAGTATCTAGAAATATGTAAACATGCACTGTTCATGTCTTGTATCTTGGCAGTACCTACATACGTGAGCAGCAGTTGTTCACTTAAATGAATAACACAAAACCAAAACCTAGAGCATATCTAACAGATCAAGATTTGGAGACATTTTGTAAATTGCAACAATGAAGATTACATTTGATATTGAAGCATATTGAAATGTTTGTCAAGCAAAAACAATGTCAAGTTTCTCATTAAGATTGTAATGATATCATCCCTACTGTAATGTAAGTACCTTATTGTCAATGGATGTAACTTATAATTTAGTTATATACTAGTACTGTATTCATTCTGCTTCATAAAGTACAAAGTATTTGCAAAAACAAAGTGACAAAGCACAAAGTGAAAATCGAGAAACTCTTCCAAAGCCAAACAAAGCTCATTAAGAAAGGGTAAAAATTAAAATGATGCAAATCATTTTGCATGATAGGAAGGGAATCACACCCAAAGATTTCATGCCCAATAGACAAAATGATACTGGTGCCCATTATCTAGACATTTTGAAGTGTTTCTTGCTGAGAACAAATAATATTTGGGTGCAGTATCAAGAAGATGGAAATAAGTATAATCAGTATGAGGATATAATTCGGTATTCTCATTATTAAAATTCATACTTCCACCAAATTCAATATTTCAAGGTAGCTGTATTCTCATTATTAAAATCCATACTTAGACTAAGTTTAATATTTTAAGGTAGAGAAGAAAAAACTGCATTAATACAATATTGTGTCAAAAATCAGAAATTTCCAGAATTTGAAAATATTAAATTATTAGCCACTCATAATAATGAGAAAGAACATAAGACTTTCAGAGAGCATTTTGATTGAAAAATATGAAGACAATGTATGTAATTCAAGATCCAGCTAGCATCGATGACTTATGGAAAACATTAATAGATTTGGAAAAAAAGGGCCCAAAATGAATAAACTGGATGAATAAAATAAACCAAAAAAAGGGCTCAAAATGAATAAACAGGATGAATAACGTAAACCAAACATATTGGCATAATTAATATATACTAAAAACTTACCAGCCTGCTTTAACTTCAAAAAAGTGTCATGAGTTTGACCAATAGATGGTGCCACGGCAGTGTGAACAGTTCAATCATTTAGCATACACATGGAGGACCATGCCCTACTACTTCTTTTGGGGGAATTCAGCACTGGTAATAAGCTCACTTTTGGATGTGCTGTCACTTGGAAAAGATGGCTGCCTGATGATGGAAGTTATAGACTTCAGAAAGCGGTTGCAGAGCATAATATTTAGAGGTTTGAGTTCGACCATTCCCTTAGTGAAAAATTCCTTTTTAACTCAACTCTTTTAGCACCATCTTAATTTGCTGTGTTTTAACCCAAAGTTCATTTTAATGTGCGTTAGGATTGCCGTGTTGGATTTATATGCCAATTAGGATGCAAGTATCGAATTCACGACGGAGAAGGTGGTCAGCTGAAACAGAAAGTACTGAAAGTGTGTAACACAGGTGTGTTTTCATACAACTACCTTGAAATATTGAAGAAGATGGAAGTTGATTCTTTTTGACAACACCCCAAAACACATGGTCCTCATTGTTCTGGAGCCAGCAAATAAAAAAAAAGTCCATGTGCAATTGCACCTACTGTGTTCACTGGGATTAGCCTCCTTCAACTCCTTGTCCCTGAAGCCAAAAACACTACTTAAAGGCTGTGTTATTTTGCTACCATGGACAATATTCAAACAGCTTTGACATGGCATTGAAAAATACAACACACACAGCCATTCCAGTCACTTCATGATCACTGCGGGTATTGGAAGAGCAAGTTTGAATAAACAAAGGATAATTTATTCATATATGGAAGCATTTTTTCTAGCATCAGTTTCATTTTTCAGTTTTGACACTATGTACCTGACTCCCTGACTCCGAGTCACTAACAATATATATTATACCACCCAAGGAATCATAAAAAATGACAGTATTCCTCAGACACCAAGGATGAAAAATAATTTTAACAATGGGGATCTTACCACGTGCAGAGGTATTTGCATATCATGTGAAATTATGTTTGTGCTATCTCCATGTGATCTAAATGAGAATTTATAAGATGCTTTAAACTGCATTTTGCTGAAAATTTTATATCACAGTGGTGATCTGCTGTAGAAAGAAGAATGACACTTTTGGAGGCCTCTTTTATTATCAACATTTTCTTTACAGTGGTCATACTGCAAGTGCTTTTTGCCAGAATGTGTTTTCTTCATGACTAATTAGCTAATTAGGTGTTTCTGATAAACATCTATAATTAAATGGTAACACTGAAATGTTTTTTTACCAGAATCTTTCAATGTTAGATATGAGATTATTACAAGAATAACATTTGTAAACTTTTTGGATCAAAGGCATCAATGCTTACCTTTATTAATCTCAATTTTTTTATCATAATTGGTTATGTGTAATTTTTCCATGGAGATGTACATGTTCGACTGTGAGCAGAGAAATTTCAACTATATGTCTTATTATTTATTGTACTATTTTATTTTATAAAGAGAACTGATTATTATAATTTTCAGTCTTGCAAAATATTGCATTTAACTGGTATACAGTCTGTCCCATATATATACATATATATATATATGGAAGGGATGTAAGGTCAGGTGATGCGTAACATCACAGCCTCTCCTTGACAAATGTCAACCCCGCCTTCTCGTGGTGCATCCTGCTCCCACTAAAGGGGCTCTGACGACCGACAATAGCGGTATAACTATACCATCGGGATTAGAGGAAATGCTATCCCACACTCACCAACCCGCTTGGCCAGCGTGGTGAGTTATGGCCAAACCCCTCCAAAATGATTCCACAACTTAAATCTTGGCCCTCAGTCTCCGGCAGCTGGAATGTACCTGGCCAAGGCAGCGGCCAGTGCGACATGAAGGCAGAGGGTGCTAAGAATCCCCGGAGGACCGGACTAGGCTGCCATCTGATGCTGACCTTGGCTACGTACAATGGACGCTCCCTATCTTCTGATTCAAGGCTTCTTGAATTGGAAGAGGAACTACAAAGGATCAAGTAGGACATCATCGGGCTAAGTGAGGTAAGGAGAAAAGGAGAAGATCTCATTGAACTGAAAAGTGGACATCTCTTCTACTATCGTGGGACAGATACTGGCAGAACTAGTGGTGTTGGATTTATAATAAACAAGAAACTGAAGGATAAAGTTTTAGAAGTTGAAAGTTCCTCTGACAGAGCTGCACAACTTGTTATCCAACTCTCGAAAAGATACCAGGCTCAGATTATTCAAACTTATGCACCCACCACAAGTCATCCTGAAGAAGAAATTGAAGAATTTTATGAGGAAATTTGTCATCTAAATAATAAAGGTAAGCAGCACTTGAAAATAATTATGGGAGATTTCAATGCAAAAATAGGGCAACAGCAACAGAATGAAACTTCAGTAGGTAAATTCGGTCACGGCAACAGAAACCAGCGTGGAAATACTCTCGTTGAGTTTGCAGAGGCAGAAGGGTTTTTCATCTTGAACTCCTTCTTCAAGAAAAAGCCACACAGGAAATGGACATGGAGACATCCAAATGGGACGACAAGTGAAATTGATTTTATTATGTGTAACAAAAAATTCGTCATAGAAGACTGCAGTGTGCTAAACAAGTTCAACACAGGTAGTGACCATAGATTGGTGAGATGTAAGATGCACCTCAACACTAAACTTGAACGTGGCAAGCTCATAAGACAAACAAAATCTATTGACATAACCAACCTTAAAAAACACCATAATACCTTCAAGTTGGAACTGAAGAACAGGTTCTCTGCTTTAGAAGGCCTAACATCGGAAGAAGTGGACATCTCTGAAGTTAACAGAAAATTAACCAAAGCTCTTATGGAAACAGCAACAAAATTAGCTGGGTCTAAGAACAAGTTACATGTAAATAAATTATCAGGAAAAACGAAAATGTTGATGCAAAAAAGAAGAGAGATGAGGACAACTAAAGAAGATGTAACTTCCAAAGTGGAATATATAGAGCTATGCAAGACAGTAAGGAAAAGTATCACTGAAGACGTAAGAAAATTCAACTGTGAACTAGTGAGGAAAGCAATTGAAAACAACCAAAGCCTAAAGATAGCAAAGGGACATCTCAGTAAGGGAAGAAAACAGATTATGGCACTGAGAAAAGAAGATGGCTCTGTAACAAGAAATAGAGGCGAAATTTTGACACGAGTGAAAGATTTCTACTCCAAATTATATGAAAGGGATGATACGTGCACTCCAGACATCATGAAAGATACCAGTACCAGAGTTCCTCCAGTCCTTCCAGCAGAAGTTGCACATGCAATCAAGAACATGAAGCGGGGAAAAGCTCCAGGAGAAGATGGAATTACTGTAGACATCATACAAGAAGCAAGTGGAGAAATTGAAACAGTACTCGCCCAAATTTTCACTCGATGCCTTAATGAAGGAAAGATTCTTGAGGATTGGAACACCGCTACAATGATCCTGCTACATAAGAAAGGTGACATTGAGGATCTTGGAAACTACAGACCTATCAGCCTTTTATCAGTAGTTTATAAAATCTTCACTAAAGTTCTTTCACACCGCTTGAAGGTAACACTGGACATGGCTCAACCGAGAGAACAAGCTGGATTCAGGAGTGGCTACAGCACAATAGATCATATCCATGTGCTGAGAGAACTAATTGAAAGAGCGAGGGAATATGAACTTCCATTGTGCATGGCTTTTATCGATTATGAAAAAGCCTTTTATTCGGTGAAACCATCAGCAGTTACAATGGCTCTGAAAACCTGCGGTATTGAAGATGCATACATTAATATTATTAATAACATCTATGAAAATGCAAGTGCAATGATTAGGCTGTTTGAAAATACAACACAAGTAAAAATTGGAAAGGGAGTGAGACAAGGTGACACCATATCTCCGAAGCTCTTTAATGCCACATTGGAGGGTGTTTTTCAGTCGCTGAGCTGGGAAAACAAGGGGATAAAGATTAATGGAGATTATCTAACCCACCTTCGTTTTGCTGATGACGTAGTCATTTTTGCAACTACCCCATCAGAGCTGCGGAGTATGATCCAGGAACTTGCTGACAAGAGTAAAGAAGTGGGATTAAAAATGAACTTTCAGAAGACAAAAGTGATGTTCAATGCTTTTACAAGAAATGAAGATTTATCGATTGATGGAGAAAAGCTGGAGATAACAGACACGTACGTTTATCTTGGACAGCAGATATCTAGTGAGGGTCACATTGATGAAGAAATTAATCGGCGTACAAAACTTGCCTGGAGAGATTTTGGAAGAAACAGCATAATTTTCAAGAGCAATATGCCATTATGTCTTAAAAGAAAAGTGTTTGATCAATGCATCCTTCCAGTGCTTACGTATGGTGCAGAGACGTGGACCTTAAGTAAAAGAGACATACAAAGGCTGCAGACAACTCAAAGCAGCATGGAGAGGTGCATACTTGGTGTAACCAGGAGAGATAAGAAGAGGAACTCGTGGATCCGAAAAATGACAAGAGTGGAAGACATCATGATCAGAGTTAAATCCCTGAAATGGCAATGGGCTGGACATACTGCCAGAAGGACAGATCATCGATGGACAGCCGAAATTTTAGATTGGATTCCAAGGGACAGGAAAAGACCCAGAAGAAGACCACGTGGGAGATGGGTGGATGAAATTCGAAAGTATGCAGGGGTGACATGGAGGAGACTGGCACAAGACAGAACGTTGTGGAGGAAACTTGGGGAGACCTTCGTCCAGCAGTGGATTGATAATGGTTGACAATGATGATGATGATGATATATATGGAAACAAAATTTTGTAAACGAAAACCATTGCATGTAGAAAATAACAAAGACTTCTAGTGGAATATTATGTATTATGACCAGCAACATAATATACACATGTCAACCACTGTTGACAACATATATTTAACATAATGGTCTAGCTTTATGAAATCAAATTATGTAACATTGTCCCAGAATTATGTGGAAAAAACAAAAAAACAAAAACAGAATATTTAATGGCAAACACAATTAATAATTAATGGACTTTCCTCCATGTGCAATAAGCTAAATATGCATTGTAGCGTACAGTATATTAAATTATGCATAATTGTACCTTCAGTATCATGCCAACAGTTCAGGATTTTGGTTTCCAGATCTTTAACGCTTCAAAATTGCCAGTGATTGGCATAAACACTTCAAACCAAAATTCCCCAAAGATTTTCAATTGGGTTGAGATATGGGATGCAAGCTGGCCATGGCAGTAATTTGATATTGTTCGATCTTAGCAAAGCTATCATAGAGGTTGGTCTGTGAATGCTCATGTTTTTCTGCTGGAAAACCAATCAAGACCACCTATTTCAGCAACAGCTGGGAGCAAACTGTGTTTTAAAAGTTCCTGGTATGTTATGGCAGAAGTAACAGCATCAGCTTTACCAATGAAATAAGTTTCTAAATGCCTGGACACAGCTTCACATTTATTCTCAGGCCAGTACTCGAAAGTTAATTGAAGTTCCTTTTTGTCTTCCACATTATAGTTTTGTCATAGCTTAGAGTACAATATGATCACGCTTCCTGCAGCATGGAGTCATGAAAATAATGTATTTTGGGAGGGGAGGGAGTTCAATGAGAAGTCTTTAAGAACAGCTGATAGAAACATGGCACTAAACATCTGGGAAATGCTTTGCTTTGATAACTAGCTGCTGAAAAATTGCTGCACACCAATATCATTGTCCAAATTGACTCAGCAGTGCTGGCAGCAAAAAATATCTCTGCTAGCAGCAAAAATTACTGAATGCTAAGATTTATGCAAATTTTCATCCTCAAGTGAACTGCCTTAAGCAATGGATGACAAATACATCTGGCTGGAACCAATAACAACATTGTGCAACACTCCTCGAAATCCTTTGTTTTTTCTATTAATCACACATGTGCAGATTCTGTAGAACAAAGAGTCCTTGTTGTGCTTTTTGGCCCCAAGATGATACTTCAGACCCATTAAGGCTGTCTTTGAATGAGTGTTAGGCTTCATCTTCTGTGATAGATAGCACAAAATATCACTCCTTGGGTGTGGCTTTTACATCTTAAGGGATTCTCCTAGAAGTTGGCGTCAGCGAATGACTGAAGACCTTACCATATTCAGAATGGAAGCAGTCTCTTGTTGGCTCCACAATGAAAAGACAAAATACACGCTGTTACGTTTTAACCAATCAGGGGTGGAGCTTAGTAGGTAGGCGTAGTTTGTCTCAAATTCAAGTGTTTTATGGTAATGTACACATTTTCTCTTCAAAAAATAAACGTACAGTAGAATTTAAGGTGATCTATAGAAGATAAATTTTTAAATCCTCATTTCAGTGCCCATTCTTTGATTTCTATTTGGCCTTGATAATTAAAAAAATCAAACAGAAATGAGATATTTCGTTTCTTCCACACAAAAACACTGCCAAGCTAACTTCTGGTGCCATCTAGCACCAAATTGGAATACTTTCGAGTCAAATAAATTGAATTAAAAAAAAGATTCTAACAAATTTTTCGGAAAAATAACTGGGACACGTATTAGCTATGGGTTGTTTTTATATGTGCTCAAAATTTCAAACTCTACAAAGTAATAGTTTTCGAGAAAATGTGTACAAAAGAATTTGCATTACAAATATAGGACAGAATTTCTGTTACACTCATTCAAAGACAGCCTTAATATCTTTTTGTAGAGCTACTGGTTATTGAATTTACATTTTCTCATCTTTCTTTCCGTGAAATATCTAAAAACAAAATATAAAATATCAGTCAATGAGTTAAAGATATTAATGAAGACAAAATAGAAAATATGAGATCACATTTCTATCTAAATCTAAGACATATTAATACATATTATACTGAGATGTATTAATATAAGTGTGTATCTAATCTACTGCCATTATTTAAAGGAAATTATTGATAATTGTTTCCATTTTTTTCTATATATTTTTCATAATAGCAAATCAAATCATGATATAAAACACCACTGGAAACATAAGTAAAACTTCCTTATAAATATGTATGAATTATACAAGAAGTTCCTTGAAGCACAGTAGTAGTTTTTCTTTACCATACTATCATGTGAATTGGTATGATTACTTAAAAATTTTTGAGGAAAAATGGAAAAGTGCTTTTAATAATATTTCTCTTGACTTATACATTAATACTGTTCTCAAAAACAAATAAAAAATTTCTTAAAAGAACTGGGTTACCAGGCATCACTTAAAATGGTAATTAATTTATAATCTAAAGCAACTTATGGGAATTTACTAGGAATTTTTTTCCATTTATAGCAAATTTTCGGAGAAAACTCTTCTCCTTCTTCAGGCTCTCTTGTTGTTGTCACTTTTTGCTTGTCACTATCATGGTTACGGTTTACCTTGACGGTTACGGTTAACCTTGACGGTTTAGGTTATTTTTCAACAAATCCTGCCAGATGTTAGGCAGGGAAAATCCTTTGCAGTCATTGATGATGGAATTTTGATTTTTCTCAATCTCTATTCCTTCTTTCAGTTTTCTTTTTTGGAAATTGCTTTGGAAACTGATTACTTTAAGGGAATTCCAATCCATGCTGTGCCCAGTTTCTCTAACATGCCTATCTAATCCAGTCTTGTTGGAGCAATTTTTTATAGCTGCTTTATGCTCAGCTATACGAGTTTCTAGTCTGCAACCTGTTTCACCTATGTAAGATAGTCCACAACTACAATTTACTTCATAAACTACTCCTTGCATTTTTAAAATATCTTCTTCTCTTTGAACTATTTTAGGGAAAAATTTTTTAACTTTGTTCTCTAAACTTGGAGCTAGCCTAATATTGTATTTTTTACTAATTCTCTTTAAAGCCTCAAATAAACCTTTGTGATAAGAAATTTTTCTAGTGAATTTTACTTCTTGCTTTTGTGGGTTCTTCGTACCATTAAAATTCAGAAGCTTCTCAATTTCTTCTTTAGGATAGTTATTTACTGCAAGGATGACTTTAAGCTCTTCTTTATGGGCTTCTTTTTTATCTGCAGTAGAAACTATTTTATTAATTTTTTCTAAAAACTGACTTGCTACATTTTTCTTAATAGAAACTGGATGATACGAATTGAAATCCAGTAGTCTTTTTGTATTCATTGGTTTTTTATACCAACTAGTGAGGAATTTTTCATCTTCATAATAGATAGTAATATCTAAGAAGTTTATTCTTCTTTCTTTTTGAAGTTCAATAGTGAACTTAAGGGAATCATCTAATTCATTGAATGAGTCTAGAATTCTTTCTGGAACAATTTCTGAGCTATCTATTATAAATAAGATGTCATCCATGTATCTGCTATATAAGCAGAAGTATGTGGGTTGTACTAGTATCTTTTCTTCTAGTTTTCCCACATAATAGTTAGCTAAGAGTGGGGAGAGTGGGGAGCCCATAGCTAGCCCCGATTTTTGAATGAAAAAAGTTTTCCCAAATTGAAAGTAGTTGTTCTGCAAAGAGAAAGTAAGCATTTCAAAAATTCCTACTAATATGTTTTTTTCCTTGTTGTGAAAAACTATTAGGTCTGCCAAGTCTTCCGCTATAAAGTCTATAAGTTGATCTATATTAATGTGAGTATACATAGACACTATATCTAAACTACCCATAATAGGAGAATCTAATTTAGGAAGAAGTTCTAGTTTTTCTTTTAGCTGCATTGAGTTTTTAATCAAGTTAGGTGGCTCTTTTAAAAGATTCTGAAGGTGTGACTTTAAAAAATAGTTTAGATTTGAAAGAATAGAGTTTTTTGAGTCTATTATTGGTCTAATTGGTTGGTGTTCTTTATGCAGTTTGACTATTCCATATATTTGAGGTAATCTGAACTGTAATTTTGAGAATTGTTTATAGTTTTCTGGAAGCTGGTTTTTCTTTTTTGAAGTGAAATAAGCTTAGAGACTTTTTTAATCAAATCTGGTAGTGGGTTTTCTTTTACTTCTTCATACATAGGTTTTTTTAGTTCTTCTTCCATCTTTTCTAGATAATCTTTCTTATCCATAATAGTAATCAACTTACTTTTGTCTGTTTTCACAGCAACTATACTTTCATTTTTTCTGAAATCTTTAAGAGCTTTTAATTGACTATTATCAAAATTTTTTTGAGGTTTCCTTACTTGCTTCTGGAATTTTGTAAGGCTATTGTAGTAATCTTTTCTGAGGAGGTCTGCTTTAATTTGGTCCTCTTTTTCTAAAGTGCTGCAGATGCTTTCCAATTCAATTACCAATTTTTCTGGATTTATTTTTTCTTTGGATAGATTGAAATTACTTCCTTTATTTATCACTTGTAATAATTCTTGGCTAACTCCAGTAGCAGTGTTGTCCTTCACATGACTAAGAACTGCAGTTTTTTTGTTTTTACTTGAATTTTTCTTCTTTAAGGTTCGGCTTTTTAACAAATTTCTTATTTTTGTTTCTTACTCCAATTTTTAGCCAGTCATCCAATTCTGCTTTTACTGTATCCCTTAAGATTCCAGAAATTTTCTTTTCATTTTCTACTTTTACTTTTTTATAATAAGCAACATTTTTATATTTTGCTTCAATACTTCTTTTTAACGTTTTTTGCTCTATTTTTCTTATGAAGTTGGCTGAAAGTAAATCTTTAAATGGTTTTCTAAGTCTAAATGAATTTGGAATAAAGTTGTTTACCTTGCAATTTTTCAGGAACTTGATTTGAGCTATGGATCTTTCCATCTTCAATGTAGCATGTTGAACTTTCTTTATTGTTTGCCAAGTATCTGACCCATACTCTGTTCTAATTCTTTGAATAAAGCTCATATTGAGAAATGGCTTCCTAGTTTAATTGAATTAATAATCTAAAGCAACTTATGGGAATTTACTAGGAATTTTTTTCCATTTATAGCAAATTTTCGGAGAAAACTCTTCTCCTTCTTCAGGCTCTCTTGTTGTTGTCACTTTTTGCTTGTCACTATCATGGTTACGGTTTACCTTGACGGTTACGGTTAACCTTGACGGTTTAGGTTATTTTTCAACAAATCCTGCCAGATGTTAGGCAGGGAAAATCCTTTGCAGTCATTGATGATGGAATTTTGATTTTTCTCAATCTCTATTCCTTCTTTCAGTTTTCTTTTTGGAAATTGCTTTGGAAACTGATTACTTTAAGGGAATTCCAATCCATGCTGTGCCCAGTTTCTCTAACATGCCTATCTAATCCAGTCTTGTTGGAGCAATTTTTTATAGCTGCTTTATGCTCAGCTATACGAGTTTCTAGTCTGCGACCTGTTTCACCTATGTAAGATAGTCCACAACTACAATTTACTTCATAAACTACTCCTTGCATTTTTAAAATATCTTCTTCTCTTTGAACTATTTTAGGGAAAAAATTTTTAAAGATTTCAGAAAAAATGAAAGTATAGTTGCTGTGAAAACAGACAAAAGTAAGTTGATTACTATTATGGATAAGAAAGATTATCTAGAAAAGATGGAAGAAGAACTAAAAAACCTATGTATGAAGAAGTAAAAGAAAACCCACTACCAGATTTGATTAAAAAAGTCTCTAAGCTTATTTCACTTCAAAAAAGAAAAACCAGCTTCCAGAAAACTATAAACAATTCTCAAAATTACAGTTCAGATTACCTCAAATATATGGAATAGTCAAACTGCATAAAGAACACCAACCAATTAGACCAATAATAGACTCAAAAAACTCTATTCTTTCAAATCTAAACTATTTTTTAAAGTCACACCTTCAGAATCTTTTAAAAGAGCCACCTAACTTGATTAAAAACTCAATGCAGCTACAAGAAAAACTAGAACTTCTTCCTAAATTAGATTCTCCTATTATGGGTAGTTTAGATATAGTGTCTATGTATACTCACATTAATATAGATCAACTTATAGACTTTATAGCGGAAGACTTGGCAGACCTAATAGTTTTTCACAACAAGGAAAAAAACATATTAGTAGGAATTTTTGAAATGCTTACTTTCTCTTTGCAGAACAACTACTTTCAATTTGGGAAAACTTTTTTTCATTCAAAAATCGGGGCTAGCTATGGGCTCCCCACTCTCCCCACTCTTAGCTAACTATTATGTGGGAAAACTAGAAGAAAAGATACTAGTACAACCCACATACTTCTGCTTATATAGCAGATACATGGATGACATCTTATTTATAATAGATAGCTCAGAAATTGTTCCAGAAAGAATTCTAGACTCATTCAATGAATTAGATGATTCCCTTAAGTTCACTATTGAACTTCAAAAAGAAAGAAGAATAAACTTCTTAGATATTACTATCTATTATGAAGATGAAAAATTCCTCACTAGTTGGTATAAAAAACCAATGAATACAAAAAAGACTACTGGATTTCAATTCGTATCATCCAGTTTCTATTAAGAAAAATGTAGCAAGTCAGTTTTTAGAAAATATTAATAAAATAGTTTCTACTGCAGATAAAAAAGAAGCCCATAAAGAAGAGCTTAAAGTCATACTTGCAGAAAATAACTATCCTAAAGAAGAAATTGAGAAGCTTCTGAATTTTAATGGTACGAAGAACCCACAAAAGCAAGAAGTAAAATTCACTAGAAAAATTTCTTATCACAAAGGTTTATTTGAGGCTTTAAAGAGAATTAGTAAAAAATACAATATTAGGCTAGCTCCAAGTTTAGAGAACAAAGTTAAAAATTTTTTTCCCTAAAATAGTTCAAAGAGAAGAAGATATTTTAAAAATGCAAGGAGTAGTTTATGAAGTAAATTGTAGTTGTGGACTATCTTACATAGGTGAAACAGGTCGCAGACTAGAAACTCGTATAGCTGAGCATAAAGCAGCTATAAAAAATTGCTCCAACAAGACTGGATTAGATAGGCATGTTAGAGAAACTGGGCACAGCATGGATTGGAATTCCCTTAAAGTAATCAGTTTCCAAAGCAATTTCCAAAAAAGAAAACTGAAAGAAGGAATAGAGATTGAGAAAAATCAAAATTCCATCATCAATGACTGCAAAGGATTTTCCCTGCCTAACATCTGGCAGGATTTGTTGAAAAATAACCTAAACCGTCAAGGTTAACCGTAACCATCAAGGTTAACCGTAACCGTCAAGGTAAACCGTAACCATGATAGTGACAAGCAAAAAGTGACAACAACAAGAGAGCCTGAAGAAGGAGAAGAGTTTTCTCCGAAAATTTGCTATAAATGGAAAAAAATTCCTAGTAAATTCCCATAAGTTGCTTTAGATTATTAATTCAATTAAACTAGGAAGCCATTTCTCAATATGAGCTTTATTCAAAGAATGGTAATTAATTTCAACAGTTACAGAAGGATAACACAAGCAATACTTTGTTAGAAGTAATTTCTTCATTTAGTCTAATGAAATAAAGATAAATTTCATGATGAAAAGACTTATTTTCTTTCAGCCCCTGGACATGAACAATAATGCATTTGAAATGATTAAATAATGCATGCATAACCTGTATAGCTAGAACAAAAATAAAATATTTTCATTCTCTGCTTCAATACATTTAATAGAACATACCAGTAAATAAGAACGTACAGTCCCTGAAATATGAAAATCAAATCATACTGATCAATTCTGTGTTTGCCAACAATAAAACTGGAACAATAAATTATACAGGAAGTACCTGAAGGTTTAAAATAAATTTTATGGAAGGGTTCTAATAATAAATGAGCTATTTTTTAAAGTGTGTATGACACCAAAGATTGGACATCTCAAAACAACAATGAATTTACTTTTAGCAATCAGATTGCAGAGCAGAATTTTGTTTAGTTCATTGTTCACCTTTCAATGTCTCCTTAGAAAACTTGAAAACTATGTTGCTCTCTTGATTTTGTTTTTTCTGAGTTTCTAGATGGTTTAACAGTAGCATGATAGAACAGAAATCAGTCATTTCTACTCCAGGGCAATGTAGTTTACAAGATTTTTGACATGCCACTTACAAAGCAAACAGTGAACTAAAATTAATTCAATGTTGCAATCTGACTGGTGAAAGTAACATACTTATGATATTGCCAATAGATTTGTGAAGAATATTTCTTTCTTAATTTCAGTAATGGGTTTGACATTCCTATAAATGAATTCATTTCAAGCTATAAACACAATGAATTCTCCAGAGAAAAAAAGACAAAAAAAAAAAAAAAAACATTTATAAACCAGTAAATAATTCACACTTCCTCAAAAATGTTTTCCTGGATTTGGTGCATTTACACACATTTTCTGGGAACAAATTACACTGTCATGCTTCACTCTAATGGCAATATTAGACTTATTATTTCATACACCTACAAAACACATATTTATATGTTTTGGAAATGTCTAAATGGACATTTTCTCAGTGATGGAAAAACTTTACCATCTCTGTAACTACACATGTTCAAAGCACTTTTCTTTTTGGATATCATCTCACTCCTTTGGAAAAAAATTTTTGAATTCATCATAAAAATAATACTAAATAATTGGAACTAATTTGATTTTTCAATGAATTTCAGAAAAATAAACAAAAAGTTACGAAGAACTGGAACTGATGTTATTGTTTTAAGCAATCTCAGAAATGTAAGAAAAGTTGAGAATAAAATGACCTGTTCTTGTGCAGTTAAAGGCATTTAATGAATAAGTCACATGACGCATTTCATTTGAATTATAACGGAAGACCAGGAAATATAGGGTTAACTTGCTGAAAACTTAGTCCGCATCATCTAAAATTATTATTATATTGGTAAACTTAATATTATCACTTTAGGAAGCATTGTTGTAGTTAAAAAATCACATGGAAAAATA
Source organism: Macrothele yani (assembly GCA_039090855.1). Taxonomy (NCBI): domain Eukaryota; kingdom Metazoa; phylum Arthropoda; class Arachnida; order Araneae; family Macrothelidae; genus Macrothele; species Macrothele yani. The sequence continues at coordinate 17,622,744 of CM076990.1, read as the reverse complement.
AACAGGCATTGCTGCAAGAAATGAAATGATAAACAATTACATTATATGAGCAACTATTTATTATATAAAATTAAAAACTGAATTAGACAATATATTGAAAATTCCACTGGTAATAGAAAAAGCAATTCCAGACTTATACACTTTGCAGAACTTTAATAAATAGCTGATGATACATTACAGTTAGCTGAATATTGTAACTATTATTAATGTCTCATAATCTTTGGAATACAATCTAATAGCTGTTGAAGCACAATAAAATAATGTAGGTCTTATGATGTTTAATAAAATCTGAAATATATACACACTAAAAAACGCTAGATCTTTCGCATGTTACACATGCATCATCAGGCTATGTACTGATCAAGTTTGGTGTATGCAGGTATATATACATATATATCAGAAAATGTATGCGCATAGGTCTGTGCAGGGTAAAATAAATAATCATGGGAAGAGGTATGTATATAATTTCAAACACTAAATTAAAACTGAATCCCTTGCCAAATGTTTCCAAGAAGAAGGTATAATAACTGGGGTTTCATTATTGCAACACTGCTTATCATATGCAATAATAAACATGCTTTCAGAAAATAAAGTATGTTTTGTGGTATGGGTTCGCAAGATAATAAATGCATCGTTCCATAGTGGTATGAAAGTCTTCTTTCACTAGGCGAGTGAGGGCTGTAGCAAATGAACCAGTTCTTACAGAATACTTGTGCTCCTAGATTCGAGTCGATAAGCTACGAAGGGTGGATCTGATGTAAGTTATAGTGGTACGTGGTCAGTACATAGCCTGATGATGCATGTGTGGCACATGCGAAAGATCTAGCGTTTTTTAGTGTGTATATATTTTAGATTTTATTAAACGCCTTAAGACCTACATTGTTTTATCGTACTTTGACAGCTATTAGATTATATTACTATCTATCATGAAGACATTTTGATATTTTTATCTTTGGAATATTATGAAATTTCAATTCAATAACCACAATATTAGAGTATTTTCTTTTAACAACATGATAATTACCAATTTTTTTAATTGTATGTAAAAATTTATGCTATTATGAGAGTATAAAGTTTCTACAAAGTACTAGATATGTGAGCTAAGTTGTGAAATGCAAAAAAAAAAAAAAAAACTGAACACATCAGAGTAAAAGAACATACATGTCCTTATTAAAGTACAACTGAAACATAGCAGTATATTTTTACTAAACCATACAAAATTCTATCCTGCCAAACTTTGTTTACTTTAGAAAATTAAAATGCAATTTAGAATGTTAACCCAAGATATTATAGTAGTTGCAGGAAACATGTATACCATGACAGTATTCAAAAGCACATGCTAAGTATCCAAAACTTGTTAATGATTGTAAATAGTACACAACTTGTGGAATATGTGAGAAACATTAGGAATAAGTATGAAAATAAAAACTTTGAAAGAAAATATATTTAACAAATACTTGATATATATAATCATATTTAATAAAAGCAATTTTAATATTATAGACATACTCTTGATGACTGAAGGAAGTAAAAATCAGAAAACTGCAAAATAACTAGTTTTGAAACAAAAAGAAAATATTTATATGTGACTTAAAAGCAATATATATATATATATAGTTTATACCAAAGCCAGACTGCCTAAAGCAAAATTTTAGACCAAGTACTTCATTATAAATAAGAAAATAAAAAAAGAAATCTGACTGTGAGGCACTTGTCATGTACCTCTTACACGAGTATTCACAATACTCAGCTGGTATGCCACTGGATGAATTTCAAGAACCATGTTGTCACGTTTTTCAATGAACAATCAAATTTTACAAATATTTCATCTTTTAAATACCTTGGGACATTGGTAACAATCCATAATAAAATACTAAAACTCACACCAGAATTCAAGAATGCATTTGAGCTTTTCATTCCTTACAATATATATAAATTAAAAAAAAATATTTTTAAGGCTTTTGAAAAGTTCCCTTTCTTTAGAAAATAAAAGGCTATAAAACGTATTTGGATTTATCCAAGGTGTAGAAATATGAGAATGGAAAAGATGCAACTTAGTATTTTATGCTGCCTTTAGGGCTTTGCTGATAGTTATTGAAGTGAAGGCCTCAAGACTGAGATGGTTTATACATTTGAAAGAACAGGTGCAGAGTGAAACTCTTGGTGCTTTTATGGTAGTTGGAAGCACCCTTATAGTTACGTATAATGGTTTTTAAGGCAAATATATTTCAGCCATTGCTATGGCCTTCATCAGTGGGACTACGATTTGTTTCATTGCCAGATTGGAAAGGTAAATTTTTTAATGGTAACTCCAGGTGATGTGAATCACCAAAAAGGAACAAAGCCCAGGCTCATTTTTCAGTTTTGACACTATGTATCTGACTCTGCTGTATTAACAACATAATATACCACCTAAGGAATCATAAAAATGACAGTATTCTCCAAACACCAATGATGAAAAATAACTTCAACAATGGGAATTTTACTATGTGCAGAGATATTTGCATATCATGTCAAATTATATTTGTGTTATCTCCATGTGTTCTGCATGAGAATTTATGTGGTGCTTTAAACTACATTTTGCTGCAAACTGTTTATCACAGTGGTGACAAGCATACTGTTTATCTCCTGTAGTAAGCATGAAATGCCTTTGGAGGCCCTCTTTATTTACAAATTTTTATTTACAGTAGTTACACTGCAAGTGCTTTCCATCAAAATGTTTTTCCTCATGGTTAATCAGAAGGTGTTTCTGATAACATTTATAATCACAATGACGACACTGAAATGGTTTTTCACCAGAATGTATTCTTTGATGAACAACCAAGTTATGTTTCTGATAACATTTATAATCACAATGATGACACTGAAATGGTTTTTCACCAGAATGTATTCTTTGATGAACAACCAAGTTACATTTCTTAGAACATCTGTAGACACAATCTTTGCACTGAAATGGTTTTTCACCAGAATGAGTTCTCTGGTGAATGCCTAAGTTATATTTCTTAGAACATTTGTAGTCACACAAGGAACATTTAAAAGGTTTTTCACCAGAATGTATTCTCTGGTGAGCTGTCATGGCACTTTTGCAATTTGCTGAATATGCACAAAGAATACATTTAAAGTGTTTTTCAAGTGGATCCCAAGAAAAGCTTGGATCTGGAGACCTTGTTTCACTGGATGAAGAAGCTCCTGTGGAAGAACAATAACTGCCAACCAAAGGAACTAAAAAGAAAATACGATAAAAATTACAATATCACAATGTCTTATAAAATATTTTTAAGAGTTCATAATTTTTCACAAATTTTAATGATTCATACATTAATACAGAAACGTATTTTTTATGCTGAATCACAATGTAAAAACAAAAAAATTTAGCACTCCAACATATCTAAAAAAATTCTGCATTAACTGAAGAAAAAGAAAAGGTAAACATGAAGATTATACCACCAACACATTTTTTAATTCCATATGCTTTAAATTTAACTTTTTTTTTTTTTGAATACATGATTTTTTCTTACTAGTTAAATTTTTGGGCAAGAAGAACTTAGCATGTATTGTCATTTCTATGATAAAATCCAACCTTTTTTGATCATTTAGTGTGTTATTTTCTTTTATTTCAAAACATTCTGCTATATTTTTTTAAACAAAATATGCACTGATGTGCCACTACTTCCACGGAAACTCAAATCATTTTATTCCCTGAATTTTGTGCATGTCTACCCAAACTTGGAATATTCTTAATTGCAGCTCCATATTCTGCTATGCTAGTTAATGCTGTCTACTTATTTCTCCAACATAGCTGATATCATATTCATATATTATATTGTACATAACACCTTACAGTGGAATGTTTTCTTCTTTTTGCTTTGTGTTAGGGAGATAATATTTTACTCCTTAACACAAACAGGACTCAAAACAAATCCTTATTCTGCATTAACTGAAGAAAAAGAAAAGGTTGGTTTATTTTAATAGACTTTATAGATCAAAATTTTAAATTTATAGACCTAATAGACCTAGGGCAAAAGGGCTATAATAGGATGAATGGATTAAGATTTTAAAACCAGGAAGTCATACAGAAGAAAAATTGCAGATTTTTTTTAAATACATAAATAAAAAAGAGAAATGCCCCCTCACAACCTCCCTCTTACATTTCTCTCTTTTTCTTTTTTATATATTGATCTTTAATTATTTTTAATACATCAATTAACAATAAGAAAAAACATTTTTTTAAATAAAAGGATACAGTATCAAGTATTTCTGAATGGTTTACAAATTGTCTTAATCTGCATTTGTAATGGATTAATTGTAACAAAACAAAATTATGAAATGAATACAACAGTCACAAGTTCGACACAGCAGAGCATGCAATGAGGCCACTAAAAGCATACCGAACTATGAATTCTGCCATTACAGGTGACCAGATATGGTGTTTTCAATACAACTCAAAGTGAACTATCTGAATTCACAGTGGAAGTTGGCAAACTTTCACAAGAAGTCATTAAAGAGAGGTCTAAAGTCAAAACAATGCTTATCATTTTGACTGTGAAAATTATTTCATAGGTGGTTCGAAATCATGGTGGTTGATGGATAACGGCTAATTCTTGGTGAAAATCAGAAGAATTTGAAAATCATCTGGAGGGCGGGAGAAAGGGCTGAAAAGCGGGAGTCTTCCACCTAAATCTGGAAAGTTGGCATGTCTGTACTTTAATAAACAAAGTTAATGTACTCTCATAAACAGGATCGATATTCTTTTCATAATTCAGTCTCATTTTCTAATTTGTACATTGGTATCTGACTCCACCTTGAAAACAACATATTGTTCCACCCAAGGAATCATAAAAACAACAGTATATACCAGTCACCACTGATGGTAAACATATTTAACAATTGGAATCATACTACATGTAATGATAATTGCACACCATATCAAATTATCTTTGATACATTTTATCAAGATATAAATTAATACAATATATCAAAGTCTTGTTTCTCAAAACAAATGCATGCTGCATCACTATAAACAATATTGGTGGTGTTCCTGTAAAGCACTTTGCTATAACACATTCACACATACTGAAAATTTTAATGGAAAACCAAAAATTAATATTATTTGAAAAATAAAAATTTTTCAGACTGTCACTTAAAATTCTTGACACCTGAAATTACCAGGCCAGTTATACCCAAATTCAACATTCTTAAAACTTGGATAGACACTTGTTTCTACCTAAAGCTTCAGGTATGTTATGCAACATTTCATTTTTATGCCCAACACACACTGATAAACTTTCATATTCATCTGTGCGTACACTTTGACTACCATGAAGGCTTTTCATATTTTCAGATGGCAGGTGTATTGTAATCAGACTAAAAAGAAATATTTTGGTGTCCAAATTCTCAAAGCTTTAATGATAAAATTTACTTACACTGCTGTTCAAAGCTGTGTATATATTCTTTGAAAAACTAACACACTGAAGACATGCCAGCAATAATGCCTGGACATATAAAACAAAAACTTTGATATAACAACTATGATGGATTTGAAGATGCTTATGTTCCAAGTGATGTTTTAAGGAATGTTTTTATGGTATATGAAAGGAGAGACAAATCATTGAACCCATGACAATCTTTGAAAAACATGAAATGATTCCTCGGAATGAAAAGAATAAACAGAAAAAGTTACATAATATGATTTAATTTAAGCCTGCTTAATTGCCTCAGTAAAGAAGTATGGAAACTAACGCTGTCATTCAATACCACTGAATTTGTGACACCAAAAACTACTACAGATGTTGCTAACAATTAACACATATTTTCTATGAGAATGCCAAATTTAGTTTCGCTGATTTGAATTATAAGTCGTTTCATTTTCCCAGTCAACAAAATTATAAATATTCCCATTTACGTAACCAGGAATAAACTTTAAATTTAAAAAAAAAAATCCAGAAAACTAAAAAATCAAAGTGGTGGTCTTTGAACAATTAATTCTTTGGGCTACCAGTTAAAATTTTTATGTATACAATAATCCAAATACAAATATGAATTTTTAGAAGTGGATGTTTTTGAATTTCCCATTAAAATAGATACCAAAAAGTGGGACAAACTTGCATCAGGGTTCGTACACTTTTGCGGGGAAAAAATTCAAGGACTTTCCAGGCTTTTTCCAGGACATATACAAAAAATTCCAGGATGATTATTATGCTTTACAGTATCATGTTCAAATTACTTTTTAAAAATAATTTCAGCTTTAAGTAATAAAAATGATGAAAGATGCAAATGGATGAGTGTGCTTTATGCAAATGGTCAAGTTCATCAAGCACAAGATCATAAAGAACAGATTATGTTCTTATGCCCTGACCTTTGAATTCAATTTAGACCATTTTCTACAAGGGTAGGTTTCTCCTCCCTGATAACATACCAAAACTTTGTTGCAATCAAACAGATTTTATGTGAGTTAACATTCCTAAGCTTGGAGAACAAATACTGCTCTTATGTCTTGGCCTTTGAATTTAATTTTGAACATTTTCAATAGGGTAGGTTCCCAGGTTGTCCCAACGGCATACTAAAATTTTGCCGAAATCCAACCACTTTCATGCGAATTATTGCACGGACAAACCCAAAGCATAAACGTTTTGCAACCTATAGTTCGAAAGGGTTAGTAATTTCGAAAATAAAAACATAACGAACAGCGCGAAAACTAGCTCATAAATAGAATATTTGAAACTACAGTATGCACTCTTAATTATTAGGGATTAGAGGGGAAGGAAATAGAACTGTCCAAAATTAGCATGTTTTTGTTGCGCTAGGCGCTTAAGTACTGCTGAATTCCGTCAGACCCCACCTACCACCACCAATGGTCAAATGATTGAAATGTGCTGATGTTCATGGAATGAAATGGTTGATCAGCTATGATGACCGCATAAAAGTTCGGAAAAGGGGGGGGGATTTTTTTTTTTTAACTCTATGCAACATTTCACATTACTCCAGTATTTATCTTGTCATCATCAACAATCGCAATGCTACTACCACTTACGATCGCGAATATCGGCAACCGAAAATCTGCCATATCACTAAGTGGTACAACACACAGGTATACTGTTACAATGTATTGCAACTGAGCAAAAAAAAAAAAAAAAAAAAAAATAAAGATGTGGAAAAAAGAAACTTTCAGAAATTAAGACTGTCAAGCCATGGCGTTTCAAAACTCCGTTTTCCTTTATAATGTTTAAAAACATGTTTTTGCTTTTTTACCTGTAGTGTATAATAAAAAAACTTAATTTTTTTTATGGAATTAGATGTCAGTATGTCTGATTGTCTTGTCTGAGTTCACAAGTAGCTACTGTGTAAAGAAGACCTATTTTCTCAGATCAAAAATATGTAGTTTTGTATATATTCACAGTATAAGCCGTTCCTTATTCCCACAGAACTGAATTCAGCAGATGCAAAATGAAGAAGAACATCAAGACCCGCCCAACACCATGTTTTTGATTGCCTGCTGTTTATATTCAAGAAATGCAAATATGGATCAATGGTGAATGCAGCAACTATGATTTTTATTTATTACCAAGAAAAAAAAAGCCGTGAAAGCTGTAAAGCTGAAACGGATATTTCTCCCCTCCCCCCGCACAAAAACATTCTGAATAAGATCAAACAGCAGGAGCACGCGCCCACACGCACAACCTTTGGAATGTCCTGATGGAACGTCTTCTTTTCATTTGGCACATCGCCATAAATCACCACCTGCAGCTCATTGAACTGTGAAGTTGCACCCTTCCTCCTTCACCTAACTATAGGAGAAAATGTAAGAAAAAAAAAGCTCCCCAATTTTTGCCAAAATGACCAAATTTACGTCATGATGTTGCAATTTACTAAAATACGTTTATCTGCTGAATTTCGCCTAAATCCATTAAATTTTTAAATATAGATGATTTTTTTTTATTAAAACAGTAACTCAGACATCTGAATAAAAATGTATGTTTGTAATTCAAATAAGAGTCCATATCATCACAGAAAAAAAAATTAAGGATCACTGTTTAAATAAACCATGCATCTAAAAAAAATAATTCACTTGCTTTTCCCTTAATTTAGAATTACTGTTTCTTTTTTTCAATCCGATTACGAAAGGAAGATTTTTTTTTTTTTTTTTGCATCTGCTAAAGTTTCTAACGGAATTTGGCGAAATTTGCACTAGAACTTTATTGTGATGTAGCTTAACCACTGTAAAAAATTTACTGTGTTATTTTCAAAATTTGGGAAAATGGATTTCTGAAAATTTTCTCCTAGTCCCTTTGAGCAGTGGAAGTGATAAACAGGTGTTTGCTTTCTTCCCAACCAAGGGCTTTGGATCAGCGCTCCCAGCTGTCAATCAACCGTTGCTATGGTAACAACCTTTCTGATCCAGGCTTACTCTGTCCAAAGAGGCACACATACTTGCCAATAATAAAAATTTCCAATGCTAACTTTTAAAGTTTTAAACCGATTCAATTGGAATTTTGGGAGTAAGCTTCTGTAATCCAATTATAGTGAATGTAAAAATTTCAGCCACTTTCATGAAAAATTCGCAAAGATAGTTTTCTTATTTTTTATCATAAGTAGCGGATGTCTCTTGAGGGGAGGGTTGGAATGCACATAAACAACGAGCAGATGAATGTGTTGTTCAGGCATACTCCTCACTGGTGGATGCCAGCTGACTTGGTACATACGCGACCCCCCTGCAAATGCTAAATGTTTCTTCTTACCCCTTCCGTTGTCTGTCCGACGACGGACATCAAGCTCCCCTTCCTAACAAACCTACTAGTAATCATCCAATTTTATTGCACTGGAAGTAGGGCTTTTTTTTTTTTTTTCCCCCAGCCAAATTAGGATTTGGTGCACGTCTGAAACATTTTTTTGAGAACAGAGGAAATAAACTTTAAAAAATGAAAGGGTAACAGTAACACGATTTCCTAACAGGGCATTTTTTTAAGCACTATTTTCAAATTTCAAGGCTTTTCAAGACAGCAGTAAAAAAACACCATTTTTTCAGGATATTCCAGGCCTTGAAAACGTAATCATGATTTTCCAGGACTTTCCAGGTTTTCAAGCACGCGTGTGCACCCTGTTGCATGTAAAGCCTTATCCTTATTCTGTTGATCCTCTCTACACCTGGCATATTTTTGCATTCAGTAAGAACAACTTTGATACTTTAACAAACAATTATGAAAATTGCATAAATCATTGCAAACATAATCTATTCTGCTCTGAAGAATACCCAAGTTGCTAATTACACAATTAATGCATAAACATCACATGAAATCAATAAGCACCACCATTTTGATTACATGGAAGAAAACTCTTATTTTCCTTTTTGTTCTGATAAAAATTAATGCACATGAAAACATTTTGACTTTTATATACACTGGCAGAAAGTGAAAAAATAACACCAAGAAGGAATTGGTGGACGATCATGAAATTTACATATGTTAATGGGGTTGATTTTACGTAAATGTGATGTTAATTTTGGGACCAACTGGTGAGCGCTTACGCCACAGCACGGCATAATATGCAAATTGTCATCGGTGGTATTTAAAGAGTACGGTGAAGTGAATGTAATCAGTCATCGGCGTACGAACACGTGCGAAGACCCTAAATAAGAAGCTGCAATGCCTGGACATGGAAGACGTGTACGATTTCAGCAGTTATCGGACATTGAGTGAGGTCATCTAGTCAGACTCCACGAGGCCGGGTTGTTGTATCGTAGTATTGTGGAGCGAATTGGACGGGAAGTATCGGTGGTGGTACAATGGTGGCGTAGATGGTCCAAGGAACATTCCCACATGTGAAGACGTGGAACCAAGAGTCACAGACGAACTGATGAGCGGACCGATCGACGCATAAGGAGAGCGACGTTGTCAAGCAGAACATCCACTGCGACGCAAATCCGAGGTGCCGTTGCACCTGAGGTGACTGTGCGAACAATCCGCAACCGTCTACTGGATGCAGGACTACGTGCACGTGTGCCTCTGGCATGTGTACCTCTGACTCCAGCCCACTGTCAGGAACAGCTGCAGTGGTGTCGCCAATGTCTGCACTGGAGAACGCAATGGCGATCTGTCGTGTTCAGCAATGAAAGCAGATTCTGCTTGGGATCCTTCGATGGCCGTATGCATGTTCACAGACGCACAGGGGAGCATCTCCACCCTTCTTGCATCCGCCAGCGACACACAGGGCCTACACCTGGTTTCCTGGTATGGGGAGCGATCAGCTATCACTCCCGTACACAACTAGTGTTTGTACCGGGTACGTTAAACAGCACCTTCTACATCAACAACATCATTCAGCCTGTTGTTGTGCCATTTGTAAGATCGGTCCATCGTGGTGTTTTCCAGCAAGGTAACGCATGTCCACACATGGCAGGTGCAACGCAACATGCACTTCAGGGTGTGAGACAACTTCCTTGGCCTGCCCGTTCACTGAATTTGTCCCCCATTGAGCACGTGTGGGATTTTATGGGACGACTTATCCGGTCTCCACGGCCAGCCATGACCATCCCCGATTTACGCGTCCAGGTCGAGGATGCTTGGAACTCAATACCCCAAACTTACATCCAACATCTGTACGACAGACTCCATGCCAGAATTGCACAGTGTGACGCAGTTCATGGCGGTTCAACCTCGTACTAACCATGTTACATGGAAATGTTATTTTTCCGTTTACCAGGAAATACAGCTGTATTTTGCCATAATGTTTTGATCATGTTATCTTCTGTATTCCGTTATTATGCTGTATAAATTTCGTTGGTATCAGAAGTCTCCTTCCTGGTGTTCTTTTTTCACTTTCTGCCAGTGTATATATATAACTGAACACCCCTTTTTTTCACATTCAAGAACTTAAAAGACAATATTTGGTTACACTTTTACTTTCACTTTGAGTAAAACAAAAACACAGAAACTAAGCAATATCCTCGAATATCATTTTTGTGTTATCTGCCTCTATTTTAAGCAAGAATTCACGTGTTGCTTTAAACTGCATTTTGCTGAAAAATTTTTATCACAGTAGTGACAAACATACTGTTTATCTTTTGCATGAGGCATTAAATGCTTTTGGAGACCTCTTTTATCTGCAAACTTTTCTTTACAATGGTCACACTGCAAGTGCTTTTCATGAGTATGTGTCTTCTTATGATTAATCAGATTATGTTGCCTAGAACATTTATAGTCACAGTCGTCACACTGAAATGACTTTTCACCAGAATGTGTTCTCTGGTGCTGGATCAGATTTTTTTCTGAGAACATCTATAGTCACAGTGGTCACATTTGAATGGCTTTTCACCAGAATGTATTCTCTGGTGAACAGACAAGTTCTGTTTCATAGAACATCTGTAGTCACAATCTTTGTAACCTGAAATGGTTTTTCACCAGAATGCACTCTCTGGTGATAGATCAGATGATTTTGCCAAGAACACCTGTAGTCACAAATGGAACATTTAAATGGTTTCTCACCAGAATGCACTCTCTGGTGATAGATCAGATGATGTTGCCGAGAACACCTGTAGTCACAAATGGAACGTTTAAATGGTTTCTCACCAGAATGTGTTCTTTGGTGAACAGCCATGTGGCTTTTGCGATTTGATGAATATGTGCAATTAAAACATTTAAAACATTTCTCAAGAGGATCCCAAAAGAGCTTGGATCTGGAGACCATGTTTCATTGGATGTAGATGTTCTTGTGGACGGACAATAACTGCCAACCAAATGGCCTACAAGGAAAATAGGGAAAATGCAATATAAACAATGGCTCATAAAATATTTTGAAGAGAAAATTTGTTATAAATTTGAATGATACAAAAATAAATCAGAATTTTGTTGCTGTTGTTGTAGTAATCATAATATATAAATATATAAACAAGAAATTTTAACATTTCAACATATTTAAAAAATGCTGCAATAGCTGAATAAAAAGAAAACATAAATTATATTATACCTTCAACATGTTATTTAACTCTACACACTTTATTATGCTTTTTTTATATATGATTTTTACTTACTACTACAATTTTTAGACCGTAGATCAGTCATTTATCAGAGTGCAGCATGTATTACCATTCCTGTGACAAAATCTAACCCTTCTCACAATTTAATCTTGCTCATTTTCTACTACTTCAGGATTTTTTTTTACCTTTTTTTAAAACAAAAAGTGCTGCTGATGACCCAGTACTTCTATGGAATCCCATATTACTTTATGCTCTGTATTTTGTGCATACCTTTCAAACCTGTATTGAAATATTCTTAATTGCAGTTCCATATTCTGCTTATTTCTCCAACATAGCTGAGGGCACATTTGCATATTATATTGTAGATAACACCTTGCAATGGGATGTTTCATTCTGTTTACTTTGTGTCATGGAGATATTTTTTTACTACTTCACAAAAAATAATTGTAAACCTGGACCTACTGTTATGGGAATTTTGCAATTATCTACAAAAATTTTCTTACTATACCTTTATGTTACAAACTTTTCTAGTTAAGTGACTACTTATTATTTTATTTATTTTCTATTAAAGAATTTTGTGATTTGTACGGAAATGTAAATATTTTTTTCTTTTAGGATAACATTTAATTCATTCTTTAAGGCATTTTTTATTTCTTGTAAAGAATTTAGTGTATCTATTTTTACCAAAAAGTTGTGTGGACACATCTGTTTTTATACAATTAAGATAATTTACCTAATAGGTCTAACATTTTATTATAGTAGTAGCTTTTTTACATATGTGTATTTCAATTTTTCTTCTAGTTATCATTACATCAAGTCTAAATAGTTTAGCTTAGTTTAGCTGATTTTCTCTTTTCATCTCCAGCAGGAATTTCAAAACTTTCTCCACAGTGCTGAAAAAGTTGAGTAAGCAGTATGGAAGAGACCTATTTTTGTTATGTAAAATAATATCATCATCTACATATATTGCATACAGGCAGAAAATTGATGGTATAGTTAAAACACTTTTTTCAAGTTTCCCAATGTTGTAATTTGTAAAAATGCTGCTATGGGCAGAACCCATGGTTAAACCTAATATTTGCCAATAGAATTTGTCTTTAAATTAAAACTAATTATGTTTTAAAGTAAATACTAACATTTCATAAATTTCTACAAGTTATTCTTTACTATACTTACAAAAGACTATTTTATCTGCCAAATCTTCAGCTAGGAATTCCCAGAGAAAATTTGTTGATGTTAATTTACATAGATGATATATTCAGACTGCCTATTAATGGATGTTTCAGTTTTGCAAGGCTTTAAAACTTACTCTGAGATCTTTTTTAAGTTTTTTATTAATGCAGGTGGATTTATAAAAAAATTATCAATTGATTAATTGTTTTTTTTAATGAAATATCTATTCTCCATTTTTTCCTCATCATTAGACCAAGGTTAAAGATTTCTTTCTAGTGCATGTAAAATTGAAAGATTACACTCACTGAAAAATCAATACGCTTAAAAAAAATCTAAAGTTTTAAGGCAATTCAAGATTTGTCGTTTGCATTCACTTTGGTTTTTGGCAACAAGGCTCAACTATTCCTAACCGGTAAATACTGTGGCTGAATGATCATTTCCTCCCAACACTGGCAATGCCAGAAAGGAACTATTGAATTGCCAATGAGATTGCTTGATTTATCAGTTATGGACATTTTTGTTTATATTCACTAAGAGAAAAGCCTACATCACCAAACTAAAGATCTTAAAATCAGAATTACCTTTGAATTTCAAAAATTATCTAAAAATAGTAGATATAGATTATAAATCAGTTATAATGAGAAATTAAACACACATTAACAAGGCCTTCAATTTGAACACTTGCTGCAATATAAACTGAATAAAGAGCAATATGAAAATTTAAATGTGTGTAGAGTGAATTAAAAGTGTAATGATACAAAGTGGTTGGTAAGTTGGTTGGTGAATTTTTATGGTGCAAGGGTCATGTGTGGCCAAAGAGTACCAGGCAAAAGACAATCAAACAAACAGTGTTAAAAGGTGGTATAATGCTTAAAATCAGGCTGATTTGGTGAAAGTGAAAAATGAGAATGATGCAAAGTTTAAAAAATACAAAGTGGTGGCCTGCTAATAAGTGCAAGATAGCTACAGCACGCCATTTTAGTTTTTGAAAAAAGTTTAAATAGCTTTTTATTTATACTATTTGTAACACTTTTCTTCCATATAATTATTTTAAAACTGCTCCTTATGTTGAAGTTCTCCACTAAGAAGCCGCTCTGATTGCAGAACCAGATATTCGGAAAGGCTATATGTGATTGTATGTTCAGTGGTCGGCACTGCCGAGGGATCTGTACAACTGGATGTAAAATGCAAGCCATGTGTCTGGTCAAAGTGTGATGCAATAATTGTTTAGATAATTCTTTTCTCCTCGACATGTTGGGGGGGGGGGGGGGGAGAACTGTGGAACTGCTTTAGGACTGCAGTCAAAAGAGTGCGCGGATGCGTGAAGTCACTAGAGTGAGCTGCCAGTTTATTGTCAGAGCCCGTCTGTTTTCCTCACTGAGTGTTTAATAATTCTGTCATGTTGACACTTTACATAGAGAATAAAATATACCAAAAATAGAAAATAAACAATAATAAAGTAGGTGTATTATTCTTAAAGTAAATTACTTTTTCTTAATTGCCTTCGAGTGAAAAAACGGAGGTAAAAATTCATGGCCATCCTGTTCCAGATTTACAAATAATTCAAACATTGTTGAGCAGGAAAAATTCTTACAAAAGAAAATTTAAAATGGAAATTAAATCTAGTCCTGGTTGGCTACGTGGATGAGACAAAAAATGTGTTATTCTGCTTTCCCTGTTTGATTTTCAGTGGTGATGGTCTAAAACTGGAATGATAGACTTCTACCAAAAAATTTTAAGAAACGTGAAAATTCTGTGAAACATATAAGAAATGTGATCAAATATTCATGCTTGGGAAAGTAAATATTACCACCCAATTGAGTGAACTCATAGATTAAGTGTAAGTAAACATAGTGAAGCTGTTAGAAGAAACACAGAGGCATACTGCCAAAAATTATTGATTGTATCAAGTTTTGTGTGAAGTTTGAACTTCAGCTGCATAGTCACAAATAAGATTTGGACCCTGCTGACCCTGGGAATTTTTTGAGCTGCTAGAAATTCTTGGTAAACTTGACAAAAACTTAAAAACTCATTTTGAAACTGCTACTGTGTTTAAAGGAATCTCTATGATGATCCAGAATGAGATGATATATTATATTTTGGAAGTTTGCCAAGATGAAACTACTGCTGAAATCAGTTGTGCAAAATTTCTAGTTGTTAGGTCAGATGGCACTATACATGTTTCTGAGAAAATACAAGAAGTAGTAGTGTTTTTGCTATGAAAATGAAGGTACACTGCAAGTACGGTTTTTGAGGATTTTACAAACCCAATTCACAAGATGTAGAGTGTTTTTCAGAATATATTTTGGAACAATTGGGGGTTATTTTAAAAAGTAACTTTGGGAAAGGATAATAGCTCAAACCTATGATAGTGCCACTATGATGAGTGGGGAGAAATTCCTATTCAGGAAACATATGAATGCTCTAACGGTATTTTAATTACACCAGACTGTGAATACTTAAGAAATACATATATCATATTAAATCCATTTATTTTTGTGGTGTAATAAGCACAAAGATTTGACAAGCTTTTGCACTCTTCTGGGAGGCTTTTTCAAGGCAATGGTAGGGAATTAAAACACGTAAGAAACAAATTTTTTTTTTTAAATAATGTGGGTGACATCACAAGCATATTACATGAATTTTTATCACGCAATTACATGGTGTGCCACGATGTGTTTCCACCTTTTAATAATGCATGCCAAACTATCAGTACTTCAGTAGAGACCATATCACCGCATTTTCAAAAATCATCACTGTTTCTTATGTGTTCTAATTCCCTTTATTTTTATGTCTACCACTGCTTTGAAAAACCTTTCCAGTCGAGTGCACAAGCTGGGTGAATTTTGGTGCTCATTACACCATAGTAACAAATGGATTTAATATGCTATGTGCATTTCTTGAGTATATGCAGTGGCGGATTTCCAATTAGGCACGGTAGGCATGTGTCTATGGGCACAGCTCCATGAGGGGCACAAAAATTTCTGTGAGGGTGTAAAATTGTGGTAGGACTGGGAACAATGCTAAGCAAAATCATGTTTGGACATAGCAACGTTCCTTAAAATTTATTTTTTGGGTGTCTGTATCAGACAACAACCCCTTTGGGGCACCACCGCACCAGAACCTCCTGTTTGGAAAGGGGAGGGAGTTTTCTTTGTCTGAGTGAGTCCCAGCTCACATTCCTGGACAGAACTGCTGCTGCAACATAGGGGCATGGCCAGAAATGATTCATCCAGTCATTTCGACCGAAACCCAAACTGGTTGAGGAGAAAAAAGAAAGCAACATATTCGGGGAGGAAGGGGCACTGGGCATGCAATGCCTGTCCTGTCTCCTTCCTCCCCTGATGGTGACCATGACACAACAAATAATGAATAAAGAAAAAAAAAAAAGCAAAGAAAAGAGACAAGGCATACTTCATTCTCAGGGAGTTCCGGGGGGGGGGGGCATGGGTGTGACCCATTTAACATACCATATGTGGTGGAAGACAAACTTTTAAAATTCCTTTCATCTGAATGGCAGAGCGTGCATGTACGGTGCACTTGTACCCCCAACCACCAACCAGAAGGAAAATGTGCTTCACAAAGACAAAGCTCAGGGAACTGATCAGAGGCTCAGAGCTATTAGTGTATCAAAGTATCATGCTCGTAATTAACCTAGCGTTTGCGGCAGTTTTTGCGGTGAGTTGTACTTTTTAGATTTTTACTGGGAAGTTTGAACAAGCTTGTTTTAGTGTGTGTGGGATGCTGTGTTGAAATCGCTATATGTGATGAATGAAAACTCAGTGGGGCTCAGAAGCGGAAAACCGTGATTGAAAAAAAAAGGGAAACTAAGCTGCTAAAAAGCCTAAGCAAAGTAGACAGTTAAAAAAAACAAAAAACAATTCGATGGAGATAACAAAAACTTTAGCCAGGATATTCGAGATGCTAATGGCTTGAACCATCCAGAAGCGTATGAAAGCAAAGAAATACCAGAACAAATGGTAGACGATTCGGCAGCTGATTTGAATGTAAACTTACAGTCTGTTTGTAAACCAAACCTGTCTAAATTTAAGAATGATTTCATCAGCAATGACCCAATGGAATGGAATAGTAATGAATAAACGATTAACATTCTATTACGCCAAGGATTTAATCACAATAAAGATGCTGATTTTTCCAAATCGGAAAGAAAGATAGGTGGTAAAAGTCACTTTTTAAATGAAAGTGCTTTCTATCAAAAACTGTTGAATGGTGAGGTGAGCTTTCGTGAATACCTCGTGTATTCATGCAGTCCGGGTTCGTTATACTGCGCACCTTGCAGACTGTTCAGATCAAAGCATGCTGCTCCCTCTGATCTTGAGACTAATGGTATATCTGATTGGAAAAACACTGCACATATTTTATTGCAGCATGGAAATTTGCTGGAGCACAAAAACAATGAATTAACTCTGTTAACTAGGAGAAGAAATAGTGGAAAACTAGAAAACCTGTACGAGTCATGTGTAGAGACTAAAAAAAATATTGGCAAAATGTTCTGACTACAGTTCTTGCAGTTGTCAAAAAGCTGGCAAGCCGTGGAATTCCATTCCACGGACGGGAAGAGACATTTGGGGATATTCATAATGGGAATTATATGATGTCACTAGAGCTTATTTCTGAATTTGATCCATTCCTGGCGGATCACATAACCTGATGTGGAAATCCAGGGTCGGAAAAGACATCATATCTGTCTTCCACAATATGTGACAAAGTCATTGAGCTAATGACATCAAACCTGAAATTAAAGATTGTTCAGGAAATTAAAAAAGCAACATACTATTCAATTATCGTCGATTCAACTCCCAATATTTCACATGTGGACCAGCTTTCTTTCGTGATGAGGTACACAAACGATAAAGGACAACCTGTTGAAAGATTTTTTAAATTTCTCCCGAATCCCGGACACAGGTCAGAAAATTTAACAGATGCAGTGATTAATGTTCTGAATGCTAATTCAATAGACATTACCGATTGTCGTGGATAATCGTACGGCAACGCTAGTAACATACATGGAGCACATAGTGGTCTGCAAGCCCGCATTAAGGGAAAAAATCCTAAAGCCCACTACGTACCGTGCGCTGCACACTCTTTGAATTTGGTAGGCACTAGTGCTGCTAGTAGTAGTGAAGCCTGTTCATTTTTTAATTTGGTACAAAGTTTGTACAATTTTTTTATGAGATCAACAAAATGCTGGGAAGTGTTACTTTTATTCATTGAACCTCAGGTTAAATAAATAAAGAATAAATCAGATACTGGATGGTCTGCACATGACGAAGCCCGCAAATGTCTAAATGAAAACTGGGATAGTGTGATTTCTGCACTGACATACATCACCGACAATACGTGTGAAAAACCAGCCGCATGTTGCAAAGCTTCAGGATTATTGAAACAGTTAAATAGACTAGAGACTGCCTTCATGGTAACCTTCTGGAAAGACATCCTCAACCAATTTGATAGTGTAAACAAGCAGCTACAAAGTGTCCATGTTGATATCGGAATGGTAGATTGTCTTTACAAATCATTGATTCACTTTATAAAATCCGCCAGAGAAATGTTTGAATTTTACGAGGAAAAAGCAATGGAGAAAACCTCAATGGATTATGAATCGAATTATAGATGAACCAGAAACGCAAACTTCAGGCTGATGAGGACAGAAATTGTGAAGTCCGGCTGAGTGAAAGAAAAAAAATTAAAGTTGAGACATTTCTCACTATAATTGATCTTTTAAATGCCGAATTAGAGAAAAGAAAAGCAGCATATAAATTGTTAGCAGACATATTTGCACTTTTTAATCAGTTTAATGGAGATGAATCAGTTGCTAATGTTGTTGAGTGGGCAGAAAAACTGAGAATGTTCTATGGAAATGATTTGGAGTCATCTTTTTCAAACGAATGCATACATTTCATTGGATATTTGAGAGGTTGCTACATCAAGGACTATTCAGTTCTAGGAACGAGCAAATTCCTTTGTAATCGAATCCTTCAGTCGATGTTCTCAAATACTGACATAGCCTTTAGAATATTTTTGGGTACGGCTGTCACAAACTGTTCTGCGGAACGTTCCTTTTCGGCCCTGAAAAGGATTAAAAATTATCTACGGAACACTATGACTGAAACTAAGTTAAATTCGCTCTCTCTGCTCCATATCAAAGCAGAACTTTTAAGTGTCAAGTATGACGAGCTTGTTGACGAGTTCGCCTCACTGAAATCAAGATGGAAGACTTTCTGATGTGTGATGACTGAGTCTCTGTTCTCGTAAAAGTAGGTAAGTGAATTTTACGTTTCAAATTTTCCAACGCTGTACATATCTTTCCAACAGACATTAAGTTTACGGAACTGTCATACTGTCAGGGCTCTCAACAACCTACAATGAAGAAAGAAAGACTTAGGAACCTGCTGCCTTAAAAATAGGTGCCATTTTATGGACCTGACGAAAAATTTAGGGATTTTTAGAAATTTAAACATTACAAATGTATGTATTTAAGTTATAAAAACATACAATACACAAACAGAAAAGGCATATATATTGAATTATATTACTGATTACACTAGCACTGAGAAAAAGGGAATTTGTAATTAGGGTTGCTGTGTTTATTTTTAAGAAACATACGAGTCACAACAATATAAAGTTAAATATTCAACATATCTTTTTTGAAAAAGTTGTAGTGCCTTCTGTTGTATAAAAAATAAATAATTTTGGTTTATGCAGTAATACTTTTTAATAAATTTATTATAATAAAAATTATGTTTCTTTACAAATTACCAATTTCTAATAGTGCAATACTATAGTTACACGCATGTAGATATTTCTGTTGATTGATATATTGAAACATAACTGAACGTTTTTATGTAAAAATTTAAATATTGATCATTTCTGACAAAAAGTTTGAGGACCTTCATTTCATGGAAAAGAAGAGACATTTTTAAAATCATGAACTTTTATGAACCAAGCTGAAAAAAAGGGACATTTTAGGAATAGGGACCTGTTGGTAGCACAAAACTGTAAAAACTTTTGCTAAGAAAGTGGCAGAGGTGGGGGGGGGACGCAGCGCCGCCACGTCCTGCTAAGAACTGGGCCCCTGGCACGTACACAGAATTTAATTTCGAGGAGGGTCCGAGCTCCAAGGGCGTAAGCACAAAAACGTGTGTGCTTAGCCAATATATGAATATATATGTTTGACCATGAAGTCAAACATTTCAGATGGGGGTGAGGGGTCTAGATCACCTGGAGCTGGACCCCCTCCCATGGGTACGAATCTGCCGGTCCTGATATCAGAACGCGAACGGGTAATGAGCTCCTCCGCAGGGGGCGCTTGGAAAATTTGTGCCTATGGGCACCAGATCTGTAAGTCCGCCACTGAGTATATGAATGCTCTTTTTTTACTATTAAAGAAACACATATAAATCCTCATTCAGTTAAATTTAATAATGGAAAAAGCAACAACACAGAATCTAGAAGTACATTTTTTAGCAGTCTTGCAGGAATAACAACCTTCTTCTCATGATCACTACAGTGCTTATCCAAGCTTGACTGCATTTCCAAAATAATTACACGAGTTTCCAATACTAGGTGGAATTTTGATTCTAAGTCTAATAAATGCTGTTTATCAAAATACTGGTAAGTTGAAAGAATGCTTTCAAGAACTGCGAAAGTCAAAACACGTCTCAACAGTCCAAGCATCTTCAGAACTCCTGTATTAAGTGTACAAATAAATTTTAAAGTGTTTTTTTGTGTGACGTATACTGCTAATTTACATACCTGACATTCCCCCACATTGTTGTCATGTGACCATAACTGGTCCAGAGTATAAAATGTGACACAGAAGTTTGCCCAGCAGTCAAATGCACTTGCACATCGGTAGGTGAAAGATGGCAAGTAATACTGCATTTATTCGAGGCTGCATTTGTTATGAATTTCATCAAGGAAAAAGTGCTGCAAAAGCATGTGCATTGATCTGTTCTGTTCTGGGGGAGAATATTGTATCGAAAAGCACATGTGACTTTTGGTTTAGACGGTTTAAAGCAAGGTGATTTTGATGTTAGCGATCAAGAACATAGCGGCACCCCGCAGAAGGTTGCACGTGAGGAACTGCAAGCATTGCTAAATGAAGATTTGTCTCAAACACAAAAAGAACTAACTGAACAACTTTGGGTAACTCAACAAGCCAATTCCAATCATTTATGCGCAATGGGAAAGATTCAGAAGGAAAATAGGTGCCACATGACCTGAGCCAGAGGAACAAAGATAAGTGTGTCATGAAGTGTTTGAATTTGTTGAATAAACAACACAGAAAGTCTTTCCTGTGGAAAATCGTTACAGGTGATGAAAAGCGGATATGGTATGACAATCACAAATGCAAAAAACACTGGGTAGACCCCGGTGAAGCAACGACTTTGACACCGAAATTCAATATTCATTCCAAGAAAGTTCTGCTGTGCATCTGGTGGGATATGAAGGGTGTGCTCTATTATGAACTATTGGAACAGAACCAAACTGTTACTGCTGATCACTACAAGCATCAATTGCTGCGAATGAACCAGGAAATCAGTAGGAAACATCCATTCACAGGCAAAGGAGTTTTGGTTTAATAAGTCCCATAAAATTACTGAATGACAATGCTAGGCCGAATGTTGCAAAATCGGTCAAGGAAAGGTTATTGACGCTTGGCTGGGAAGTTTTGGAGCACCCGGCGTACAGTCCTGACATAGCCCATTCAGACTATCATTTGTTCTGATCGATGCAACATGGTTTGTCTGCAGTACGGTTCCGGACATGTGACGAAGTGCAAAAATGGGTTGATGACTTCATTGCATCACACGATAAAGCATTCTTCATGACTTGAATCTATCAGCTGCCCAACCGATGGTGGAAGGTGATAGATAATGATAGCGCATATTTTGATTCGTAAAGATATTGTTGTTTTCTCTCAAATTACATGTTGTGTTGTCTTAAAATGCTTTTAAACTTATTTGTACACCTGATACATGTTAAATGACAAGAATTTTCTCTTTGGACTTTCTTACTTGCACCATGTTATACCACATGTTGACTTTTTGTATACTCAGATTCAAAGCTGCAATGCTAATTATCTGACTATCCATTCAGATGTAGTGGATATTTAGAATGCAATTTCTGCTATCAGGAATGACATCTCCACAACATCTGAAATTTCATGAATTTAAAAAACGTAAATGAAGTAAAGATCTAACCATTTGTGCAAAAGAGGTCTCTGACACAATTTGTTTTCAAGCAAAAAAAAAAAAAAGGTTCAAGTTCACTGGTCACCTTTCTGCAACAAAATTGTTGGTGTCTAAACAGTTTCCACTATATAACCAAGAATTTCCTTTGAAAGAACTTGATGAAACAGTGTTAGTTTATCCTATGCTGAATGAAGAAAGACTGTGGACTGAACTCTCTGTCCTTTATAAGAGGAAAGAATTCCATCAAGTATGAATAAAAGCTCATGTTGAAAACTGGCTTCCTTGTTTATTAAATTAAACACTTAAGTAAACTTCTAATATGTTTTTTTCTAGGAAATATTTATTTTAAAATTCAAATTTTTTGAGAAAACTTCTCTCATTCATCAGGCAATCCCTTGTTGTCACTCTTTCTCTGTCACTATCGTGGTTACGGTTAACCTTGAGGTTACTATTATTTTTTACCAAATCTTGCCAGATGTTAGGCAGGGACAAACCACTGAAATAATGGATGATGGAATAGAAATTGACAAGAATCAGAATTCCATCATCAATGATTGCAGAGGTATGTCCCTGCCTAACATCTGGCAAGATTTGGGGTAAATAATAGAAACCATCAAGGTTAACCATAACCACAACAGTGAACTGATGAAGAAAGAGTGATAACAAGGGATTGCTTAATGAAAGAGAAGAGTTTTCTCCAAAAATTTGCAATATAAAGTTTTTCATAGAAAAAAAAACATATTAGAAGTTCACTTAAGTGTTCCATCAAGTATTTGGGGCTTACAACCTGCATCGACTGATAATAAGCAGTGGGATCCAAAATTATTTTGGGGTTTACAACCTGTATCAACTGATAATAAGCAGTGGGATCCAAAATTCTCTTTCACAAGTGCACTGCCTGCTGAAAATCATACTCACAATACCTATGACAACATAAGAGCCAGAAAGGTGCTTTTTCATAATGAAAAGAATAAAAACATCTTCATGAAGCACTATGTCTGAAGGGAGCCTGTCAGCATTAGCTATCAGCTATATTGAGTGCAGAAAAGGACTTGATTGAGTTGTCAAACAACTTCAATAACAAGGTGATTGGTGATCGACACACTTTTATTGCTTAGCTCTTTAGGAAACAATTGTAGCTAACAAAAAATAGATAAGAATTATAAAAAAACTGTATGCTTTATACTATTTAAAAACAAACTTCCCTTTGTACATGTTTACATGTGGAAATTGAGAATGGCTGGGGATTAGGCATTTTAGACATCCATTTTTGGCTTAACCATATATGTTCTTAAATTTTCAACATTTTTTGAAATCTTCTGCTTTCATCTGCTACTGCCTTAGCTAACCAGGCTTCTATTTCTACTTTTCAACTCCTGAATTTTATTATGATTATGCCAAAGTTCAATTAGAAATTCTAATTTTTTACACTGTTCTATGGTTTTGTACTTATTTTATAACATTTCTAATTAGTCTTTTGTTCCATTCATTTCACAAATTGCTTGCGAAATTTTGCACAATGCCCTTGAATCTCAATGAAGAAGGTATAAAATAAGCTGCTTTACACTTTTTAAGAAATAACAGCTGTGACTCACTTCTATTGCCTTTACTTATACTCCTTTCAATATTTCTGATGTTATGCCATGTGCCATACATAGTTTTAATCCTAGTAATTAATGACATTATGGAACCTCTAATTATTTATCTTACAGTTAAAGAATTGAATTCATGAGTTTTATAGAGGTAATTTGTTTATGTCTGGAGGCCAAATTTTCACCAAAACCTAGTTCATCTTCAGTTACCTCTATAAAAGCCGAAAACCTAGTTCTTTCACTTAATTGGTCTGAAGTTAGAATGGTTATAAAATATTTGTTGTTTCATATGAGAGATAAGCAAGAGGCAAAAACACATATTATGGGTGGGGTTTTGGTTTGGTTGATCAGATTTTTCTGGTTTGAGGGCCACAATAGGTCAAAGAGCACCAAGCACAGCAGGTAATTAACTAGAAACACCAACAAAAATGCAATATCAAAATATAGCAAAAACTAAATGGAAGGCAAGGTACACAAACATTACATCAAAGAGTGTAAAGGGACAACACAAAAATGACAAGCTATACAAAATGAAAAACACTGATTTAGCATAAAAAAGAAAATACATAAGAACTATCACACACTTATCATTTAAAGGATCCAGGGTTTCTGTATTATCTTATGTAACAAGTAAAAGAAAATAAAGAGCATGTTTATAATGAAAACACCACATCACATACACATGAAGTGAACAACAGTCAGAAGTGAATTACATTTCACATATAATAAAAGGGTTGTACCAAAAATAATACAAAAATGGGGATTAACTTTTTTATTAACTGACAGTGGTCGTTCAAATTGCACATGTTGGTAGAGTACTCTTTCTCTATACAAAGGTACTACTCAACATCTCCATCACAAGCAATGCATTTGCATCATAGCTGAACTCAACTCTTGAATCCCCTCTGAAAAAAATTCAGGTGTGGACTGTTGTACCCACTTCTTCACAGCCACTTTCACTTCATCTGTGTCATCAAGTCGTTGTCCCCAGAGACTGTCCATTATTGGACTGAACAGGTAGAAGTTGGAGGGCACCAGATCTGGGCTGTACAGTGGATGAGGGGGCACCAACCAGCATAATTTGCTGATCGCCTGATTTGTTGCCAAAGATGTGTGTGGTCTCGCACTGTCATGGTGAATGTGAATCCTTTTCAGATTCTTGTTTAGTTTCTTCCTCCTTATGGCTTCTCTAAGCTTTTCAAGTGGTCTCAATGTACCGCTCGCTGGTCATGATATGACCATGTTCCAGAAAACCAAGAAGAATGACACCCCTGTCATCCCAAAAACCAGTCACCATGACCTTCTGTGCTGATCAGTGGCTCTTGAACTTCTTAGGAGGCTTGGATGAAGAGGTGTGATACTATTCTATGGATTGATTCTTCATTTCCAGATCATAAAGATACAACCAAGTTTCATCTCCTGTCATCAGATTGGAAAAAAACATATCTTCATTGGCTTCAAATTCTTCCAGAAGATCAGAGCAGACTTTCATCTTTCTCTCCTTCAAATCGGGTGCCAACTGACAAGGTACCCAATTTGCACACACTTTCCGATACCCTAAGTCTTCCACCATCTTTCGTATGGCATTGTGACCACAGTCCAATTGTGCAGCAAGCTCACATACTGTGACTCATCTATCCACATGAATCAATTCATCCACTCGCAGATGATTCGGGTCAATGGTCTCCCACTGTGTGTTTTGTCTTCGATACTGGTTCCCCCTTCTTTAAACTTCTTTGTGCCTCTTTCAGTGGCGGAAGTACAGACTACCCATTTTGGAGCAGCCTCTGGAGCAGGAAAATCTACATTTCGGAGCAGTTTGGGAGCAGATAACAAAATGATACCCTGAGCGTCGTTTGGAGGGGGAAATCTATATTTTTCAGCACCAATTAATACTTGGAAAGACACAGCAAAATTTCCAAGTATGATTACTCACAATCACACAATAATAGTAGTTCTAATTTCAGATTATGCAAAATCACTAGCTTTCAAAAGTGAAAATTTTAAACTATCACAGTCTTTTCATGAGCACATTGGTAAACTAATTTTGCAAATAATTAGCGTATAACGAAAATGTTAAGATAAAAAATTAATTATGTATTTTAAACCTAATTCACAAATTAAAACTATTTAATAACTAAATGCTTACCAGTTAATTACAGCTTTGCTGCTTCATTTTCCATTGAATGAGATTCATATTTATATTCCTACATCACTGTGCTACTAAATGTGATTTAAAATTGTCAATTTTATGCTAGTAAATTTTCATGTCAAAGTCATATGATGAAGGTTTGTGTAAAGGAGAACTGAACTCATTATTTAAACAGGGATATATGTATACAGCATAATTTTCAAGAGCAATATGCCATTATGTCTTAAAAGAAAAGTGTTTGATCAATGCATCCTTCCAGTGCTTACGTATGGTGCAGAGACGTGGACCTTAACTAAAAGAGACATACAAAGGCTGCAGACAACTCAAAGTTGCATGGAGAGGTGCATGCTTGGTATAACCAGGAGAGATAAGAAGAGGAACTCGTGGATCCGAAAAATGACGAGAGTGGAAGACATCATGATCAGAGTTAAATCCCTGAAATGGCAATGGGCTGGACATACTGCCAGAAGGACAGACCATAGATGGACAGCCGAAATTTTAGATTGGATTCCAAGGGACAGGAAAAGACCCAGAAAAAGACCACATGGGAGATGGGTGGATGAAATTCGTAAATATGCGGGAGTGACATGGAGGAGACTGGCACAAGACAGACCGTTGTGGAGGAAACTTGGGGAGACCTTCGTCCAGCAGTGGATTGATAATGGTTGACAATGATGATGATGATGATGATATGTATATACTATCCCTGAAGCAGAATCTTTTTCAGGAGTCTGCAACACAGAAAGGAAAAGCTAAAAACTGTCTGCAAGATAAAGAGAAGTCTAAATATTTTTTCTAGAAAATTTATCATTCTGCACCGCAACAAAGCAAAATTTTAGAAAACTGGCAAATTTGTGATTTTGATACTGTACAAATTAGTATTTAGTCGCAATAATCAAACTAGCTTTTCCCTGATAAGAAAAAACTTTTTTTTTATTTTATTCAGAACTTAAACATCATTCCTTAAATGCTTTTGATTTTTTAAAAAAATAATCAGGAAGTATAAACAATAGTAAATAATTTGAAATTTGTAAAATGACTTTTTTTTTAATTTTGCATTTAGTTAATTGATTAAACTTTCAACTCCATCTTTAAAGGATGTTCCACCGGATACAATTGTGCTCTTATTATTTCCTGCAGCAATTCTGTTGTATTGGAGGCCTCATCAGCTGATGATTCAGACAGCTGTGTAAGCGTAATGATCATGTCAAGTGAGGAAATGATAGCAATCATATATGTTGTTTGAAATCTCTTTTGTGAATTGACTGCAGTTTTTGAGAAAAATTTAGTGAATTTGTTAAAATGTGGTGGAAGCATTTTCACTGATTAATTAGACCCCAAAAATAATAAAATTAGAGAAATAAGGCAAGAGTTCTTGTAAAGAAAAAAAAAACTTTCCCTCATCAATCTGAAATGAAATTATCTGAAAGTAAATAAAAAAGAAAAAAATTGTGATCGTCAGCTATTGGAATGCTACGTAATACGACTGTAGAAATGCAACAAGAGACATTAAATATACAATTTTAAAAGGTAGAAGTACAATTTTGGTAGCACACACACACACACACACACAAAACTTTCACCTCAATCTACCTAAGATAAAACTATCTCGAAGAATAAAAGAAAGTAAAAAAAAACAACAACAAAAAAAAAAACCTGTGACTGTCAACTTACGAGATGCCACGGAAACGGAGAACGAAATGTTGCAAATGTTAAAAAAATATGGCTCTTCAAAAAAAACGCACACACACTTCTTTAATCTAACTAAAACAAAGCTATCTGGAAGCTAAAAATGGAAATTTTTTATCATCAGCTCCCAGAATGCCGCATAATACGCCCGTGAAAACGGAGGAGTGACAATAAAAAAATGCGTAAAAATATGATTTTTGAAAAAAAAAAAAAGATGCTTCATAAATCTGAGATGAAGCCATCTAGAAGGAAAAAAAAGAAGAAGAAAAAATTTTAACGTCAAATTCTGGAATATCAATGGCCGCAAAAAAGGAGAAGAGAACGTTGAAAAGGCTTTAAAAATACTGGTCTTGTAAAAAAAAAAATAAATAAACGTAAATCTAACAAAATGAGATTATATGGACACTAAAAAAGGGAAAATTGTGGCTTCCAGATTGCAGTGCAAGACGAACATTGTCGAAACGGAAAAGCCGTTAAAAGTGCGCAAAAGCATTGCTTCCTAGCTGTATTATTGAATGAAAGGAACATGTCTTGTCAACTTGTAGTTATCTGCTTGTAAAATAAGGAACAAAGAAAATTAAAATAAAATGAAATACAATAATTGCCTACGTGATCACGTCTGGAAGAAGGATACAACGTTAAAATTGCGCCAAAAGTTCCCTTCCCTTACTTTAAAATTGAAAGAAAGGCTAGAAACAATTAATGTCGAAGAAATAATTAAAAAAAAAAAAACGATCTGCACACTTTTCCGAAAATCTGAGAAGGATGCCATGGTGTTGTGCTGTTTCTGCTCCCGTGGTGAGTTCAGCAAATAGTAAAAAAAATTTTTTTTAATATATGAAATAAATAACATAAACCTTTGAAACTTTCTAAAAGCAATCAAAGTAATCTGCGGCACGCACCGTTTCTGCTACTGGGCAGAAGCGTAAGGCAATCGCAATGCCTTACGCATTCTCACCGTCTATTTTTAGCCTCTCTGGTGGGGCCCCACCGGAGAGTCTAAATATAGACGGTGAGAATGTAAGTAGGTGACAGTTTTATACAGAACAGATCAGATGCAGGGGGATTATGCTGGGGGAAAAATCACCAAATGTATAATCTTTCAATTTACTTCCGATATTGGAGGTTATTTTTAAACGTGCATTAATGCATTTGCATTTTTGAACTTCCCTTTTTGTTGGTAAAGTTTGATTAACACTTACCGCACGTGGGGCTTGGCTTTCAATTCTTATTTCCGTTATGTGGATGCGGCATGGGGTTTTTTCATTTAGTTGCAGGTCCACTTCATTTTTTTTTTCCCATTGGTATTTATCTGGCCTTGTCACTAAATGAGTTTTTTTCCTTTGCTGCCTCCTCATTTACTTCAATAATTTTTCATAACCCGAGTACTTTCGGTAATAATCCATTACCGTCATCTAGGGGATGTTTTGCTCCGACTAGCACGGACCATGTCAGCTGGGCATTTCGGTGGTTCTCGCGGGCTGCTTCTGTTATCGGCTATCACTTCTTCTTGGGCGTTGTGGCGCCATCTCTTGTTGGTCACACTGATCTCATTTTTCGAACTTCATTGATGAACTGACTATTTTCAGAGTATATATGCACTCTGAAAATAGTCAGTTCATCAATGAAGAAATCAAATTCATAAAAAAAATTGCAGGTAGCTTTGGTTATCCTAACCATTTAATAAAAAAATGGAACACAGAAGTAATAAAGAAAATAAAAAATAATACTGTAGTAAATAAAAAAGAAGTCAAATATTTAAATGGTTTTCCTTACATTAAAGGTACTACCAATGAAATTAATAATATTTGTAAAAAGCATAACATTCAAATTGGAGGAAAAGTAAATACCATCAAAAATATGGTAATAAAAAATAATGAAAAAATAAAAATGTTAGAAAAAGCAGGTGTTTACTCAATTCCTATTACTGAAAATCCTCCAATGGCTTATATAGGAAGTACCAAAAATAAGCTTAAACACAGATTAAAACAACACGTAAAAAATTGGCAGGAAAAAGAAGAAAAAACAGCACTTATTCAATACTGTCTGGGTAACCAAAAATATCCTAAATTCGAAAAACATAAAAATCATTAAAAGCTGTAAATCTGAAAAACACCTCAGAATAGCAGAGTCAGTAATGATTGAAAAAAATAGGGCAAAAGTTTGCAACCATAATGACCCTAATATTTTGAGAAACAGCTGGAGAAATTTAATTAAAATTGAGCAAAAAAATGAAAAAGTTCGAAAAATGAGATCAGTGACCAACAAGAGATGGCGCCACAACGCCCAAGAAGAAGCGATAGCCGATAACAGAAGTAGCCACGAGAACCACCGAAATGCCCAGCTGACATGGTCCGTGCTAGTCGGAGCAAAACGTCCCCTAGATGACGGTAATGGATTATTACCGAAAGTACTCGGGTTATGAAAAATTATTGAAGTAAATGAGGAGGCAGCAAAGGAAAAAAACTCATTTAGTGACAAGGCCAGATAAATACCAACGGAAAAAAAATGAAGTGGACCCGCAACTAAATGAAAAACCCCCATGCCGCATCCACATAACGGAAATAAGAATTGAAAGCCAAGCCCCACGTGCGGTAAGTGTTAATCGAACTTTACCATCAAAAAGGGAAGTTCAAAAATGCAAATGTATAATCATTTAATCACAGCCATTTTAAAATTGATTTGAGAGCTTTTTAAGATTTCAGGACGTTAGGAAATTTCTTTCTATATCAAAACATAATTTTTTAAAAAACATACTATATTTTGGCTCAAGCTTGGCGCAAAATCGATGAAAATTATGCATTTCGGAGCAGCACAGCGTAGAACTTGAACCTTTGGGCACCTCTTTCACCACTGCTCTTTGCACATTGCTCTTGTCAATCGTGTAATCTGCATAAACATTCTGTAGCCTTCTGTGGATGTCAGACAGCCAGCACCCTTCCTTCCTTCAAGAACTCAATGATGGCATGTTGCTTCTGCTTCGAATCCATTACTTACCTGCAATGAAGGAGAAGGGTTACTATAGAGGAAGAGTTACTCAACCAACATGTGCAATTTGAACAACCTCTGTTAGTAAATAAAAAAGTTATGTCCACTTTTGCATTACTTTCGGTAGAACCCTCATACATATTGAAGAACATATTGCTGCAGCTGAAAACATGTACACATTGTTACATGAGAATACATAGATACTCAAAATACATAGATGCACCCAATAAAGTAGATTACGGTTAATTGGGATTCATTGGGGGTTAGAATACTTTGGCCAATTAAGCGGCTGACAGAAGTATACAGAGCTTTATCCCAAAGAGCTAATTTGGAATGTTCAAGAATTATCCCAAATAAACAGCTGCCACAATTAACTGATGGCCCGGTTAACTGGAATCTACTGTATGGAGTGCACAGTTATGAACAAATCTTTAAAAACACTGGTCTGGAACCACATGCCACCCCACCCAAAAGAAAATTAAAAAACATATTACAGATAGAATAAGCTATGACTGAGGACCATGAAGATTATTCATTTCATTGAATGTAGCATACTGCCCTGTCTTAAAAAAAAAAAAAACAAAGAAAAAAAGAAAAAAAAAAAGCTCACGTTCGTCTTTCAAATCATTCAAAAAACTGATTTGCGTGTAACTAAATTCTAGTTTCAAAATTTCCGCAATCTGTTCTAATTAGAGATAAGCATTTTTAATACACATATACAGTCCTGCAGAACTCTCTCTGAATAGTAATAAAACAATTATCACCAGATCTTTCATAGAATACAGAAGCACTATTCTTAGAATGTTAATACAACATATGAAAACCTCTGTCTTAACATACAATAAGAAAAACTGAGATGAACATCCACATCATCAGTTTATGAAGATTAGCATCTAGTGTGTTTTCTTATTCTTATCATTTCATTATTCAAAATCAAGTGCTTACTCTGATTTCACTGCTGAGTTCATTCATATATGTTCTTTCAAAAGCTGAATCAATTAAAAAACTCCTTTTTCTTTGAAATAATATAAAATCATTAATTTAACTTTTAAAAGGCATTTCAAATTAAAAACTGAAATGACACTATATGACTTTTGATACACAACTGAAATAAATGACATACACTAAAGAGTTCATACACACTTTCACATAAAAAATTACTTCAGGAAGACTACTAGTAAAAACTACATGATTAAAAAAAACATTAATTTTTCAAATGCTTATTAAAAACACCTTGCAGATGTTAATTTTACAAAATATGTTTTTTCACAAATATTCACACATGCACATATATCAGGTCGTTCAGAAAATAATAGATGATTTTCAGAGGTGCCACATTCAGCTTGCCTACAATGCTTGCAGACCAACCACATAGATGATATGTTCAGATTATGATGATATATTCTGACTGCAGCGCCATTTGTACGAACTGAAGGGTGACTCAGATGCCACATATACGCCATAATCTGTTGAGCTGCAGTCATTGCTACTCTTGTGAAAGCAGTCTGTACAACATGTTAGAAAGGAGTGAGTTGCGGGTGATTCTGCTTCACGAGTTCAAATTGGGCCGTAATGCATCACAAACCTACCGTAATGTGAGCGAGGCATGGGATGAAGAGACAACATCTGAATGTACTGTTTGTCAGTGGTTTGAAATTTCCATTCTTGTGACACAAGCCTTCAAGATGATGAAGGCCGAGGACAACATTTGGTCATTGATAACGATGCTCTGAAGACAAATGTGGAGGTAAATCCTTGTGTCATAGTCGGAGAACACGCCGAATAGCACAATGTGTCCATGTCAACCATTTCCGAACATCACCACCAAATTGGTAAGATCAAGAAGCTTGATACATGGGTCTCACATGAACTGACAGAGCATCAGAAACAACAATAGTTTGAGAAGCGCAATAACCTGCTTCTCAATGATAAGGAGCCCCTACTTGATTGCATTGTAACCTGTGATGAAAAGTGGGTGCTATACAACCATAAGCGATCTGTACAGTGGCCAAACCATAGTGAACCACCTAGACAACATCATAAAACAAGATTGATGCCCAAGAAGGTTTTGTTGACAGTGTGTTGGAATGTTCACGGTGTCATGCACTATAGGCTCTTGAATGCTGGTGAAAGCATTACTTTAGTCACATACTATGAAATAATTGACCGAATGCACCAGAAGTTGTGTTCCAAACAGCCATCTTTGGTGAACAGGAAGGGTCCTATCCTCCTCCATGATAATACAAGACCACATGTCTCCCAAATGATGAAACAGAAACTACAAAAAACTGAGGTTCCAAACCCTCCCTACTTGCTTGACTTGGCACCTACCGATTTCCACTTGTTCGTGCATTTAGAAATTACCTCATGCACAGGACCTTCAGAAACAAAGAGGAAGCCAAAATTGCATTCAGGAACTTTCTTGCATCCAGGGAGCCAGATTTCTTCCAGACTGGCATTGAAGAACTTGTTACTCACTGGCAGAGGTGCATAGCTGCTGAAGGCACCTATTTTGAAACAAGGCTGTGTGCTATGTGGTATGTCTCTCTCTTTCATTTTTATCCTCCAAATCATCCATTATCTTCCTAATAACCTGGTACACAGCTGTAGGTTTTTTAGTTACCCCTTCAAAGTTGCACAGCATGCTCCTGGAACTTGCCAACAAGAGTAAAGAAGTGGGATTAAAAATGAAATTTCAGAAAACAAAATTGATGTACAATGTTTTTACAAGAAATGAAGATTTAGCGATTGATGGAGAAAATCTAGAGATAACTGATATCTACATTTACCTTGGACAACAGAAATCAAGCGAAGGCCACATTGATGAAGAAATCAATCAGCATATAAAACTTGGTTGGACAGCATGTGGAAGAAACAGCACAGTGTTCAGGAGCAATATAACATTCTGTCTTAAAAGAAAAGTGTTTAACCAATGCATCTTTTTGGTTCTTACATATGAAACAGAGACATGGACCTTAACTAAAACAGACATACATAGGATGCTCTGAAAGAAAGCATGGAGAAATGCAGGCTTGGTGTAACCAGGAAAGATAAGAACAGGAACCTGTAGATCAGGAAAATGACAAGAATGGAATGCATCACAATAAAAGAAAAATTTCTGAAAAGGCAATGGGCTGGACACATTGCTAGAAAAAATTGACCACTGATAGACAACTAAAATATTACAGGATGCCAAGGGTCAGAAAAAAGACCCATAAAAAGATTACATGGAAGATGGGTGATGGGTGAATAAAATTTGAAAGCATGTCAGAGTGACATGGAAGAGACTGACTCAAGTTATTTGGAAGAAACTTGGGGAGACCTTCATCCAGAAGTGGATTGATAATGGTTAACAATGATGATGATGTGTTATTCAAAATTCTGCTCTTGTACTTCATAAATTAATATCAATATTTGTTATTATCTCTTTCAGCTCAGAAAGTCACTCATAAAAAATCACAGGTCTCACATGAAGAGAAAAAAAGGTAGGATTTTAACCTATTAATTATCATGCCTAATGCATAAAAAATGTTTTGTAGCATGAATATTAAAGAAAATGTGCATTATCATATATTGGTTAATTCTCATGAGGCCTCAATGTAACAGATGCCTTCAAGAAAATATCCATCACCAAGTACTGGCTTTCTCCTAAAGATAACAGTTTCTCATGTGAGTATTTCACATTAAAAGAAAATGAAGTGAAAAGACAAATGACATCTAAAAACAATTTCTGGCACTTGCTTTGTCAAAGAAACATTTATCTTTTGATCTTTTTTCTTTATAAACTAATAAATAAATAAAGGTAACTTGATCACGCTAGTTACGTTAAATGAAAACTTTTACAAAAAGTTCGTAAGTTGGAAGCTTTCGACCTTATCTTAGGTCTTCATCACGCCAATGGAGGACTAAGATTGTTGCCAGGTTCTACATTTGAATTTTTCCTATTTTTGTTGCCAAAACTTAGAATTGATCTCCAGATCATCAGAGATCAGCATTTCTGCAGATAGATACATCCAGGAAATCAATTTTGTGGTTTACTTCCTTAGATATAGTGAGCTTAATGGAAGGAAATTTTTCCGTAATGGAGTTGATCAGTGTCTGTAGTTCAGACTCTGAATGTGGCCAGCTAATGACAATGTCGTCTACATATCTTAACCATAGGGAAGGTTGAAAAGGGTGTTGAGGAATGATGGAAACTTCAATATGTTGCATGTAGATTTCTGCAAGCAGGGGGGAAAGAGGTGAGCCCATGGGGAGACCAGATTGTTGCCTATACATAATTTTGTTGAAAACAAAACAACAGTGTTGATGAATAGTGTGGAAACAATCATAAAGATCTTTGATAAGAATACCGGGGGTTCAAAATGAAGAATCAATTTCTTCATGAGGAGCATGTAGGAATCAAAATATGGTACAGAGGGAAACAAAGATTCTACATCAAGAGTATACAGATTAACACTAGGAGAAAAGGAATTAGGAAGTTTGTGGATGAAGTTTGAAGTAGAGACAACAGTATGGGGATGGTTGGCTGCCAGGGATTTGCATTTGAGGACTTCCTCAAAAGAAAGAAGACCTAAAATTATGTGGTTCTGTTCCTTACCATCCTTTCTATGCTTATAAGTTATAGATTCTTTTTAGAAGTTTTGGTTACCATCTTGCCATTAAATCTACCCCAAACATCTTGAAATTTCTACAAAGGGATAGGGACAAAGTTGAAAGCCTGAACCTCCCAGGAGTTTACTGTATTCCTATCTCTTCTTCTACTGGGGATAACTTATACATTGGAAGCACATACAGGAGCATTAACCATAGAATTTTAGAACATAAAAAAGATGTTTCGAAAGCCAATCTTAATACACTGCCTTGTCTATTTTGACAATGGAAGACACATCTGCAGTTCCCCACTGGAACGAAGCAAAACGAATTGCTTCTTTTGACAATCATTTTGCCCTCTGTTACCGTGAAAGCCTGGAAATTATTTTCAACTCAATGACTTGCAATTCCGAATCTCCTCTCTACATTCCGATGATCTGGAGATCAATTCTTAGTTTTGGCAACAAAAATAGGAAAAATTCAAATGTAGAATCTGGCAAACAATCTTAGTCCTCCATTGGCGTGATGAAGACCTAAGATAAGGTCGAAAGCTTCCAACTTACGAACTTTTTGTAAAAGTTTTCATTTAACGTAACTAGCGTGATCAAGTTACCTTTATTTGTTAATATTGTTACGTGTTTTGCCCATCATTGTCATATAAACTAATAAATGCCCTTTGAGATTTGCTGTATGTAAAAATATTCTCTATTGATCAAACAGAAGTCATCGCTCTTTCCATGTTTATAAGCGAGTCACAGAAAAATTCTCATGGGCCGCCACCAGGAACCCAGGAGAGGAATTGGAGGCCACTGTGGTGCAGTGGAAGCATATCCAGTGCATAACTGGAAGAACCTGGGTTCGATTCCCGGTGGCGGCCAATGAGAATTTTTCTGTAACTCACTTATAAACATGGAAAGAGTGATGACTTCTGTTTGATGTTTCTAGTCCACGTCAAATGTCTGTGTTAATTCTGTATTGTTGCACTTAAAGCGTGCATAATGATAGGCAAGCTGCATGAGAGTGCAATGAAGAATGATTGCAACTTGAATGTAACCTCCAAAGTTTGATGAACTTAAGTTTGTGGGAAAACCTTTACTTCCGGTGAGTACAACCATGTAGGTTATTGTTAGCAGGAAGTGCCTTCTGATGCTCCATTCATGTTACACTTCATGCTTGATGCAAAAGTATGAATGCATATTGTTATACGCCTACTAACAGATACTAATTCATTGGATAAATCAGCATCCTTTAAAGCATGAAATTCTTGATCAGGATGCCTACAGAAAAAAATAAAATAAAATATGAAACAAATTTCAGAAAGATCTAGAAATTAACACACAACAAGGCATAATAATACTAACATTCATGGCAACAAATATAAACACGGTAACGAAACAAGAAATACACACATTAAAAGGCAAGATATAACAAAAATGCTGTTTTAAACAAATCTTTCACGGCATAACATCTGGTGAAATAGGAATCTTCATTATGATCCAAAACAAATCTCACTAAAATATTTTGAAAGGTGACACCAAGTTTTCTCTTTCTTTTCCAGGAGTTTTTACTCACAAGTGGATTTCCTCCAACCATTACTGGAGCATAAGCTCTATTAGGATTGTCACCTGGCAAAACATCAGATTGGATGCACATTGCAGTGCTGGGAAACCAAAAATGACTCATGACATCCAGGACCAAAATTCAGGGTCCCATCCACGTATTCACAGTGTGTTCAGGGACTCCACTGAAAACTCCAACTGGCAATGGCTCAAGTACAGTACATTTCAGACTTTAATTTCTGCTCAGGTATGTGATTTCTATTAAAATATTTCTTTCAAAAAGATTGAATCTGTAAAATTCTGAAATTCAAGTTTAAACTCAATAAGTTTGAAACTTATAACTGATATATTTGTTAATTGTACTCTTTGTTTGTTTACAAAGTGTGAAATTCCAATAAAAGATTTGTGAGTTATTTTTTACCCAGTGATATAATTTCCAATCAAAGGAAAAAGCAGTACCTAAATAAGTTTCATTTTATGCATAATTGCATGTCATCTCTAAGAATTGGCTACTTGTGTTACTTTACATAGATAAGCATCCAATCCTAAGAGATGACATGCAATTATGCATAAAATGAAACTTATTTAGGTACTGCCTTTTCCTTTGAGTGAAAATTATAGCACTGGATAAAAAATAACTCACAAATCTTTTATTGGAATTTCACACTTTGTAAACAAACAAAGAGGACAATTAACAAATGTATCAGTTATAAGTTTCAAGCTTATTGAGTTTAAACTTGAATTTCAGAATTTTACAGATTCAATCTTTTTGAAAGAAATATTTTAATAGAAATCACATACCTGAGCAGAAATGAAAGTCTGAAATTCAAGTTTTAACTCAATAAGCTTGAAACTTATAACTGATACATTTGTTAATTGTACTCTTTGTTTGTTTACTAAGTATGAAATTCCAATAAATGATTTGTGAGTTTAAACTTGAATTAATTCTGGTTTGTTTCCATAGTTTTTTAAAGCATATTGAATTTTAATTTGTGCATTTACCCATTTTATTTTTATTTTATTTTTTAAACTACTTTATACTTACACATGAATAGGAAAAGTAATTTAATTATAAAAATAATGGAGCAAACATGTAGCAAATGCAGTTTGTTTATTAAGAAAAATACACTAAAATTATTTTTTTCTTATGGAAAAAGTTGATAATAATTATGTAAATTATTTTGCATAGGTTCTGCTTTGTTATACTTTAGCTTTTCCTTAATAGAAACACATGAATAGGAAAAAGTAATATAATTACAAAAATAATGCAATGAACATTATTAGTGACAAATGTAGTCTGTTTATTCAATTAGTAAAAATATACTAAAGATACTTATTTTTTCTGGAAAAAATTGGTAATAAGACCTTATCTAAATTATTCTGCATAAGTTGTGCTTTTTCACAAATGAACTTTTTGTCTTCTTTTACAACTTCATTCCTTCAAGCATTACTTGAGCAACCTTTGCTTCCCCAAGATCATTTCGGTCCTTCAACTGCGATTCTTCAAAAAGCTTGCCACTGGTTGTTCTTTTCTCACCATCTTTTTTAATTCTCTTTTAATCTTCTTCTAGTTTGTCAAAACTTTGTTTTCTGTTTTTAATTTCTAATTCGCTTTCTTCTACTTCTTGGCATTCTTCTCTTCTTCTTCTTCAAGTTCAATTGCTGCTCCATTTTTTTTAATTCGCTAGATGTGCCACGTAGAAAGAGTGGGTAGATCTTGCCAAAGTCAGTACTTCCCTGGTGATTGGGATTAATTCTGGTTTGTTTCCGTAGTTTTTTAAAGCACATTGAATATTAATTCGTGCATTTAACATACGCACTGACATGGATGCTTTTTCATCAGTCAAAATTCTACCAGATTGAGAGAAACCTCTCTCAACGTCTCCACAGCTATGGGACGGAGTCAAACATATCTTTATTACTTCTGCAACATTTGGATACTTCAGCATGCTGCAAGGGAGTTTGAGATTAATGCATGGATTCCAGTACCCATCAATAGGAGATTTTTTATTTGTTTCAACTTTTTCTAACTGTAGCATTTTCCACTCATCTTGAAGGATGTCAGTGGGAATATCTATGGGAATAGCTAGTAACCTTTACAATATCCATAATGCTGCAATTTGATTTCTTCTCCATAGGCTTCAGGAAATGCATGTGTTTAAGAAAAGATGCAGAAGTAGATACAGATAGTGATGTTTTTTGTAGATGTTTACAACTGGCAATATAATGTTGCTGTACACTCCTTAGAAACAGAATGACTTCTTTCTCTAGCAAGTCTTTCATGTAAACTTCCACTTTGCTGTTAACCACTACAACTTTTAATGGAAAAAGGTTGCCTGACTGAAAGATTTGTTCCTGATCCCATGATGTATTCAGTTTCTTTAATACATCAGTTTTACAAACCCTACCAATAAGAGAGCAGCAAAGTTTTTTCAGTTCATCATACAAAATATGGATGAGCAGTTCATGCTTTGAAACCTTTTAGTGAATCCTGTAAACAAATCAGAATTTGAGAGGACAAAAATCAGTTCAGCTTTGTATATTGTTATTTTCAGGAATGAGCTGATAACTTTGTACTTTCTTGTTGACATTAAGGCTGCACATTTTTGGGGATAAAACTCAAGAAATATTTCTCTAGAGCATGACTTTGTTCAAGCAGGCATTCACAAGCATCTCTTAATGTCTGCCACCTTGATGGCACATGCCTCAATAATTTCTTCCTTGGCACATGCTTCAATAATTTCTTCCTTGGCACATGCTTCAATAATTTCTTCCTTGGCACATGCTTCAATAATTTCTTCCTTGGCACATTCATTTCTTGCTGTACGTTGGTGTAATCTTCCCATCTACTTGGAAAACCATAAAAGAAATGGAAAACTGAAATAGCAATGTTTGAGCATTCATTTCCTGATTCATTAAAAAGCATTATGAACCATATGTATGTTGCATGTGTCAATGCTAATGAGGCCACTACCTCTAACAGACAACACTTCTACATTAACTAGTCTTTGCACTTTTATATTGACGTTGGGTCCATCGCTTTCTAACAACATGCGATTTAAGGACAAATTTTATTTATCTAAGGCCAGCAATATGTGCTCTGGTAGTTCTTCTGCAGTTGCATGGCTTAAGAAGAAAGATTCAAGGTGCATAGCGTGCATTTTCCCCCTTATTTTTAGCCCAATATCTATAACGAAGTAAATTTCTCCGTCATTTTTGGTCTACGCCGGGATTCGAACCCGAGGCCGCTTATTCCGGAACAAGTCGCTCTATCAACTGAGCTACGCAGACGATTATTCTGATTCCTATCTGCCTTTATGTCGTGTGCGTCCTGCTGGCAGGTACGTCACATCTCCCCCCCCAAAAGAGGGCCGGGGGCATGGCCCACGGGTCAGCCGTGACCATGAATCGTTGCAGGCAGCCATCCACTGTAGAACGTGCACTTGAGAACTCCCAGTCAATCTGCTGTGTGGAATGCAACATCACACATTTTTATTTTTCGAAGCGCTGGAGAAGGAATTCTCTGATTTTTCCTGTCTCGCGGTGTGGAAATAACATCACACCATTGCGAGATTTTGAACGGTCGGGTCATCCGGATAGTTCAGGCGCCATTATAACGAAGTAAATTTCTCCGTCATTTTTGGTCTACGCCGGGATTCGAACCCGAGGCCGCTTATTCCAGAACAAGTCGCTCTACCAACTGAGCTATGCAGACGATTATTCTGATTCCTATCTGCCTTTATGTCGTGTGCGTCCTGCTGGCAGGTACATCACATATCTTATTGATATTTGAAGTCCTTTTTCATTTTCTCCATTTGTTGTCTCATCAAACTGAATACTGTAATATGCACTCTGAGCATCTTTGATCATTTGGTCATGAAAATAAGGACCTAATGCTTCAGTAATAAGATAACACAGTTTAGTTTAACAAGGAAAACCGATCACATACATTCTGTGTAAACATGGACTGAATTATATAACTTATTCCACCAGAGAAAGCAGCAGAATAATTGCTAACAACAGTTTTCAGGGCCCATATTAACTTCTGCTCGAGTTGCACTGTCTTTTGAACTGTATAAATGCACTGTACCTGTAGTACCGACTAGCTTTGATACAGACAACAATTATCCTAATTGATGGTCATCATGTATTGGAGCTGCGGCTGGTCCAATTCTTGCTGATAAATGCAGTTAAAGAGAAGACATCTTTATTGAAATGTTATTTTTGTGTTTCACAGACTGTGCATGGTGAGACACAGCCTGAAACCCTTTAGTCACTGTAAAGTTACACTCACAAACAACACAATACCTTCATCTTTAGTTTCCCTTTTTTAACCACTCAGACATTTTCACACCGAGACAGTCTGTTTTTGACAGCCATGAAGTCTGAAACTTGCACTTTCATATTTATTTTCTGCAATCAGAATCTGAAACAAAAAAGAAAATATTAAAGCCTCAGTACAGAGTTCCAGACAAGACAAAGAACAGAAAAAACATTTATTGTTGGATTTAACATGTAATTAACTTTTACGTCTTTCTGTTTAATTGGTAAGTTTAACTCTTCAGATAAAATAAAATGTATATCCTTAAGGACAGATATACAGTATTTGTTTAATTCTCATCATCAGAGTTCAATCAGTGAAATTTAAATAAGCCCTATAGATAATTCAATTTTTATTCAATTAGAATAAAAATAATTAATTATCTTAGGTAAACAGTAATTAATACTAATAAGTAAAATAATTAATTACTTTAGGTTGTTCAAAGTGCACTGCATAGTAGTTGATGCTTCTTGTTGTTTATTCCCAAAAAAGTAACTTAACTTTGAATCAAAAAAGTAACCAAATTGTGACTTGAAAACAAAAAGTAACTAATAGTTGAAAAAGTAACAAAATGTCAGCCCTGTATTTACATTCATATATTCTGTTTATTTATAGGTTCTAGTTTTTCAAAAGGCAAAACAAAACATGAAGGATATATTTGCATTTAAATAAACTATAAATTACCAAATGCTCTTAAAACTGAAAAGGATTTAATTGAAAACATGATCTTTGCATGTTGATTTGGCATAGAAGGATTGAAACACATATTTTTATTTTTAACATGATACTATCATAAAACGGAATGTGCATTTTCATACTTTTTAGAGAATAATTTAACTTTGTTCCAATTCCTATGGAAAACGCCAGCACATATTAGCAGCAGTTAATCTTGATCATCTATTAAATATTACCATAGTAAGTTGTTTTGTTGATGTTAATTATGGCACTTCTGCATTTTAAAAATTTTGTAAGTTAAATCAAAGTACCCAAATATAAGAAAGGAAGGAAGATATTCATTTAAGTAAACATTTAAAATGCTAAGTTACTTTTGTTTTGTGTAGTTTACCCACACAGATAGCAAAGAAAAATAGAGGCAATCTATGCATCTGTTACACTACAGAAGAAATTTAAAACCATTAACCAGTAGCAATTGTTTTAGTCTAGACTGTTGCAAGGCATCTGACTTCAATACCAAATCTTTTCTTCTATAATTCAACATCTTGTTCCTAGTACTCAATCAGAAGTTTTTCAAATCAACAAACGCTATGCACAAATCCTTGTTCATCCTATGAAACCTTTTAGAAATCTGCTTGAATACATATTTTAGCGCATAGTCTTCTCTTCCCAACACACGCTGTTCTTCACTCAGCTGATTTTTCACTACATTTTAATCTTGCTAGTCAAAATTCTTAAGTAAACACTGCATGGAACACTGATTAAAGTGATGTTCCTATATATATTACAATCCTTTCTGCTCTTTTTTATTATACTCGCACAACTTCTGAAAATCCTGATGAACCAGATTACCATGCGACCTTAGTTTCTACACAACCAAAGGATAATTGCCAATACATAGCATTTAAACAATTTTGAATTAAATTCTTCACCTGCATATTTACCATATTTCAAAGTCAGAATACAATAGCACCTCTGACTTCATGAGCACTTGCCATCCTATAATCCTCATAATTATCAACATTTTGAATTCACAGATAAGAATTCACTTCCTACAACTAGTATAGCCGAATGGTTAGCGCACCTAACTTCTGAACTGACGGTTGCAAGTTCGAAACCCGCCGGCATGCGTTTTTCGCTGGCTCTGAAAAAAAAATCCTCGAGACGTAACACCGTCCAAATTTATTTAAGCACCACTAGAAAATATAAACGGCGGAAAAATATTGGCTGAAAA
The DNA here is from genome assembly GCA_039090855.1 of Macrothele yani. Taxonomy (NCBI): domain Eukaryota; kingdom Metazoa; phylum Arthropoda; class Arachnida; order Araneae; family Macrothelidae; genus Macrothele; species Macrothele yani. The sequence continues at coordinate 17,579,582 of CM076990.1, read as the reverse complement.
AATTAAAATATGTCGGGGGAAAAAGATGGCGGCGGAAAATGGCGGGAAGGCTGAAAAATTAAAATATGTCGGGGAAAAAAAGATGGCGGCGGAAAATGGCGGGAACTCAGGACAACGCCTAAAAGAGCTACACCGGAAGAGTGTTGCCAGATGACAAAAAGTTTAGCGCCAAAGTGGCCCACCATTTAGCTCCAAAATATTTACTATATTTAGTTAATGTATTCTCTATTTATGTAAAAACCACCTTTGATTTCTTAAGTAAACCCTGACAGATCCAGACTTTCCAGTTTTTTAAATGTTCAATTACATTATGTCAAAAACATTTTTATTTATATCTTTAAAGGGACATTTTTGTACACAATGACTGCAAATAATGCTTTCTCTATTTTATTGTAGTAAGTACCATTCTATGACTCATTTTTTGTTTGCAAAGGAACACTGGAAAGGCTTTTCACTACAATATTCCCCTGGTGAGCAAGATTTTATTATGAAAACATTTGTGTTCATAAGTATGGGCTTATGAAAAACACTTTCACATTATCCAATGAAGAACAAAAATTTTAAACACTACAGAAAAATCAATGTTTATTTTGCATTTTAATATGGTACCATGCTTTGTCGTAAGCATTTTTGAGTTCATATATGAATAATAAATATTTTTAATGTGCTTTTAGCAAGTTATTTTAATAGATAGCAGAGCTGCACTTATTTTTGCAGCATTCCAAAGTGTGCTTTATGCATTAGAAGACACAATGTTCTTGATTTTAGAATGAAGAACAATGAATGCAAAATTTTGTGTTATTTGTAAAATTATAGACTATATTCCTTTGCAAAGAACTTGGACATAGAAATGTAGAAAACAGTATGTTCTGAATGATGAGATTGAGCCCCCCCAAAAAAAAAACATATTCAAGACATCTTTCATTTGCATATTCTGAAACTTTCATAGTAATTCAATAACTCTGTAGATAAAATTTGATTGTTTTATTTTTTATATTCTTAGAAAAGGATACATGAAAAGTTGTTTCCTTTTCACACATATGTTCATCAGAATGTGCCTTGAGCAGTTCATCACATGAACATGAATGCCAGTTTTTTTTTTGTTTTTTGTTTTTTTTTGCATTCTTTTTTGTGTTTGATTTTCATTACACAAACATTTATGAAACAAGGAATTGAGTTAGTCAATATTTACAAGAATATGAATATAGCCTACAAAAGTTTAGTATTCTCCCATGTTATGGTTTAGGAGAGGGATGATGCAATTTAAGGATTATGTTGGTGCATTTTTCAATGAAATATTAAAATTTCAGAAATGTTTCATTTTTTGAACATCTTGGAACATTGATGACAACATAAGTAAAGAATTAAAACTCAAAATAGACTTCAAGAATGCATTAGAGCTTTTTATTCCTTGCAAAGTCTTTCTTTTTTTGAAATTGTAACAAAGAGAATTGCATTATAAATAAAAAAAAAATGTTAGTAAGGCTGCTGTTTTATATGACACCATGACTTAGAAGATCACTTTCATGTTTTGAAAACAAAATGCTAGGGGACATGTCCGGAGTTCTTGAAGAAGTAGAAAGTGGTGAAGATGCAATCAGGAACTTATGTTATCTGTGTGGCTTTGCTAATAATTAGTGAAATCAACACCTAAAGATTGATATGGTTTGGACATTTTGAAAGAACATTTATAAGGTGAAACACATGGTGTTTCTTAAGTAATTTTTTTTTTTTTTAAGTGAAATTTTACAAGAACTTTTCTTCAATATATGATATATATATATGGATGTGTATATATAAAATGATGAGACATCCTGGTTTTAAGGGCAACATTGTGACACTCTCCCCAGTTGCATAAATATGTCCTGGTTTTTAGAAATGAATAGCATTATTCTGACTTACTCAGAAAAGGAATGAAGGAGGTGAAGTCTTGTGAAAGGAATGCAGAAAAGAAGAGGGAATGTTTTAAGAACTGTGTTGTTACTGCTTCTGAAGAGGTCTGTGGCACCACAATAGTGAGTAACAATATTGGTGATGGTTGGTGGATTACTGAGATTGAACAGGCAGTAAAGAGAAAGAAGGAAGCCTATTTGTGGATGTTGCAAAGAAGAGTCTCTGTGGATGAATATCACTGTAAGAAATGTGAAGCAGCTAAGCTGGTTCACCAGAGTAAGGCAAAATATAGGAAGGAGAAGGTAGAAAGGCATGAATTGGCTTTTTGGAAAGATACGAAGACTTTCCAAAAGTCCATGACACTCAGGAAAAATAGGGTAAACAAAGTTGTAAGTTGTGTGAAGAATAGGATTGGGGAAATGATATGGGAGCCCAATGAGTTAAGTGAAAGATGGGGTGAATACTTCTGGGAGTTATCAGATCAAGAAGGCAAAGGTGATTCTGAGGCAGAAGCAGATGATAAAGACAATTAGGTTGGAAATTAAAAAAAAAAACAAAAAAAACTTGAAAGTTTTATTTCTGTTCTACGCCAATAAATTCGGATAATTAGTATAGTTATACTATTGGGGGGGGAGCATTATCAGTTCAGGCAGGGATTTGACAATTAAAATTGGCAACCGCTCACATTTTCCCAGTGTTTGTTTGCTGCACATCAGATGTTCCTATAGGCAGCTCATGAAATGTATGAAAATCAAAAGCTACAGCCATTTGTAATATTTCCGACATTTTTCTGTGAAATCGTTTGAAAGCAAGCCTTTTTAGTGGTTCCCATCCTTCAAAGTCTCTCATAAAAGGCATAGTGGCCCTAAGAGTACGCATTGTTTCATGTACTGTAAAAAAAATAAAAAAAAATCATACATATGGCAAGCAATTACGTTCTCTTGTTCTTGCCAGATAGCAGAAAAGTGTTAAAATAATAAAAGCAACTTCGGAAACTTAGAACTCTGCAGCTGCAAATGTTAAAATGTTATTTATGGTAGTTCATGCGCAGAACCACAGAAAATAAGTTTTCTTTTTTTTTTCTTTTTTTTTCATTTCTTCTACAAATAAATAATATTTGGTTATACTCTGCGAAAAAAATGTAGTTATATTCTGAGAATTTCGTAGTTTAAGGAAAAAGGGAATAGAAAGTTCCCAATCATGTTTCTTCAGTATACGCATGAAATAATAGAAAGACACTGTTACCTACTCTATTAGAACTCTCAATTTCTAGACAAATGATAAAAGAAACTGGTTTGACAATCTAAAATAAACATTTTAGGTTTGCAAGGGAAATTTTAAAATTAAATTTCGTACGATAGGATTCTAAATGAAAAATTCAATATGCAGTTTATGAATGACAAAGTAGATCCAAAATTCCTGACGTAGCGTTTTCCTGTTTCAAAAGATTTGATCATGGAACGTAATGCATCTGTGACATCATGTCAGAATGATTTAGATGAGGTAATGTCACATCAGAAGCTGCTAAAAATTGGTCTTTGTTTCTATGCCAATAAAGCAAAGTGGTACACACGTGCGCTGTACACAACAAAATGGGACAAATGTCCATACGTTCAAACAAAGAAATTATGCTGTTTTAGATTGTCACGTGGAATTAATATCAGAGGTGCAAATTTAAATTACAAGACATAGCGATTCCCATTTATTTGTGAGTTAAGCCCTATAACTACAAAAGCAAAGTGAGTTTTTGAGGTGGAAAAAAACAAGTAACAAATTACTTCGAATAGATCACACACTTTTGTAGCATTTTGTGAAAGTCATTTCCAAAAGAAGAGCGATCATTGCATTCCTCATATGTTCCCAAGGTGTTCCGGATGTGTATGTGTTATCGATGCTATCTGCATGTGTTGACAATGCTCTTTCCTCCACAAAATGTTTTATGATAGAAGACATTATTTTAATGTAACACATTCAGAACACTATGTGGAAAAAGTATGGAACACTGTCGTAACACACTGCAAACGCATTTTTCAAAATTACTTTCTTGATGTGTTCCGAATGAGTTGTCAACCTTTCCTCATCAATGTTGGAACACATTGATGAGCTATATATTCTGAAATGCCATGGACAGCTAGAAAAAAATTATCGAAGTAGGACATGGCTCATGCGTCTCCATCATTTTAACTGTACTAATGCACTAATTTACTTAAATAGTGGGCTTTGGTTAAGTGAAACTTGACATCAAACATGTCATGTGCCATTTGGTGCACATAGACATTCATCTGCTATAAATTCAATTGGTTACAATCAGCACCAGTCCTTGTATATTCCATGGTATATACACAGTGCATCAAAGAATTTTTAAGACTGGCGCTAGATTTCAGCCTACGGTGATGCCACCAGTGTAATCGCGAATGCGTTATAAACCGTGACTATCTGCTTGCTTTCTGCCAAAAGTACTGCACAATTGTTAAAGTAACTCAAACAAAACGGGCGTTTATTAGAGAAGTAAATTTTTTTTCATGTTGAATTATTAAGATGGAACAAAGGGCTGTTATTAAATTTATCGCAAAACTTGGTAAAAATGCCTCGAAAACGTACCAAATGATGAAACAAGTTTACGGTGAGTTTTGTTTAAGTAGATCAAATGTTTTCCTGTGGCATAAACGTTTTTTGGATGGAGGAGAGACGCTAGAAGATGATAAGCATACCGGGAGACCAAGCTCATCTAGGACACCTGAGATTATTGAAAAAGTGCGTGATTTCGTAGCAAACAAAAGATGTGCATCACTAAGAATGATGGAAGAGTCTTTAAACATCAACAAAGAAACGATTCGAACCATCCTGCATGAAGATTTGGGCAAAACAAAAGTCTGTGCTAAATTTGTTCCAACCACGTTAACCAATGAACAAAAATCAAGGAGAGGTGCACATTGCAGAGACATCATTTCAGCCGCTGAAAATGATCCAAACTTTTTAAAATCGATTGTTACTGGTGATGAAACATGGTGCTTTTAATATGATCCTAAAACAAAGCGACAAAGTGCGGAATGGAAGTCAAAAAACTCACCACAAGCCAAAAAAACAAGAAAAGTTCCATTGAAATTTAAAACAATGCTCATTACATTCTTCGATAGTAAGGGAATTAAAAAGAATTTGTTGCGAGTGGACAAACAATTACTGTTGAGTTTTATTTAAATGTTTCGAGGCGTTTGATGGGCAGAATTTGTCGCATTCGTCCAGAATGTCGAGATAAAAACAGTTGGTGTTTGTTGCACGATAATGCACCCAGTCACACCTCACTTCTTGTTCGTAGATTTTTGGCGCAAAATAACGTCTGTGTGTTGAATCATCCACCGTATTCGCCTGATTTAGCACCCTGCAACTTTTCTTTGTTCCCAAAACTTAAAATGACGTTAAATGGATGTTTTTTTTATGATATTTCGACCATACAAACAGCTTTGGCACATGCTTTGGAGGCAATTCCGCAAAGTGAACTGGAACAGGCATTCGAATCATTATTAAATCGCTGTAACAAGTGTATTGAAGCCGGAGGGACTTATTTTGAATAACAAACCAAAACAAATTATAATTTCTTATTTCTATTTCATTTTACAGACCCAGTCTTAAAAATTCTTTGATGCACTGTGTATATCAGAGTACAGCATAAACTACACTTGCAGGTTTACTTTATTAGGTCGAACCAGCCCATGCCTGAATTTTGACTACGTATTTGGAATCCGTGTTCATGTGTGGCTGTGCCTGGCTTGAATGTGGACTTTTCAGCTGGTTTTCATATGTGACCAATGACAAATAGCACAGTTTTATATGCATTTACAGTTATATTTGATATTTATTAGGTGTAGAAATAAGTTTCAAAGCGTTTTTGTGTGACGTATACCGCTAATTTACATATCCAACATTCTCCCGCATTGTTGTCATGTGACCATAACTGGTCCAGAGTATAAAATGTGACACAGAAGTTTGCCCAACAGTCAAATGCACTTGCACATCGGTAGATGAAAGATGACAAGCGGTACTGCATTTATTCGACACTGCATTCGTTATGAATTCCATCAAGGTAAAAGTGCTGCAAAAGCATGTGCATCGATCTGTTCTGTTCTGGGGGAAAATATTGTATTGAAAAGCACGTGTGAGTTTTAGTTTAGCCGGTTAAAAGCAGGTGATTTTGATGCTAGCGATCCAGAACATAGCTGCGCCCCGCAGAAGGTTGCACATGAACTGCAAGCATTGCTTGATGAAGATTCGTCTCAAACGCAAAAAGAACCAACTGAACAATTTTGGGTAACTCAACAAGCCAATCCCAATCGTTTACGCGCAATGAAAAAGATTAAGAAGGAATGGAAAATGGGTGCCGCATGACCTGAGCCAGAGGAACAAGGATGAGCGTGTCATCAAGTGTTTGAATCTGTAGAATAAACAACACAGAAAGTCTTTCCTGTAGAAAATCGTTACAGGTGATGAAAAGTGGATATGGTATGACAATCACAAACACAAAAAACACTGGGTAGATCCCGGTGAAGTAACGACTTCGATACCCAAACGCAATATTTACTCCAAGAAAGTTCTGCTGTGCATCTGGTGGGATATGAAGGGTGTGCTCGATTATGAACTATTGGAACAGAGCCAAACTGTTTCTGCTGATTGCTACAATCTCATCATCAATTGCTGCGACTGAACCAGGAAATCTGTCGGAAATGTCCATTCACAGGCAAAGGATTGCGTCCTGTGAAATTACTGCATGACAATGCCAGTCCGCATGTCGCGAAATCGGTCAAGGAAACATTACTGACTCTTGGCTGGGAAGTTTTGGGGCACCTGGTGTATAGTCCCGACACAGCCCCTTGAGACTATCATATGTTCCGCTCGATGCAACATGGTTTGTCTGCTGTATGGTTCTGGACATGTGACGAAGTACAAAAAGGGGTTCACGACTTTACTACGTCACATGATGAAGTATTCTTCATTGCTGGAATTTGTCAGCTACCCTGCAATGGCGGAAGTTGATTGGTAATGGCGGTGCATGTTTTGATTCGTAAAGGTATTGTATTTTTTCTCTCAAATTACATGTTGCCTTGTCTTAAAATGCTTCAAAACTTATTTGTACACCTAATACATCCTAGTTTTCCATATTTGTGCCTTCCAAATATTTGAGATAAAAAGAATGATGACACTGAATTTTCAGTTGTAGTGAGCACATCTTTTGAATCCTTTCTGACACGAATTAAATTTTTCAAAGTTATTCAAAGTCAATACAACCAGTTAGAAAAATAAACCGGATGTTTACAGTTGATAAAACATCAAGAATAGAAACAGCTACATTACTTCCAACAGCGGCTAAAATGTATGTTACAAAAATTAACGAATGATGCACATTTTTTTTTCATAGCAGGATATCGAAGACAAACAGGTTATCAAATCAAACAGTTAAAAAAGCAAATACAGAAATAAATGTTATATAACTCTACACCTTCTAGCGGAAGAATTTTGCATAATGAGAAAGTTGAAAACAGGCTTAAAATATTCTTCATGGAAAAAGCTATGCTAAGGAAAAAGAACTTTTTTAGCTATGTCTCCCACAAACAGAGATAGAGAAAAAAAAAGAGAAATGTATTGACCCTTACACCACCTAGTGGGAAATCTGTGCATTATTGAAGGAGGATAATGGTCCACATCCCTGTTGTTGTGAATAGCATACAGTAAAAAAAGTAATTTCTCAATAGGGTGTTTAGAAGCAAAGATACAGCTGCAAACAAAAGTACACAAACACAACCTACTAACAGAACTGTGAATTGTAAAATTCCTCATATACTAGACTGAAGTGTTCTATAAAGTAAATGGCTTCCGATGTTGAAAGAATTTTTTTTAAATTGCACATGTAGAAGCAGAGATATTGAGGACATCAGATCAGATATTTGTGCCCCCTAGAGGTAAAATTGTACATTATTTTGGGAAGAAAATACAAACACATAGTTTGTACAGTTAGTAGTATCTGACTGAAGAAAGATATTTTTCAATCAGGTTTTTAGTCCCATAGATATTGCTGTAAACGAAAATGTGAACTCAGGCCCTCTGGTGGCAGACTTGTACGTTAAAAAAAATTGAAATTATATGACAAACCTTTCGCAGTGGAAAGGCTTTCCAAAGAAGAAAGAATTTTTCAAATCGGACTCTCAGAAGCAAAGATGTCAACAAATGTATTATATACGCTATGACCTCTGGTGGAAAAACTATGCATTATTTTACGAAGAAAGTATTCTTAAAAGATTCAATGCAAGTGGTATCGTTCAATGAAAGAATTTTTTCAATTAAGTTTTTAGGAGCTCAGATTTTTCTGCAAATGCATCAGAACCAGAAATTAACACTTATGCCCCCTGTTGTCCAAACCGTTCTTTACCAAACATTAGGAATTATATGCAAAACATTTTCAATCAAGAGCTGTATGCGATACAGGAAGAATTTTTCAAATCGGAGTGTCAGAAGCAGAGATATCGAGGAAACGCAATTTATCTTATCGCCACCTAGTTGGAAGTCTATGGCTAACTTGAAAATTTTAAAATTACATGAAACACATTTCTCACAGGGAACTCTATCCAACAAAGGTGAAATTTTACAAATTGGACTCTTAGAAGCAGATATATTGACAAAAATAGGACGTACATCTACTCCCCTGGAGGAGAAACCGTGAATTATTTTAAGAATACATTCCAAAAAGGTGTATTGATGTGAGTGGTATCGGTCCACGAATGAATTTTTTCAGTCGAGATTTTAGAAGCACAGATTTTGCTGCAAATACATCAGAAGTAAAAAATTAAACCTTAGGTCCCCTGGTGGCCAAACCATTTTTACCAAAAATTAGTTGTCATATGCAAAAGATTTCCTGTCTGCAGCTGTATCCACAGCTGAAAGAATTTTCAAACCGGAGTTTTAGAAGCTGAGATATCGGAGAAAACACAGTTTAGTTTTACACCCCCTAGCCGAAAATCAGTGCTTAACTTCAAAAGGTGACTACACCTAAAATAGTCATCACTAGAAATGGAATTGAAAGGTAAAAGGATTGCACGCAACTTTTAAAAAAATTGAAGAAAATGTGTTCTATAAAATTTTCTCCTACTACCCTGTGCAGCGTAGCAGCTGTCGGTCAACTGCTGAGTTCTATGAGTGTGTGGTTGACAGAGAGGTCGTTTACCTACTCCCGAGTTTCATCCCCCCCCCCATGTTTGTGACAAACAATCGGCTTTAGTGACAAAACCAAACATTGCCCCATTCAGTAAAGATGCAATCCTTTTTTGTTCGCTCTTAGTCTTCAGATCTTCAGAAAAGGTTACTGTTTGTTTGGTTTTTAGAGCCGGGCAAACTTAGTTTACTAACAAACGTAAATAGGTTGTTAAACTAATGCAATTTTTTTACTATCAGTGGCAGTGTTATTCTGAGCGATCGGCCAAGTTTAAAAACTTTTGTTTTCGGGATGCATTGATCAAGTTACTGCTGTTCTGTAGATTGTCACACCTCTCTTTGCCGTTGCTAAGGGGCAGCGGTCTCATTTTTGCAACAGTCTGTCCTTTTCCCTCTTCATCCCCCTCGAGAATTGAGCACGGTCATAGGTCACGGCACGGTGCAACTTAAACTACTGGCTGACGCATTCACGTCTTTTCTCTGGGTGATTTACCAGCGAGGCAGTCAAGACCATATCGACAGATCTAAAATGGACTTTGAGACATCCTTGCCAAATGAGTTTTTCTATTAGTGAATAAAAAAATCTTGTACATATAAAATCAAAAAAATTCTTTGCAATAATTTTTTTCTGTACCAGTAACACCCGGAAAATGACTAAATATACAACTGCAAATGAACTCATAGTGCAAAGAGCTAAGTATGCGCATTTCCATAAGGCATCAAAATTTTGGTTTTCAACCTATCAGAAATATTTTCCGTGTATAGTTCGACCCCTAATTTCGACCTAAATATTTCATTAAAAAAAGTCGACCTATACACGAGTATATACAATATTGTTTACTCTAACACTAATTCAAATCATTAGCACGAATAAATGAAGTTGTTATAAAGAAAACAACAAGAGTAAATGAACCCCGCCCCTAGATGGGCTGTGCCCAAGTTATTGTACAGATTATGGTCATGATCCTGTGCTCATCTGTACTCTGTATTCAATTTGTCGGAGATTTGGGTAAGATGCAGACTTTCTAGCATTATCGCTCTTCTTGCTGGGAAGAAAGCAATAAGAGCGATAATGGGTTTATATCAGATTTATGGGTGGTCCCTCTAACTTTGTTTGCAAATATCTTCACCATGAATCATCCGATTTGGATGATATTTAAGGTTTAGGGGTTTTTTCATGTGCTAAATAAAATGCACATACAATAACATATCCTTCATTGGGGAAAATTCGAAGATATAAATATAATAAGTTAATTGGCTTAATTAGCATGCTTCTTTGCATCATGTGATAGTTCCTTGCGAGTCCTTTCCAACAGTACATTATTTGTTTATATGCAGCAAACGGTTCCAAAGTTAAAAAAGGTGGCTCCTTTTTTCTTTTTGATGTCTGTACATCAAATGCTTGTGCTCAGAAATATATCTTGGATCACTGTAAACAATTAGTATGGTGTACAGGTAAAGCACTTTTCTATCAATATTTTAACTAGCAGATATTGGAAATTTCAATGGAAAATCATTAATTAATATTATGTAAACAACAAAATTTTCAGATTGCCATTTAAACTCTCTACATAAGAAATTACCAGGCTAGTCATTCCTGAAGTTAACATCTTTCAAACTCAGCAGGCACTGGTTTCTACCCAAAGCTTCAAGTGCATTATGTCACATTTCATTTTTATGTCCAACACACTGATGAACGTTCACATGCATACAGTGTGGCAACCATGAAATTTCTTCATGTTATCACATGGAGGGTGTATTGCAGTCAGAAGACAAAGAAATACAATACGCCGGAAATAAAGTATACCGAACATAATGTTCAGTCATAAGAAAAGGAATGAAAAGAATATGTGCTTAATTTCAGAATAGTACATAACAAAGATCTTACCATGCACGAACAAGGTTCAGATGAGATGTATACAAGATTCAGGTAACAAAGATCTTACTGTATATGTGCAAGATTCAGATGACATGTTGCAGGTGTGAACCATTCAACTCCAAACATTTTTTATTCTGACACTGGAGCTTTACAAACATTGCAGCAGTTGTGTCCTTTGAAATTGAATGCAACACACGTCTGATGTTGGTTTTCAGCTGTGCAATATCACGAAGCCTCGGACTGCGATAGACGCATTCTTTCGGTATGCCCCACAAATAAGCATCCGGTGGTGTGAGTTTGGGAGAATTTGAAGGATACGGATAATCTGTTTCCCTTGAGATGATGTGGTACAGAAAGTGTTGTCGAAGAAGCTGCAATGTGTCTCCAGTGGTGAGTGCTGTTGCACCATCCTGCTGAAACCACTGTTGTCAGAAACGCAGATTTCTAGCTTGACAAATATTGTCTCAAATCTGCCACAAAGAGTGAGACAAATGGTTATCTGTACCTTTTCTGATTGACAATAACACGTCCACCATTTATATCTTCCAAAAAATAGAGTCCAATGATGCCATGGCCAGAAATGGCACTCCACATAGTAACTTTTACAGAGTACAGTAGAGTATGTTCAAGAACCTCAGTAGGCCGTTCAAGCCCAGTTAATTTGGTCGTTTGTTTTAATCAATGAAAGAAGAAATATTCTTCATAATACATGGGAAATTGGTAGTATATTCAAAGCAAACAGAATATAAATTCTGAATTTGCTTATACCACTTACTGGTCATCTATGTAATATCTCTCAGAAAACTGTCTCAGTTGCTCGGAACTTCACTGTCCTGGGTGGTGTAATGGTTAGCATACTCGAACGGAAATCGGGAGATGCGAGTTCGATTACTGTTTCAGGGTGATAAAACTTTCAAGTTTTCTGAGAGATATTACATGGATGACCAGTAAGTGGTACAAGCAAATTCAGAATTTATATTCTGTTTGCTTTGAATATTCTGGCCATTTGTTTGTTCACATAAACTTCAAAGGTGATGTGACATTCATCAGGAAATCACATATTGGACAGAAAATGTTCATCTTCATACACATTTGCTTGCAATGTGTGAGCACAGAATAAATGCCTTTGAAACTTATCGGGCTCGCATAACTTATGGCATACCTTCATATGAAATGAAAATGTATCCAACTGATGAATGAGTCTGCACAGACATTCTCTTCATACCAAGTTCTTTAACAATACTCTGCTGATTTTTCTTTGGTGATTGCAAAATCTTATCAAGCACAATCCCTGCATGCTCATTGTCTCTGGACATGAGTTTTCGTCCACAGCAATCTTTTCATTGTCACAGAACAAACCCTGTTTGCTTAAATTTCTTCATCAACAACAACACTGTTCACTTTGTAGGGCAGGGGTTTTGTGGAATGCTTTTTCAAAAAGTTTAAAAACACACAATTTACACTGGGTTCCCCTGGAACAGCCGATTCCGTGTGATAGAAAGTAATGCTCAACAATAAAAGCCTTTCACGAATACTTAGAGCCATTTTGTATCACCATGCAATACAACCGTTCTCTTCCTGAACCAAGGTTACACTGAAGCTTTGTCACACTGCACTCTCAAGGACAACAGTGCATAGTGCTTCACCTTTGAGTATACTTTATTTCCAGCCATAGTGTATTTTCAGCATCCAAATTTCCAAAGGACTTGATAAAATCAACTTACATTGCTATTGATGATAAAATCAACTTACATTGCTATTAAAAGCTGTGCATGTTTTCTTTGAAAAATTAACATCAAATACATGCCTGAAATAATGCCAAAATTTATAACAAATAAACTATTGGGTTGTACGAATGAAATGTCCGGCAAAGGACCAGCACATGTGAATGGCAAGAATGGAAAAGAAGGACGACTTACCTAGGCAAAATAATACCCCTCGGCATCAACACATAGTTGCCATTTGTCTGGCAAGGACATGATCCTGGAAAAAAAAAAAAGTCTTGTGGCTAGGATCTGAAGAAGTCATCAACTGCACGTTGAAAAAAACCCGCTTTGTTAACGTTTTGAGTGGCAATTCCTGCAAAATGGCCCAGTTTAAATTCATACAGGAAGATGACTCTCAAATCCGGCATCTGCATATTTCCTTTGCAAGCCACGTTACAGCCAAACAAACCACGCCTGAACCTTGTTCTTCACACACATGGCAGCTATTTATCGTAACTCTGTGACGTAATACCCGTAACACCTGTGGGTGGTTTCATTCCGCTGTGGTGGGGGCCTGTCTCCATTGCTCGTTCGCGCCGGAAATTTCATTCGCACCAACCCAATATGATAAAAATTCAAAATTGATGGATTTCAAGATGTTTAAGTGCCAAACGACACTTAAAAGAACATTCACATGGCTTATGAAAAGAGAGTCATATTATTTAATACATGGTAATTTTTGAAACATGAAATAATTTCATGGAATGAATGATCAAACATATGCTACACAATACGAATTCATCTAGGACTGTTTACGTATTTCAATGAAGTATCCAAAGGTAAACAGCCAATGCATGAAATACGGGATTTTACCAGTGTACAATACAAATTTGAAAGTTGTGAATCCATTTATTGGTGTAAATATGACATGAATGGTAAGTCTGATAATATCCAAAAACTTGAAAATTTCATTGTCCTGGGGTGGGAATCGAACTGGCGTCTACAGGATAGCAACTGAGTACGCTATACACTACACCATCCAGAACGACCAAGTTTTAAGTTTCCGATTAATTTGAATATAACCATCATAGGATATGAATGCTGGGGGATTCGATTAGCGAATCCTGTGGTTATATTCAAATTAATTGGAAACTTGAAACTTGAACGTTCTGGGTGGTGTAGTGGTTAGCATGTTCGGGCACCATCTAGGAGACATGGGCTCGATTCCCACTCCAGGACGACTAAATTTTCAAGTTTTTGGATACTATCTGACTTACCATTCATGTCATATTTACACCAATAAACAGGTAAACAGTCATTTATTTAATAGCATTGAATTTGTGACACCAATAAATAATATGGATGCTGCTAACAAATAAAGTTTTTCTTTGGGAATGCCAAATTTAGTTTCCCTTATCTGAATTATAATTTTTTCCATTTCCCCAATCAGCATAATTATAAATAACCCCATTGGCTTACCAGGGATGAGCTTTAAAATTTTAAAAACTGTTCTAGAAAACTAAACAACCAAAGTGATAGTCTCTGAACACTTAAATCCATTGGGTTACCAACTATAAACTTTTAATGTTTATAATATCCCAAATAAAAATCTGAATATTTCAAAATAGATGTTTTTGAATTTTCTATTGTAATAGGTACCAAACACTGAACAAACTTGCATCATAAAGCCTTACCGTAATTCTCTGGATCCTCACCACACCTTGCATATTTTTAAAAAAACAATTAAATTTTTGCATTGCTGAAACATTGTGCATTCAATAAGAACAACTTTGATCCTTTAAGTAACAGCTATGAAAATTGCATACAAAATCAGTATGAACATCATTTCTTATGTTCTGAGAACTACCTAAGTTTTTAATTACACAATTAATATACAAAGATCACATGCAACCAATAAACACCACTATTTGGATCATTTTGACCTCATGGAAGAAAACTTTTATTTTCCTTTTTGTTGTGATAAAAATAAATGTACATGAAAGAAATTTGCCATTTAGGCAATTGAACACTGTCTTTTGATACTTAAGCACTAAAAACTAATATTTTATCCCACTTTTTCTTTTACTCTGAGAAAAACACAAATACAGAAAGTAAGTAATTTCCTAAAATATCATTTTTATTACTAATCAAAAACTATTATTATGGGAATTATTTTAATTTTAATTGCAAATTTTCGGAGAAAACTCTTCTCCTTCTTCAGGCTGTCTTCTTGTTGTCACTTATTCCTGTCACTATCGCGGTTATGGTTAACCTTGACGGTTATGGTTATTTTTCATCAGATCCTGCCAGATGTTAGACAGGGAAAATCCTCTGCAGTCATTGATGATGGAATTTTGATTTTTCTCAATCTCTATTCCTTTAAAATTCAGAAGCTTCTCAATTTCTATAATTGAGAAGCTTCTATAAGCTTCTCAATTTCATTAAAATTCAAAGCTTCTGAAATTTAATGGTACAAAGAACCCGCAAAAGCAACATGTAAAATTCACTAAAAAAATTTCTTATCACAAAGGTTTATTTGAGTCTTTAAAGAGAACTAGTAAGAAGTACAATATTAGGCTATCTCCAAGTTTAGAGAATAAGGTTAAGAAATTTTTCCCTAAAATAGTTCAAAGAGAAGAAGATATTTTAAAAATGCAAGGTGTGTCTATGAAGTAAAATGTAGTTGTGGACTATCTCACATATGTGAAACAGGTCACAGACTAGAAACTCTTATAAATTGCTCCAACAAGACTGGTTTAGATAGGCATGTTAGAAAAACTAGTCACAGCATGGATTGGAATTCCCTTAAAGTCATCAGTTTCCAAAGCAATTTTCAAAAAGAAAGCTAAAAGAAGGAATAGAGATTGAGAAAAATCAAAATTCCACCATTTATGACTATGAAAAATAACCATAACTGTCAAGGTTAACATTAACCGTGATAATGACGGAAATAAGGAACAACAAAAAGACAGCCTGAAGAAGAAGAAGAGTTTTCTCCGAAAATTTGCAATTAAAATAAAAAAAAAAATTCCCAGTAAAAGTTTTCATAATAGTAGTTTTTGATTAGTAATTGAATTAAGAAACTAGGAACCCAATTCTTAACATGAACTTTATTGAAAGAATCATTTTTATTTTTTCTGCATCTGTTTTAAGTGAGAATTCATATGCAGCTTTAAAGTGCATTTTGATGAAATTTCTTCATCACAGTGGTGACAGAAATATTTTTTATCTCCTGTAAAAGACATAAGATGCTTTTGGAGGCTTCTTTTACATGAAAATTTTTCTTTACAATGGTCGCACTGATATGGCTTTTCACCAGAATGTGTTCTCAGGTGACTGCGCAAGCTCGATTTCTGAGTACATCTGTAGTTACACTGGTCACACTGAAATGGCTTTTCACCAGAATGTGTTCTATGGTGAACGACCAAGCTATATTTCTTAGAACATTTGTAGTCACAAAAGGAACATTTATAAGGTTTTTCACCTGAATGGAGTCTCTGGTGAGCAGTCATGTTGCATTTGCAATTTGATGAATATGTACAAAGAACACATTTAAAATGTTTCTCAAGTGGATTCCAAGAACAGCTTGGATCTACTGGGGAATTTGTTTCATTCCATGGAGAAGCTCTTGTGGAAGGACAATAACTGCTAACCAAAAAGCCTAAAAGGAAAGTGAAAAAAATATTACAATGCAATATCACAATGGCTTATAAAATAGTTTGATGAAGAAACTTCTCACAAACTTAAATAATACACAAAAATAATTCAGAAATGTTTTTTTTTTGTTATAGTGCATCATAATATACAAACACAAAATTCAAAGACTTCCAAATATACCAAAAATGCTGCAATAATTGAATAAAAAGAAGGGAAAGGTAAACATGACCATTTTATTTTTTATCCCGACAAGCTTCATGTTTGATGTGTTTCTTAATTTTTTCAAAATATATGATGTTTTTTACTTACTACTCAATTTTTTAAACAGCCAATCACCCGCTCACCGGAATGCAGCATGAACTACCATTTCTGGGATAAAATCTAATCTTTTTGATTATTTAATGTTGTTTCTTTTATTCTATTTTTGGATCTTCTGCTATATTTTATTAAAAGAAAAAGTGATGACAATGTTCCATAATGTTTATTCACAATTAAATGTTCATTTAACATTGACTAGTTTTGCAGAGCATTTGGCTTGGTGTCATCAGGAGGAATTAAATCATTAGGATGACCCTGATGATGTTACAATGATTTGAATATTTATGCTCCATTCATCCAGATGATGCCAAGCTAAACACTGCAAAACTAGTCCATGTTAAATAAACATTTAATTGTGAATAAATGTTGCTATTTTTATTCTATCTCAACATTACAAGTTTTGTAGTCATAAATTATAGATATTACATTACTTCCACAGAAACCCCAATGTCTTTATGTCCTGTATTTTGTGCATGTCTGCCTAATCCTGTAATGAAATGCTCCTAATTGCAGCTCCACTGTAAGATATATTAATGAATTAGTTAACAAAATTTATCCTAATGTAGAAAAATTGCTCCATAGAAGTCACAAATAGATGTATGAACAAGCTATCGTGTCTCAAAGGAATGTATCTGTTTATGAAATAAACGATGCTATTTTGCAAAAACGGCCCGGCAAATACAGAACTTACACATCAATCAATACTGTCGTTAATTTGGAAGATACAGTGCATCATCCACATGAATTTTTAAATTCTTTAAATCCCTCAGGACTTCCACCGCACAGTCTCAAATTGAAAGTTGGCATTCCTGTAATATTATTACGGAACCTGAATCCTCCAAACCTGTGCAATGGTACGAGAGTACAGGTCAAAGCACTGCATAATAGTATTATTGAAGCCATTATACTAACTGGGCCAGCAGCTGGACAAATGGCACATATACCCAGGATCCCAATGATCCCACAGGACTTGCCTTTCATGTTCAAAAGATTACAGTTTCCTATTAAACTATCCTTCACTATAACTATCAGTAAATCCCAGGACCAAACTTACAAACATGTGGGATTGAATTTGTGTCAAGAATGTTTCTCGCATGGACAGTTATACATCAGCTTATCGAAAACCGGCAGTTTAGATCACCATTTTTTTTATAACGACTGGAGACAAGATGAAGAATGTTGTATATGCAGAGGCATTATGAATTATTTTAAAAAAATAAAATAAAAATCACGTACTTAAATTTAGGTAAAACTTAATTGTAATTTTATTTCAAGTTAAAAACTAACTGCTGGCCATTTAATCTTTCAGCCAATTTCCTTCATTGGTTGCTATGAAATTCAACTACAGTTCTTATGGATGGATTGGATTACACGTGTTATCATAGCCCTGTTTTACAGTGACACCTTCCATGCGAGCAAAGCCGCGGGCACGCGCTAGTTCTTTCATATAAAGAAAAATGAAGCAACAAAACAAATGATATCTAATAGCAATTTCTGGTATTTGCTTTACGTGAAGGAACATTTGCCTTTTCAGATCATGAGTTATCAAAATTATTATACCACTCTTGATTATTTTCTTCCTTATGAACTAATAAATGCCATTAGAGATTTGTTATGTGTAAAAGTGTTCTCAATTGCTACACTAAAATGGCATATAACAAAAATGTGTACTGTGATGAGCAAGCTGCATGAGAGTACAATGGAAAATGATTGCAACTTAAATGTAGCCTCTGATGCTTGATGAGCTTTAATTTGAGGAAAACCTCTATATCCAACAAGTACAACAAAGTAGATTATTGTCAGCAGAAAGTGCCTTTCTGACACTCCGTTCAAGCACACTTCATACTTGACGCTTAAGTGTGAATGCTTATTGCTATACGCCTACTAGAAGATGACATTTTATTGGGTAAATCAGCATTCTTTAAAGCATGAAATTCTTGATAAAGATGTCTAGAGAGAAAAAAATATCAGATAAATTCCTAAAAGTTCTAAAAATTAATACACAACACTAAATAAAAATAATGACTTTCAGAGAAACAAATACAAACAAGATAAAAATATGAGAAACACACAAATTAAAAGGCAAGATATAACAAAAATGCCATTCTTTGAATAAAGCTCATGTTGAGAATTAGCTTCCTAGTTTCTTAATTCAATTACTAATCAAAAACAACTATTATGGAAATTTTACTAGGAATTTTTTTATTTAAATTGCAAATTTTCAGAGAAAACTCTTCTCCTTCAAAGATTTCTCCAAAAATTTGCAATTTAAATGAAAAAATTTCCTAGTGAAATTCCCATAATAGTTGTTTCTGATTAGAAATGCCATGTTAAACAAATCTCCCACAGCATAACATCTAGTAAAGTAGGAATTCACTGTGATCCAAAATAAATCTCATTAAAATATTTTGCACCAAGTTTTCTTTCTTCCTTTTTCCCAAGTTATTATTTTTTGCAGGAATTTCTATTCACAAGTGTGTTTTCTTAATCCTTACAGAAGCAGCAGTTCCAGTAAGGTTGTCAGCTGAGAAAACACAAGATTGGTTGTTCAGCCCAGTGATGGAAAACATGCAAATCATAGGGAGAAACCACCACAAATGACTCAAGGTATCCACAGCCAAGATTCAGAGATCCGTCCATACATTTACATTTCGTTCAGGAGAAACCTTTGAAACTCCAAAGTAGATGGGCAGTAAAGGGGAATTGAACCCTTAATTTTTGCTAATCACACAATAACAAGGCTGGCAATTAGCCAAATGCACCATGCCAAAGGGTTCAGATTATTCACACGTAGTAATAAAATGGCTTCGACTTGCAGTATGATCTTAAAAAAACAGCATCATTTAAGATCTCATTATGAAATATATATATATATAATAACAGCAATACGCTTAACAGAATGCATTGATCAATATATTAGTGAAAACTACACTTATATATAATTGTTTCCTTCCCATTAACACACAAGGAATCTGAGCATTCAGAGTCTGTACCTCCACTGATATTAATCCCTCTCAACATATTCCTTTGCAGAATTTTGATTTAAAATTAATGAGAGGTTAAACTTTAAAGAGAGGTATTATATCATAAAATTAAATAACCAAAACTGACTAACAAGCACTTCAATAAAATATAGCTATATTCAAAAGCATTGAAAATCATTTGCTGTATAAATTGCCTAGTTGTAGAAAAGCATGAAAAATTAAAATCCACTAATGCATCTTGGAAATTAGTTATAGCTCCTTGAACACTCAAGTGCTTTAGAAAATAATGAATAAATATTATATATATTTGTGCATACCCCCCCCCCCCCTACACACTTCAACACTTGAAAATTGGTAAAATAAACTTGAAACCACTTGTAAACCAACCTCAAATTTCCAGTTTGGAAGGAATGATTTTCATTGAAATAAAATTATGCAAATTCCTAAAATTATCTTCTTTAAAAATCTTTGAAGTTCAACATACTATCAGAATTTTCAAACAGTTCTTGTACCTCCATTTCTGTTAAGTTTTCCCATCAATATTAAACATAATTGTCATCAAAGTCATAGTGGCTGTTTTTTTCTTCATCTGAATCACAAAAAAACCATCTTTGATACCATCCATGACATTACTTATGCAGCATTTTTCGGAAAGACCATGACTTTAAAAATCCGTAACAACTCTGTGGACAGTTACAAGAAGAGATGCCCTTGCTTGCAGTGAAGCAAATGGGCTGAGCTTGACGTACACACAGTGTTCTGTACATAAGGTTGAGGGGGATGCTGAAAGTCACACAAAAGAATAATGAGGAAATTACTTCCTGTTTGGGAGTAAGAAATTCTGCAGTCTCACTATGACATGGGATGTGTTCATACTTATCATATTAGAAATAGATACTCCTGTAGGACTGGAGTGGACAATTAATTTCTTAAAATCGTATGCTGAGTGCAAAAAATTTCCATTATTTTTTCATAGTTTTAACTCACTCACATATAAGCCAACCCCTTCCCTTAAAAAAAATGAATTTCTTCTAAAAAAAATTACATTATACCTGAATATATGCAGTATCTCACAGGAATTACAAAATATTTATCAAAGCCTATCCTCAATTTAAGATAACTGAAAATCATATGCACAGAAATAAAAACTACACAAAAATGAATAAAATTGAAAGAAAACAGGCAAAGAAATCACACTATAAATTTGTGTTCAAAATATAGATCAAAAAGTAGGAAAACTGTGCTACAGTACTTAAAGTAGAAAGTATCTTTAATTTTACTTTTACAGCATCTACAAAGTATCTACATAAAAGTTCATTTAAAGGAACTTTCTGTTTATGGAGAGATGGATTCCATTTCAACTCAGGCAGGGTCGTACCATCATGGTCTCAGATTTCTCTGAAAAAATTACAGGGTGTTCCTTGACTAAAATAAGGAGACCTATATTTTTTCTTTCGGCAAATTTTTTTTTCCCTTCGAGATGGAGGGTTTCAAATCTTGGGCACTCAAACAAGCTCCCTAGAAAACAGTTATTTTTCTTAACTTCAGTGAGTCATTGCAGTGAAATTAAAAAAGATATCTTGTTCTGGTATTTTTTTTTACATTGTGTGCATTAATATATGGTGCTAATATTTTTTACACATCGTATGATTAAAATTTTAAAAAATCGTAAACTTCGTGATTTTTAAAGAAAATTGAATTGTTTCAGATTTTTTTTTAACAGATGCGGACGGAGTTTTTTCTATAATTGTTTTTTTTTTTTTTTTTTTTTTTTTTTGTAAAAGACATCATACAAATGTGCACTTTATTTACAATTTTTTATTATCTCTGAAACTGCTAGTTTCCGCATTTCGGCAGCGTTAAAGACAGCCGATTTTGAAAAATCGCTAACTTTGCCAATGATTTTCTCAGAAAAAGCCATTTTTAAAAATTCTGAAAATTAAATCACTATTTTATTATCAACAGGAGAATATCTGTGTAAATTTTCACGGACCTAAAAACGCCCATTACCGAGTTAGACACATTTGAATTTGGTTTGAAATCCTACGATTTTCCATGTTCTAAAGGCGCCATTTTGGAAAAATCTCAGGCGCAAAGTACGTATTATCTTCCCTGAATGAGAGCGTTAGATCAACTGGCCCTGGTTGGATGCGTTCACCTCACCCTGCCCCGAGCGATGACATGCCTAAAAAACGGTCTTGGGGGGGGACAAATAAATAAATCAATTTCTTGCTGCTCCACTAACAAAGTTGAGTTGCAAAAGACAGTTGTTTGTTTACATATTTACGTATATACTTAAACATTGCATAAGAAACTATGAAAGAGTAGAAAACTATTGTGAAATAATTTTAAGAAAAAAAGAATGCGGGCGCACATACTGTAAGTAGTTTTCAAGGGCTAACCACCCTCGAGGTTTTCTGGGAGCTGCTAACTGTAGGCTACTGTCAGAAGAGCAGTCGCTGTTTTGTTATATAGCTAAAATTAACTTAAATTCTTGCTGCTCCACCAACAAAGTTGAGTTGCGAAAGACAGTTGTTTGTTTACGTATATGCTTAAACATCACATAAGAAACCATGAAAAAGTAGAAAACTATTGTTGTGAAATAATATTAGGAAAAAAAGAATGCAAGCACACATACTGTAAGTAATTTTCGAGGGCTAAACACCCTCGAGGTTTTCTGGGAGCTGCTAACTGTAGGCTACTGTCAGAAGAGCAGTCGCTGTTTTGTTATAGTTGCTAAAATTAACCTCAGTTTTTCGTAATAGTAAAATATTCGCTCAGAAGAGTTTTGTCCTCTGCGAACGAGGGGGAGGGGGGTACAATGATCTTGACCTCGCTGCTGGGTTGATAATGCTGGTCGCTACCAAACCCTGCATACCTCCTCTCGAAAACGTAATGGCAATTGTACTAAATAAATAACAATTAACACATATGCGTGCATGCTTATTCATAAAATGTAAGTTGAGTACATATCCTGTTCAATCAGCTGATTTTATAAGTAGAATACATATACAACTTACGCGCTTATAGGTGTAAAGATTTTTATCTATTTAAAACATATTCAAAGATTTCATTTTATCATTTTAGGGGGGAGGGGGTGTTCTTAGTGGTTTTCACCTGGGCTATGATAAACCATGTAAATTTTCACGGACCTAAAAACGCCTGTTTTCGAGTTGGACGCGTTTGAATTTGGTCCTCTGTCCCCTTAGAAGATAATGCTGGGTCGATGGGTGACCAGCAGAGTTTTGACCCCCCCTCCCTCCCCATCACGTGGTGGCGAGGAGTCTCAAAGCTAGGTAGCTTTTAAAAATGTTTCAACTTAGTTGGCTTTTAACAAGAGTCGAACCTGTCACCACCCACTCCACTGGTCCGTAAGATGCCTGCGGCCACAGCGTACACGCTAACCATGGAATAAATTCTACCGTACATGTATCTGGCAAATCTTTATATTTAATTTCTTTTTGTATTATCAACCCCAACTGAAAATTATGAAAAGCTTTGAAGTTTCTGACTACCTGCTCATATGAATACGGTGAAAATTCCTTTCGAGAGAAGTCAGATCGGATGTAAACCCCCTCTCTCACTGTGGGTTTCGGCCCTGCTTTCAACAGAAACAAAGTTGAAGTGTTTCCTGTTTGCTAAAGTACGTAAAACAAATGCAAGTACAAACGAACGAAGCCACACATGCATGAAAAAAAAATTATCTACTAAATCTCTCCAATGCAGTTACTTGACGCTTGGAATTTTCCCAAAATGGCGCCTTTAGAACACAGGAAATCGTAGGCTTTCAAACAAAATTTAAACGTGTCTAACTCGGAAATGGGCGTTTTTAGGTCCGTGGAAATTTACACAGATATTCTCCTGATGATAATAAAACAGTGATTTAATTTTCAGAATTTCAAAAATGGCTTTTTTGAGAAAATCGTAGGCAAAGTTGGAGATTTTTCAAAATTGGCTATTTTTAATGCTGCCGAAACGCGGAAACTAGCAGTTTTACAGATACATAAAAAAACTGCAAATAAATTGCAAATTTCTATGTCTTTAACAAAAAAAAACGAGTATAGAAAAAGCTCCATCTGCACCTGTTAAAAAAATCTTTAAAAATTGAATTAAAAAAAAAACCACTGAGTTTACGATTTTTTTTTAAATTTTAATCATATGGTGTGTAAAAAATATTAGCACCATATATTATTATATATTATACATACAATGTAAAAAATACCGGAACAAGATATCTTTTTTAATTCCGCTGCAATGACTCACTGAAGTTAGGAAAAATAACCGTTTTCAGAGAGCTTGTTTGACAGTGCAAGGTTTGAAACCCTCTATCTCTAAAGGAAAAATTTTTTGTGCCGAAAGAAAAAATATAGGTCTCCTTATTTTAGTCAAGGAACACCCGTTAATTTTTTCAGAGAAATCTGAGACCATGACGGTATGACCCTGCCTGAGTTGAAATGGAACACATCGAGATAATGCTTGTAAAATGATGTGAGTAAAAGCAAGCTAAGGTATTAATATAAAATCACAAAATGTCCATGTAGAATTAAACCTTCACTAAAATTTGGAATCACATTTTTGGTACCAAATGCCAGCATTCTTACACAGAAGTACATATACAATGTAATAATAGTATTTTCTAAAATATTAAAAAAAATGATGACATCAAGTGATACAATAAAGCTACAATGAGTTCAAGATATCAAAATATGGTGGCAGTTATTTATGCAAACACGACTTCCTAACTTATGCACAATTTCATAATCCTGAAAAAGAAAAAAAACTGTTACTTATATGTATTAAATTTTTACTAAATCAAAGATGCTTCAAAAATCAATACTTGTAAAAGTAAGAAAGGGTATGACTTTTAGAAAAATTGTACAAAAATCATTAATAAAATCATACTAAAAAAGGAACCACATAATATTTTTGATAAATTTATTGACAACTTCAATGAAAATGTTCACCATAAAACGAAAAAAAAATAAACAAAACACTAAGATGGATAAAATGGTTTTAAATCAATACACAGTAGCTAATGCATTTTCCATTTGGCAAACTAGGCAAAGGAACCTGATGTAAAAAGCACAATACTTTAAAAGAAAAGGAAGGGTTGGGTGGGTTTAAAAAACTGCAGAAAGTAGAAAACTCTACCACACTATATTCACAAACAAATAGATATCCAGTAGTTGTATTCATTTTTCACTGTATTAGAGCCCAGTGGCTACAACTACACTAAACATGACTCTGACAGGCATCACCTGACAACCCTCCAAGAGAGGACTCACCCATGACTTCATGTGTTGTCAGATGTCCAGTGACCACACCAACAATCTGCAGAGTGATTTGTTTGCTCTGTGGGTTTATAAAATTTATAATAGTCTCCAACTAGCTTAAATATGCATCTAGCTACACTATATTGACAAAAGTCACCGGACACCCCTTCAAAAGCAAAGAAAGGGATCCGCTGCATTGTTAAGATACGCAGCACAGCTACAAATGGTATAAAAACAAGCTTGCAGTTCACCCCAATCATATCGCACTATGAGATTGAGTGAAAATGTTGCGGTAGGAGAGAACTGACTTTGAGAAAGGAAAGATTGTTGGGTGTTATATTAGTGGGTTGTCCATAAGAGAAACCGAGAGGTGTTTAAACACACCCAAGTCAACTGTTTTGGATGTACAGAATAAGTGGAAGTCACATGGTGTGCTTAAAGCAGCAAAACATACCGGCAGACCAAAGAAAATCAGTGATAGAAGATGTCAAAGCCTCAGGAGAGTCATTACAGCTAATTAACGGAGTACTGCTGCACAAGACCTCAGTGCACAGGTGAGTAACAATGCTGGAACCTCCTAATGTACACACACCATTTGCAGAAAACTTCATTCCATGGGTTAAAGTGGTTGTGCGACTGCTTATAAGCCTTTCATCTCCACTCGAAATGCTACTCGTCGTTCAGCATGGTGTAAAGAACATTTATCGTGAATCATAGATCAGTGGAAACGGGTCCTATGGACTGATGAATCCAGATACACGATCCATCAATCTGATGGCCATGTGTGGGTATGGTCCACTTTGGAGCTGGCTGTGTACTCGTGTGGAGGTGTTTTTCGTGGTATGGTCCTGGCTCATTGGTTATCGTGGACAAACCTGTTAACCGCATGTCTACCTTGATATTCTGGACAATTATGCCCTACCAACTCTGTGGCAATACTATGGAACCGAGCCTAGTTGGTACCAGCAGGGTAATGCACCGAGCCATAAAGCAAGGACTGTTATGGCGTAGTTTGGTGATAATTCCTCATCGTGTGTGGACTGGCCAGCACAGAGCCCTGATCTTAATCTCATAGAGCACCTATTGGATGAATTAGAGTGCCACATAAGAAGGAACCAAGGCCTACTACTAAGCAACAGTTAGCAGCAGAATTATGTACTGAATGGAAGTGCATACCTATCACTGTGTTCGAAAAACTTGTCGAAAGCATGTCTGGAAGGGTTAACGCTAAAGGTGGACCAACATCGTACTAATGTATGTCAATAAATGCTATGTTGTGTTTCGCTTCTAGGTGTCCGGTGACATTTGTCAATATAGTGTATATTAGCTAATATTTGTCATGATTAAAATGCCTAGCTGTGCCCAGTTTAGAAAGAGATATAAGAAGAGAAAGAAAGAGAAAATTTCAATGAAACAGATGCCTAAAATAAGCAATTATTTTAAATCCAAAACTGAAGCACATGAATGCTTTGACAATACATTGTCAGATGAAAATGAAAGCACAGCACACTCAGTATTAGAAACACCGGCAAGAAAAGTCAAAATGTTACCTTACCAGGTACTGTAATTTTATATTGTCTCAAGTGATCCAACTTTGTAAACTCTACATGATGCCATCCCTGAATGCATTGTGAGTAATGGGTGATATTCTGATATTCCTGAATTATTAACAAAACAATCAGACATTTCTGAATTGCCTGTATTTATTATTCATCACATTAACTTAATCACATTAGAAAACTTGAAAATTACATCACCCTGGAGCAGGAATAAAACCACATCTCCAGATTTCTGTTCACAGGCAATTCAGATGTCTGACCCATGTTAATAATTCTGATATATTTCCATATATCATGAGAAGAATATTTCTTCTACTGAATTTACCCCAGAGACTGATATTTCTAATTTTGATTTCCAAGAGTATATTTATAGTGATAAAAAACAGATATTGTAAAGAGGGCCTTTAAAATATGAAAAAATAAATCAAGTGATAACTGGTAAAGTATGCACTTGAGACTGGCTAGTTTATTCTCCTTTAAAAGTTTTTATCATATGCACTTATTGCAAATTGTTTAATAGTGCTCTATTTCCTTCAATGACAGTTGGGTTTAATGACTCAAAGCTAACTCACTATATGTATTAAATTAACTTATTGTATTACATGAATTCGTAGATGTGCAGTTGTAGTACTTTGATTTACAACTAGTAATACCATCTATAAGACACTATGCAATCCACTGTTGTGGTGCTTTGAACAGCAACGTCATCTTTTGAATTGTTGCAAAGTCATACAAAGGAATTAAGCAATGAAGCTTCAATGGAGCTTGAAGACCAGAGAACAGCTATAACGAGTTTGAAGACCAGAGATTACTACATTCAAGCTAGTTAACTTTTTTTTATGGGATTTAGCTAAGTAAAGTTTCAATTTTCTGCAAATTCCTAAAGTGTAAATTGAAAGAGGGACTTGATATTGGAAAATACCAAAACTTCATCATAAATACTGGCAAGATATATTGCAGAATCACCGTAACTGTCAACGTTAACTGTAACCGAAGACTGTGACGGAGTTCTCTCCAAAAATTTGCAGAAAATTAAAACTTTACCTAGATAAATCCCATAAAAAATATTAACTACCATATATACGCGCGTATAAGTCTACCCCCTCAACTTTCAGAGTAAAGAAATCATAAAAATCAAAAACTCGTGTATAAGTCGATCCTGGAATGAGAAAAAAAAAATTTCAATGAATTTTTTCAAAAACATTTGAAAACGAAAATATATATATATATAATAATAAGTTTAATTTGCATACCCAAAAACTTCATCGGAACCCTTCAAAATCCGATTTCAAGTCAGACTCGCCAAACATTTCAAAAATTCTTTCTCCGTCAACGGTACGCCATCTTAAACATCAGTATTCCCACCTATGCCTGTGTCATAAGAATCACTGTCGTTGTCACTCATAAAAATCTCATCATCCTCTGTTCTAACATGTATGTTCCTAATGCAACATTTTTTTAATGATTTTACGACCATTTCCGCAGGTATTGCATCCCAAGCATCCTTGACCCATTGCACAATCAAAACGATATCCGGCTTCTTTAGGCGGAAATCATTTCCGCCCTTGGTTTCAGTCGGCAAATTGGAACTTATCCAATCCGCCCAATACCTCTGCACATTGTCCTTGAAGAGCTTATTAAGGCAGACATCTAGTGGTTGAAGAACAGATGTCAACCCACCTGGGATGACAGCAAGAGTTGTTTTTGAATTTTCTGAAGTTTTTTTCACCTCTGCACAACAGTGTGCAACAAATATATCCCACACTGAAAGGGAAGGTTTCCTCAAAAATGCGCATGGCCTTTTGTTCCACACATTCTTTAACCAGTCAATTGCTCCGGATTCGTTCATCCATCCTTTTTCATGGGCACGAACGAGCACACCAGACGGAAACACGACACTTTTCGGCAGTTTTGTGATTGAAAATAATTTCAGGAGGTAGCTTCCTGCCATCGGCTAAACAGGAAAGAACAACCGTGAAACTGGTTTTTATATGGACAGTCGTTTTAATCAAGATATTTTTTTCGCCCTTTTGGTTCAACATCTTATTTCCAGGAAGGTCGAAACACATGGCGGCAGGGCACGAAAAATCTCGGAAAATTTATCCGTCCTCAAGGATGGTTTGTATAAAATTGTACCTGTCCTCCTTTGAAACTAACCTGTCAGACTCGTATAAATACCATAACTACGTAGAATTTAAATATCATCATTCTTTTTCAGTTAAATCCATTCAATAGTGGTTTAACTGTTGGAACTTTTTACATGTTATAGTTCCCTTAGGTGAAATGCAATTTCTCAGTTGGAAATTATTAGTATTTACTGCGAACAAATACCTCGGTAATAAAATGTAATTCAAGGAAAAACCTTCACGTACCTCTCAGTTGTAAGTGGTCGATGTTCGAATCGTTGTATGGCTGTTCTGATGAGGCTCTTGAGTTTAGACTTTTAAGAATTTAATCGGCACATTTTCTTCACGGGTCCCGAAATTCGATAGACAAATTAATTTGTTCGATGAATTTGTCTATCCAATTTTGGGACCCGTAAAGAAAATGTGCAGACTAAATTCTTAAAAGTCTAAACTCAAGAGCCTGATGAGAACAACCATACAAAGATTCGAATATCGACCACTTACAACTGAGAGGTACGTGAAAAGTTTTTCCTTGAATTACATTTGATTACCGAGGTATTTGTGCGCAGTAAATACTAATAATTTCCAACTGAGAAATTGCATTTTACACAAAGGAACTACAACATGTAAAAAGTTCCAACAGTTAAACCACAATTGAATGGATTTGACTGAAAAAGAATAACGTATATAAAACATGTTTTTTAATCTCGTTACGTCGAGAAATACGTGCGTATTAAATATCGTCGCTTTACTGAAATTTTTTTTTATGTACATACAGAAAATAAAATACATTTCTGCTTTCATAGCAAAAAAAAAAAAACCGAGAAAGACCATAACGGAGATAGACCAGGAGAGAAAGGAAGAAGAAAAAAACAACAACTGCGAAGTCGCTATCCTAACCCTCCTCCCCCTTCCCCCCGCTTCAGGCGTAAAATTCACATGGCAAAACTTCATGAGCGAATGAGAAAGCAGGACACTGGCTTAGTACGTTAAAATTTTGAAACTGTGGCACTTGGCATGCAAATTTTTAATTGGCAAAAAAAAAAAAAATAAGAAATAAAAAAGGTTCTAATCACAATCATACTGAAAGCTTGTGGAAAAAAGGTCCGTCCACACGGAGGTCGTGGCCGGGAAATTAATTGTCCGCAATGAATTCTTGACCGCCGTGGATGAGCGGTTTTGCGCACCCTGCATGGCTGTTTCATCCATGTTCCCTATTTGGGAAAGTTCAAAAGCAGTCTCTTTTGAATTACATACTTTTGATATTCCATTATCTTTGCTTCGAGGTCATGAGGTAACTTTTGTGCAATTTTAGTACGCTGTTGTAGACGCAACCCATAGTGGTTCATGAACCTTGTGCACCAACCTGGTGAGGCGCAAAAAGTGTTATTTGCGGCTGCAAACTTTTAATCTTTTGCAAGCTTCATTGCTCGCAAACATATACCAGTTCGCGTTACAATGTAACCATTTTGTCTGCAGCCCACAATCCAATCATTCAAGACACTTTCCAGCTCTGGGAAAGATGCCGAGCCACGGCGCAGCGCCTTTCGTGATTTTCACCAAGTCCGTTTTTTTAATCCAATCTCGAATCAGTTTTTCGTTAATGCTAAACTGACGTGAAGCTGCGCAGTTGTTAGTATTTTCTGCAAAAGAAACCACTTTTAACTTAAATCCTGCGTTATAGGACATCCGCTTCTTTACACAATCCGTGTCAGCCATAATAGAAGCGAGACAAAAACACGTCTGATTAAGAACAAGCAACACCTAACATGGGCTGTCGCATGGCTGCTTTAGGTCACAGGTCAGTGCAATAAACGGATAGTCGGGAGGGCAGAGCTTTCAATGCGCGGCTGCGACTGTGCTGTGGATACGCAAAGCCGCGAGACTTTTCAAAGCGCGGAGAAATTTGGAGGGTGGCAATTTCGTAATTACTACCGCATTGGTGTTTTTTTTCTTTCTTCTTTTTTTTTTCTTGGAGGGTCGCGATTTCGTAATTAATACCACATCCGTATTTTTGTTTCTTTTGGGATGGATTGCCTTTTGCCTCACGGGAAGAACTTTTGGATTTTTTTGGCTCCGCGTATAAGCCAACCCCCTTACTTTGAAGCTCCTTTTTGTCCCAAATTTCTCGACTGATATGCGAGTATATACGGTAGTTTGAAAGATGAGGTTTCAGAAGAAAAACAAGAAGTTAAACCACCAAAACGATTTGAGACTAAGCAGATGGCAGAATGCTTTAAAATCATCTGCAAATGACCGAGTTTCTTAAAGACTCAGGAACGAGCCACCAAGCAGTTTGCAAAAATGTTTGATGCAGTACATCATGCTATTGCATGCTATAAACTGATTTACAAGGAGAAAAAAGAGCTACAGTACCAACATCATTGAACAAGTACTTCAAGATACCATTAACATCTGCAGAGTCTAAGAACATATTAAGCAATTAATATGCGTACATGAATTTATGATGATTTACAATTACATATGATTTTACATTAATGTACTTTATAGGATATTAAGCAAAGTTTCTTTTTCTCAAAGTTTTCAATTCATAAGAAGAACCCATTTAGCTTTAATTATCATTTGAAACAAACATAACAGACAAAATTAATTGTATTTAAACATGATGTGACTTAATGGTTTTCAAACTTGCGTGAAAATCATTAGAATAAATTAACAGTGTAAACTAAGGACTTAACTGTGGTATTCTAGACGCACATAAGTGCACAATATATAAACTGCAGAAACTCATTTTTATCATTTATCACTCAAAGTAAGGTGCTTGCACAGACTAACTATATATTGGCACAAAAGCAGCTAAGAAAGAAATTCAGTACTGGTAACTAGTATTAAAAATGGTCACTGCAACTATCAAGTACAGTGTGATTAAAAAGTCCTGCAACCTACAACAAGCACACATATTTTGCAGGGTGACGATAAGCATATATAATTTTTAAACAGCTACAAATATAGGTTATGAACTGGCCTAAGTAAAGAAAGAAAATAAATGTGATTACAACTTATGATTAAAATGGCCTCCTTGTTCTTAAAGGCAAGCAAGAGCTCTTTTTACAAAGTTTGATGCCACCTAGTAAAACACATCTGATGACATGTTTTTAAATACTGTGGTAATGTTCCACTGGAAGAATAAATCTTCCTGTGCTTAGCATTATTTCGATACGCACTTCCTCAGATGCCTCCAAAGAAAAGAAAATCTGCAGGTGACAAATCCAGTGATATTGGGGGCCACATGCCTTAAAAAATGTGATGGTCACCAAAAAACTCGTGAAAAAACTGCATGGTTTCATTCAATTTTTGCAGCATGGCACTGTCTTGCAGCAACTAGCAACTTTATTCATTGACCTTTAGGAGTGCAATGAACTATGTATGTGGTGATATGGCTTGGTATATCACATAATTTACTGTCATCTAAAAAGCTATGGGACAACATCACACGGCAATCTATGTTCCAATTGTTTTAGATTACAAGGGCTATTCATGCAACACACATGTGGATTTTGAAAAACAACAGACCCTACTGTTTTATTTATTTACTAGCTCATAGCCCGTGCCATGCATGGGTGAAAAAGCTGCAACTGAAATTTTTATAACACAAATCATAAAGCACAGATTGTGACATACTACAGAGGTGAAAACGTGTCAAGACGACAAATCTGCTGTGAGACATTCTGTCCGTGTAGCTCAGTTGGGAGAGTGACTTACTCCGGAGTAAGGGGACATGGACAAACTTGTGTTTTCACATTGGCACCCGATTGTGGAAAATGGATCTACTGGCCATTGGATTCTTCGAAAAATGCGTGATGTTTGTTCCACACATTGTTTGGAATTAATGAAAAATTCTTATTTCGCTTCAAAGACAAAGAAAAAAATTAAGAGGGAGATGATGTGACATACTACAGAGGTGAAAATATGTGTCAAGACGACAAATCTGCCGTGAGACATTCTGTCCGCGTAGCTCAGTTGGGAGAGTGACTTACTCCGGAGTAAGGGGACATGGACAAACTTGTTTTTCACATTGGCACCCGATTGTGGAAAATGGATCTACTGGCCTTTGGATTCTTCGAAAAATGCGTGATGTTTGTTTCACACATTGTTTGGAATTAAGGAAAAATTATTATTTCGCTTCAAAGACAAAGAAAAGAAATTAAGAGCGAGATGATGTGACATACTACAGAGGTGAAAAGCATGTGTCAAGACAACAAATCTGCTGTGAGACATTCTGTCCGCGTAGCTCAGTTGGGAGAGTGACTTACTCCGGAGTAAGGGAACACGGTTTCAATGCCGTCACAGATAAACTTGTGTTTTCACAAGATACATAAGTACAGTATAAGAAACGGTTGAATTATTAATGGACAGTCGATAAGATAGGTAACAACAACAAAAATTCAATTCCCATTCAATATTCCCATGACAGAAGCCTATTATATAGTTTAATAGATTTTAACCCATCATATGACAGTCACAGTATGTTTAAAATCATATAATGTAAAAATTTAGGTAATAAAAATTATGTTAATTAAAGGTCACAGCTATGTTCAACCACTTGATTTTCATCAAATTGAATGCCTCTTCTCGAATAACTTGACCAAAATATTCTTGTTAAATTGCCTCTTGCTGGAGATAATTTGCTTGTGCGTGAGCATTTGCAGCATATCAAGCCTGAAGTTCTTCTGGAGTTTTTTGCTGCCAGTGAATTGCATCTGACAGAGCAGCTGCATTATGTCGAGCTTCAAGTTGTTCAGGAGTTTCTTGCTGCTAGCGTTTAGTAAGCACAAGAGCATCAGTAATATCTCTGGCTTGTGTTTCTTCAAAAGTTTCATTTCATCTGCGATTAGCTCTACCTTAGTTCAAGTTATGCACAGTATTAGATGATTAGTTTGCATGCCATTGCCATTGTTGTTCTCTATTTAAGTGACATTTGCTTTCAGCTTTATTTTCTTCCATCTTGTACTACAAAGAAAAAATTCCACAGAACCAATAATTTTTAAAATTTCCATCATAGTGAATCAAAACTATGTCTCACTTACTTTCTTGCAATTTTACTTGTTCCTCTTTATAAAATAAAAGAACGATGATTCCTTTTTACGAAATTACTCTGCAATGCGAAGAAAATGACATGAAACACAGCACCTACATAACAGAACAAACGTCGCAAACAGTTGTTCAAGCACTTGTACATTGCCACAGATGAAGTCGTTTGTCTTACTAACTTTATTTTATTTTCTAGTATTTCTCCTTGATTTTATGCATTGTGTGATAATGGTGAGCTTAGTTCCGATTTTGGCCACCAGATAAAAGCAGATGGAGCTGCAAGTACTATATGACATCGGAGCATTAGGACAGATGTAACCTATTATACAGGTTTTATTCACGTAGCCAGTTAGGTAGAACCAAGCTTCATCACTGAAAAAAAACTCAGTTAAGCTGCACTATTCCATGTTGCTCAACAAATAACTAAACCTATCTATAGTAGTAGACTAATGCATTACAACTATTTCAAAATTATGGGTTTTTTACTAAGGAATAAAGGCAATTTTTAAGTCAAATTCTCAGGCAGTACCCCTAACCTTCCTCAGGACTACAGCTATAATAATAGGTGTTGCCATTATGGTAAATTTCAACCTTTCAAATCATTTAATGTTGTACTTGTTCTCTCAATTTTCAGTTCTTCTGGCAATTTTCTTTTGAAAAAGTGTTGTTGATGTGTCAGAACTTTTGTTCCAAAGCACTTCATGGCCTGTATTTTGAACATGTCTGTCCAAACCTGTTTTGTTTGTCATATTTTTAATTGCAGCTTTATGTTTTGCTAATCTGGTTTTAAGCTGCCTGCCTGTTTTGCCCACATAGCTGAGACCACACACACATTTTTAAAAAGAGCTTTGGGATGTAGGAAGTTCTGATGTGGCGCCATTTTCCTGCTTCTGAAAAGAGACTGGCCATCTCATTTTCGGAAAGGAAAATAGGCTCCCATCACACATCTTGATTCCCTTCGGGACCAGACGAAAGAAAAAAGGAAAAGAATGATGCACAGTTCTTTTGGTGTTTTTTACCATCGACCCCCAAAAATTTTAGTAAGGAACTTGAATCAATTTTCTATATCTTCTAAAGTTTTTAGTTCATTTTCCCGGGAAATCAAGAAAAAGTTATGAAATTCTTTAATTTCCATTCAATCTCCAAATTCTCTTTTTTACCCTATCCTTTCCTCAATTCCTTTTTAAGTGCTAGAATATTTTTTCCATGTGTGTGTATGTTGAGTGAAGGGTGGGAATGACATGTATGTGTATGTTCTTTGGTTTTGTTGTTCTGGGATCGAACATTATTTTTGGATGTGTCGAGATTAAGCTTTAGATGTTATTTCTTGCATATTGTTGTAAATGTTGTCAGTCCTAGTGGGGAGTAATGTTTGTCCATTTGTTTCATTTGGGGAAGAATTGCTCCGATAAAGATTTCAGAGTTGCGGTTCTGATTGCGAAAAAAAATCATTTTGCCTTCGCATTTGTTATCAATCTTGTTCCATGGTAGTATTTGTATGCACATCTTTATATATTTTTCTCTTTCCTTTTTGTACACCATGCAAAATGAGCTCAGCATATGAGATAAGGAGAAGTGATTTTCATTTGTACATATGAGAGCGTAAATTTAAAGCTAAAAGTGTGAATCGTGCAATAACATTTTTGGCAGTTAAGCCACTTCAAGATATAAAAAGCAAATGATTTTATACTTTTTTTTGTCTCTGTTCCAATCCATTTCTACTTGAAATGCTGGTTTTGTAACATGATATTTTCATCTATCTTCCTGTGTATATATATATTCTAAAATCTGTAAAGTTTATAAGACAAGCCAGGCTGAAGGTTCAAAAAGGAAGGAAAATTTCGTTGTTAAGTAACACGCCATTATTATTTATTTTATTTTTACTTTCTTCACTAGGAAAAATGTTTCTGGAGAGAAAGCTCTGGTTCCAAGAATTCAAATTTTAGAGCAACCTCGATCAGCGGAGGTTACTTTGAGTGGAAAGGTCACGCCAACATATTTTGCTGAACTTGGTGGATTCTGAGAATTTTGTTGGACATGGGGGATCAAGCGCGAGTTGCATGATCCCCTATTAGACAGACCGTGTAGCTGAGGCAGTACTTTTGTCCAATCACAGCCTTGGAGAATGCAGCTCAGGAGTTGAGCACGTGACCCCGCGGAGCGTTGAAGTCTGGGTTACTAGGTCAGTCAGACACTCTCTCGTTGAACTTGTTGCTACTCAGGCATAATTTTTTTCACGCTCTCTACTGCTTGGTGCAATCTGAACTAGAAGCCAGCCCCTCCAACCGCCTAGGTAGGCGAAAAAAGGCTCATGCCTGTCGCTTTTGTCCTGGAGAGAGAGCTTAGAAGAAATTCATGAGATTGTCAAGCTAACATGTTTGGAGAGCTGGACATAAGGGCTTACTGCCCTCTCACCGCTGCTTTTGTGATGAATATTTCCAGGATGTTTTTCTCCAAAAACGAGGAATTCCTTTCCTTTCTGGCGAGGGCT
Organism: Macrothele yani; assembly: GCA_039090855.1. Lineage (NCBI taxonomy): Eukaryota > Metazoa > Arthropoda > Arachnida > Araneae > Macrothelidae > Macrothele > Macrothele yani. The sequence goes on along the minus strand of CM076990.1, from coordinate 17,543,447 downwards.
GGCTTCTCGGCACACATCACCTGATGCCCCAGAAGAAATTGTGGTTATCCATCTTAGACGTAACTAAAACTTTTTAGCTTTTAAAGAAAAAATCGCCTGCTGGACTCACTTCTTCTCCTTCTCGACAACTTCAAAAAACGCCAGAAAACAAACAAGATGGCCGAACAGAAACTTTGACTGTTGGACTCTTTCTCTTCTTTGCCAGTCCACAGCAGCCACTCTCTGGAGGTGAGAAAGTTAAAAGAAAACCTTGAAATTTCATGGACGAAAGAAACCAAGAGACAAGGTAACTCCTTTCTTCTTTTGTTTGCCTCTGCAAATGTGTGAGGAACAGTCAACAAGGAAATGTTCAACTTCAATCCAGCTGAGGTAGTTATTTAACCTAGAAGTGTGAGAGAAATTTTTGCTTTAACAAAACGTAAATTTGTGTTTTATTATTCGGCACTGAAAATTATTTTTGCACTGTAAAGTAAACAAGGGAGTGAAACAAGTCTGCTTTGGGAAGTTTATGGGGAGAGTCAAAGGAGGAAGTAATACATTTTTTTATCAGCTATGTCATGTATCAGTAAAATAACAAATTCTTTGTTTTTGAGGGAAGCTTTAGTTGACCTTTATGAGCATCAATATTTTTATCTTTTGGGTTGTGTAGGAAAAAGGGGGAATCTGTAAATTCAAATTTTGGGAGTTAAAGAAAAAAGGAGAGGGGGGGGGAGCCCTAAAACTCCTTCCTTTCTCCTCTTTTTTCCTAAATAATTGTGCAAGCCAGCAGGGCTAAAGTCATATACAGTGTGCAATATAAATGATGAATATTTAAGTGTTCAACCGTGATGTATATACAAAAATGAAATTGTATACAAATTTAACCAACGAAGTAGGGAGTGATAGGATAGTACCAATATGTATTAATGAAACTTACCATGAGCTTTGAATCCCAGTGCCTTTTGAAATGGTCAGTTAAGCCGAATTGGTACCTAGAAATTTTTTTACTGGCTTGGTCTTATATCCTAATTTTGACAAAGATGTTGTAGTAGTGAAATGAGTGTTCTTGATCTCCTGATTTTTAGTTTTTGCTAGCGTACAAAAATTTGTTCTACTAAATTATGATTTCAGTAATGTCAAAGAAATTTTGTTGATATTATTTTGGCAGCTTGTGTATTTGTGTAATGTTTATGTAACCGCTGATATTCATAGATCTTTTGAGAAAAGCCAAAATATTATTGTTTGGAAAGAATTTCCGAATATAATTTGTGCAATAAGCTTTATTCAAGCTAGTTTGAAAAAAAAAAAAAAAAAAAAAAAAAAAGATACACCACCTTTGAAATTCAATAATTGGTGAGCCTATCATTTCCTCTTGTAAATAAAGGTGAACCCAATGAGTTTTTCAAAAACCTAAAATTTGAGTGGCAGTAAATTTGTTGAGTAAAAGGGTTGTTCCTAAACAGTTTCTTTAGAACTTGTATCCACCTCAGCCTAGCCTGAGGATGGAAATGAACATGGTTCTTATTGAGGCATGATTGCTATGTCCTGAGATCACTGCCAGAATGAGTACAAGGCCAATTTAATTATTTTGTGATACATGTTTCTTACACATGTGACAATAACACCTTTTAACACTCTCAGGTTGTCAATTTTACAATCACAAGCAACACAAACAATAAATATAAATAAGCATTGATGAAGAAATTTCCTTTTTTTTTTTTTTTTTTTGTCTATCCATCTAATATTCTTGTGTTACCAATTTCATCTACTCATCTCCCAAATTTAAAAATAGCCAAAAATTGATTACTCCTATTATTTTCACAAGTTATAGCGTAAGAATGTATGAAAAACACCTATAAATCATGTGGTGCCTCTGTGCCCAGGAAATTTATTATTAATAATGTCTTACAAGTCATTGATTTATTGGTGAAAAACCAATAAATCAGTTCTGACACATCAACATCACAATTTCAAACAAAAAAATTATCAGAAGGACTGGAAATAAGAAAGAAAAAGAGGTACAACATTAAATTATTTGAAAGGTTGGAATTTACCTCATGAATAGCAAAACCTACTATAGCTGAAATCTTGAAGAAGGGTAGGGGTGCTACCCGAAAATCTGATTTAAAAATCTCCTTTCCTTCAATTCTGAGTAATGGTAGGGGTACACCTGAAAATTTGACTTAAAAATCTCCTTTCATTAGTAAAAAACCCATAATTTTGAAATAGTTGTAATGCATTAAATCTAGGAATAGAAATGTCATCAATTATTACCAAGTAGCAGACTAAGGATTAAAATACTTGCTTAAGGCTTTACTCAGATATATATTTACTTAATTTTGTTTTCACTGAAATAGAACTTACATACATTGAGTACAAGCCTTGACAAAAATCTAGAGGCCAGAAACATCTGTAAAACCAAAAGAACTCAGAAGGGAAGATTAAATTAAAGTTCTTCAAGCAAATACATTGAGAACAGGCTTTTTGACAAACATCCAGAGGTCAGAAAAGTCTGTAAAACCAAAAGAACTCAGAAGAAGGTAAGATTAAATGAAAGTTTTTCAGGCAAAAATAGAATTAAGACTAAGCATATTTTTTCATCTGATTTTTTCAGTTCTTGGAACTGAGTGCACACAATACCAAGTACAAGCTTTCTACCTCAAAATAACAGTTAACATGAGCTATTATTTCACATTAAAGAAAACAAAGCTAAAAGACAAATGATGCCTAATAAGAATTCCTAGCAATTGCTTTATATGAAGTATTTATCTTTTAACTCTTTAATGACCATTACCCTAAAATTTGGCATTACTCTAAATTCCATAATGTCCGAAACTGTCTTTTGTTTCACTTCTTTTTTTAGTAACAACAATGGTGACACATGGTAGCTCTTGCTGATCCCTCATAAGTCGCGCAAATTTAAAGAACAGGTAAAGGTAGGAAATCTGACTCACTCTAGACAGGAATTTCCGGCAGCTATGGTCGTTTGTATGTATGGTCATTAAAGGGTTAAGATCAAGAGTGTTGTCAAAAAAAATTTCCCACTATGGTGAAAAACACATTCTCTTCTTCCTTCATGAAGTACTAAATGTCCCTAAAAGGTTTGCTGTGTATAGAAATGCTTTCAATAGAAAGGTTTGCTGTACATGAAATGCTGCACGAAAATTGCATATCACAAAAATGTGCACTGCAATGAGCTTGCTCCTGTATAAGAGTGCAGTGAAAAATGCATGTGACTTGAATGTGACTTGAATGTAGCCTCTGATGCTTGATGAGGTTTGGTTGGTTGGAAAACTTATTTTTACAGCAAGTATAACCATGTGGTTTGTTGGCAGGGAGTGCTTTCTGATGCTTCATTCATGTTACAATTGATGCTTGCAGCTGAAGTATAATGACCGCTATTTGTGTACCAGCAGATACCATTTAATTTGATAAATCAGCATTCTTCAAAACATGAAATTTTTACACAGGATGCCCAGAGAAAAAAATTAAATATGAGATAAATTCCTGAAACTTCTGGAAAATTAGCACACATTACATGAAAACAATGAAATTTATAGTAACAAATACAAACAAGATAAAAATACAAGAAGTACATTCATCAAAAAGGAGAGAATAACAGAAATGCTGGTTAGGACAAATCTACCACAGCATAGCACCTTATGAAGTTCAAATATCACTGTGATCCAAAACAAATCACATTAAAATACTTTGAATATACAAGTTTATGTCTTGCTATATGCTTTCTTCTTGCACATTGATTGTTATATGCCTAAACAGATACCATTTTAGTGGATAAATCAGCATTTTTTAAAACATGAAATTCTCGATGATTAAAACATGAAATCTTAAATCTTACTTCCTACTGCATAGTCTTACTCAGCATCAAACTCAATCTTACTTCCTACTGCATAGTCTTACTCAGCATCAAACTCAATCTTACTTCCTACTGCATAGTCTTACTCAGCATCAAATGGAACGATGCAGAGTGTACACCAGCAAATGTAAAAAATAAAGGACATCTGAAAAGTACCGGTAGCCCCCCCTCCCGATTTGGGGCAAAACTTTTGTTTTTGAATTAAAGGTTCATGTTTTCAGCTGAAATCTGTTTAAAACATGTTAAAAAAAGAAAGAATTTTTATTTTTCAAAATGGCCTCCTCTTCATCCCTTAAGTCATTCCGTTCCTCCCACAATTATAATTCAATTTTCACATTAAAAAAAAATTATTTACTACACTTATAATTGATTGTACATAAAATAATATACATTGACGTAGGTACCGGTATACTATAAATTGAATACATTTCATAAAAAAGTTCCAGCAGCTTAATGTTTCTAATGCACAACCTTTTTTTCCCAAATAAAAATAAGTACAGCATCACATACCAGTATGAAAAAGAGTGAACAATATAATGAGTGAACAATATAAAAGAGTGAACAATATAATGTGATTAGTAGGCTAAAATTGGAAAATGTTATACAAATACATTTTAAATGTCATAAATTCACAAAAACTGAAAGTAACTGCTGTATTTCAAACACACAAAACAAAACTATGTAGTCTTTCCTTATTCTTACTCATGCCTTTTTCTGCAAAAAAAAAACAACAAAAAAAACACCATATTACACCTTTAATGTTTTTCCTGAACAAAAACAAAAGAGGATAAGACAATTTGTATAATCTTGGCTTTATCTTTCTGTATTTTTGTCATCTTCTTTTCAGCTTCTTTTTCCAAATTATCAGCCTCATTCAGTGTTTTTTGTACTTTGGCCATTAAATCTTTGACAATTTGTCTTTGATGATTTGCAAGTCTCTTCTCATCCGCTTTCTTTTCTCGCTCTTTTATTCGAAGTCTTTCTTCCTTCTTTCTTAATTCCTCAGCTTGTTTGTGGAGAGCTGCCTCTTGATCTTTTGTGGCCTGTTTCTTCTGTTCTTCTAATCGCATACGTTTCTCTTCAGCTAGATGTTCAGCAAACATTTTGTGAGCATCCACACATGCTCTTTTAAGAGGTGGCGTAACTTTGATTTCATTACATTCAGTTTTTGTCCTCTTCATATGAGACTTAACTCTTTTCAAAGAAGTCACAGTTTCGTCATGTAGTTGAGTTCTTTTACAAGTCAAAATGTCTCTGTCAACTGAAAAACTTCGCTCCACATCACTGTTACTATGATGTATGGTCAAACATGCCATAATCAAGCCTTGAAGGGTTGCATATCTCTGATGGTTCTTTTTGAAAATTTCTTCCCAATATTCATAAATGCACTTTTTGCCATCAACATTCTCCAGCTTGCACAAATCCCATTCCATGGACAATTCATCTAGCTTTAGTTTTGGAACAACATTAGGAAGGCTTTTAGCAATGTTCATAAGTGAAGCAACACTTTTTGGGCTATCCTTTTGGTCTGGCTGCAGTACACGCAAATCTCTTAATATTTTGTTCTGCAATGGAAGATAGTGCAACAACTTTTTAACACATTGTAGAATGTTTTCCACTGTAAAAGTAGCATTTTTTTTCTTTGTCTCTGTTAGAGACTGCATTGCACTCTTTGTCAAAACACCAATAGCCATCCTTTCCAAAGTTTTCGAATGTTGACTGACATCTAAATCTGCAAGTTTATGGCCTGGAGTGTTATCAACAACTTCATTTACCATAGCTCTTTCCATTACCGTCTTTACTAATGAAGTCATTTCATAAGAAAGAAGATGAACCAGAGGCTCTTCTTTCTAAAAAAATAACTGAAATATATTCACAATGCTAAACACACCATGCATAAACTGCTAGTGGATAAAAATGTCACCTTGTTTCAATGCAGAAATTATTCTGTGCAACTTTTCACTGGTTTTCAGTTCTTTGGAATGATGTGCAAGTACAGAGGATAAGAAGTAGTGAATCAAGGCATCTTTTTGCTCCAATAAACGATCAAATACTGGTCCAAAAGTTAAAAATCTAGCTTCAACAGGTCTCATAAATACATGTTTTGGAGCACCTACATGTTCCTGACTCTTGCCATAATCAGCTGATCTTACACTATTGCCATGGAAATAGTAGAATACATCCACTGCAAATTCAGAAAGTGAAGAATCGAATTCTTTTACAGCCTTTTTTACAGCATTTATGACATGATGTAATGAACATCGACCTACATCAAACAAGTGGGATTTTTTTGCTTTAAAAGAGTTAGCATGCCTTTTTACAGCCTACCATAACTTGTGGACTATCAGTCATAACGCATATTACCTTAGATATATTGATGCCAAACATTTGTAAAGCAGAAATCAATTTTTCTTTCATGGAAAGTGCTTTAGCTTTTGGCAAATATACCCTTTCAAGAAAATCTATTATAATTCACTGTTGCACATCATCAAAATACTGTACGATTATTTCAAGCTCTTTTTTATTATGCACACCATTGTCATAGCTTTCATCTAGTCCAATTGACACATATTTCCCTTTCAAACTTTCCTTTAAAATGGTTTCATATGTTTGCCCCAAACCATATCTAACTAGGTAAGACATCTTTGTTCAGTGCATTGAAAATGATTCAGCAATTTTAGTCAGGAAATATTCTCTGAAACAACTGTGTTGAATGATCACAAAACCTGAATGGAATATTGCATTCAACAAGTGCAGAGGCCCACAGAACTTCAGCAGTAGTAACCTGATTACTAATTACTGTCTGACTTTTGAAACTTTTTGTCAAGTCCTTTGACTTTGTCACAGCTTCTCTATTTTTCTTGTGATTTTCACTTCTTGAATGTTGTAAAACTGCTTGAACACCCATTGTAGACACTGAAAATTATTTTGAGCACCACACACATGAAGCTTGAGTGTTCTTTCCTGGTCTGCACCATTTGCCAATTTCATCATCATTATTGTCTTTTTGACAAGAAGAGGACCAATCACTTTGATAGTGGCACTGTCGTTTAGACATGTTGAACTAGAAATCTGTGGAGTAAAGATAAAAATTAGTCTTCATTTCATCATTAAAAAAGCTACAAAACAAACTCAATTAAAAAAAATAATTAATGTGGTAAACCAAAGGCTCATATAAGAAAGGAAGCATCACCACAGAGATATCCAGAGTCATATGCTACTTTAATACTTTCAGAACTTCGTTAAAACAAAATAATAAAAGTAGTAGCAATGTTAAGAAATAAGGGCTCAGTATTATTGTTCATCATTGCCCTTACAAACAAAAAATATCAAGACAAAATGAATTAGGTTAATTTAAAATAAAATGCATTTTTGTTACTTACTCTTAATATTTTTGTAGATAGTTGATGTTCTCAACTCACTTAAAATAAAGGACAGTACTGAAAATAAAGGACAAATAAAGGACTTTTTATCAGTAGTCACAGTTTTAAAGGACAGTCCTTTAAAAAAAGGACATTTGGACACACTGATGATGCTAATCTTACTTCCTACTGCATAGTCTTAACCAGCATCAAACGGAACGATGTGCACAAAGAATTTATTGTGGTGAAGTCCCAACAATGATGATGGGGCATGGCAGTTCTGGTGCACAATGGTGCAAAATCTGCCTTTTGTAGTAAGATTTTTGTTTTGGTGCATATTTGCACAGAATTCCATCCCTGTGTGAGGCACCACACAAGCACTGTGGATGTAATGTGATAAACCAGTAAGTACTTCAACTTTCAAGCCATTGTCTTGCTACCATGGTAGGGCTCCCGACCTTGGTGAAGTACCATGGATTAACAAAAAAACATTTGTCTCTATTCGTTACCAACTCACGCAGCCAGCATTGGCGCTGGAGAAAAATGATCGCCGATATCATTAATGAGGGGGAAAATATCATGCATAATAAATAAAAAAGAAAACCACAAAACCGGATTTTTGGTAAATATTTTTTAAATTGGACGGAATCTGGTTAAACCGGGACACTTGGCAGCTCTGAAATATTGACAATGGTTAAAAGCACATCATACGTCCCAAACAGCAAACAGCAGTGAGTGAAATGCCAATGCCAAATGCAGAGGCGTGCTAGTACAACTTCCTCACTACAGTTCCGGCAAAATGCTGATCTCCAAACTCCAAGAACTGATAAAACTAAAGTTCGGGTAGATTACGTCAAATAATCAGTACATGCAAAAGAAATAAGATATCCGTTTATTGACGTACAAACGTTATGAATAAAGCTTAAGCTTTCAACACCAACGGGTGCATTCTTCAGTCTTGTTCGTGGTTAGGTAAGGCAAAAGTAACAAAGAATAGAAAATTTTAAATAAAATAAACATGAACAGAATTTGAGAACGTGATATGTTGCGTCGAGAGCATGCAACAACGAGAGATGTCAACAGGAACGTGCTAAGGGTGAAGGAATGTGCGCCATATTTGGGGAAGCTCAAATGAGACGTCATCGTTGCAAACTACAGGGTTACTCAAAATCTCCATGGTTTCCCTGACGGCAGTGCCCCTGGCGGTAGTATAAGGAGCGATTCGCTTTATCTGGTCCCATTTCGGGATGTTAATTTAAAATGAGAAGGAAAAAAACATTAAATTAAGTAAAGCAGCAGTCTAAGGTTAAGTAAAAAACTACCAAGATACACTGCTCGACATAGAAATTGCCCCACCCGAAAGAATGTGTGCTACAAACATGCAAATTGCAGGGTGTGTGTGTATCCAATGGAGATATACAAATGATGTTAAACTGGAGCCGATGACATCACACGTTCGTGAGATAAAGGTGCCAGCAGCAATAGATATTGTAATATGTAGTCGTGGATACAAGAGTCGCAAACGTTTCAGATTTGTTGTTTGTGTTGGGAAACTGTTCAGTGAAGTCCAAAAATGCCAGGTACCCATCGTCGGCAAGTTTATCACCATTTGGATGCATTTCAGAGAGGAAGAATTGTAGGCCTGTGTGAAGCGGGCTGATCTACACATCGTATTGCTGCAAGGATGCACGAACTGTTGGACACTGTTGGCACCAATGGCTACAGGAAGGTTTGTACGACACAGACATTCCTCACCGGAAAGCACTGCAACTGATATATGATATGCTGTGTCACCGCCCATGGACCTCACCATAACGACCCGAACTGTAAACCAATAAACCAAAGGTTACATGTGGTACACCTGTGCAATAGGCAACCGCTACGCCGACTTCCATTGATGGCAGCCATCGCAGCACTCATCTGGTTTGGTGCCACAAACTGAGATCACGAATGTACTATGGTCTTCAGTGATGAATCCCATTTCTGTCTGGGTGCTGACGATTGATGGATCTCTGTCTGGCGACAACCTGGTGAGTGGACGTATCCTGGTTTTATTCGCAACCCTCACACAGCCTGTCAGGCAGGCATAATGGTATGGGATGCTACTGCACATTACAACAGGTCACCTCTTTTCCTCATCACGGACACACTGACAGCTGCATGAATGGGAGTGAGGTTCTGCAGCGCATTTTGATACCGTTCCTGAACAGTCTACAGCACCCCATTTTCCAGCAAGATAACGCCCATGTACACACCACTTGGGTTTTCAGACAATGTTTGCAACATGTTCAAACACTGCCATGGTCAGCAAGATTGTCTAATTTATCCCCAATCAAAAACCTGTAGGACCACATTGGCCGTCATCTGCAATCGAATCGGCCTGCACACGATCTTGATGAATTAAGACAGAAAGTCAACCATGCTTACTTATTCATTCCTCAGGAAAATATCTGTCAACTGTACAACTCATTAACATGCCATATTGCTGCCTGCATTGTGATTCGCAGCGGTGCAATCACTTACTGGGGCATACTTGTTGTGCTGCATTACCTCGTCTTATAAACACTGTATGTGGCCGAAAATAAAATCAAGGTAAATCCTCATGTATTCGGCTAAAATTCCAAATATTCGTGCGAGCAATATCAGAAATTATCACTAAAGCCTTATTTGCATGATCTATAAAACACCAAATGTAATTACTTCAAACATACCAAAGATTCAAAAAAATATTTAATACATCAGAGTCTAAGTTAAAAACATGGTATTTACATTTAAAATTACAAATTGAAACTCATTAGATCTTTTCGGCACTTACAAAAGGCCATTATCAGACTGTAAAAAGTTATAAGGAACGAAGATATATCTGTCAATGGTCCTGGTCAAGTCCACACTACATTACGTCACACTTGGACTTGACCATTGACATATATATATATATATACATATCTTCGTTCCTTATAACTTTTTTATCTTTCATCTGATGATGGCCTTATTGTAAGTACCAAAAGATCTAATGAGTTTTAGTTTGCAATTTTAAATGTAAATACGATGTTTTTCATTGACCCCAATGTATTAAATATTTTATTGAATCATCGGTATGTTTGATGTCATTACATTTGGTGTTTAATAGATTGTGCAAATACAGCTTTTGTAATAATTCCTATGTATTCCTGTTTGCATATTCAATTTCACCCCTTTATCCTCAATCCTCTTGGGTGGGGCAATTTCTATATCAAGCAATGTATATAAAGACGAAGTTCTCAAGTTACCAAGGAAAAGAGAACAAGAATTCCAGAACAATTTTTTACATTGGTTGCACAAAAGAATGTTCAAAAATCAGATGAGTGAGCACGATAACAACCAAACACAAAACATGAAAAATCATATGGAATCTGTGAAAGAATATTTCTTCCACAGATTCCATATTTGAGATACTGGTTATTTACTGGATTGCACTACAGGGAAACACAATTAGCTTTGACTGCTGAAAATTTTAATTAGCTTTGACTGCTGGAAATTTGAAGAGGTTCAGATGCTTCACTACTTAGAACTTCATAGTCCTGGGTGGTGTGACAGCATACTCACACAGAATTTGGGAGATGAAGATTTGATTCCCACTCCAAGGCCATAAAATTATCAAGTTTTCTGATGCGATGGTTGTTACATGTAGAACAGTATAACAAGCAATTGAGGCATTTCAGATTGTGCAATCAAAACCTCTACGAAAAACCATCCTTTATTTAACACTAGATTCAGAACAATCCATCCCCAACTGGGAGAAAATTTGAGTTTGCGATAATCAAAACATTTTAAACAAAAAAAAAAGAAAGAAATTTTAATGCCTGGGGTAATTGCCAAAAAGGTATTTATTGGGGGAGGAATATATTGTAACTGTAATAACACTTCACAGTTTCATTCCTGGTAACATTTAATATTTGAGTAAAAGATTAAAATCAGAAGAAACACAATGTTAAGCATCAATACATGGGTGCCACCTCAAAAAAATAAAAGCAGAACATAAAAAAAAAGGGCACAAAAAGAAGGAAGGGAAAAACTAACAGGAGAAAAACTTCTACTCACCAAGATTTGATTAGATTTAATGGCAAAATTCATCAAGAATTATTCCTTTTTTCACAAAATTTGGAGATACTGTACTAAATCTTTTTTTTTTTTTTCAGTCTTCCTGTAGTAAGTTTATTCCTAATTTAAAATTCCTATTAATGAACTGACGAACTTCCAAATGCCACAAAAAGCAATCAATGAACTTGAAGCCAACAGGAGGTCTGAAATTGTGATGGTTGCAAAGAAATTAGCTCAATGAATTGAAAACAGCAAAATGGATGCCTTGTTAAAAAAAAAATATATCATACAAATCAGTGAATAGAAAACCAAAATAAACTGTGAAACAGAAATTTCCAGAAACCAGACTTGTGACAACCAATGTTTTACCCTCCTATAAATGTCTTCTACTACATGCCATACTATTATTATTCATCAAGCTAAATCAACTTTAGTGTAATTGTAAGATTCCCCAAACTTTCTTTCTTCCCCCAAGTCTTGCCGTCTTTGTCTTGCAGTCTTTGATTACTAAAATATAGTGTGGAAAACTTTTTTATAAGTCTGTCTCAAATACCAACAGTCTGATATAACATTTCTGAGAACTAATTTTGTTATTTTTAATTATTAAGAGATTTTTAGGCAGAAAAATATTTCTTTGCAGCTTCACAGGATAGAATTCAATCAAACATAATGCTAACATTCAGCCCACCCTTTTTGTTCACAGAAAGATGCAATACTTACATGGAAAACTATAAATAGGGAAAACTTTGCTACTTCTTAGGTACATTCAATGCGAATCAATTTTTCCAGTTTTACTTCTAGAACAAAGACAAAGTTATAACATTGGCATAACATTTTTTCAGGTGTTGAAAATCTAAAGAAAACTAAAACAAATTATAGCTTTGAAAAATTCTTCCAAAATAAATTCCCAGATGAAATACTTTCATGTCTACATATGACATTTAATGAATTTCTTAAATGTATTATGATATATTTCATCCAAATTATAGTGTTAGGAGGAAAGTTTCAGAAACCACATATTTTCATTAGACCTCAATTTCACTTTACCACTGTCTTACTTTTATGGGTAATCAGCAAGAAACATTTCCTGGAAGTGGCCAACTCCTATCGTTGTCCTTGAAAATTAAGGGTTTAAATATGTTAAAAACTACAAAAAGTTTATCACTTTGTGTGTTACACTGTAAAATCTATTTTTCTTTTTTTCTTCTCCAGACAATCAGCATGAGAATGAGAAAAGGAGAGAAAAAAGAAGTCTGGGAAAAGCATTCTCATATTCCTTTATCTGAAGGAAATGAAGTAGTTTGATCTTTGCATATGATGAGAAAGAACACCCACCTCTTAATCTCTCTTCCCCTCACTCACTTGTTTGGTACGAATTTAATTCATACAGTACAAATTCAAATACATTCTTTCTATCTATCCTCTGTTAAGGTAACTTCAGTACTACTGTTTTTTCTCTTTTCTATGATTCACTGTTGAGTGCAAATGTAGTTGATCGACAACTTCTATTTTGTCTTTTAAGTTCATTTATTTAATCTTTATTTATCCATCATTAAATAACGCAACAGAAAAGCCACTTTCCTAGCTTTTTTTTTGGAACGAGTTTGAGCATAGAACATTTTACTTACCTACATGGTGCCATCCAACTCCAAAGTATCAAGGATATTAAGTAAAAGCATTTCTTTTTCCCTCTTTTCTTTTCCTTATAAGAGAATTTAATTTAATTTGGGATGGGACAAAGAAATAAAATACCATAAAATAACTTTTTCATGAGCAGTTTAAAAATGTATGGCCAAATTAAAATTTTTTGCCAACAAAATTTTAAGAAAATGCTATGGGAACTCTTGAATCTAACAACATAGCAAATAAAGCAGCTTAACTCAAAAACCTACATTTCCTTTGTTATTCATAATCAAACATGCTATGTCAATAATAAAAAAGATAAATCACCCACATATCTGCTTGTCAAGCATAAAACATAATTTACACTTCAAAAAACACTTTTCATTTTCATTGTGTTTGTAAATAAATTATCACTGACATTGAGATTCAAATTTGCAAAACACAAAAATCTTTCATGCTATTTTTCTATAACCTTTATATGTATATGGAGGCAGTGAAAATACAGGCATTATTGCCATAAAATTTCACCAATCATCCAAATATTTACATTAGAATGCACTTTTAACAGCAGTTCATCATATGCTAAATATTTCTCATATTATAATATTGTTTTTGATGACAGTTTAATGTTTTTGAAAATATGTGCAAAATCAGGTATCTCTATGAATTTTTTTTTGCAATACAGGTGCATTCTTCACAAAAACAAAACAAAACAAAACAAAACAAAAAGATATCTTCAAGGAAATACTTCTTTAAAGCATGTCTTTTGAAAAGCAAATGCATGTCCAAATATGCATCTGCAGAATGTTCATATCTGAAACCAGGTACCTCAATAACATTTAGGAAGAGTACAAAAATTTATTTATGAATTAAATGGCTGCAAAGGGACTGAAGTTTTTTACTATTTTGGCTACTCTTAATGTCTCATTTTCTCTCAAGGACACATAAACATGTATCTCTACTTGGTGCACAATACCTCTGATTCTAAACTTGGATTGGAAAACTTATTTTCACATCTGATATCTGGGAACTTATATTGTTGATAATGATTTTTGTTTCCATTAAAAGAATGAGAGGAAGAAAACATACATAGAACCTGAATTTTGCCAACAGATGCAGCCTTCACTGCATAAGAGCTAAATGCCACACAAAAGTTTTTGAAACGCGTAACTAACAGGAAGAATAATTTAATTTTGATAAATAACTTTAAAAAATACTACAAAACAAAATGAACAGCATGCACTTTTTTGTTCTTTTTGCATTGTTAGGAACAACCTGTGCTATGAATTACAGTAAATTTTAAGTAGCATGATTTTGTACAAAACGATATTATAAAATATAATATTGTTGTGTACAAGATCATGCTACTGTGATTAGAGATGTATCTATAGAAAGCAGCTGTTTTAGTGGGAAAGAAAAACCATTTGAAAGAGAAACTTGTTCAAATAAGACAGTGTCAACTGAATTCCTTTTAGTGCAGGATTCCATAACTAAAAATGTTCTCACAATATCAGAAACTGATCATATTTTATTTAAGTGATATAAACATTGTAGTCACTTTTTCCTTTGATATTTCCTGAAACACTCTGCAAACAAGGTGATGTTTGTTTCAAAATTTGCATAAACATATTATTCTTCTGAATAACTTTCATTAAAATATTTTTTTCTCTAGTTTCAGATAATATGCTATGTAGAATAAATGCTAAACATGAAACTACTTAGCTATTCAGTTTTTTTAGACTTGTATATTGATCTCTGTGTTCTTAAAGCAGCAGCGTGCAGTAAGGCCAAATCCCATTATTTCAGATATTTCTTCTGTTTACATAGCACTTGTATTCACAGAAACAATTATCCAAAGAAAATGGTAGTTCCTATTTATTTCACATGATATACACTGCTGGCCACCCAAAATGCAACACCAAGAAGGAAGCATCCGATTGGCCTGAAATTCGCAGCATGCGTCGCCCGCAAGAGGACATGCAAACGATTAGCATTGCAGGGCGTATGCAAATCATGTGCGCCCAGCACGCCACCAAGAAGCACTATAACAAGGGTGCACAGAAAGCGGGGTGTAAGTAGTGGAAGTGTGTTGCGCTGCCGGACCGGTGCGTGGGAAGCTTCCTGATGCCTCGTCCCAGAATACGGCAGTCATTCCAGCATGTTTTGGAGTTCGACAGAGGACGATTAGTGGCTTATTGCGACAGCGGTTTATCATACCGAGACATCGGCACCTGTGTGGGACGACATCCAGCCACAGTGAGGTGAGTATGGATTCGGTGAATGCAGGAGGGACGGACGTACCGACGTGAGCGATTGCTGCAGCCGCGGCACACCACCGAACGAGAGGACCGGCATGTTGTGCGGTGGGCATTGAAGGCTCGCACCACCACATCATGAACATTAGCGCAGGAATTAGGGTGTATTGCGCAACAACCTGTGTCAGCACATACCGTTTGACGTCATCTGCAGGAGCGGGGACTTGTCACATGGCGCCCATTGCTCCAATTACCATTGACATTACAGCACCAGCGAGTGCGACGGCAGTGGGCCATTGAACGCCGCACCTGGACTACAGAATGGCACGACATTGTCTTCTCCGATGAATCCCGCTTCTGCCTGCAACACCACAATGGTCGGATCCACGTGTGGCGGCACCGCGGCGATAGACTGTATGACGCCTGCATTATGTATCACCATACTGGTCCGTCGCCTGGCGTTATGGTTTGGGGCGTGATCGGATATGACACCCACACTCCTCTGGTACACATCGCCGGTACACTCAAGAGCCACCGCTACATCTCAGACGTTTTGGAGCCTGTAGTCCTTCCTTACCTGCAGGACCTGCCAGTGGCCACGTTTCAACAGGATAATGCACGCCCATATGTGGCACATATCATGCAACAATTCTTCATAACCCACCAGGTGTCACTGCTGCCGTGGCCCGCCTGTTCTCCCGATATGTCAGCCATCGTACACATCTGGCCGGTGATCAGCAACCGAGTGGCCCGGCAAGCACCACCCGTGTTTACGCCTGATTAACTGTGGCAACGTGTGGAAGAAGCCTGGACTGACATACCTCAAGCCCACATCCAAAGCTTCTTTCGTTCAATGCCGCGGAGTGTAGCGGCTGTTATTGCCAGCCATGGGGGCCACATGAACTATTGATGTCTGCTTGTTCCGCAAGTCGCACGGACCTGTAAGCTCAATCGTTTCGTCTTTGTATCTGTTGTTATGTGTCCAGTAAATCTGGCTCTGCTATCTCGAGTCCTTCTTGGTATTGCATTTTGGGTGGCCAGCAGTGTATTTTTAAAAACTTGGGTGGTGATCATGATTACTTGGTATAATCAGTTCAAAACAAATTTTAATATTACTTTTCTTCTCAAGAGGGTTAAATTCAGATGCTACCATATCGAAGTCTCTTAAGAAAACTTGAAAGTTGCATTGTTTTGAGACAGTAATCGAAGTATCATCTCCCCCTGTTTCAGTTACTTCAATGTTTGTTGTCTTGGGTAGTGTAATGGCAGCATGCACCAAAGGAAATCAGGAGAAGATGTGGGTTTGAGTTCCACTAAATAGAATGTAAATTTCAAGTTTGCTGAGAAGATAGCTATAGGGCACTTCCATGCCTATGCATACCTTTGTTTTTATCAATTTTAAAACAAATCCAATTAAATTTTTCTTCTCAGAAATATTAAAGGATTTACAAGGATTACATGTAAACATCATTATGAATCTCTTTGATGAATTATCAATATACATATACAATAAGAAGATTGAAGCAGCACTCATGATTTAAAAAATTGGGGGAAGTGTATTGACAGCCATAATCCACTGCAAGGGCTGGTTGCAGCAACCATTTTCCAATTTAGAGTGACTGGTTGCATTGAATGGCAAGAGCAATCACCATAGATTAGCACACCACTAATATCTGATCTAGGAATAAAAAAAGCCCATCTCAGATGACAAAACAGAAACCTACATATCTAACTAGTCATCCAAATGGAGAGGGTTTTCATGATGAAAATCAAAATTAGCTGATAATGTTTTGAAAATACAAAAGAAAAAACACTTTTCACAATTACTTATGAATTTTTTTATTAAAATGTAGCTTGGCATTTTGCTCAACATGTCCATTGCGAACCAGAAAAATGGAGCTTGTACATATTTGGTGCGCAATGATTGTATTCAAGAATACTATATACTTCTGCAATATAAAAATATATAAAATACACAGCATTTTAAAATCAGATTCCAAAACAACCAAAATAACAAGTATGAAAATTAACTTAAAGATACACAGGGAGATCCTGAAAAGTTTAGTTTCTAAAAAAACATCATATCCTGCACATGATACAATGTGCTTAAAAAAAGAGCATATATTTTCACAAAATACAAAAACAAAGAGTTGTCCACTTTGCAACAACTCGTTGACTGATGAAACAAGAGATCGCAAGATACAAATACATAGTTTTGCATAATAATACCAACAAGTCACACGGCACAGATATCGAGGAGTAAAAATATAAGCTCACATACCTTACAGACTTCAGTAACAACTTCTTCATATTATCTTGAGGTGTTGCCTACTCCAAAGGGGCATTCAAGCGAATGTAGCATTGCTGTTCTTATCAGAATTAAATATTGTAACCTATTACTCTAAAAATACAATTAATTATAATTATTTAAGCCTAAAACTAAGAACCTAAAACATTTGCATTTACAAGACTTACATTTCAATACCAATTAAAATTCATTAAAAATACCTAACCAATTAACTAAAATACTTTCACATTAAAAGCCTGAACTTCTCTACACTATATAGATAGTTAACTTGAAGAAGTGCTCCCTGGAACACATAAACAAATATTCTAAAGCTTTTCATGTGTTCAAATACATCTTCAGATATCAATCTTTGCACATTGTTGCCGTTAACAGTAGCACCCGGCACTGAAGGAGTGAATGGAATGGGGTTCTCCTCACGCATTAGAGATCGCTTGATAATATCATGAAACATTTCCAGCAGCAACACTATGAACAGGTAGTTAAGTTAACTTTACTTCTTTTTCTTTCATTTTTTACATGAACCTCCTTTTTAATTAATGCTCTCCAAGGTTCGTGAATGTGGCATGAAACATTTTTTTCGTTGTTCAATAGCAACTGCCTCAGAATACCTTAATTCCATTTCATTATGATGTGTGCATACTAATAATTTTTATATCTTCAAATTGCAGACATTTTTGTTGTTTTAAACAATATTGTACTAATGCCGTCTTTTTTCTTCCAATTAGCTAGATGTGGATTCAGTCTCTTTTTTAATCTATTTCTTGTGCTACCAGGGTACTTTTTTATTTTTATTTTTATTTTATTTTTTTGGAAAATTATCAGATTCACTATTTTCTATACACCAATGGGCATTTTGTACACACCTGCTTGATCGAACATAGGTATCTTGTCTTTTGTATTAACTATTAAATAAGTTACAGTCATCATAGATTGATCTAGTCCTCTATTACATCTGTGACAACTTCAACTGATTTAATAGTTAATACAAAAACAGAATACCTACATTAGATTAAGCAGGTGTATACAAAATTCCCATTGATTTAAAGGATATTAAATCTAATAATTTTCCAAAAAAATGTGTATTGGTACCACAAGGAATAGATTAAAATAGAGACTGAATTAACATGTAGTTAACTGGAAGAAATAAGAAAAAAAGGACAGCATTAGTACATTATTGTTTGGAACAACAAAAATGTCTGCAGTTTGAAGGTATTAAAATTATTAGTACGCATTGTAATGAAATGGAATTAAGGTATTCTGAGACAGCTGCTATTAAACAATGAAAAAAATGTTTCATGTAAAATCCATGAACCATTTCACATTCCTAAACCTTGGAGAGCATTAATTAAAAAGGAGGCACAGTGTAAAAAATGACAAGAAAAAGAAGTAAAATTTTCTTACATACCTGTTCATAGAAGACAGTGTAGTGTTGTTGCCGGAGATGTTTTGTGATATCATCAAGCGATCTCTAGTGCGTGAGGTGAACCTTCAGTGCCAGGTGCTGTTGTCAACGGCGACAGGATGGAAGGATTGATCTCTGAAGATGCATTTGAACACATGAAAAACTTTAGAATGTGTTCCAAGGAGCATTCGGCAAGTTAACTATCTATATAGTGCAGAGAAGTTCAGGCTTTTAATATGAAAGTATTTTAGTTAATTGGTTATGTATTTTAATGAATTTTAATTACCGTAATTTTTGTTTGGTTATGTATTTTAATGAATTTTAATTACTGTAATTTTTGTCGTATTATCTGCGCCAGCGTATAATCCGCAGACCGTGAAATTCACATAAAATTTCTTTTTTCCTTCATATAATCTGCAGACTGTGACATTAAGGAGAAAAAATCGACGTATAATCTGCACATCATAGACGCTGAACCCGAAGTGAAATTTCAGACAGAAAAGTCGGTCATGTGATGACCCCAATGCAATATTCACTTGAATGCACTTTAGTATAAGCCACACCTCAAGATAATGTGAAAAAGTTGCCAAAGTTTGTAAGGTTCATGAGTTTATATTTTTACTTCTTGATTTCTGTGCTATATATGTAGAACATCCCATTAAGTGAAATTTTGCAGTTTCAGAAATATGCAAAAAAACTCTTTATGATCAATTTCATGTTTTAAAACAGTAAAAAAAGGAAAGAAATATTATGGTAAATCGTGTGATATACGCTTCTTTTTTAATTTCCTGAAAAATGCAGAGAGATTTCTTTTATAAAACTAGGAGCTGAATCGAACATGATATTAAAATTTCTTCTGGAAATAGAATCTTAATACAGAAACTCTAAAGTTACACTCTGTGTGGCACTTCAAATAGCTGATGATATATTATAGCTTCCTCAATATTATGTGCCTGCAATTACTGTCACATGATTTGTTTAAATATAAACAGCATTATGAAATTCTAAAATTACAACCAAAGTATTTTAACTGAACATGACGACAATCACACAATTTATATATGCAGAAAGATACAAAAAAATGGGTGTATATCAATTTTATAAGATATTGAATGTGCCAGCTATATTCTGAAACTCAGAAAGAGTGCCTTACAATTTTCTGCACATACAAGTATACACACAACTTTATGAAATTCAAGAAACCATAAAATATTTTCACTAAACAGCATGATAACTGCAAGTTTCTGAAAGTGCATACAATCTTGAATGTAGAACTATATTACAAAAAATGAATTAATGAGCAGTTCTTCACAACAAATAACATACCAAATATTTCATAAGTTTTGTGCTGTTTATTTGCATATACAGACGTTCATATGTAAACCAGGGATGTAAGGTCAGGTGATGCGTAACATCATAGCCTCTCCTTGACAAATGTCAACCCCGCCTCCTCATGGTGCATCCTGTTTCCACTAAAGGGGCTATCACGACCATCAATAGCGGTATAACTATATCATTGGGATTAGAGGAAAGCTATCCCATACTCACCAACCCGCTTGGACAGCGTGGTGAGTTATGGCCAAACCCCTAAAATGACTCCAGAACTTAAATCTTTGGCCCTCAGTCTCTGGCAGCTGGAATGTACCTGGCCAAGGCAGCGGCCAGTGCAACATAAAGGCAGAGGGTGCTAAGAATCCCCGGAGGACTGGACTAGGCTGCCATCTGATGCTGACCTTGGCTACGTATAATGGACGCTCCCTATCTTCTGATTCAAGGCTTCTTGAATTGGAAGAGGAACTACAAAGGATCAAGTGGGACATCATCGGGCTAAGTGAGGTAAGGAGAAAAGGAGAAGATCTCATTGAACTGAAAAGTGGACATCTCTTCTATTATCGTGGGACAGATACTGGCAGAACTAGTGGTGTTGGATTTATAATAAACAAGAAACTGAAGGATAAAGTTGTAGAAGTTGAAAGTTCCTCTGACAGAGCTGCGCGACTTGTTATCCAACTCTCGAGAAGATACCAGGCTCAGATTATTCAAACTTATGCACCCACCACAAGTCATCCTGCAGAAGAAATTGAAGAATTTTATGAGGAAATTCGTCATCTAAATAATAAAGGTAAGCAGCACTTGAGGATAATTATGGGAGATTTCAATGCAAAAATAGCGCAACGGCAACAGAATGAAACTTCAGTAGGTAAATTCGGTCACAGCAACAGAAACCAGCGTGGAAATACTCTCGTTGAGTTTGCAGAGGCAGAAGGGTTTTTCATCTTGAACTCCTTTTTCAAGAAAAAGCCCCACAGGAAATGGACATGGAGACATCCAAATGGGATGACAAGTGAAATTGATTTTATTATGTGTAACAAAAAATTCGTCATAGAAGACTGCAGTGTGCTAAACAAGATTAACACAGGTAGTGACCATAGATTGGTGAGATGTAAGATGCACCTCAACACTAAACTTGAACGTGGCAAGCTCATAAGACACACAAAATGTATTGACATAACCAACCTTAAAAAACACCACAGTACCTTCAAGTTGGAACTGAAGAACAGATTCTCTGCTTTAGAAGGCCTAACATCGGAAGAAGTGGATATTTCTGAAGTTAACAGAAAAGTAACCAAAGCTCTTATGGAAACAGCAACAAAATTAGCTGGGTCTAAGAACAAGTTGCATGTGAACAAATTATCAGGAAAAACCAAAATGTTGATACAAAAAAGAAGAGAGATGAGGACAACTAAAGAAAATGTTACTTCCAAAGTGGAATATATAGAGCTATGCAAGACAGTACGAAAAAGTATCACTGAAGACGTAAGGAAATTCAACTGTGAACTAGTGAGGAAAGCAATTGAAAACAAACAACGCCTAAAGATAGCAAAGGGACATCTCAGTAAGGGAAGAAAACAGATTATGGCACTGAGAAAAGAAGATGGTTCTGTAACAAGAAATAGAGGCGAAATTTTGACAAGAGTGAAAGATTTCTACTCCAAATTATATGAAATGGATGATACATGTACTCCAGACATCATGAAAGGTACCAGTACCAGAGTTCTTCCAGTCCTCCCAGCAGAAATTGCACATGCAATCAAGAACATGAAGCGGGGGAAAGCTCCAGGAGAAGATGGAATTACTGTAGACATCATACAAGAAGCAAGTGGAGAAATCAAAACAGTACTCGCCCGAATTTTCACTCGATGCCTTAATGAAGGGAAGATTCCTGAGGATTGGAACAACGCTACAATGATCCTGCTACATAAAATAGGTGACATTGATGATCTCAGGAACTACAGACCTATCAGCCTCCTATCAGTGGTTTATAAAATTTTCACTTAAGTTCTTTCACATTGCTTGAAGGTAACACTGGACATGGCTCGACCGAGAGAACAAGCTGGATTCAGGAGTGGCTACAGCACAATAGATCATATCCACGTACTGAGAGAACTAATTGAAAGAGCGAGGGAATATGAACTTCCATTGTGCATGGCTTTTATCGATTATGAAAAAGCCTTTGATTCGGTGAAACCATCAGCAGTTGC
Source organism: Macrothele yani (assembly GCA_039090855.1). Lineage (NCBI taxonomy): Eukaryota > Metazoa > Arthropoda > Arachnida > Araneae > Macrothelidae > Macrothele > Macrothele yani. Next base: position 17,521,019 of record CM076990.1, on the reverse strand, counting down.
AATGGCTCTGAAATCCTGTGGTATTGAAGATGCATACATTAATATTATTAATAACATCTATGAAAATGTAAGTGCAAAAATTCGGCTGTTTGAAAATACAACACACACAAAAATTGGAAAGGGAGTGAGACAAGGTGACACCATATCTCCGAAGCTCTTTAATGCCACATTGGAAAATGTCTTTCAATTACTGAACTGGGAAAACAAAGGGATAAAGATTAATGGTGATTATCTAACCCACCATCATTTTGCTGATGATATAGTCATTTTTGCAACTACCCGATCAGAGCTGTAGAGTATGATCCAGGAACTTGCTGACAAGAGTAAAGAAGTGGGATTAAAAATGAACTTTCAGAAGACAAAAGTGATGTTCAATGCTTTTATAAGAAATGAAGATTTATCGATTGATGGAGAAAAGCTGGAGATAACAGACACGTACGTTTGTCTTGGACAGCAGATATCAAGTGAGGGTCACATTGATGAAGAAATTAATCGGCATACAAAACTTGCCTGGAGAGCTTTTGGAAGAAACAGCATAATTTTCAAGAGCAATATGCCATTATGTCTTAAAAGAAAAGTGTTTGATCAATGCATCCTTCCAGTGCTTATGTATGGTGCAGAGACGTGGACCTTATCTAAAAGAGACACACAAAGGCTGCAGAGAACTCAAAGTTGCATGGAGAGGTGCATGCTTGGTGTAACCAGGAGAGATAAAAAGAGGAACTCGTGGATCCGAAAAATGACAAGAGTGGAAGACATCATGATCAGAGTTAAATCCCTGAAATGGCAATGGGCTGGACATACTGCCAGAAGGACAGACCATCGATGAACAGCCAAAGTTTTAGATTGGATTCCAAGGGGCGGGAAGAGACCCAGAAGAAGACCACGTGGGAGATGGGTGGATGAAATTCGAAAGTATGCAGGAGTGACATGGAGGAGACTGGCACAAGACAGACCATTGTGGAGAAAACTTGGGGAGACCTTCATCCAGCAGTGGATTGATAATGGTTGACAATGATATGTAAACCAACAGATCAACATTGACAATGAACTCTGTTGGTCATCCAGGGGCTTAAAAAGTCTGCATAGGAAAATAAGCAGCCCAGAACATATGAAATATTTCGTTCATTATTCCTTATGAAAAATTTCTTAATGTTCAATCTGGGTAAGCCAACTTTATGGATTTTGGATATTTTAATGAGTTATGTTGGGAAATAGAGAAAGACCAAATGCATAAAATAAATAGTGCATGCATAGCCTTATTTAAGTACAACTGAACAGTAGCATCCTATTTTTTTTAAATCATATAAAAATATATCCTGCATAACTTCATGTGGTTTTGAAAATTAAAGTGCAATTTAAATGTATATCGAAAAAATTGTAATAGTTGTAGAAAACATATCATTACAGTATTCTAAAACATGTGACAAATATTCAAGAATTCAAATAACTATAACCAGAATAACAGATATTGCTGCATACATGAGAAACGTGAATATGCATAAAAAAAAACCCGTTCTTTGAGTTTCTTTTGAGATTCTTCTTCAGAGTAAACATGTGCTAAATATTCAAGAATTGTAAATAACTAGAAACAGAATAACGGATACTGCTTAGTACATGAAAAACATGAATATGCATGAAAAAAAAAAAAAAAAGAAACCTCTTCTTTGAGAGGTTTTTTTTTTCATGTATTCAACAGTATCAGTTATTCTGTTTCTAATTATTCACATTTCTTGAATATTTGGCACACGTTTTAAAATACTGCAGTGATAAGTTTTCTACAGTTATTATAATTTTTTGGCTGTACATTTTGAATTACACTTTAATTTTCAAATCCACACAAAGTTATGTAGGTTGTATTTTTCTAATATTTCCCACATGAATACTAAAGATACATAATCATATTTATTAAAAGAAATCATAACACTGTAAGGACACTTTTGATAAACAACAAAATCAAAATCACAAAAATGTGCAAAATAACTACCTCCAAAACAAAGAAATGCCCTCCAAGCTCGTGAAATAAGGCTGTGAGCGATCCCAAACTCCTCGGCAACACTAGTCACACTTCGACCTTCTTCCAACTTCCCAATGACGCGCCATCGGGTAATGTCATCCAGATGTCGTCTACTGGATTGCCTGTTCGCCATATCACACGGTGGCAGCAACTCGACGTCGTTCAAACCGATGTACACCGTAGCTGTGCTGTGTGCTTTATACCCATCCAACCCCCCCCCCCCACACACACACACACGTCATGCTGCATATATGTGCATGCCCTACCGTACTGCACCCTAGTCTATCTCCTGAGTGTTCTTTCGGTCCGTTCTGCCTGCTCGTTCCGCTGTTATGCTAATTTCTCCTCTTCGTCCTTAATTTTTGCACGCCAGTGTATATAGCACAGTATAATTCATGCTGATGCCAAAGGGAAATTCCAATGGGAAAGAAAATACAACAATCTATACACAAGGGTCGCACTGCCAATAGCATTCTTTACAATTTGTGGGGAAAAAAATCATTTCATACATACATACATACATACATACATACATACATACATACATACATACATACATACATACATATCACTAAGCTGTTCTCTGACATTCAGAGGTTAGCTCCAAAAAGAAATACAAAACACCAGATAATTTTTTCTTACTGTTGCCATATCAAACTTCTTCATTTACAGCGATCTTGACATACAACTCGAGCTTCACTGACATCCATCACATGCCGTACACAAGATCTTCTATACTTCATACTCATTATCTTTTTTTCATGCAGACGCTCCTAAATCTGATTCTCCCATGACTTCCTTGGCCTTCCTCTGCTTTTCCTTCCTGCCACTTAGGCTAAACAGATTTTCTTAGTAAGCATCTCATCACTCATTCTTTTTGACATGGCCAAACCACCAAAGTACATTAGTCACACAGCCATGTGGGACTCTCTTGAGAACCCATCATTCATGTCAAAACCTTGCAGAGCAGCCATGACTGGGAGGTTTTCACAGAAATCCTTTCCTGAAAAGAAATCATTTTTAATTAAACAAAAGTTTTGGAGAAAATATTGACGATTACCTTTTTGTACTGTTATAACTCTTTGACAAAAGAAAAATTTAATTTGGCGAATGAGTTGGCAAAAACTTTAAAAATGTTAGAGCGATCACTGTATCCATGGGTGAAAAAAAGAACAGAAAACTGACTGTGTGCATCATTCTCATCAAAAGAAGAGGTGCCATGATAAATGAACATAAAGGCTGGGTATTAACGCTTAAGTGGCAGCATCTAGTCTTGAGTCAGTCCCGATGATGCATTAGTATGCAACCCTAAAATTTGACAAAAAGTATATATTTATGTCATCCTAGTAATTCCTATATTGCAAAATCATACTTTTAAGATATTTTATCACTAGGATTTTGCCATGACTTCACTAATACACAGGACCAAGCTCATTGTTCTACTGGGCAAAAGTTCCATGGATATGTTTCAAATGATGATGCAAGAATGTGTACAGAATATCTGTTTTCTGTTTGCATTTTTGATTATCATAAACGTTTCAGAATTTGCAGAAAATGAAAATCTGTGTGTGTGTGTGTGTGTGTGTGTGTGTGCGCGCGCGCGCACGTATTTCCGCATTCTCTAACAGACGAGCAATGGCAGCCACAAATTTGACACTGCAGACAGTACAATGAAGCCAGAGAAAGCAAACCAAATTTTCTGATTTAAATTATTATGAGTGACAATATTTCAATACAACTACTGCTTACTATCTAGACAAAGATGGATAAAGGAAACTACTGCCTTCTAATAGAAAATACAGAAAATGAACTCCCCATTAAGCATGTTGTCAATCTTACAAAGACAGGATTTAATGAGGAATTAAAAACTGTCCTTAATGAAGAGAACCATTTTTGTCTTATCTTTAAAAGTATTATAGATAATTTTTGAGTAATAAAGATAGTTATTGATTTAGAAACTGTGTGTAACTCTGCTGCATTGAAAAGCTAGATCTTATAATAGCAGCTGGCTTAAGAGCAGAGTACTCAAAGTGTATAACTAAATTTTTGAAAAAAGAAGTAAAAATTAAGCAAGACACTATAAATACTAATAATCAATTCAACCTTTTAAAATAATTTAAAAATAATGAAGAAATTATTGCCTTGAAAGCTGATAAAAGCAGAGCAATAGTTATAACTAGAAGAAGAAAAATATTTTAAGAAGATGTAAGAGGAATTAAAGAAATCATTACATTAAGATATCAAAGAAATTAAAGAAATCATTACATTAAGATATCAAAGAAAACCTAGTATAAAACACTATAAAAAAACTTCTCAAACTAATCAGTTCATTAAGAAAAAATAATCACCTTTTTGAAAATTACAAGAATTTTTCAAAATTACACTTCAGAATTCTTCAACTAAATGGTACAATCAAATTACACAAATCAAGTGCTCCCATATGCCCTATAGTTGACACCAAGCTTTCACCACTGTCAAACCTCTCACACTACCTCCCACAGCACCTAAAAAAAGCTATTTTCTATTCCTCAGGAATTAATAAAGAATTCAAAAGAATTTGTCAAAAAGTAAGATCTCATTAATTTGGAAAACCCAGTTCTTGCAAGTCTCAATGTGATGCATGTTTGTATGTCCATGTATACAAAGCATTAACCTTTACCTTCTTATTGAATTTTTGGCTAAGATTTTTCAGACCAAACTGTTTTCCTTAGACATAGTACAGAAAAGCTCACTGGACTCTATCAACTGCTGTTATTTACTTTCTGCTGAACAAAAGTACATTCACTGGGAACAACTTTGAGCAATCAGCTATGAAAAATTCCATCCAAAACTGGTGTAAGCATAATTTTTCTTTCAGGACTGTCCAGGTTAAACAATTAGCACATAAAGTACCATATCAGATACCACTATAAGATCATTTGACTACATGAAAGAAAGCTTCTACTTTCCTTTCTGTCATGATAAATGAAATGTACAGAAAACAAATTCTCCATTTAGGTACATAAACAGCTTCTTTTCAGATTTAAGTATTCAAAAAACAATATTTTGTCACACATTTTCTTTTACTAGGTGCAAAACAAAAACACAAAAAAACAAGTAATTACAAAAATATTAGCTTTGTTTTGTCTGCATTTGTTTTAAGGCTGTCTTTGAATAAGTGTTAGGGTTCCTCTTCTGTGATACATGGCGCAAAAAATTAATCCTTGGGCGTGGCTTTTATGTCTCGAGGGACTGTCCCAGAAGTTGGCATCACCAGATCAGTGCAGACCTCACCATATTCAGAATGGAAGTGGTCTCTCATTGGCTCCACAATGAAAAGACAAAATACACGCTGTTACGTTTTAACCGATAATGTTGTTTGGACTGGAGCTTAGTAGGTAGGCGGAATTTCTATAGCTCAAAGTCAGGCGTTCTCTGCTAATGTACACATTTTCTCTTCAAAAATAAACGCACAGTAGGATTAAGATAATTTATGGGAGACAAGGGGATGTAGACATAAGAAAATTCAACTGTGAACTAGTGAGGAAAGCAATTGAAAACAACCAAAGCCTAAAGATAGCAAAGGGACATCTCAGTAAGGGAAGAAAACAGATTATGGCACTGAGAAAAGAAGATGGTTCTGTAACAAGAAATAGAGGTGAAATTTTGACAAGAGTGAAAGATTTCTACTCCAAATTATATGAAAGGGATGATACATGCACTCCAGACATCATGAAAGATACCAGTACCAGAGTTCCTCCAGTCCTTCCAGCAGAAGTTGCACATGCAATCAAGAACATGAAGCGGGGAAAAGCTCCAGGAGAAGATGGAATTACTGTAGACATCATACAGGAAGCAAGTGGAGAAATCGAAACAGTACTCGCCCAAATTTTCACTAGATGCCTTAATGAAGGAAAGATTCCTGAGGATTGGAACACCGCTACAATGATCCTGCTACATAAGAAAGGTGACATTGAGGATCTCGGAAACTACAGACCTATCAGCCTCCTATCAGTAGTTTATAAAATCTTCACTAAAGTTCTTTCACACCGCTTGAAGGTAACACTGGACATGGCTCAACCGAGAGAACAAGCTGGATTCAGGAGTGGCTACAGCACAATAGATCATATCCACGTACTGAGAGAACTAATTGAAAGAGCGAGGGAATATGAACTTCCATTGTGCATGGCTTTTATCGATTATGAAAAAGCCTTTGATTCAGTGAAACCATCAACAGTTACAATGGTTCTGAAAACCTGCGGTATTGAAGATGCATACATTAATATTATTAATAACATCTACGAAAATGCAAGTGCAAAGATTCGGCTGTTTGAAAATACAACACACGTAAAAATTGGAAAGGGAGTGAGACAAGGTGACACCATATCTCCGAAGCTCTTTAATGCCACATTGGAGGGTGTTTTTCAGTCGCTGAGCTGGGAAAACAAGGGGATAAAGATTAATGGAGATTATCTAACCCACCTTCGTTTTGCAGATGACGTAGTCATTTTTGCAACTACCCGATCAGAGCTGTAGAGTATGATCCAGGAACTTGCTGACAAGAGTAAAGAAGTGGGATTAAAAATGAACTTTCAGAATACAAAAGTGATGTTCAATGCTTTTACAAGAAATGAAGATTTATCGATTGATGGGGAAAAGCTGGAGATAACAGACACGTACGTTTATCTTGGACAGCAGATATCAAGTGAGGGTCACATTGATGAAGAAATTAATCGGCGTACAAAACTTGCCTGGAGAGCTTTTGGAAGAAACAGCATAATTTTCAAGAGCAATATGCCATTATGTCTTAAAAGAAAAGTTTTTGATCAATGCATCCTTCCAGTGCTTACGTATGGTGCAGAGACGTGGACCTTAACTAAAAGAGGCATACAAAGGCGGAAGACAACTCAAAGTTGCATGGAGAGGTGCATACTTGGTGTAACCAGGAGAGATAAGAAGAGGAAAACTCGTGGATCCGAAAAATGACAAGAGTGGAAGACATCATGATCAGAGTTAAATCCCTGAAATGGCAATGGGCTGGACATACTGCCAGAAGGACAGATCATCGATGGACAGCCGAAATTCTAGATTGGATTTCAAGGGACAGGAAAAGACCCAGAAGAACACCACATGGGAGATGGGTGGATGAAATTCGAAAGTATGCAGGGGTGACATGGAGGAGACTGGCACAAGACAGACCGTTGTGGAGGAAACTTGGGGAGACCTTCGTCCAGCAGTGGATTGATAATGGTTGACAATGATGATGATGATGATGGGAGACAAGATGCCAGTCTCGTTTTTCGCCCCATTCAATTATTTCCATTTAGCCTAGATAATTAAAAAAAAATCAGACAGAAATGAGAGATTTCATTTCTTCCAGACAGAAACACTGCTAAGCTAACTTATCGCGCCATCTAGCGCCAAATTGGAATACTTTCAAGTCAGATAAATTGAATTAAAAAACATTCTAACAATTGTTTCAGAATAATAACTGCGGCACATAGCCATAGGTCGTTTTTATTTGTGCTCAAAATTTCAAACACTACAAAGTAATAGTCTTCGAGAAAACATGTACAAAAGAATTTACATTGCAGATATAGGATAGAATTTCTCTTACACTCATTCAAAGACAGCCTTAAGTGAAAATTCATGTGGTGCTTTAAACTGCACTTTGCTCAGAATTTTTAATCACAGTGGTGACAAATATATTCTTTATCTCCCATAGAAGGTATAAGATGCTTTTGGAGGCCTCTCTTATCTACAAATTTTTCTTTACAGTGGTTGCATTGCAAATGCTATTCACAAGAATGTTTTACCTTATGATTCATCAGATGGTCTTTCCAAGAGCATCTAAAGTCACAGTGGTCACACTGAAATATGTATTACCTGGTGGTAGATCAAATGTTGTTTCTGAGAACATCTATAATCACAATGGTAACACTAAAATGGCATTTCACCTAAATGTTTTCTTTGGTGAAATTTCAAGCTAGATTTCTGAGAACATTTGTAATCACAAAAGGAACATTGAAACGGTTTTTCACCAGTATGAGTTCTTTGGTGAGTGACCAAATTTTGTTTCAGAGAAAATCTGTAGCAACAAAGGGAACATTTAAATGGTTTTTCACCAGAATGTGTTCTCTGGTGAACAGTCATGTTCCATTTCTTATTTGATGAATATGCACAATGAAAGCATTTAAAACATTTCAGAAGAGGATCCCAAGAAAAGCTTAGATCTGGAGATCTTGTTTCTTTGGATGGAGAAGCTCTTGTGGAAGGACAACAACTGACAACAAAATGTCCTGTAAGGAAAATGATGAAAATTATGTTATACAGGATTACAGTGGCTATGGCTTTTAAAATATTTTGAACAGATATTTTTTTTAAAATTTAAATGATACACAAAATAATTCATATATTTATAATGATACATGATATAGTTAAAGAAAAAAATGTAACACTTCAAAACATAAATACAAAAAAAATTCATTAATTGAATAAAAGGGAAAGAAAAGCATGACCATTAATAACATGTTTTAAATTCCATAAGCTTTAACATGGGTTTCCTTTGGAATAAAATAGTTTTTATTGAATATTCAAACTTTTTGACAGTAGATTTACCATCCATCAAAATTCAGCATGTATTACCTCTGCTGAGATAGAATTCAACCTTTTTGGTCATTTAATTCTGTTCTTTTTTCCTGTTTCCAAATATTCTGCTACATTTCCAAAAACAAAAAGTGCTGCTGATGTGCTAGTACTCTAATAGAATCCCAAATCACTTTATACCCTGTTTTTTGAGTGTGTAATCCAAACCTGTTTTGAAATAAACTTAATTGCAACTCCTAACTGTGCTGCCCAAGTTTTAAGTTACCTGTCTGTTTCTTCAACATAGCTGATATTACATTTAATTCACACATTATATTATATTTGCATTTTTGAACTTCCCTTTTTGTTGGTAGAGTTTGATTAACACTTACCGCACGTGGGGCTTGGCTTTCAATTCTTATTTCCATTATGTGGGTTTTTCATTTAGTTGCGGGTCCACTTCATTTTTTTTCCCCCGTTGGTATTTATCTGGCCTTGTCACTAAATGAGTTTTTTTCCTTTGCTGCCTCCTCATTTACTTCAATAATTTTTCATAACCCGAGTACTTTCGGTAATAATCCATTACCGTCATCTAGGGGACTTTTGCTCCGACTAGCACGGACCGTGTAAGCTGGGCATTTCAGTGGTTCTCGCAGGCTGCTTCTGTTATCGGCTATCGCTTCTTCTTGGGCGTTGTGGCGCCATCTCTTGTTGGTCACTGATCTCATTTTTTGAACTTTTTCATTTTTTTGCTCAATTTTAATTAAATTTCTCCAGCTGTTTCTCAAAATATTAGGGTCATTATGGTTGCAAACTTTTGCCCTATTTTTTTCAATCATTACTGACTCTGCTATTCTGAGGTGTTTTTCGGATTTACAGCTTTTAATGATTTTTATTTAATAAAAAAATGGAACACAGAAGTAATAAAGAAAACAAAAAAGAATGCTGTAGTAAATAAAAAAGAAGTCAAATATTTAAATGGTTTTCCTTACATTAAAGGTACTACCAATGAAATTAATAATATTTGTAAAAAGCATAACATTCAAATTGGAGGAAAAGTAAATACCATCAAAAATATACGGTAATAAAAAATAATGAAAAAATAAAAATGTTAGAAAAAGCAGGTATTTACTCAATTCCTATTACTGAAAATCCTCCAATGGCGTATATAGGAAGTACCAAAAATAAGCTTAAACACACATTAAAACAACACGTAAAAAATTGGCAGAAAAAAGAATTGTGGAATAACTCTTTTACGGGTCTTATAGAGGTTATTTTTCTTTAAAGTTGGTTGTCAAATTTTCGAACTAAAGCCTAGTTCGTCATCAGGACTATGTCACTGGAGTAGTTGCTGCCACTCAATTGGAAGAGTCCATCCGCAATTATCGTTAATTGTGGTACTTCTTCTTCTTGCTATTTCGATCCCTTCTTCTAGTTTCCTCTTTACTAAGTTTGACTGGTGGGCGATTATTTTCACTGAGTCCCAATTTATGGAGTGTCCACTTGCTTGTATATGTCTGTCTAGCCCTGTTTTGTTCCCAATGTTCCTAATAGCTGCTTGGTGTTCTTTCATTCGGACCTTAATACTTCTCCCTGTTTCTCCTATATAGCTGAGTCCGCAGTTACAGTCGATGCAGTAAATTACTCCTTCCTGCAATTGGATGTCCAATTCTTTCTGCTTTAAAGCTGGCAGGAATTTCTTTATTTTGTTATTAAGATCTGGAGCTAGCCTGATATTATATTTTGCTCCGATCCTTTTCAGTTTCTCGAAAAGTCCCTTGTGGTACGTAATTTTGCTGGTAAATTTGAAGTTGGTTTTCTCCTGCTTCTTTTTTGGCACTTGTTTAAATATTTTCTCAACATATGGGGAGGGGTAATTGTTTTCTGCCAATATTTCCTTTAATTCTTCTTTGTGAAGATCTTTCTGAGTAGCTGAAGAGACCAGGATTTCAATCTTTTCCAAAAATTGTCTCGCCGTATTCGATTTAATATAATCAGGGTGGAATGAGCAGAAGTCTAACATCTTCCCTGTGTTGGTGGGTTTTCTAAAAAGCTGAGTGAATATTTTTCCCTCTCTTGAGGTCAAGGTTAAATCTAGGTAATTGATGCTATGGTCTCTTTCCTGTTCTAGGGTATACTGCAAGGTATTCTCTAGTAAGTTAAATTCTTCCAGAATCTGAGAGGGTAGAGATTGGTCCACAGTATCTACTATAATTAGGACATCATCCATGTACCTTACATAGAGAGCAAACAAGGAGGGTTGTATAAGGATTTTTGCCTCTAGTTTACTTATATAATAATTCGCTGGCAGAGGTGCTAGTGGAGAACCCATTGCAAGTCCTGAAGTTTGTCTGTAATATTTCTTTCCAAACTGGAAGAAATTATTCTTGAAGGAAAATAGGAGCAGTTCATATATGCCAAGTAGTATTTCTCTATTGTGATTATGGAATACTATTTTTTCCGCAAGGTCATCTGCAATGAATTCCAGGAGGAGGTCCAGGTTAATGTTGGTATACATAGAGACTATATCCAGGCTTGCCATTACTGGATGAATTAATTCTGGCAAGTTGTCCAGTTTTCCTTTTAGCTGCATGGAATTTTTTAGTAGGTAGGGAGGAGAAGGGAACATATCTCTGAGGTGACCAAAGTAAATAATAATTAATGTTGGAGAGTGGCGAATTTCTAGTGTCTATTATAGGTCTTACTGGATGGCCTTCTTTGTGAACTTTTATCGTACCATAGATCTGTGGAATTCTTGACTGGATTTTGGAGAAGTTTTTGAAGAGCTCATTAAGCTGTTTTTTATTTTTTAAAGAGCTGATTAATTTCTTAAGATTTTTGACAGTTTGATCTATAGGGTTACCATTGAGTTCTTCATAATAAGGCTTGCTCAATTCAGTTTCCATTTTACTGTAATACTTCTCTTTTTCTACCAATACCAAAACTTTGCTCTTATCTGCTCTCAGTGCTACAACTTTATCATTGGCTTTGAATTTTTTAAGGTCAGCAATGGCATTTCTATTAAAATTGTAATAAACTTTTACTGGCTTTTTTACAAATTTTGAGACGCAGTCTGAGAATTCTTTCCTTAAAGTAACTGCTGTATTTTCATCTTCTCTTTCTACCTTACTACAGATGCTTTCTAAATCAATCAGTATACGTTTTTTATCAAGTGTTGCGGAGGAAAGGTTATAATTATATCCCTTATTGAGGAGATTAATCAGGTTTTCATCTAGGAGCATTTACAACTAGGAGAAAAAAAGAAGAAAAAACAGCACTTATTCAATACTGTCTGGCTAACCAAAAATATCCTAAATTCGAAAATATAAAAATCATTAAAAGCTATAAATCCGAAAAACACCTCAGAATAGCAGAGTCAGTAATGATTGAAAAAAATAGGGCAAAAGTTTGCAACCATAATGACCCTAATATTTTGAGAAACACCTGGAGAAATTTAATTAAAATTGAGCAAAAAAATGAAAAAGGTCGAAAAATGAGATCAGTGACCAACAAGAGATGGCGCCACAACGCCCAAGAAGAAGCGATAGCCGATAACAGAAGCAGCCTGCGAGAACCACCGAAATGCCCAGCTGACACGGTCCGTGCTAGTCGGAGCAAAACGTCCCCTAGATGACGATAATGGATTATTACCGAAAGTACTCGGGTTATGAAAAATTATTGAAGTAAATGAGCAGGCAGCAAAGGAAAAAAACTCATTTAGTGACGAGGCCAGATAAATACCAACGGAAAAAAATGAGGTGAACCCGCAACTAAATGAAAAACCTCCATGCCGCATCCACATAACGGAAATAAGAATTGAAAGCCAAGCCCCACGTGCGGTAAGTGTTAATCGAACTTTACCAACAAAAGGGAAGTTCAAAAATGCAAATGCATTAATGCACGTTAAAAAAATAACCTCCAATATCGGAAGTAAATTGAAACATTATATTATAAATGACACCTTGCAATGGAATGTATTCTTTTTGCTTTGTATTAGGGAGATCATTTTACTTTCTAACACAAAGCAATTGTACTTCTGGAACCAGGGTGACATGCATTTTTAACTTACCCTCTAAAGTTTATATACATATATATATATATGGGATGTAAGGTCAGGTGATGCGTAACATCACAGCCTCTCCTTGACAAATGTCAACCCCGCCTTCTCGTGGAACATCCTGTTCCCACTAAAGAGGCTCTGACGACCGCCAATAGCGGTATAACTATACCATCGGGATTAGAGGAAATGCTATCCCACACTCACCAACCCGCTTGGCCAGCGTGGTGAGCTATGGCCAAACCCCTCAAAAATGACTCCACAACTTAAATCTTGGCCCTCAGTCTCCGGCAGCTGGAATGTACCTGGCCAAGGCAGCGGCCAGTGCGACATGAAGGCAGAGGGTGCTAAGAATCCCCGGAGGACTGGACTAGGCTGCCATCTGATGCTGACCTTGGCGACGTATAACGGACGCTCCCTATCTTCTGATTCAAGGCTTCTTGAATTGGAAGAGGAACTACAAAGGATGAAGTGGGACATCGTCGGGCTAAGTGAGGTAAGGAGAAAAGGAGAAGATCTCATTGAACTGAAAAGTGGACATCTCTTCTACTATCGTGGGACAGATACTGGCAGAACTAGTGGTGTTGGATTTATAATAAACAAGAAACTGAAGGATAAAGTTGTAGAAGTTGAAAGTTCCTCTGACAGAGCTGCACGACTCGTTATCCAACTCTCGAGAAGATACCAGGCTCAGATTATTCAAACTTATGCACCCACCACAAGTCATGCTGAAGAAGAAATTGAAGAATTTTATGAGGAAATTCGTGATCTAAATAATAAAAGTAAGCAGCACTTGAAGATAATTATGGGAGATTTCAATGCAAAAATAGGGCAACAGCAACAGAATGAAACTTCAGTAGGTAAATTCGGTCACGGCAACAGAAACCAGCGTGGAAATACTCTCGTAGAGTTTGCAGAGGCAGAAGGGTTTTTCATCTTGAACTCCTTTTTCAAGAAAAAGCCACACAGGAAATGGACATGGAGACATCCAAATGGGACGACAAGTGAAATTGATTTTATTATGTGTAACAAAAAATTCGTCATAGAAGACTGCAGTGTGCTAAACAAGTTCAACACAGGCAGTGACCATAGATTGGTGAGATGAAAGATGCACCTCAACACTAAACTCGAACGTAGCAAACTCATAAGACAAACAAAGTGTATTGACATAACCAACCTTAAAAAACACCATAATACCTTCAAATTGGAACTGATGAACAGATTCTCTGCTTTAGAAGGCCTAACATCGGAAGAAGTGGATATTTCTGAAGTTAACAGAAAAGTAACCAAAGCTCTTATGGAAACAGCAACAAAATTAGCTGGGTCTAAGAACAAATTGCATGTGAACAAATTATCAGGAAAAACCAAAATGTTGATGCAAAAAGAAGAGTGATGAGGACAACTAAAGAAGATGTGACTTCCAAAGTGGAATATATAGAGCCATGCAAGACAGTACGAAAAAGTATCACTGAAGACGTAAGGAAATTCAACTGTGAACTAGTAAGGAAAGCAATTGAAAACAACCGAAACCTAAAGATAGCAAAGGGACATCTCAGTAAGGGGAAAAAACAGATTATGGCACTGAGAAAAGAAGATGGTTCTGTAACAAGAAATAGAGGCGAAATTTTGACAAGAGTGAAAGATTTCTACTCCAAATTATATGAAAGGGATGATACATGTACTCCAGACATCATGAAAGGTACCAGTACCAGAGTTCTTCCAGTCCTTCCAGCAGAAGTTGCACATGCAATCAAGAACATGAAGTGGGGAAAAGCTCCAGGAGAAGATGGAATTACTGTAGACATCATACAAGAAGCAAGTGGAGAAATCAAAACAGTACTCGCCCAAATTTTCACTCGATGCCTTAATGAAGGGAAAATTCCTGAGGATTGGAACAACGCTACAATGATCTTGCTACATAAAAAAGGTGACATTGAGGATCTCAGGAACTACAGACCTATCAGCCTCCTATCAGTGGTTTCTAAAATCTTCACTAAAGTTCTTTCACACCGCTTGAAGGTGACACTGGACATGGCTCAACCGAGAGAACAAGCTGGATTCAGGAGTGGCTACAGCACAATAGATCATATCCACGTACTGAGAGAACTAATTGAAAGAGCGAAGGGAATATGAACTTCCATTGTGCATGGCTTTTATCGATTATGAAAAAGCCTTTGATTCGGTGAAACCATCAGCAGTTGCAATGGCTCTGAAATCCTGTGGTATTGAAGATGCATACATTAATATTATTAATAACATCTATGAAAATGCAAGTGCAAAGATTCGGCTGTTTGAAAATACAACACACATAAAAATTGGAAAGGGAGTGAGACAAGGTGACACCATATCTCCGAAGCTCTTTAATGCCACATTGGAAAATGTCTTTCAATCACTGAACTGGGAAAACAAAGGGATAAAGATTAAAGGAGATTATCTAACCCACCTTCGTTTTGCTGATGACATAGTCATTTTTGCAATTACCCCATCAGAGCTGCAGAGTATGATTCAGGAACTTGCTGACAAGAGTAAAGAAGTAGGATTAAAAATGAACTTTCAGAAGACAAAAGTGAAGTACAATGCTTTTACAAGAAATGAAGATTTATCGATTGATGGAGAAAAGCTGGAGATAACAGACACGTACGTTTATCTTGGACAGCAGATATCAAGTGAGGGTCACATTGGTGAAGAAATTAATCGGCATACAAAACTTGCCTGGAGAGCTTTTGGAAGAAACAGCATAATTTTCAAGAGCAATATGCCATTACGTCTTAAAAGAAAAGTGTTTGATCAATGCATCCTTCCAGTGCTTACGTATGGTGCAGAGACGTGGATCTTAGCTAAAAGAGACATACAAAGGCTGCAGACAACTCAAAGCAGCATGGAGAGGTGCATGCTTGGTGTAACCAGGAGAGATAAGAAGAGGAACACGTGGATCCGAAAAATGACAAGAGTGGAAGACATCATGATCAGAGTTAAATCCCTGAAATGGCAATGGACTGGACGTACTGCCAGAAGAACAGACCATCGATGGACAGCCAAAATTTTAGATTGGATTCCAAGGGACAGGAAAAGACCCAGAAGAAGACCACATGGAAGATGGGTGGATGAAATTCGAAAGTATGCGGGAGTGACATGGAGGAGACTGGCACAAGACAGACCGTTGTGAAGGAAACTTGGGGAGACCTTCGTTCAGCAGTGGATTGATAATGGTTGACGATGATGATGATGATGATGATGATATATATATATATATATGTGTGTGTGTGTGTGCATTTCAATTTTTCCTTCATTGACTAATACACAAAGTTTAAATAGTTTAGCTGATTTTCTCAGCTCAACAATTTAGTCTTGACGGCTTCTAGTTTGCTTATGTATCACTTTGTCAGAAAAGTTGCTAATGGTGGAACCATGGCAAATCCTGATATTTTACTGTAGAATTTATCTTTAAATTAAAAATAATTATGCTTGAAAGTGAATATTAACATTTCACAAATTTCTGAAAGTTATTCTTTACCATTCTTATGAAACACTATCAGCCAAATCTTCTACTAGAAATTCCAAGAAGAACTCTATGTTGATTGTAGTGTACATGAATAATATATCTAGAATACTATTAAAGGATGTTTCTGTTTAGTATGGCTTTCTAACTTTACTTTGAGATCTATTTTGTTTCAATGTATGTGGTTCTGTCTGATACTAGTAAAGGGGCACAGTGGCATTGCCTGGGTTTAACAAATAATACATCAAACAGCTTCTGGGCCAGTTTTTTAAAAAAATGATTTGTTGCACAGGAACATTTAATAGAAATATGTTCCAGTCATCAAAACAAAAATATTAAAGAAAATAAAATAAAATGTATTCTTGTGCCTTCTGCCCCTAGCAGAAAGTTTCTGATCAGTATGCAACGAATATTGTGGTGCCACAAAATAATCTGTAGGGTGATCACTGCACAACACAACAAATGAGTGCACACAAAAAATGATAACAATTTGCAGAGGCAGCAATAAAACAAAGAAAAAAGAAAATCAGCATCTTATATTTCTTTTACCTAAAAAGGACTAGACTAGGTACCACAGCAATGGCAATGATAAGAGGATCATGAATACTGACCTATAAACCTAATTTCTTTGTTGGATTTTGAAACAACATTTGATATGACTATTGGTGAAAACTAGGAGGCATTGCCAATACTGAGAATTCTTTTGCTATGTAAAACCCTCCCACTTAAATGTAGCAAAAATTATCAATTGTGTTAATGGCTGTCTCTCTTATATTTCTTTTTTTAATGTAATGCTGCCTATTTACACACATAGTTTATATATATACATATATAAATTGCAGATTAAAGTACAACTCTATTTAGAAAGAAAAAATAAATTTTTAAATTTTCAGGTTTTACACCATAAATTTGTTCTTTATCACAACATTATAGAAATGCAAAAATTTTCAACCCATTTGAAAAATGTTTTGAGGTTTCACAGAACTGTCAAATTTTAACAATGTGTTAGGTACATTAGCAAATATTTATATCACAATGATTGATATTTGCAAGATTTACGTGGTCATTATGATTATTACAACAGTAACAAACCTATTACTACACAAAGTTCTGTGCAACACATTATTGTCCCTAAGTTGTAGGAAAATTTCCAGAATGGCCACAGGATTGCCATGTATGCTGGCAGTCGAGCTTGTGTACAAGTGAATGGTGACATAAACATAGAAAGCGAGTGAAAACACACAGTCATGTATGGTAAAAGGTTCGTTTAGTGGTAGCTTTCGGTCGTCCTACGACCTTGATCACCTGCGATCAACTGGATGGGCTGGTTGCCAGAACTACAATTTGAAGTTGGGGTGTTGGAAATGTTGCCAGATTCTAGAAGAGAGATCTAAATAAATGGAATTAAGAGACCCCTCACAATTCCATTTATTTAGATCTCTCTCTAAAATCTGGCAACATTTCCAACACCCCAACTTCAAATTGTAGTTCTGGCAACCAGCCCATCCAGTTGATCACGGTTGATCAAGGTCATAGGGCGACCGAAAGCTACCACTAAACGAACCTTTTACCATACATGACTGTGTGTTTTCACTCGCTTTCTATGTTTATGTGTTATTGTCGGTGAAGCCTGAGTTTTAAATCAAGTGAATGGTGTTTCATCAAAATGGTTCTCTATAGGTGTAGGAGTCAGACAAGGTTGTGTAATGTCACCATGGCTGTTTAATATATTTATGGATGTATGCATGCATGCGTGATACCAAGATAGACAATACTGGTTTATGTCTTGGTAATATCTGTGTGTGCAGATTGCTGTATGCTGATGACACAGTCCTGTTGGCAGAGAGCAAAAGTGAGTTGCAGAATATGTTGTCCCGGATGTACAAAGTGCATGAAATTCAAACAGTATAAATAAGAGAAAAACAGAAGTTATGGTTTTTGAGCAAGGAACTGTTAGCACTGAATATAATATAAATCTCAGTGGCACAGTTATTGACCTGGTGAATGAGTTTGTGTACTTAGGAAGAATGTTTGATAGAGAGAACAAATTGGATGGTGAAACAGTATGCGAGTGAATTCTTCATTGAAAATCATAGCTGCTTTGGGAGGTTTTCACAGGAATGATGGATTCTCAAGACAGTTCTGCACGGCTGCATATGAAAATGCAATTGTTCCTACTCTGATGTACGGTAGTGAAACATGGGTACTACAGAAGAAATATCAGAGTTGTACGGGGGGGGGGGTAAGACATGTTCCGATCGTGTGAGGAATGAAGATGTGTTAAACTTGTGTAATGTGAAGCAAAATGTTGTCAGCAAGGTAGAGACAAATATGCTTTGGTGGTTTAGCCATGTTGAAAGAATGAGTGATGAGATGCTTACTAAGAAATTTTTTTAGTCCATTTGGCAGAAAGAAAGGGCTGAGGAATGCCAAGGAAGTCATGAGAGGATCAGATTCAGGAGTGTCTGCATGAGAAAAAGATAATGAGTATGAAATATAGAAGGCCGTGTGATGGATGTCAGTGAAGCCTGAGTTGTGTGTCAAGATCACTGTAATGGAGAAGTTTCATACAGCAACAGTGAGTAAATAATCAGTTAAAAATTTATCTGGTAGTTTGTATTTCTTTGTGAAGCTAACCTCTGAATCTCAGAGAACAGCTTTGTGATATGATGATGACTTACGAAGTAATGGAATTGATTAAACATAGGAAACATAAAAAGTGTAAAAAACTGGATCATGAATGTTTAAAACCAAAACAGAGACATGTCCAAAGGTCATGCAACATTGGCAATACAAACTTTGATCACCATTACAAACCTAGCCAAACAAAAGTCCTGCAGACCCAGGATTAATCTCCTGTCAATCTGGACGTGTTTCACACATGCAATTCCATGGCATCTTCAACGGCAACTGAGACTAATCACTTCACATCTAACTAGAAAATCCTAGGTGCATAAATGCACATAGTGAATAATACATGGCTAAAGAATATGAATCTA
Source organism: Macrothele yani (assembly GCA_039090855.1). NCBI lineage: Eukaryota > Metazoa > Arthropoda > Arachnida > Araneae > Macrothelidae > Macrothele > Macrothele yani. The sequence goes on along the minus strand of CM076990.1, from coordinate 17,501,883 downwards.
TAACTACTACTTACAGAAGCAAAATACTGTTCTTCACGTGTTTATACTAGCAATTTTAAGCAGAAGTCAACAGGTTCCTGGAAATATTAACTAAAAGCAAACTACAAGCAGCACAATCAAAAGGACTTACCCCAACTTCGAAAAGTAGGCCTACATCCATTGTCGTCCAACTTCCTCTACTAGTGAACGTATATCAGCAGTCGAAAAGACATATATTACAACAAACAGTAAAAACTTCCTCTGCTAGTGAACGTATATCAGCAGTCGAAAAGACATAGCACAACGAACGGTAAAAACGACAAATTGAGTAAAACGTGAATGAAACGGCACTAAACCGAGTACGAAATGGTGAAATTCAAATGAAATGAGAACATTAAAATCGATTGAAAAGTAAAACCAACAAAGTTAAAGGTTGAAAATGACAAAACCACGGAACCTATCTACATTCTACCCATGCTACCAGCATCCAAACATGTTTTGGCAAATATTATGCCTTCATCAGTGGAAGAGTTCACAAGTGCCTAGTCCTCAGCAATTGACTCAGATGTAATATGACATGCCTGAATGAAAAGACAGTATGCTAACTTCGTCGCATAAGCTATGAACACCTATACCCTATCGCGCCATTCTTGTATAGCGCAATCTGTGGGGATTTCGCCCACATATTCGTCCTGCTGATCGACCAAGCCAAGCAAGCAGAGTTTATCTGACTTCCGTTTAATATTACATTGATTTTCAGAATGTAACAGGTATCTCCATGCATGTAGAATATCGATAGGTGAATTACTGTTACAACATTTCCCTTTATATTTTTCAATAATTAGAGCCTCAGAAGTGGGAATTTGTTTATGAGATTGAAGTGATGTTAGAATTTTGACATTTTCCTAGTCGGGTACAACATAGTGTTTGATGCAATATTGAATGAGTGTTGTTTTGGGTCTTTTCTTTTCCCAATCGTATACATGTTCTTTTAATCGAGTAATAAGGTATCTCTTAGTACTACCTATGTACCTAGAATCTTTTTGATTGGGGTTCGTTATTATCAGGATACAATATACGCCCGATTTATCGAAGATTGACTTGTTGTCATTGTAAGTCAATAAGGCACCATTATCAGTGATAGTTTCAGCCAAAAATATTTGATGCTCTGACTCTGTGCACATTCTCTCTTTAACAAACTGGTAATAGGTGGTAAAAAAAGAATTGATAAGTAAGCTTTATATTAACTTTTTTTTATTATGCAAAATTTGAACGTTATTTTTTATATTGTGGCCAACAGAAGTAATCAAGCTACCACTATAACCAAATGCTTGTGCAGTATTCCTGATCCACTGCGACTCAGCCTGTTCAGATTGTAAGGAAGAAGAATGTGTAATTGCTCAAAAAGAAAAAGCAGCTGTTTTGTACTTCCAGGTATGCCAAGAATCGCATGGGATCAATGCTGGAACATAAGTTGGCTTTCTAAAAACACTCACTACAACAGAATAATCGTAGCGGAATAAACTCAAATCCAAAAAATTTAGTTTGTTACCAATTTCTTCTTCTAATGTGGTCCTAATAGTAGGATAAATGCTGTTAAATGCATTTATGAACTTATCAAGTATCTCTAGAATGTTGCCAGAAGAGAACAACATCATCTACGTAGCGTAGGTATAAGCAAGGTGAGTCCAGGTAAGGTTGTTGGCTGTTTCTTTCTTTTCTTTTTTTCAATATGCTGTAATACTACTTCTGCCAACAAGCAGGAGAGTGGAGATCCCATGGGAGCTCCAAATGTTTGTTTATAAATTATCTCATCATATGAAAAATAATTGCTGTTAGTAATATACATGTATTTCAAAGATGAGATAATGCTGTTCCTTTCTTTGTCTTCAATTCCCTCTGTTAACAACTGCTGATTAATTAAATGAATTGCTTCATCTGTGGGGGTATTCGGGTAAAGTGCTACTAACTACATCAAGACTAAACATAGTAAAGTTGAAATCCTGAATTACTTCCATTTACAACAATATCAAAAACAACGTTCAAATTTTGCATAATAAAAAAAGTGAATATAAAGCTTACTTATCAATTCCTTTTTTACCACCTATTACCAATTTGTTAAAGAGAGAATGTGCAGAGCATCAAATATTTTTGGCTGAAACTATCACCGATAATGGTGCCTTATTGACTTACAATGACAACAAGTCAATCTTTGATAAATCGGGCATATATTGTATCCCAATAATAACGAACCCCAATCACAAAGATTCTATGTACATAGGTAGTACACTGGCAGGCAAAAATTAAGGATGAGATGGTTTTTCGAATGTAACGTCGTGCAGAAGTGCTCTACATCGACTTAAATCATACCACAAGATCCCCAAGATGTAAGAATATGGGATAAGTGAGCAAAACCGTCCAAACAAGGAATCCAAAGGATACAAAGGCGCTTTATGGAAAAGGTAGCTTCAAGCACAACTGGACAGAAGACAGAAACGTCCATGTGACAGGTAGCTGCCAAGAAAAATCCAGTCTTTAGTAGGGGATATGATCACCCCTGACTGCGTTGTCAGATTAACGTCTGTCCGTGCTGAGGACGAGGTTGTCAAGGAGCTGTTGAGGCATCGTGGCCCATTCCTCTTGTAGTGCCAATTGCAGCTGCGGAATCGTTGCTGGCGGCTGGTGACGTACTACCAAGCATCTCCCGAAAAGGTCCCACATGTGTTCGATTGGATTTAGGTCTGGGGACCTTGCAGGCCAGTCCATGCGTTGAATATCTTCACTCTCCAATAGCTCTGCGACAGCCACTGTACGATGAGGTGTAGCGTTGTCGTCCACAAAGAGGAACTCAGGACGCACAGCCCCTCTAAACAGACGCATGTGAGGCAGGAGAACCTCGGTACAATAGCGGACACCAGTGACTGAACCTCCTTGGAAGATGTGGAGGACAGTACGGCTACCAAGCATGATACTGCCCCAAACGAGAACTCTGCCACCTCCAAACCGGTCCTTTTCAATGATGTTGGAGGTGTGATTGCGTATTCCCTGCTCTCTCCAGATATGTATACGTCCAGAATTAACTTTCAAAGACCTTTGCTTAAAAGTAAAACGAAAAAATTTAAAATCCATTTACTCCATGATCAATTTTGAGCAGGCTGATAGTACACAAATATTTATACATTATGAAACCATAATGGCTGCTGTTTTTTATGCTTTCCAACCGTAGGTTGAAGAAGCATATATGCTCCAGCTTTGTCCGTCCATCCATCTGTCCGCACGATAACTCGCATAAAAATGGTTCGATTTCGATGAAATTTTAGTATGTGGTAGAGGACCACTTGGGGACGAACCCTATTGAAAATGGGCAAAATGGGGTCAAAGGTCAGGACATAGGAGAGGGATCCATTCCATTGCCCTTATGCGTCATAACTTACGTGAAAATGGCTCGATTTCGATGAAATTTTAGTATGTGGTAGAGGACCACGGTGGGACAAACTCTATTAAAAATGGGGTCAAAGGTCAGGGCATAGGAGTGGGATCCATTCCATTGTCCTTATGCGTCATAACTTACGTAAAAATGGTTCGATATCAATGAATTTTTAATATGTGGTAGGGGACCACCTGGGGACGAACCCTATTGAAAATGGGTGAAATGGGGTCAAAGGTCACATAGGAGCGGGATCCATTCTATCGCCCTTATGCGTCATAACTTGCCCCAAAATGCTTCATTTGCAACAAAACTTTAGTATGTTGTTCCGGAAGTATACTGAACCGGTTCTGTTGAATATAATCAAAATGGGGTCAAAGGTCAGGACACAGGAGCAATATTTATTCCACAGCTATTATCTTCATAACTTGACTAAAAATGCTTTGATTGTGACAAAATGTTATCATGTTGTTCCAGAGGTATACTGAACCGGTTCTTTTGAATATCATCGAAATGGGGTCAAAGTTCAAGGCACAGGAGCGAGATTTATTCCACAGCCATTATCTTTATAACTTGAGCAATGATTTCTGGTATGTTGGAAAGCGCATTATAATCAATGCATTGCATGATTTTACTAACTTGTCTTTACTTCTTGTAAGAAATGGCAGAATCATCAAATTGCATTGTGCATTTATTCCTTGAATCAAAACGTTTTTAGAGGTTAAAATACAAAATTTCATCAAGTAAAAAATCTGCAATCCACTATTTCAGAATTTAAAAGAAATTCAAAAGCATGAATCCTGCATGAGATTAGCTAGCTGATTCTTTAGATCAGGGCAGATTGGATCAATGAACCAAGGCCAGGAATTTGTCTTGTGGTCCACTGCAGAAACACATGTACACACATGAAAACACCTCATAAATTCCCTCATCAAAAAATTCTGTAAACTCCTGGATGAAAGAGAATTGTTAATATATACATTGTAAAACTGATGCAGTCAACAGCTATTTGAGAATTAAAGAATTTCATAAATCCTTTCATGATTAAATGCAGCATACGAAACCATGCTCAAAACTTGCTGTTGTGCCAGATAATTATATTCATTTATTCCCTAATTGTACACTGAGCAATGATATTCATATGACCTCCTCAAATAGACACTTTTTTTAAAGTCTACCCATTTGATACATGAACCAGCACTGGCAAATCGTTTTTTTTTGTTGTTTTTTTCGGATATATGTGGGAGGGACATGGATTTCATAACAGCTCTGCCAAAGAATTGCTTTGTGCTTTCTGTCTGCATGTGGATAATGGTGTGGGGATGAAAGAGAATAAAAATTGTAACTAGTGCTTTGGTTTATATGAAGAAATATTTTATCTTTTAAAATCAAGAATATTGTCAAAATTATTTTCCTGCTTTGGTGAAAAATACATTTGCTTTTTCCTTTATAAATTACTAAATGCCCTAAGAGGTTGGCTGTGTATAAAAATGTTCTCAACAGAAAGGTATGTTGTGCATGAAAATGTTGCACTATAATTTTATATCACAAAAGTGTGCATTGTGATGAGCTAGATGCCTGAGAGTGCAAAGAAAAATGTACATGACTTGAATATAGCCTCTGATGCTTGATGAGATTTGGTTTGTTGGAAAACTTATTTTTCCAGCAAGTACAACCATGTGGTTTGTTGGCATAGAGTGCTTTCCGATGCTTCATTCATGTCACACTTGATGCTTGCTTGTAGCTGAAGTATAATGAGAGCACATTGCTCTTTGTGTACCAGCAGATACCATTTTATTGGAAAAATCAACATTCTTCAAAATATGAAATTCTTGCTCAGGGCACCCAAAGAAAAAAATTAAATATGAGACAAATTCCTGAAACTTCTGGAAAATTAATGCACATTACATAAAAATAATGAAATTCATGATAACAAATACAAACAAGATAAAAATACAAGAAGTATACACATTAAAAAACAAGAATAACAGAAATGCTGCTCTAGAAAAATCTACCACAGAATAACACCCTAGGAAAATAGAAGTATCACTGTGACCCAAAACAAATCACACAAAAATACTTTCAATAAACACGTTTTTGTCTTGCTATATGCTTTCTTCTTGCACACTGTTATATGCCTAAGCAGATACCATTTTATTGGATGAATAGGCATTCTTTAAAAAATGAAATTGTTGATGATTAAAACATGAAATTCCTATATGAAGAACTAAAATATGAAACAAATCTCTAAAAACTGGAAAAGGAACACACACAATAATAATTATAATGACATTTTTTCATGTTAACAAATATAATCAATATATATTGGAATATTCCAGACATACTTCTTACCTTTGAGGTCCGCTTCTGAAAAACATGTCACATTTCACACACGTTATTTGGTCCCTGTCGCTGTCCTTCAACCTGTGCTTAGCTGCGATGGTCCCAGTTCATTTTCACCGTCTTTGTTTATTCAAGTGCTACTACTATTTAAAATATCATGATGATAGATAGAACTTATCTAGATAAAAGATCTCATGATGATAGATAAAACTTATCTACACTCTATAATAGTATCTTGGGCTGTTTACTGCCCAAACTATCGCTAAATTCAGGTGCAGAAATACCACAGTAATAAATATCAGCTTACCTTTCAAGGTTAGCTGGTATTTATTACTAAAACTTATCTATCATCACGAGACTTTAAATAGTAGTAACACTCGAGTAAACAAAGACGGTGGAAACAGCTAAGCACAGGTTGAAGGACAGGGACAGCAGCGGAAACCAAATAATGTGTGTGAAATGTGACATGTTTTTTAGAAGCGGATTTCAAAGATAAGCAGTATGTCTGGAATATTCCAATATATATTGAAATAAGGCATGTGAAAAACCGAATAGTAGTAATATCTGGCCTATATATTATGCCTAGATATGAGCTTCAAGTTCAGTAAATATAATCAAGATAAAAATATGAGAACACACATCAAAAAGCAAGATATAACAGAAATGCTGATTCAGACAAATCTTCCACAGCATAAAGACATTTGATGACGTTGGAATTTTCACTGCGATCCAAATCAAATTGCACAAAAATATAAAGAATACATAAGTTTCTTCCTGTAATGTGTTCTCTTCCTGTGTATTGCCATATTCTTAATAGCAGATACCATTTTATTGGATAAATCAGCATTCTTTAAAATGTAAAATTCTTGGTCAGGATGCCTAGATGAAGAAATAAAATATAAGTCAAATTCCTGAAAGTTCTCAAAAATTAGCATGCAACATTACACAAAAATAATTACATTCATATTAATAAACATGAACAGGATAAAAGTGTGAGAAGTACACAAATCAAAATGCATGATATAACAAAAATGCTGTTTTAGATAAATCTCTTACAAAGTAACACTTCTTAACTTCAGAATTTTCACTGAGCTCCAAAACAAATCACATCAAAATTTTGAATAGAGGCAGCAAGAATTATATTTCTTGTTTTTTTTTTTTTTTTTTTTTTCAGGAGTTTCCACTCACAAGTTGGTTTCTTCGACCCTTCCAAGAACTGGGGCCCACGTAGGATTATCAACAGGCAAAACACACGCTTCAGCAGCCAGTCTAAGCTGGGGGAAATTAAAGCCACAGCGACAACCGCAGGAAATGTATAAAAATGCACAGAGTAAATTTTCAAGGACCCATTCATGAATTTGCATTAAGTTCAGGAAAACCTTGAAAACCCAGAATTGGATAAGGAACAAAGGAGAAAACAACCTCCAACTGGTGCCTACTGCACAGACACAAGGCTGGCAATCAGCTAACTCCACCATGCCAGTGGGTGTAGATTATTTACATGTACTAATAAAACAACTGAGACCTACTAGATGGTCTTTGAGAAATTAATACAGCATCATTTAATACCTCATTGTGAAAAAAAACCCAGCAATAATCTTGACTGAATGCATTAATCAATCTATCAGTTAAAGCTAAACCTAACTGTTTCCTTCCAATTAAAACATAGAAATTCAGAATGGAATCCAAGCATTCAGTTTGTACCTCCACTGATATTATCCCCTCTGAAAATATTCCTTCACAAAATTTTCATTTAAAACTCAAGAGATGCACAATTTTAAGTAGAGGAATCAGATCATGAGATCAAATAACTGAAAATAAATGACAAGCACTTAATAAAATTTAACTATGATTAAAAATCATTGTGAATTTACTGTATAAATTGCCTTGCTATAGAGAAGAATGTGAAACTAAAATCCACTAATGCACCTTAAAAATTAAAGCACAAAACTGCTTTGAAATCAAAATGTTACATAACAAATTTTGCAAAAATCAAGCATTGAAATCAATAATAAATTTGTCTAGCACAATTATCAGCAATTTTGCTACTGTATCCTAATTTACAGACATGGATCATTTTAAAAACTGAATCCTACATTAGTATTTATTAATGCAATCAGCATCATAGCAGCAAAGCTTTTCATGTCATGTTGATTTTCGTGAACCCTACACATGAAATTTCTTCATGTTGTCATTTATTTTTATTTATTTTGCAGTTTTATTGGGCTGTCCAGCAAGATCTTGCTGAAAAACAACATGTAAGAGAACACCACATGTTGCAAAAAAGAAGAAACATACCTTTATTCAACATTATATGTATCCTGTCATTGTACAACCTTTTGCCATCCATCATGCTGGCTGAAGATTCCGGTCACCAAGAATTTCACCGCTTTCAGCACAAGAAACTGGTCAAGGTAAAATTTGACCTAATCCAAAAAATTTAAAAATTAAAGAAATTCTGAAGCAATCTGAAATAGTTGCAATGTGAGGGAGCAATGTTCAAAGAATATGCCAGGTGAAAGGTAGGGCATCCCACCCAAACTCCAGCAACTTCTGTCCGTGTCATTAAAGAGACACAAGGTCTTGCATTGTCCTGCTGGAACACAATGCCAGACCTATTACAGGGTGCTTTTTCTTGATCATTGCTTGCAGAACGTCCACCTGTGAGCAGTACTTATTACTATTTAGCGTTTGGTTGTTCCATAGAAGCTCATAGTGCAGCACACCTCTAAAATCCCATCAAATGCTGAGCAAAATTTTTGTGTGGTGTAGTTCTGCTTTAGGGGTAGCTAAGGGCGTATCATGTGGTTGCTACACTGCAACTATGTCCTTTTTCTAACCACATTGTTGTAAATGATACATTTTCCATCACCAGTCACCAATCTTCTCAAAAACAGATCATTTTTGCTGCATTTCAGAAATGTGTTACAGATGGAAACACAATCAAGCAAGTTTCTCTCCGACAAACTGTGTGGGACCCATACATCATATCGACATACATAGCGAAGCTTACAGAGGTGTTCATGGATAGTGGATCTCAATAGGTTGAGTACCCATGTTAAATTTTGTGTTGTTTGATGGTGATTGACCCGCAGGTGTGAACTGAGCTGGTCCTCATCTGTGGCACAAGGCCTACCCGGACACTCTTGATTTTCTAGGTGTTCAAGTTTCCATCCCAAAATCTTTCAAACCACCTTTGAACTGTTCTGTCTGCTACAGCACCGTTCCTGTACACATAATGTATCTTCCATGCATCTTGCGTTATACACAGTGTTTTCAGCAGGAAGTTCCAATTTTAAATAGGTCAATTGTTCACTTTAATAACTAAACAGTAATGTAACTGTGTGTAAATGGGAGAATGACTTACCATCACATCAAGCGCTAAAAGTGTCCACAGTCCTCTTGGAGACACATTTGCACACATTTCACCATGTTTTCTGATATACGTTTCAACATGCCTGTGCCAATATTGTTTATTTCAGTTGTGATGTTTGCCTGGAGATTCTGAATGGTTTGTGGTTTGTGTTTGTAGACCCTGTCTTTAAGATACCCCCACAAGACATAATCCACTGACATCATGTCTGGCAACCTGGGAGGCCACAGTTTTTTGCAGATAGCATGCGCCATGGACTCATTGGAGGTGTGGCATGTGGTATTATCCTGCTGAAGTGTCCCTGAGTAAGCTCAATGTCATCCAGTTATCCCATAATGGCCATAAAAATGTCCTGGTACACAGTTGTGTTCACCACACACACACACACACACACACACACACCTTTTTGGATGAAGTGGTGTTTCGTGGATCACATGAGGGTTTCTTGATACCCAAATCCTCATGTTTTGAAAATTTACATATCCTGAGAGATGAAACCAAGCTTCGTCAGTAAACCATGTCATCGTCAATATTCCATGGTATCTTCCCACCCAGTTGAGGAACCCATTGTAATAATGTACATGCTTGGTTTGGGTGGGCCCCATCAGTTGGTGTATAGATGTCACTCTGTTTGGCTTTATTTTTGCATGCTTAGCAGCTCTTTAGCACATTGTCAAAGAGTAGTCGGTCTCCAGTGACAATCTGCATAATTATTTCTGGGAGGAGCGGAACAATCGCTTATGTACATCTTCTGCACACTGCGGCAATTTTGATGGCTGGATGTGCTTCCCTTTCTCACACAGTAATGAACTTGATTCTTCCAGCTTCTCCATGGACATCAGAATCGTCTTCCGATCAGGATATCATGAACACTGTGCTCTTGTCAGAAGGCCTTTGGCGGCAGTAACAGAACTGGTAAGCCAATAATTCTTTATGATAAACACATGCTGCTGAAGTATGTACGATATCTTACTCCCTGTGGCAAGAACTGATGAGTGAACGTGGGAACAGCTGCTGAAGCCCTTACGAATGCCATCTGCAAGAACTTGATGTGATGGTAAGTCATTATCCCATTATTAACCTGTCTTCTACACATAGTTACATTACAGTTTGGTTATTAAGTCGAATGACTGACCTATTTCAAAAGTGGGACTTCCCACTGAAATACCCTCTATCTTATGGTAGAGGTTCATGACATGTTGTAAATGCAAGGGATTCTCATTCATTGTATTACAACTTTATACCCACTTCCCTGTCTTTCTTTGCACAGCTTCCAACATAAACTGATACACGAGCTTCTCACACATCCTTTTTTATGTAGCTGCCTCATTTACATATAGTTACAGTTGTGGCAACCAATCATCAACAAGCTATGCAAATTCAGCACACATACTTTCTGGAAAACCCAATGCTTTAGAAGTCCCAGTCAAACATATATTTTTCCAGAGCAAAAAAGAAAGCAATATATTGGCAACATTTGTTTTTTATTCAAAATCATGCCATGAGAACAATTCTTTACTGTATGGACAGGAAAACAAATTTTTGTCAACAAAGTAAAATGGACCTTAAGGAAAATTCACCTAAAGCAATATAAATGTACAACATAAAAACCAGCAAAACTGCTGAGAACTCATTTAAAGCAACAACATAGAAAAAAACCTGAAAGTAAAATAAAATGCAAAACATTCTTTCAACTTTCGAGGCAGCGGCTACCTCATCTGAGGATGCCTTGAAAGTGCTCATGTACATATGGTTTTAATTGTATATATTTTTTATCTTTTATCATTAAATCGTGCCAAAGACAGTAATTTTTTCGTATCAGTGATTCATTCTTGCACGAGTCTTCAACCTTCATTGATTTCTTTTATGAGTTGCATTTGCGTTACTGAAGATTCTGTGATAAATTATCATTAGCAAATGATCAGAAAATTGATTATAGTAACTGTTTAATATCTTTTAAAACATAGAGACATGTAATTTTTAAATTACTGTGACAGAATTTTGAGACAGTTTTTTTTTCTTTTGATTTGCATGCTCATTTGCTTGATATTTATTATTTTTAAACAAGAGCAGTCATAAAAGAATATTTGATGCAACAGTTCTTTCTGGTTTCTGATTACTACTTTATGAGCTAAACCAGAAAAATTTAGCAGGAAAAGAATATTTCCTGATGTCAGGAAGGTTTTATCATTCCTATTAACTTAGTCAAAATCCTTACAGACAAACCCAAAATAAACAACAACAAAAAATCCTTTTCTTCATTTTTTTTAGGAAGAACAAAACATTATATTCTGATCAACAGTAAACTACCTATCACAAATTTTGAATTTTGAAGAAAGATACTTCATAAAGTAATCACGAAAGTCACAATTTCTGAGGACAAAGTTGAAACTGAAAATTCATCAAAATTGACCCAACTTGTTGGAAGCGGGAGCGATCTTGCTGCATGACAATGCATCGTGTCATGGTGCAGTGTTAAGCATTAATACTTGGATGCCACCATAGGAAAACAAAAGCAGAACATAAAACACAGGCATAAAAAGGGGAAAAGAAAAAGTAACAGGAAAGAAACTTCTACTCACCAAGATTTGAACAGATTTATGGCAAAATTCATCAAGGATTATTCCTGATTCATTGCAAAATTTAATGATACTGCAGCAAATCTTTTTTATTGGTCTTTCTGTAATAAGTTTATTCCTCATCTCAAATTTTCATTAATGAACTGACAAACTTCCAAATGTCACCAAAAGCAACCAATTAACTTGAGCCAACAGATGGTCTGAAATTGTGACAGTTGCAAAGAAATTAGCTCAAAGATTTAAAAACAGAATAGGCCGTGCCTTTTTCTGTTTTCAAATTTAAAAAAAAAGGAAAAAGGACAAAATCTGAAAGATACAACAAATATTATACCATATAAATATCACTGAACAGAAAACTAAAATAAACTGTGCAACAGGAATTTCCAGAAGCCAGACTTGTGGCAACCAGAACCTATTTTTTACCCTCCTATAAATGTCTACTACATGCCATATTATTATTCTTCATCAAGCTAAATCAACTTCAGCATACTCAGGCACAAACCGGGAGACGCCGGTTCAGTTTTCACTACAGCATGATGAAATTTTCAATTTTTCGGATATTATTTGACTTACCACTCTTGTCATAATTTACACCAATAGACAGAATTACAACTTCAAATTTGTATTGTATACTGGTGTAATCCTGTATTTCATGATTTCATATTAATTGGGAGGTTCCTCAAATTTTCTTTTTTCCCTTAAGCCTTTTTGTCTTTGTCTTACAGTCTTTGATTACTAAAATGTAGTAAGGAAAACTTTTTTTATAAGTCTGTATCAAATATTAATAATTCGATATTTGAGACAGACTTATAAAAATGTTTTAAATATTTGTTATTTTAAACATATAACAAATATTAAAACTTCATAAAAGTTTTAATATTTGTTATTTTTAATTATTAAAAGATTTCCAAGCAGAAAAATATTTATTTACAGATTCACAACATAGAATTCAATAAAACATAATTCCAACATTTGGCTGACCCCTTTTGTTCACAGAAATATGCAATACTTACATGGAAAACTATGAATGGGGAAAACATTGCTAATTCTGATGTGCATATTCAACGCAAATGAAATTTTTTTCAGTTTTACTTCAGAACAAAGGCAAAGTTATAACATCAACATAACAAATACATGTCTATAATTAATCTAAAGAATAATAAAATAAATTATAATTTTGAAAATTTCTTACAAACCAAAATCTCAAATGAAAAGCTTTCATGTCTATATATGACATTATTTAATGCATTTCTTAAATGTTTCATGAAGAATAATTTCCTAGAAGTGGTCAATTCCCCTTGTTGTTGTTGAAAATTAAGAGTTTAAATACATAAAAAAACTACAAAAATTTCTCATTTTAAAATCTATTTTTTTTTTCTTTTTGACTAGACAATCAGCAAGAGAATGAGAAAAGGAGAGAAAAAGAAAGTCCGGGGAAAGCATTCTTCTATTCCTTTATCAGGGGGAACAAAAACAGCTTGTTGTTTGCATATGCTGAGAAAAAACACTCACCTCTCTCTCCCAGCATGTTTGGATTGCACATTAATTCCATTCATACAATACAAATTCAAAATACATTCTATCTACCTGGCTCCTGTTAAGGTAACTTTAGTGCTACTGTTTTTTATTTATTCTATTATTCAGTGCTGAGAGCAAATGCAGTTGATAAACCACCTGTATCCTATCAGTCTTTTTTAAAGTCCATTCATTTAATGTTTGTTTATCCATCATTAATTAATGCAATGGAAAGCCTTTTTTTTTCTAGCTTTTTTTGGAATGAGCTTCAGCATGGAATATCTTACTTACCTAAATAGGGCCACCCAACCCCAAAGTAGCAAGGATATTAAGTAAAAGCATTTCCTTTTCCCTTTTTCTTATAAGAGAATTTAATTTAATTTGGGATGGGACAAGGAAGGAAGTAAAATGCCATAAAATATCTTTTTTCAAGAGCAGTTAAAATTTTTTTGGCAAAATTAAAATTGTTTGCCAAATGAAGTTTGTGAAAATACTATGGGAACTCTTGAACCTAATAATGTAGCAAGATGTAGATGTTTAAGCATAATATCATAAATAATATATATAATCTTACACTTAAACATCTATAATTTTATTATTGTGTCAACTTAAAAAATATCCCCATCCAAGCAAAGATGCTTCCAGTCAAAATGAAGAATATACTTCATGAAAGATATATAGCTTTCAAAAACAGTTGAATAGGCCATTTTTTCTACTTTGAATAATGTACATAGTTTGTTTTTTATTTCAGAATCAGGTGCAGACTGGGCTGCCATTGATACCGGGAGAACTCCAGGTGGTGCGCTACATTCTGGGCCAATAGCCTTGTGTTAAGTGAAAAAAGAAAACAAAAACTTGAAATTCTGTTTTTTATAAAGAAACCCAAGTTTTGCTAAGACACCAAAATTTGTTTTTGTTTAATACTTTGATGGCTGAAGAGAAACAAAAATTGCCTAGCAAATTTTATTTTGAGCTAAACACTGTTTTAACCCCCCCTCCTCCTCTTGAATCTCAAATTTGGCTGATTTCCTCTACCACAATTCACTTTTGCCAATTTCAGTTGAATAATCAATACAATAATATATATCTAATCAAATTGCTATCAAAAATCAAGGATAGAAATTCAAAATTCGGTGTGTACAATAATGCATATGGGTTCACCTATGGTAAATTTTTTGGGTTGTTTTATGTATAAGCTTTTTCTTTTATTTATTTATTTTTAATGAGTGTGCTTATGATATACTATTTTTGGAGCCTTACAGTTATATGAATTGAAGCTTTCTAAAGTCTGCCTCAGCTACAGGAAAAATGTTTTTCTTTCTATTTAAAAGTAATTAAATAAAAATTAATTTTCGCATTCTTTAATTTCTCTCTTTACAAATTTGTCGTGAAATTCTTGAAATTTGGGATATTTTCAATGTTTTCATAATTATCTTGTTTATAACAGGTAAGTCTTGATAAACAATTTGTCGGCACATTTGGCTTTCCCTCCTCACTAAAAGCAAAGAAATTTGTACAGTTCTGAAATCAACTATCGTAAAAAACTTAATAAGAATGGCGTAAAACCTTCAACAGCATTTCTCAGAGAAATTACTTTGTTTATTGCTTTAGTAACTCGGGTGGGTTTTTTTCACATTAAAATTTTCTAGGAATATATTATGCTGCAGCCCAAGAAAAACTATAAAATGTGTTGTAAATCATTACCTCAATACACAAACTGTAATAATTCATAGACTTGTGATGAAAAGAGCAGGAAACAGCTTTGCTAATACACTGTTTATTTTAGAGATGTTGTACTTTGATACTTTCCACCATAAGGGGCTGCAGAAAATCAGCTTCCAGGGCCATTCATGAATCTCAAATCCACCTTTGTCTGGAATGCACACATCCTCTAATATTCTAAAAAAACCTATTACATACTATGAATACATTTCTTCCATCATACATGATCAAACATGTTATGTCAATAATAAAAAAGATGAATCTCCCACATACCTACTGTCATGCATATAACATAATTTGTACTTCAAAAAACACTTTTCATTTTCATTGTGCTTGTAAATTATCACTGACTTTCGGATTCAAATTTGTAAAACACAAAAATATTTCCTGTTATCTTTCTATAACCTTTACATGTGCACGGAGGCAGTGGACATACAGGCATTATCACCATAAAATTCCACCAAGCACCCAAATATTTGCATCAGAATGTGCTTTTAACAGCAGTTCATCATATGCTATATATTTCTCATATTATAAGATTGTTTTTTATTACAGTTTAATGTTTTTGAAAATAATGCAAAATCAGGTATCTCTATAAAATTATTTTCAAAACAGGTGCATTCTTCAAAAAGATATATTCAAGGAAATACTTCTAATATTTAAGCATGCTTTTTGGAAAGCAAATGTCTGTCCCAACATGCACCTGCAGTATGTTCATATTTGAAACATGATACCTCCATAATGTTTAGGAAGAGTACAAAAATTTATTTATAAGTTAAATAGCCAGAACTGTAAGACTGAAGTTTCTTACTATTCTTGCATGCAGTTCTCTCTCAAGGAGACATAAACATGTATCTCTATTTGGTGCACAATACCTCTAATTCTACACTTGCACTGGAAAAATTATTTTCACATCTGATATCTGGGAACTATACTGTTAATACTGATTACTGTTTCCATTAAAAGAATGAGAGAAAGAAAACATACACAGAACCTGAATGTTTTCCATAGATGCAGCCTTCACTGCATAAGAACTACACACTATACAAAAGTTTTTCAAAAAGGTAACTAATGGGAAGGATATTTTAATTTTGATAAATAACTTTAAAAAATACTACACAATAAAACCAAAAGCATGCTTCTGTTTTATTCTTTTTGCATCATTAGAAACAACCTATGTAACGAATTACAATAAATTTTAAATAGCATGATCTTGTATACAACAATGTTATAAACCCATTTTTATCATGAAAAGAAAAAGGAAAAGACTATATTCCAAGAACTCTAAAAGAAAAAAGCTTAAACTAAACCCATAGAGTGATGACATGTGTGAAAGTGACCAGAGATGTATCTATTGAATGCAGCTGTTTCAGTGGGAAAGAGAAAGCATTTGAAAGAGAAACTAGTTCAGATAAGATATTCAACTGAATTCCTTTTGGTACAGGATTCCATAACTAATAAATCATCTCACAATATCAGAAACTGATCATATTAATTTTTATTTATATGATATATACATGGAAGTCACTTTTTTCTTTCATATTTCCTGAAACATGAAACTCTGAAGACAAGGTGGTGTTTAATTCAAAAATTTAAATAAGCATATTCTTCTTTTGGAAACCTTCCATTAAAATATTTCTTATTCCTGTTTCAGATAAATATCCTATTTAGAAAAAATGATGAACATAAAACTACTTAGCTATTTAGTTTTTCAGACTCATATATTGAACTCAGTATTCTTAAAGCAACAGCGTACATGGCCAAATCGCATTATTTCAGACAGCAGTTATTTCTTCTGTTTACATAGCACCTGTGTAAACAGGAACAATTATCCAAAAAAAAAATTGTAGTACACCTTTCCTATTTATTTCATGATATATTTTCAAAAACTTGGTGGGTGATCATGATTACTTGGTATATGGCAAGTTCAAAACAAATTTTAATATTATTTATCTTCTTAAGGGTGTTGAATTCAGATATTACCAAATCAAAATCTCTTAAGAAAACTTGTAAATTGCATTGTTCTGGGACAGGATTCAAAGTCTCATCTCCCACTGTTTCAGTTATTTCAAGATTTGCTGTCTTGGATGGTGAAATGATAGCATACATCAAAGTGGTTTTGAGTCCCATTTAATGGCAATTTAAATTTCAGTTTTATGAGATGTTTATAAACAAAGCACTTCCATGCCAAAATATAATGTACTCATTCATGCCTATGCATTGGTTTATTTTTATCAATTTTATGACAAATCCAAATAATTTTTCTTCTTCTCAGAAATATCAAAGGATTTACAAGGATTGCATGCAATCATCATTATGAATCTCTTAGATGAACTATAAATATGTGTTTATGATAAAACGATTGAAGCAGCTCTCATAATAAAAAATTGAGGGGAATGTATTGACAACCATACTCAACTGTAAGAGCTGCTTGCAGACACCTTTTTCTAATTTAGAGCCACAGCTTCCAGTGAATGGTGAGAGCAAGTACTACAGGGTAGCACACAACCAATGCCCAATCTCGGAATCAAACCAGGGCCCACTCCAGTGACTAACCAGAAACCTACAGCTCTAACCAGTCAGCCAATGGGGTGGTTTTTCAAAACATAAATCAAAATTATAGCTGATAATTTTTTTGAAAATACAACAGAAAAAAAAAACCACTTTTCACAATTCTTCATGAAATATTTATTAAAACGTAACTTGGCATTTTGGTCAACATGTACATTGTGAACCAGAAAAAAGGAGCTGGTACATATTTGCTACACAATGATCGTATTCAAGAATACTATACACTTCTGCAATATAAAAATTTATAACATGCACAGCATTTTAAAATCAGATTCCAAAACAACCAAAAGAAGCAGCATGAAAAATGCGCATACAGAGACACAGGGAGATACTGAAAAGTTAGTTTCCAAAAAACATCTTATCCTGAATGTGATACAAAGGCTTTAAAAACAGCATACGTTTCCACAAAATACACAAATAAAGAGTTAATCACTTTACTGCAACTTGTTGATTGATGGCACAAGAGATCATCAGATACATCGATACATCTTTTTGCATCATAATAATACCAACAATAATTGATGTCATGGGTATTCCTAAACTTGATATACAATAGATTTCCCTAAATTATGGGATTTACTCAGGAATAAAGAATATTACTTACAGTCAAATTTTGGGGTACTAGCACCCCTACGCTTCCTCAGGACTAAAACCATAGTAGGTGTTGCCATTCCTGAGCTAAGTAGCTCACGAATGGCAACACCTACTATAGTTGTAGTCCAGAGGAAGGGTACAGGTGCTACCCGAAAATTCGACTGTAAGTAATATCCTTTATTCCTGAGTAAATCTCATAATTTAGTGAAATTTATAGAATACCAACAAGTCATATGGCACATATATCGAGAAGAAAAATATAAATTCACATACCTTAGAAGCTTTGGTGACTTTTTCACATCATTCTGAGGTGTGGCCTACTCCAAAAGGGCATTCATAAAAATGTAGCATTGCTGCTTTTATCATAATTAACAATTGTAACCCACTATTCTAAAAATGCTATTAATTATAATTTTTAACCCTAAAGCTAAAAGCCTAAAACATTTACATTTACAAGACTAAAACATTTACATTTACAAGACTGACATTTCATTACTAATTAAAATTCATTAAAAATACCCAACCCATTAACTAAAATACTTTGATATTAAAATCCTGAACTTATCTACACTATATACATATTTAACTTGCCGAATGATCCCTCAAACCATAAACAAATATTCCAAAGCTTTTTGCATGCTCAACACACATCTTCAGAGATCGATCTTTTTGCCCTGTTGCCGTTGACAGTAACCCATGGCACTGAAGGAGTGAATGGAATGGGGTTCTGTTCATGCACTGAAGATTGCTCAATGATGTCACAAAACATCTTCGGCAACATGCTGCCCTCTATAAAAAGGTAGATAAGATAACTGTACTGCTTTTTCTTGTGTCTTTTACAGTGTGCCTCCGTTTCACTTAACGCTCTCCAACGTTCGGGAATGTAATGTGGGTCATGGATGTTACATGAAATATTTTTTTGTTTTTCAGTAACAATTGCCTTGGAATACCTTGATTCTGAACATTTTTGTTGTTGCAAGCAATATTGTACCAATGCCATCTTTTTTCTTCCAATTAACTATATGTTGATTCAGTCACTTTTTTTATGTCTTGTGTTACTAGTGTACATTTTCTTTCTTTGGGGGGGATAATTATCAGATTCACTATTTTTCTCTAAGTCAATGCTTATTTTGCATACCTGCTTGATCTAACCTAGGTATTTTGTATTTAATTACTGAATAGGTTGTAGTTGTCATAATTGTCCTAGTCCTATATTAAATCTGTGACAACTATAACCATTTTAATACTTAATACAAAAGACAAAATACCTATGTTAGATTAAGCAGGTGTATACAAAATTCCCATTGGCTCAAAGGATATTGAATCGAATAATTTTCCATAAAAAATGAATATTGATACCACAAGAAATAGATTAAAAAATAGACTGAATGAACATCTAGTTAACTGGAAGAAAAAAGGACGGCAGTAGTACCATATTGTTTGGAACAACATAAATGTCCACAATTTGAAGGTATTAAAATTATTAGTACACATCATAATGAAATACAATTAAGGTATTCTGAGGCATTTCCTATTGAACATAAAAAAAAAAAAAAAAGATTTTGTGTAACATTCATGAACCACATCACATTCTCGAACCTTGAGAGCATTAATTTAAAAAGCAGCACAAAATATAAGAAACGCAAGAAAAAGAAGTAAAGTTATCTTACCAACCAGTTCGTAGAGGACAGTATAGTGTTGAAGCCGGAGATGTTTCGAGATGTCATCGAGCGATCTTCAGTGTGTGAGGAGAACCTTGTTCCACTCACTTCTTCAGTGCCTGCTGTTGCTGTCAATGGCAACACGGAAGAAAGAATGATCTCTCAAGATGCATGTTGAACACACAAAATTCTCTGGAATATTTGTTCATGTATTCCAGGAAGCATTCAGCAAGGTGGCTATATAATGTAGATAAGTTAAGGCTTTTAATATGAAAGTATTTCAGTTAACTGGTTAAGTATTTTTAATTCATTTTAATTAGTAATTAAATGTCCGTCTTGTAAATGCAAATATTTTAGGTTCTTAGTTTTAGGGTTATTTTAATAATAATTAATTGCATTTTTAGAATATTGGGTTACAACGGTTAATTTTGATAAAAGCAGCAAAGTTTGTTACATTATTAAAGGCTATTCAAAATTTACATGTTTTTAATTACTGTAATTTAAAGTTCAAATTAATCATGTGGTTTTTCCATATTTTTGATATGTCCATAGGTGTATTGTCATTACAGCATCTGTCCCCTAGGGTTTCAATGTACAGGCTCTTGGCAAGGTGTAGTGAGTGTGTACGCTTGAGTGTCCAACAGTCTGATATTCGCCCAGTCTGGTTGCAATGTTCCATTTGCAACATTCCTAGATAATGCCGTATTATTGCGGTTGGTTCGGATATCATATTTGTGTTCCTGTACACGAATACCCAAGCTTCTTCTTGTGGATCCCAAGTAGTTGCTAACATGTTCACTTGTTGAGGAGTCCAACATTGGAATGTTATACACTCTCCATTTGCTCATTATGTCAGTTGTTGCCCAATCTTTTTTAATATACGATATAAGATTCCTTGATCGGGTACCAAACTGTATATCATGTTTTGAGCACATACTTGATAGTATGTTAGTGATATGTGGGTGCTGATCTAATGCACCCAAAAATCATTTGTTAGGCTTTGGTTCTTGCTTCGGACTTGTGGATCGATCATTTATTATTCTGTGGTATATTCTGTTGACCAAAGTTGGATACCCATGTTTGTTCACCAACTCGAAAATGAACTTTATTTCAGACTGTAAACAACTTTCACTCAAAGAGTGTGTGAAGGCTCTTGATAAGAAAGTTAATGGCAGATAATTTTGTGGAATTGGATGTGAACTCCTCATTTTTTTAAAACATTAATGATTCAGCCACATGCTGGTTGTTTCATACTTGCCTCTCTGGATGTAGTTTCACTGTACCTTAATGTACCTGTGGATGCCACCCACCATTTTATTGAGGCTAAACTTGTTGATAATCACGTTCCCACATCTGAAATTTCTGCCATTATGAACGCACTTCATTTAGTCAAACGGCGTTCATATTTCAAATTTCTTGACAAAATTTACCTGCAAACTGAAGGATTGCCCATGGGCTTCCCTCTCTCTGCGGTGTTAGCCAAAATTCTGCTACAATACATAGAAAACAAAGTTCCTAATGAATTTCCTCTAGTCCATAACTTATATCTCAGGTACGTCAACAACATCCTTGTGTTTCGACCTCACTCTCAAGATGACTTAAATCAATTCGCAGACGCACTCTCTTCAGTATTTTCCACAATCAGGAGCATGATAGAACTTGAATCTAATTTCTCACTGCCTTTTCTGGATTTTTGCATATTTCGTAATCCAGAAACTAATTTAATGACTTTTTCTGTTTATCGTAAGCCAACTGATTACAATAGCCTTATTCCGTTTAACTCTTCACATCCAATTCCACAAAAATTATTTGCCATTAACTTTCTTATCAGAAGAGCCTTCACACACTCTTCCAGTGAAAGTTGTTTACAGTCTGAGATAAAGTTCATTATCGAGTTGGCAGACAAACATGAATATCCAAAAACTTTGGTCAACAGAATATAAAACAGAATAATAAATGATTGATCCACAAGTCTGAAGTAAGGCCCAAAAGCTTAACAAATGATTTTTGGGAGTATAAGATCAGCACCCACATATCACTAACATACTATCACGTATGTGCTGAAAACATGTTATGCAGTTTGACACCGATCAAGGAATCTTATATCGTATATTAAAAAAGATCAGGCAACAACTGACATAATGAGCAAATGGGGAGTGTATAACATTCCAATGTTGGACTCCTCAACAAGTGAACATGTTAGCAACTACGTGGGGTCCACAAGAAGAAGCTTGGGTATTCATGTGCAGGAACACAAATATGATATCTGAGCCAACCGCAATAATACGGCATTATCAAATAATGTTGCAAATGGAACATTGCAACCAGACTGGGCGAATATCAGACTGTTGGACACTAAAGCGTACACACTCACTACACCTTGCCAAAAGCCTGTACATTGAAGCCCTAGGAGACAGATGCTGTAATGACAATACACCTATGGACATATCAAAAATATGGAAAAACCACGTGGTTAATTTGAACTTTAAATTACAGTAATTAAAAACAATATGTAAATTTGATAATAGCCTTTAATAATGTAAAAAAATTTCTGTATAACTATGTGAATGTTCCGATGTTGAAAATCACATGGGTGCATTTACTCAGTTGCAATTATAACAATCACAACATTGTGACGCTTCAGATCTTTACCGATGGTGCATTTCTCTTGCATATATTAGTGCATGTATCACATAACCTCTGTTTCACCTGATGATGGAGTGAATGTCACCCCGAAAATACTAGTGGGTTTTTTAATTGTTACTACTCTTAATTTTTTAACGTTAAATATCATACATAGACAGTGTTGTTATTTATGTGACATATAGTACGAAATAGCTTTTATCTTTATAAAGGCTGGGTACTACTGCTTGAGTAGCAGCACCTTCTCTCAAGTCAGTCCCGATGACATGTTGCCACACAACCCTAAAATTTGACAAAAAGTAATATTTATGTCATCCTAGTAATCCCTGTATTGCAAAATTATACTTTAAAGATATTTTATCACTAGGATTTTACCATGACTTCATCAATGCACAGAACCAAGTTCATTGCTCAGCTGGGAAAAGTTCAATGGAAATGTTTCAAATGATGATGTAAGAATGTGAACAGAATTAAGTCTTGTGTTTGCATTTTTTCTTTAATAAATGTTTCTGGATTTGAAGAAAATGAAAATCTGTGTGTGGCTTTTATCCACATTCACTAATAGACGAGCAATGACAGTAATAAATTTTACACTGCAGACAGCACAATGAAGCCACAGAAAGCGAACAAAAATTTCTGATTTTAATCATTATGAGTTTCTATACAACTGCTACCTACTACCTAGACATTTCAAAGAATCCAACGTGTGTGGCCTCAGTATTGAGAAGATGGGAGTTAATTTCTCTTGCAGAACCGCACAATCCACAAGGTTCTAATTTCCCAGTGTTTTGGAACAGCTAAGAAAAGCCTGATGCTATTGAACCCATTGTATTCACTTGGCTTAGCATCATGCAATTTCCTCTTTTTCTGGAAGCAAAAGGCACAACTGAAAGACTGTGTTGTTTTGATGCCATGTAGACAACATTCAAAGAGCTGTGAGAAGGGCATTGCAAAATACAAGTCACAAGCTTCATGATCACTGTATGTAGAGTGCTGCCATAGGAGAAAGTAAGTTTGAATAAACCAAGTAATGCACTTATTCATGGGATTATTTTTTCCAGCATCAGTTTCATTTCCCAATTTCCACACCATGTATTTAACTCCATGTCAATAAAAACACATTATTCCACACTAGGGATCGTAAAAATGATAGTATCTCCAAAGACCACTGATTAGAAACAACTTTAATGACAAGAATCTTACTTTGTGCAAAGATATTTGCATATCATATCAAATTATGTTTGATATACCTTATTAGGATGTTAACACATACATCATATGCATGTGCATTGGGCACTAAAATATATCTTGGATCACTATAAGCAATTTTAGGAATCTAAGGTAAATTCTGTATGAATTTTTGAGTGGCATAAATGTTTCTGCATTGGAAGGGATTCAGTGGAGATAAAACATTGGAGTCCACCAAAATGTTTAAATGCCAGACTTCATTAAAAATTTATGTGAAATGATTAACAATGATCAAACTGTAATGCTCTGAATGATTTCAGATAAGCTGTGTTTTAATAAAGAAACCATATGGCCAAAAATAACCCAAAATTTGAAGAAAACAAAGATCTGTGTGTGGTTTGTTCCCCATTCATTAACAGTGGAGCAATATCACAAGTTGGACACTGCAAAGAATGTGATGAAGCCATAGAAAGCATATCAAATTATCTGCATGTCATCATTTCAAGTGACAAGACATTGTGTTTTATATATAACTTAAAGGTAACGATCAAACTGCACAGTAAAAGTTAGCAAACATCTTAAAAGCCAAAAAAAAAAAAATGGATTGGAATTCCCTTAAAGTAATCAGTTTCCAAAGCAATTTCCAAAAAAGAAAACTGAAAGAAGGAATAGAGATTGAGAAAAATCAAAATTCCATCATCAATGACTGCAAAGGATTTTCCCTGCCTAACATCTGGCAGGATTTGTTGAAAAATAACCTAAACCGTCAAGGTTAACCGTAACTGCCAAGGTAAACCGTAACCGTGATAGTGACAAGTAAAAAGTGACAACAACAAGACAGCCTGAAGAAGGAGAAGAGTTTTCTCCAAAAATTTGCTATTAATGAAAAAATTTCCTAGTAAAATTCCCATAAAAGTTGCTTTAGATTATTAATTCAATTAAACTAGGAAGCCATTTCTCAACATGAGCTTTATTCAAAGAATTAAAACAATGTTCATCACTTTGTATCATCATTACCATCAGCAACCATGGGTAACATTTCTGTAGGTGTGATGCCATGGGGCATCAGATTTAACTCATCTTACATTGTTTTACTACCAGCACATTCACACTCATCTGGTAAATCCAGGCAACCTGGGGAAGGGGGTCTAAGGACAAAGAGCGTCCAGGGTAGACTTCAGAGGGAACCATCTACACATTTGCGTCCTCAAACATGGGGAAAACCCCGGAAAAAACCGCAGACTAGAAGGCTGCAGTTTGAAATACATTCAGGATCACTATGAATTTCACTCTTTGCAAAAAAAAAAAAAAAAAAAGAGAGAGAGAGAGAGAGACAAAGCACCCACGAAGAATCATCCAATCAAGATGAAAATTGGTATGTGCTGTACATGTACAGGAAAGCAAATGATTAAAATCCCAAAGCAAATGGGTCATTTATTTAGATAAAACAGCTACACAAAAGTGGGATAAGTTAGTACATTGTGGTGCCACCTCTAGCTCGGATACAAGAGGTTGCTTGGTGTGGCATACTATCCTGAGGCATAGCATGCCAGATAGTGTCCAAACTGAGGGCCAGTTTGCCGACATTCTGGGATGGGCATAGGTGGCATCCCATCGTGTCCCAAACATGTTCAATTGGTGCGAGATTAGGCTGACTATGGAAGGATGTAGACATTACAGAGGCAGGCCTGGGAGAGCTTGCTGTGTATGGCCACACTTTAACCTGTTGAAAAATTGCTCAGTAGTGCTATGACAGGGATAGAAACACAACAGGTTGTACAATATTGTCTATGTACCATTGAGCAGTGACGGTGGTGCGAAGGACTACCAAGAGTGTCCAGCTATCGTAGGAAATGACTTCCCAGATATGTGCCATTCCATGGTAAAGGCAGGATACGTGCACTGGCTGGCTCGTCTCTAAACATGTATGTGCTGGTCGTCAGCAGAAAGTGCAAATTGTGGCACATCACTGAAGACAACACAATGCCACTCAATACTATCCCACATTAATTAGGCCTAACACCACTGCAACTGGTGATAGAGATACTCTCTAGTCAGTGGTAGGAGATGGAGTGGCCTCCTCAAATGTAGTCTCTGTGCCGCTGGTCATCTGGCAGTGGTTTGGATGTCCATTTTTTGTACTTGAAGCTGACGCAACATGGCCTTAGATGGTCAGGAGCAACAAATTTGGTCCCGTTTGTCCAGATCTCCCAATCGCTCGATCCTCGCATTCTTTCGTTGCTCTCAGTCATCCACTACCAACATGACACAAGGTTGTGCTTCAAACCACTGGAGCCAACATCATCTGATTGCAGCGCTGTTCCAAACCAAATGCCTGGTGATATGGCAACTTGGTCAACTGGCCTCTCTCAGTTCAATTATACACCCTCTCTCAAACTAGCTCAACTGCTCGTAATGTGCACGGATTCGACATCAAGGAATCCTCACAGTCAGTGGAGGTAAATGCAGCCACAATCCGCTGTCACAATTGTCCTTGAGGAGAGTATATCGAGAGCTTCACTCTCGATATACTCTCCTCAATGCACAGTTCCCATGCCCTGTGGCACCCAACTATGTAGTCACTGGTCGTTATTTTTTTAATCATTTGCATATTCAGTTCTGAGGTACTTGCATGCAGAATTTCATCAAGATTGAACAACTTTGGGGTGCTTCGTTTCTTTTGGCAAAGAGTGTATTTGTACTGTGTACAGGTAAAACTTTGCTATTAACCATTTAATAGGTAGATATTGAAAATCTCAATGATAAATCCTGAAAGATTATTTGAACAGCACATTTTTCAGATGGTCACTTAAAATTCTTCGCACCAGAAATTTCCAGACTAGTCATTCCTGAATTCAACATTCTTGAAACTCAGCAGTGCAATGGTTTCTACCCTAAGCTTCAAGTGCATTATGCACACTCCATATTATGCTAAACACACTGATGAACTTACACATTCATCTGTGCATGGCTACCATAAAATATCTTTCAATTTTCAAATGGAGATTTTTTTTCAGTCAGAGGAAACAGAAATATTGCAATGTCCAAAATTTCAAAGGACTTAATGATAAAATCTACTTATGCTGCTGTTTGAAGCTATGTAAGCATTCTTTAAAAAACTAACAACAATGCCTAAATTTATAATGTACACTGCAATAAAACATCCTGGAATTGATATATTTGAAGGTGCTTATATGTGAAAAGGCACTTAAAGAAAGATTTTCATGCCATATAAAAAGAGAGATATATTTAACACATAAGAATATTTAAAAAACATGATGCAATTCCATGAAATGAAAAGACTAAACATGAAAAGCTACATAATACAAATTAGGCTCTCGAAAACTATAAAACAAAATTGGTGGTTTCTGAACAGTGAATTATCGGTATTACAAAGTAAGCTTCAAATGTTTATGATATCCAAAATTATGTTTACATTTTTAAAATGGATATTTTTCAATTTTCCATTAAAATATTAATAAAAAGGGGACAGACTTGCATTATAAAGTCGTTTCCTAATTCTCTGGATCCTTCCCATACATTGTATATCTTAAAAAATACAATAAAATTTTTGCACTGCTGGATCAGTGTTCATATGGGAACAACTTCGATCCTTTGAATAAAAGCTATGAAAATTATATTCAAAATCAATGGGAACAAACATGTTTTCTTTTCTGAGGAGTGTTCAGGTTGCTAATTAAACAGTACACACATAAAGGCCACATGAAACCAATGAATATCACTATTAAAAGCATTTTGACCTCATAGAGAAAAATGCCTATTTTCCTTTTTTGACCTGATAAAGAGAAATGCACATGAAATTTTTTTGACATTTAGGTATATAAAATTTAATACAGTCAAACCTCAATTTAACGAACTTTAAGGGACCAACATAAAATTGTACATAAAATCATGGAATTCGCTAAATCGAGGAAGCCTTTTGAAGGAAGCATTCAAATTAAGCTAGTGTTCATAATAGAATACGTAAGCAGCTACGTTCTCTTTCTTTCAGTGACATTTAAATTATGTATACTTTTAATTACGAATTTGTTATCAAAAATGTTATAATAAGTACACATTTACTTTGCGTATTAAATACATAATTCGTAGATATTAGACTTCAATATGTAGCATCAAAATTTAAGTGTACTTGAAAATTGCAAGAATTCGATAGTTGATTTTTCCCAAGCATTTAGCCTTTTAAATAATAATTTCAGTACCCTAAACTTCATGAAACAGAACATCAATTAGTAATAATTAACTTGTAAAAACAGAATATGTGTTGATTATGTTTGAAAGAATATGTAGATTGCTTATGTTTTATTCAGAATATTTAACTTTATAAATTACAGTTTCACTTTTATGAAGTGCATGAAAACCATCATTAATTTCAAAGAGCATCAAGTACTTTTTAGCATATTCTACACTGTTACCAGCATCACTAAAGCAGCTAACTTCAGTTCTGCTTCATCTTCATCAGAATCTGATGCATTTAGTCCAAAAAATCTGTTCATCGAAAACATTGTTAAGGGATTGCATTTGGGCTAACTTTTAACGTGAAAATGCTGGTTAACATAGTTTTATATTTTAAAAAATAAAAAATGTTCGCTAAATTGAGGAAATGTGTTTGTTAAATCGGGAAACGCCAAGCATGAATTTCAATGTGATTCCATCGGGACCATAAAAAGATTTTTAAATAAAATTGCGGAATTCGTTAAATCACAATCCGTTAAATAGAGGTTTGACTATACTACCTTTTCATGTACAAGAACTCAAAAAAGCAACATTTTCTCACTGCCTTTCTTTTACTGTGAGCAAAATAAAAACAGAAACCAAGTAATCTCTTCAAATATTATTTTTGTTTTGTCTGCATCTATTTTAAGTGAGAATTCAAGTGGTTCTTTAAATGGCATTTTGTTGAAAAATGTTCATCACAGTGGTGACAGACATATTGTATATCTCCTGTAGAAGGTACAAGATGCTTTTGGAGGCCTCTTTTATCTGCAAATTTCACTTTACAGTGGTCACATAGCAAGTGCTCTTCACCAAAATGTTTTTTCTTATGATTAATTAGTTGTTTCTGAGAAGATCTATAGTCACAACGGTCACACTGAAATTGCTTCTCAGCAGAATGAGTTCTTTGATGAACAACCAAGTTTTGTTCCATGGAACACCTGTAGTCACAATCTATGCACTGAAATTGTTTTTCACCAGCACCAAAATGTTTTTTCTTATGATTAATCAGTTGTTTCCGAGAAGATCTATAGTCACAACGGTCACACTGAAATTGCTTCTCAGCAGAATGAGTTCTTTGATGAACAACCAAGTTTTGTTCCATGGAACATCTGTAGTCACAATCTATGCACTGAAATTGTTTTTCACCAGAATGTGTTCTCTGGTGAGTGACCAAGCTAGATTTTTTAGAACATCTGTAGTAACAAAAGGAACATTCGAATCGTTTTTCACCAGAATGAGTTTTCTGGTGACGGTTCAGATTGTATCTCTTAGAACATCTGTAGTCACAATCTTTGCACTGGAATGGTTTTTCACCAGAATGAATTCTCTGGTGAGTGACCAAACTTTGTTTCTGAGAAAATCTATAGTTACAAAGGGAACATTTAAATCGCTTTTCAACAGAATGTGTTCTTTGGTGAGCAGTTATGTTTGATTTTTTATTTGATGAATATGCACAATGAAAGCATTTAAAACATTTCAGAAGAGGATCCCAAGAAAAGTTTGTATCTGGAAACCTTGTCACTTTGGATGGAGAAGCTCTTGTGGAAGGACAATAACTGCCAATTAAATCACCTAAAAGGGAAATTGAGAATAAATAACAATACTACAATGGCTTACAAAATATTCTGGAGATGATAATTTTTAACAAATCTAAAAATTCCTAAAATAATTCAGTTGTTTTTGTATAGTAAATTGTAATACAGAAACGTCAAATTTTAAAACACTTCAACATATATAGAAAAATACATTAATTGAATAAAAGGAAAAGTGAACATGGCCATTGTACCTCCAACCTGTTTTTTAACTTCACAGCTTTAATATTAATGCATTTTTCAAACATATTATTTTATTTACTAGTCAAATTCTTGGGCACTAAATAACCATTTATCAGAACGCAGTACATATCACCATTTCTGGGATAAAATCCAAACTGTTTGATCATTTAATCTTGTTCCTTTTCTTCTATCTCGTGATATTCTGTTGCAGCTTTTAAAAACAAGAAGTGCTCTTGATATTCCTGTACTTCCACAAAATCCCAGATCACTTTAACTATGGTATTTTGTGCACGTCTACCCAAACCAGTATTGAATACTCTTAATTGTAATTCCGTATTCTGTTACATTAGTTCCAAGTTGTCAATCCATTGTTCCAACATAGCTGAGACCACATTCACACATATTGTAGATAACACCTTGCATTGGAATGATTTCTAACGTTTGGCTTGTGTTAGGGAGATATTTTTTACTCCTTAACACAAAGCAATTGTAACCCTAGAGCATCACCTAATTTTATTTTTAAGTACCGGCCAGTTTTCTCAACATACCTTTATGTTATTAGCTTTTCCAGGCAAATGACTATTTATTTTTGATTTTTTTAAAGATATTTGTCTCTTTAAGGAAATGTAAATATTTTTTTTTTTTTGGATCTCATTCATTCTTCTTTTTGGGCATTTTTATATATTGTAAAGAATTTGGTGCATTTATTTTTACCAAAAATTTGTGGTCACATTCGTTTCACACAGTTAGGATGAAATCACTAATGGTCAAAAATTTTCTTGTTAGTGGTAGACTTTTAAAATATCTGCATTTCAATTGTTCCTTCAGTTATCAGTACATCAAGATGTTTAGCTGATTTTCTCTTTGCTTCTCCACCAGGAATTTCAGAAATTTCTCCAGAGTTCATAAAGTTTAATAAGCCCTACTGAGAGCTATTTTTGTTGTCTAAATAAATAACATCATTCTCTCTATTTTTCATTTAAACAGAAAATTGATGGCATAGTTAGGACATTTTTTTCTAGTTCCTCTAAGTTATAGTTTGTTAAAATTGTTGCAAATGGTAGAACCCATGGTTAATCATGATATTTGCCAGTAGAATTTGTCTTGTCTTAAAAGTAAAACTAATTATGTTTGAAAGTAGATATTAATATTTTATATATTTCTGCCAATTAATCTTTACTATGCTTATAAAAGATTAGTTTATCAGCCAGATCTTGTAGTATTTCCAAGAGGAAATCTATGTTTATGTTAGTGTACATGGATAATATATCCAAACTGCTTATTCATGTATGTTTCAGTTTAGCAAGGATTCCTAATGTTACTTTTTTTGAGATGTTTAGAATTTTTTAATTAACTTAAGTGGATTTATAGAACAGATCAATTGATTTATTAGATTTTTAAAATGAATTGTGTGCGTGTATGTGTGTGTGTATGTGTATTAAGTTACTTCAGTAAGAAATCAAATTTTTCCAAAGCCTGAATGTCAACTCACTGGTCAGAAATGTTACTATCATAGGCAACTGACAATATTACAATGTTCAAAAAAAAATTTATGATCACTGAAAAATCAGTATGGTTTGAAAAAAAAAATTCTGTAAGTTTCGATATATTCAAAAACAAGACTTTGTCATTCATGTTTCACTTTGGTTTTTGGCAACAAGACTCAATTACTGTGAACTGGTAAAAAACATGGTGGCTGGATGTTCATTTCTCCCAACACAGGCTATGCCAGGGAGGAATTATTGAACTGCCAATGACATCACTTGATTTAACAGTTATGAACTCTTTTGTCTGGGTAAAGAAAATGTGTATTCCATCAAACAGAAGACAACTATGACCTCAAATTTGAATCAACTTTAAAAATTATAAAGAAACGGTAAGTATGTCATGTAAATTGGTAATGGCAAGATATGAAACATACAGGGTGTCCAGAAAGTCTTTCTCACATTACAAAAATTAGTATAAAAATGTATTACAGGATAAAAAAAGGGATTGTGCAACACTGATGGTGCACTAGTAATAGTAAAGTTTTTTTCCAGTGGCAATACACCTCCACATGGGCGTCATTTGTGGCCCGGAGGACATCTAAGCAATATTCAATTCCACGCCATGTTTTGTTTAGCATCTCAGCAGAGACAGAACCAATGACATCCATTATTCTTCTCTTCAACGTCTCGATAACTGAAACACTGATAGATATCAATCACAACATGAAAAATATACAGATGACTAAGAAATCTCAAATATTATGTTTCTATTTCACTTTGATTTTTTTTAATGTAAGTATAAATACTTTTTTTTTTGTTTTTCGTAAATATTTTTCAACATGTATTGTAAATAAATACTTGTTAAAAAGCCATGAAGATTTTTAGTTTTCCAGATAGCTTTAAATATTGTAGGTAATAATTTTAAACAAATTTGAGCTCTCTATTTGGTGGAAGACTTCAGATATTCCAATTTTGGTAAATTCATGCAGTAGTCTGAAAATTTTAAATTAATTATTGGAAAATATTTTTATAATTATCTAAAGTTGATGTTAGGCCTATTAGTATATTTTCCATTACTCCCAGTATGTTTATCAACATTACTGCTCTTTCCGAGTTCTCAAATTTCGCCAATATTGTAAAACAAAAAAAAATCATACAAAATAAAGTACAAGGACTAGAGCCAAAAAATGTTACAGGTGATTCCAGGACCCTGCTAGGAACAATTGAGCAAGTTTAATCAAGATCTGAGATGGTAGGTGTCATGACCTGGGTGATCTGACATGGAATGACCCAACAGATCTTCTGCCCAGGTTTGACATTAACATGTTTTTGCATAAATTCCTTTGCTAATCATAGACTGACCATCCTTACAGAGATTCTAACAGATTTTTTATGAACTTGAAATGGATTGCAGCATGATTTTTGCTGTTCCTTAAATTTTGTTATATAGCAGTATTCATGATGAAAACATAATATCACAATACTTCCATTCTGCTATTTCAGCTCTTAAACACAGTATTTCCTTCACTTATCTCAACTCTTTTCAGTCCCCTTTGTGACATGGTGTTTGGAGCAACTGCCCAACACTGCAGAGGTTTTGTTTATCCATTACTAAGGAAGTAAGCAGTAAGAGAATATGTACAAACTAAGAAAACTTCCCCTCTCAGCAAAAGAACAGTAAAAGTTAACTTAAATCTTATTCTCTCAGCAAGCTAAAACTCTTAACTGAAAGGCAAACCAAAGGGGTTGGTCATGACCAGGGTACTAGTGAAACAAACTAAAACAACAGAAGATCAAACTAAAACCTCATTGGCTTGTTAGCTGAAACCAAAACCAAAACCAAACTTTGATTGGCAGTTGGAAAAACTTAACCAAAACCAAACATTTATCAGCAGTTGGAAACCAAACCAAAACTAAACATTTATTAGCAGATGGGAAACCAAACCAAAACTAAACATTGATTGGCAGTTGAAAACCAAACCAAAAATAAAAATTGCCTGTCAGTTGAAAACCAAACCAAAACTAAACATTGCCTGTCAGTATAAAACCTTGCAGTCACTGGCTAGAAGTTTAAAACTCGAAATAAAACTCCGTTCCCTAAAACATATTTCAGAAAGTTCATATCTTTCAACATTTTCTCTACCCACATCCCCTTGTGATGATTAAATCAGCTGATAAGGCAAACTTGTTATGTTGAAATATGTTCTATGCAATGCTAAAAATGTTTTGACTCCTGTTGATGCTTTGTGCACTGATACTCTGAAAAATTTATTTCGCATAATGTTTCAAAGTAGTTAAAAATTAGTCAGTGCTTAAAAATTTCTATTTGATTTTGTTTCACTTTGTCAGATACTCTGAAAAATTTATTTCGCATAATGTTTCAAAGTAGTTAAAAATTAGTCAGTGCTTAAAAATTTCTATTTGATTTTGTTTCACTTTGTCAGTTATAAAAAATGGAGCAAAAAAAACTACAGATTGAGTCTAAATTATTAGTTATTAAGAATATAGGAATTTATTTTTTTCAACTATAAGGAATACATTTAAAAATAGTTAGCCTCTAAATTTGATTTGGAAATTTACCAAAACTGGAAAAAATCCTTCTAATCATGGTATACAAGAAATTACTTTTTTTTTTAATCTTGTAGCTTAACAAAATTACATGTTTGATTATTCTCAAGGTATACTACAGGGTAGAAAATTGGAAAGATGAAATTTTATGTAAAAACTGAACAAACTCTTTTGTTTCATTTTTGCAAAGATTCTTACCCCTCAGCATGTGAGAGTAACTATAGCTTGTGAACACACACACACACGCACACGCACGCACGCACACACACACACACAAAGATTTAAGTTGAAAAGCTGCCACATGAATACTTCATCATTTACAACAGGATGTTTGCTGTTGAACGAGTGGTTAGGCCTAACTTTTGAGTGCTATGTCTCGGAAACTATGGAATGTGGAAGATAAAAAATTTGCAGTGTTTTGCAGCTTTGTTAGGTAAACCTACATGCTAATTTTCAGCAAAATCCAAAACGGTGGGTCAGGTTTGTAAAACAAAATGGCTGAACTGTCGAAGGAGAGCCCTCTATGAAATTCAGATAATTTTAACCATCTGAGAAAATATGCTGGTAACCACTGTTTTTTTTTTTTTTTATACGATGTGTTACACATCAACATGAAAAAAAATTATCTCTCATGCCAGAGCAATATTCTACAGAGCCTCCTATAAAATGTCTAAATTTTGCTGTAATTTTTCACTTCATCACTAGGTGGTGCTCACTTAACTGGTATATCAGGTAAAATGAAAAGTGCTTTCAATATGTAGGGACCCTTTTCCATGTGATTCCAAAGTTTTATTCTCCTAAATTCAGTAGCACACAAACTACAGCATGTTATTTAAAAAAGTGGCATGCTACTGCACAGCTACAAAAGTGGGTGTTTGGCTAAATTTTGGAGCACAGTATTTTAAAAACTATGAGGTTTAAAAACTGAAACTTCAGATTTTCCCATATCTTTATCAGGTATATCTACCTGCCAAGTTTCATTAAAATCCGAGTAGGTGGGTGATCTGACATGGAATGATCCAATAGCACGAATCAGAATGGCAAGCACGTGCAACGGGACGACCTTATATAGCCGATCAGGCACAGTGCTACGACCCCTCCTTGCCTGTGCCCCATGCACGGCCGAGAGTCATACTTGAATCATTTGGATGTCTCACAATGTCAAACCTACCCACTAAGTTTCATTCCTGTCGATTGCTTCCTTCAGGGTGCAACTATTTTTTTGACGATGAGTGTATGTTTCATTGAGTACTTGGCTTTCATCCTCAAAATAATTATTTCACACATAAGTTTTTTTCTTTCCCGTTATAAAAAATGAAACAAAAGACAAATTATGCCTAATAATTTTTTTTTGCATTAATTTTTTTGTTGAAGAAACATTTGTATTTTGAGATCATATGTTGTCAAAGTTATTTTCTCAGTGTGGCTAAAATTACATTCTTTTTTTTATGAACTATTAAATGGCCTTAGATGTTTGCTGTGTATGAAATTGCTAAACTAAACTGATATATTACAAAAGTGTGCATCGTGATGAGCTAGCTGCATGAGAGTGCACTGAAAAATGCATGTGACTTGAACGTAGCATCTGATGCTTGATTTGCTTTAGTTTCTTGGAAAACTTGCATTTCCAGCAAGTACAACCATGTGGTTTGTTAGCACAGATTGCTTTCTGAAGCTTCATTTATATAACACTTGATGCTTGCAGCTGCAAGTATAGTGACAGCTCACTGATATTTGTCTACCAGCAGATACATTTTATTAGATAAATCAGTGAAAATCCTCCAAATATGTGGCGTCAGTGAATAAACAAAGACACCGCTCTTTCCACGCTTTAGCAACACACAGATATGCCTTTGTTTCTTCACCGATACCACGTATTTGGAGGATTTTAACTTTGGATCTCGCCCTTTAGATTTATCTGCTATAATTAATATATAGCCAGTGCCATTAATGTCCACCAGATGGAGACGTCTCAGTAGCTGAGCCCATCTTACAGATTTGTGATGTCAGAAGCTGACAGAAAAACGCACAAAGCGCCGTGGATTGTTGGCCACCGTGGTGTAAGGCTAACGCACTGGCTAGATATTGAGAGATCAAGGGTTCAATTCCCCGGCAGTGACTGAATAGCTATTTTTTGGTTGTTGTGTGTTGCTAAAACATAGAAAGAGCAATGTCTTTGTTTATTTATTGGATAAATCAGCATTCTTAAAAACATGAAATTCTTAATCAGGATGCCTAGAGAAAAAAATATGACATAAATTCCTGAAAGCTCTAGTAAATTAGCATACAACAATACATAAAAAAGTGCCATTCATGACAATAAATACAAACAAAATTATAAGTACACACATCAAAAGGCAAGGTATAACAGAAATACTGTTTTCTACACATCTCCTGCATTATAATGACATCTGGTGAAGTGGGTATTATCACATTTTGATCCAAACCAAAACTTTGAGTGGTGACACAAGTTATAAGCAAATCACACTATGATCCTTTGAATGGTGACACAAGTTATCTTCTTGCTATATATTTTCTTTTTTCACATTGCCATATGCCTACTAGCAGATAATATTTCACTGGATAAATCAGAATTCTTAAAAACATGAAATTCTTCTTTGAAAATTCTTAAAAACATGAAATTCTTCTTTGAAAATTCTTAAAAACATGAAATTCTTCTTATGTTGAGAAATGGCTTCCTAGTTTCTTAATTCAATTACTAATCTAAAGCAACTATTATGGGAATTTTACTAGGAAATTTTTTCATTTAAATTGCAAATTTTCGGAGAAAACTCTCTCCTTCTTCAGGCTGTCTTGTTGTTGTCACTTATTCCTGTCACTATCATGGTTACGGTTAACCCTGACGGTTTAGGTTATTTTTCAACAAATCCTGCCAGATGTTAGGCAGGGAAAATCCTTTGCAGTCATTGATGATGGAATTTTGATTTTTCTCAATCTCTATTCCTTCTTTCAGCTTTCTTTTTCGAAAATTGCTTTGGAAACTGATGACTTTAAGGGAATTCCAATCCATGCTGTGCCCAGTTTCTCTAACATGCCTATCTAATCCAGTCTTGTTGGAGCAATTTTTTATAGTTGCTTTATGCTCTGCTATACAAGTTTCTAGTCTGCGACCTGTTTCACCTATGTAAGATAGTCCACAACTACAATTTACTTCATAGACTACTCCTTGCATTTTTAAAATATCTTCTTCTCTTTGAACTATTTTAGGGAAAAAATTTTTAACTTTGTTCTCTAAACTTGGAGCTAGCCTAATATTGTACTTCTTAAAGACTCAAATAAACCTTTTTGATAAGAAATTTTTCTAGTGAATTTTACTTGTTGTATTTGCGGGTTCTTCGTAACATTAAAATTCAGAAGCTTCTCAATTTCTTCTTTAGGATAGTTATTCTCTGCAAGTATGACTTTAAGTTCTTCTTTATGGGCTCCTTTTTTATTTGTAGTAGAAACTATTTTATTAATTTTTTCTAAAAACTGACTTGCTACATTTTTCTTAATAGAAACTGGATGATAGGAATTGAAATCCAGTAGTATGAAATTCTTGATTAGGATACCTACAGAAAAAAGAATTATGTATGGCATAAATTCCTGAGAGTACTCAAAAGTGAACATGCAATGATATTCATGGTAACAAATATATACAAGATAAAAACATGAGAATCAAAAGGTAAGATATATTCATGGTAAAAACAAGATAAAAATATGGGAAGTACACACATAAAAAAGGCATGATATAACAGAAATACTGTTTCAGACAAATCTTCACTGACATAACAGCATTTGATGAAGTTGGCATTTTCACTGTGATCCAAAACAAATCACACTGAAAAATTAAGAATACAAAAGTTTCTTCTCACACATTACTATATTTTTGATAGAAAATACCATTTACTGGATAAAGCAGCATTCTTTAAAACATCATATGCTTGATCAGGATGCCTAGATAAAGAAATAAAATATAAGACAAATTTTTGAAAGTTCTTGAAAATGAAAATACACTGACGGAAAAAAAAAATTCCAACACCAAGAAGGGGTTGTGTTAGATAAACGACAGTTGGTAGGCGGTGAGAGTACATCTGTAAGATGACGTCTATGTAAATTTCGCGCTCGGCGCACACGTGTGGTGCTAGTAGCGCCCTCGGATCATGCAAAGCAGGTTTGCTGTAAATACGCGCTGTAACGTTCATGAGCATTAGTTATCGTTGAGATTCGACATAGTGTGTTGATGTTAGTCAAGAATGCCTTTAAGAAGACGAAGAAGCCATTATCAACAGCTCACGGAGTTTGAACGAGGTCGTGTAATAGGGCTACGAGAAGGTGGATTTTCTTTCTGCAATATTGCAGAACAACTTGGCAGGAATGTAGCCACTGTGCATGATTGTTGGCAGCGGTGGTCAAGGGAAGGTACTGCCTCAAGAAGACCGGGTTTCGGCCGGCCACGTGGCACTACTGAGAGGAAAGATCGCCGTGTACGGCATATGGCCGTGGCACATCGTACTGCGTCTGCGGCAGCAATTCGAGCTGCAGTTGCCACCACAATGACACAATGAACTGTTACAAATCGGTTACTTGAAGGACAGCTCCGAGTCAGACGCCCTGTAGCATGCATTCCACTTACTCCAAACCACTGCCACTTGCGACGTCAGTGGTGTCAAGCTAGAGCTCATTGGAGGACGGAGTGGAGATCTGTTGTGTTTTCTGATGAAAGCCAGTTCTGCCTGGGTGCCAGTGATGGCCGTGTGTTGGTTAGAAGGAGGCCAGGTGAGCGCCTGCAACCAACCTGTCTGCGGCCAAGACACACTGGACCTACACCTGGAGTTATGGTCTGGGGAGCAATTTCCTATGACAGCAGGAGCACTCTCGTGGTTATCCCACGCACCCTGATGGCACAGTTGTACGTCAGTCTGGTGATTCAACCTGTTTTGCTGCCATTCATGAACAGCATTGCAGGGGGTGTTTTCCAACAGGATAACGCTCGCCCGCATACCACTGTTGTAACCCAACATGCTCTACAGAGTGTCGACATGTTGGCGTGGCTTGCTAGATCACCAGATCTTTCACCAATCGAGCATGTATGGGACATCATTGGACGACAACTCCAGCGTCACCCCCAACCAGCATTAACCGTCCCTGTATTGACCGACCAAGTGCAACAGGCATGGAACTCCATCCCACAAACTGACATCCAGCACCTGTACGACACAATGCATGAACGTTTGCGTGCTTGCATTCAACATTCTGGCGGTTACACCGGTTATTAATGTACCAGCATTTCACATTTAAAATGGCTCTTCTCGCGCTTACAATAAGCTGTGATCTTGAAACCTTAATCGATTAAATATGTTACCTATACAAATGTATTGCCGCCATTTCATTCCTCTACAACTATTTTTTCGTGGTGTTGGGATTTTTTTTTCCGTTAGTGTACATAAAACTAATGAGATTCACAGTAGTAAACACAAAAAAGATAAAAATGTGAGAATACACATCAAAATGCATGATATAACAGAAATGCTTGTTTAGATAACTCTCCATAGAGTGACATTTGATAAATTTGGAGTTTTCACTGTGCTCTAAAATAAATGACACTAAAATATTATGAATAGAGACACTAAGTGTTATTCTTGTTTTTCTTTTCAGATTACTTCTTTCTGCAGGAGTTTCTGATCACAAATTGGTTCCTCAACCCTTACAGGATCAGCAGCTCTCGTAGGATAATCAGCTGGCTAAACACCAGACTGAGCAGTTAGTCTGAGTTGGGAAAAATGCAAACCACGGGGGCAACAGCAGGAAATGGATCAAAACATTCAGAACCGATTTTCAGGAACCCGTTCATGCAGTTGCATTATGTTCAGGGGAAAGCCTTGAAAACCCAGAATTAGCTGGGCAGCAAAGAAGAATTGAGCCTCCAACTGGTGCCTACTGTACATACACTAGGCTGACAATTAGCCAACTACACCACATCAGTGGATTCAGATTATTTACATGTACTAATAAAACAACTGTGGTGTACTATGATCTTTGAGAAATTACCATAGCATCATTCAATAACTCACTGCGAATAATAGTAGCAATAATCTTGACTGAATGTATTACTCAATCTGTCAGTGAAAACTATACCCGTTTCATTCTGATTAACACACAGAAATTCAGAATGGAATATGAGCATTCAATCTGTACCCTCACTGATATTAAACCCTCTGAACATATTTCTTTGCAGAATTTTCCTTTAAAACGAATGGGATGCTAAACTTTAAGTAGAGGAATCAGATCACAAGATCAAACAACTGAAACTGAATGAGAAGCACTTAATAAAATTTAATGATTAAAGATCATTGTAAATCAGTTACTATATAAATTGTCTTGTTACAGAGAAAAATGTGAAATTAAAACCCACTAATGCACATTAAAAATTAAGCTCCTTGAATACTCTTACCAAAGTGCTTTAGAAAATAATGAATAAAGACCATATATACTCATGCATAGTCTGACTACCTAGTTCAACAGCTAAAAATAAAACCAGAGATTTAATTAACTACACCATGATGGAGTAGGATTTGCTTTAATTGGTGAAAACCAGATATTATTCTGTTTCTTATCACTCAGATACTTGGGACTTCATCATCCTAGATGGTGTAACAGATAGCATGTTCAAATGGAAATTGGGAGCTACGAGTTTGATTCCCGTTCCAGGACGATGCAATTTTCAAGTTTTCTGACGTGACTAATATTACGTGAGAAACAGTAAAATACACGCAATTCAGATGTGTCTGATTGCTGTGTTAATGATTCAGCTAAAATTTATTAAAATACTGGATCTACAATAAGCCAACCTTAAATTTCAAGAGTTAAGAAAATTGCCCAAATTTCTAAGATTATTTTCTGTAATAAAAGTACAACACACTATTAGTTTCCAAATTGTTCTTGTTAGCCCATTTCCATTTAAAGTTGTTACTTCGATATAAATATCAATGTCCCCCAAGTTTTTGTGGCTGTTTTCTTCTTTATCTGAATCACAAACCAAACAATCTTTTACCCAATCCATGGCATTACGATGTTGCATTTTTTGAAAATATTATGGTTTTGGACTTTGATAACGACACTGCAGGCAGTCACAAGAAGTGACACCCATGCTTGTTGTGAAAACACAGAGGACAGCTGATTCGTTGTGCCACTCTCTAACAGTGATTTACCTGAAATCTTGATGAACTCACTGTGTCCCATAACAAAGGTGGGGTGACATGCTTAAAATTCCACAGGGAAAGTACCAAGGCAATTACTTTGTTCTGAGAGAAAGAAGTTTTATGATCACACCTTGAAATGGGATTAATTTTTACACTTATCATATTAATGACAGCCACTCCTGTAGGACTAGAGCACACATTCTGTTTCCTGAAATCACATCATGGGTGCAAAAATGTTTCACTATTTATTTATAATTTTAACTTATAAGCCAAAACCACCACTTTAAAAAATGAATTTCTTCCAAAAATTTTAGCTTACATGAGCGTATATCTTAAAGCAACTACAAAATATTTATTAGAGCATATCCTTGACTTAAAATGACTGAAATTGACAACATAGAGAAATAAAATAACTGTTCAGAAATTAACAAAAAGTAAAGGAAAAACAGGTAAAGAAATCAGATCCCAAATTTGGGTTCAAAATATAGACCAAGTATGAAAAAAACTGTGTTATTAACTTAAAAGTAGAAAGTGCCTTCAAGTTTACATGATCTTCTAAGCTTCTAAAGAAACATTCATTTAAAGGAACTTTCTGTTTATGGGAATAATACTGGTAAAGCAGGGTAAATTAAAGCAAACTAAGAAATTAATAACAAACCATAAAATGTCCATATAGGATTTCATAACTCCACTAAACTTGCGATTATATTTTTGGCAAATTATTACATTCTCACACAAAAGTACATACATAACACTGTTACAGCATTTTCTGAAGTACTTTCCAAAACTGGACTCTATTGAGTGATAGAATACAGCTACAATTAATCTAAGATATTAAAAATGATGGCAGTTCAGTTATTTATGCAAACATGTCTTCCTAACTTATGTTCACCTTGATTTCTGAAAAAAAAATATTTTACTCAAATGCACAAAATTTCAAGATGCTTCCTAAATCATAACCTGTAAAAGTAAAAAAACATTTTCCTTTAAGAATAATTTTACAAAAATCAGTAACAGCACATAAAAATCACTAGTAAAAGCATACCAAAACATTTTAACTACATGAATTTCAGGATCAAGTCACCTTCAATGAAATTCTTTACCCATAAATTGAGAGGGAAATTGAATAAAACATTAAATATGGAAGATAAACAAAAAGACTTTAAACTAGTACACAGTCATTAGTACAATCAATGTTCAATAAATTCCAGAACTGACCGCATACCTGACATAACAATAGTGGGATGAAAATATCACGTGTATGCCAGAAGACAGCAGTACTTGGCCAATTAGCAAACAACTGGAAACTGGTTTATACCAGTACAGACAGGTCGCAGACAGGCATTAAGGGAGTCATAGCAAGAGTTGTCGTCCCATTTCATTTTAGCCATGGAAGAGCAGAGAGTAAACATATTTTTTTGTTGGAAACTTGGTAAATCAGCTACCTAAACTTACAGAATGTTAAAAGAAGAGTAGCATTATTCTGAAGCAGAGTTTTCGAACAGTATGCATGGTTTCATGATGGGCAGGAATCCTTTGATGATGATCCGAGATCTGGGTGTTCCACCAGTGTGTGGACAGCATAAAAAAATGAAGAGGTGTGGAATCAGTCAAAGACAGATCACCATGTTACTATGAGAATTTTGGCTGAGTTGGTGGGCATTAGTACAGTTATCTGCCATGAGATTCTATACAAAAATCTGGGAAAATAAAAGCTTAATGCCAGATTGGTTCACTACAGTGTGAATGATGACCAAAAGGAGGCCTGTTCATCGATCTGTTCCTAGCTCACCACCAAATCACTATGTTGCCACATGTGCAGTATTCCCCTGATTTATCACCCTGTGACTTCTTCCTGTTTTCTACGATAAAATAGGCACTAAGAGGACAGTATCATGCAGACATTACATCTATCCAAGCAGCCGTGACAGAACAACTTGCGGACATCCCGGAAAGTGCCTTCCTGAACTGTTTTCAAGATCTTTAGAAGCACTGGAAACTGTGTGATTCAGAAGGGTGGCATTTTAAAGGTGCCCAGCATTACTTGTGAGTATGGTACTTTTTTATATTTTTTATTGCATCAGTACTGGAACTTTTCGGACATGGTTTGTACATTTTCCATTAAGCTCACTAGGTCCAGGCCACCATGATGTACAGGACAAAAATATTTACTAAAAAGGGGTTAGGGTAAAAAGAAAAAAAAACTACATTTTGTACACAAGTAAATGGATGTCCAGTAGTTGAGTTCATCTGTCACAGCATTAGAGAACTGATCTGTGCCTGTGCCTGCTGGCAAGGACTGATTTTAACAGGCATTATCTACAACCCCTACACCGCAAAAGGACTCACTCGTGGCGCCATGTGCTGTCAGGCAACCAGCGACCATGCCATCCAATAATCCGCAGAGTGATTTGCTTACGATGTGACCTTGTAAAATTTATAACAGTTACCAGTTTATGTTTTAATGTGCATGTAGCTCATGATTACAAGTACTAATGATGCCCAGTTTAGAAGAAGATATAAGGAGTAGAGAAAGAAAGAGAAATTTTCAACAAGAAAAGAAGGGCTTAAAATAAACAATTATTTTCAGTCTAAAACTGAAGCCCATGAATGCTTTGACAATATGTTGTTAGATGAAAATGGAAGCACAGCAGCATATGTAATGACAGAAATGCTAGGAGAAGAAACTCAAA
This sequence comes from Macrothele yani, assembly GCA_039090855.1. Lineage (NCBI taxonomy): Eukaryota > Metazoa > Arthropoda > Arachnida > Araneae > Macrothelidae > Macrothele > Macrothele yani. Next base: position 17,458,327 of record CM076990.1, on the reverse strand, counting down.
TTGATGCATTACCAGGTATTACCATTTATATTATTTTAAGTGATCTGGACCTGTAGGCACTAGATAATGCTTCCACTAAGTAATGGTTTCCAATAAAATGATATTTCAGGTTTTTTATCAGAGAACATTTATAGTGATAAAAAGAGATATTGTGATAAGGGCCTTTAAATAAAAAGACTGACAAATGGTAAGGTAAAAACCTGAGACTGACTAGTGTATTCTTCAGGTTTTATCATATTCACTTATTGCAAATTGTTTATAAGCACAGCATTTCCTTCAATAGCAGTTATATTTAATGACTGGAAAAATGCAAATACAGTAATCTCCTCAACTTCTAATGATTCAAATTATGTGGGTTCATATACACACAGTTGCAGTACTTCAACTTATGACAAGGAATGCTTTCTATCAAGTGCCAAATGTTTTTGAATTGTTGCAAAATCATGCGAAGGAAATAAGCAACAAAGCTTTGATGGAGCTTGAAGATCAAAGAAACCAAGATGCGGTTTCAGAGAAGAAGAAGTTGAACCACCAAAATGATTTGAGACCAAAAAGATGGCAGAATGCTTTAAAATGATTGATGAAGGACTGGTTGCCTTAAAGACCAAGATCCAAACACCAAACAGTTTGCAAAAGTGCTTACAGTAGTGCATCATGCTACTGCATGATATAAACTGATTTACTATGAGAAAAAATTATCTACAGTCCAGACTCCCTCATTTTCTTAACATCACTGCTCATAAGTATTTGACAAAATAATTTGAAAGAATTTTTAAGACTGGTGCTAGATTTCAGCTTACAGTGGCGCCACCGGTGTAATCGCGAATATGTTATAAACCGTGACCATCTGCTTACTTTCTGCCAAAAGTACTGCGCAGTTGTTAAAGTAATTCAAACGAAACGGGCGTTCATTAGAGAAGTAAAATTTTTTTCATGTTGAATTATTAAGATGGAACAAAGGGCTGTTATTAAATTTAACGCAAAACTTGGTAAAAGTGCCTCGGAAACATACCAAATGATGAAACAAGTTTACAGTGAGTTTTGTTTAAGTAGATCAAATGTTTTCCTGTGGGACAAACATTTTTTGGATGGAAGAGAGACGCTAGAAGATGATAAGCATACCGGAAGACCAAGTTCATCTAGGACACCTGAGATTATTGAAAAAGTGCGTGATTTTGTGGCAAACAATCGATGTGCGTCACTAAGAATGATGGAAGAGTCTTTAAGCATCAACAAAGAAACGATTCAAACCATCTTGCATGAAGATTTGGGCAAAACAAAAGTCTGTGCTAAATTTGTTCCAAACACATTAACCAATGAACAAAAATCAAGGAGAAGTGCACATTGCAGAGACATCATTTCAGCCGCTGAAAATGATCCAAACTTCTTAAAATCAATTGTTACTGGTGACGAAATATGGTGTTTTCAATATGATCCTAAAACAAAGTGACAAAGTGCGGAATGGAAGTAAAAAAACTCACCACAAGCCAAAAAAAAAAAAACAAGAAAAGTTCCATCGAAAATCAAAACAATTCTCATTACATTCTTTGATAGTAAGGGTATTTATTATCCACATAAAATTTGTTCCAAGTGGACAAACAATTACTAGTTTTATTTAAATGTTTTGAGGCGTTTGATAAGCAGAATTCGTCGCATTCGTCCAGAATATCGAGATGAAAACAGTTGGTATTTGTTGCACGATAATGCACCCAGTCACACCTCACTTCTTGTTCGTAGATTTTTAGCGAAAAATAATGTCTGTGTGTTGAATCATCCACCGTGTTTGCCTGATTTAGCACCCTGCAACTTTTCTTTGTTCCCAAAACTTAAAATGACATTAAAAGGGTGTTATTTTGATGATATTTTGACCATACAAACAGCTTCGACGCATGCTTTGGAGGCAATTCCGCAAAGTGAACTGGAACAGGCATTCGAATCATTATTAAATCGCTGTAACAAGTGTATTGAAGTCGGAGTGACTTATTTTGAATAACAAACCAAAACAAATAATAATTTCTTGTTTCTATTTCATTTTACAGACCCAGTCTTAAAAATTCTTTGATGCACTGTGTATGTGTGGATTTCTTGAAATTTGTATTTGTGGTATACGAGCATAAGAAAATTATTATACTCTATTTAAAATTCTTATATGTATTAATACATACATAAATAACCAAAATTGTGTTTATATGTTATATAATCAGTCAACAAGTTTCAGCCTCCCTTCCCCCAAAAAAACTCTCTGAATGCAACGCAACTTCTGAGAAACTTGTGCTTACAACATTTTCTTTGAATTTTCGGCCTATTCATCCGAAAACGGAGACCATGAAGCAAAGTTTAAATTACATTGGCCCACACTACTGGAACTCATTACCTACGGAATTGACTTCTTTAAATAATTTTAACCTTTTTTAAAAAAAACTAAAAAACTTTATAATTAATTGCAGCTCCTCAAAGTAATGATTACAGTGGATGGGAACTATGACTAATATTATGACTTGTATATCGTATGTAAATTGCTTTTTCAATGGTATATTATCTGTAATGTTTATTATCTGCTCATTTATCATTACCATTTTTTTTTTGTTACTATGATACTCTTGTTTGTAATTACAACTACTGACCTCAGTGTAAAGCTAGCCTAGGGACCACGGGACCCTGTCAGGCCAGGCTGGCCTAGTTGAAACAATGCACAGCTTTCTTGCTGTGCATTGTTTCAACTGTTTCTGCACTTTTTGCTCAGCAAAATAAATGAATTGAATTGAATTGAATTACATACCTGGTGTGGCTTGATTCCACTATCAAAATTTAAACGTTTGGTGGTGGTAAATGGATAAAGGATAAAACAAAAAATTTTATTTGGAAATAAGTAAAATACTTAATTTATTTTTATTTTTTTTTGCTATTTTTTTAAAAGTTGTTTTACTTTTTTATAGTGCTACTTATTTTTTATTTTAATAAAATTTACTTGTGATTTACTTGTTTTATGCATATGTTTATGTACTACAGTATGACATAAAAAAGAAAAGCATATGAGCTTTTTAAGAGAAATAAAAACAATTAAATTTTGTTGTTTCAATCATAGCATTGCTTAGATACAGATAGGTCAATTTAATTGCTTTGTTTGCTGGGCTGTATTTTTCATTTTTATTTCAAATAGAATTGTAAGATGTTCTGAAAAATATAATGAATAACAAAATACCATTGGTGCTTCAAAAAAAAAGCAAAGCATAAGAAAAAGGAAAAAAACAACAACAGAAGAATGAGCTATCTCCATTTGAAAGAAGATAATGATGTTGGAATAGATGCAATTATAATGAAAATGACTATCCTCCTGATTTTGAAAATGGTTGTACAATTGAAAGATAACATTAACAACTAACAATCATTTTTACAGTTACCGATTTTATTTAATTACATGATAGCAGTAATAATAACAACATATAGAACAGGACAACATTCAATAAATTATGGGGTTTTTTTGTGTGTGTGTGTGTGTGTGTGTGTGTGTGTGATTGAACAAAGGATAGGGTTTGGCAATCTTGTGCTCATTCATCAGTTTTAAATTACATGCATAAAAAATCAAAATGCAACGTACCGAATTAGCGGTAAAGTGCTGGATATTTGACGGCTTCAAAGGAAATGACATGATATACCAAAGTGTCCAACAATATTAATGACATGAGCTTGAAGTGACAGATATGATAACAACAATGAATCAGATCAATGTTGAATCTTGTACAATTAGTCAATTAAGTAAGATTAACATAACTAAGAATACAACGTTAGAAGAAAGTAAGAATTATTTATCAACTCTCATAGCTAAGAATGATTCTACACCAGAAATTATTTGCCCCAAAGTTATAGCACTATGTCCAAAAATTATAGCATAACAATTGCAGCAGTAAATTTTTAATAGAAAAACCAACTATCTAAAATTACAAATTACAACTCAAGAAGGTAAAACAGTAACCAGATAACTGAGATTTAATTTTTAATCAAAAGAAGTTGGCAAGGCAGTTAGCTAAAAGGAATGGCTGGTTTATACTTTTTGAGTGGATGTGTATCCGCTACATTTGCAAATTGTTTTCTTGTAAAAGAAATGCCTTCAACAAAAGGGTGCAAGGTCTGGAAAAATATTCACAAATGTTTGACAGAGCACAAAAATCACAAAAACGACTATAGGTTATCAATAGGTATTTTGGTATCCAGGGGTTATTTTGAACTGTGATGGTATCATCACTTTCAGTAAAAATATATCTAAAATATTTTAGCGTTAAATTAATTTTCAAAATTGTCCTGTTTAACTTATGCAACCCCCCCCCCCCGTCGTTTTGAACAGTTTCCAGTAAAACGGTCTCTGGCAGCTGCCTTTCACCACTGCGGCCTCATTTCCGGTGTGGCTACGCTACTGGCAACTGAGGCAATGTGTGCTGAAAGGAACTCCAAAGCATTATGGGAGCATGTCCTACTTATCTGACAGCCTCACTTTGCAGGCATTTTCCAAGGCTAACTTAGAAGTAGGGATGAGCACTAGGGTGAGCCAAAAAAAATTAAATTTAGAAAAACGAAATGTAATAATACGGAAAAGTTGTCTTTACCCAACAGTACAGTAAGTGGACCGCAAAACCAAATTAAAATCAGTTAACATTTTCCGGTGCCACAACGCACTTGAAAAATAGAAGCGGCATCTTCCGCCAGTTAGTAAAATGTTTCAATGGTCTTCAGGCACTGGAAGATATTAACCGATTTTAATTTTGTTTTGCACACTTGCTACCATTGGGCAAAAGCAATGTTTCTGCACTATTATGCAACAGAAATCCTAATTTCGTGTCATTTATTGTCTCTTATTGTTAAAATTTATTGTTAAAACATGCTATTTATTTTACTTGCAGGTGTAAAATCGTTGCAGGACTTCTAAAACTGTAAGGAAACCAAGATTATTTGACTGCTGATTTGGTATAGAAAATGTCAAAGTCTGCAAAAGTTTCAACAAGGGCAAAAAGCCATTGTCCAGTGTTTCGTGATCTAGAAGAATTCAGCAGTAATATTCTGCCAACACACAAAGGTGTTATGAAGCACTATCTTTGGGTACAGAGGTCTATTAAAGATGATTTGGGATCAGATCCATTAGTGTCAGTAATAGCTGAGGAAGTAGCAATAAAGTGGATTCAGGTATGGCAGAAAGCATCCATTCCTACAGTAACTAAAACCAGAATCATCCAGAAATTTCAAAATTACCACGACAAATACTGTAATTTACTTAAGCCATACCAGAAAAGAAAGGATACTGAAAGCTACGTAGCACAATTACTGAAGTTCAGGAATGAATCTAAGCTGACCTTCGATATAGCAGCATGCAAAGTAACCGTAACATGGTCATCGGGTCCGTGGATATACCATTCACTAGAAAGATTCACAAAAGAGCTGAAAGATGAAAGGAAAATGCTGCACGGTTAGCACACTCTACTGCATCAAAACTTGGGCACCATCATCCATAAGTCCGGAGTCAGAACAAAACACAGAGTGAGATGTTCAGTTGTTGCCCGAACTTAGTAATAGTAGTAGTGATAGTAGTGAAGCCAATCTGACAAAGTCGATACAAGATCCAATACCATCAACATCAAGAGAACAAATGAAAATTCCTCTCCCATCCTTAACTAGAATATCTGACCATTTTAGAATATCAGACAGAGCTGCTGCAGCAGTTTCAAGTGCAGTTTTAGAAAGAAGACTTTGGCATTATCAATGTCAACAACACGTCTAATGTGATTGATAAAAATAAAGAAGAGAACGGCTTAAACTCAGACATGAACTTCAGGAATGTTCTGTTGTTACTGAATTAACTGGTTTATATTTTGACAGTCAAAAGGATAAAACTTTAGCCTACGTAATGAAGTGAGTCCATGTTAACTGCATGCAAATGAGCTGCCCTTATGTCATTTATTATAGCATATTGATGGAGGGAGTAATGGACCTATCTACTTTGTTCCTATCGGGAAGGCCTTGGAAAACTGTGAGACCTTGCCTGTCATAAAATTCGAAAGAATTGAGGCAGAGATTCCTTCAGTTGATGAGATAGAACTAAGGACAGACCAGAAATATTTACTAGAAACGTGTCAAGCCATTATATCCGGACACTGCCCGAAAGATCTTGCAAACAGGAATCCTGGTAAAGTGGCACATAGCTGATGGTTAACAACAGCCAACAGAGTGCTACGGCTGTAGGACACAACAGAAAACCCGCCCGCCACCCTAGCAATATTAACCGAGTTTGTGGTAAAGGTATAGTCAAGAGTGTGGTTCTTAATAAAAACTCATCCCTCCTGTGCAGACGGAGGTAAACATGTATGGGAAATGGTGGAGTATTTAAGATATCTACCTCAACCATTAAGAGAAATCACAGACCCTGTGATCCAATGAAATGCTTTTTTTTTTTTTTTTTTTTTTTTTTGTGTGCTCACCCCAAGAACCTCCTCTTGTGCACGATCAATGATAAACGTAAGCATATTAGAGAGCTTGGAATTCGAAGAATCCTAAAATCCAGAAGTGAAAAATCTTCAGAAATCCCGAAGACTTGAAGTTCTAAGGATAAATTTTAATGCCAAAGACTACCCAGAATTGATTAATTGGAATGAGCTTCTCATCACAGAACCACCTAATTTAAGTGAAATATCAGACAAGGATCTATGGTCATACATAAGAGATGACGACAAACCACATCCTGCTGCAGTCATTTTTCAAAGATTTCCCTATCACACACAGAATGTGGAATGGTACATGAAGATTGTCATTGAAGCTACAGCTTCTATTTGTGGTGACAAGAACAGAGACAGTTTCATAAGAATTCACCTGCAATGATACCAAAATTTGGACAAAAATCTGATTACAAGCTGTTTACACTGTAATTGTCAAACAATATTTTCACTTGCAATATTATGAACACTTTGTAATACTTTACCAGCCTTATAAGATGATATGAAAATAGTTTCAGAGCTGCAAATAAAGGAAATATCTTGTTTTTCTAATTAATTTTACTGTTTTTTGAACAAAAATTACACAAAATTAGGATTTTCATTATGTAATAGTGTGGAAAAGTTGCCTTTGCCCAATGGTAGCAAGTGTGCAAAACCAAATTAAAATTTCTTAATATCTTCCAGGTGCCACAAGACCACTGAAATGTTTTACTAGCAGGCAGACGGTGCTGTGGCTTGCACAAAATTTCAAATGTGTTGTGGCACCGGATGATATGTATTAACTGATTTTAATTTGGTTTTGCAGTCTTACTACTGCTGGGTAAAGACAACTTTTCTGCACTATTAAATTTCGATTTTCTAAATTTCATTTTTTTTTTTTTTTTTTTTGGGCCCTCCCTAATGGGCCATTGGTGTGAGACATCGATGTTGGACATTGACTAATACTCATTCCCGAAATATCCATATCAGTAGCATCAATGGAAATTTTCAATGTATTAGTGGAAACCTCAATGTTTTGCTAAAAAGCCGAAGAACCTGCATCTTTCCCATTTGCAGCATAATGGGCACATCGATGGGTTAAATCACTGTACAATTTATCAGTGATTACTCGCCAATTCAATATCCAGTAGCAAATATTTGTTAAAACACTTGATGTATTGGTGGAAATCTCGAGGTTTCTTCAATACATGGGCTTCTGTGACATTGAGGATAGAAACTCAATTTTTGGTGATGAAACATCAAACAAAGCAGAAAAAAAAATCACTTATTCAGAACATAGGAATATAATATTCCCTTCTTTAAAATAATGCAACAAAAAGAAATTCATTTACTTTGTGTAGAAAATTTTCTTTTGAAGTGCCAAATATTGATTATCATTTGCAAAACAATGATGTTCAAAAACATTGATTTTTTTTTACTCATCCCTGCTCGAATTAATTTGTGCCATTCTAGGAAACACAATAGGAAGTGCTGACTGTTGCGACATATTATCGACTTTTTTTTTAATACTTTATTTATTAGTGTTATTTTTTTCCCTTAAGCACTTAAAAGTTTTGCCATTTGATGCCTTTCTGGTTTAATACAACCTGGAGTGTAATTATTATTCCCTCCCCCCCCCCCCGAGATCTCAGCTGGAGTATAATCACAGAGTTTGTTAAAAAAAGAAAAACGTCTGCTAACGCAGTCATCAGAACAGAAACCTCGTTGCAAACTGGGAAAGCATGAACCATGATCAGTAATGATAAATCAAAAATAAATGAAAACATAATGAAACAATAATTACTGTCAGAATAATGATTGAAGGGGAGTGAAATTGCTCTAAACTCAAAAATAGGCAAAAATCACAAAAATAGGGTACATTTTACAAAAATAGGCTGAATTTACAAAAAATGGGTATCATCTTCAAAAACTTGGATCAACCCCTAGTGTCTAAGTTGTCAACTTTAGGTCATATTAATAGGCCTACAGTTTTAGAAAAAAAAATGAAAAAAAAAAAAAAGTACTGGAGAGACATATTGAAACACATTATGGCTAGATCTATAAACTATAACCAAACACCAAATTTTAAGGTATCAGTTGCATTTTTTTAGGAGCCATTGCATTTTTTCTAGCTATACAAATAGAAAACCATTATAGATCTAAACAAAAAATTACACATTCGTAAGTATGACCTTCATCAGTCCAAAATATACTATTTTTAGGTATTGTTGAAATAATTCAGTGCAAAATCAGCTACTTAAACCAGAGAACACACTATTGTACACTTGTATTAATAGTTGCATTTCAATAAAAGGTTTTCATTGCAAAAATTTTAGCTTTGTCTTCTGGTGTATTCAAATAATAACACTAATGAATAGATACTCATCAGCACGCCATGTAAAATCAATGCCACAGATGAGAACATTCTGATGCATGCTTTAAATGTATCCCTTGGGTAGCTCTTCGGAACTTCAGCCTGAATTATTAATGACAGGATGGCTGCAGAACACATAATTCTTTTTCAGTTTTTTTATTGTTCAGTAATTAATTTTCGAAAAAGTTGCAAACAAGAAATATCTGCACTCTGTACTTGTTGCTTTATTAAAGAGATGCTTCATAACAGAAATTCAAATTTTGAAAAATAACACTTTCAGAATGAAATTTGAAAACTCAGGTGCCAGACGAAAATTTTCAGGCATCATAGATAGTCGCTAAAAATTTATGATCCCTTCAACTTGTCTACCTCTCATATTTAATTATCCATGTTTAATTAAATATTAAAATATTTATTTAAACATGGATTGGCATTTAAAAGTTTTAACCAATCAATATTTTGGGAGGGCAATGAAAATTTGTCACTCAGAGCATTTAGGTGAGTTTGATAACTTTCTGGCAAACCATTTGCAGAACTATATCTTTTATTTCAAATTTCTGCAAATCATTTGCAGAAATTTGAAATAAAAGATCTAGTCAGTAACTTATCAGCTAATGTATGTAATGGGTTTATTGCAGTTGTTGAAGAAATTCGAGCCAATAACACTAACTTAAAATGCCATAGTTGCACAATATAACAAGAAATTGAAATTTAACGATGAAAATGACTTTGATTTACACTGAAGAAAAAATTGAAAGTTAAAATCACATCACCAAATCTTTTGTGCTGGCTTCCAGCACATCCTCAGGTGAATGCTAAAAAAGATATTGTAAAAATTTTAAAAAGAGTTCACCATGGAACGTCACCCTTGTTTATATACACCGCTTAAGGTCCCAAATGACTTCAAAAAATATCACCACACTCTGACTAATGATTGTTGTGTATTTAATTGTTACTGGGTGAGTTCTGAAATAAAGTTTGAGTCAGTGGTTTATTTGGCCCTTGTTCAAAATTAACTGTATCCAAGGTGAGGTATAAATCTGGGTACTTCATCATTACAACATTTATCTGCGTTATTAACGATGTGTAAACTCTCCACTAGCAAAGTCGCATTTCTGTTGTTGTGACTAGAAATAACTCTTGCCTCATTCCATAGAGGGATGTGGGCTCCCAGGTTAACTTACCTTGCAAGTGCTATAGAGTTTCAATGTGTGTTGACACTACTTGTGTTCTGCAATACGAAAGTTCAAATTTCTCATGGTGGATCCAAATATAAATCCGATCTACATCAACAGTATCCAGAGCTTTAAAAGATATTTTATAAACTCCGAGTCTGCTATTACACGGGATTGGGTCCTGATCTTTTTTAACAGTTCACATTAGGCTGAAGGTTTTAATTCCAAAATCCAAGTTATATTTTTTACATAAAGTTTTAAGTATATTTATAACTTTTGGAATATAATCCACTGACCCAACATATTTGTGTTTCAGTTCTTTAGTCAATGTAGAAAAGTGTGTTCTTATTTTTCTATGGATCTGGTTTACTGTATTTCTGGGGTACCCATATTCGTCTGCTATGGCATTTGATTTAATTCTTGTCTCCTGGCGGTAATGCTTGAGCAATGTGTGTAAGCTCTATGGATGAGAAACTGAAATGCAGATAGTTTATATGTATCAGGGTGTGCTGAATGATATGGTATAATTGCTGACATTGCGCTAGGTTTGGGGTATACGGAGAAAGAAAGAGTTTGTGATATAGTTTCTCTTCAACATAAAATCTAAAAATGGCATAGTATAATTTTGTTCAAGTTCAACTGTAAAATTCATTGAGGTATTCTATGAAGACATTAGTTCAGAAAATTCATATAAGGAATCTACATCATGGTTCCAGAAAACAAGAATATCATCTATGTATCGTAGATATAAGCATGGAGCTACTGGAGTAAGTTGTAAAACTCGTTCCTCAAAATCTTGTAATACAATCTCTGCCAGGAGAAGTGAGAGTGGGGAGCCCATAGGTGATCTTTCCTATAGTTGGTAAATGACATCTGGAAATTTGAAATAAGTCCTTTTGAAAACCAATTTCAAGGCTTCTGTGAAAGCTTGGATTTCCAGATCATTCAAGGTTCCCAAAGATTGTAGTTTTTCTTCTATTAACTCAGGTGCATATAGTATTGGCATACTTGGGAACAATGACTCGATGCCAAGTGACACAACCCAAAATGGAGAGTTCCCTGGTACAAAGTCTTCAATTTTCTTTAAGGCTGCAACTGAACTGGGTACTGAATAGGTTGAATTATAAGTAAAAGGTGATAAGAATTGTACTAGAGCTTTTTCAAGTGGTCTTAGAGAGTTAATGACACCCGAGACAAGTGGATGAATCGGGTAGCCCACTTCGTGGATTTTTATTCTTCCGAAAAGTTCTGGGATTCTAGGTCCAATTGTTGGGTGTAAAGTTTGGGTGTACGACGAAGATAAATTACTGTGATTTTTCAATCTGCTTAAAGCATTCACAGTAGCTACTGTAGGATCTGATTTTATGACACTGTGAGGAATTTTGTTGATGGCTTCTAAGACTTCAGTATTGTAATCCTCTCTATCAATAATAATGATTTGATTTGTTTTGTCGGCAGCCACTATTGCAATGTCAGGTTGATTTTTCAAGTTCTTGAGTTGAAATTGTTCCTTTACAATTGAGGATGTAGCAGACAGGTGACTTTCAGCATGACAACGAGCCTTATTAACGTAAGTGAAGGACAACAAGTCCAAGTTGAAATGATTGCATCTTACTTTTAAAGTTTAACTTCCGAGTACAAAATGGAGTATTTGGAAAAAATTTAAGAGATCAAAGGAAAAGATCCCTTTGCGCTGAATGCAAGTATATGCGAAGGTGACGCGAAAAGTTTTTTGAAAGCGCAAATAGTAAATATTTTCTATTACTTCGTCTTTGGTCAAAGTGCCTTTACCACAGAACAGTTCGAGGCATATAAAAGTCTCAAAGCATATAACAATTTCTCGTTGCGGATATTCCTTTAAATGGTACTTTAGTGAGGTTATTAACTAGTGAGTAATTAGTAATTTAGTAAGAAAATAGGTACGCTGCCTTAATAAGTAAGGTTGTCTGTCCTTCCAGGTGCGGAGCCCTGGGTAAAAACGAAAGGTTCTCTGCCTTTCCAGAAATCAGTGATTTCTGGATAAAACTGACCCTTGAAAGATTCTCTGGCTTTTGAAGAGTTTAAATTTTCAATAAAAAGTGTTTTTCTAAGTTCTGGGAAGCGATTTCGAAGACTTAGAAAAATTTAGAGAAAAATCTGGTTTTTCACGCAAAATTGTGGTGAAAAAACAGTCATTTTGCTGGCATTTGCACCCTAATTTATTTATCCGTAAATAAATTTTGCAGCATAATCACGGTCTGTAAACAGATCTAGGTGCCAAAAAGAATTTTATTTGCACTATAGTTTTAGCCATTAATTGCATTTTTCTGTAATAGTGTGCTTCAGCTCCAGATAAAAATTCAGTTGTACTAAACATAAAATCAACGGTAGTTTGGGGAAGAAATATCATATAGAACAAACTAGTAAAGTAAAACCTCTCAACACCGACAGTCAAATAACCTTAAAACTGAAAATACTGAGTGAAAAGCTGAAAACTCGCAAAAAAAAGTGAGTCAGGAAGACGGTGTTGCTCCAGCTCTCCTAAAAAATCCAGAACAGCCAAAGAGATTTGATTCTCATTAAAAGTCAGATTGGCTAGAAAATTAACTTTTAACTCTATAAAACTTTTCAACACCCTCCTAGATCAACCAGGAACCTTCTGAATAGAAGTCTCTGGAGGTGAAAAACCTGCGTGCACAGAAGTGCTGATTGGGTACCGAAGCATTGATTTAAGAAAAATTTTAACTGAGAGACAAACTCTAAAAGGTGTTCTATAAGAAAATAGTCAGTAGCAATAAAATCTACACAAAAAAACAGCCAACACCCTTTTAAACTCAACTTGAAATCAATGAGTGAAAAGCCTGTCCCAATAAGTGCAAGCACTGCCAGTCAACAGCATTTGAACAAGTAAAAGATAAGATCTGTGCCTTACCAGAAATCACTGATTTCTACATGAAACTAACCTTTTACAGGTACTCTGCCGTTAACGAGTCTAACTCTTCAATAAAAAGCGTTTTCTAAGCTCTGGGAAGCGAACTACCTTCATTTGGCAGACAAGCGAATCTTTTAGGTACTGCCTTTAGAGACAGCAGCTGGCAGCCTAAAAAAGAACTTACATGCTGCATCCTCATTGTCTACTGTGGTCCCTTGTTGTACGCTTTTGTTTTTGGTTTATGATAGCTTTTGCTACCCCCAATTGTGTTCACTGGTTCATTGATCTCGCGAATGACCAAAATAATAACGAAAAATTGTTGCCTACAGTTTCAAGCTGAAATACTTTTATGCAATAAAAACATATTAAACAATAAAACTTTACACTAAGGCAACATCGGGAGAAAAAAATTACGATTACTGTAACTTTTTCACTTCATTCAACTACCGTTTTCGAAAGTTTTGAGACACGAAATACCGTCTCCAGATGGAACTACCACCATCCACCCACCCACAAATTGTCTTCAGTTTTACACTGATCCTGAGGACGATATAAGTGATGACAAAATAAAAAACGAAGAAATTCCACGAATTCGCTTAAGAATCACATGCATATCCTAAAACAATAAAATTAAAAAAAAATTAAAATTTGTAGATTCCATAGTTTCGACAGCGAGGTCTGTAGTTCCGTAGTCAACCAGATAAATCCGTAGAAACTACGCACATTCCGTAGTAGTTCGTAGGTATGGAAATATTATTACAGTACAACCTCGAAAATCCGGAATATGCCGATTCCGGATTTTAGAATTTTCCTATGGACTATGCAGGCTTTCAGCGAACATTCATTAAAAATAATAAAAAGAAAATGCCTAACTTCTCAAGTTTTCATCAGATTTTGACGAAATTTCACGAGAGTTTATTTTGACGTGTCTTGATTACAGTAAAATTTGCATTCCGTTATTTAAAAAATTGGAGAATTTTTTTTAATAAAAATTTCTCCCAGTTGGACTTTTCCAACACAGATTATTGAGCTGTCCACCACAGGCTTTCATCCCCACCGCAACCTTGCGGACGGCGTTCCCTCACGATGACCCAACAGCCTTGGTGCATTCTTTGTGACCCCCTCGCCTTTTTTATAAACTTTTTTTTTTCTTTTCTGCTGTTCAAGCAGAACGAAAAAGGTAATGGGCGACTTCCATACAACTCAAATTTTGTACCATTTGTGTGATTTCCGTACATTTAAAGTAAAATTTTTCAAAAACGTGCGAGATCCATACAAAAAAAAAAAAAAAAAATTCTGTACAGTACAAGTTAAATAAAATAAATGTTTTTCCCGTACAGATCGCCACAATTGGTGATTTAATGAAACATTTTTAGTCGCCACGACGATGAAGTTTATCGCCAATGCCGACCTGGTAACCGTGAGCCCAACCCCCCAGCAACGCAGGGTTTATCAATACGCAGGCTAGTTAAAAATGTGATAGGACAGTTCTGTACAACAAATTGTATAAGTGGTTCCCAGAAAATGGCACGCTTAAGTGTTACCTTGTTAAACAAACACTTTAGATATGTACTCATTAATCGTGAAAAAACTTACTATAAACTCCTTGAGTGTAGATAATGCACACGAGAAAATGCTGTAGGTCAACTTCTTAATCCGGTGGCCTCCAACAACACTTCTAAAGCAGCCCCCAGAATTTGTGGGGGCTTACAATCAATTGTACTAAGTTGACTTTAGAGTCTGATTATATCAGCTGGGTCAAATATCCATTATAAAAGTACTAGTTACTAAAATTATAACTGAAGTTTAAAATACCACATGCACAATGTTACTTTGCAGACCCCCATTGCAAATATTGAATGAGTGCTCATGGAAATATGCACTGCTCAAAAACACAGGATCCACAGAACACAGATGACTAATTGTTGCAAGTCGACTTTTTAAGATGGTTCCACCTATAATCTCTGCCTTATGTTTCCAATGGTAAAACTTCTTTGCATATTTTCTTTGCAATTATTGTATTATTCCCAAGGATGAAAATTTGCACATTGATAAAACTAACTTTAAGTTATAGCATGGGATACTTAATACTTGCTAAAACATAACCATAATTAAGCAATACAACATTTGTTTGTCTACTGGCGTCATCAATGTATTTAATTGCAAAATTGTGAAGAAAATATGTAAAGAAGTTTTACCATTGGAAACATAAGGCAGAGATTTTAGGTGGAACCACCTCAAATCCAATAGCATTACTCAGCATAATGAAGAAGTGCACAGGTGATCAGGAGCAATGCTTCGAAATACATCATGTCCATTATTCCAGACATGACACCCATTACAGGTGCGAACAATTATTCACAAAAGCATAAGGTCTGTTGACACCTTATGTAAAAGCATACTGTGCATCAACACCTTATGTTTTTGTGAATAATTGTTCGTACCTGAAGTGGGTGTCATATGTCTGGAATAATGGACATGATGTATTTCGAAACAGTGTTCCTGATCACCTGTGCACCTCTTCATTATGCTGAGTAGCGTTATCGGACTTTAAAAAGTCGACTTGCAACAATTAGTTATCTGTAATTTTCAGTAGTGCATATTTCCATGAGCACTCGTTTAATATTCGCAATGTTAGTCTGCGAAGTAACACTGTGTATGACCCTTTCCATCTCAATTCAGGCAGGGGGTGTCAGGTGATCACCTCCAATTTTTAAAAAATTATGGTAGCTACTCCTAATAGAGATATAAAGACTGCAAAAGGATTTTCCATAAACAAATATTTTGATCGAGCTACAGCATTTTGAAAATAGGCAAAAAACACACTTGTGACGAAAATCATGTGAAACGCCAAATTTTTAAGTGCACACTGCTCCTAAACTTATAACAGGTAGAGACTCGATTTTTTTTTTCATTTTAAAGCTATTGAATTGGCCTTTCTTCAAATTCACAGAAATTGGTCAAATGAATGTTACCAGATGGCAAAAAAAAAAAATTATATTTATTACAAATTCAGGATTTTTTTTTTAAGAAAGACTTATCAGGTGGGTAAGTGTGCCAACCTGCACCCCTACTAGGGTTGTCTTAGCAGTAATTTTATTTTTATCCTGTGATGCTTGTCACTCATAAAATTAATTTTTAAAATATACAAAAATTTTAAAAAATCAAC
The DNA here is from genome assembly GCA_039090855.1 of Macrothele yani. Classification (NCBI taxonomy): domain Eukaryota; kingdom Metazoa; phylum Arthropoda; class Arachnida; order Araneae; family Macrothelidae; genus Macrothele; species Macrothele yani. The sequence goes on along the minus strand of CM076990.1, from coordinate 17,442,243 downwards.
ATTTTTGAATTGCAATATCTCAAAAAACCCCCCTTTTTTTTTAATTCTGAAATTTTGTCCAAACAATGTCCTAATGGTATGTAGTTAACTGGGGCAATCAGATTACTGGATTTTTGCCTTGAAATTTTCCTACCAATTTTTGAAAATGCACTTCTCTCCTGCTCGAACCTCACAGTTGGGTTATTATTAAAAAAAAAAAAAACTTCGAAAGATATTTCTGAAAAGTTTACCTGAGTATATATTCCAAATTGCACTGTCAATCTATATTTTAAAGTCATTTTTATGATTTTCAATCATTTTCACCTATATACATGTTTAATTTTTTAAATCCATAGTCTTTACACATACAATACTTTATCTCAGTTGCAGTTAAGATGCAATTTCTATTTACATAAGAAAAAAAACCTCAAAAAATAAAAAAAAAATTATGAGCTTACCATCATAACTACAAATTATTCAAACTGAGAAAAGCTGCTGGATTTTATCGATTTCCTTCTCATCAAATGTATGAAGTCCTGCAGAACATCCAACAGGAGTTGGGGCATTCACCTTTAGAAGTACATTTTTTAAGGGCACTGGACACTTATCCTGTTTTCTTGCCACATTCTTCTTTCTGGTCCATGAAAGATACTGTTATGTCCTTGGATTCTTTAGATATGTCTGTAATCTGTCCCATCCATCCACCAGTTATCATCATATATGCATCCTATAAATTCTCCTATTTGAAAATCATTAACAGAAAATGGGTTCTTTTTTGTTGGCTTGAAAATTGCACTGCTTTATCTGGGTGCCAGACCATTCTGGACATTGATGGTTTATTTCCTTGCACTAATCAGGAATGCTGTGACTGTATTTCAACAACAGATTCTACTGTATCCCACTCTTCTAATTTGCTGGTTCGATAGGATTGAACTTCACAAGTTGTGAGGAGCAGAAGTTTAGTCTTTGGGATCAAGGGGGAGACAGTTTCAACAAATGAAGGTGTATTTGTCACAAATGTTTATTTTCTCAAGCCAACCATGGTTTTGCTGGGTACCTAGCTTCATCAGGACGAATGCCACATAAATATTCAAATTGTATATGACATCATAAATGATGTTAACAGTCACATGTTTTGGTTAGATGCTTCCAGGCGTTTGATAGAAATGGCGTGGATGCCATGTCATTAACAAGTTGCGAAGACTTCTGATATATATGGAAAGCTTCCAAAATATTGAGTTTGGTGGTTGAATCTGGTTTGTCAATAAGTTTTGCCTCTTCAAAGAGAAATTTGTGGTCCTTTTCATAACAGTGTTTAGCCATCAATGACTTCTTTAGGTCACAATTCCGAATGTAGGTCTTGTGCTCCTTCAATCGAAAACGTAAGGCTCTACGCATCTGCCCTATGTACGAAGCGCCACATTCACATGGAATTTGATAAATTCCCCACGAGTTTTTGTCTTCAACAAAGTCCTTTGATCCTAAAAATCTCATTTTGTGGAGTCCCTAAAATTTCATCCAAGACTTGATTTTAGGGACTCCAGAGCTCCTTTTACTGGAACATTGGTGAACATAGATACCACATCAAAGGATAGCATTAGTTGATCTACGTATGGGTGTAGTTTAAGTCGATTGGTAAACTCAATGGAATTTTTCATTTGGCGTTTCACATGACTTTCGTCACGAGTGTATTTTTTGCCTAATTTCAAAATGCTGTAGCTCGACTAAAAATTTTTTTTATGAAAAATGCTTTTGCAGTACTTTATATCTCTATAAGGAGTAGCTACTATAATTTTTTCAAAAAAATTGGATGTGGTCAACTGACACATGTTGGTCATGCCTGCCTGAATTGAGATGGAAATGGTCGTTTGTCGTATTTTAAACATGTTCCATTATAAAAGTACTAGTTACTACTCATTTTAGTAACTAGTACATTTATAATGGATATTTGACCCAACTGATACAATCAGACTGTGAAGTCAACTTACTACTATTGATTTTACGTCCCTACAAATCCTGGGGGCTACTTTAGAAGTGTTGTTGGATTCAGAAGTTGACCTACAGCATTTTCTCATGCGTGTTGTTTACATACAGGGAGTACTACAGTAAGTTTGAGTACATATCTAAAGTGTTTGTTTAACGAGGTAACACAAGTGTGCCATTTTCTGTAAATCGCTTATATAATTTGTTGAATACAACTGTCCTATCACATTTTTAACATTCATGCTGGTAATTTTTATGAAATGGCCATATACTTCCCACTGTTTCTGGATTACACATTGTGTGTTACTAAAACCTCCTGCTAATTGCATTACCGTATATACTCGCGTATAAGTCGAGAAATTTGGGACAATATGAGAGCTTCAAAGTAATGGGGTCGACTTATACGTGGGGTCTAAAAAAATCGTAAGTCCAAAAGTTCTTCCCTCGAGGCAAAAGGCAATCCATCCCAAAAGAAATAAAAATGCTGATGCGGTATTATTTACGAAATCGCAACCCTCCGAAAGAAAAAAAAAAGAAAGAAAGAAAAAACACCCATATGGTAGAATTATGAAATCGCGACCCTCCGAAAGTCTCCTCTCTCCTGGCTTAGCGCAGTCACAGCCGCGCATAGAAAATTCTGCCCTTCCGACTACCAGTTGATTGCGCTGACCTTGGACGTAACGGAGCCATGCTACAGCCAGTGTTAGGTGCTGCTTGTTCATAATCGCACGTGTTTTTCTTGTTCTTAATCCCACATGTCTCGCTTCTCCTATTATGGGTGACACGGATTGTGTAAAGAAACGGATGTCCTATAACGCAGGATTCAAGTTGAAAGTGGTTTCTTTTGCAGAAAATACTAACAACTGTGCTGCTTCACGTCAATTTAGCATTAACGAAAAACTGATTCGAGATTGGCGTAAAAAAAAAACGGACTTGGTGAAAATCCCAAAATCGCAAAAGGCGCTGCGCCATGGAACGACATCTTTCCCAGAGCTGGAAAGTGTCTTGAATGATTGGATTGTGGGCTGCAGACAAATGGTTACATTGTAACACAAATTGGTATATGTTTGCGAGCAATGAAGCTCGCAAAAGATGAAAAGTTTGCAGCCGCAAATAACACTTTTCGTGCCTCACCAGGTTGGTGCACAAGGTTCATGAACCGCTATGGGTTGTGTCTACGCCAGCGCACCAAAATTGCATAAAAGTTACCTCGTGACCTCGAAGCAAAGATAATGGAATTTCAAAAGTATGTCATTCAAAAGAGAAAAGAGACTGCTTTTGAACTTTCCCAAATAGGGAACATGGATGAAACCGCCATGTGTTTCGACCTTCCAGGAAATAAGACGGTGAACCAAAAGGGCAAAAAAAATATCTTGATCAAAACGACTGGCCACGAAAAAACCAGTTTCACGGTTGTTCTTTCCTGTTTGGCCGACGGCAGTAAGCTACCTCCGGTAATTATTTTCAAACGCAAAACTCTACCGAAAAGCGTTGTCTTTCCGTCTGGTGTGCTCGTTCGTGCCCATGAAAAAGGATGGATGAACGAATCCGGAAGACTTGACTGGTTAAAGAATGTGTGGAACAAAAGGCCAGGTGCACTTTTGAGGAAACCTTCTCTTTGGTGTGGGATATGTTTGTTGCACACCGTTGTGCAGAAGTGAAAAAAACTGCAGAAAATTCAAAAACAACTCTTGCTGTCATCCCAAGTGGGTTGACATCTGTTCTTCAACCACTAGATGTCTGTCTTAATAAGCCCTTCAAGGACAATGTGCAGAGGTATTGGGCAGATTGGATAAGTTTCTATTTGCCGACTGAAACCAAGGGCTGAAATCTAAAGAAGCCGGATATTGTTTTGATTGTGCGATGGGTTAAGAATGCTTGGGATGCGATACCTGCGGAAATGGTCATGAAATCATTCAAGAAATGTTGCATTAGTAACAAACTTGATGGCACAGAGGATGATGAGATTTTTATGAGTGATAATGACAGTGATTCTGATGGCACAGGCATAGATGGGAATACTGATGTTTATGATGACGCGCAGATGACGGAGAAAGACTTTTTAACTATTTGGCGAGTCTGACTCGGAATCGGATTTTGAAGTGTTCCCATGAAGTTTTTGGGTATGCAAATTAAATTTAGTATTATATATATATAATTTTTTTCGTTTTCAAATGTTTTTGAATAAATTCATTGAAATTTTTTTCTCATTCTGGGATCGACTTATACGTGAGTTTCCGATTTCTAATGATTTTTTCCTCTTAAAGTGGGGGGGGGTCTCGACTTATACACGAGTATATACGGTAGTTGTTTTCTTCAATTTTTTCCCCTTCACTTTCCCAACACATGGTCCTGAGCCCCCTTAATAGCAACGTGCAAATAGTTATTTTCTACTTCTATACATAGTTCAGGGATAGGAGAGGTTTTGGAAGCTAAAAATAGAGATTTCAGAGACTATAATTAGAAAAAAAGAGACTACGATTACCGTAGCTTTGACTTGAAAAAAACAATTTTTTTTTAAATAAAACCTCCTACCAAAGGCTGGTTAAGTCCAAAATGAAATGTCAATTTATTAGTTCTGGCAACTAAACTGCAAAACTTTTTCAGTTATAAGTAAATTGTTCATTTCATTCTAAACATGGATGGGTATGGCCAAATTTTCTTTATTTATCAACATTAGGGCCTACATGAGATTTATAGATAAAAATGAAAATAGCACAAATAATCTTATCTTAAAGATCTATCAGCTTATTAATAAATCATGCAATAGTGAAAAGTCTTCATTTTAAAATACTAAGAATATAATTAAATGTAGCATAATTATTAAAATTACAAAACTGTGTATTAAAAAAAATAAAATGCAATGAAAAAAACTAGTTTTTTAAGCTTTTTGTGAAAAAAGTTGGTAATCATCGTGCCTCTTCCAACCACAGTAGGCAGCTGTTGAACTTCTTTAAATTCTTTGTTCTCCATGTCTTTCAGTGACCAAAAACCCTCTAATATACATTGAGCCACTTGAATTTGCACGAGATCTCCTTTCTCCAAACCTTTTCTGTGGCATCTTCTAACACAACATCTGCTGATTCTCTAGTGGTTTCAAGGTTCTTCTTCTTCTCTTTAAGTGTATATTCTAAGTGTTGTATTTCTTTCTTAGAACTTTCTTCTTTTTTGTCTTTGTTTTTCTTCTTTCTTTCAATTTTCTTCTACCTTCATATGCTCTTCTTTTTCTTTCTGATGCCATTTTTCCTCCAAATATGTATGCTTGGTAATGTTTAAGAGCATTTTGTGCCAACGATATAAGTTTCTTAGTAATTGGCACAAAGGAAGGGGTTTTTTTATATTGTCCCATTCCATCTTTTATAATAAGAATTGAATTAAGTGTTCTCACAGAGACATCTGCCAACAATCATCAAGAATAATCTTGGAGGATGAAAATCTTCTCTCAATGTCAGCATTTCCATGCGAGATGCATAATGCTGATTTCACTAGCTTGGGAACAATGGGATACTTGGGTAATCCATCAGATGTTTTAAGAGAAAAAAAGTTATTCCAATACTTTTCGATTTCATTGGCATCTGATTCGTCACTTTTCACCTGAAGACATTTCCACTTATCTAGGAGGCAATCTTCACGAATATTCAAAGGGGTGCTTTGGCAACAGTCACAATCTGTCGACAGCTTCCCTCTGTGTTTCTTTCTGATTTGTGTAGACATCCAATGGCTTTTTTAAGCCTTAATGAAGCACAGATGGCCTTTTTATAAAGTGTGTACAACCAGCAATATAGTGTGATTGGACATTTTTTCTGAAAAATCAGTTTACTCTTTTGGTTAAGCAAAGAAACTTCTTTCTTTACTTCTTCAGACATAGTAGTAGAAGACAGTTCTACCAAATTTAACTGAACAAATAAGTTCTTATTTACCCAGTCATATGAGCATGAATATTTTAAAGCAGATGAATGGCAAATGTGACTGGCTAGTTTCTGCACTACTTACAGAAGTTCTTTAAACAAAACATGAACCAGTGGACAGTCAACCTGAAAAGTTCTAGTGAATGTCTGAAAAAGTTCAGCAGATAAGAGTAAAATGAAGTTCAGCCAACATCCAAAGTTTTTTTTAACAATGCAACAACATTTTTAAAAGAGTTTCTCTGGAGATGGTCATTATTTTTTTTAGAAGGAACAAATTTTCAAAAATACTGTAAAACAGCAGGCCATTGCTCGATCAGTCAACAAATTTAAAAATCTAGAAGTAGTATGATTAATGAATTTACATGCAGGCAGTTTGAGTTCATTTTGGATAGGTTTAAAATCTTCCCATCTTGATGGCCAGTCACTAAAATAATAATGAATGCTTATCACCAAAGAGGAAGCATCTTCACCAAAATTTTCAAGAGCTTTGAGAAACGTGTTGTGGACAATGTGGATTGGGCAGGTTCCAATGTCCACCAATCCTTCGGACCTTATTATCAAGAGTTCTTCGTTGAACAGCCTATGAACAGTTTTGTTAATGTTGAGACCATCCGAGCCTGTCATTAACAGGTTATTCAGTGTAAATTAGCAAGATCAATTGCTGAGCAAATTTCAGAATAGTGTTTCTGCATCAGCTTTACCAAGAAAAACTGTTTCCAAATGACGCGAAACAACTTTAGTCCTGGCCTCTGACCAATAACGAACAGTGTCTACAATTCCTTTTTGATCTCAATATCAGTCATTTCATCAAATGAAATACACTATCTACCAACAAGTAATTGGACACTCCTGCAATCGACGATATCTGCGGTCCTGATACACATCACAGCTGCCGCCGTTAAATATCGTGTGGGAAACAACAACGCAACCAGTCGCATGCAAGATGCCACGCAGTTCGGAGCTCTCTGATTTCGAGAAAGGTGTAATCGTCGGGTATCACAGAAATGGCCGAGCCATACGTGACATATCCAGCAAGTTAAAGTACCCAAAATCGACAGTGGCTTACGTGATTGGCAAGTGGAAGATGAGAGGTGACTGTCGGAATGTTCCCCAACCCGGTAGACCCACAAAACTGGGAGTTAGAGACCGACGGGTGCTGGCCAGAGAAATTCGGAAGAACCGCACCAAACCGATGGGCCACATCCGCGAGGAGTTTCAACAGGCATCTGCGAGTGTTCTTTCGATGAATACCATCTGTAAGGAATTGCATTTGCTCGGTTATTTGATCACCAAGTCCCATAGCGCTGCTCGGCTAACATGATGCAAAGAATGTCGACAGTAGACCATTGAACAGTAGAAACAGGTTTTCTGGAGCGACGAATCAAAGTTCACCCACTACCGTTCGGATGGCAGGGTCTGGATTTGGCGTCTGCCTGGAGAACGCCTCCTGCCAGAATGTATTGTGCCAACTGTGAAGTTCGGCGGCGGTGGAATTATGCTATGGGGGCGTTTCTCCTGGTATGGCACGGGACCCTTGGTCGCAATTCCTGGTGGACTCAACGCCGAGACCTACTGCACTGTTTTGGATGATTATGCGCTTCCTACGTTGTGGCAGTTTTATGGGGTGGACCCATGAGACTTTCAGGATGACAATGCCACCTGTCATGTTGCAAGGTCCACCATGGCTTGGTATGGTGACAATGGGGTTAATCGAATGGACTGGCCTGCGCAGAGCCAGGACCTTAACCCTATTGAGCACCTCCGGGACAAGTTGGAGCGTCGACTAATGGGGTGCCCCCACCGTCCGAAATAGGTGAAGGAACTGACCCGTCTTCTCCAAGCCGAGTGGAAGAAAATACCGCTAGCCGTCGTACACCTGGTTGAAAGTATGCCCCAGAGGGTCGCAGCTATAATCGCCACTCGTGGAGGCTCCAACTATTGAAGGTGAATAAACTTTGTTTTCCTTTGCTATCACAGGTGTCCAATTACTTGTTGGTAGATAGTGTAGCAAACACTGTCAAACCTAAATCTTCTAGCATTTGATCACAAAAATAAATGCCTAGTTCATCAATTATAAGGTACCGCATATTTTTTGGACTGAGAAAGATGTCTGATAGAATTACTCTTGGAAACATGGCACCCAAAACTTCCTTCCAACCACTGGAAGAATTAACTGAGAAATTGCTGCAAATGTGCTTGAGGGTATGAATTATTTTAGCATTGGTTGATTTGTCTTTTGAACTCACTAGCCCTAATTGGGCATTTTTATTAGTACTGTTGATAAAGGAGCTACAAGATTGCTCTCGAACATTAAATGCTGCAGCTGATAAAAGTAATCTGTTTTGAATTCAAAACCTCCCGAGATTTTCTTAAGTTTGAAGCCACCAGCATACTGTGATAATGACTGAACACTCTTGTTCCCAATATTTATCACAGCAATACATAATTTACAAAAAGCCTCAGACTCACTTTGTTTAACACACCACGATGAAAGTTTGTGACCGTTACTGTCTTCTCGTTTCAAACAAAAGTCTTGAAACTTGCCCATAATGAAATCTCAGATTTTTTTCACTAAAATGTTTAATTAAAATGAACAATTAAAACACCAAAATACTGCACTAGTTCCTCTTGAATATTTACACTATTAATACTAATACTATAATAATACCAATATTGTCATAGCTTGCATAAATATTCTTCACTCATAGTGCCTGGACCAATAAAAATACATTTCATTAGACACATACAAAATTAAGACTTCACAGATTTCAAAAATGCTCACATCTCAAATTAAAAAGAGAAGCACAAATCAAACCAAAACACACCTCAGTTAACCTTCATTGGGGGTTATTATACAATATTACTTAAGGTTAAACAAATTTGAGAAAATGAGACAAAGAATTCAAGAATAAATCCCTTAAAAAAGAGATTTTAGGAGACTTGATTACAAAAAAGATACTTTAAGAGACAAGTTGGGAAAAAGACTTTTAGCTAAAAAGGAGACTTGCTCCTATCCCTGAATTCGTTATGGTGTTTGTATACAGTTCAATTATTCATTCTCCCAAATTCATACATAATGAGAACATATTTTATAAATTCAGGACCTCACAATTTATAAGGCCCTGCTACTAGGTGGTCAGTCACAGTTGTTGCTGTAATGGCTTTAAAATATTTCTAAAACAGGAAATACAAATAGCATTAAATGAACTCAATCAAGATTTTTTACACACACACATACACAAAATGGCACAATTTAAATACCGAAGAATTAAACTGAAAGACTTGAATTTGTTTTTCTCACATTGATGTATATTTTTAATATTTAAATCCACCAGCAAAGTTATTGCAAGACCCATATTTACATCTGTAGCTTGTTAAATATCTTTACAAGAGTCCAACAGAATTTATAAAAGGTCTTTGAGAAGATTTTGACAATACTTAAGAAGCTGCCCTAAATTTACCACAGACACAATTTGAAAAGGACAGTTTCAGATCTAAATGTAGAAATCCTTTGATGAATCAAAAAGCAATGAGATAGTTCTAAATGTGGGTGGCATCATTTTGAAATTATTGTATTTTATAAAATGTGTAGCAAATTAATATCAGAATTGTTGTTTAGAGGCCAAAACTGTTGCTCAATTAATGTCCCATTTAAAATATTTTTTGTTGACATACCTAGTTTGCAAATGGAAAATCTTGCCGACATTACCAAAACTGTAAGACTTTTACAAAATGAAGCTAATACAGAAGATTTTTTCAAAGTATGCCATTACATTAAATTAGCATTCAAAAATAAAATAAACAATCCCCAATATTTTTAAAAATCCGTACTTTATGTGAACAGTTACATCATCGACTACCCTAAACTACATTAAAATTTATTTAACATTGTTGCCCCACTGGTCTAAGTGCTGGCGTCCTAGTTGGGTCCGGGCTCGAATCTGGGGTACGGGTGTTGTGCTTGTCTTACAGCACTGGATCTCTCTGCTCTTAAAAGTATTTAAAAAGCTATGTTCATTATACTATTTCTCCAGAAAAATTAAGCTTTACATGGATGTTATAAAATTGGGAGATTAAGACAAGGAAAACAATAAAACAATTGGAATTCTTTGGCCCCAACAAGCTTAGGATAGAAAGAATTAGGATACCTATAGTCAGAAGTGGCTATAAAAAGTGTTAAAAGAAAGATTATTTATGAAAATATAGATACATTATGAAAATTTTAGATACATTTGCTGAAAAGCAATGCAGATTTTTGTATAATTAATCTTCCATGTAATCAACACCAAATTATATTCAATAGCTATAAAGTTGATATACACATAAGACAGGCTTCATACTGTGATTAATTTCTACAAGCTAAACTTGTGGCTGCTGTTGCAGAACTAACTCTATTATTAAAGATAAACCACTACTCCATAATACACTCCAAAGAGAATATCAAATATCTTTTAGAAAAATTAAATATTGCAGTTCATATTTCAATTGTGTAAAATCAGCTGGATATTTAAGTAGATATAAAAATATTATTACAGTATGATAAAAAAAAATCCTAAACTATTTTATGTGCATTTGATATTAATGGAACTCTCTGGGAAATTAAAATATTACACCTACAAGGTAACCACCAATATACAGACAACAGGATATTTTAAAACTAATTCTTGCCAAGTACTTAAACTTAGTTGTATAGAAAAAACGTTCAAAGTTAGAACTTATCATATAAACATAGAAAATACCACCACTGTGCATGAAAAGAAAAAACAATACTGGTTGAGTAAAACAGAAAGCTACCAAAAACACTTTAATTGCTGCAGAGTAAAATATTAAAAAATGGGTTAACACCTATTACATATTTCAATATTATAATGTTCAATACCTATCTGCCATGGGCTTTACATTTCTTTACTTAAGAAAGAGCTTTGTCCAATTTTGTATAGCACATGGCCCCCTTTACAAATTTTAAAAGTCAAATTTCAAAAGTTTTAATTTCTAAAAATAATTGGTATATAATTAATATGCAAAACCTTACCAGAAAGTTTTGTATTCCACAAAACGAAAGCTTTTTATTTCATTGCTTTGCCTGCACTAAATCTGTAATTTAATCCTGACACTGATGTTGGAGATTTTTTATTTTTAGCTTTCTTGCACTAAAACTAAATTTTTGGACACTGATGTTGGAGAATGTGCTACTGCCAGCCTTATATGCAACACGTTTTTCGCAGTTCAGTTATCATTAACACTCCTCCTCATCAAATATTTTTAAATAAATGACCACTTTCAATAAAATGGCGAACACCACACACACCCATTGTAACACAACAACGGAAGTGAAAGAGACTCAGAACTGGATCATCAAGATGATCAAGTCTTTCGTCGGCGCTAATGTTGCCAAGTTGTATTAATAGTTTAATACCGTTCTAAAACGAATTGGAAAACAAGACGCCGCCCTGGTGGCACAGTGTTCTGAGCTCCGTCTTCTAATCACAGCATATCAAAGACATTAGACGAGAACAGACCAAAGACATTAGACGAGAACAGACCAAAGACATTAGATGAGAAAAGACCAAAGACATTGGAGAAGAATCGACTGACAGAAAACATGCTACTTCCGTCATACACTGAAAACCACCATTGTAGGGAGTAACTAGTGCGTTGACGTGTTTGCGCAAGTACTTCAGTTCTAAATCTTCAAGATTTTGATATATCTTTGCGAAATTTCCCTGTTTAGTAGTTTTCTTTCTTTTTCTTTTTTTTTTTCAAATTTTCGGCCCTGTGTACATGGCCTTATATTTTCTTGCTTACTGCTCCTGTTTTTTTTTTCTCGTATGTGAACACTTGCTTGCTAATTGCAATTTGATCTAGAAGGTTCTTGGGTCGTACGCAACATTCTTTGTACGAAATTTCTGCAGTACATTATGAATTGAATCAAACCTTCTTACTTTCCGATGGGCATCTGTTCACTGCCAATTCCCTCCCATTCATAGATGGTGCTGCATGTAAAGGAATGCCTGTTTACCCGCTAAGTGGCGCTGATGTGGATCTCTATTTTTTTTTTTTTATTGGAGGCTTAACGACCACCGTGAGCAACTCAATGGGCTATAAGCAGTCGCCCGTTCCTAATTTACGGTCACTAGTTCCAGGGAAGGGAGAGAGCCAGAGCCGTAAGACGAACACAACATCCATTCCTCACTGGGATTCGAACCCGGACCCCTTTCGGACGAATGATCAGAGGCCATCGCTTAGACCACTGCGTCACCGGGGCGGCATGGGCCATCACTTAGACCACTGCGCCATCGGAGCGGGGGATCTCTATTACATGGAGACATATTTCATTTTTTTTTTTTTTTTTTTTTTGGCGTCCCCAAATCAGCAGTTCGTTCGGGGACACATACGTATTCAATATAAATATGCAAAAATTTTTGTCACAAAACTGCATTGCTTCAATAAGTGGGATTTGCATATGAAAATTTGTGTCTTAAAAGGATATATCTTGTAGAGTGTTGGTAATTTTTATTGACAAAGTAAAACTATGATGAAGAGAACATATCAGCAAAAGTAAAATGCTTTACCTTAGCTATATGTGCCGAATTAATATCAAACTACGCACCAAAAATTTTTAATTTTGCCAAAGTTCTTCGAAGAACCCAAAACAAGAGCAGTCGAAATTTGACCGTGCCCGTTGTGCAGTGTTTTAGAGCTGGGGACTGGCGACTATTCGTACAAGTTGGTAAGGTACGAGTCCCGAATGAGGCATGGGTGGTGTGTTTGTCTTACAGCACTTGCTCTCTCCCTTCTCTAGAACGAATGTCTCTAAATTAGAGACCGGTAACTTACAGTCCTCTGAACTGCTCGCGGTGGTCGTTATACTCGGAAAGAAAAAAAACAAAAATAAGCAAAATTTGTTTTCAGAAGAAGCATGTAGGAAGACTAGCACAACAAAAATTACTTTTAAGAACATTTTTCATTAGAAATCTAACGAGCTAATGAGGAAGTGTAAATTCGAGGACACTTGAGAACAACCATCAAAATTTGAGGACAAGTTGCGTTCCCAAAGGCATCAGGCGTTTTGGGGGGCAGTAAACTAAATTCGAGGACTGCCCTCAAGAAGTGAGAACTTCTGGTCAGCTTACCTTGGAGACACGACTGGCTCTGCTGCCATAAGGTCACTTCAAATCTTTGGAGTGACGTCATACACAGGCAAACACTAATTAAATTACACAGTTGATAAAGCAGTAAGCTTCTATAATTTATAAAGATCATTAAATCTCTCATTCTATCTGTCTACACGCCTCGCAACTTTTTTTTCATTAGTTTCAGTAGTTTCAAAGCAGCTACTTACCTGTCGACGTCACCTGAGGTACGGGCGGCATTTAAGCAAACCTTACCTTGATACGGGACTGGGGAAATCTCGGCCAATCAGACGGCGGTATTCAGCTTCAATGACGACTCACATGGGTGGGGCTTATCTTAATGTGTCACGTGGGGATTATTTCTGAGAAACGATCTGAGCGGCTTTAGTTTATGTGATTTCATAATCGTCGTTCGCTACCTTTCGGATTAAAAAATAAAAGAAATTTACATACACAAACAAATAAAAAAATAAATAAATATATAAATACAAAAATATAAAGGGAAGTGGAAAGTAAATTGCTTTTTTTAATTCTGTAACGATTATTTCATATCTTAAGTAACGATGAGAAATGTAAAATGATCCAATTGTCTTTAGTTATTGAGGAATATCAGGTAGTGTTTTCCAATTAGATGTGTTGTATATTTCTTCTGCCGCCCCGGTGGCGCAGTGGTCTAAGCGATGGCTTCTGATCATTCGTCCGAAAGGGGTCCGGGTTCGAATAGCGGTGAAGCATGGATGTTGTGTTTGTCTTACGGCACTGGCTCTCACCCTTCCCTGGAACCAGTGACCCTAAATTAGGGACGGGCGACTGCTTATAGCCCATTGAGTTGCTCACGGTGGTCGTTAAACCTTCAACCAAAAAAATATATATATATTTGTTCTGTTTATAATTGACTCGTAATGCTTGAGGAATTATGTTAGTATACATGTGGATGATTTCCCCGGCATGTCTGTAACAAGATAGGGAAAGCTCTTTTGGGGGAATAATAAATTCTCTGTCAAAGTCTTCCAAACGCATAATTTGAATGGTTTTTGTCTGTAACAAGATAGAGAGCTCTTTGAGGAAACAGAGATGAACTTACCAAATTCACAATTATAGTAATAAAAATACAGAATGCTAGTTTCTCTGTGAGTATAGTCTTTAAAACCCTAAGATATAGCGTCTAAAAGGGGAAGTGTGCCGTGCGAACTCAAAATCTGCGTTCGAAATATGTCCCACGCCGCATCGCGGCGCTGCAGATTTCGGCGTCTGTGTCAAAGATTGTGTGTACTGTTGTGCAATGTGAACCAAACAACAGGGGTTGGATTAGGATATGTACGATTTTCTTAAGTGTGTGATTATGGAAACACATTTTATGGTTCAGTGAAATGTCTACGTCTGGCGCAGAGTGCAGCGTCGGCAAATGTAATTGAAAGTATAATTATGCGTGATTTAAATTGATATGCTACCTCCTCGAAGAATGCCTACCAAAAAGGCTAACAAATGGCTTGTATGTGCCAAGTAAAGAAGTGCTGTTTGGAAAATTTAAATGTATGTCACTTAGTAGCGGCTAGTGGTAAGCTGAGTCGAATCTGACGAAAAAGACAGGCTACGGTGCGAAATAGTCACGTGCACAACTTAGTGCTGTCGCCAAGTCAATCGGTTGAACAGCCATTGCGTTTCATTGTTGGTTCACATTTGTTTGTATTGAGTGAGTGTTCCGTTTATTGCCATTTGGATACACGTATAGTTTTGTAAGGTAGGTATTATTATATTTCTAAGGTAAGGTTAATTCTTAGTAAACGTTTTATTTAGTTTTAGTAATAATTATAGGTTTAATGAGTAGATCTTAGTTTCACACGTGTTGAAATCTGTTCATGTCTCGTGAATAGTGAAGTATAAAGAAGTGAGTTATTCTGTAGTGTTGAATTCTTATTTCAAATAGAATAATTAATATATTTTGCCAATGCCGATTCACATAGAGCTTGAATATTACCAGAAATCAGGGCAACTTTTCAGGAAATTAGCCTTCGTAATTTGTATAACATTTGCATCTCCAACAATCGTTAGCCCTTTCTTTACGAAATTAATGCTTGAACTGTTGTTGCATTGTAATGTGTCTCTGAATTAAAGAGTACATTTTTTAATTTCGTAACTTAATGCAACTGTGATATAGCATTTGTCTGATTGAATTTACTAAAGCTGTCTGAACAGTGTGGACAGATTATGTTGAAAAACTTGTATGATCAACTTTATTCTAACTGTACAAAACATAGGGAACTACTTTCGATTAAAAATTTCATATCTAGTTCTTCACTTGTATTAAAAGGTGTAATTCTTTTTACAGGAATTGCCAAAATTTGCCATGCCACAGTGTTGCAGTGTTAGTGGCTGCTAGTTAAATTATAGAAGTCAAAAGGAGACTTACAACTTTGCCATACCAATTGTCTTATACAAAATCTGCTGCATACATTTAAACAGACAAAGTTCTGATTTTAGATTTCCTTGTTCATTTTCCGTGGAATGTTTGTGTATGAGTAGCTTGAAAACTAAATAGGAAAACATAACTCTCCTCAGCTGGAAAATACTCTTGAACAACTTAGTGAAAGCCAAACATGACAACTGAAATTATTTGAAATCACGTGAAAGGAAAATTAAGAAGTTGAAAGTCTGAACGCTTAGTTTTGTGTGCCTCTCCTTAGTGCATAGTGTGCACAGAGTAAGTCCTGAGATAGGAAAAAGAGTTCAAACTTATCAAATATTTTATATGCAAAAGTGTATAGCCAGGTTGGTTAAAGTATTGAAATGTATTTTTCTTCTGTAATAAATGAAGATAACATTTCTGAAAAGTTATCTTTGAAACTGGAAAGTAAAGATCCGTCATATTTGGTTTAATTTTATTTGAAACTTGTATACCAGGAAGCAGTACTTCAGTTAGCTTCTCGTAACATATTTCCAATCTTTTTTCTGCTTCATCACATATTCACACAGTGATGCGGAGTGGTTGGTGGCATTCTGTACTGAAGATTTGTATTTAATATTTGGTGGTGTCTTTTTTTTTTTTCAAATTGGAACTAATACTGTTTGTGCAGTGGTTGCCCGTCTTCAAAATGGACCAGAGGTCCTCATTTACTAAGCAGGTTTGATTTCATCTGTCAAAATTCATTTGAAAATCTATGGACTATTTTCTTTCCGTGGAAGATGATGCTGTACTCCTTCGCGTCATGGGGTCCGGCTAGTCCCTCAACGACACCATACCCGTACGAGTTCCATGTCACTTATTTTCAGATTAATAAATGTTAGCAGTAATATTGTAGCATTTTTGTTTATGTTTCAATACTGTACCAAAAAATTCCAGGAAATTTCTCTTATTTTTCATACTTACCACTATGACTTCATTGCCATAAAATTTTTGATAAAAACACCTGTGAGAAATTAACTGAAGTGTTACTGTGTGTGTGTGTGTGTGTGTCAGAGCTGAGTTCGGGCTGAATTTCAAGATCCCGAGCCTGAAGTATGTCAGCTCGAACGAGCCCGAAAACTATGATTAACCTGTTAAGCATTGAAAAAGTCTTCCAGACTTCCACTCTTTCCTACCCATGCAATTAACTGATGTCTTTCTCAACTGCGGAGTGGAGAAGGGATGTCTATCTATTTCTATAGTTACCTTTAACCATTCATTTATTCCCGAAATGTTTTTTTTTTGGGGGGGGGGGGGGACATCTGGAGGCACAACAAACTACGTCGTATGTTGCTCAATAGAATTAGCAGGGAGCTGCCCCTTTGAGGTAGGGAGCAAAATTCCGTCAGCTTGCTATCTACTATCTATGCTTCTTAAAACTTATCCTTGGCAGAAATCCTGTAATTCATGGCCTATGGTATTTTGTTATCCAAGCCCGGAATGGATAGCCCTGCAGAATTCCTACTCCCCATTTGACCCAGTTGCTGAAGAATTCTCTTTCACAACTAGAAAGTGTAAAAGTCTCGTGTGCTAAATTATATAAAATCACATTAAAAGAAAAAGGAAGAAAATTCTTCCCCTCTCTCCAAGCCCGAACTCCAGTAAGTATTACACAGCCAGCGCCCGGTTCGGGCTCGGCCCGTCTCAGCACTGGTGTGTGTGTGTACTAGTGCTTAGCTTGACATTTATAGTAGGTATATTGAAAGTAAAAATTTAATTTTACTATAATGAGCAAATTTGGCTTCTAGTAAAGAATGTTAGTAAAATGTATAAATTCCCTAGTGTTATGAAAAACTACTAACCAATTCTGCTTAATTCCTTTAGAAATGTGTGGGAAATATTTATTTATACTGTTAAAATGTTGTCTAATCTAAAAAGTGATATCAAATATGTTTTATAAAAAGTAGATCACAGTTAGGTATGAACATTACAAGAATAGATTTTAGGTAAAGAAAATAATTGACATAACTCATACATAAAATATTCAGATGGTAACACACACTGGAGGATCTAAAGCTGAGATAATTTTGATGTAACTTGTGATGATTCAAACTATTTGAAACAGATGTCTTAATTTCTGCCATTGGTTAGCAAGAATTCTTTTTTTATTTTGTTGTGTGTATCTATAACTTTGTTGCAGATGCTATCACATAAAGGAAGTTTGGGTAACAATCTGAAGCTGAATACTGTTTAGCTTGTGATGACTTCCTTCTTTCAAACTATTTGAAACAGACATTTGAGGTACATTTATGTAAAAGAATGGACCCATTTGTTTATTTTTAATAGTATTTTTTACTTTGTTCCGCTTGAAGATACAAGACAAATTCATAGTCAATAGGTAAGTTGATTCTTTATCCAAATGTAGTATTTATGCTAATTTTTAAAACAAACTAAAAATTAATTTCTGAATTGTAGCAAAGTGCTTTAATAATATGAGGGTGGATCAAAAAGTTAGTTACACTGTTGAATAAAAAAATCAAAGATATACTCAGGGGATGTATGTTGGTTTACATCATTAATTCATTTTTCGACATAGTCGCCTAAGGACTGTAAACATTTATCAGAACGTGCGATTAACTTTCCCATACCTGTACAAGAAAAGTCCAGTTTGGTGCAACTAGTTAAGGACCGCACTTTTCACAGCCTCATCCGTTGGGAATCACTGTCCACTAAGCTCCTGTTTCATTTTACCGAACAAATGGTAGCCGCATGGGGATAAGTTGGGGCTGTAAGGTGGATGCTGCCACACCTCCGACTTGAATTAATGCAGCAATTCCCTTAGTTTTCCGTGCTGTGTAATGTTCTTGGACATCAGTGTGACACCTTCGCTCAACTTACCCCGGCATCTGTCCTTAATTGAATTTCGCAAATTTAATGGTGTTTGGCAATATGAGTCACTTGATGGTTGTCTCTTTTGACAGAAATTCTGTGTAAACAACAGATTCTGATCAGTCATCATGACCACTCCCGCAGACAGAGACAGTTGGACTTTTCACGTCTTCCTTGTTGGGGAGGTGACATGTTTCCATTCCATGGACGATCGTTTGATTTCAGTTACGTAACAGTAAATATGTGATTTCAGATTGCTTATAGAGATATATTTCCCACGTATAATAAGAAGAAATATTTCTTCCCCAGTGTTTACCTGTATAACTGGGAATTTGCTAAGCATCGACCTGACTCTAAATAGCTGAGCTACGATGAAGCAAGGCTCGCTTTGACTGGCGAAAATCTGATATGAAATGTAAACTAGAACAATCTGTAGGATGCATAATGCTGTATTTAGTTCCAGAACAATCTGCTGATATACCAAATGTCTTCCACATATTCCTGGTCCAAGAAGCCCCATCACACGTAATGAAATTAACAAACAGACCTGCATTTTCAGTGAGAATAACAGCTTTAATAATTAATTTTGCAAGCAAAGTTCCACTTATATTGTTACTTGTGGCAAAAACACCAATTATTTGGGTCCAATCTCCATTTAATGGCTGAAACACCATTACCAGTCCGTGATTACATGGGGTATACTTAACAGTTTTTGAAGTGTATGGCTCAATATGAACAAACCCTAATATTTCACCAGATGATTTTGCATGCAGTTTTTCTGTAAGCTTCACTTCATCTATTAATATACCACCATGTCTTGCAAAAGGCTCCATTTCACTTGTTTTCTTTGAAATAGTTTCAAACGTCAGTGCATTGAATCCAAAACTGCTGTTGTAATTTGAAATATACTTTCTAATAGTTGTTCTATTAGGTAGGATCATGATTTTGTGTTTCCGTATGTGCTCGTACAATTTTGGACTTTTTATGTGCATTAGTAAGCATTCAAGTAACCATTCTTTGGTATATGACATACCTCTTGCAGATTTCTTTTTTGCTGCCTTATAACAATGAATAACCATTTGCTGCTGCTTAATGGGTAATTCTGCTATTTTTTCATTAATGGAAAGTTCTGTAAAATTCCTTTTTTTTTTTTTTTTAAGTTTAATTAGAGAGCGAAATAACTAGTTTCTTCAGCCTGTTGATTTTCCGAACTGTATTTTGATACTTATTTTTAAATGTAGCCTTTCTTCTATGATAAGCTATTTTGTGCAAAAGTAAGCGCTGCAGATACTTACATCTGAGGCAAGTCTTTGTTGTTCCTTTCGTTACACAATTTTTGCTGTACAAATTATTCTAAAAAATAACTCCACTTTCAAGGTACTTCATGTTATTTTCAAATTCTGAAATGGAGCCTGTGCCATGACATACTGGTAGCCTATCAGTGTCTCGAATAATGGATTTTGATTCATCTTTAGAAGTAATATTAGAAACTGAGTTAATTTTTATTCCACGTAAATACACTTTACAGGTAACCTCTGGTTAACTTTTGGTAACAACAACCAGTTTTTCTGTTGTCAATGAATTTGACAATTCACATTTGAATGAATGAACATGGAAAATTATGCACTTTGAATTATTTGCAGGAATTTGCTTACCCCAAAATTCTGAAGGCTGTGATATTCAGAAGGCAGTTTCGTGTAACTCTTTGGGAAGTAAATTCCAAGCTATTTAAATTACCATCAGGCTTATCATCGGTTCCCTAACTTTCCTGTATTTTGCCAGAGGTTTTGACAAATAATGGGGAAGGTTTGGAAATATTGTTGGAATTGCATCTGGTGTCAAGATGGGCCGATCTCTGGGTATTAACACAGTCTCCTCATTTATTTTATGCACAAAATTTCGAACCACAAATCTCTCAAAGTGCAGTTCACATACAGCACTAAATTTGTCGTAAGTTTTTATTTGCACCAGGAATCAATCTTTGCCACTGCTGTAAAAGTTTTATCATTTTTGGGTATTCCAAAGAGTGACGGCTTACTGTTTTTGTACTGAGTATTGCAACCTGGCACAAAACTATGGTTATTTCTCTTCCGCATAATGAGCTAAGTATAACTTATATACAATATTTAGGTAATCCACATTCCTTCTAAAACCTAAAACATAACACGTTTTCGTCTAAATTACCGTTCTTTTCACTGTAAGCAACACGAATTTAGTTTCCCGCTCCCATCACAGTAAGAAAGAGGGAAGGGAAGGCGATCGGAGCGCCATCTACGAAGGGGACAAATTTCGGTATCCACGCCAATCATTACGTACGCTAGGCGCTCGGCACACTTTCCCTTCTAGACGCTATACCTAAGATAACCACTGGAAGCATGTACCAATATGTTCACATGAAAAATTTGATAGTTTTCCCAACATGAATGCTCCAACAGTCTTTTCTAATAGTGAACTAAATTATGTTAGTTTTTCCGTGAGTAAATTTACCGGTAAATGTGTAGATTAGCGTCCTAAATTATTTCGTTGGAAAAAATTTTAGTATCTGGAAAAAGTGCGACCTACAGATTTTAGAGTATGGAAATTAATGGCAAGTGGTGCAGAAATTTGATTTTTGAAATGTCATTTAAAGATTTCTATCGTAATATTTACATGTAAGTGCGATGCTTTGAAGAGACTGAGGTAAGCCTAACGCATTGGTTGTGCGACAATGCGAAGCTTAGCTGGCTCCGTTGAAAGGAAGATGCGCTGCGGGGTGTCATTCACGCGCGGATGACTACAAGTGCAGCCGCGTACGTTCTTGCCAGTACAGCGTAGCATCATGTATTCATACGCTACAGAATATAGTTCGGATATGTTTTGTCATTGTTTTTAAAGTAGATGTTGAGAAATGTTTATTTCTTTCGCACACAATTTCCTGATTCCAAATAGAAAGTACAAATATTCCTTTCTAATGTTGTACAGAAAATTAGGGAAATAGAACTTTCGGTTCTGCTTTCAACGGCTTCCATGCATAGCTGATTTGCTGTGGCACTGTACTTTTGCTTCTCCTGTTAATACTTTGTTTGCAGGTCAGTTTCTATCTCACTGATACGTATCTTTTGCAAATCTAAGAGGTTTTTTCCGGTTTTTCCTGCAAACAACGTACAGGATACAACAAAATGAAGGGTAGGTATTCTGGACCTATTTTCTGTAGCGCATCACTGCAAGATTTATCGCCGTTCTGTCAACAACGTTGCCGCTTTCTCTTGTACTCTTCAATTTGCAGTTGCAGTCTCCATTTTCTCGGATTTGTGCATGACGTCACACCGGGAGAAAACGCCGAGAAAACACGACACCAGAGAGCCACGCCGCACGGCATCTTTGGCTTGGGAGTGCAAACTGGTGGTGTAAGTTAAAAAAAACTAAGAAATGATTTGCAACGGTAACTATGTTCATAATCGAGAGACCCCTGATTTAATTTTTTCGTTATTTATTCTTGACTAAACAAACAACTAAGACACTAATGATGGTATAATAAACATAGAACGAATGAGTTATTGTTAACAATGAACTTTGCTTTCTATTTAGTCTGTTTTAAACAGTCTTACCATGATTAATATTCTTTTTAGGAGGTTCACAAAACACACAGCTTATTCCGACGAGAATCCTTTTAGACGATGATAATAGATGTACTCTTTTAGAGCACTTTTGTAAGTACAACAAATATCGTGTTCACACACAGCGAAGCGACGACGCCGTCTCGTCTCCTCTCTCTTCACTCTGTCAATTGTCCATGGTCGTGATCCCATAATTCTTTGCAACACACCGCTTGATGGCTGCTCGGCATCAACGCAATCGTAAACACACTTGCAGCAGGTATTCGATACCGCCCGCCATTGCAATAGAATTATATATGTAATTTTGGATAACTTTTTGTGCCACCTATTAAAATAAATTGAAAAACGAACATTTCGTGCAAATTTTTGTTTGTATTTTAAGGCTACTAACTGGAATTCTGTAAACAACAAAATTTATTTTGCAAAAATGAAATGAATAGCATATTTACTTCTTGTTTGTTTAGCTCGTTAACGGTACTACTTGATGCGCTGATAATCGAAAGGCTAGACATTAAAAAGTTTGGATTTTTAAGAATTTACTTTCGCACTGACAATAACTTTTTGGTAAATATAACTTCCTGCGAACTACGGAACTACGAAGTTCAGCAATATGTTTGTTTACAGCAATGCCCTTATATTTCTTTATACAAAAGCTGTTAATTTATTTTATTTTCAAAATTAATTAATTCATGAAAGAGGAAATAGCAGATCACTGATAAATGTGTATATCTTTGAAGTTTGAAATTATTAGTATTTGAAAACATTTTCCATCGCGTTTATATACATTCCTTGCTAAAAGGCAGCCCGTAGCAGCGATGGCTCTTGGCTCTCGCTGCTTTGCTCCCAGTGCGACGTCATTTTGCTAGCAAAAAAAGAACGAACGGGGTGCTCAAGTTTCATTAATAAGGGTATCGTAGTTTAAGTTAAGCTTTGCATTGTGCTAACGTCAACATTAATGCTAGATATTTCGGAAGCTTTAGAGTCATACATGGGTTACATTATGCAAAAACGCTGGAGACCAATATGCAGTTTACAATCACTGAAACATCAACTTACAGTATAAAGTAAAAATTAAAAAAAAAAAAAGAAAATGTTTTGCCCCTCAAAACGTTACCGGAAAAAAGGGGGAAATATTTTCTCAATAAGACATCAGCTTTATAATTTGCATTCCAATAATCCAATTAGGTCGTGAAATTCAATAACCTAAAAACTTTATAAATTATTTAATAATGTACTTCATTTTACAGCATTGGTAAGAACATGGGAAGCCTTTTAATGAGTTGAAAATAGAATACAACAAATGCGATTACTGTTTTTAAAATTGGTCTATTTTCTAATAATATACCAACTGTAATCCATTTATAAAAATCATTCCTAAAAAAAACTTTGCCTGTGATATGATAAACAAAATGAATAATACTGGACAGAAGTAAATATACAAAAACTGAATGTATAGATGACATTCTTTTAAAAATAATAATTATAACATCTTTCTTTACTTTTCTTCACCTTATAATAATTATGTGATTAAATTTGCTATTCAAATGGGTTTGCAGTGAAGAGAGGAAAATTCTTTTGCATCTTAAGTAAAAAGTTTAATAAGGTAAAAATTAAGAAGTGGGTGTTCATGGAGTCTGTCTAAATGGGATAATTCTATGCAGTTCCTGTAAACTATTTTTACCCTTAAAAAATGGAAATTATTAATGTAGCATACACAATTGGTGTAACGTGGGGAAGACACAGTAGGGCATGTCCCCCCCCCCTCCACTTGAAAATTTGAAAAACTAATCAGTCGTTTGCCTTTTAAATGTTTTTTAAATTTGGGAAAATAGTAGGTATGGCGTCAGGCTTGAGAAATGGTTTGTCTCGGCATGTTAGAACTTCCTTACCTTGAATAGTGGAACGATAATGCATCTCCATGAATTTAGATTCAAAGTGCAAGGCACGTACAACACAACTTTCATCAAGTTTCTTATCAGCTCTGGGAATTGCCTTATCCCATTTGCTCAACATATCAGGAATTTTGGGGACAGCAAAGAGTGATATTTTATTTTTGCAGGATTTATAGCCAGTATTAAATCCTGGCACAAAACAGCTGCTTTGCCTTTTCCGTTTTCTATGTTTTTTATTATTTGCTAATGCAGAATTGCTCAGTCCTTTCATAGCTGACATTATTTCCCTATGATCTTATAACTGTTGCAATCGATTTCAGTACTGCACTTAAGTTTAACCACACAGTAGGTTCAACGCGTGACAGCCAATACTTGATCAACTTCTACATCTTCACGAATAAAAAGTTACTAATTTTGGAAATGAATTTCGTTATAAACAATCCACAGTTGAATAAAACTAGCACACTAATATCCGAAGAAGCCTATTGCGTTTTAGTGATCAACTGTTGAATTACCAAGTGTATTACTGTTATGATCGGGCTACAACGAATTAGCAGAGATACTTCCAAAAAGATTTCCCTCCACTAACCTTTGTTTTGTGAAAATTTGAAGTTTCGTAAGGCAGCAATTCCTTGGCAAACAAACTTCCCACCTTTGAATAGCATGAAGCCGATGAAGTATCCTAACGTAACATCCGATGCCAGCGCCCTCTGTCATACCATGACGATTGGTCACAAAACTGTGAGGGACATCTTAGGGAGCACGTCACACTAATTCTTCTAGGCACTGTAACCTTGCTTTCAACGAAGCAAAGCTTGACATCGTCGCGGTAGCGAAGCGTTAGGCCTACCACAACATTGCATTTACAGATAAATATTAGGATAAAAATCTTTAAAATATATTTAAAACATCAAATTTCTGCACCATTTGCCATTAATTTCCATACTCTAAAATCTGTACGTCGCACTTTTTCCAGGTACTAACATTTTTCCGAGGAAATAATTTAGGACGCCAATCTGCACATTTACCAAAAACACTGCCTGATATTCCACAATAACTAAAGACTATTGGATCATTCTACATTTCCCATCGTTACCTAAGATGTGAAATAACCGTTACAGAATTTAAGAAAAAACTTACTTTCCACTTCCCTTTATATTTTTGTATTTATATATTTATTATATTTGTTTGTGTACGTAAATTTCTTTTTTTTTTTTTAATCCGAAAGGCGGCGAACCATGAACGTGAAAATGACACGAAATCATATAAACTAAAGCAGCTCAGATCCTATCTCAGAAGTAATCCCCGCTTGATACATGAAGATAAACCCCACCCACATGAGTCGTCACTGAAGCTGAAAACCGCCCTCTGATTGGCCGAGATTTCTCCAGTCCCGTATCAATGTAAGGTTTGCTTAAATGCGACCGGGACATACCCGAAATATTGCGCCCCCATCAGGCTTTCTACTAAACTGACAATTTCTACAGCGTTTCGCAACTGCTTTAGAGTTAGGGCCTTCGGTACGACATCAAACAGACCGAATTCAGCTGGCAGTCGTGGCTTGCAGCTAAAGTAAAGATTGAATAGCCCCCAGAAAATCTTTAACAATGTGAACGACATCCTTATCTTTCCAACCAACTAAATAAAAACTGCAGGCTTCATAGTTGTTAGCAAATGCCTTGGTTCTTCTTTTGTTCAACGACCTATAGAACTACCTCTTTATTTCAGAATGTGGATAACAAGCATGGCCTCAACATTTTGAGAAGGAAGAAATTCGAATTTTAAGTGTACCAGAAATTGGTAAAAAAAGATTCAATTCCAATTTTAATAAGATTGCAAGCATTGATGATCCTTGCGCCCGGTGTACGGTTGACTAGAATCACTGGTGCCGAGAGCGCACTTATACGTTTATGTTAAAAGATGTCATGGCTTTTAGAACACCGTTTGGTGGCGCTGTTCAACAATCGTCCACTACTTTTCTTGTTGTCGTGCATTGCTGTGCTGTTGTTTATCTGTGTTAGGATGATCTCGAATTCGTTAATTTTAATTTTTGTTATATAAACGTTTAAAAGATAATTTTCCAGAACAGTAGAGAGCTTATTACTCAGTTAAAAATGCTATCAACATTTTCCGAAAATGCTTTGTGTCAAATTTGTTACAAAAATGCCGCCAAAGCATTGTTATTTAAAGCACCTGTTCACGTGCTTTTACTGTCTCAGTGGGAGAAAAATATTTCGCGTTCTGATCGTAAGCTTGATAGCCATTGCTGTGTGAATTGCGCTTTGAGAAACAGTTTATAGAAAGAAACAGTTATTATAAAATTAATGGGGTTGTTATAAATTAATAGTTATTATAAATTTCTGCACTATTTTTACCACATATTAATGATTCGTATGCAGCTGTAATGGGAGCAAAGGCTGTAGCAGGGTATATATACCCTTACATTTTTCAATGCAACCCTGAGTATTTAATTCTAGCTATGTCCCTGATGGGGCTTGTGATATATTTCTAATGAAATATAATCCAAAAACATCTTATCTGACAAATTTTGAATCTTGGTATAAACTAGGTTTCAGTTTTTAGCCTAATCTTTTTCTGAACCCACTCGAGCTCAGTGTGGGCCTGGACCTATGTCGTTATGAACTGGAGTCTGGGCTAATTTTCCAACATTAATGCATAAATAATGGAACAAAGGTAGTAAATTTCTAAGGAAAATAATCTGTTCTCCGAGTAAAATCCTTAGACATTCTGGTATAATATTCAAATATTCCTACAATTAATTTGCGTAATAAAAAAAATATGCTTAAATAAGAAAAATCTTAGAAAAAAAAAGAGGTAGAATATATAAATTAAATGACTCAACGAATGATTTGTCCTATATCAGAATAAAAAAAATTTAAAAATGCTAAAAATCTTTATGACGTTTGGTTTTCAACTCCAAAGACTATTTGTTTTATCACATTGCTTTCATTTATAGCAATATTTTCAAAACGTTTGTATTTTTTTATGTGCTTCAATAGGTTTCTTTAAAGAGTAAGTAATATGAACGTGCTTTCTGGAGAAAAATTCGTCGATTGAAGTTCTTAGGGCCGGCACGGTGGTCTAAGCGATGGCTTCTGATCATTCGTCGGGGTCCGGGTTCAAATCCCGGTGAGGCAAGCATGTTGTGTTTTTCTTACGGTACTCGCTTTCTCCTTTCCCTGGAACAAGTGGCCTTAAATCAGGGACGGGCGACTGCTTAGCCCATTGAGTTGCTCACGGTGGTTGTTAAAACTCCAATAAAAAAATGTTTCTAGGCACTGGTAATATATTCAAATAAAAAAAACTACGCTGACGTTAGCAATTTTCTTTTTGGAATGAAAATTTTCTTTTTTATTAGTAAAAAAAAGGGAGGGATATATACATTCTATAACAGAAATAATATTTTCTTGTAGTATTCCTACACATTCCGCCGTAAATTTTTTAACAACGATATTTGTCACTGAGTCCTCGTTATATTTTTTATTTTATATTGCTTGTATTTATAACAATGTTTTCAAGACGTTATTTATTTACTTTATTTGATTGTCTTTTAACAGGTTTTTTTATTTTTTTTAAGTAGATCCATCATAGTAGGTGTACGAAATTGCGTTATCGAGCAAGGTTCGTAGATTCGAGTTCTTGCAAAATTACAAAATAACTATTAATAATGGTAAAAGTGTGAAAAATAATGCTTTACATAAATGAAAGATAATATTCCGAAAACGGGATAATTGTCAATCACCTTTAATTAAAAAAATAAATAAATCTTGAAGACTGAAAACCCCAGTTCTCCGTACATTTCTCTATCAGAAGTAAGGGACTTTTGCTTTAGGATGCCATCTCGCGGCAGAATCATGAGAGCGAAGCAAAGAAATCCGTCGCTTTCGACACCAGTCATTCTAGTCCACCATACTCGGGGCCAAGGTAAATAAATAGAACAGGTAGGTCCATAAGCCGATCGAGCGGTATTGGCTACTTGGTACCGCACCCCTGTGACGTCAAAGGTACTCTAGAGGATCGAAGTTTTCTGCGTAGCGTTTAATAAACTTTTGAGAACACTTTGGGATTAAAACAGTCAAGTTTTCTTATGACAAACTCTTAATTTAAATATTTAAGAATATGTTCCACGGCATTAATGGGAGTATCTTCAAATACATGGCAAAAAACTGTATTTCGATTTACAAAAGAAATCTAAATATATTGAAAAACTAAATGTTGAACAATCAGAATTTGCACTTAGAAACTTTTTAAAGTCAAAAATAAAATCGCTAAAAAATTAAGTATTTAAGTAGACAGTATAAAAGCTGCAATTCTGCCATTTATTATAAACCATGCAAATACTTTTGCCACTTTTTTTAAACTAAAGTTTAAGAGTTGTAAATCCTATGAAAGTTGATAAGTTTTGTGTTTGATTTTCAGGTATGTACATGAAATTTATAGCTGTTTTCAAACTTTTAGCTGGGCGTTGGGTGCTGAACATTAAAAAAAAACATTTCATTCTGTGAACGCGTTATTAAAAAAAAACGAATATCAAGTACTAGAGTGTTATCTACAGATAACTGCAAATAATGAAAAACACGAGTTTTACATTCCGAATAAAAAAGAAATTCTAATGTTTATGTTAAGGTGCGGTATGATATTATTTGTAACATTTAGCAACTGAGCACATATTCCTTCATTCTCAGTAAAAAAAATGACACATTAATGTAACAGAAATGCAAAGCACATACCTTTTTGAGCTTGAAATATTTCTCAGTATGAGTTTGTTTTACTTTTATTGAAAACTTTTTGCCCACTGTTTATTTTTGTTATTTGTTTTTATATTTCTCACTTTCGTTATACAAGTATTAAGGAATCTAATTCTAATAAAAATCCTCAATTTTGCGTAAAGATGTACGATTTTTTCATCTACTACTGGAAACACTTTTTTGAGTTCCAAAGACAAATGATTAACTATACCGTGATATTTTACAAGTTGTACTCCGTGGATTTTCAAAAAAACAGTTTCGAATTTTTGTACAGTTTCCATCCAAGAGCTTGTAGGATAGGTAAGCCCACCTCTACTGATATGCTGGATCCAGTTATTATACTCCAGAGACTCCGGATTATCACATTTTAGTTGCGGATTCCCAGAACGAAATGCCAAATAAGCAGCTATGTATTAGAGAGCATCTTCTTCTGTTTCTGAACTCAAGGATGAAGCAGGATGATTGTGTTCTAATACGCTGCAAATTTTTTGTTTCACAAATTGATGATTTGTTGACAAAAATCCATTTTCAATTTTCTCAGCTTCTGATTCATCGGATGATGATAGAAATAATCCACGTAAGTACATGGAAGTCAAACATTTTATTCCCTCATCCCGTACGTTGGAATCACACGACGGTTCTGGAAGCTGCTCGCTCAATAACAGTAATCTTAACCTGTATTTGAATTCGCACGGAATAGGGTGAACATATCCACGTCCCATACCTCGAATTTGTGAAAATAAATTTTCATGACAGTCCTGTTTGAGACGGCAGGTTAGTATATATTTAATTCTTACATTTTGTAAATAAGCATATAAATTTTTTAAAGATACAATGGAAACAATGAAGCCCTGCTGGAATGGCAAAATATATTCCCCCCCCCCCCCAAGATGCGTATTTCCTCCACAGTTTCTTTCATTCTGTTCAATACTGCAACCTGTTCATATATATATGTTGTCCATGCCCCCTTATTAATAAGTTATCGTCAGTACGTCAAACGCGTTATTCACCAATTCAATGATCTCTGCTGTTGGACTTTCATTAGGAAATAAATATCTTGTAGCTTTCGCAACATGCAAGGAAAATGTCTGTGCAGCAAACGCAACCTTCATCCTTTCTGCCTTTTTAACTAAAAGATGTTTTTTCTGAAAACTTGTGGCAAATTTTCAGTTCACCTTTATCTTTTTCAACAAGCTGAAAAAGAACTTTGCTAGTGATTACTTCACCAGTTGGAAGTTTAATGCCTCTGTCCAAAAAATGATTCCTTAGCAGCTTCAGCAAACGTGGAACATCAGCAAACACAAAAATATTCCTGAAGTTATCCCAAGGATTAGGAAAGCTAGTTCTGCTAATGCTTATTTCTAATTCCTTCCACAAAGCCTGATTTCCTCCTCCTAATTCCGAAGTTAAACGAACCACTTGGAGTCCGATCTTTTCAATTTCCAAAATTATTTTTCCCAACAAATCTTTACTCATTTTACAGTCCAAGTCATAAAACACAGGCTGCTTCCATGAATTTGTTAAGCTACGTAAAATTGCAACTTGTACTTATTTATATGATCCCAAAATAGCATCTTCAGCATGATCGTATGAAATTTTCGCATCAATACTCATCTCATCCATCACTATAGTGCAAATTTTGTCAAACATGGAGCAAGTTTTTGCATATTGGGTCAGTAGTACGAAAACATCCCGTAAGAGTCCTGGGGAAATTTTCATTCCAGACACCCAACGCTTCAAAGTGGTCACACCAGGTAGTGGAATGTTTATCTGATTTCTAATAAAACTGTAAGCTCGTTTTGACAAGTCTCGTAATGATAAAGCTGTCACTATATCAGAAATTGACCATCTGACATATTGTTTCCTTGAAAGGGAAGAAATCTGAGCTTTTGAAAAAATTCTACTCAAAATTTCTTTTGCCTTTTTCACCTTTTTCTTCAGTAATAACAATCTGTTTTTTTTTTCTTCAGCAATGCATTTTCAGATCTTAAATTTCTAGTTTTCAAATAATTTATTTCAACTTTGATTTGCCAATACTGAAGTTCCAATCGTAACTCAGAATTTACTTTGTTGAGCTTTTCTATATAATTTTTCAAGGATGCAATTTCCTTTTCCTGAGCTTCTACTTCGGCTTCCAAGCTAAATAATGTAGCAGAATCACGTTCAGTTATCTCGTCAGCAGGTTGAATTAGCAAATCTGGACTCAATCTTGCCTTCTTCGATGTAAAATTCTGCGTTACGTCCGACAAAAACTGCTGCGATTTTCTTTTTTCAGCACGTTTTGATCTTTCTTGATTTGTGCTTGAAGTACAACTGCCAAATATATTAACGTGAGGAATCGCACCTTTTTTCAGTCGACGGCGAGAACTGCATCCTATTAATTCGCTTTTGAAATCTCTCATAAAATCCTCATCATCAAAATGGGCACAGCATATCTTGGCGTTGTGAGGGTTAAATGCGTCTTTTCGTCGACATGAGTTAATCCAGGCTTTTCTCAAACTGCCCTTTGGGATTCGATGAAAAGTTAAATTGGAATATGTAGATCTTTCGCTGTTGGCACAACACGCAACAGCGCATCCAGGCATATCTGTGAATACACAACGAACAAAAAGCTGCTTTGAACAAATATATTAATAAAAAGTATTTCTCAACTGACCATTAACTCACAGCAAAACTTGTATCACTTGCAAAATACTGGACAAAAGTCGCTGAAACTTTGCATAAATAACAGAAAGAACGTGCACTACAGATAGGTTGGGAGTATGAACTTTGACCTACTGCTAACTCCGTTTGCACCTTTGACGTCACAAAACTCATCCCGCCTGAAGCTTTAGAACTGCTGACTTCGAAAACCTGCTCTTGGACCTACCTTCTATATTCTACTTACCTTGACTCGGGGCAGCCACCCTGCTTGCCCCGCCCTAGTTACGGCCCTGGCAAATGCCTCCTCAACTTAAAAATTGGAAAAATGATAACTAGTCGCTTGCCTTTTAAATGTTATAATGCGTGACATACAGTCAATGGAAGAACGCTACGTGAGAGTTTTCCAACAGTCATTCCATACAAAATAGCATGCAGTCATCTGATGGTTTTCATCAGATCACTGCATGAGATGCTTTGAAAGTCATGGGTTTTTTTTCATCCTCATTAAGGGGAAGCAACCAAGCTTGGTAAACCTCGTAGTTTTGGATATACACTATCTACCAACAAGTAATTGGACACCCCTGCAATCGACGATATCTGCGGTCCTGATACACGTCACGGCCGCCGCCGTTAAATATCGTGTGGGAAACAACAACGCAACCAGTCGCATGCAAGATGCCACGCAGTTCGGAGCTCTCTGATTTCGAGAAAGGTGTAATCGTCGGGTATCAGAGAAATGGCCGATCCATACGTGACATATCCAGCGAGTTGAAACACTCAAAATCGACAGTGGCTTACGTGATCGGCAAGTAAAAGATCAGAGGTGACTGTCGGAAAGTACCCCGACTCGGCAGACCCACAAAACTGGGAATTAGAGACCGACAGGTGCTCGCATGAAAAATTCGGAAGAACCGCACCAAATCGATGGGCCACATCCGCGAGGAGTTCCAACTGGCATCCGGGAGTGTTCTTTCGATGAATACCATTCGTAAGGAAGCCCTTCCGCTTGGTTAACATGGACGTGCTGCCGCCCACAAGCCTTTGATCACCAAGTCCAATAGCGCTGCTCGGCTAATGTGGTGTAAAGAATGTCGACAGTGGACCGTTGAACAGTGGAAACAGGTTCTCTGGAGCGACGAATCAAGGTTCACCCTTTACCGTTCGGATGGCAGGGTCTGGGTTTGGCGTCTGCCTGGAGAACGCCTCCTGCCGGAATGTATTGTGCCAACTGTGAAGTTCGGCGGCTGTGGAATTATGCTTTGGGGGTGTTTCTCCTGGTATGGCACGGAACCCTTGGTCGCAATTCCTGGTGTACTCAACACCGAGACACTGCACCATTTTGGATGACCATGCGCTTCTTACGTTTTGGCAAATTTACGGGGGGACCCATGTTACTTTCAGGATGACAATGCCACCTGTCATGTTGCGAGATCCACCATGGCTTGGTATGGTGACAATGGGGTTAATCGAATGGACTAGCCTGCGCAGAGCCCGGACCTTAACCCTATCGAGCACCTGTGGGAGGAGTTGGAGCGTCGACTTAAGGGGTGCTCCCACCATCCGAAATAGGTGAAGAAACTGACCTGTCTTCTCCAAGCAGAGTGGAAGAAAATACCGCTAGCCGTCGTACAACGCATGGTTGAGAGTAGGCCTATGCCACGGATTGTCGCAGCTGTAATCGCCGCTCGTGGAGGCTTCACAAACTATTGAAGGGGAATAAACTTCGTTTTCCTTTGTTATCACAGGTGTCCAATAACTTGTTTTTTTTATTGGAGGTTGAACGATCACCGTGAGCAACTCAATGGGCTATAGGCAGTCGCCCGTCCCTAATTTAGGGTCACTGGTTCCAGGGAAGGGAGAGAGCCAGTGCCGTAAGACAAACACAACATCCATGCCTGACCAGGATTCGAACCCGGACCCCTTACGGACGAATGATCAGTGGCCAACGCCTTAGACCACTGCGCCACCTGGGTGGCAGTCCTTTGTTAAACAGACGCCGTTGAACTGTTCTGGAGGACAAAGCCTGACCTCTGAGAGGGTTACACTGTTGAGCTAACATCGTGGATGTCGCTGTGCGATCAGTCACTACCGTGTGGCAGCGGTGTTTGTCATCCCTTGCAGTTGTGCAATTTTGCTGTGCATTTCCGGATTTCTGTGCCTCTCCGAGCCTTATCTGTCCACTGACGCCACATTCGCATCACTGTACTGGCGTTTCGTTCCGTACGAGCGGCAATTTTGTTGTAAGAAAATCAAGCTCCTTTCTTGCTCAAAGTCAGTCAGATGTTCATGATGCGACCTTCTTCGAGGACGGAGCATAGTGAGATACAAGGTACACATTTTCGACTCAATGTCGCCTGTCGGTGCTTCACTGATTGCAAAAATCTCAGATCAGGTATAGAAGATTTTAGGGAGTGTCTGACCCCAGGTCTTAAACAACCCTTAGAAACAAAAAGCTAGGCGATTTGGGCTAAAGTTTCCGATAGGAAAGTGACACGCATGCGAAGTAGAAAGGGGGAGGAAGACGCCCTTATTTATTACCCGGGGTCCAATGGCTTAACGTGCCCATCCAACGCAAGTCGGATATTTAGTGGTTCGAACCTGAGGTTCCTCCTTGGGAGTCACGAATGTTGACCACCAGGCCATCCGTGGCCCATTGAAACACCTCTTTTTTTTATTGAAGGTTTAATGACCACCATGAGCAACTTAATGGGCTATAAGCAGTCGCCTGTCCCTAATTTAGGGTCACTGGTTTCAGGGAAGGGAGACAGCCAGTGCCGTAAGATAAACACATCCATGCCTCACCGGGATTTGAACCTAGACCCTTCTCAGGCAAATGGTCATAAGCCAGCACTTAGACCACTGCACCACTAGGGCGGCAACATCTCATTTGAGCCAGCAACTCTTTGTACTCAAGACCAGGCAGTTCAGAGAGCACTGCTCCGCAATCGCATACACACTTTCACTGACATTTTGATCATTTGCATGCCCCAGCTGTGACTCTAAGTAGTAGTTCCTATTTCTGGATGTTTTATCGATTGTAGAAACCGGTCGATTGTTTTCCAAACCAGTTCCATTGACTTTGATAAACTTAATTTGTGTCATAACGGATTCAAAAGACGTGCTTATTACATTAAAAAAAAAAAAAAAAATCGGTGTCATCTTTCTTGTTCTATTTAGAGCCATTTGTTCCTGGGAGGTGCGAGCCCAGTGACATCAAACACATCCCCAGTCCATTCCTCATGCAGGACATGAGCCCTGTCCTTTCTTGGACGAATGCTGCGAAGCCTGTGCTTCAGACCATTAGGGCGGTGTTGTAGACAAGGACGCATGTCTATCAAGGAGGTTAGAATAAGATATCTGGAGATGCCCTTGTTAATGGAGCAGTACCACTTTGTCAAAGTGTGGGAAAGCTGACGGTTTCCAATGCTATTGCAATGCATTGTGCATTGACTGAATCGCCTTCTTTCGTCGCAAATGTTTCAAATTTCGCATCATAACTTGCTTCCGATATGTGAGAAAATGTTAAATTTAGAAAATTCTTAATTATTTTGAAGCCCCTTCCCATTTTTACTTTAAATTGAAACACACGAACATTAGTGCAAATTCAAAACAAAATATAACGTTAAAGTTGAAAACTTTACTCGTCTATGAAGCATAATTCATTCCGATTCAATATTAACAGTTTCTGCAACCAAAATCCATGCAATTCCAAAACACACCCATTGAAATTGCGTAGGTGTTATGTAAACAACGTCAAATTCCCACATCTGGCGGCTTCACGGTTAAGAGACTCAGGGCATCTCCAGAAATATTATTCTAACCTCCTTGATGTCTACGTATAGAAAACTATAGATGCCAGATGATGGATAAGCTGCCCCAGTGATGATTTCTGACCATTTGTCCGAGATGTGCCCTGTTCAATCCTACACGAGGATGGGTCTTCTGTTTGCTTTACAGCACTGGTTCACTTCTCTCACTGGAGCCAGTAACCCCAAATTAGGGACGGGCAACTATTTATAGCCCTTGTGGTTGCTTGTGCTTGTCGTTAAACCCCTCCAAACAAAGAAACGATGAATAACTAAATATATAATGTCCAAAAGATACACTTTTCTATCAGTATTTTGACTCAGAAATTGACAGTAAAATGTGTTATATATGGCAACTACAGCTAAAAGGTAAATTCAAAGATAAATTATTTGTGCAATTCGCCTTGATATTTTACTCTCCGTGCCATATGTAAGAATGTACATACATAAGTATCAACGTTAGAAATTGTACCTTTAATTTAAACCTAAAGATTAAAAAAGCAGCTGAGAAGTAGCGAAAGTTGTTCCTTTTCAGTAGTGTAGCTAGCTGCTTTTCAGAAAAAGTAGTTGTAGCTGTAGCAAGCAACTTTTTCGAGAATGTAGTTGTAGGAGTACCAAGCTACTTTTGGAAAATAGTTTTCCAATCACTGTATACAGGGTTATTGCAAACGAAATAGACAGTTTCAACATTTTATAAAACCAAAACTACTGAAGATATTGACACTCACGTTGCTTGTAGGGAAACCCTTGAAGTATGTTACAGCAACTTACAGATTTTTGATGTGTGCATCCTTAGTCACACGGCATACATCAATGCGGTATTCATCTTGCCAAACATGAGTTAACATACAGTATGTTCATCATCACCAGCAATAGCTGTTATGATACATTGTCTCAGTTTTGCTAAATTAACAGGATGGAGAGGGACGAAGATCTTGTTTTTAACATGGCCCCTAAAAAAGTCACAGGGTGTTAAGTCCAGACTATGTGGTGTCCAACATATGAATGACATGTTGCCACCTGTTGCATGCCTAATCCAGCACTGTGGAAGATTTTCACCAAAGTAATTTTTAAATTCCTGATGCCAGTGGGGTGATGCTCCATCCTGCTGGAAAACAAAGCTGTCACTAACTTCATGCAATTGAGACATTAACCAAATAATTAGCACATTGAGCTAAGAACTTCTTGTTACAATGTTTTCTTGAAAAAGAAGGTGCCATACACTTTTTTATGGGATATAGAGCAGAACACCTTTGGGGAATCCTGCATATGCTCCACTGTTGCTCTAGGATTTTCAGTCCCCCAAATGCAAATGTTATGTTCGTTAAATTTCCCATTTATGTGGAATGTCAATTCGTCGCTGAAAATTAGATGCTCACTAAAACCATCTTCAAGATGCTCCTGCATTTCTGCACAGGAATTGTGATGTGCGGTTCTGTCACTGTCACTTAGACTGCAATAATTGCAGTTTGCAGGGAGTCATTTTCAGCAGCTTCCAGTTCATGACTTAGGAATCTTTAAAAGAGGAGGGGGTAAAAGTGGCACTTAGCACCTGGGTTCATGATTTACTATCAAGAAACACAATACAAATCAAGACAAAGGTGATCTCTAAATATTGAAGTGTAGGGTTGGATATACAGAAAAGGAAATTAATTTATGTTCTGATGCAGCTGATAAATTTTTTAGTTACCAAATACACAGTTGAGTCACATTATTGTGACCACCTCCTACTTTTGACATCAACAGTGTAGCCAATGAAAGAAGGCACGAGTTGTGAAATGGCTTGAAGGGAGTATAAGGTATGCTATAGTCATTCTGAAAACATATCACTTATTGCTGTCATGGATAAAAGGAGCGATTTATCACATTTGCAAAAGGGGATGATTATTGGCTTTCGGGCCAAGGGTGGCAGTATTTGTGAACTGTTCGCGTGCTGCTGTGGTTAAAGTGTATCGTGATTGGAGAAATGGTACCATTGCGAATAAGCGACATGGAAACTGTGAAGCACCACATGCTATTGATGTGAGAGGTGAATGTTGGTTTTGAAGGTGCGTGAGGGCCGATCGACACGTTACAGTGGAGCAACTCACTGGTTTTTAACGAACCTGGGGGCTACCGGAAGTGTGCCTAAAATGACAGTTCAGCGAACCCTGCTACATATGGGGTTCTGATGCAGACAGATGGTCACTGCACCTATGCTAACGAAGGTGCATCGGCTGAGAAGGCTTAAATTTGCAAGGGAGTATCGGAATTGGACCTCTACTGATTGGCAAAGGATTGCCTTCTCCGATGAGCCACGTTTTCTGTTTCATCAACGGATAGACGTTGGCATGTAAGGTGAGAAACATTGGAGAACAAACACTCTTCAACCATTGCTGGAAGAACACAAGCTGGTGGGGGCAGCGTTATGGTCTGGGGAATGTTTTTGTGGCATTCTCTGGGTCCACTTATACTTGTGGAAGACACTGTGCACTGAATTCATTATGAATCCTTCCTTGCAGACCACATATACTCATACATGCTGATTGTCTTCCCTGGGGCAGATGGGATCTTCCAGCATGACAATGTGACGTGTCACACAGCTAGAAATGTCCGAGAGTGGTTGGAAGATCTTGATGAAGACTTCAAAGTACTTCCCTGGCCTCCTAATTCTCCAGACTTAAACCCAACTGAGCATCTCTGGGACCACCTCGATTGTGTTCTTCATTCAATAGATCCTCCGCCATGCACCCTTCAGCAGCTGTCAGATGCACTGCAGTCAGTATGCCTCCACATACCTGTGAACACCTTCTAGCACCTTACTGAGTCACTACTAGCCCGTCTAACTGCTGTCCGCACTGCACATAGCGGTTACTCTGGATATTAGCTGGTGGTCACAATAATGTGACTCGACCGTGTATATCCTGCAATACTTTATCATAGATATATGCATTTAAAAGTAAATATTTTATTTGCATCATACATTTATTAATGGTAAATATTTATGATTTATTCAGTTGCCCTTATATAAAGTGTTATCATCAGATGACAGGCAGATGCATGTATATCTCATTCATATTAAAACCAGATACATGCAGAATATGGAAAATGCTTAAAAACTATTTTTTTGCATTTTCTTAATAAAAAACATCACTTTGTCTGGTACCATTTATTATTGAATATTCCATTTCTATAAAGCAAATTTTATTTTTCTTTATGGTGTTGCTGATTAGTGAAGAAGTTATTCTAATTAAAAAAATACATTGCGAAAAATTTAGCGGCTGTGCTAGTTTCTTTGCCTGATGATGGTGTGCTAGTCTGCAGATGTCATGTAAACAAAGTGGAGCAACACACATGAAGAGCTGATAATCTGAGGGCTAGCCTATTATATAATTATCTGTAGCAGCTATGGATGATAACTAACACTTCCAATAGCTAGTGGGTTTCAACTGGCATGTGAAGGTTAACAAATTGGTTGTTAGTTTTCCTGCAGAGCATCCTCAGCATATTTTTTAACAAAGTTATGAATAAAAATACATAACTTGTAATTTTTGATATTGTAAATGTTTATTTAATAACAAAACAAGGTAAAGTGCCCAAATGTGTGAACTGGGCTATTTAAGAATTAAAAATAAATGAATGTTTCCATCTTATAAAAGCTTACTTTAGTTTACTTCCGTAACACTAGTCCCTCCGAGTTAGAGACGAGTAACTTCTTACAGCTTTAAATAACCATAGAGATAACTGAACTAATGTTGGCCCTTGTTTGCAGTCAGTGGAAATATATTATTGCCAGTTTATTTGTAGATTTTACTTTATGAAATTGAACGATAAATGTAACACAATGTACACCAATGAGCCATTACACTAAGACCACCCCTAGCCTAGAGAAATGAGCGCACCTGCAGTGATGCAGGTGAAGTTCACACAGCAGTATATATACAACCCGAGGACCGGCTTTTGATTAGTAGAGTGTTCAGAGTCAGAATGGGAAAGCTGCTGATTTATCGAAGTTTGATAAAGGACAAATTGCGTGGGTTGTTCACATGCCACTGTAGTGAGTACATATCAAAAGTGGTGCACAGATGGCCAAATGACAAACAGTCATCCAGCCATGTGTTGTCTGCAGCTCATTGATGCCAGAGGGGAGAGGAGAATGTTGCACATTGTTCATAATGTGACAAGCTACAACAGTGGTGATCAGGGCCACGTGTCACAACACACAGTTCATCGCAGCCTTCTGTGCATAGGCCTGTGTAGCAGAAGGCCCAGCTGGGTTCCCATGCTCACTGCATATAATTGCCAACAACACCTGAAATGGCCCCAAGATCATCGAGATTGGACAGTGAATTATTGGAAGAAAGTGGCCTGGTCTGACGAATCAAAATTGCTGGTGCATCACATAGACAGCCGAGCACAGATATGCTGCTTACCAATGGAGGCTATGGCACCTGGATGCACTGTCGGGTGGAAACAGGCCAGTGGCGGTGGTATTATGCCATGGGCAATGTTTTCTTGGAACACTTTAGGCCCCATTATCCCAGTAGCACAATCCCTGACAGTTGTCAGGTATCTGAACATTGTTGCAGACCAAATTCACCCATTCGTGGCAACTGTGTTCCCTGCTGGTGATGGCCATTACCAACAGGATAGTGAGCCATGCCACACTGTCAGAATCGTCAAGGAGTGGTTCGAGGAACATGCTGGTGACTTTCTGTTAATGCCCTGACCTCCAAATTCACTTGACATGAACCCAATCAAATATTTATGGTTCGACTTGGAAAAGTGGGTACACGCTAAATCACCACCACCCCAAAATGTACAGGAACTGGAGGACCTGCTGTTGACATTATTGTATGAGATACCACAGGATACCTATCACCACCTCATCGAATCAATGCAGCGCCAAGTGGCCACTGTTTTGTGAGTTAAAGGAGGTCCTACAG
Source organism: Macrothele yani (assembly GCA_039090855.1). Lineage (NCBI taxonomy): Eukaryota > Metazoa > Arthropoda > Arachnida > Araneae > Macrothelidae > Macrothele > Macrothele yani. Next base: position 17,402,337 of record CM076990.1, on the reverse strand, counting down.
CTTATTAGGTAGGTGGTCATAATGTAATAGCTCATCGGTGTATGTTAACATAAAGTAGAATGGATCAAATGTACAAACTTGGTAGATGTATTTGTCAGATGGGTGTTCTTTTTAACAATATCTACATGGATCCATGCTTTACTGTGAATAGTTGACAATTCAAGTTTCAGATGACTGTTAATATGGGGTTTAATATTTGTGTGTTACCTCAGTTGTTGAAGGTCCATACAGTTCTCCTTGTAAGGAAGTCTCTCCATGGGAGCATTACTTACAAATAAGAACAGAAGTTATTCAAGCAAACTGTTTTGCAGTTTCAGATAAGGTATCCTCCTAAAAGTGTGAAAACATCATAGTTTGCACAAGTATTGACATTATTCATGTTCCATTCCTATACTTTTGCTTTCATAACAAGTGCATTTAATATAGATATTTATTATATAGACATGAATAACAACATCATCAGCTTAGAAGGTACAATATCTTCAGTTTTCTTCATGAAATACTTTTAAAAAGAAAACTTTTAGCATAACAAAGGCCACAAAAATGAACATCCAGTGCGTTTGCAGTACTGGACACTTAAATAGCACACATAATAAGTGTTGCAAGAATCAACATCCTGGGAAATTACAGTGTAGTGCTATAACAATTATGTGATAAAAACTAATCTGGTATATCTAAAGACAATTTGCACAGTTTTTTTTGTTTTTTTTTTGCATTACAATATTCTGTTATGGTTAGCATTTAAGTTTTCTTTTCACCTCAGAACTTGCAAATAGTACAACATATTTTTCTATCCTAAATATAGATGTAAGGGGTGAACTTAAGTATGTCTGCACTTTCAAGTTGTTTGTTCCTTTACATACACCACTCTGCCTTGTTTATATACTGCTTGCTATGCAGAGTTTTTTAGAGTAATAATAATGTCAACACTCTAACAAAAAGCAAGTATAAAAAATATGGATTCTACTGTACAAAAGAAATACGGAAAAATGATAAAAGGTAAGGTTTTTCTTTAAGTGGAGCTACTTTCTACTTTGTTGCCTACTGGCTGTACGGCATTTTCCATTTTTTTTTGTTGCTGATGTTTGGTATCTTTTAATTTTAATAATCAATTTGCACAGATTAATGTCAGAGGTCACTACAGATTCAGTTACATCTACGAGCTGACCATACATACCTAGGTGAATAAAAAAGTAAGTTACACTTAGCACCATCTGGAGTGGGATTGCAGTCAGACCGTGTGTGCTTGGGAGCAAAGTAGACAGTACGTCAGAGCTGCCGACTGGAGGTGTTTTAGTTCAGTAACTGTGTAAGGCATGTGCAGGAGTGAGTTTGTAATGGCGAGTCAACTGGATTCTTACTCCAAATTGGAAGTGTGAGGAACCATTCAATTTTTGTGGTCTAAGAACATAAATTGCACTGACATCCATCATGAAATCTGTGTTGTATATGGGGGTAATGCCATGTCTCTCCAGGCCATTATAAAATGGTGCCAACAATTTGAAAAGGGTCGCACAAATTTGACGGACGAATACTGCGAAGGCAGACCATCAATATCCAGCACTCAGGAGCGTGTTGCCGCCGTTGACAACATGATACAGAATAATAGGCGTATCAAAATCAAGGAAATTGCCAGTACGTTAGACATTTCGTATGGGACTGTGCATTTCATCATTCATGAGCAGCTGGGATTTCGTGTGCAAGATGGGTGCCACGTTAACTGACTGACAAGCACAGAAACAAACGTTTCCTGTCGTCTTTGGCTCTTCTGCAACAGTGTTCTGCTGAGGGTCACAATTTTTTGTGTTGAATCATCACAGGTGACGAAATGTGGTTTCCCCATTTCACCCCTGAAACCAAACAATTGTCCATGGAATGGAAACTTGTCACCTCTCTAACAAAGAATGAGTGCAAAGTCCGTCAGCGGGAAAGGTCATGGCAACTGTTTTCTTCAACTATGAAGGTGTTTTTTACACAGAATTTCTGCCAAAAGGGACAACTATCAATGCTGACTCATATTGCCAAATACTACAAAATTTCTGAAAGGTAATTAAGGACAGGCACCGTGGTAAGCTAAACGAAGATGTCATTTTGCTGCATAACGCCACACCCCACACAGCAAGGAAAACAAAGAAATTTCTGCAATCATTCAAGTGTGATGTGTGGCAACATCCACCCTATAGCCCTGACTTATACCCAGTAAAATGAAACAGGACCTTAATGGACAACGATTCCTAACTGATAAGGCTGTGGAAACTGCGGTCCTTAGCTGGTTGCACCAAAACGGAGACTTTTTCTATACAGACATGTTCCCAGAAATGTTTACAGTCCTTATGAGGACTATGTTGAAAAATTAATAAATTCTATACCTTTAAACCAACATACATCCCCTGAGCATATCTCTTTATTTATTTATTTTTTATTCAACAGTGTAACTAACTTTTTTGATCCACCCTTGTACCTCTAAGTCAAAACATTTGGCTGACCAAATGTTGGAGTTCTTAATTTGCCACATGTGCATACTGCAGCATTTAGACCTACCTAATTGATGAATTAGGACAAAACAAAAGATGCACAGAACAGAAAAATAAAATAGTATCCTCAAATGTGAAAAAAATAGTAATTTCTTGTTTTTAATTTTCGTTGAGCTGCAAATTTTTTTTCTCTGCATTCCCCCAATTTATTCTCCATTTCAATTTTTAACATATTCTATTAGAAGAAAAACAAAAAAAAAACTTTTTTTAATGTAAATTTACCCTGCATATACTCTTGTATTGTATACAGGGTGAAATTTGCGTAAAAAATTGTACAGCAAGATTTGTTACACAATATTTTTTCTGGGTAGCAATTCCATGGGTTTGGGTAAAATATTTTAGAAATTTCAGACTGTGTGTGTGGCTACCAATGTAACACAACTAACAGATGTTATTATTCCATGTTGGTCTGGATATATTTTTCATATTTATTTCTAGTCTTCCACACTAATGTTTTTAATTATTCCTTTTCTAAGAAGCACATTTAAAAAAAATTATTGTAACAAAAATTAATTATTTGGAAATGAAAATATCATCAAATACCTGTGCAAAAGATATTGTGTATTTACTAAATAAAAAGACCCTGAACAGAAAGCATTGGTGAAAGGTGGCCATTACTCAGGATCTCTCTGATTCTTATGGATGTTTACAATCATATGGCTTTACATTAAGATGCTTGTATTTCTTGCTTAAAAATAAATTACAAGCCAACTGTGGATTAATCTCTGAGCGCTCCAGAGTATTTGAAGAAGATAATTTAGAGTCTCTGTGTCAGTTCTGTTTCTGAAATCAGTTTACATATGGTTCATTGCTGAAAATGCTCTTTCTACTTTTGCATTTAAGGTTAGAAATACTTTCATGTTGATGATCAAGCTCAAATTTCTATGGGCAGCACTATAGCCTTTCATGGAACACACCCACAAGCTATTTACTTTAAGTGCTACTTGTTCTTCAGCCCAGAGTTTCTGAAATCTCCCCATTTCTGCAGCACAGTATGTTTTTTCAGCGTTCTTGGAGTTTTGAAAGATGGGCGAACAATATTCCCGTCAAATCATCACCAAAAGATACAAGTGTTGGTATTTTTGTTGGCCACAACTGTGTATCAAGGATCTTCACATACCGCAATACTTCTGATTTGCATATATTTAATACTCTGTTGTACACACAAAAGTTCAGCTTTTCAAGAATGAATGAAATGAAAACTAATGAACTTTAAAATTAAAGTACATAAAATTAAATAATTAACTGCCCCCATCCCCAAAACAAATACCTAGCAAAATCCTATAAAAAATTCATAGAAATTAAATTTAAAATAGTGAACTCAAGTTAGGCACTAGTGGAACTGCTCTCTTCATCAGAAGAATGGAAATTATTAGATGATCAGCTTAGATACATTCAGAAAATAAAAGTTAAGAAGGACCTAAAAACTGCCAACAAAATTACTGACCTACCTAACAATTTTGTAGGGAAATGGTAGGAAAAAAATGCCAAAAAGAATGACTCTACTCCTCCCCCCTGCACAGCAGTCCACTTAGGACCACACTGTCAGCACATCAACTGATACTGTATTAGATGCGAGAAAATGGCAGCAAACTGACTATGTTTGCTATGAGAAAGTAATTTTTTTTTTTTTTTTTTGAAAAAGCAGCATCTATTTTGGCATCATCAGAAGATGGAGATTTTCTTCTTTTTGGCAGGCCTTTTCTTGAAGTCCTGGGAATAGAGGACTTCACAGTAGATGCTGGTTGACTTCTGGGAACTCTGGACAAATTACACTCCCAGATGGCTTTTATAAATTTCTTGATACAATGGGGTATCCAAGTTCAGAAATTTGTGAAGTTTTAGGACTGGAAGCTCCCTCCCTGTAAAACAAAACTCTGGGTGTCCAGGTGATGCATTCTGAAGGCTTATCCTGTTTGAACATTTGCAGCAAGTAGGTGTGAGCCCAATTCCTTTAAATTCCATATTTTTAGTCACTTTCTACATTATCAGCAACACTCATGCAGTTAGTTCACTTTGAGAAACTGCATAATTGGGACTGTTTATTATTATTTTTAACCTGTCATCATACAAATGAAAGACTGAATACAGTGATGTGCACACTTCCTATTATCAGCAGTCAAAGCTATGCTCTAAAAATGCTCACTGTTAGAAAAACAAAACAAAAAACACACCCCTTTTTAATAGTTTAAAACTTGCATTTTTGTTTTCTGATTGGAGGTTTAATGACCATCGTGAGCAACTCAGTGGGCTATAGCAGTCACCCATCCTTAATTTAGGGCCACTGCTTCCAGGGAAGGGAAAGAGACAGTGCCATAAGACAAACACAACATCCATGCCTCACCGGGATTCATACACGGACCCCTTATGGACAAATCATAAGAAGCCATCACTTAGACCACTACGCCACCAAGGTGGCAAAACTTGCATTGCAAACATATGCTGCATAAATCTTAAATTATATCGCAACTTTGTGTAATTGCATCATGAAATGCAATGCGATACTTATAAAATTTCCCCTTACCTTATTTTCTTCCTTTAGTAGACAGATACTTCCTTTGACCTCTAATGCTGGGATTGAGCTGGTGACATGTAAACATAGTGGAGTAGTACATGCAAATTTGGGAACTACTTGAATATGCAGAACTGTAAAACTCCACTCAAGACAAGCAATCCTGTACAGGTAGGTGAGCTTCACCTTGCCACTTGTCATTAGAGTCTGTGTCTGCTCTATATCCATGTGGATGGTAATAAATGGTTTTGAGTATTTCATAGCGCACAAATCATATTTAACCTGTTTATCTACTCATATTTAACCTGTTTATCTACTCATATGAACATGTTTTAAATATAGATAATCTTGCATTGTAATAGATAGATGAACTTTGCTCTGCTGTATGATAACAGTGATCAGTGTCTGTTCTACATTAATGACAAGCTTAGCTAGTCATGATCATGCATCAATAACATATATCATGATCAAAATACAAAACATGATAAGCCTACTTACTAAATCGTGGTAGCCAGGGCCGTAGCTACTGAGAGGGCGAATGATCATTCCAGGGATTTAAATTCATGCTCTGGGGGACGAAAAAAAATGGATATTGTAACTAAAAAAAGAAAAAAAGAAAGTTACACCCTTCAGTATTTTCTTCTTACAGACTTTAGTTAGTCTCATACAGTATTCCATGCAGTTAACCAGGGTATAGAGTAACACACACTTTGAGGTGTGAACATCTCATATCAACGAAGAGAGTTTTCCAAAACAGTGGATGGAGACATAGAAAACAATATGTTGATATGCCTAACCTCCATGACCTTTCCAAACATGTCATTGGGATGAAGAGCTAATTAATCATGGGTGCTCTGTCGCAGAAAGTTTTCTGAGCATTTAACCTTGAATGGAATTTTTCCAAACCCTACCCCTAAATGCTCCTTCTGATTGTTATGCTCACTATCCAATACTCATTTGTTCTGTGCTGGTTTGTTTTTCATTCTGCATTTCTCTAGAGTATATTGTTTTGTTGGTGTTCACATAATGTTTATGCTTTACAACCTGTGGTTCTTAGGTATTTAATTGCATTGGTCCTGAATTTTGGAGTGCACTGCTTGTCAAGTTGACTACAATAAATAACCTAAACTTATTCAAAAATAAACTAAAAAATATTTGTTAAGTTAAATTAAAAAACATAAACAAATTATTTATAATATAACTAACACTTAACATTCCTGCTGTGTTTGATGAACCTATGCCTGCTTGTCTATTTATTGGGGAAATCAGGGCCTTTGTCAGGGCTCTCTGAGGCCTTTTCCCTGATTCTCCCTTGCTGTTCTCTATAATACAAAATATTGATGTACATTCATATATCCTAAATGTAACAACAAGAATAAAATTTACTATTATTATTTACTTAGTTTTTACATTTTTAGTCAAATTGTGTCAAAAACCTGAAATGCAATTTTTGAATGGTCATAGTACTTTCCAATAATGGTGGTGTGTGAGAAAGTAAAAACCAAATATTATTTGAGTGGAACTTGAAGGGGCGTAATTTCAAGTCTCTCCCTCCCAGATAAGAAAAGCTTGTTACGGTCCTGGTGGTAGCTTGTCTTTCAAAACATTTCCAAAGCATGTAGTTCGTAAAGCAATATGAAGATGGCGAGATGTCACAGCAATAGCTAACTAATTTATTCTATGCTAAAAACACCTCCTAAATTTATTCAGAAAAAGATATTAACGTAATACTTGACAAAGATGAAGAACTTAACCCTCTTCCCCAACCTATCCCACTAAACTTTACATTAGTTAGCTACGACTAATTTACAAATACAAAGCAGTTAAAATCCAATAAATTACTGACTAAATACATATTTTAAGAACTAATAAATTAAAAACCAATAAAAACTGTAATGTCTGAACCATGCAAGCAGACTTTTAATGTTTTCGCCCATCAACTGTGAGCATCTTCAGAAAGATGGTACAAACACGTCAGTTGCCAGCAACCAATTGTCAGCCAAAAGGTGATTGCTAAAATGACAGTATGATAGTGACTCCATCTATGGGAAAAAAAGAATAAGTATTCAGATTACTGAAATTCAGCTGCTGATTTTACTCCCCTCCCTACTCCCAAATCTGCTTTCCAAGTGTATACATTCTTGACAATATTTGACAACTGTTTTGGTTCATTATAATTACATAGTCGGTTAATTGATATTGACAAGAACTAAAACATGCAAAGCTCCATCTTTAAGAGTTTATGCTCCAATGTGGTTCATGATAAAGTTTTATTCTTCCTGCAGAGATGGAGCTTTGCATGTTTTCAAGACGGTAAAGGCCATTTGTTATTTAAGTGATGAATTGAAAGCTGTAATTAAACCCAGTTATTCAAAGGAATGCATACTTTATTCACCCTGAGATTATGCTCCTTTCGATGATCAGCAATGATTGTCGCTTCATTAGTGAGCTGGGACTAAGGATAATTCTGAGGGCTAGACAGAGAATGACTAACACAGAGAGAACATTCAAAATTCCAAACATTACCTTTGAAGCTATTGACTACATCGATCTGATTAACTGGAAAGATTGTCATTTTGTATCTCCCTATTTTGACAAACACTACTTAAATGAAGGCCTTGAATCTCTTATAAATTCTCTAATTACTCCTTCTTTAGAGTTTCTTCGTTACCCTTGTCACACACAGGCTGTGGTGTGTAACATTGGTGATAGAAGCATCAATGTCTATCATTGGACCAGAAGCACGTGATGGCTTAATCCGCGCTAAAATCCAATACCAACAAATCATGCCAACTGTTGATTATAAAAATCAGTATAAATTGGCTGAATAATTATCATTAACCTTCTTATGTTTAGTTGTTATGTACTTATTTTTTATTGTTTAAAAATGCCATTCAACTGATATTTATTTTCAATGTTTGTTTATCAACATGTTTCATTCATTTTTGAATTGAAAGAAAATTTGCAAAAATTCTCAATATTTTAAATTTTCTTTGGTGTGTTAAAAATATTGTTTTCTGAAAATCAATTAAGTTCTTTGAATACAATTTTTAATAATTATTGAAATAGTTTGTAAATTTTTAGACATTTAACTTTTTCTTGGAAAGACTAGGTTTTAGCCTGAAAACACTAAAATACAAAGCCCGGTAGAGGGCTCAAGACTTTGAATAAAAAATCTAAAAAAATTATGGGCATTTATTTGAAGGTAAGAAGCAACTTTTCCTCCCTCTTCCAGATTAAAAATTTTGTTTTTGCCTACTTGAACAGCCCACCCTAATGTACACTCTTGTAATTGATGAAAATAATCTTATTTTATGATATTCAAAATTTCTACTGTGAAAATTTTAAATATTGAAGAAATATACACTTTTACAATACTGAAGCAAAATTCACATGTTCTCTTTAAACAGAATTAAACAAAATGTCCAGAATGAAGAAATAACTTAAATATCACAAAACATTTATAGGCATTTTTATTATTTATGCAAACAAAAATATAAAAGACATGGCAAATACAGAAATTCTAAACAAATAATAATAAGCTTGATGGATGATAATTTCATTTATTTCACAAAGACTGCAAAAGTGCTGTAAAGGATCCTCAGACTTTTAGGTAAGGAAAAAAGAATGAACCCGAGGAAGAGCTACACAACTTCAAAAATTACAGGATCAGTTACCAGCCAATTTCTGTTTTACCATACATAACATGTTGAGAACATTTCAGAATAAAACAAAAGATAAGTCCCTCATATGTACTGTCTATGATAAAAATCAAAGATGCAAACTGCATATTTGGATACCTTCCAGTTTTAAATACATCTGACTAATTTATAGAACTAAAGAACTACTAAAACACTACTAAATTTACAGTACTAAAGAACTATTAATTTCTACTAAAGAAGTGTTAAGCACAAACTCAATTTTAAGACTATATATTTTTTTATATCAATTAAAGAATTTTAAGATAATTTTGCCTACATCAAAAATAAAAGTCCATCATTACAAATCATAAGTGAGCATTTGTACTTAAAAATACAATAAATTATACTTAAATTGGAGTTACATTTATGGAGATTATAAGGACTTTCTTACACAAAAACTACTTGTCAAATTTTGATGTTGATCATCAACAGACTCCTGAATAAATTTTTCATGTAACATCAAAATTCAAGGTGAAATTTCTTCAGATGATGAGATTACTACCAAAGAATTTTCACAAAACTGAATGAAGTTTTATTGAGAATTCTAACTCATCTTATTAAATATTTAATATTGATATGGTGGCTGTGCTTTAGAAAAAAATCTAATGACTGATTGACCTAAAATGAAAATGTGAACAAATGGATTCAAAAGAGCCAAAAATAAAGAAATGTTGCTCTTTTGTAGTAATACTTCAAGTGAGTGCATGAACACTTTGCTAATGAATGTTTCCAATTTATACAGCAGAATGAAAGGAACTGAAAAACAAAACTGCTATAAAAAGCATGTGTAACAATAATTATTTTAAAGGCTCAATGTTTTATTAATTCTCCATTCAAGTTAAAATTCACATGAAGTTCATAATTAAAGTGGAAATATTTTGTTCAGAACAGCTCCAAATTCCATGAGCAGACAATAAATTTCTTGCATGTTTTATGAGGATGGATTATCCAACACGACTGTTTAAGATACTGAATAATTAGTCACAGAAAAATTTGCCAAATATTCATGACTGATATTCATTCAATGATTTGATATTCAGCAAAAGAACCTCAAAGCATGGTCTCAAGCTTATTAAAAATGTGAAAAGTATTTTTGAGATAATGATTCACATGTAATGAATGGTGTAAAATTTCAGTTGCATCTAAAAACATCATTTAACTCCGTATTAGGAAGTAGGCACACTAAGTATGGAAACAAGAAGCAAACACTGAACACAGGTTTTACAAAAATAAAACACGCTTATGAATCTATGGAAGGTGAAGACAGCAGTGATAACTTTCAACTAAAGTAGAAAAATATTTTTAATAAATGAAGGTGATAAGGATTAGAATGCCAGTTAATTCTGCAGTATGGTGTCAAATTTCCCCAATTTAAAAAATTTTGTATGAGGAACCTTAAATTAATAAATTCAAACAAAAACTGTTTTTCAATTTATGACAATTTTTTTTATCAGAATATGTCACTCTGTTTTAATAAATTTAAAAAACTTGATTTACTTGAGTTGACAGAAGACTGATGATGTGGTCAAAATGTGACTCCACTATACAGGATGTCCGAGAATTATTGGACACGTTACAAAATTATATAAAACAAAACATTAAACTGATAAAAACTAATTGTACTAACTTACAATGTAACTACACAAGTTAATAAATTTCGATGTGAGATCCCTTGGTTGCTCGTAATACGTTGAAGCGATACTCGATTTCATGTCATGTATAGGCAAGCATCTGAGGAGTTATGGAATTAATAGTAGCTGTGATATGCTGCTTCAGTTCCTAAAAATCAGTACAAGGCATCTGATAGACATGATCCTTCACATAACACCACATGAAATAATACAATAGAGTTAGATCTGGAGAGCGAGGAGGCCACAGAATGGGACCACCACGCCCAATCCATCTGTTGGGGAAATGCTCATTTAGGCACTTATGTACACACATTGACCCATGTGGAGGTGCGCTGTCTTGTTGGAAAATGATGTCATATCTTTTGATCTGGGGTATAGTGAAATTTTCTAGCATATCCAAGGGGAAATGCTCATTTAGGCACTTATGTACACACATTGACCCATGTGGAGGTGCGCTGTCTTGTTGGAAAATGATGTCATATCTTTTGATCTGGGGTATAGTGAAATTTTCTAGCATATCCAAGTAAATGCCCCCATTTATGGTTTTTTCACAGAAGAAGAAAGGGCCAATCATTTCTCTTTTTGATAGGGTGCACCACACATTAACTTTTGGAGAATCACATTCCAGTTCAATAGCATGATGTGGTTCACTGCCCCATATCCTACAGTTCTGAAGATTCACAATTTCTGATACATGAAATGTGGATTCATCACTAAAAATTACAGTACTGAGAAAGTTTTCGTTGTTTTCCACTCGATTCAGCATATCCACAGTGAAATTGTATTGCAGAGTGGGATCATTTACATGCATCTTTTGCACTATTTGAATTTTATAAGCATGAAACCTTAATTTCTTGTGCAAGATATCGTGAAATGTCGATTTCGGAATGCACAGTTCTCTGCTTGCTTTATGAACGGATTTCCTGGGGCTTTGTCGAAAACTTACATTAACTTGGTCAACCGTCTTACCGCTAACGCTAGGCCTACTGGCTCCTCCATGATGTTCCACATTGCCAGTTTCTTTAAACTGTTTTATCCACCGCTTAACTGAATTTGTTGACGGAGGATTACAACCATACTCTAAATGGTACCGTCTTTTAACTTTAATGACAGACTTTAATTTTGCAAGCCATAACACACACATCACCTTCTGCTATGTGGATGCACAGTTCTCTGCTTGCTTTATGAACGGATTTCCCGGGGCTTCGTCGGAAACTTACATTAACTTGGTCAACCATCTCACCGCTGATGCTAGGCCTACCGGCTCCTCCATGATGTTCCACATTGCCAGTTTCTTTAAACTGTTTCATCCACCGCTTAATTGAATTCGTTGACGGAGGATTACAACCATACTCTAAACGGTACTGTCTTTTAACTTTAATGACAGACTTTAATTCCGCAAGCCATAACACACACATCACCTTCTGCTGTATGGATGACATGACTACTGACTGCACATTTCTCATACATTCCTCATCAGGCCACACCTAGCGCTATCTATCGGATTCTGGGAATAACAATTCTGCAAAACAAAAATATAGAAACCGTGTTAGTAATACATGACATAGAAAAACAGACAATGCTCATAGTTTTTTTTTTTTGTACATAATTTTGGAATGTGTCCAATAATTTTCAGACACCCCGTATTACATATGTGTGTTACTCAGTTTAAGAAATGCATATCATAAAATCTGTATAGTCTAGGTGACTATATACAAAGAAATCAGAATTTAAAACGTCATTTAGCCAACTTTTTTTCAAATCCCATTATGCAAAGATAAAAAAATAATAAAAAATAATAATTCAGCTGCTTGATTTCATGTATACAAACTTGATGCTTTAAATTTTTCTTATGTTTTAATCATAAGGGCTGCAAAGTTGCTACTATTAATTGCTTCCTAAAGCTCTTTGCTATGAAAAAGTGTAATTGCAATATATGCATTGTAAAAGCTTTTAATCACAATGAGTTCTTTCGTGAAAATACAGATTTTGTTTTGTTCTATCCTTTGATTTACATGAGGGACACTCAAATATAATGCTTCTTTTCATGACTGATCAGACAATGCTTTCTTGAACTTTCATATGGGCACAAATTGCACCGAAATGGTTTTTCACCAGTGTGTTTTCTTAGGTGAACAGTCAAGTTTCCTTTCAGTGTAGAGGAAAATCCACAAAAACTGCAATGATATGGTTTTTCACCAGTGTGTTTTCTTAGGTGAACAGTCAAGTTTCCTTTCAGTGTAGAGGAATATCCACAAAAACTGCAATGATATGGCTTTTCACCAGAATGAACACGTAGATGTCTTTTTGCATCACCACTTCTACATGAGAAATAAGCACAGTCAGGGCATCTATACAGCCTGGTTAGTGGATCCTGAATGACTTGTTTCTTAGGGGACACCACTTCAGATATATTTTTAACGCTGCTTGAAATCCCATGGCTGCCGTCCTCCGGACAAACTGAAAAAGACAGGAGATTTACAATTTTGTGTAGCAGATGATTTTTTTTTGCTGTTTTTCTTGTACAACAAGAGAAACCAATGAATGCCTTATGAAATATCTGTATATTGGACTATTTAAATATTTGGTACATTAGACTAAATAAATTGCCTATTTCAGGCAATTTTGTTTTTTATGTGAAAGTAATTAACACATTACCTTGTGCAAAATGGTACCATGAAAATTGCTAGAAATTTGTGAACTGTAATCAGCAAATAAAACAAAAGAGGAAAATAATGGTATAGATAAAAAGGAACATTTAGAGGGGGAAAATTCTTAATGAGAGTTTTTTTTTTTTTTTTTTTTTTTTTTTTTTTTGTGACTGTGCATAAGAACATTTCTGCAGTGACTAGCTCATCAAATAAAGCACAGAACTGAGGTCATTTATGAATAAAAATGATTTTCACTTCCAAATGCTAGTAAAGGTACTAACTGGTACCATGGTTTCAGCCACTTGGACTCCCATCAGCCATTAGATTGAGCATTGATTATATCTTCCTTAACCTTTGCAACATCTATTCGTAAAGTCGAACAGACAGCCTTGCGTGGCAAAAAAACAGAAATATTTAAATTTAAACTGGAAGAATCGCAATTCATTTTCCTGTGTCACGTGACATTTCATAGTTGAAAGCTTTTCGGTTCTCCTGTGTCACGTGACATTTGGTAGTTTAATGCATTTTCCACTCCGCTGAAATACGACGACATAGAGATTCGAGTGTACCAATGCACTGCTTATCGGATGGCAACCGGAAGTTCCTCGTAGCAGACGACACCTCCTCTGCCGTGAAAACAACTTTACATGGTGTTGCAAATGGCGGGTGTCGAAGCATTGTAGCGGGTAGGTACCGATTTTGAAATTTCATTTTGACCAATTTAAACGCCAAAAGTGCGAGCTCCGCAGACGGATTTCATTATATCGGACCACAAGTAACAGGAAAACATGAGTTTCATGAAGAAACTTAGGTAAATTGTATGAAGGGACGTAAGTTAACTAGTACCCTTTTTTTTTTCTTCTTATATCATCTCAGAATTTTTGGTGTTCAATATTTATTTGAAATACTAGAAATATAATTTATTAAAGATAATTGAACATAAAATCTTTGATAAAAATTAAGGTAAAACTGTTATGGGCCTTTTTTTCCGATTTTGCAAGCATTTTCTCCAATTTTTAAGGAATTTTTAGGTCATCAAAATCTAGGATTTAATAATGAATACATTACTTTTGCATAATTTATTTTGTGCTTTCCCTATCAAACTGTGTTCTTCAAACTCAATTCATTTGAAACATTCCTTTAAACCAGGGCACAAATACATCATACGTCTAAACAGTCCAGTTGTGTCATCGAATGGCTACAATGAACATTACTAAAGCTGTTTGTCATTATATAACAGAACATTTGAAATACAGTTCAGGTCAGCAAAGTATTTTTTATTGTTATTTTACATCGTATTATAGAATTTCACATTTATGAATTACACTTGTAATAAAAAGTACATTTCTGTAAGAAGGTCATGTCTTTTTTTTTTTTTTTAGCTTTCAAGCATGTTTATATGTATTGTAGTACAAGTATGGTCTTACTGATCTTAACTTCTTTACTAGCTGCAATCACAACACTCCTCATCACATCAATTACAACATTCCCTTTACAAGCATGATTTCTCCCATTTAAAAAAAAATTAATGAAAACAAAATTTAAATTTGTAGGGGAGGAAGGGGTGTAGAGAAGCTCATCTAATATGCACTCCATACTTTGTATCATGGAGTTTTGGCCCATTCTGGACTACGAAAATTGGATTTTGTAGCAACTTTCTAAGCCAAATATAAGGTGCTTCACTTTGATTTTCCAGGAGAAGCAGCTTAGAAGAGTAGATATCAAACATGTGCAAATTTTGCATGGGCTTACATAAATTTTTTTTTTTACTTTGGTGTCATGAATAAATAAGAAAAATACAGTTTTTACAACAGGAATATAACTTCAATTATTTTATGAAAGAGTACACATAGATATCACATAGAGTAATTAAGCTTTTCATTCTGAGAGCTCAAGAAAGGTAACTTGAAGATGGAGTAAAATTCTTAGCTGCTGAGTCTGATCTTAACTACAAATGAATCACTGAAGATAACTATACCTTTAAGTAGTAGAGAAATTTACAATCTGAAGTTTTTCCTCCAATGTACAATGATAGCACAGTTTTTTTCCTCACACAAATAGAAGATGAGCACCACTGATTATAACATTTCTGTTGCCCATCAAAACATAAGAAATCAGTCAGATCAAATGCATTCACACACATCACATCAAGATTAAGTTATTTACATGAAATATTACAGATAGCAACTACCTATGAATTTTTCATCATCAAGTAAGGCTGCAATTATGTTACAAATCTTCTTAGTTTGCAGTTGAATAAAAAAATCTCACATGGAAGATAGACAGTTACTTATGACATGTGACAAATTAAATGAAAGAATCTTTGAACCACAAGTCAATGAAGAAATAGTAAAATACACTATATGCCAACAAGTAATTGGACACCTATGATAGCAAAGGAAAACGAAGTTTATTCACCTTTAATAGTTGGTGGAGCCTCCACGAGTGGCAATTACAGCTGCGACCCTCCGGGGCATACTCTCAACCAAGCATTGTACGACGGCTAGCGGTATTTTCTTCCACTCGGCTTCGAGAAGACAGGTCAGTTCCTTCACCAATTTCGGATGGTGGGGGAACCCCTTAATTCGATGCTCCAACTCATCCCAGAAGTGCTCAATAGGGTTAAGGTTCGGGCTCTGCGCAGGCCAGTCCATTCGATTAACCCCATTGTCACCATACCAAGCCATGGTGAACCTCGCAACATGACAGGTGGCATTGTCATCCTGAAAGTAACATGGGTCCACCCGTGAAACTGCCACAACATAGGAAGCGCATGGTCATCCAAAATGGCAGTAGGTCTCGGCGTTGAGTCTACCAGGAATTGCGACCAAGGTTCCTGTGGCATACCAGGAGAAACACCCCCATAGCATAATTCTACCACCGCCGAACTTCACAGTTGGTACAATACATTCTGGCAGGAGGCGTTCTCCAGGCAGACACCAAACCCAGACCCTACCATCCGAATGGTAGAGGGTGAACCTTGATTCGTTGCTCCAGAGAACCTGTTTCCACTGTTCAACGGTCTACTGTCGACATTCTTTGCACCACGTTAGCCGAGCAGCGCTATTAGACTTGGTGATTAAAGGCTTGTGGGCGGCAGCACATCCATGATAACCAAGCAGATGGGCTTTCTTACGGATGGTATTCATCGAAAGAACACTCCCAGATGCCTGTTGAAACTCCTCGCAGATGTGGCATATCGATTTGGTGCGGTTCTTCCGAATTTCTCTGGCCAGCACCAGTCAGTCTCTAACTCCCAGTTTTGTGGGTCTGCCCATTCGGGGCACATTCCGACAGTCACCTTTCATCTTCCACTTGCCAATCACGTAGGCCATTGTCGATTTTGGGTACTTCAACTCGCTGGATATGTCACGTATGGATCGGCCATTTCTGTGATACCCGACGATTACACCTTTCTCAAAATCAGAGAGCTCCAAACTGCGTGTCATCTTGCATGCGACTGGTTGTGTTGTTGTTTCCCACATGATATTTAACAGTGGCGGCCGTGACCTGTGTCAGGACCGCAGACATCGTCAATTGTAGGGGTGTCCAATTACTTTTTGGTAGATTGTGTATGATGTGTGATCAATAAGTTTCTAGGGTTGCTTTGGTATAGCACCAGCATATGTGTACTGTGGTTTGGACCAAGACCGCCTTCTAGAGTGGAATCTGCTGAGTCATACAATACTTCATGGAGTTCTTTGTCTTGCTTCAGTGTACAATTTTATGAAGTAAATCAAAAATATGTTGAGTGCACTTTGTGATTTTTCGCCTTTGGGAGGATGCCCAACTTCAAAGAACACCACGTTCATTAAATTTTTGTTTCAGATCAGGCAAGTTTGCACCAAAAACCTATAAAGTTAATAATCTAAAGCGACTTTTATGGGAATTTTACTAGGAAATTTTTTCATTAATAGCAAATTTTCGGAGAAAACTCTTCTCCTTCTTCAGGCTCTCTTGTTGTTGTCAATTTTTACTTGTCACTATCACGGTTACGGTTAACCTTGACGGTTTAGGTTATTTTTCAACAAATCCTGCCAGATGCTAGGCAGGGAAAATCCTTTGCAGTAATTGATGATGGAATTTTGATTTTTCTCAATCTCTATTCCTTCTTTCAGTTTTTTTTTTTTAATTTTTTTTTTTTGGAAATTGCTTTGGAAACTGATTACTCTAAGGGAATTCCAATCCATGCTGTGCCCAGTTTCTCTAACATGCCTATCTAATCCAGTCTTGTTGGAGCAATTTTTTATAGTTGCTTTATGCTCAGCTATACGAGTTTCTAGTCTGCGACCTATTTCACCTATGTAAGATAGTCCACAATTACAATTTACTTCATAAACTACTCCTTGCATTTTTAAAATATCTTCTTCTCTTTGAACTATTTTAGGGAAAAAAATTTTTAACTTTGTTCTCTAAACTTGGAGCTAGCCTAATATTGTATTTCTTACTAATTCTCTTTAAAGACTCAAATAAACCTTTGTGATAAGAAATTTTTCTAGTGAATTTTACTTGTTGCTTTTGTGGGTTCTTCGTACCATTAAAATTCAGAAGCTTCTCAATTTCTTCTTTAGGATAGTTATTCTCTGCAAGTATGACTTTAAGCTCTTCTTTATGGGCTTCTTTTTTTATCTGCAGTAGAAACTATTTTATTAATTTTTTCTAAAAACTGACTTGCTACATTTTTCTTAATAGAAACTGGATGATAAGAATTGAAATCCAGTAGTCTTTTAGTATTCATTGGTTTTTTATACCAACTAGTGAGGAATTTTTCATCTTCATAATAGATAGTAATATCTAAGAAGTTTATTCTTCTTTCTTTTTGAAGTTCAATAGTGAACTTAAGGGAATCATCTAATTCATTGAATGAGTCTAGAATTCTTTCTGGAACAATTTCTGAGCTATCTATTATAAATAAGATGTCATCCATGTATCTGCTATATAAGCAGAAGTATGTGGGTTGTACTAGTATCTTTTCTTCTAGTTTTCCCACATAATAGTTAGCTGAGAGTGGGGAGCCCATAGCTAGCCCCGATTTTTGAATGAAAAAAGTTTTCCCAAATTGAAAGTAGTTGTTCTGCAAAGAGAAAGTAAGCATTTCAAAAATTCCTACTAATATGTTTTTTTCCTTGTTGTGAAAAACTATCAGGTCTGCCAAGTCTTCCGCTATAAAGTCTATAAGTTGATCTATATTAATGTGAGTATACATAGACACTATATCTAAACTACCCATAATAGAAGTATCTAATTTAGGAAGAAGTTCTAGTTTTTCTTTTAGCTGCATTGAGTTTTTAATCAAGTTAGGTGGCTGTTTTAAAAGATTCTGAAGGTGTGACTTTAAAAAATAGGAAGCCATTTCTCAACATGAGCTTTATTCAAAGAATTAGAACAGAGTATGGGTCAGATACTTGGCAAACAATCAAGAAAGTTCAACATGCTACATTGAAGATGGAAAGATCCATAGCTCAAATTAAGTTCCTGAAAAATTGCAAGGTAATTAACTTTATTCCAAATTCATTTAGACTTAGAAAACCATTTAAAGATTTACTTTCAGCCAACTTCGTACGAAAAATAGAGCAAAAAACGTTAAAAAGAAGTATTGAAGCAAAATATAAAAATGTTGCTTATTATAAAAAAGTAAAAGTAGAAAATGAAAAGAAAATTTCTGGAATCTTAAGGGATACAGTAAAAGCAGAATTGGATGACTGGCTAAAAATTGGAGTAAGAAACAAAAATAAGAAATTTGTTAAAAAGCTGAACCTTAAAGAAGAGAAATTTTTGAAGAAAAACTATTCCAGTACAAACAAAAAAACTGCAGTTCTTAGTCATGTAAAGGACAACACTGCTACTGGAGTTAGCCAAGAATTATTACAAGTGATAAATAAAGGAAGTAATTTCAATCTATCCAAAGAAAAATAAATCCAGAAAAATTGCTAATTGAATTGGAAAGCATCTGCAGCACTTTAGAAAAAGAGGACCAAATTAAAGCAGACCTCCTCAGAAAAGATTACTACAATAGCCTTACAAAATTCCAGAAGCAAGTAAGGAAACCTCAAAAAAATTTTGATAATAGTCAATTAAAAGCTCTTAAAGATTTCAGAAAAAATGAAAGTGTAGTTGCTGTGAAAACAGACAAAAGTAAGTTGATTACTATTATGGATAAGAAAGATTATCTAGAAAAGATGGAAGAAGAACTAAAAAAACCTATGTATGAAGAAGTAAAAGAAAACCCACTACCAGATTTGATTAAAAAAGTCTCTAAGCTTATTTCACTTCAAAAAAAGAAAAACCAGCTTCCAGAAAACTATAAACAATTCTCAAAATTACTGTTCAGATTACATCAAATATATGGAATAGTCAAACTGCATAAAGAACACCAACCAATTAGACCAATAATAGACTCAAAAAACTCTATTCTTTCAAATCTAAACTATTTTTTAAAGTCACACCTTCAGAATCTTTTAAAAGAGCCACCTAACTTGATTAAAAACTCAATGCAGCTAAAAGAAAAACTAGAACTTCTTCCTAAATTAGATACTTCTATTATGGGTAGTTTAGATATAGTGTCTATGTATACTCACATTAATATAGATCAACTTATAGACTTTATAGCGGAAGACTTGGCAGACCTAATAGTTTTTCACAACAAGGAAAAAAACATATTAGTAGGAATTTTTGAAATGCTTACTTTCTCTTTGCAGAACAACTACTTTCAATTTGGGAAAACTTTTTTCATTCAAAAATCGGGGCTAGCTATGGGCTCCCCACTCTCCCCTCTCTTAGCTAACTATTATGTGGGAAAACTAGAAGAAAAGATACTAGTACAACCCACATACTTCTGCTTATATAGCAGATACATGGATGACATCTTATTTATAATAGATAGCTCAGAAATTGTTCCAGAAAGAATTCTAGACTCATTCAATGAATTAGATGATTCCCTTAAGTTCACTATTGAACTTCAAAAAGAAAGAAGAATAAACTTCTTAGATATTACTATCTATTATGAAGATGAAAAATTCCTCACTAGTTGGTATAAAAAACCAATGAATACTAAAAGACTACTGGATTTCAATTCTTATCATCCAGTTTCTATTAAGAAAAATGTAGCAAGTCAGTTTTTAGAAAAAATTAATAAAATAGTTTCTACTGCAGATAAAAAAGAAGCCCATAAAGAAGAGCTTAAAGTCATACTTGCAGAGAATAACTATCCTAAAGAAGAAATTGAGAAGCTTCTGAATTTTAATGGTACGAAGAACCCACAAAAGCAACAAGTAAAATTCACTAGAAAAATTTCTTATCACAAAGGTTTATTTGAGTCTTTAAGGAGAATTAGTAAGAAATACAATATTAGGCTAGCTCCAAGTTTAGAGAACAAAGTTAAAATTTTTTTCCCTAAAATAGTTCAAAGAGAAGAAGATATTTTAAAAATGCAAGAAGTAGTTTATGAAGTAAATTGTAATTGTGGACTATCTTACATAGGTGAAACAGGTCGCAGACTAGAAACTCGTATAGCTGAGCATAAAGCAGCTATAAAAAATTGCTCCAACAAGACTGGATTAGATAGGCATGTTAGAGAAACTGGGCACAGCATGGATTGGAATTCCCTTAGAGTAATCAGTTTCCAAAGCAATTTCCAAAATAGAAAACTGAAAGAAGGAATAGAGATTGAGAAAAATCAAAATTCCATCATCAATGACTGCAAAAGATTTTCCCTGCCTAACATCTGGCAGGATTTGTTGAAAAATAACCTAAACCGTCAAGGTTAACCGTAACCGTGATAGTGACAAGAAAAAAGTGACAACAACAAGACAGCCTGAAGAAGGAGAAGAGTTTTCTCCGAAAATTTGCTATTAATGAAAAAATTTCCTAGTAAAATTCCCATAAAAGTTGCTTTAGATTATTAATTCAATTAAACTAGGAAGCCATTTCTCAACATGAGCTTTATTCAAAAAACCTATAAAGTGTTGAAAACTGTTTGGAATAGAAACAATGAGCAAAACACAAACATTTGAGCAGTTTTCAAAGTCTAAAGATCAACGGATGTCAGTTGAGGATGCAGAAATTTCAGGGCATCCATCACAATTAACAAGTCAGATGAAAATGTGAGTCAGGTTAAGGAAATTGTAGAAGATGGTAGATTTCAGAATAGCTTTATTTACATAGAACAGGGATACATGCAACATCAAACAGGGAGATACACATCAAGAAACAGGAAGAATACATGACAATGCAATTGTCTTGAAGTAAAACTCAGAACATAGGCTCACTAGGAATGTCAGTACCAGAAAGTGAAGGAGGGCTAAATCCATAGTGCAGTTCAAAACAACGACATTGATACTCATCAAATGTTAGCCAAGGCCCAAGAGCAGGACAAGTAGGAAGGGCAACCATAATAAATGCAGTCTGGAGAACTCGAAGATCGGCACATACGTCATCATAATCCACAGGATCATAGTAGGGGAAGAAGCGGTCCATAGCAGCAGCAAGGTCGGGGGCAAAGAACAGTTGATAGGTCGTATGAGGAGTAACTGTCAAAGTATAAGTAGGATTAGCATTTGCATAATCTGCAATAGGTTTGAACGATACCTGAGGATGTGGTAAGGAAGCAGCAGTCATAAGATCAAGACCACATTTAGGACTGCAAGAATTATAATGACCCGGAGGCAGAGCAGCAAGGACAACGTCCAGGGGCACACAGGATTTAGGTTGCTTCTTCGAGATTTCCGATGCAAAGGATGACGTCGCTTCTTAGGGTGAGCACCCGTAGAGACAAAAACAGACTCTGAGGAAGCATGTAATACAGATGAGGCAGGGGACTCAACAGCAGGAAGACTGGCAATTGATAAATTGGAACATGCAGGAAAGTCAGCAGAAGGGACACCAGAAACAGGAACAAGTGACTCAGACATCATCAGAGGCTGGTCATTGGTAGTCTCAGCAGCACTGGATCCCGAAGAAATAAGCATTGGAAATAAGATGGTAGATGTGTCATTATTTAGGAAATCTGTCAGAATGTTTTAGCAAATGATCTAAGTATGAGAATTGCCATGGATAATTTGTGCCATACATCTCGATCAATGAACAAAAGTAATCCCAGGTGAAATGTGTGCATAAAGTTGAAACAGACCCTAACTTTGTGTCCAAGGTCATAACCAGTGATGAGTTATGGATTTACAGGTATACCCCTAAAACAAAAGAGCAGCCATTACACTGGAAAAGTCTATCATCTTTACACCCCCCCCCCAAAAGTCAAACAAAGGTGGTCCAGTTTACATTTTATGTTGATTGTCTTTTATTTAACATGGAAGTAATTGTTCATCAGGAATTCATACCATACAGCCAAAGTGTGAATCAGATATTTTACAAAGACATTCTATGAAGACTGCAGAAAGATGTGTGACACAAATGTCCAAACACACGGAACAGTGACAAATGGTTTGTCCATCACAACAATGCACATGTACATGCAGCACTTTGTGCTTGTGAGTTCAAGGTGTAAAATGGAATGGTTGCTATTCTGTATCCTTGTGTCCAAGGTCATAACCAGTGATTAAAAATTGACTTTCGGTCTAATGGTGCAGGACTTTTTGGCCACGATTATAAAATAGTTGCTCTACATTTTATTTAGTTTTATTTTAAAATAAAAGAAATAAAGAAAGGTGATTCCCAAAAATATGATTTTTTTCTGCTTGTATCAAGGACTAATTAGAAAAGAGGGTACATGACCCCCCCCCAAAAAAAAGATTTAATCCAGAGAACCAAATTTTAGATATTAGGAAAACAACAGACTTAAATTCTCAATTCTGTTTATACCAATGCAGTTCATATCCATTGCTGTTATGCAAAATGGACCCTAAATGACTGCCAAGTGCCTGAAGCATTTGTATAACATAAAGAATGTGGAGTTAAAAAATCGAATGCCTTCTTTATGTCCAAGATTTAACATTCAAAAGTAGATTTATAGGACACAATAAATTTAGTTCACATCTGAGCAAAGCTAAAGGTAAGATTCTGTAATTCAGGTGAAAAAAATTAACATCAGCTAGAATATACACTACATTGACAAAAGTCCCCGGACACCTAGAAGAGAAACACAACATAGCATTTATTGACATACATTAGTACGGTATTGTCCACCTTTGGCCTTAATGCATGCACTGACCCTTCGAGACATGCTTTCGAAAGGTTTTGGAACACAGCGATAGGTATGCGCTTCCATTCAGTACATAATGATGCCACTAACTGTTGCTTAGTAGTAGGCCTTGGTTCCAAACTTCTTATGCAACACTCTAATTCATCCCATAGGTGCTCAATGGGATTAAGATATGAGGGCTCTGTGCTGGCCAGTCCACACATGATACAGAATTATCGTCAAACCACGCTGTAACAGTCCTTGCTTTATGGATCAATACATTATCCTGCTTGTACCAACAAGGCTTGGTTCCATAGTGTTGCCACAGAGTTGGTTGGGCATAATTATCCAGAATATTGAGGTAGGCGTGCTGGTTAACAGGTTTGTCCATGATAACCAATGGGCTGGGACCATACCACGAAAAACACCCCCATACAAGTACACTGTCAGTTCCAAACTTGACCATAGTAACAGTACACTGTGATAAATAGCATTCCCCCGGCTGCTGCCATACCCACACATGGCCATCAGACTGATGGATCATGAATCTGGATTCATCAGTTTATAAGACCTGTTTCCATTGATCTACTGTCCACGATAAATGTTCTTTACACCATGCTAAATGACGAGTAGCATTCTGAGTGGATATGAAAGGCTTATGAGCAGCTGCACAACCACAGTAACCCATAGAATGAAGTTCTCTGCGAACGGTACGTGTACATATTGAGGTTCCAGCATTTTTACTCACCTGTACTCTGAGGTTTCATGCAGTACTCTGTCGATTAACTGTAACGACTCTCCTGAGGCTTCGGCATCCGCTATCACTGATTTTCTTTGATTTGCTGGTACGTTTTGCTGCTTCAGGCACACCATGTGTCTTCAACTGATTCAGTACATCCAAAACAGTTGACTTGGGTATGTTTAAATGCCTCTAAGTTTCTCTTATGGGGAACCCACTAATATAACACCCAACAATCTTTCCTTTCTCAAAGTCAGTTCTCTCCCACCACGACATATTCATTCAACCTCACAGTGCGATATGATCGTGGTCAGCTGCAGGCTTATTTTTACACCATTTGCAGCTGTACCACACATCTTAACAATGCAGCGGATCCGTTCACTTGCTTTGTTCTGGTTTAGCAAGTCAAAATACAGTAGTTCATTGACCATTGTAAATAGAAATTTCATCAGTGTGAAGCATCCAGAAACGCTTAATGTTCACACTAGATAAAAGCAGTTTTATTGCTTGTTATATTGCTACAGATAAAACTGCTTTTATATGTGAATATTGCGCATTTTTCAGTTGCTTCACACTGAGGGAGTTTCTATTTACAATGATCGATGGTAAAATGCCTTTAGCTTTTCCTCACAGTGTATCATATCATTCAGTTCTGGGTCAGGTTACATTTTATAGAGCACTTATATTCACAAACAAAAACGGATTTTCTCTATGGAATATTATCAGATGAATTATTAGACATCTTTAAAGGTAATTTTATGTTCATAAAAGGGGCATTGGAACAGTTTTTCATCAGTGTGAACACTGATAAGTGGTCTTATGCCCTTGAACATATGGTGAATAACTAAGCATACAGAGAGATGGAAAGTGAACCCCAGTGATAATATTCTTCTGATGATTCCACTACATCAGATGAATCTGCACCTCTTAAAATGCTGTGCTCTTAAAAGGAGTTGCCTAAAAAAAAGAAAATATGAGCGTGATTGCATATTCTTTTTAATTACTTAAAATTTTGAACTTAATGTTGGGTGTAAAGAGTGAGGATTGTGGTGGTTTTTTTAATCATTTGGTTTTAATATGTAAATATAGTTTTTGTTATTAAGGGGGTGGTCAACTCAAAGGCAAAATGTACTACAAATATGTTAAGAAGTACACGAGTACTTTTGACTGACCTAGAGGGTAGTAAATATACTGAATGTATGTTCTTGCATAATGAGAGTATCAATCATAGAACTCATTATATATATCACTGGAGAGAATTGTAAAGGACAACAGGCTTTTATCTGTTATAATTTTTGATCTAAAAATGTGCTTTAATTAATTTAAAATAACCTTTGTCCTTATTAAGGACTGTTACTAAGAGAGTTAAATGTTTTTAAAGTTAGAAATAGCTAACTTTAAAAACATCTAACTACAAACTGGTTAATAAAACACTTCAACAATTTGAACGTGGTGACTTGACTAGACAATAAATGACTGGG
The DNA here is from genome assembly GCA_039090855.1 of Macrothele yani. Classification (NCBI taxonomy): domain Eukaryota; kingdom Metazoa; phylum Arthropoda; class Arachnida; order Araneae; family Macrothelidae; genus Macrothele; species Macrothele yani. The sequence goes on along the minus strand of CM076990.1, from coordinate 17,376,956 downwards.
CGCAAATATGTTCAGTCATTCGAAGAAACGAGATCATGTTGGTTGGGCACGCAGTACCGTGGTAGAAAATGCAGCATTATTTGAAGAACCGATTCCAAATGCATGGCAACTCAAGAGAGATGCTATTATTGCAAGCCTCAATGTTTGTCAAGATTTCCAAAGTTTCGTGAACTGTAGTAGATTTGCATGTGGAGTATGAAGCTAATTTCTTTATATCATTCCACATAGGAACAGTGGACTTGAACTTAGCCTTTCTTGATAAGGCAGTGGTTATTTTACCATCTTTTGTATCTCTTTTATGTTTGTTGATTTTAATTCCAAACAAACGTCTGGTTATTCCGAAGTAGAATCACCTGGAGTCATCCGGATATTTTAGTGGGATTTCATAAACACCTGCCTCATCGAGAAGAAGGGGCTTGTCAATATTTCTCTTCAGCATTGTATATAAAGATGCCGGAAACTTTATGCCAACATCGAAGTTCATCCTCCTGAATGCATTTTTGAGTTGATAGGAAACTTTTGGTATGTAGGGAATAGAACCCAGGTAGGAAAGTTGCAGCATAGAAAGATTGACACGGCTGGTTCTGGCTTTTACGATAAAATTATTTATCTGGTTTGACGTATATCCTGCCTCAGTGGCCAATTTGACAATATTTTTCAGTTTGGATTGTCTAGAACGAACATCGGAGGAGATGGCAAAGCCTCTTCTAATTTGAGACGGAAGAAAGTCATCTTGTAATCATCAGGGCTGAATGAACTGTGGAGCATCAGGTTGGGAACCCAGGTGGGTTTATAAAAGACTTCCGTATGAAGGTGGTTGTCATGCGATTTTCTCACTAAGACGTTGAGATAAGGTAAGGTACCACTGCGTTCAAGTTCCATAGTGAAATTGATCATAGGGTGTATATAATTGACTTTATCGAGGAAAAATGGGAGAGTCTCCTTTCTGTGAGGCCATATGAAAAATATGTTGTCCATACATTGCAGTCAGGAGGCAGGCCTTGGGGTGATGTTGGTGAACATATGTTGCTCAATGGGGCAGTTATATGTTGCTCAATTGTGAATATATGTTGCTCTCTTTGGAATCAGTTCTCAGTTCCTTGTGCCCAACCAACATGGCCTTGTTTCTTTGAATGACTGATCACATTTGCACCTATTCATCTATTATCTAGTTTAAGTCACCACATTCAAATTGAAGTGCTTTATTATCCTCTTTGCAGTTAGCTGTCTACCTTCCTTGAAAAAATCATCTGGTTGATGTGTGAAAGCTTGGATTTATATTCTATGCCAAGAAATTTGGATTGCTAGTATATTTATTCTATTTTAAGTGTAATTGGTGTAAAGTTCCTTGTTATTAATTAGAATATACTACTAAATGGCAATTACATAAATAACAATGTTCCGTTGAAAAAAAATGACAACAGGAGCCTCCTATAATAGACTCCAGGAGACTTCTAAAATAGATTCCAGGAGACTCCTAAAATAGACTTCAGGAGACTCCTCTTTCATAGCCATATTTATGAAAAACATAACCAACCCTAAAGACAGCTTAATATAATGTTGGATCATTGATTGAGAAATGTGAATTTATCACAGAAATTCCAAAAATGCTCCCAGTTTCCAATACATTAAAAAAGGAGCAGTTACCTAGCACCTATGTAAAAGCAAACTTACAATGTCAATTTATGTTTTATCATATCTGAAAAATATGCTGTATGTGAAAAATTAGTCTTGCTCCTTAACTGTGCTTTCAGCAACAAAATAAATTCAAAATGCCGTGAGTTTCTGGTAATAACCTATTTTAGGATTCAGTTGATTATCTTATGACAGGAAGTTTTATTATAGATACTTTTCATAATAAAATTTTCCAGCTATGTGTATGACTATTTTCCTAATTTCAGGATGTCATTTATAACAGTTCTAATGGGTAGAACAGCCATGTCAACTAATGATTGTGGATTCCCCTTTCTTTTCAGTTTCCAACTGTTCCTCAAACATCTGATGAGCTAAGTGATGTTTATGAGTGAATTTTAAGACTAGCATGTCCTATTTTTTTTCTCCATGTGTTCATATAGAGATTTTTGAGCTATATTTCAAATAAAGGTTCATAAAATTGTTAGTATCAAATGGTGCATTTTGGAAATAAAGCAGATTCATATAAATTACACAGAGAATTATGAATGATTTGGGAGATTAAAGCAACATCATGATTTCCATGCAGAAAATTTCAAATGAAAATTGATTTGTAGATACTGAACCACCACCATCATTCTAATCTGAACTTCAGAACAATTACATACTTGGGGTGTGAAGTCTAAGAAAAGGAAAATTCAACACTGATGGAAAAAAAAAAACTTTTTTTCTTCTGCTGAAACAAAACTTTTCTTCCTTTTTTTTTCTTTTTTTCTTTTTTAAGAGTGAGGTCACATTTTTTGGTATTTATGGAATTTTTATGACTGAGTATGCACCACCTAGTTACATCATAAATGACAAGCACAACACTAATTCCCTCGTATGGATGTGAGAAAAAATTACAGAGAAAATATTTAGATTTTGGAATTAAATTTGCATTTTCAATCTTTAGAACACTCCAACACACAATTCACTATTGCTTTATAAATGACTGGGACAAAAATGTAATCCTGTGCTTAATCATGAAACTAATTTACTGTACAACTTTTTCCTGTAGCAAAAAGTTGGCTGAAAGATCACATTTTCAACACTTTTGAATACATCCAGAATAAATGGTGATCTTGCTTAAAATGAGAACTCCTAAAATGATTACCAAAAATGAAAAGAATGCATATAGTACTATATAGAAGACCAAAATAATTACTGAAGAAGTCTGACTTGGTGCAAATTTCAACATTTTAATGAAAAGTCTTCTAGAAACATTATTAGTAGCATATAAAGGTAATAAATAGTTTCTAATGTTTCCCATTCAGCCAACCTAAAAAACTTGTAAATTATATTGCCCTGGATTGGAAATTGAAACCTGCATCTGTGGCTTGAACGCATATCAAGAGAAGCAAGTTTGATTTCTGTTTTGGAGCAATACAATTTTAAAGTTTTCTGGAAGTTGTCTATATGGAAAATGGCAGAAAATATGGTAACCAGGAGCTGACAATGATGTTCATATATGCCTATGCCACTGATTGCCTCATTCAGAATTCGCATGCAGGCACATCTTGAACAACTGGTCTGAGATGCACTGATGCCACTTGGACACCAGAGCAGTCTTCATATCCCTAGAAAAACTGACCACCACTAAACAAAAATACTGGAGTGGATACCCAAGGACAGGACCCAGAAGATCACATGGTAGATGAAATTTGAAAGAATAACAGAGTGGCATGGAAGAGAACTGCTGAGGACAGAAGATCATGGAAGGGACCTGAGAAGACCACCCAGGAATAGATTAAAAATAAACAGAGAATCAGGACATTAAAAATCTAGAAATTATTTTGTGGTGAACAATAATAACCTGAGATTGATATCTTATTAGTTTTCACTAGGTTAAAAATACATTTTTTATTATCATTTTAAATTCCTATGGCAAAGTGAAGTGAAAACAAAATATGTAGATAGGCAATGCAAAAGGCACACATTTGATGAGGGAAAAGAAATACGCAACTATTAGCAGTTTCTTCCCTGTTTTTGGCAAAAACCATATATACATTGTGTTAGTTTTTTTGCTGCAGTTACTTTGTGCAATGTCATAACTATAGCAGAAAGTAATTATTCAACATATGTCATACATTATATTTTTCTTTGTATAATCTACAGATTGTGAAATTCAGGAAAAAAAAAGTTTTCTTTGAATAATTTACTGACAGTTAAATTCAGAAAAAAAAAAAAAACCCTGCCGCATAATTCACACCTGCAATGTTTATCTTGAACCGTAATTTCCAACAGAAAAATTGTGAGTCATAGGATGAGCCAGCAGCCCAAAAGAAAAAATGAACTTTTTATTAAAAAACCTGTTATTTTTTAAGTGCTTTTGTTTTATATCAAGTAAAAGGCAATGAGTTTTTTCAGCATTAGAGCAGTTAGGCTTGTGGCACTCATGTGACACTGAGCTTCCCGCAGAGTGTAATCATCTGTGAAAGCAAACAATACTGCCTTTACTGCATCATATTTTCTGACAAAGTGTTTGTAAGTTAAAAAAAAAAAAAGAACTTTTCCAAATGTTAGCAAGAGCTCTATCTCTTTGTAGTGCATTACATTTTTCAGTTAAGGGATTTTTTCCTAATTTTCCAAATAAGAAACCACAACTGACAATTATGACACATTTTTTAAAAATCAAAGTGACAAAAAAACTTTATTTTTTTAAAATAGAGCCATATTTTCTGCAGAACCTAAATTTATAACTTTTTTAACAGATAATCCCCAGATTATATAACAAAAATTTATAATAAAAACTACACAAAATGACTTTTTTTTACAAATCACCATATCTTCATTTCTAAGAGCATGACAACTCTTATGACTAATAATTCTATTTTCTTTTGTTGCTGGATTAATTTGGTAAACTTTACAGCAGAAAGAAAATTTAAAATAAAGAAAATTACATGGTTTGGAGCTATAATTAAACTTTGACATGATCATTTAAAACAATAAAAACCTAACTACAGTGTTCAGAAACAACTTCAAAGCATAAATATGATTTTAAAACACACTTATGCATCACTATAAAAAGGATTTTCTTAGACACTGAAAATATCATGTGATTTAAAATCTTACTTGGAGAAAAACAGTACAATCATTGTTGTACATATGTTGATGTGGCACTGCAATGCATGCTAACATTTTTGAATTTTTGTAATTTGAGTTGCAGTGTTTACAATGCACTACCTAAATGAAGAATTCATGGCAATGCATTCGGAGATACAATGGAATAATTAGATGCTTATTTGTACTAGAAAAACAGACAGAATACAATGTCATACTGAATTTAAGTGAATGAAGATTTCAAAATATTAACAGCACTTTAAAAAATGAAGAAAGAAAAATCAGTACATTAATATTGTCACAAACTTGGAGATACACTATTTGGTGCAAAATTTTAAACATACAGAAAATATAAGAGAACAGCATCAACATTTTACAAGTACTTTAAAAAGTTGTTAAAATACAGATTGAAGTTGCAAAACCCCTCATAATTGCAGGGTCAGAGTCTGTATTAAAAGAAATCTACTAACTTATTAAAAAAAATTACCTTCTCAAGAAGCTATGTAGATTTCACATATATGAACAATATTACAAATTCAGAAATGCTAATTATGAACTCAGTTCCAGAATGGTACATAAAAAGTTAGTAAGGAGGCAAAAATAATTTTTATAGTTACACATATTATTACACGATGAACATAACTGGTACAGAGTCACTATGCTTCACATTGAAATTTTATTGAATTTTGAAATTTTTCGATTTACTGTGTTTTGTGTTTTTTCAGAACATTTTGTTTCACAAGCTTGCCAACATTTTTCTTTTTAGTACTAATGACATGAAATGATGCAATAACCTTAAAAACCTGTGTTTTGCACTTGGGGCTTGCCATGTGTCAATGAAACATTGATATATTAGTAAATCTGTAACAGTGTTATAGTAATTTTTATGTTGATTTAAAGCAGATTTTTTTTTCTGTAGGAATATGCATTTGAACTGCATTCCAGGATCTTTTTTAACATAAAAATTGTTGGTTTAGAGTTTTGAAATTATTATTTAATTGCATTGTTCATACACTTTTTCAATCATGGAATTCCAGGACATATGATCCAAATGCTTGTACTTAAAATAAATGAAGCCATAGGTCTGTTCGGCCTGTAACCTACAAGAAACAACTCCCTACATGCTTCAGCAAGCTTAATACAGAATGTTGAAAATGTTGTCCTGCAGCTAATAAGAAACTCAGAATCACAGATAAATACTCAAATACCTGAACTGTCACTGAAAACATAACCAGGTTTATTTTTTGATTGGAGGTTTAACAACTACTGTGAGCAACTCAATGGGCTATAAGTAGTCGCCCGTCCCTAATTTAGGGCCACTGGTTCCAGGGAAGGGAGACAGCCAGTGCTGTAAGACAAATACAGCATCCATGCCTCGCCGGGATTCACACCCTGACCCAACTCCTTGGACGAGTGATCAGAAGCCACCACTTAGACCACTGTGCCACTGGGCGGCCCAGGTTTAATTTCTACAAAATGTTTGAATACATTATACTCTACTGGTTTTGAGAAAAAGTTATTTTTCTACTTTGGCTTCAGTTCAATTATTGAAGCAAAATACAGAATAAAAAACAACATAAAACTCAAAAATATATAGGTGTAAAATCTTTAGTTAGTACATAAATGTGGTATTACTCTTGAAATGATTTCATATATTACCCAATCAATGCACAAAACACTATTCAGATTTAATTATTTTGAAATAATGTTTACATTGGAATTTTCAAGGATAAGGAAAGGTAAAATATTTTGAACTTTTTTAAAGGAATAAAGGGATTATTATTTCTTAAACAAATACTCATGGGGGCAAGGATTTGTCTTACATTTTATTTAGGGAAAGAATTTTCAACATAATATTGATGATCTAGCTATATTTTAAATTTGTACACACCAGGAAACAAAGTATGCATAAAATTTTTCAAAATGAAATGAAAGAGAATAACGGGAAAACCTTAAATCCAAGGGCTATGCGTATAGCTACATTCATCAGTGATCAAGGCAATTCAACTAGCCATGATTAGAAAACTAATTATAGCAGATGAAAACTGAGTAGTTAACTCAGAAAGAAAAGAAACAACTAGATTTAAGTTTCTGATATTAGAAAGCAATCTGATTTTGTGGCAAATTTTTTTATTAGCAATTTTCAGTAAAGGTGAAAATAAGCCACAAAAAAAAAAAAAAAATTAAAAAATCAGCTACTTACTTCCACCACTGGCTAAAAAAAAGTATGTTATGAAAATTAACAAATGGGCACAAAATGTTTTCTCTTAGCAGAACGAAGATATCAGAGACAGATCTTCAAATCACACAGTTGAAAGAAGAGATATAGAAGGAAACATGATATAACTCTATGCCTTCTAGCTGAAAAATTCTGCATAATGGAAAAGTTGAAAATAGGCAAAAAGTATTCTTCATGGCAAAAGCTATACTACAGAAAAAGAACTTTTCAAATATGTCACACGAAAGCAGAGATAGCAAGGAAAAGGTTTTGACCTTTATGCTCCCTAGGAGAAAAGTAGCACATTGTTGAAAGAGGATCTTATTGTAGCAAAAATCTTATTTACTTCCCATCTTTATTGTAGTGAATGGTATACAGTACAAAAAAGAAATTTATCAATAGGGTTTTTAGAAGCGAAGACACAGCTGCAAACAAAGTACACAAACACTACCTAGCAGCAGAACTATGAACTACCAACCTCCTCAAATACAAACATAAACAGTTCCATAAGGTAAATAGTATCCAGTGTTAAAATAATTTTTTAAATCAGACATTTAGAAGTACAGATATTGAGAAAAATAGATTAAATATTTGTGCCCACTAGTGGCAAAATTATACCTGATAATGGAAAGAAAACTCACACAAGGAGTTTTCGTAGTATCTGATCAAAGAATTTTTGTCAATCGGGCTTTAGTCCTGTTGCTGTAAACAGAAATGTGAACTTATGCCCTCTAGTGGAGTACTAGTGCATTAAGAAAAATTTGAAATTACATAAAAAAACATTTCGTACTGAAAATGCTCTCTAACAATTTTTCAGATCAGACTTATACAAACAGGGATATCGACAAAAATAAGATATGCATCTACGTCCCCTGGTGGAAAAACTAAGCACTATTTTAAGCACGAGGTATTCTGAAAAGGTTATATGAGGTAAGCGGTATCTGTTCACGAAAGAATTTTTTCAAACGAGTTTCCAGAAGCTCAGATTTTGTTGAAAATACATTAGAACCCGAAATAAAAACTTACGTAACCCCTGGTGGCTAAACTATTCTTTATCAAAAATGAGAAATTATATGCAAAACATTTTCCATCAGGACCTGCATCTGATGCAGGAAGGATTTTTCAAATCAGACTTTCAGAAGCGGAGACATGGGGAAAACCACGATTTACCTTTACGAATGAAAGGAAAAATGGCAACGAAAGGAAAAATATCTTTTTGAATTGGACGTTAGAAGCAAATATATGAAATAAAATTTATTTTGAATTCAATAGGATCTACATTTACGCCCTCTAAGTTATGCATAGGAAAAAACGGTATTAAAGGATCTTCATCCTCATATTTCAAGCATCTCCATACAAAAGTAATTTTATAAATTGAACTAACAGTTGCAGAGATATGGTATCCCTGGCCGGATAGACTAAGTGATAACATATGCACAATCTTTTTTTTTTTTTTTTTTGCTTTTTACAAAAGGCGTGCTAATAACACAACTTCAGCAGTGCTAACAGACAGGAAAACTAACAGCTCCCCCTGAGTTTTGCAGGGGGTGTGAAGGAAAATCTGTCAGACATAAGTAATATCAGTAGAAAAATCCTCAACTACAAAACATTGCATGGGGACAAAAAGGCAGGAATGAATAAAATTATAGGACATGTAACAGAATTTTAGGACATTTCCAAGACTTTTCCAGGATAACATGGTATTCCATGACTTTCCTAGGATTTCCAGGACATGTACGAACCATGTAATTAAAAAGTACCATAATAACCATGACAATATGTAATTGTATAATAATTAATGTAATAATGATAACATGTGAGAAAGAGAGAGACATGGTAGGAGTGTTAAATTCTTACATTTGATCCCCCCCCCCCAACTGCACATGGGAAGTTTCAAAATATATTGCTGCACAACTTTTGTACAGCAATACTTTATATACATAGCAAATATATTTATATTCTGAACAAGAAATCAGGAAGGTATCTAACTGGTTTCAACTCAATGGAAGAGACCTGATTCCTGATTTTGGAGAATACCTACAACTTCAAGGAAAAGAAAAACTTAAGCAACTTTTACAGCTGAAGAGAACTTTGCAAAGCATTACTGTGCTTTCTAGTAAATGTGAAAGAGAATTTTCTTAAGATGAATTTGATATGAATTTGATAATCATCCCACTTAAGTCTTCTTTTTCAATCACAGCAATAATCTTACTATTATTCATAAAAATTATTGGGCCTATGCTAACCAGTCTGGCCCTACAAAATACTTTTGATTATGGCTCCTGCGAGGATATCATTCAGCAGTATTAATAAAAGACATAAAGCAGATGAGAATGGTAGAAAAGTCTGAAGAGCTGAACAAAGTTTGGACTATGCTGTAGGTTCAAAATTAGGTTTCCTTCTGTTCCTCAGTGCAAATTTAACTCTCATTCATGGGTAAGCTTAACAGAAATTTTAACTTCCGCATTTGCTATGTATCATAAAACTGCAGAATGACACTTTTTTAATATAACAATTTAATGTAATATGAGCAAGTAAATTATGTTTTTGCACCATTCAACAATAAAAAGGCTTAAAGGACAATCTTTAAGGAACTGAGTTACTTCTTATCAGGCCACACTTGCCCCCCCTCCCTTTTACAATAATTTATGTTTAAAAGATCTGCAGAATGGTGTTTTTCTTAATATAAAAATTTAATGTAATATCGGTATGTAAATTATGTTTTTGCACCATTCAACAATAACAAGGCTCAAAGAACAATCTTCAAGGAATTGGGTTACTTTCTATCAGGCCACAATTGCCCTCCCTCTCCCTTTCACAATAATTTATATTTAAGAGATCTGGCACCTTAAATCTCCAGAAAAAAAAGCTCTGATTAAATCACTACATCCTGTTATTCATATCCCAAAACAAATATTTAAAAAATTACCATTTAGCCAACTTCTTTTCTCAAGCACAAAACTAAAAAAAGAAACAAATACATACTAATTATTATTTGTTGTTTGCAGATGCTAAGTGTATGAACATATGTGTTGTTCCATTTTTTGAAAAAGTTTTTCTTGTTACCACTAAGTATGAGCAAGCTGTTTTTCTTGCATGAAAACATTAAATGCTGTCTAAGGATTAGTTTTTGGAAAACCTTTTATTACAAGTAAAACACTGGAATGGCTGTTTACTAGTATGTATTTTTTGATGTGTGATCACATTATTTTTGTCTTTGGTACAATACGAACACTGAGAACATTTAAAAATTTAGTACATGAGTCGTAATGGAAGTGTTCTTGTGAAGAAGTTGATATGGTGTGTGCTTGTGAAGAAGTTGATATGGTGTGTGCTTGTGAAGAACTTGTTTTTTTTCTTGAAATACTGTGGTCTTCATCCCGGTTACCTAAAAACAAAGAGACATAAAGAAAATTAAATTTTATCCAAAAACATGTAATTTTTTAAAACCTGTCTTCTAAATACTGAGGAACAGAAAAATTAATACCATGATTAAAAGCAACATGTAAAAGATTATGACTGATATAAAGAATCATTTTGAAAAACATTAATTCTCTTTATCAGGCCTTTAAGATTGCCATTTCAGGAAATCATCTGCAACTTTATTCTCATATTAATTCACTGCAAAGCAAGGGTATTTTCAAAAGATACTTTGAGAGTCCAGTAGGACTAAAAAAAAAAAAATCACAAGATCATACAAGAACTAAGATTGTAACAAAAAATAAAACTGTGGAAATTACTTTCATGTTTTCTTGTACAATGACTTCTAAAAAGAAACAGCAATACTAAAATAACCCAAATCTACATCAGAGTTATATGTAAAAACATGAAATATGAAAGCAACATAGATTCGAATACTGGCAAAAACAGTTATCAATTAAAATAACTTACAGAAAATGGTTTATAAGAGTCTTTTATGCACATGATGTTAATGACAGATGGTTTCGTCTCCAAGGAGGTTCTTACCAGGGAAGCTGAGATTAAATTATGTTTCAACATACACGTCACTGAGGAGGTAGTACCCAAGACATTGTGACATTTTTAGAAAATGTTGAATGACCAACAGGAACAGTCACCTGTGATTTGACCCCCTCCCCATACTAATGTGTTATATGATATTTAAGACTAAGAAAGATAATAAAGAACTGAAGTGGAGAGTATGGTAGGCATACTATGCTCAAGAATGCTGCAAATCAAAACCTCGCAACAATAAATGGCATATGAAAAAGATACCTTGCTAGAGTGAATGTAATATTGATATATACAATGCAAAATAAATAAATAGAAAGATTAATTAAATGTTTGAAAAAATAATTACGGATTATATACATTATATACATATTTATATAAAACTAAAAAATGAAAAAGATTTGTGACAGAAGAATCGACTGGTTTAGATTATGTGCAGAATATCAAAACAATAAATAGACAAATGAATGAGATGGTTGAAAAAATAAATAAATATGCATTAAATATATTATGTTAAAGTAAAACTAAATGGAGAAAAGAAAGATTTGTGTTAGAAGAGAAAGAACTGGTTAGTGGACAAGCTAGTGCAGGTGTAATTTTAAGTAAAAAATGAATATATTGATTAACTTTAGTAACTTAAGTGAGACAATTTTATGGTTGGATTTGAAGATGAAGCTTGGCAAACAGTATTGATAGAAGTGTATGCTATCATATTTCTGAACCTTCTGATAAGAAGAATGATCTTTGGGATGAGCTAAGGATCATTTTCATGTCAGTTTAGAGCTAAAGAGAAAACTGTTCTAGCAGGTGATTTCAGTGTTAGTGTATGTTCATAATGAGTTGCCTAATGATGTTTTGGGCAAGTTCAACGATCCTAGGGAGAATTAAAATGCTGAAACATTAAAACAAGTTTGCTGTGAGATTGGTTTGTACACTTCTGATATTGCAGTGACTAGATCTTTTTTTACAGGTAAATACTGTAACTGTTTAATTTCAGTTGTCAAAGTTTTAACCAAGGTGCCAGTTCATCACTAGGACTATGTCACTAGAGTACTTGTTGACATTCACTTGGAAGTCTCAAACATCAAAGCAGTACATAGTGTGGCACCTCTTCATCTTGCTGTTTCTATTCCTTCTTCAAGTTTCTTATTTATTATGTGTGACTGGTGGGACCATCCACTTGCCTGCACACATCTTCTATTTTATTCTTGTTTACCACATTTTTGCCAGATTTTCATGTTCTCTTCTACCTGAATTCTTATTCTTCTTTCTAACATATTTTTCAACTACATATGCATTCACATTTGTAGATTCTTTCAACATGGCCAAACTACCTTAAAATGTGTTTGGGGAGGATATTTTAAAAACTGTTGTCAGGTCAATTCTGATGAAGTCATTTGCATTATTGTAAAAGTGGGCTTAGTTGATTTTATATAACACTTTAAAAACAGTTGTCAGTGTTGTTGAAGGGAATTATAGTGCTGCAAAGGCTTGGTGGAAGAGTACAGTGAAACAAGCTATAAAGACAGAAACATACCTGGAGGTGCTGTAAAGTAAAGTTTCTCAGGATAAATATTGTTCTACAAAGAATAAAACAGCAAAGCTAGCTCATCAGAGTAGAGTGAAATAAATATGAGGTGGAAAGGAATAAACCTCGTTTTTAAAAGCCAAGACATCCTTTTGAAACCATGGAAACCCTTTTCCTACATACATACATATCACTAAGCTGTTCTCTGAGATTCAGAGGTTAGCTCCAAAAAGAAATACAAACTTCCAGATATTTTTACTTATTGTTGTCGTATCAAATTTCTCCTTAAACCTGAGATGGAGCACAGAATCAAAGACCATGTGTGAGAAACGTCTGCAATGAAATAAAGCTCCCGAACCTGTTTGGGAAAGGTGAGTAACCCATGGAAAGTAAATAATACTGATACACACATTAATTAAAGTACAGTAGGATGAATATGTTTGTCCAGAGACTGTAGGTTATATTGGGTTGGTGCGAATGAAATGTCCGACACGAACAAGCAGTGAAGACAGGGCCCCGCCACAGCAAGATGGAACCACCCACAGGTGTTGTGGGTATTACATCACTGAGTTACTATAAATATCTAGCACGTGTGTGAAGAACAAGGTTCAGGATTGGTTTGTTTGGACATAACATGGCTCGCAAGAGAAATATGCAGATGCCAGATTTGAGAGTAATCTTCCTGTATGAATTTAAACTGGGACTTTCTGCAGGAATTGCTGCTCAAAACATTAAAAAAGTGTTTGGGGAGAATACAGCCAACAAACGAACCATTCAGTGATGGATTGTGAAGTTTCGAAGTGGAGATACGGACCTGCAAAATGAAGCACATGGTCACCAACCTGTTGCTGTTTCTGACGATATTCTGTTAAGTGCGGTTGAAGTGGACCCCGAAAAACATGTGAGATAGTGGCAGAGGTAGGTGTCCACCAAACAACAGTTGTTTGGTATCTGTCTTAGTTGGGTAAGGTAAAAAAGCTGGGCATGTGGCTGCCGCACGAGTTGACAACTGCCAATAAGACTAAGCGTTTGGAAGTCTGCATGTTGCTGCCTGCCAGAAATAAACAGGAAACTCTACTGCATCAAACTGTCACCTGCGATGAGAAGTGGGTCCTTTATGATAATCGGAAATGATCTGTTAAGCAAGGCACAGCTGGCTGGTTGGCATCCTAAGCCACCCTTATACACCAAGAAGATGATGCTCCTTGTCTGGTGGTCCACAGCTAAGATAATTCATTGGAGTGTTTTGGCAAGAGGCCAAACCATCACTGCAGAACATTATTGTGCTGAATTACACCAGAAACTGCTGCAAAAACAACTGGCTTTGGTCAACAGACATGGTGTTTTTCTGCTCCGGGACAACACTCGCTCTCATGTCGCACAATGAGCGATTCTGACACTAAGTGCTTTGGGCTATGAAGCACTGATTATCATCATTCCTATTACCTGGACTTGTCTATGACATACTATCATCTGTTCTGCCACCTGGATCACTTCCTGTCCGGGAAACAGATTACGACAGACAACAAGGTTCAACATGCAGTTGATGACTTCTTCAGGTCCCAGCCACAATACTTTTTTGTTCCTGGGATCATGGCCTTGCCGGACAGATGACAACTATGTGCTGATACCGAGGGGGGATTATTTTGCCTAGGTAAGTTGTCTTACTTTTCTGTTCTCGCCGTCTACGTGTGATGGTCCTTTGCCAGACATTTCATTTGCGCCAACCTAATACAAATTAAATGTGATACTACTTATTTAACAAAAGTTGATACATCCTAAAAAGCATGGCAAGATGCTGAAGCTATAAACAACACTTGCACCTTACATGACTGATAGAAAATTGATAGAATATATCAAACCAGAAGTTTCATTAGTAATGTGACCCTTATATAGTAACACAAACTCACAATATAAAACAATTATGGACAGTGTTATTAATGCCATAGAATGATTCAACATAAATTATCAAGGACAGTGAAAAATTACCTAAAAATGGTAAAAAAAAATGCAACAAAAAATATCAGCAAAAATCAAATGAGGAATGCAAACTTTCTGCATATCAAAAAATGCTACAGGTCAAAACAAAATATTTTGTCAGATGAAGCCATCAGTTATACAGCAGATGAACATGACTGAAAATGTCCTAATTTTGGACGATGCTGTTTCCAGTTAGTTACAGTAAACGCAAATATTTTAAATGGCATTAATGGAAACAACAGCATGATCCCACTTTCTTCCAAAAGAATTGAGACCCTCTACAACAATTTACACTAAAACATATTTTAGTAAATAACACACAGTTGGCAATAAAACAAGATACAATTTATCCTAAAAATGTATCAGAGATCTTCTTTTTACATGTTTCTTTTGGTAAAAAAAAATCAATGAAAACTTTTTAATTTCTTGAAGATGAAAAAAGATATTTGTCAAGGTGACTGAACAGAAAAAAAAAATCACAGGTAAGGTTTCCTTAAAAATTACAAACTTAGTTATGCCACAGAGATTACAAAAGCACTTTTTAATTTAATAAAAGTTCCTATGGGTATTAAAAGAAAAAAGTTTTTCTTTTTTTTTAAAATACCTCACATTTTTGAATGAGGACCTCATTCATCATCAGGAAGTAATTGCAGAGAACTGGAAACCATGTGGAATGCATCTGCCAACCTGCATGGTCATTGATGTTGCCATTTTTTGCACGAACAATTTAGAGTGATTCTTCTAGCTTACAGATAATTAGTTAGCAGGTCCATCCAACGTGATTGACAGCTCTTTGAAATTACTCCTGATTACAAGCAAGCGTCTCATTCAAAACTCTAAGGCTGTAAAAAAATCCCTTTTATATCAAAGTACCCACAGACGCTTTTATTAAATTAGATTAAACAGAGGCAGCCTTAGATTAAACAATAACTCACTGATACTTTTGATCATTGAATTTAGGTCATCTTTGAAGTTGTAAATAAATTTAACTTTAAATAAAACAGATATTTCTCAGTAAACAGTTTCCATATTTTTAGTTACTTTTTCCATGGTGTGGCTAAATAGGCAGGTTTTTATGTTTTTAAAAAATATGGTGCTCCGTGAGCTGTTGTTTTTACATAACAGACACATATTTTCCAATTTCTATAAGTTTAGGAACCTTATAAAGTGCTTTTGATTAAAGATACGGAGCACCATATTTTTTAAAAACATAAAAACCTGCTTATTTAGCCACACCATGGAAAAAGTAACTAAAAATATGGAAAAACTGTGTACTGAAAAATATCTGTTTTATTTAAAGTTAAATTTATTTACAACTCCAAAGATGACCTAAATTCAATGGTCAAAAATATCAGCAATTTATTCTATCTCTTAGATTTTGGAGGGATGCTGTATTAACCCAACTCTGTTTAATAAGCTTCCTTCTTTTCAAAATTTCAACTAATTAACAGCAAATAAAGAGGTAATAAACTTTCAACCCCTACATCAAAAATAGCAAAACTTAAAGCAGCCTGGGATTAGAATTTGTGGCAGTAATGAAGAGATGAACTGGACAAATTGAATACAACAGAAAGCTATACACCATGTTTCCAAATGAAATATTAATACAGAATACGATTCCTGCAAATTCTCCAAAGCAAGCCATTGAGTAGACAGCAAGAAATCATGGTGAACAAAAGAGTTAAAAAACAGGCACATAAATTGTTGTGTCTGATTTAGTTAAAAACATCAAGATATACATCACAATTGTTACCTTGTTTTAAACATTTTTTCAGGACACAGATATGAAATAACAAACACATGTAATATTTTTTAGTTATCAAAATATAAAAATTTTCATGAAATATATGGTTATTTTCTATGAGTCATAATACGACTTGATTTATATAGCATCTAAAATCAGCTGTATGATCAAATTGTAACTCTTCATCGTGCACATTTTTTGTTACAAAAGAAATTTTATACTGTATCATTTGCACTGTTTAGGCCACTATATCCAAGAAAACTGATTTAAAGCAATGGCACAGTCTCACTGTGTTAATTAATGACAGCATAAAAAAAAAGTTCTTTAAAAATAATCTTTTGCTGCTTGCATTGTTTCATTTATACACATACAGTTTTAAATGTCGCTTCATCACATAAACTGGAATCCCAAATTAACGTGACAAATTCCAGAATATGTCCAAAATGAGATGACTGATTATAAAGATTTTTCAGGGACATATGCAAGGGGAAATGCTAAATCAACATACCCAGGTAACATTGTGCTAGCTTTTATGAAAACATACAAATGATGACCATATGTCATCCAGCTTGCAGGCATATGACCTTGATAAATATTGTTCGGAGTGGGGTGCGGCAATTGAAGCTCGAGTTCAACTGTTAGTGGAAGAATGGCCCTGCACCATCACTTAGAAGACTCTTTACAGAGTAGAGCGATTGGTAGATTGGGAGCAGGGTAATCTCAAGCTGAGGTAGCAAGGCGACTGAATATGTTGAGGCAAGTGGTCTCCAATCTCTGGAAACATTTCCAGGGAACTAGAACAATAACCAGGAGGCCAGGACAAGGACGCTCATGAGGCAAAACAAATCAAGATAACAGAATTCGTGGTTAACAGCTTGCCACCATAGGGAGTTGACAGCTAGGAAACTATCACAAGAGCTGTCATCTGCTATGGCAACTGCAATATCGATGCAAACACTTTACAGAAGACTCCATGAAATAGATCTGTATTCCACTTGCAGCATCACAGAGAAGGGTCTGTCTGAATTGGGCCAGACAGCATCACCCCTGAATAATGGGCTAGTATTCTCTTCGGTGAAGTCAAAGTACAGCCTAAACACAGATTCTTGACATGTGTACATTTGGAGGGAGGTGGGAAGCCAAAATCTTCCATCCAACATCAGGGAAATTGACCACCACAGTGGTGGAGGGCTTCTGATTTGGATTGGCATTATGTTGGGTAGATACACCCTGACTGCTGCATGTTATCGCAATGGCATCCTAGAGCCCTGTGTGTGGATTTTCAAGTGAGCTGTTGGCTGTCAGTTCTTTTATTGACAATAATGCCCACCCCCAAAGGGCTTGGCTAGATGACAAATACCTGGAGAGTGAGAATATTTATAGGATGGAATGGCCAGCAAGATTTCTGGACCTGAACATGATAGAGCATGTCTGGGATGCCCTAGGAAGAGCGATTGAAAGCCAACAGCCCTCTCCCAGAACAGTCCACAGACTCCAACACACCTTGGTAGAGGAGTGACACTTATTGCCCCAAATTCTCATTCACAGCCTTATAAACAGCATGAGGGCTTGTTCTGTGAGCTTTATTGCTATTTGGGATAATCACATGAATTCCCTATTAGTCCCATGAAATATGTGGCAACTTGCTGCATCATTTTTGGACTATCATACTGTAATGCGCACATCTCCTCTTCACGCGGTGATGGCATTTTTTTTTCTGTTGTGTATTGCTGTGTTATTGATATATGTATGTTCATACCAATTGTATTAAACTCTGTTATATGGATTTTGCATTATTCATGATTTTGTGTTAGTCATGTTTATTTTGGGAACCAGTTTTTGTTCTGCTACAATGCTTTATATTTCCAGTTCTACATTAATTTGGGCTCCAGTTTATGTTCTGCTACAACACTTACAAGTTTACCATTCCAGTGCTTTATGAACTCTCCTCAAGTGCCTTCTGAAGTTTGATTTCAGTGAAAAATTATGTTTACAGTAAGGACATGTAAAAGACTTTTCACCAGAATGAGTAATTAGATGTCTGTCCATGTTGGCTTTACAATATGAAAAATAAGTACAGTTTGGGTATCCATACAGCCTCGTTTGTGGATTCCTAATGATTTGCTTCTTAGAGGAAATACTTTTACTAGAATTTTGAACATTGCCAGAGAGAGAGAAACACTATTGCCTTCCACCAAGTGACCTGTAAAAGAAATAACAGAATTAATTCTAAAATTTGTGTTAAATAATTCAGAATACTTTCCCAATAAAAATAGAATTTTAAAAATTCATGAAACATTATGAATAAAATGGAGCTTAATGTTATGCAAAATGAATCACATTCACACACAAAAAAGGTATTACATGAAAGAGAAAAAAAATCAGAAGAAAAGGAGGACATGGAAAATGAAAAACTGATTAATACAAAAAAGGAAACATTATTTTATATGAATAAAAATTTGCTTTACATGAAAATTGTAGCTACATTCCAGAAAAAATCACTGCAAACATTGAAACATAAATAACAAATTGACATTTTTTAATATGCACACTTCTGAAGTAAAAAATAAAATTTCAATTTAAAGTATAAAATGACTAGATAATGTGAGTTTCATTTTCAATGTAAATGAAGTCAAAGTGTACTATGATAATAACAACAACAAAAAAACTACCAGAAATCCCCCCCCCCCAAGACATTCTATTATGATCTTTGAAAGAACTTGTGATGGTGAAGCTACAGAACATTATGTTGATGCTGCTGCCTATTCTGCCATTAGAATAATCAACCCTACTGTGTCCTACGAAAATTATGCGTGCAACACAATCCTGTGGAAAAATGACAACATACATCAACATATAAAACAATCTAGCAATAACAGAAACCCAAAACCACAAGATATATTTAAATGTACTTTCACAAAATGTTGAAATACTTCTATTTTAGCATTATACATGAAAGATATAACAAAGAATTTGGGTTAAATAACTTTCTTTTTCTGGAAGAGGTTGAATGTTTTCTGCCTTCAGGGACACTTTCATATATAGTGGTTCATAACATGGACACCCCATATTGTTAACCATCAGAATTTATAAGACTATCTGTGGTTTGATATGGTTTCAGTTGCTATATAGCAATACCACATATTTTCAAATGGTTTTCAGGTCTTACAAAGGCATTTCAAGGACCTAGTTAGTGGAAGTTCTTCACTATTGCAGATTTAGTTTATGTAAACTCCCCACTACTGCATTTGTCCATCGCCAGCTGAAAAGATGAAATTGTGCAATATGAATTACTTTTCCATTATTGTACACACAATTACACAAAGACTTCCATTATGGTGTCAAGACTCTGCACAAAAAACTCTATGGTTGCCTGATGAATTGATGTTCATTCTGAAAGATCTAACAGATCTTTTATCAAATTATTCTAAGTATCCCTGACGTACTTCAGAATTTTAAAACGAATGTATTATAGTAAATAACATGCAGTCTTCAGATTTATACTTAATGAATGAATTGTTTTTAAGTTAGATACTGAATACTTTATAAGTCCTTTTGTAAATATCTGCATACTATGCCTTTGAAAAAATAATACAAACACAATAGATTTGTAAAAAAAGGATGCCATTTTTGTTAAAAGTTCTGTGGATTCATATGAACCAAATTTCAGATTCATAGTCTTAATAGAAATAAAGAACTACTAATATTTAAAACTGCAAAGCAGTCAGCTGCTAAGGGCCACCAATTGTAGGTGTCACCAATTTTAATCACATGCTAATTTTTATCATCATTCAATGTCTTATACACTGCTGGACAATTGCTAAGGACTGATCATAAACGGCTATATAGCGCATAAAAAAGTAAGTGTGGTTGGATGCCAAGTGAAATAAAATAATGTCAGAATGCCAGGACATTACAAGAAAGACAATTTATTTTGCTCTGAAATCCAGAAGGCTTTGGAACGTGTTCAAGGGACAAACAGGCCATTTTGTGCAGAATACGTAAATGTGAAAAAAAATGCAATTACTGTCAGCAGGCGTCCCGGCGTAAGATGTCAATACAGGATATGGCCACCATGGAGGGCGATGCAAGATTCCACACGTCGTGTCATGCTTTGCACAACATTATCAAGCAGCTGTTGGGGTAATTTATCCCATTCCTCTGTCAGTGCACGAATGAGGGTGTCCTTGTTTATTGCAGGGCATTGGCGACCAGCAAGACTCCTCCCCAAAGCATCCCACACATTTTCAATGGGATTCAGATCTGGAGAACGTGCTGGCCATACAAGGCGTTGAATATCCTCGCTCTCAAGACACTCCTGGACAGCGACTGTTCGATGACATGTTGCGTTGTCGTCCATGAAAATGAATCTATCACCGACAGCACCACGGAACATGCGAACATGAGGTAGCAGAACATCATTAATGTATCGTTGGCCAGTCATAGTCCCAGTTGGAAGCACATAGAGGGACATACGGCCATTGATCATGATGCCAGCCCATACCATGACACTACATGTCGGATATCGGTCCCTTTCCTGTATGTTTGCTGGACAATATGCAGTACCACTATCACGCCAGATCAGTTGTCGTCGACAATCAGACGATAGACTGTATCTATTCTCATCTGAGAAGAGGACAGCAGACCAGTCGTTATCAGTCCAATTGTGATGTTGATGGCACCATTGCAAAACGGGCGGTACGGTGACGTCTGAACAATGGGATGCACACAACAGGACGCCGGGCGTATAGTCCTTCTTCATGCAAACGTATGGCGACAGTTTTTCGGGAGATCCGCTTGCCAGTAGCAGCCATAAACTGATTTGCTACCTCACTAGCTGTGCTGCGCCGGTGTCTTTTTGTTGATAACACAATGTACCGATCTTCTGCAGGTGTCGTACTGCAAACACGACCTCCCCGTGACCTTTGCTACACTCTTCATTTGTTTGAAATGATTTCCAAAGCCTTGAAACAACACTGTTGCTGACGTCGAACTCCCTGGCAACATCTGTTATTTTTCGCCCTTCTTCAATCTAGCCAATAATACGGCCGGACGTAAAATCATCTAGGTGATGTTGGGAAGACATACTGAAAATTGCAAGTTCGTCAATTGATTCTTTCCCTTTCAACTTTGCGTTTGAACAACAACGGTCAATACGCGTCAAATCCTTTATATCTCTTATCAGCGCTATGACGTCACGAACAAGTTCGGCAATCCAAAATTTGCATAAGCACAACACGTCTTACTGTATCCCGCACTTATGCTAATTTCCACATTTTCCTGCCTTCCATTTTATGGTTGCTATCGTTGCTATTGTCATCCGTCCTTAGCAATTGTCCGGCAGTGTATTAATTACCCTTGCAAAAAAGAAATAAAATTACTAAAAAGATACAGTCCAAAGTTCATCTTTTTGCTTTACCTTCTCTCACTAATTTTTTTAAGGATGCTGTTAAGTGAAGCTATATTAAATAGCCATTCCCCTTTTTTTCTGCTTTGTAGTGATTACTGTTTGTATGTTTTGCTCTAGCTTTAGAAATAAAATGGCCATACTGAAGGAGGAACAATAAAAAAAATGGCAGATAAAAAGTTTTCTTGGTGGAATGAAAAGCAGTATATCTCAGATTTGCTAGTTTATAACAGAATTAAAGTTTCAATTCTTTTGACTACAGAATAAAACTGATCTTTTGACTGTTGTAAATCAAGAAATATTTCTTATCCGATGATGGATGCAGAATTAGGGAAGTTGCAATAGGTACATATTATGGAAATTATGACACTCTAGGAAAGGAATTTTTTCCCCATTTCAGTTTCAGTTATGTAAGCTAAAGTTTATGCAATCCTAATCATGAAAGCAATGTACAATGACAGTTATAAATAAGTATACTGCAGGATGTATTCAGAGAAGTTTAGAAGACAATAGGTACATATAAAGCCTTAAGTTCATATATTTAATAACTTAAACACACTTTTATTAATTTCCTCTAATTGTTGAAAAAATGTATTACCCAAATCTAATTAAAAATTGATATTCTAGTGATTAAGAACCATGCACATTTTTCAGTCAAAAATACTATTAGGTGCTGCTAAGTCCATTATTGCCTAGGGCTTCTTATTGAAATATAAAGACATCTCTATTCAACAGAAATTAAATATGATTTTACAGCTAAAATCAACTAAAGCACCTTCATATCTAGAATAATCAGAATTTAATACTATTTAGTAAATGCTTATTACAAGAAGTAATATACAATAAGTGGAATATTTTCATTCAGAAGACTTTTAAATTAGTTTTATAGCAATAAGTAACAATGGCTGACTTAGTGAATTTTCGCACTATTAATGTTTTTATTTTTATATAATAAGTTTCCCACTCTTTTATCTAAAAGAAATTCAAGGACCTTAAGTATATTATTATTTACTGTTTGGGGGTTTAATGACTGTGCTAGACTTGGTGGGCTATAAGCAGTCACCTGTCCCTAATTTAGGGCAACTGGTTCCAGGGAAGAGACAGAGCCGGTGCTCTAAGCCAAACATGATATCCATGCATCACTGGGATTCAAACTTAGACCCGTCTTGGATGAATGGTCAGAAGCCAGTGCTTAGACCACTGTGTCACTGATGTAGCAACTTTAGGTCCATAACAATGATTCTTGACAAATAAAGCAAAAACAAACTTTGCTCATGTTACCAAAATATTTTTTTCAATAAAAAGTGCATGGTATAAATTGAAATGTATTAAAATTTCCCTTATATTGAAATCTGTATTAATTTGCAGGCTGTAAGCAGATAGTTTTAGAATGATACTTATCAAATAAAATGTATAAAAAAGTAACAAAAAAGTATTGGGCCTTAAATTTATCAGCTGTTGCTGCAAGCCATGACTTATACACATCATTTATTACCCAAAGGTGGTTGAATGTTCAATTTTCTGGTATCTCTTAAGTTGAAATTCTTGAAGATGTGCAAATCAAAATGCTTAATTGAAAGTAAAACACACACACACACACTGAGAAATTGGGAAGAAGTCCATTCTAACGGCATGCTGATTAAAGCCCTCATCATTTGAAAAGGAGAGAAATGGAATGGCGAATCCTCCTGCACTGACTTATAAGAACCACTCAGTGCACTTCACATCTCTCTTTGTCATGCATCATAAGTTTCTGCACAATACTGATGCAATATGACTCCAGTTGCAAATCATAGAGTGCACACTTACATGACCTTCACAATAGATGTTTTTTTGTGACAATTGCCATGTCAAGTTATGAAGACTTCTTTCAAAATGATCCATAATGCTGGTGAAAACCTATGGAGTACAGAAGGAAGTGTTTCTAGGTTTTGGTGCATTGTGCTCACAGCACTGGTAGTATGGTACTCTTTCACCAACAGCTAAATTGTGCATTTTGTGGGAACACTGGCAACAGGGTATTGTTTCATGAATCCCTTAAGCAACAACTTGAAGAAACCTGCACAAACATACAGCTCCACAACTGAAATACACTGTTCTAATTAATATGGTATGTCTTCATTCCACACGAACACGGATCAGATAATCTAACAAAACAAAACAAGAGCAGCAAATCCCTGGTCATACCAGCTGCCCATAGGGCTACTGCAGAGGCCATTTAAGGAGGCAGGGGGTCCAAGGGCTGGACAATATTTTGTGGCTCCAGTATTAGTGGCACATCCAAAATTTCACTATGGGTGGCAGAATAAAAATACCCAAAATATGATGAGGAAGCCATAAAAATAATCCCACCATATTGAAGTGTGTAGCCCATAATTCATGGATGAATCAGTGTTTTTATTATTATTACTGAGAGTTCAACAACCACCGTGAGTAACTCAATGGGCTATAAGCAGTCGCGCGTCCCTCATTTAAGGTAACTGGTTCAAGGGGAGACAGTCAGTGCCGTAAGACAAACACAGCATCCATGCCTCACTGGGATTTGAACCCATCTGCACCACTAGACACTGCACTACTGGGGATCAGTGTTAACAAGAAAATGTAAAAATGCATGGTTGAAAAACAGATACCAGTTCAGTTCTACTTAAATACCCTGCCCCTAGGTTCAGCTTGCTAAAATTATATCAAAGTGGTGGACAAAATAATATGATCCAAATATCATGATTCAAATGAATTCTTAATGTAAAAAAATGTTCTCCAAATACAGATTTGTACAAAAGAATCCCTGTGATGTGTTCAAAAGATTTGAGGAAGGACTGGGGGTGACTATACTTTTTCTGGACTCCTAAAAAAGCGTAAAGAAATAGAAATTTGTTTTCACAAGGCAGTTTCTTGTAGTTTTCGCTGTGCTATCTGCAAATTAAAAAAAAAGCTGTAGAACTCTGTCAATTCTTCAAGCGTCCCGCATAATTCTGGGGCCCCCTGCAAATGGGAGGCCCGGGGTTGCAGCCCCCCCCCTTAAATAGGCTCTGGGCTGCTCTGATTACAAGAACACACTTGCTGATTTTAAAACCAGGGTGGACCTGCTTACCCATAGGTAGGGCTCATTTTTCGTGTGTCACCCTGTATTTGCCAATTATGAAGAATATAAATATTTTAGCAAATTTGATAAAAATTTTGGAAAGAACAAATTTTGCTTTATGGATTCAGCCCAGCTGCAAAAAATGTAGGCTTGCACAACCCCGTGAAGTGCGATCAGGAGAGGCGGCAGGGCTGTTCTTGATGTCAGCGTTGAGGTCATGAAGCTACACAACCAACTTCAGCTTCATAATATCATCAGCATTGTTATACAAAATGACTTCTAATAAAGTGTTAAAATTGAAGTCAGGTCACAGGTAAGTTTTTATTAATGTTTGGTGTGTTTTGAACCTGCTCCAAAGTTTGTGGTGCAAGCCACATGACTGCCTTTTGCAGATTCGTGTCAGTGTTTAATAGTTATGGAAACCAGATTTACTGGCTATGCATTTGGCTTCCATCATATGATTACAACAATGCTGTGCCAAATACATTATATGGTCTTAGTTCTTATGCAGAACTGTCAGAAAACCATAAATGAACTGTCAGAAAACCATAAATGAACTGTCAGAAAACCATAAGTAATTTTAACATGATTTTTTTCCCATAGAGCCCAGGCAGGCTACACAGACTGTAGCCTGGGCTTTATGGGGAAAAAATCAAGTACGTTTGAAGGACCAAAAACGAAATTTAGGAATCTTCAAGGACCTTAGAAAAAATTTGACGACTTCAATGAGCCCTTGAAAAATAAATTAAATATTAAGACTGTGGAAACCCTTATACAAGAATTTAATTTGTGCTGCAGTACTCTACCTACTGTAGGGTGAGTTTATAGATCAAATTTAAGTCATACAGGTATTACCGTTGCTAGTACAGATGCTCAAAAATACTTAAAGTTTTTTAAAAAGCAGAACCTTAAAAATGCCCAAGTTTCATAACCATTCCAATAATTTTCTAATAGTGAATAAATTTGTCTTATCATATCAGCAAAGTATGCCCAGACAGACAGAGTTTAATTAACAAACCTTACACATCTCACAAGTGCATCAAAATATTTATTAAAATAAAACTTATAAATAGAGAAGCCATATATACCTTTGTAACCCATGAAAATAGAAAATAACAAAACATTTCTGGAAAGTATGAATTTTTTTCCACATAATTTTCAAACATTTGAGCATTGTACACATTCACAGTACCAAAATAAAATTTAATTACTTTATGTAGCATCTTAAAATGGAATTTTACAATAAAATGTATGGTATGGTCTGCTTAATCCTAGAAAAGAAATGACAAAACATTTCAGTAACCTAAACACAAACTGCACATTACTTAACAGCATGCTGTTAATTGCCTACCAGTATAATTAAGTATCTGCTCATTTAACTAATGTCCACAGCTGATGAAAACATGACAAAATACTGCAGCTGCTTATTCCAAAGTTCAGAAACACTGAATTTTGTGTAAAACATATGAATATTATGTTGATTACACAAATGGGAAATAAAGTGATATACAAATTTTGCATCACTTTTGATGTGCCTGGTTGATATTATAAGAGTATATTAAACCAAAAAAGTTTTTCTTCAAAAATAAGATAATTGGATATCTATTCAAAATATGAGTTGATAGTCATGTTCACAAGTGTTCTGACAACAAATTACAGTGAGGAATTTTTCCAAGAACGTGAAAACTAACTCAGCCATCCCAATGACAAACAATAGGGTGGTGATACAGAAATTGCTTTGTAATGTTAAAAAAAAGATGAGACAAAATCATTGAATATTATGAGCATAATCAATGGAAATGTTTTTTTTGCATACTTTAGTCAGAATGTAATGCTAAGTTTGGAGTCAAAAGAAGAGAGTCAGAGAGAAAACATACTTTTTGCTGATGCAAGCAGTGGGTGCAAAGGTTAGGAAAAAAAATTAAATTTTGCCAACTTTACTTGATGCAGTTTTTAATGTGATTGCTACTAAAAAATAAGTATTCTACTGAATGGCAACAGCAGAAATAACAATGTTACCTTGAAAAATAAAATAAAAAAGACACTAGGAAATGCTTCTTTCATAAGTATAGTTATTCAGAAAACTAGGATGAAAAACACCACCAACCCTGAAAACAACTTAATATTATGTTGGATCATTAATTTACAAAAGTGAATTTCTCAGTGAGGTTACAACAATGCTTCAAGTTTCCTAAACTGTTAAAAATGTAGCACATACCTAGCACCAGGCACAGTTATGTAAAAAAAAACTTACAATGATCAGTTACTAATTAACTTTCTGTTTTATCATATCTGAAAATATTATGTATATGAAAAGTTAAAGTTTTGTGCCTTTATAGCACTATCAGCAAAAAAAAATTTTTTTTTAATGCAGTGTGTTTCTGGGATCACCTTTTTTAGGGTTCAGGCGATTATCTTATGGCAAAAGGTTTAATTACAGATATTTTTCATTATAAAATCAATCTTTAGGCTAATATAATACCTTTTTTCTTATGAGTGAATTTTAAGACTTTCCGATTACTAGCATGCCCTATTTTTTCTCATGTGTTCATCTAAAGCTTTTCTAACTGTATCTAAAATGAAGTTTCATAAAATTGTCTGTATTAAATGGTGCATCTTAAAAATAAAGCAGAATCATAAAATTACATGGTTAATTACTGATTATTTGAGAGATCAAAGCAAAATGCCAGTTTGCATATACGAAATTTTCAGGCAGAAAGGTGACTGTGGATATTAAACTACAACAATCACTCTAATCTGAACTTCAGAACAATTAAAAAACTGGGGCATGGGGTCTACAAAAATTAATATTTAACATTAATTATTATGGCTGGCTATGTACTACCTGTCAAACCAGTCACAAACATGACACTGATTCCTCTCATGTGATATGCAAAGAATTGCAGAAAAAATATTAAAATTTTGGAAATAAGTTTGCATTTTAAACCAGAAGAACTCTCCAACACTGCTACTGGTTCGTCAATTTCTGGGACAAAAATGCATTCCTGAGTTTGCTCATGAAACTAATTTACAGTGCAACTTTCTACTGCAATGAAAAGTTTGCTGCAGAGATCACACATTTTCAACACTTTTGAAGAAAAAAAAAAAAAATTGGTGAAGTCACTTAAAATGAAATATATCATAAAATCATTACCAAAAATGTTTCCACAAATGAAAAGAATGCATACAGCACTACATATAGATGGCCAAAATAATTACTGTGCAAGAGACTGACTTCTATGAAACTTCAACATTTTATTAAAAACAGTATTACATAAATACAGCACAGATGTGTCATATTTTCTATGATTTTTAATGTAGCCAACCTTCAAGAACCTTGTAAATTACATTGCCCTAGAATGAAAATTAAACCTACATCGCCATCTTGAATATAAATTGGAAGATGCAAATTCAATTTCTGTTCCACAGTAATGTGACTTTCAAGTTTCCTAAAGGTTGGCTACATGGGAACAATAGGAAATATAAACTATACATAATATCTAAGGTATTTTACTTGATATTGTCAAAGTATTTCTCACGTTGTTTGCCCTGTGAGGCACGTGCTCTTGGCCCCGAGAGGTCTTTTACGTTACGGACCTTTGGTTAGTTATAAAAAAACATTTTTGAGAAATAAAACAGTTAGCTTATATATTTTCAGTTCCATATTAATTCACTTGCACAATCAAACATTTAAAATGTACTATTAATTAAAATATTTTAGTAGAAAGAGTTATACTCATCGAGTCAGGAGACGTCTCACACGGGGTTCGTTGTTACGGCGAGCGCTTTCTGCGGTACCTTTACCGCCATCTACAGGCCATTATTTCTACACGAGGGTTCTTCGCGTGTGTGTATGAATTGCATTTTTTGTAATAGGAAATATGGCAACTATGTGCTAACAAGGATATCTGTATATGCCTTTTATGTATCTCACAAAGAGACCACCCATATCTCATTCAGAATTTGAATGCAGGCCCATCTTGGACAACTGGTCTGAGTCCAGTGCCTCAGGCTATTTGGCAACTAGGGCAAAACACCCATATTATTAGAAAAGCTGGCCATTGAATGATGGAAATACTACACTGGACACCCAGGGGTGGGACTCAGACAACCATGTGGGAGAAGGTTGGATGAAATATGACAGCATAACAGAGCAGCATGGGAGAGAATTGCTCAAGACAGTTGTGGAGAAGATTTGGGAAGACCTCCATACGTTAATGGATTGAGAATGGTTGAAGATGTATTACTAATAAAAAAACAAACAAATCCTGACATTAAAAATTCGAAAAACATTTTGTGAGGAACATAGTGTGATCTCATTCTTATCAGGTTTCACTAGGTGAAAACAAAAATCAAGTTTTTATTATAATTTTAATTCCTTGTGCTATAAAGTGAAAATTTAATTTTATTACAGAGTCTGCCTGATGTCTCTATTACACATATTCTTATGAAAAACAAAATACGTAGCTAAACAATGCAAAATACACACATCTGAGGAGGGAAAACAATTACACAACCATCAGTAATTTCTCACTTGCCTGTCATGAAAAACATGTATAAGTTCCTTTTTTTTTTTTTTGCTACCTTGTGTAACAGCATAGCTGAAAAGGTGGTACAGGTTGAGCAGCCCTTATCGAAAATGCTTGGAGCAGAAGTGTCTTGGATTTTGGAGTAGTTTTAGTCTACAGTTAAGCATAAATTAAATGCTTCTTTTTCTTATCACTATTACTCACAGGGGTATGTGTATTCTTTTTTGATATTTTTAACAATATCTTCACACCATAAAGCAGAGAATAAGCACAAATACACAGTAAACATGTCGATTAATGCATGTAGGTCTGGCAGCGACAACTGTTGATAACATACTGGCACCAACAGAATAGAGAAGACTAGTTTCCGAATAAAGAATCAGCAAACATTCATTCACGAATAATTCTCTCCTGAAAAGAATTGATTCTGCAAAAGAGCCAATGGTCAGAATTACTTTTCACAAGACATTAAGTGTTTAGCAGCATGTTTTGGTGAGGTTCACGTTTCAGTCAGAGAACGTAACCTTATTTAGCAGTGTTAAAAAATACAAATAAATCTCAAACATTTTGAAACCAACTTTTCTAAAAACTAAGAAATTTTTTTCCCATGTGATTTTAAAATAAATTTTAACTAAAAATCATTCACTAAACCAAAAAGTCAATGGGTGACACAAATGGGTCAGACTCAGAATTGATTTGCAAAGTTGTTTCCTGTGGATATCATTCCCTAGAAGAATCAAACAACACAGACAGATTGAATCGATTCGTGAGAGTCATTCCCTACAAAAATCATTCTCTGGCAGGAGGAGTCAATGAACAACACAAACAAATGCAACTAAAAACTAAAAATCTATTTGTGAGAGTCATTCCCAGTGGAAATCATTCACTGGAAGAGTCAACAAATGACACAAATGTATTGGAATTGGAAGTGATGCAGAAGAGTGATTCTCTGAAGAAATCATTCACCAGAAGTGCCAACAAGCAGATTGTTTTGGCGAGTCAAATCAAAATAATCAATTTGCCCACTGCTATAATATAACAGAGCTTCAAAACCCCACCATGGTATTTAAGGCAGTGCGTTGTAACTGTTGGGATGCACAAAGATTTGCGCAACACATGGGAACTTTCCTAGAGCCTTCTGGAATTTTTCATTTGTGGTGTCATGTTGGTGCTTGAAAAAAGGTTCAGATTTCAGTTTTAGAATTTTCAGATAAGGGATGCTCAGCCTTACTTAGACAACATATGCCCTACATCCCCACACACAACGATGAAACGGAAAATCAAAGCATTGCAGTCTGTTCAATAAATGTTTAAGATTGGCAGTTTGTAACATCATAAAATTATGTTTCAATGAATATTATAACTTTCTCTTATTCATTATTTAAATGTCTTTGAAAAATGGATTTAGAAATATGAAACCAAGAATTACAGATATTCTTCAGAATTTGCAAACTTCCTTCATCCCAGCACTGGTATCATTAGCTTCACAACAGTGTTGGTAGCATGAAGCATATAGAATATTAGAAAAGAAGAGTGCATCTAACTTTACTCTATCTTGCAGATGGAGAAAAATATGGCATTACAAAAAAGAGGTGTCAGAATATCCCCAATGCATGATTGTCTATTCCAGATTAATCCTCTGTAATTGCCACTGAATAAGCACTTTAATTCAAGTTCTGGAAACATTTGGATACTTTTAATGAATGATATTAACATATGTTTACTAATAAGAAAAAGTACAAAACTCGAAGGAAATTCAAAATAAGTAAATAAAAAAAATTAATTTGTACCTGCTAGATCGAATGGAAATTAGCAGAAAATTTTATGAAAGCCATTGGGGTGGGAATTTCCTGACTTTTATAAGATGAATCATAGCTCTTAGAAGGGAAATTATGTTCTGTCTACTTATATAATTAAAATCACGCATGACGATTTTGTTTCAAACCACCATATCTTCATTAATAAGTGTATACTGAATCTTACTAATAACAATTCTATTTTATGCATTGGATTAATTACATGGAATTCATAATGGAAAAATAAATTAAAAACACAAAAGTAAAATACATGTCTCAAAGTCATTACAACAATAAAAATATCTAACAGCATTGCTCATAAACAACTCAAAAGCATAAATATGATTTTAAAACACAGTGATCACTGTAAAAAAATACTAAAAATCCCACAGTATTTTAAATCTTACTTGAATCAAAGTAGCACAATCATTGTTGTATATATGTTGAATTTAAATGGTACTTATACCATTCTAGCATTATTTTTACATTTTTATAATCTGAGTTGTAGAGTCTACAATGCACTTTATCTAAATGAAGAATTTACTATGATGCATTCAAAGCTACAAGGGAATAATTGATATATTCTTATTTCCACTAGTAAAACAATCAGAATATAATTATGTCATAAATTTAAGCAAATTAAAATTACAAAATACTATCAGCAATTAAAAAAAGAAAAAAGAAGTAAATTAATGAAATCATAAACTTGAAGACACTTGCACTATTTGATGAAAATTTTTAAACAAAGAAAATATATAAAAGAATAGTACAAACATTTCATAAATATTTAAAATATTTGCTAAAATACAGGTTTAAGCTTAAAGAATCTCCACAATGTCAGAGAAAGTCATATTAAAAGAAATTAACCACCTTATTAAAAATGTACTCTAACCAGAAGTTACAGAGCTTTCACATACATGTATATTTCCATATCAAATTATAAAATGTATGTTGTTAAAGAACTAATAAGTTCCAAAGTCCTACATAAAAAATATTAAGGAACTCAGTCTCACTCAGTTCTCTATATAAAAAAATCCTGTCATAATACTGAAAAGAGAAATGTTGAAGCCTTCCAGGTTTGTTAAGGCCCCAACATTTCTCTATTCACTATTAATTACATGAAATGATGCAATAACTTTTAACAGCCAGAGTTTTGTACTTTAAACTTATCGCCTATATACCAATATTGATGTATTAGAATAAGTGTAATAGTGCTATAGCCACTTTTCTGGTGATTAAATTATGCACTGCATTTCAACTACTCAGCTTCTGGCTCTTTGTTATTCCTACCCACAAATAATTTCTTTAAAGAAATTATCATTTGGCCAACTTGTATTTTTTAGCTTGCAGATGTTTTGTGTAAGCACATGTGTTATTTCTAGTTGATTTTATCAAAAAAATTCTGCTATTCTGAGTGAAAACTATCTGGTTTTCTTTCTGCATGAAAACATTAGGTGCTGTCTGAGGCTTCATTTTGTTGAAACATTTCTTTCACAAATGTGACACTGAAATGGCTTTTCACCAGTATGTGTCCTCTTATGTACAATAATTTTATTCTTGTAACTTGTTAAATAAGGACAGTGACAGCACATGAAGAGCTTGGTATATGGATCCTGAAAGAAGTGAGCTTCTAAAGATTCCAAAATTGTGGACAACTTTTTGCTTTAATCATGGTCGCCTAAAAACAAAGAGAACATAAAGAAAATTAATTTTTACCTAGATATATGCATAACACTTTTCAAATACTACCTCAGACTCAATACCGTAAAATGATAACAAAAATAATTTGTGGTTAAAAAAATATGAAAAAATTATGGTTCATATAAAAAGTCATTGAGATAAACTTAATGCTCTTTATTAGGTCACTAGGGTGACCTTTTAAAGGAAATCGTCTGCATCTTCATTCCAGTATTAATTTACTGCAATACAAATTAAACTGCCATGGTTATTTTAAGAACACAGTTTAAGACTCTAGTAGTACTTGAATAAAAATTTTACAGCATAACAATGAGAAAATAACACAGGAACTAAGATTACAATCCAAAATAACATTGTAGGAACTACTGTTATCCTTTGCTTTATTCATAACCAAAAAAAATTATTTTAAAAATTCTTATTATGCTAACTTTTTTCCTCATGCACAAATGTAAAATAAAACTTGTCTTTAAAAATAATGTTTTTTTTTTGCTCTCAGATGTGTGGTGTGAGCACATATGTACTGCTTCAAACACAGTTTTGTTAAAAAAATTCTGTTACACTGAATACAAACAAACCGTTTTTCTCCTGCATGAGGTATCAGGTGCTGTTTAAGGTTTCCTTTTGAGGCAAAAATTGTTTCACAAATGAAACAATGAACTGGCTTTTCACCCATATGTGTCTGCTGATGAGTGAACATGTTAGTGCTGTGTTTTGCACTATAGGAACGTAAACAGCACATGGAAAGCTTAGTATATGGGTTTTGAATAAAGTGTGCTTCTAAAGATGCCAAAACTGTGCATAACTCTTTATTTTTTGAAATGCTGCTGTTTCCATCCAGGTTACCTAAACACAAAGAGAACATAAAGAAAACTGTGTTTTATCCAAAAAACATGTACAATTTTCAGAAGAAAAAAAAAAGAAAAAGAAAAAAAACAATATCATGGTCAAAAGTAATATGAAAAAATTATGACTAATATATAAAAAAGATAATTTAAGAAAACACTAAGACATTTTTTATCAGGTTTCTAAGATTGCATTTTAAGAGAAATCATCATCATCATTCTAGTGTTAACTCACAGCAAAGCAAACTAAATGGCCACGATTAGTTTAGGATAAAAAATCTAGATCATATAAGAACTAAGATTATAATCCAAAATAAAATTGCATGAATTACTCTAATTTTTTTAACAATTATTTCTGAAAAGAAATAGCAATCATAACATATCCTAGAGCTACATCAATATGTGTGTAAAAACATGAAATATGAGAGCAATGTTGATTTGAATCTTGACAAAAATAGTCATAAGCTACAAGGGCTGCTTTATCACCATTATCCAAAATAAATTATTCTAATTACTCCCACTTTTTTGAGCAATTGTTTCGGAAAAGAAATGGCATTTATAAGACACCCTAGAATTGAATAAGTATCAATCTAAAAATATGAAGTATCAGAGCAATGTAGATCTGCATTTTGACAAAAATTGTCATAAGTTAAAAAGAATACTTTCTAAAACTTCCAGAAAATGGTTTAAAAGAGGATTTTATGCAGCAGGTAATCTTAATAACAGATGGTTTTGCTTCCAAGAAGGTTCTCTGTGAACAATGATGGCATGAACAATAACAATATGAACCCAAGATTAAAATATGCTTCAGTATTCATACTATTGAGGCGATAGCTCCACCCATGGGACAGTTGTAAAAAGAACATTGAAGGACCAACCAGAACAGTCAGTTGGGATCTGATCCTCCTGTACTCATGTGTTATATGATATTCAAGACTCTAAGAAAGAACTGAAGTGTGAAATATGGTAGGCCTCCCATATTCAAGAATGCTGACTCAACTATCAAAACAACCTAGCTACTATAAATAGTACATAAATATATTTTTCAACCACAAATGCATCTGCATTTAAACACAAGAGAACCACATACTGTGCAAGATAAGAGAGCAGATTCAGTACTTTATTATCAACTGAAACATTTAGTTGTGGTTACTCATTAGATGCTAGTTGGGTACAGTGTCACAAGTTAAGCTGAATGTAGAATGGAGGAAAATAAACAGGTATATACCTGCAATTAAAAGAATAAAAACCAAAAGCTTTCCAAAAATACAAATTAGCATTGCTCTGAAATGCTGCGTGAGTTTAATTCATTTGAAAGTGTGTGACAGGGCATATTTAGAGGGGGGGTTGCCCCCTAAAGTGTAATGCTAACCACAATGAAAGGGTCTTTCACCAGAATGTAACCTTTGATGTTGAAGCAGTTGTGCCTTTTGATAGGCTCTATTTCACAGTAGACACAATGAAAATGTTTTTCACCAGAGTGTGCCCTTTGGCACTTTTTTTTTGTTATTCTTCTTTGAAGAGGAATATCTACAGTAAGAACACACACAAATAGCTTTGCAATGGAATCCCAAATTAAGTGCTCATCTAAAGATATCATCTTGCTAGGTGAATGCTCACTTCTATTGAGACTTTGTTCCTAAAAGACAGAACCCAGAAAAATAAAATATTAATAAAACCAACAATGGCAGCAATAACTAAAATAACAATAAGTTTTTCCTACACCTACACACACACACACACACACACACACACACACACACACACACATCTTTTGAATAGTAGAATATCTTGGCACTTTAGCAAAATTATGGGCTACAATTGTTATTGCATTACAATGTTACAGCATCAATGTTATTTAATTACTTTAAGTCGTTAGCTGAGAAGCCAACCAGTTTCTCTCATTTTCTTCCAACTAATACAGTATGTGTTCGCAAGGAAACAGACAGTGATGTTAAATTA
Organism: Macrothele yani; assembly: GCA_039090855.1. Lineage (NCBI taxonomy): Eukaryota > Metazoa > Arthropoda > Arachnida > Araneae > Macrothelidae > Macrothele > Macrothele yani. Next base: position 17,341,470 of record CM076990.1, on the reverse strand, counting down.
ACCTTTGTCCTTGTTAACAAACATTACACTAGGTTTTACAGTTCAGCTGGGAAACCTGGTCAAAGAACCAGGCATGGACTGGGCCACCAGGATGCCGGTAGAAATCCTAGTTGACTAACATATTCTGGGCCAGTAAAAATTATGCTAACTGAAGAAAAAAGAAGTATATACAGTAGTGTGTAAAAGTATAGCATCACCTGCAAAAACAGTGAATTTTTAAGTTTAACCCTTTTTAAACTAACTAATTTTCATAGTCTTTTCATCATTTATATGTCATTAGATGTGAAATTTAAAGGAAATTTCAAACATGTCTTAGTTTTTCCTGTAGCTACTTCTATTCTTAAGATACGCTACAAAAATCATGACCAAGTCAAAATTATTTTGAAAAGGATCACTTATCCTTTTCAAAATAATCACTTATCCTTTTCAAATTTACAGCAATAAATCATTTTTGTAATTCATAAAGAATGAAATAACATTTAGGTAAAGAAATATAATAACGCAAAATTATAAAATGTACCTAATATTTTGTCACCCAGCCTTTTTAAATCACAGCTTTGCATCTTGTTGGCATACTGTGAAGAAGGTTTTGTAAAAAATTGGGTTGAACAACACAATTCCAAATTTGAATTACGTCTTCAATGAGTTGAATTTTGGTTGTTGGCTTCTTTTTTGATAGTTCATACGTCACTTTGAACCAAAATTCTTGATCAGGTTCAAGTCCTGTGACTGTGGTGGCCAATCAAGATGCTGCTGAATCTTTTTTTTTTTTTTTTTTTTTTTTTTTGAAACCACTATTTCACCACTTTAGCATGATGACAGGGAGCATTGTCATCTTGAAAAATAAAATTATCACCGTAAAGTCTTCTACATGATGGTCGCATCTTGTTTTCTAACATTCAGATGTATTTCCGGACATTTACCATACCATCGACAATATGGAGGTTCCCAATGCCATGAGCACAAATGCAGTTCCAAACCATGACCACCAGATGCTTAACAGTGGTTACTAAGCAACTTGGATGGAATTCTTCATTCCTGAATCTCCTTACATTACAGTTCAGCTGGGATTCCCATTAAGGTAAAATTCTGATTCCCATTAAGGCAAAATTATAATTCATCACTGAAAAGAATATTTTCTCATTGCTTGGTTTGTCCATGAGACATGTTTTGCCCACTGAAGTCTACATTCTCTTTGATTTGCAGTTAACAGTGGTTTATGCCTCCCTTTGCAGCCATGCAAGTCACAGTGAAGCAGCCTCCTCCTAACATTAGATGTTCTAATAGTAACATCAGTCAATTCAGACCAACTTTGTAGTAATTCAGGTAAATTGAGCCTTCTGTCTGCCAAGCTTAGCTTTCTGAGCACTCTCAGAAAGCCTGCCTGGTTGTAGTGGATCTGGGCCTTCCACTACGACACATATTTTTAATATCACCAGTGTCTTTTACTTTCTTTGGTAGCCTAATAACTGCAGATCGATTACAGCCCACTCTTTCAGAGATTTGCCTTGAAGAATATCAATATTCATGCAGAACAACTATTTTTACTCAGTCCACTGTGGACAATTCTGCAGTTTTAACCATTATTGAGAATGTACATAAATATATACCCTAATAACAAGAAGAAGATACCACTATAATGCTCTAGCAGCTCTGCATCAACCCTTATAAAAGCTGGAGTAGGATTAGGATAGCATTAATAAACAGCCAATCAGGTAAAAGAATATATATGATTGGCCGTAACAACTAATACGCAGCTAACGAGAATTTCAATGTTTTTGTCAAACACCATATTTCATTGAATAAAGCTCATATTGAGAAATGGCTTCCTAGTTTAATTGAATTAATAATCTAAAGCAACTTACAAAGTGACAACAACAAGAGAGCCTGAAGAAGGAGAAGAGTTTTCTCCGAAAATTTGCTATAAATGAACAAATTTCCTAGTAAATTCCCATAAGTTGCTTTAGATTATTAAAACCATATTTCATATCATATCTTAAGAACAGAAGTAGCTAAAGGAAAAACTAAGACATTTTTGAAATTAAATTTTGCATCTAATGACATATAAATGATGAAATAAAAAAAAGAGTTAAACTTAAAAATTCACGGTTTTTGTAGGTGATGAAATACTTTTGCACATCCCTGTATATATTTGCACTTCACCATGCTTAAAGAAGAAAACCAAGTTATACTAAACTGGCAAAGTTTATTTACCATTTTTACAGCTTCATAAAAAAGCCAAAAAATTTCTATATAAGCCCCTGCTCTTCTTAAAGCTCACCTGTCAGCACAAATTATTATTATCTGTCTTTAGCGAAATTTTCAATAATCAAAATTATTTCCTAAACAATGCATTGATATTCAGAGTTGAAGATATATTCTTCTCATAATACTTGGTAAATATGTCATGATAATTAACACAGCAATCAGACATCGCCGAATTAACTGTAATTACTGTTTCACACGTGAATTAAATCACATCAGAAAACTTGAAAATTTCATCGCTCAAACAGTAATTGGGAGATGCGGGTTCAATTCCCGCTCCATGGCGATGAAATTTTCAAGTTTTCCTGTGTGATTTAATTCACGTGTAAAACAATTCGGCGATGTCTGATTGCTGTGTTAATTATCATGAATGCACTGATATTTTTGCAACAAAAATGCATTCAAAATAACTGTGTGAAAACAATTACTCACATATCATCATAGTCTTTCAATAAAATTAACTTAAAACCATTTCAAATCTCAACAAATTAAAAGTTTTGTGTTTTATACAACTTAGGGTTAAACAAAATGTAAATAATATTTTCAATAACATACCTGGCATTTGTGTAAAAACATTTGAATGCATAATTTCTGAATGATGTTTTCAATTAGCTTCAACAAGTGTCTAAAAATGAGATTTTATATGTGAACATGTCTATTGCACACGTATAGCAGGCAATCCAAATGTTGCTAAAATTATGAGAAAGCATTTTTGGATGAAATGCTGATTTTAATGTGTTCTTCAAGAAGGCATTATATATCACAGATATGAACTATGCACATAAAAATTCCCACTTCAACATTTGAGTTATTTTTAAAATGGATGAATCTAAATCAATTTTATTAAGGTAATGAATGAAATAAAAAAATGGAATATTTTGGAAATATTTCAGAAAATGATCTTTAATTACCCACATATTTTTAAGCAACTCATCTAAAAAGCCAGTCAAGTGCATTATAAATGCTTTCAGTTATCTCAAAATTGTAAAATTTTGTTTATGGAACATCAATCTAATATTTATGATAAAAAGATTTTGCAGCATTCAAAACTGTTTGATTTGTTCTTCACAGGCAGATGTACACTGGACTGGAAATGATGTTTCTTAAGAACATAAGTTTACAGATGTTATTTTTGATAAGACATCTGTTCCAGGCAAAAATATTTTAGCATTGTATACAAAATTTAAAAATGAAAAAACTTTCTAATGGATCAATATATAAAAATTATGGACAAATTATATCTCACTTACCATAAACACAATAATTTTAGTTTCTTATACTAAAAACAAATATACGAAAAATATTTCTATTGAATATACTTCAGTGCTAAAGTTTTATGTAATGAAGAAAACTACTGCAAACATTCCTTTACCATCTCTTAGCAGATGCTTGATTTGACCACAAGAAGTTATGTATCATTGCCATACAAAAACTGATGAATATTTGTCTTTTAATATGGCATTAAAATTTATGGAATACATTCAAATGGTTTTTTAGAATTACATACTGGAATAGCATAACTTGTGCAAATATTTTATTTATTTACATTATTGTTTTCATATGTACTACCAGTATTTTTCTGCGTTATGCTAAATTATATACTGTATTTAAACTATTTTCATGTTATAAAATTTTGATGATGAAAGAGAGAAATTAACTACACAAGATTTTTTAATATCAATTGAGGCAATGTTTAAATAATTAGCAATTTCAGAATATTAAATAAAAAACGAATAAAACAGAAATTAAGAGTTTTTTTAAGCAGGTGTTCTCAATTTTTTCCCAAACTTTTTCAAAATTTGGATTAACATAAAAATGAGGGTACACCAGATTTCGTGCAAGAATTTGCAAAGTGCTAATAAATAAAGACATACATATTTCATCAGATCATGCATTTAAAAATTCATCATTTGAATATGTATGTTTAGGTTCCCCTTATTTTTATGAATTATTTGTAGTCAATGAAAATTTCAAGAATGAACAGTAGAAGAGTGAATTAAATTTTTTGGTTCAATAAAAAATATTTATTCCTCACAGAAGACTTGTTTTCTTTGTGTGTGAGGGATGTAGGCTACTTATGGTTTAAAACAGTGTTATAAAGAGCCACTCATGTAAGATGCAATTTCAAGAACCGTTTTTTAAATCAAGTAACATATCTTGAAATTTTTGTTGGTAAAAACTCTTTCTCAAAACATGATTAAGCCACATAACCGTTTTTTGTAAGGTAGTTGTCTTTCATGTTATAAGACCTAACTATCTGGAAGTTTCTGTTAATATGAGTATTTTATACACTGATTAGCCATTCCATTATTATCACCTCCAGCGTAAGGAAATGAGCATGCCTGGAGACCGAAGGGTGGTGCAGGTGAAGTTCACAGAGCAGTATACATACACCCCGAGGACCGGCTGTCGGTCAGTAGTGTGTTTGGAGTCATAATGGGAAAAGCTACCAATTTATCAGTTTGATAAAGGACAAATTGTGATGGAATGGCGCCTAGGAACTACGATCTCAGAAACGTGATGGCTTGTTCACGTGCGGCCATAGTGAGCATATATCAAAAGTGGTGCACAGATGGCCAAGCGATGAACCATCATCCAGTCGTGTGTTGTACATAGCCCAATGATGCCAGAGGGGAGTGGTGACTGCCGTGCATTGCAGGGTCACAGCGACCACAGGGCGGCAAATCACCCACAGCTACAACAGTGGTGATCAGGGCAATGTGTCACAGCCAGGGTTGTGTAATTACATGTAAAAAAAGTTTGCTACATGACGCATAAATTTTTTTAAAAAACATGGCTTTGTGTTCTTAATTAACTTGCTATGTACGAATATAGCAAAAAAGAAGATCCTTTAAGAAACCAACATGCCCTTTGATATTTTTATATGATCTTATTGGAACAGTGCAAACTGCCACATCCACATGACATACCACCAGGATACCACATAAATATCAGTATCAGGTAATATCATTTTTTTCCCTAGCCTTCATATCCACATGGGAAAATCCCTTTCTTTATGATAATATGTGCAGCACACTTCAAAATGTTATGTTTGGCAAAGGAAGTCAGAAGTCACACCACAGTGTAGTTTAAAGTGAAACAAGATGATAGGAACAATCAAAATGAAACGCTGCCTCGCTGCTCGCCTTTGATATCCATGTGTGTGCTGTCAGCTTCTGTCTCCACAGTGATTCATTGCTGGGCAGACACAGAAGTTCAATGGCGCTGGCCGGCAACAAAGTGTTGGCAACTTCTCGTTGACTTGGTGGTAAAACTATAAGAAATATGTGAACTACACATGTTCTCTGTTATTTAAATGTGGGAGGTTTTAGTGTTGGCTTCAGTTTAAAGCTGAGAGCATTCTTATTAAACACCGTTTTTCTCCATCCTCACTAGTCGTTGAAGGAGGCTCAACATTCTAATTGAAGATTCTTCCCACTATGAATTGCGGTGGTCTACCTAACCTGTACGAAGAACTTGAATTTATTCCAATTAAAGTGAAACACAAGAATTGTGCCAAGTGTTGTGAATGTGGATTGACCGTCTAGAGTACAGCAAGGGAACATCTGAAATCCCAAAGGAAGGTCTGCACCTGAACTTCTGCCAAAGCTCCTGAACCGCTGCCACTGCCACCACCACCATAGGTGAGTTCCAGTTCTACAATGCATTGATCTGACTCGGAAATGTTTATAGACATTGACGATCCTCTAGTTGCAGTTGCAAGCCCAGCCCCAATTCCTACTCAACCATGTCCATGGGGACGAATGTACCCTCCCCATCTCATGAAGAGGAAGATAATTTCAACCCTAAATCACCCATCACTGTACGTTCTAAACCTTCCATGGTTAAACTACAGATAACCAATTTTTTGGACAGTATGAATGCCTCCACAAAACATGAAATAGATCTTGCTATTGCCAAGGTTTTCTATGATTACAATATCCCATTTAATGTGGTAGAATCGGTGCATTTTAAACAGTTCTGTCAAAAACTGCAGTCTGCCTATAAACCACCAAGAAAAGCCCCTTCTGATAAACTTCTGGATGAAGTTACTAAAATCACCATCAGTGCTGCAGACAAAGACTCCATTTTGCTCAGACTGTTGGAAAAACGAATTGAACAACATGAAAAATGTTGTAACACTTCTTCACAATCCATGTGGAAGTAGTGGCAAAGCTGAAAGTGTTTTTCTTGATGCTTTCAACATGTCTGGTTTGCCAGAAACAGGTGAAGCACTTTGTGATGTATTCAGTGAATCAAAACAGCTAGCTAAAGAATGATACAATGTGAATATTTATTGCAAGATGAATGAGGTGATTGAAGAAATGAATAAGTATAGATTGGATGTGATGTGTGTAAGGGAAACCAAAAAAGAAGGAAATCGGGAAAGAAGTGAATGGAATGGTGTGTGTGTGGTCTGGAATATTGGATAATGTGAGGGGACAGGCTGGTGTAGCTGTGATTTTACGTGAAAAGCTGAAGAACAACTTGATTCACTATAGCTGCATCAGTGAGAGAATTCTCTGGATTCGTTTGAAAGTGAAACTTCAGAGAATAGTAATTGCTGCAGTGTATGCTCCTTGTGACTTGGAACTTTCTGATAGGAAGGAAGATTTCTGGAATGCGCTAAGAGCTGTTTTGAGCCAGTATGGTGCTAAAGAGAAAGTTATAATAGCAGGGGATTTCAATGCTAGAGTAGGTGTGCAGAATGCAATTTCTGATAATGTTCTGGGTAAGTTTAATGATCCTTGTGTGAATGATAATGGTGAAAGATGAATTGAACTCTGTATTGAGAATGGTTTGTGTGTATCTAATTCGTTTTTCAACCACAAGTATATCCACACATATACTTAGGAAAATCGTACTCTTTGTCAAGAGTATTATAGATTTTGTTGTTTATGATCAGCATCTGAAACCCTTTAGTTGTTGACACCCATGTGATTAGAGGTGCAGATGTTGGCTCTGATCAATCATTACATGGTACTGTCATGAGTGAAACTGAATGTTGGTTGAAGGAAAAGGAATGGGAAGAGGCCTAGGGTGGAAAGAAAAAAGGTTGAAAGGCTCCCTGAAGGTCATAAGCATTATTCTAACTTACTCAGAGAATGAGTGAAGGAGCTGAAGTCATGTCAGAGGGATCTAGAAAAGAAGTGGGAATGTTTTAAGAACTGTATTGTCACTGCTGCTGAAGAGATCTGTGGCACCACAACAGTGGGTGACAATGGAGGTGATGCTTGTTAGAATAGTGAGATTAAAGAGGTAGTAAAGAGAAAGATGAAAGCTTATTTGAGGATGTTGCAAGGTTGAGTTTCTGTGGATGAATATCACTGTAAGAAGCGTGAAGCAGCTAAGCTGGTTCGCCAGAGTAAGGCAAAAGATAGAAAGGAGAAGGGAAAGGCATGAATTGGCTTTTTGGAAAGATAGAAAAACTTTCTGGAAGTACATGAGACAGGAAAAATAGGGAAAACAAAGTTGTAAGTTGTGTGAATAATAGGATCAGGGAAATGATATGGGAGCCCAATAAGTTAAGTGAAAGATGGGGTGAATACTTCTGTGAGTTATTAGATCAAGAAAGCAAAGGTGATTCCGTGGCAGAAGCACATGATGCAACAGTAAAAATTGGAAGAACAGGAGTGATGTCAAAAGAAGAGGTGTGTAAAGCTCTAAAATCTCTTCAGAATGGTACGGCTCCAGGAGTTGATGGCATAACTGCTGAGATGTTGAAATATGATGGTGACTCTGCGATTGACTGGTTAACTGAAATTTGCCAGTTGTGCTGGGAGTTAGGAATGGTCCCTCAAGACTGGAAGGATGCTAACAAACATTGTTCCCTTGTATAAGGGAAAAGGTTATCAGACTGACTGCAAGAACTACCGTGGTATTAGCCTACTGAGTGTGCCAGGGAAAGTGTTTGGTAAGGTCATTACTGAAAAAGTACGAGGTCTTACATCAGAGAAAGTATGGGATGTTTAGTGGTTTTATGCTTGGTAAAGTCTGCACAAACCAAATTTTTGCATTATGCATGATGATTGGAAAGTATCTGGCTGTTGGTAAGGAAGTTTTTGCTGCCTTCATATATTTAAAGAAAGCTTATGACCAAGTAAATAGGACACTTTTGTGGAAGGTATTGAAAAAATATGGTATTATTGGGAATCTACTTAACAGTGTAACAGCCATGTATGCTGACAGTAGAGCTTGTGTACGAGTGAATGGTGCTTTATCAAAATGGTTCTCTATTGGGTGCAGGAGTCAGACAAGGTTGTATAATGTCACTGTGGTTGTTTTAATATATTTATGGATGTGTGCATGTGTGATGCCAAGATAATATATTTATAGATGCTTGCATGCATGATGCCAAGATAGACAATACTGGTTTATGTCTTGGTAATATCCGTGTGTGCAGATTACTGTACACTGATGACACTGTCCTGCAGGCAGAGAGCAAAAGTGAGTTGCAGAGTATGTTGTCCTGGATGTACGAAGTTTGCATGAAATTCAAACTGAGTATAAATAAGGGAAAAACCAAAGTTATGGTTTTTGAGCGAGGAATTGTTAGCACTGAATGTAATATAAGACTAAACGGCACATTGATTGACCAGATGAATGAGTTTGTGTATTTAGGCAGAATGTTTGACAGAGAGAACAAATTGGATGGTGAAATTAGTAAGCAGGTGAATTCTTCATTGAAAGTCATAGCTGCTTTGCAAGGTTTTCACAAGAGAGTCCTGTACCGCTGTGTATGAAAGTTTAATTTTTCCTATTCTGATGTATGGCAGTGAAACCTGGATACTACAGAAGAAACATAGAAGTCATTTGTGTGCTGGAGAAATGTGTTACTTACGGGGGGTTTGTGGTAAGACATGTTCTGATCATGTGAGGAATGAAGATATGTTGCAGTTGTGTAATGTGAAACGAAATGTTGTTAGCAAGATGGAGACTATGCTTTGGAGATTTGGCCATGTTGAAAGAATGAGTGATGAGATGCTAAGAAAATTTTAATAATGAAACGCATATAGTGTATTAAATCCATTTATTTTTGTTGTGTACTCAACACAAAGATTCGCCAAGCTTTCGCACTTCACTGGGCATTTATTCCTACCATTGCCTTGAAAAAAGCCTCCCAGTGGAGTATGAAAGCTTGGCAAATCTTTGTGTTGAGTACACTACAAAAATAAATGGATTTAATATGCTATATGCATTTCATTATTATTCATGTCTGGTGTATTTAAAATAAAGTTAAGAAATTTTTTTTAGCCCAAGTGGCAGGAAGGAAAGGCAGAGGAAGACCAAGGATGTCACGGGAATATCAGATTCAGGAGTGTCTGCATGAAAAAGATTATGAGTATGAAGTAGAGAAAGTCTTGTCTATGACGTGTGATGGATGTGAGTGAAGCCCGAGTTGTATGTCAAGATCACTGTAAATGGAGAAGTTTGATATGGCAACAGTAAGTAAATAATCAATTAAAACTTTTTCTGGTAGTTTGTATTTTTTTATGGAGCTAACCTCTGAATCTCAGAGAACAGCTACCTCATTAACCAGGTAATTGCAATTTATGTGCATCACTACCAATTTAACAATTAGTTCTATAGTTAATTAGTAAGTTTTACCTCATTTATAAATACGTATATTCTATTACTTTTCAGAAGCTGTTCAAATAGATGTCTCTTCTGGACTAAGAAGTACTTAGTAAGAAGTATTGTGTGAACCCCACCTATCCTCTTTTTGCCTAGGGGTAGGTCACCAGTTTTCAACTCTGCTGATGCAATATTCCCAAAACCCCATGGAGTGGGTGGCAAAGAGAGTATCTTGTACAACTCCCTTGTTGAGCATTTGATATATTCCTTCCCACTGCTCTTCTATCAACATTATTGCAATAGCATACCAAGATTTCTCAGCAATGTCACAATTTCATCCTGTATGTTACTGTTTCTGTTCTTCCATTCCAGAACAGTACACAGCACATTTTTTCTGCCATGCTTAAATATGAGACTACATTACATTTTTATATTTTACTTGATAAAAGTGACAGTTTTAGCTTTTCTCTCCCATTCTTTAAAGTTTATTCATCAAATATTTAGCTTTGAATTAACTTTATACCAAACAAAAGTTCTGCTTTGTTGAATTCAGAATTTTGCTACATATGGGCTCATAATAAGAGTTTTACTGCATGTCATACTAAATGTAAGCAAATAAAGATTTCAAAATACTATTGGCAATTAAAAAAAAATTTAAATTAATATCAAAGAAATGTTCTTTACAAATACATGGAGCCATTGCATGATTATTGATCCAGCAAACAGAACAGCCTGAGCCACACCAGTGGTGCAGTGGTATAAGCAATGGCTTCTGATCATTCACCCGAGTTCGAATCCTGGTGAGGCATGGATGTTGTGTTTGTCTCATGCCACTGGCTCTTCCCCTTCCCTGGAACCAGTGACCCTAAATTAGGGATGGGCGATTGCTTATAGCCTATTGAGTTGCTCATGGTGGTCGTTGCACCTACAATAAAAAAAGAAAAAAAAAGAATAGCATGAATTGACTAGTTTTACTCATCTTTATGCAATGTTGCATCACATGAGAAAACTTAAAAATGACATGGTCCTGGAACAGGAATTGAACCCACATCTCCAGATTTTTGTTTGATCATGCTATCCATTACAGTCAAATCAAAATTAAGTGATGCAGGCTTGGTCCCACTCTACTGTGGTGCAATTATCAAGTTTTCTGATGTGATATGATGTTACATATAGAACAGTAATACAAGGCAATTCAGATTTCTGGGTTAGTAAGTTAATGTCATCACAAACCTAGGCAGCAACCACAGTGGCACAGTGTTCTAAATGCTGGCCTTCAATCATTTGTCCGAGATGGGTCTGGGTTCAAATCCCAGTGAGAAATGGATGTTGTTTGTCTAGCAGCATTCACACTCTTCCTTTCCTGAAACCACTGGACCTAAATTAGGGATGAGTGACTGCTTATATTATAGCCCATTGAGTTGCTCATGGTGTTTGCTCCCCCTTTGAAAAAAAAAAAAAAAAAAAAAGAGCTTAGAGACATTTGAAAATTTTGATGAGAATTTCTAAACATACAGAATATACATGTATAAAAGAACAGCATAAATGATTTATGAGTAATACAAAATATTTGTTAAAATACTTGTTTCAGCTGCAAGAATTTCAACCATTTCAGGGTAAGAGACTGTATTAGAAAAAATGCACCATTTATTAAAACAAAATACTTTAACAAAAAGCTACAGAATTTTCACATTAAAAAAATCTACATCAAATCATAAAAGATGCACATCACTGAAAAACTCAGTTCCAAAGTGATACTTAAAATAGTTGGAAACGAGGGTATGTCTGATCATTTTAGAAGTTATGCATACTGTTTATGATGGACAAAACTGGAACAGAGACAGTATGACTCACATGCAGATCTTATAGTAAAAATGACATGAAATGATACAATAACTTTAACATTCAGCATTTGCACTTTGGGAGCTTATCACATACATACCAAATATCGCCGTATCAGTAAAACTATTATATAGTACTGTAGTTATTTTCATGTTGATTAAAATATTCAATATTGCATCCTTGTTATTCATATCCAAAAACAATTCTGTTGAAAAATTATATTTAGCCAACTTCTTCTACCATGCACAAAGGTAAATTAAAACTAAGTCTTTAATAATATTTTTTTTTTTTGCTTGCAGAAGCTTTGTTGGAGCACATACATGTTGCTTCAAATTCCAGTTTGTCAAAAAATTCTTGTTACACTCAATACAGTCAAATGAATTATTTTCCTGCAGGAAAGATTAGGCGTTGTTTGAGGCTTCCTTTGGTTGAAATTTTTTTTTCACAAATGTAGCACTTAAATGGCTTTATTCCAGTATGTGTTCTCTTATGTATCTTATTCCTTTGGATTGTTACATAATAACAGTAAGAACACATGAACATCTTGATATATGGGTCCTGAAAGAAGTGTGCTTCTAAAGAAATCAAAACTGTGGACAATTCTTTGCTTTTTTGAAATACTACTCTTTTCACTCAGGTTGCCTAAAAGCAAAGAGACCAACCATAAAGAAAATTAAGTTTTATCCAAAAACATGCATAACATGTTTCCTGGGGAAATGTCATAAAAATTGTCATGATTAAAAGAAACATGAAAAATATTATGACTGACAAAAAACGTCATTTGAAAACACACTAGTGCTGTTTTATCAGGTCTAAGCAAAAAAAGAACTAGTATTTAATGCCAGTGGTAAAAAAAGGAAATTGTAAAGTTATTAAATGGGAAATTGCTATTTAGGGTTCTGCTGATTTAATAACCACTTTTATAACTATTAATGTGAAAGAGGTATAGAACTGACTTAACAATCAGTTCTATAAATGATTAATGTGAAGGAGGTATAGAACTGATTTAACAATCAGTTCTATACCTTATTCATCACAATACTTTATTGTTTTTTAGAGTTGTTCAAAAGGGAAAGATATCAATACTTAAATCAGTTCTATACCTCCAGAAGAGACACCAGTTCTTAATGAAGCACATAAAAAGCAACAAAAGCAATGTGGTTGCAAGACAAGTTGGAAAAAATTAAAATCTTCCAACCTGTCTTTGCACATCAACAGAATGTGATTCAATACAATAACTAAAAGGTTGGTTTACTCAAAGTAGACAATAAGTAATTTACACAGAAATAAGACCAGTATTATTCCATAGTTCTGCACTGCTTTTATCAGTGGCGTAACTACCACCCCCCACAGCTGTGTGGGGGTGCAGGCAACGAAGGGACGCACTGCAGCTGCCAGTAATAGTTTTATGAAAAAAATCCGAAGGCATACGAAAACAAACAGACAAATGATTAATTCAAAACTTCATGTTTTTGTTTAAATAGCTTTGCCTAAATAAATGCCAAGTTTCACTACTCTTTTAATAGCTTTGCCTAAATAAACGCTGGATGTCTTATGGATTGAAGCTAGTTGGCCTTTGGACTCCGAGTTGTAATGCGATCACTCTGCAACGGGTTGTAATACCACCGTTCACCAATGGATCGTAAGCAACCGATTGCTCTCCAATCGCTCTCTCAGGAAAAGTAAGAAACCATGTGGGGATTCTCCATGGAGGATGTGTGAAAACAGTCTGTTGCCTAGAATTACGTACATGATAGGCACCAACAAATGTTAACAGCAGCCTCAGATCTGCATGTAAAAGGGGGTGATTTCTTCAAGTGATTTACAGTATTTTAGTTTTGGACAAATCAATTACACACTGCTTTGCTCTTAGTTATTCTTTATAGTAAGTATGTCTATCTCATTTACTGTGTGGAAACTTTAACATACAAATGAATGCCATCCATTTGCAAAATGTCACAAAAGCGTCCAAGTGGAGCATAGTATCGGCGAAAGAAAGAAGCGCGTGCAAAAAAACTTCCAAAGCTCGACCAGCTCTTTTTGAGCAGAATCAATTAAACCCAAGTGCCGTTTCTGATTAAAAGAATGATGATTTGTTTAGGACATCAACTGTTAACTCTAGAGGCAGACATTTCACATAAAATAAGCACTTCAGAAACAGGTGAAAGTACAATGGGAGATTATGAAGTCTTATAGTTATTGACCTTAACCATTAAAGTATATTTTACCGAATTCGTTTCTTGCGACAAAATGTATATTCATACTCATGCATCAGTCCGCACACAGTGTTAACCCTGATTGGCTGATTGATAACTTTACAATATGTATTTCCATTCCGGAAATTATTTAAAAGTTAAAACTACAGGGCTCTAGGTATATCACTTACTTTACCAAACATTCTCCTCAACCTCCTGACCCCCTCCCCCCTCCCTCCCTCTCACACACAGAGCGAGAAACACATCCTCCCTCGTGTTCGAAATCCTGGGGAAATGACTGTGCTTAGGAGTGCTGAAGTAAATTTTGCAGGGGGGGGGGGAGCACATTGTGCTAGTTACACCACTGGTTTGATTTATATGTATCCACAAACATTTCATGTCTCTAGATGACCATCGTGTCACGATATCAATGCTGAATTGTCCCAGGCTTCAGATCAGTTCAGCATTGATAATGTGACACAATGGTCATCTAGGGACATAAATGTCTATGGATAGATAGATACAGTCCAGAGATATGGAATAATTTTGGTATTATCTTATTATCTCTGTATGAAAAGAGAAAGTTTAATGAGCAACATATATACCATTAAGTGCCACAAAATATTTATTAAAATACAGTTTTACACTGAAGAAAACATACATCTCCAGAATCCAGGGAAAAGAAAGGAATTAAGCTTATTATAAAATATTAAAATTCTTAGCTATTGGAGTACTGTATAGTTTTACAGAATGAAAGTACAACTTGCAACTTCTTATTAAACATTATTTGATAGTGAAATGTTCAAAAGGAAAAACCTGTTTAATCAAAGATACAAAAAATTTTATAATAGCTTAAAAGTATAATATTTATGCTCCAGTAAAATAAATGTGTTTAAGATAAAACTCATACTAAAAAAAATAACAAAAGAAAAACTGAAGTATAAAGAATGCCAAATTTCACAACTGATATCTCTTTGTTTAACAAATAAATATTACAAAAAGTAAAGTTGAGACTATTTTTTGACTGAAAGATGCTTATCACTTTAAGCACATAAAAGTATACGTTTTTTATACATGAACCTTGTTTACATTTTAAAACAAGATGAGAAATAAAAGTGCTTGTTATGGAAAGAAAACATAACTTTTAAAGTGTTAGAGAAAACATCTTCCCAATCTATTAGGATAAAAAAGTGAAACATTTTGATAAGTAATAAAATTTTCATAGGCATAATTTTTTAACACTGGGCTATTACAGTATATGCTTTTACATCACTACAGTAAAATTTGCAGATTACCTCAAAAATGTATTCATCAAACAAAACATTTAGTACAATGACTTCATTCACTCAAAGAAACAAAGAAAGGGCAACATTTTTAAATAGTTTAAATGCTATCTGCACATTACATATGAGGGGATGCTGATAAGTTCTCGGCCTCACCAAGAAGGAAATGGGCTAGAGCCATGAAACTTAGAGACTATTCCACATATTCACACTAAAGTTCAACACACTTGGCACAGCATTTCTGAAGTTTTTAAACCCTTCCAAAAAAAAAAAAAAAAAAAAAAAAAAAAATCTGAAGTCTGATCACTCAAATACTGCTCTGCTGCTGATATCACCTCCAAATCATTCAAAAAAAATGCTTCCCTTTCAAACTTTTTTTAAGGTCTAGGTATAGGAAATAGTCCGATGGAACAAGGTCTGGTGAGTAAGATGGATGATCTATGCACTTAAAACCCCAGATCCTTCAAAACATCCATTGTCTTGCCAGCCTTGTGAGCTAGCACATTGACCTGCAAAAAGAAAACACCTTTCCACAGTTTTCCACGCTTTTTTTTCCTTCAATGCCATCTTTAATCGAAACAGCAAGTTGGAATAGTATTCAGCATTTATTGTTTAGACCTTCCGGAGATATCAGTCAGCAAAATGCCTTCTGAATCCCAAAAAGCCGTTGCAATGACCTTTCCTGCAGATTTTAGTCTAGAATTTCTTTGGCCATGAAGAATCCAAGACCCGTGCCGCCACTGCAGGGACTCTTGTTTCATCTCTGATTCATAGAGTTGTAACCACATTTCCTTAACAGTAACAAGTCGTTGCAAAAAATGATCACCGTATCACTCAAAATCCTGCAAAATCAATTTGGAATTATCCACTTATTTTCATTTCTCATCAGCGTTCAAACATTTGGGCACTCACTTCGCTGACATCTACTGCATATCCAAATGCTCATGAATTATGAACCCAACAAATTCCTGGATACCTCCAATGTCTCAGCTATTGTTTTAACTGAGATTCACCAATATGACAAAGTCAAGTCATGAACACAATCAACAATTTCGGGTGTTGTCACTGTTGAAGGCCTCCTAGATCTTGCTGCATCTTTGGTTTAAGTTGGCCCACCATTTCTTCATAGTGGAATACTTGTTGCTTAATGTTTGCGTTATACACTAATAGATTTCCTTTGTATTTTTCTTCTGCAGGAACAGAAATTTCATGACAGCCCAGAGTTCCACATTCAACAATTAAACACTTGGCATTAACGCGATTCAGTTCACAATATCAAACACCTGAAAAAAAAAAAAAAAAAAACAACCCCTATCATTCTGAAAATTGGCACTTTACAATACAAAAGAACACTCTTTCGAGCTGCAGGGACAAAGTGGGTTAGGCTGAGAACTTTTCAGCATCTCCTCATAAGTTTATATATGAAAAGTAATGGTGCATGTCTTACAGAAAAAGTAATACAAATTAAATATGATATCTACTTTTTTAACAAAAGTTATG
Source organism: Macrothele yani (assembly GCA_039090855.1). NCBI lineage: Eukaryota > Metazoa > Arthropoda > Arachnida > Araneae > Macrothelidae > Macrothele > Macrothele yani. Next base: position 17,324,810 of record CM076990.1, on the reverse strand, counting down.
ACATGCTGAAAAACAAGGTAAGATGCTACAGCTACTCACAATAAAAGTTCAGTTGCACTTTGAATCCAAACAACGCAAAAAAATTACATATGAACAGCTGGGAATATAAGGGAATCTTATGGAAAGGCAAATATCATTTGCACCTTACCTTACATGACTGATAGAATATATCAAACCAGATAAAAAGTGTTACAAGTAATAAGACCCTCATATAATAATGCAAAACAACTATGTAAAAATATTCTTGATAGTGCTATTAGCAAAGGTAAGTGTAACTCCATTACTTGCTGCCTTAGACTGTATGCAAATGAGTGACAGAAGGGCCACTTTTGTCATTGCTGAAACAGCCCACAGTCTTGGGCATAATATTTAAGATTTTAATATTAATTGCAGTTCTATAAAACGTCACCGTGAAAAACATTGTGCTCAAATTGCAGCTGCATTAAAGCAAGGGATCTCTGTGGATGTTCCTCTTGTGGTACATTGGGACAGAAAGTTAATGTGTGACCTCTTTGGAAGCTCTCTTGGAAATGCAGAGATGCCTTGTTGATGAAAGGGGCAACTTTTTTGGTTTCTTTCCAAATGGGAACTGCAGAGGTGTCTTCAAGGCTTAGTGCAGATAAAGCTGTCTTTGAAAGACCATTGGAAACATCTTTTTTGTGTTCACCAAGTCTTGTATTAATGCTTTGGTATATGCTTCCAATATACACTGAGGGACCAGAGGAAGTTAAAATGGGAATAGCATAAACTCCAGGGGTGTACAGGGGTGAGACAGGATCCCTGTCTTTAAGCAGGCACATTATTGCAGAAGGGTTTGGTTTCTTGCTGTCTCTGCTACATGCCTTGTTCTACCCACTGGTGGCCAACAACACACTATGGTGATATCCACACCACTGGTACAACATGTAATATGGTGATAAGACCATCCAGCATCCCGGAGCCCAATGATGCTGCCCCTCTTGAACTCCTGCAACTGCTCGAATTGCTTCTGAACTTTTCTCTGAAGCATACTTCACTTGCAACCAACGCAACAGCATGAGTCAGAATGAAACAAGCATGTGCAGTGGGATGACCTTATATAGATGGTCAGGCACAGCACTACAACCCCTCCTTGTTTGCATCATATGTGCAGCCGATCCTGATGTTTGAATCATTTGCATATGTCATGATGTCAAACCTATCCACCAAGTTTAATTTCTGTGAGTTTCTTCCTTCTGGGTACAACTATTTTTTTGACGATGAGCATATGCACATAACATGATGCATTTTGTTTGTCCCATATATATTTCTTGTTAGAACCTCCCCCTTTGAAGAAATTCTGTGTATGCTATGGTGAAAGTAAGAACTGCTTTTTTATTATCTCATACAAAAATCATTGTTTTTAACAATGCAAAAAACAAGAGGGAAGAGAAAGCTTTTGTAAAACAGAAGCAGGGGTGGGGGTTGGGGGTTAACAACTTAAGTAAGCATCAAGGCTATAAAATGTTGCTTGTCCCTAATTGTACAACACCATTCTATGCCAAAAACCAAACCAACATGATCCCCACAAAATTAGAAATTAAATGTTGAATTCTATGATATTTTTAAGAAAATCTTATTTAAAGTTTCATGTTAAACATTTTTCCCACAATATTTTATCTATACTGAATATAAATAAAATAACACTTTCATTCTCCTTTACAAATAAAAAAATACTACATTATATATTTAAACTGAACTGTTTCACTAAATTTTGAAAACATTCCATAAACAAAATATTATATTAAAGAAGTAATTATCTGAGAAATAAAAGAAAATTAATACATTTAAAAAAATATTCAATTATATCAGCAGCAGAGCAAAAAATAATAGCACTTCTGGAAAGGTCATAGATTATACAAAGTTAGAAAAGCAGTCATTTAAAATGGCTTACATATGATAAAACTAGACAATAATTATTATTAACATTTGATTTAGAAATTGGTATAGAGGTCAAGAAAAACTAGCATGTTAATGTGGGGAGATTAATGAAGATTTTCTTAAGCACACTTCCTTTAATGTTAATATTTCACTGCACAATGCACACACAAAATATGTTTTACAACTAAAACTTACAAATGTTTAAGCAGAACATTGCAAGAAGAATAAAAATTTCTTCATAAATTTAAAGCTACATATACATATACCAACATTAAACCTTCAGAGAAGATCACATGTGAGTATGTCTTCAAAACACATTAAAGAAACAGAAAAACACTGGAAACAAAAAATGTGAACAGTAGTAATTTACCTAAACATACATAAATATCAATAAAGAATTTCCACATTAAATTACCAGCAATCCAATTTTTTTGTATGCTTATGTTGAATAACGTGCCATTTAAATGACCTCTGTCAGTTAATAAAAAAGTTATGCCCACTTTTGCATTACTTTCAGTACAACCCTCATATTAATGTTAGTAATAGCTGGCTGGTAAAAAAAATGAGTATAAATGGAACTTTTACAAAACATAGCTAAAACTTTATTAGTGAATGGTACTATGTCAGAATCAATACGTAAACCCATTTATGAAGTTTCACCTGAATTTTTTTTTGATAAAATTGTGCTTTTCATAGTTATAATATATGTATCATCAATTATTCTTAATCCACTGCTAGATAAAGGTCTTCCCTAAGTCTTTTCCACAACTCTTTGATGCGAGCCATTTTCTTCCATGTAACTCCTACATGCATGTCCAACAGTGATTAGTTTTTCCCACAATACTCTATGTCTAGCCCATTACCAGTCGATAATCTTCACTTTGAACGTGATGTCATCAATTATTGTCTTTCAAATACATCACAAGAAGGCAGAGTTGATATTTTTCCGGGAGGGACTATTTGTTGCCAATCATATATATAGATTGTTTTTTGAGGGTAGGAGGCAGAACTCTGGGAGATCTTTCTAGAATGTGTGGTTTTTGTTCTTCTACATGCTTTTTGCTACCACACAAATCGAGTTCTTTTAGAGATTCAGAAATCTCACTAAGCTGAAATTTTCAAACAAAAAGCTAAGTACAAAAATCTTATGACATGAACAATAAACATCAACACAGTATAACTGAAAATACTAAAAAAATACTGTAATGGAAACTGGGATTTGATTCATTCCAAAAAACAATGTATCCATAACTGCCATACCGTAACTAAAAGTAAATATCCCTACCACTATACTGTATGTATGGATTATGCTGTGTTAACTCACCTTTAAGTTAATTAAAAAAATATGTTTGAAGTTGCTTCACTTTGCAGCTAAAGAAATTACATGAAAAAAAAATTCTTCAAAATTGCACACACCTTGATAAAAATTCTTTCAATAAGGAAAGGAGTTGTTCAACTGCATGGCAAGTCTTTATGTTTTTAAGAAATCAATGTAAAGAATTATTCAAGAATTTTCACTTTTTTATAAAAGTTCCTTCATCTACAAAAATACCTAGAACCTTGAAACTTATACTGTATTTTAAAATATTTTTATACATAAAAATTAAAAAAAGAAAACAAGAAATGTTGCGTTTCTAATAAAAACCCATTGTTTTCTCTAGCCTACAGGTTTTTATAAAAGAGCACACAAAATTTTTCTGTAATGCATAGAACTAAAAAAAATTACAAAATACTGCAGCTCATATTTATATTTTGATCTACAATACATAGTTAAAACAATCTTTTCAATTGATTTATAATTTTCTGCCACCTGCATCAGCTCCTTGTGAGCTATTTAAGCTCATCCTTATGACTAAGCTACAGTGACCACACAAATCCCCTAACTCATGTCATGTGTGAACTGTTTATTATGTTCATCTTCAGCATTTTCCCATTGAAATGTATTTGTACACAGTGCATACAATGAAATGCCTCTTAACCAAAATGAGTTTGTTTTGGTGAATAATCAAACTATGTGTATGTGCACTTCAGGACTCACAAAGTGTAACACTCAGAAGGCTTTTCACTTATATCTATCCTCAGGTGGCTAGCCAGATTTATCTTTGGGGAACCTTTGTATTCACAGATAATGCGCTGAAATGATTTGCTCCCAATATTGAGCCATCTAATGCAGGATTGTGTGACTTCTCTAACCTGATGAATAAATTCAGTAATACGCACAGAGCTTGGCAAGTTGATTCCACATAAAATGTTCTTCTGAAGATGCTATGCTACATAATGAATGTGACAATCTGGGAAGATTAGTTTCCATCAAGGTATCTTATGAAGAAAAGAAACAATATGAAAAAATTTAATTTAACAACTTATACAACACAATATGAAAAAAAAAACAACAAAATGCTTTTGAAGGCTGTGAATAAAACTGTTGTATGCATTTGCTACATAATTTGTTATACACTTTCAAAATACATCCTTATATAAAAAGGCTAAGTTGCTGATGACCTGGATAACTTTTTAAGCCGTCATAGCAACAACCAAGAAACAAATGTTTGTGATGTCACAATTAGCTTTTCGTGTTTTCGTGCAGGTGACGTCATGACCTACACATGCATGGTTCACGCGTATATCACTTTGTTTTGTTATCATAGCAACAAAGAACACAGCTGCTGGTGTGACGTCATCTGATCCAAATCATTCTCAGATGCATTATGTCACAAGGTCAACTGACATTCCATTACAACATGACCAATGTCTTCACTAAGTGTTGTTAACCAATGTACAAAGCCATAGTCAAGGGTTGCACAAATGCAATACTGTCAGCATCGTCTTTCGATCCGTGACAAATTGAATCCATTATTAAGCAAAGGAAAGCTTATGCAGCAATACAATGTTGACACGTATGTAAAATCGAAGCTAATTAAGTTAATTACATATGACAAAATCAGTCTCAGTTAAGTGTCGAAAAGTATAAAGGTCTGATGGACCAAATTCAGAATGCTGGAGATAATGAGTTTCTTCCTGGAAAAGCTCTTATTTTGCCATCTTCATTTCAAGGTAGTCCACGAAATATGGTGCAAGTTTATCAGGATGCAACGGCAATAGTCAGAAAGTATCTCAAGCTTGATCTTTTCCTTACTATGACTTGCAACCCGAAATCGGAAGAAATTACTGAACACTTGAACAGTCAATCTGTCGGAAACCGTCCAGATTTAGTTGTCTTCCAATTAAACTTGAAAGAATTAATGGAGAATATAAACCAAAGGCATATTTTTTCAGTTCTGGTGGCCAAAGTTCATGAAATCGAATTCCAAAATAGAGGGCTTCCCCATGCTAATATGCTCTTGGTTTTGAAAGAAGAGGACAAACCAACATTGCCTGAGAAAACTGACCAAATTATATTGGCAGAACTACCAGATAAAGAGCTTTTACCAGTTTTACATGCAACTGTTGCAAAACACATTGTTCATGGCCCGTGTGGTGAAATAATCACAATTCACATTGTATGGAAAATGGCAAATGTACCAAGCAATTTCCGAAGTCTTTCCAAAATGAAACAGTAGCAAACAAAGGCGGGTATCCTTTATATCTCAGTAGAGAGAATGGTGCAACCACAACTGTATGTGGTTAAGTTATGGATAATAGCTGGATTGTCCCTTATAATCCGTATCCTTTGTTAAAGTACAATTGCTACATTAATGTCGAGGTGTGTGCTACTGTGAAAAGTGTGAAATACCTTTTCAAGTATGTATACAAAGCTCATGATTGTGAAAATGTGAGTATAACAGAGTACTTACAACACCAAATACGATGAAGTAAAAAGTCATGCTGATTCCAGATATGTTAGCGCACCTGAGGCAATGTAGTGAATACTTGGTTATGATATGCATCAGTAATCTCATACAATAGTTAGATTACCTGTTTACCTTCCTGCAAAACAGAACATTACCTTTAATCTGGAGCGTTTAAACAATGATCGAAATGCAGTTGTTCATAATGCTCACAGAGATACAATGCTGACAGCATGGTTCTAACTAAATGAGGGCAATGAAAATGCACAATCTATTTCATATAGCAACATGCCAAGACATTATGTGTTCAATCAAAAAGAAATACAATGGGTCCAATGAAAACGTGGTGGAGATAATGTGATTAGAAGAATGTATTCAGTCAACCTTGGCTTTGATCCAGAAAGATATTGTTTGAGACTACTGCTACTTTATGAGTCTGGAGAAAAAAGCTTTACAGATTTAAGATCAGTCAATGGAATTCCATATGATATCTTCCAAGAAGTTGCATTGCAGAAAGGTTTAATTAGGAATGATGAAATATGGGAGAAAACCTTAGATAAAGCATCAGTTTGCAGCATGCCTCGACAACTATGAGATTTGTTTGCATACATTCTTATCTTTGCTTCACCACCCAATGCACGAAGAATTGTTTGAAAAATATAAATCCCATCTTTGGGAAGAATTTGCACACATGAGAACTTCAAAGTTTCTGTTTTTAAAACATTTGCAAAGAAAGCCATTCTGTGTCCAAAAAACTCTGATGTTCTGATGTTGACAAATTAAATGAGAATGTTCATGATCTCTTAGAGGGGACAGTAAGCACATACTTAAGCTCTGATTCATTTGATGCCAATGGCAAAGAAAATACTGAACAGTATTATCCTATAAAGTTTTTAAATGAGCAAACTCCATCAGGAATGCCACTTCACAGACTCAAGTTGAAGATTGGAGCTATTATCATGCTCCTGAGAAACCTCAATACACAACGAGGTTTATGCAATGGAACAAGACATTGGTTTATGTAATGGAATTAAAGAACTGAAACTCAATTTGATCATTGCAGAAGTACTCACAGGCTCACCTTGTGGTAAAACTGATTTTATTCCACGAATTGACTGCGCACCTACTGATATACACCTCCCATTCACATTAAGATGACGACAATTCCCTGTAAAAATTGCCTTTGCTATGACCATTAATATGACTCAAGGTCAAACACTGGAGAAAGTAGGTATCTACCTTCCTGGACCAGTATTTAGCCATGGGCAACTTTATGTTGCATTGTCAAGAGTTCAACAGTTTGATGTCACAGTTAAAGTATTCCATGAGCAAGAACAAGGAAAACTACTTCCAGATTTCAAAAAAGATATTTACAAAAAATATCATGTACAAAGATATTTTCTACCGCCGTTAATAAACGTTTAAATAGCAATAAATGATATCTAGAACCTGTTGTATTCTTATCTCAACGGGCTTTACAGCTAGTGGATACATAACTAAAACACATCACTACAAAATTGCTTAAAGCAGAAACATAAAACTGATATTATATATTCATACATAAACATAAAGTCATTTGATGATAGGAACCTGGCAAAAGCCCATCATAACACTGGGGAATGAACAGATGATAACATTAACTTTCACTCATGTACTAACTACTTGTGTATAAAATCAAATACAGTGGAATTTATCTATAGGAAAAGACAACACAAAATCATTAGACAAGTATGAGAAGATAAGACTATGAATGTGGAATAAATTGCAAAAATTAGCCACAGAAAGGAAAAAAAACTCAAAAAATGGCTCACATCAATGGGACCAAGATACACTGATGAGCCATTATATGTATTATGACCACCTACCTAATAAGCTGTAGGATGCCCCTTTAGATCACAAAACAGCAGCCACTTGGTGAGGCATTCTTTCAATGAGGTGGTGATAGGTATCCTGGAGTATCTGGTACCATAATGTCAACAGCAGGTCCTCCAGTTCCTGCACATTTCAGGGTGGTGGTGATTTAGCGCAAACCCACTTTTCCATGTAGAACCACAAATGTTCGATTAGGATCATGTCAGGTAAATCTGCAGGACAGGGAATTAACAGAAGGTCACTGGCATCTTCCTTGAACCACTTCTTGACGATTCTGGCAGTGTGGCATGGTGCATTATCCTGTTGGTAATGGCCATCATCAGTAGGGAACACAGTTGCCATGAATGGGTGAACTTGGTGCACAACGATGTTCAGATACCTGACAGCTGTCAGGAATACATGTGCTATTGGGATAATGGGGCCTTAAGTGTACCGAAAAACATTACTCACAGCATAACACAACTGCTGCTGGCCTGTTTTCACCCAACAGTACATGCAGGTGCCATATCCTCCATTGGTAATTGACGTATCTGTGCCCGGGCATCTATGTGATGTACCAGGAATCTTGATTTGTGAGACTAGGCCACTTTCTTCCAACCATCCACAGTCCAATCTCATGATCATGGGAACATTTCATGCGTTGCTGGTGATGATGTGCAGTGAGCATGGGGAGCCCAGTCCAATCTCATGATCATGGGAACATTTCATGCGTTGCTGGTGATGATGTGCAGTGAGCATGGGGAGCCGGCTGTGTCTTCGGCTACGCAGGCCAATGCGCAGAAGGCTGTGATGAACTGTGTTCTGCGACACATTGCTCTGAACACCACTGTTGTAGCTGCAGATGATTTGTCACAATGTGGCCTGGCAGTCGCTGTGAACAATGTGCAACAGTCTCCGCTCCCCTCTGGCATCAATGAGCTGTGGACGACCCACGGCTCGTCATTTGGTATACTTTTGATACGTACTGACTACAGCGGCATGTGAACAACCCACACCGTTTCTGAAATCATAGTTCAGAGGTGCTGTGCCACCACAATTTGTCCTTTATCAAACTCTGATAAATCGGCGGCTTTTCCCATTCTGACTTTGAACACTCTACTAACCAAAAGCCAGTCCTCAGATTGTATATAGCGCTCTGTGAACTTTGCCTGTGCCACCGTTTGGTCTCCAGGCATGCTCATTTCTCTAGGCTGGGGTGGTCATAATGGAATGGCTTATTAGTGTATAAGTGACAGAGGAATATGTTCTTGATAGTAGACTAAATATTCATCACATACTAAATCCATGAAGGGGTCATTCCATGCCATTTCAACAAGGGGTGGTAGCTGCACCATCTTTTATTTTTTTGCACAGTTGTTTATACATCCTTAAGAGTTCAAAACCAATTTTATAAAAAAAAAAAAAAAAAATCCTGACTGTTTGGCCTAGATGGTGTTTAGAACATCTCTGTTTTCGGAGTTGCGAGTATTTACGCAAAATGCTATAACTTTTTCCCTAATTTAGTTAATTCAAAAACCACTTTACTCAGAATAAAATGCTGATTATTTTGGTTTATCCTTTTTTATTATCTTAGATGTTTTGGAAATTTTATTGGTGGTCAAAGTTGACTATTGAAATTTGCATTTTTTCAATTTCAGAGACAAATTTTTACCGGGAAGGGGTCAAAACACTCGAGCCAATTTTATTGTGCAAGAACCATGGTAACAGTAGGGTGAGAAAACTGGAATGTTTTGAGCCCTTCCAAGATTTTTTCACTGATAAAAATAGAAAAATTTGAAATTCTTAGTTCTTTCACTAACTACATCTTTCTCCAGTGGGGGTACACAGTAGAAATCTGAATTTTATACCACAGTGACTTCTACTTGGTAACAACATCATACCAAAATTGATGATAACTTTGTTTTGCCTAATAACAAAAATATTTGAGATTAAATTTGTGAAAAAATCCATATTTTCCCATTTGTTTTGAAGGATAGTTTTAACTATCTTTCAATATCTAATTGTAAGATATAAAATGAAGAAAAATGTGGTAAATAAAGAGTGATGTAAGAAAAATATATACTAAAGGAAATATAGTACAGAAGTAAAGACTAGTGTAAGATTTTAAGGGGAGGAGGGGGGTGTTAAATGTTGGAGGTTTCAACTACATAAACATTAGCATTACAATTACAAGAAAAGATTTAATAAGAAACAAAAACTAGATGATTACTTACATGACTTGTTGTTAATGATTCTGCACCAAATTAATGAAAAAAAAATAATTAGCTTAGACTTAAATTTTAAAAACTAATTTGGAAACAAATTTTATAGTTGGCGCTTGGATGCTGAGGCAGTCCTCATTGAGAAGATCAACAATTTTATTTGCAACAAAAAACAACTGCATTGACCTTCCCCTACCTTTTTTTTTTTATTGGAGGTTTAACGACCACCGTGAGCAACTCAATGGGCTATAAGCAGTCGCCCGTCCCTAATTTAGGGTCACTGGTTCCAGGGAAGGGAGGGAGCCAGTGCCGTAAGACAAACACGACATCCATGCCAGACTGGGATTCGAACCCGGACCCCTTATGGACGAATGATCAGAGGCCAGCGCCTTAGACCACTGCGCCACCGGGGCGGCTTTCCCCTACCTTGAAAACTGCTAATAAACAATGAAAAAGAAAGAAAAGGGGGAGGAAATAGGGAAAATAATGAACACTGGTGACGAAAACACGGTTGCACAATGACTAACCAAATGGACGCTACACACACCATCGAGAAAAACGAGAGGTCGAAGAAATTGTAGACAAAACGCCGGCCCATTATCCAGAGACCCACCGTAACTTGTCACGCTCATGACAGTGAGCATCAGGTCTAGCCTGAAAATGGTACATGATTTACCGAAATGCATAGCAAAGACAAACCGCAGGACTGACCAAGAGTTACAACTTGGTTAGTTTAAAGTCCATGACAAGGAGGATGGGTAACGTCCATTCAAATTCTGAACATGCTCAAAACAGTGGACATCAGAGTATTACTCCCATGACAACAGAATATAACCAAAATGTGAAGACAGCCTTCAATTCAATTGCCAACAACTACCTACTGAATTAACTGGTTGTGACCTGGCGAACATGGTCATGAAGAGGCACAGAGTTTTAGAGCTCATGTACTAGTCGATTAAGAACACACCACAGTATTGAGCATGAGTAGTAACTGTTTTTTTTTATGTACTACCTTAAAATGTTCAAACTGGGTCTTGGAGACATGCTGCTCCGACTTTGCTCTTGGAAACTGTCACGTTTGCTCTAGCAAAACTGCATCTCCCCATTTTTACAGCGCTAACACCGATAATAGTTAAACATGGAAGTATTACGCCTTAACAACTGTAAAATAGAATGTATCAACCTATGGAGACTAACAGTGTTATGTGTTGAACATTTAAATGATTTTAAAGTTGTACGCAATTCCTTAGTTGTACAGAATAGTGTTATTATGCACCATGACAGTAGTACAATAACGTCTAAAGTAGTACAATAAATGAAAACTGAACATAGAGACAGTGTCATAGCATGACACTGTGACCTCTACATAGTGAACTAACTCCATACCAAAATGTGCAAAGATTTGCAGATCAGCATTACTTCAGTATAATGTCCCTACATAAAACATTATCCATTGGCACAAAGGTTTTGTATTTTCACATATCCACCTCTTTAGAAAACTTGAAAATTTTATGCCATGGAGCAGAAATTGATTTCAAATCTAGTTTGATTTCCACTTTCAGGTGACATAATTTTCAAGTTTTCTCAAGGCTACATGGAAAATGGTGAAAATATGACTTTGTCTTGATAATGACATTGGTATTTGCTTTCCATGTATTTGGGGAAGAATTATTTCTTCAAGGGAATTTATTTCCCACTGATATCTAAGATGTAATAGGAGTGGACAATAGAGAAAATTATTTAGTTTACAATGCAGATGAAGAAAACACGGATGACTATTGATGTTTATAATGATGATGCAAATTCAACAGAAATGTACTTACGGGAACTCTAAAAATCTTGATATTGTATTGGATTTCAAAGGTTTTTAAAGTAGATAGCTCTAGGAATTCACATTTTATTTCAGTTAATGTCATGTTTTCTAAACTCCTGCAATTTAAAATTGGATCTTATTGTGTTTTTTTTTTAATGTTCAGCTGTTTAACTTGAGGGTCAGCTTTTATATAACCTTGAAAACAGTTGATACATTACAGTTTGTTCTAAAATGGGGATGTTGACATTTGTATGCAGAAAAAAATGTCAAGCTTTGCTGGAATTCACTGTAGTGAGAAACTACACTGTTTAACAAGACCTTGATGAAACACTTAAAAATAATTGCAATTTTCATTAGGTTTGCTTTAAAGCAAAATATCCTAGAGCCAAACAGAAAAAATACCAGCCTTCACTTATGGGGAACAGCTGTTTTCATATAGCTTCACTTAAAAAATACAATGGAAGAAGGAAAAGCAAAAAAGATGGGTTTTTACTGTTTATCTTTTTCAGTAATTTTATACACTTCTGTTTTTTCAAAAATAATTCAAATTACAAATATGATGTTAAAAATCAACATATGATTGAAATCCACCTCACCTGCTTATGCTAAAGGCTGGCCCTGATAATAAATGAACCATAACCAATAATAATTACGACATAAAAGTCAACCCTACATGCATTTATACAGATAAAAAACAATAGAAAGGAATGAAAGCATTGACACAAAGCAGTCGGAAAAATATACAAAACCAGGCAGTGTGACAGATTATTGTTAGTAATTTTGGAAATAACAGCATTACTCTTAACCAGTGCTATGCTAGTTTGCACCCAAGGCAAGGTTTTAACTACTTGCAATCTCCCTTTCCCATGTCCAACTTTAATTTTATTACTAAATTCCAAAAATAAAAAGGCTGGACTCCTGAATCAGAATGCTTTTAAGTTTGTTTCTGATTTTAAGTGTGCTGTTCGACTTTGTTTACATAGAATCTGACCACACTTAATCTGAAAGAAAGTAGTTCATGATACAACAATATGCAATTTTTATTACTATTTTTATTGAAATAAATTTTATCACAATGAAAATAACTAAATACATTAATGTATTATGGGAAATAACAATACATTTATTTCATATCACAGATTTATATATCATAATTTGTTTTTTGATTAAAGGTTTAACAACCACTGTGAGCAACTCAATGGGCTATAATCAATTAATACAGACATTTGAAGTGGACCAGGAACATCAAACAAAGGTCTTTGCTCTTTTCACATTTATAAGTGAGTCGTGGAAAAATTCTCATTGGCCACCACCGGGAATTGAACCCAGGGTCTTCCAGTTATACGCCGGATATGCTTCCACTACACCACAGCTGCCTCAAATTCCTCCAGACTCACACACGCTAACTGCTAAGCCAATTTGGCAGGTTGCTTCTTGGAGCCCCGCACAATGCTGGGGATTCACCAAAGCTGGTAAGGTAGCAACTGAAGAAATAATTAGAAGGCAAATGAATAATTAATACAGACATTTGACGTGAGCCAGGAACATCAAACACAGGTTTTCACTCTTTCCACGCTTATAAGTGAGTCACGGAAAAATTCTCATTGGCAGCCACCGGTAATCGAACCCAGGGTCTTCCAGTTACACGCCGGATATGTTTCCACTATACCATAGCGGCCTCGAATTCCTCCAGACTCACACATGCTAACTGCCATGCCAATTTGGCAGGGTGCATCTTGGAGCCTCGCACAATGCTGGGGTTTCACCAAAGATGGTAAACAAACATCTAGGCAAACTTATAAAAGTTTAGCCTAGATGTTTGTGAAAATACACAAGGAATATTTTACTATATATCGCATAATCTTTGATGTGATCACATTACACATCAAACTCTGCTGTATTATAACAATTATACCCTTTCTGTGCAAATTTTATATTGAACAGTGCAATTATTTTTTTACACCAAGTAACAGAATTCACACAAAATATACCATTAAAAGTAAAAAAATTCAGCACTACTTTAAAAAAAGGGGGGGGCATGGTGGCAGTAAGTATATGTTATTTCTTTATTAGGAAACTCGAAAAACAGAATGTTTCATGTGCAATAAAAATTCATTACAAAAAAATGCAAATGAATGTACTAGTTGGCTTCAGGCATCAAGAAATCATATACGTAAATTCATGAACAAGCCAGCAGCGGAAAATTAACTTTGTGAGCATAATTAAAGTATCAGTGTGTCAACCAATTTTGCATATTTAAACACAGGAAAATGGGAATAGGGTAGGGCAGGGCCTATTGGACCATATGGCCAGTAACCTCAGGCTCCAGTTGTTTAAGAAATGAAAGTGAAATCATTTTCGGTATAATTATAATTATCTTAATTTTGGCGCACAAAGCCATTAAAAAGTTCATCATTTTGTGGCCATTATTTTTATATATTAAATAATCTATGCATAAACAAGACACTTGAATTTAGAAAAAAAAAAAAAAAAAGGAATATCAAAGCTGTTTTGGGTTGTATATGGTGGTCAACTGTTTAGTGACTTTAAAAGCAGTACTGGAAATTAAAAAGAAAATCAGATAAGAGCAAGTATAAGTTTTAATTCCACCATGAATCAAAATTTAATCACTAAAACATCAAATAAAAACTAAAAATTTGGAGTTTATTTTAGAGGGATCCTTATTATTTGCTACACAAAAACAGATTAGTTGAAGTTATTCATTTATTATTTTGCGAGTTTTTTAAAAATTGCAATACAACTTCAACACCCTCCCTAGAAAGAAAATCATAGATTTTGACACATTTTACTCTTTCTCTGAACTTTCAATTCATATTATGGTCTTTCTATTAGAATTAAAAAGCCAATAAATCTTTAAGATAATCATTTTTATTTATAGCAGTTCATTTTTCCCATAAAGACTTTATCACAATATTTGGCTGTACTTCCCAATCAGAATGCATCCAAGTAGTCCCCAATTTTTCATGTATCATTCTACTTTGTTTACATACAACCTGATCAGATCCAATGTAAAAAAAAAAAAAAGTTCACGATAATATACAGAATTTTTTTTTACTATTTTCAGCAAAATAAATCTTATTTTAATAGAAATAATTATAGGCATTTATTTTATTATAGAAAATAATAATACATTTGTATGTCACAGATTTATGCATAATTTCAGTAAAATAAATGCAACGCCCTTTTCACAAAATTAATGTCCAAACATTGATTTTTTGTCACTTGGTACAACAAAGTACTTCAATGAACTGCTGAAACGGATCTATTTTTTTTTTACAAATAGTCGGAAGAAATATTTCATTAGGCTATTGGCCAATAGTTCTTCCGATTTGTTAATATGGCTCAAGATTTTGCTCTAATTGGATTTGATACTTTGAGTATGATCTCCACTATCAGGATCTACTTAAATTTGGAGTGATTATTAAACCTGAATTAATACTATAAAAAATTAAGGCATCAGTCTTAGTCACTTTGACTTCAAGAACAAAAGTTGGAAGGATCAAAACAAAGCACTGTTATTTCATACATTTACTTCACGAAATGTATTTAAAAATAAAAATAGTCATTAAGGCACCTATTATAAAGAAATTCTAAAAAAGAAACACGTAAAATTGTGAACTACTTTTGTTCACATTAGGTGTGACCAGGTTACATATAAACAAAGTGGAACAATACACCGAAAATACTTGAAAGCTTTCTGATTCGAAGTACATCCCAGTATTTATTTTCTGGGGCCCACGATGAACTGTCACTCTGGGGCTCCGCAAAAGTTTCATCTGGTACTGGGGGGGATTGTACCAAATTATTTAATCTAAAAAAATTTTATATATGCTATTCTCAAAATGAGATAAAAACATGTTAAAATGTAACAAGACTTTTGTTAAGTTCCATTTTGCAATAACGGTTTGCCAGTTAGAATTTTCTTCATGTTATTATCTTAGGCAACAAATGATCTTAACTTTCAAATATTAAAAACTTTTGAAATATGAAAATGCAATGTGCCTTACAGCTGCAACGACATTGAACTTGCGTTAAGGACAGACTGCCGTAGACGAGATTGCTTCATGTTGTGTAACAAACATTGGAACCACAGAGTTGTAAGTATCAGCAAAAACAAAGTTAAAAATATCACAATATGACTTATCACACCAATGGAGTTAAAGGGCTGACTTTCAGCTGCAACCACAATGAAATTGTGTTGAGCACATAGCTAATGAGTGAAATATTTAATGTATTTCACAAGAGATGCTGATCTGTAACTCACTAAAATTCTTCCAAAAAGTTATTTTATTGGAAAAACTTATAAAAAGTGGGTTAGCTGCTATTCTGTAATTTCTATATGACAGTCATATTGCTAACTTTCTGAAATTTCCTAATTTACAGCATTGCAATATTCTTCTGCAGGATCAACTTTTAATGCCAGTTTCATATTACACCCAATATGCACTTCTTACCAGAGTTACAAAATTGATTTTACATGATTAATAGTATAAACTTCAATTAAAACAAAAGCACACTTACCAACCATACTTTTGATTACAACACAGACACTGCAATATCAATTTCCATTTGAAAACAAAAGTGCAAGTTTCGAGAATACTGAACAGCCACTTCATAACCAGCACTTTTATATTATGAAAACCAGATGAACTACCCCTGAACGTATTTTAAATTATTTTTGAAATTATATTGTGTCAAGAGCACAAACTTGCCATACCCAATTTCATTTGATAGCAAATTAAGGAACTGTCATGGCTGCCACTTTTGTTCTCCAGTTCCTTCTCATAGCATCAAAATTAAAAATATAATTTAAGTGTTCAATACCAATTCCACTTAGTAGTTCTAATTCTGACTATTATATAGCTCTAATTATTGTACTATTCTCTTTTACGTGCGATATTTCAAAGTAACTTGTACAGAAAACTAGCGGATAATGCTTACCTTGGCATTCCTTTCTAGCGACGGGGACATTTCACGCACGTGTTTTCCGGTCTTTGTTGAGGTTATTGTCCTAAAGTCCGTTGTATGCGATGACTGGCTTTACTTCTCACACTTTTCGCTGGGTATACTCATTGGATCTTTGCTTTAGGATTCAAACATCAATTTTTACCGTTCTTTATACTCGAAATTTTCGCCCATACTCTGGGCATCTTCAGGAGCGTGGCGACCTTTCTTCTCTATGGTGGCGACTTTACCACCGATGTTCGTGGTGACTAGCGTCTCGAGGTAGAGACATCCACATGTATCGAGTTATCTCATTGGCAGCAATACAACTGGGACCAACCAATTAGCGAACGGCATCGTAACGGCTTTAACAGTTTGGCGGTAATAATGGTGGATAATGGCTACTGCTACGCTGCGAAGAGGTAAGTTTGAGAGAATAAGTATGTAGTTTTCTTTAAAACTTCTATCTAGTTAATAATTATATTTGGATGGATACTGCGAACAGGTTAAGTTGTTCGATTTGTACTGTTTCATTCGGGTAGAAATACAATTTGAGCCAGATATACGTCGTCGAAGTCGTGACACAGGTTGTTTACATCTTAGTTAACATTAGTTTCTTCATTGGCGGTTGTCGATAGTCCTGTACAATTGATATTTTAAGGTGAAATTGGATTTATTTGATGTGCTTTTATGTTTTGCAGCTATTATCCACCATTATTACCGCCAAACTGTTAAAGCCGTTACGATGCCGTTCGCCAATTGGTTGGTCCCAGTTGTATTGCTGCCAATGAGATAACTCGATACATGTGGATGTCTCTACCTCGAGACGCTAGTGTTAACATCGCACTAATGGAGTCCGATACTCCTTGTTGCCATTCGTCGGAAAAACTTTCCTGGATATATTTCGTTATCAAGCCCGGCTGGCACCATCTATGTTTCGTTAAGAACACTTTTTTTCCCGTATTTTTTTTTTTTTAATTTTCTTCTCCTATCCTGGTTTTCTTGTCTTTTTTGCCTGTTTTTCTTTTGTTGTTGTTTTTCTTGTCTTATTAGTTCTTTCCACAGGCCCGATAATGTGCTAGAGTCGTTCTGGTTACATACCCTTGCTTTATTTTTGTAGATTAATATTGCTTCTTCCCTCCTCATTTGCCTTTCCGATTTTTTATTCTTTTTTAGCATTTTAATTTCATCGAACTTTGGGAATGTTCGGTTTTCCAAGCAGAATTGCACTAAAGCCGTTTTGGCTTCTTTTTTTTTTGCCAGTTAGATATGTGTTGTTTAAGTCTTTTTTTTAATCTGTTTTTCGTACTTCCAATGTACGATATTGGGGGTATGTGTGCTATTGGAATTTCGTAGGTTCCTGATTATTCTAGCATTTTGTCCTCTGTTTTTTTGTTGACAGTCATACTTTTCACGGTGTGCACTGAGCTTCCTAGTTGTAAGTCATATTTAGCACAGTGCCTATTGATTTCTTTACTCACTCCTTCCAGGTATGGGAAAGCTCCAATATATTTCAATTTTTTATTTCTCATCTTCCTTTGGTTTTGCACTTCTTGGACTTCTTTACTCTGAGTCATATGCTTTTTACTCTCATGTATCCATTTATTAATTAGCTTGCTCGGGTACCCATACTCTTGTGATATTTTCGAGATAAACTCTAGCTCTTGATTTTTTAGCCTGTTGTTAGATGTGTGTGTGTACGCTCGCCGTATCAAGTTTACTATGCTGTTTTTTTATGTATCACTGGATGGGGCGACGAGTATGGTATCAGTACAGGTATGTAAGTTGCTTTTCTGAACACAGAGTATTCAAAACTATTTTTGTTTTTCTTTAGTTGAATGTCCAGGAAGGATAGGCAATTATCCTCTTCAAACTCAATAGT
This sequence comes from Macrothele yani, assembly GCA_039090855.1. Lineage (NCBI taxonomy): Eukaryota > Metazoa > Arthropoda > Arachnida > Araneae > Macrothelidae > Macrothele > Macrothele yani. The sequence continues at coordinate 17,306,390 of CM076990.1, read as the reverse complement.
TAGCTTTATGGTGTTACAGATTTTGCTAAACTGCTGTGCTAGATCTTGTAGCTCGGCTTTGTTAAGTTTAGACATTATAATAATGTCGTCTACATATCGAGCATAAAGTATTGGTTTTTCAGGTAAATTTTGAATAATTTCTTTTTCGAGGTATGCCATAATCACTTCTGCGTATAATGCCGATAATGGGGATCCCATAGGGCCACCTTGTGTTTGTTTATATATATTTCCTTCAAAATGGAAGATGTTGTTTTCCTTGATGAAATATAAGGTATTCTTTAGCTCTTTCAATTGTGACAAGTTTAGTTCTTTGTTGATGCTTAGTTGTTGCATAATCAATTCGATGGCTAGCTCGACAGGAGTGTTTGGGTATAACGCCTTAACATCCATGGAGGCCATAGTTATTTGCTCTAGGTCTTGATTAATTAATTTGATTTTTTCTATAAACTCATAGCTATTCTTTAATGTATATTGATTTCTCATGAATATTGGGGATAAATAGTTGTATATCTTTTTTTCTAGGTTGATGAGTGGTGAGATTTTTTTCGATAGAATCAGTCTTAAAGGTGTGTTTTCTTTATGAGTTTTAATTTTCGAGAATATTTTTGGCATCCCTGCTCCCATTGGAGGGTTTGCATTTTTTATTTCTGTTGGTAACGTGCTGTGGTTCCTTATATTAGCCAGGAAGGTAAGTTGTTTGTCGGTGGGATCTTTGTTGATGCTTCAACATCAACAAAGATCCGAAATTGTATAACAAAGCAAAAAAAAGGAAAAAGAGAGAAAGGAATGCTCACCTTTACAGGCACTTATCACAAACAAATAAGCCTACACACATTTTGCAAATGGAACTCCCAAGTCTAAACTGTGCGTAAAAGTTCACCGTTATCTTTCGGGGTTTTTTTTCATAACTTAACTGTTCATTAAACTTTACAATACCACACCAACACAAATCTTCCAAGGTCTTTGGGATGCAACCCATAAGCCATCACTACAAAAACGATACGTACGTACCTTATGTTGTAAGTTTCAAGAGGGTTACCGTTAGAAATTATCAAGATTTACTTGAGTGATAAAATTCAAAACGATTTTCCACGGAGAACGGCTCTACTACCCTTTTTTTTTTTCAATGTTCGAGGAGTTTAGCGTCAATATTAAGCAACTGGATGGGCTATAAGCAATCGTCCATCCCTAATTTAGGGCCACGGGTTCCAGGAAAGAAAGAGAGCCAGTGTCATAAGTCAAACAGAACATCCATGCTTCGCAGGGATCCAAACCCAGACCCATCTCGGAAGAATGGTCAGAAGCCAGCACTTAGATCACTGCGCCACCGGGGCGGCGAAATAACGCTGAAAACCATCGACTTCTGCAGTTGTTGCAAGTTGCAGTGTGTGGTTAGATGCAGGAGCGTTTATACAGGTTTTTTTTTGAGTAACCGACAAAAAATAAATATTTTTTGAAATGCAGTCAGACAAAATAAAAGTTAATGAGAAATAAAAGAAAAATTAAAGCATTTTTTTTTCAACGTAAGTTGATGCATTTTTAATGTTAGCCTCATTTTAACAAACAACAACAACAACAAAAAACGCTCTCGGGGAGCCAAATACGTCCCTAATTAGAGATATCTCAAAAAGGGCTGTCATCGGTCCTCAGCACTGCCTTCACCGCAGCAGTGATGATATCGATCGTGCTTCTTTTGTTGTCTCTCCCTACCCCCCCCCCTCAAATTAAGTAACCAAAGAGTTTTATACTTGCAAATTTGGTGAATAATAATAATATATATATATATCTTGTTTATTTTTGTTTCGGGATTTAAGGACCACCGTGAGCCGCCCCGGCGCGGTGGTCTAAGGCATTGGCCTCTGGTCATTCGTCCGTAAGGGGTCCGGGTTCGAATCCTGGTCAGGCATGGATGTTGTGTTTGTCTTACGGCACTGGCTCTCTCCCTTCCCTAGAACCAGTGACCCTAAATTAAGGATGGGCGACTGTTTATAGCCCATTGAGTTGCTCACGGTGGTCGTTACACCTCCAATCAAAAAAAAAAAGGACTACCGTGAGCAATTTTATGGCCAGTAAACGGCTGCTGTGTCCCCAGTTTGGGACTAGTATTTCCAGGGAAGGGAGAGATATAGTGTCGCAAGACAAGTACACCACCCCTGTCTAATCGGGTCTCAAACCAATGCCCATTTCTCAGTGGCGCACACACGGGGAGGGTCGGTGCCTCCCCCCCCGGTGAAAGAGCAGAAAATTATTACGTCGAAGTTCGAAACAAAAAATCACGATACGTGATCTACATATACTTTTTAATCATGTACCGGATGACTATTCGTCCGTGAAGGTTCCAGGTTCGAATACCGTAAGTATAGCGTCTAAAAGGGGAAGTGTGCCGTGCGAACTCAAAATCTGCGTTCGAAATATGTCCCACGCCGCATCGCGGCACTGCAGACGGCGTCTGTGTCAAAGATTGTGTGTACTGTTGTGCAATGTGAACCAAACAACAGGGGTTGGATTAGGATATGTACGATTTTCTTAAGTGTGTGATTATGGAAACACATTTTATGGTTCAGTGAAATGTCTACGTCTGGCGCAGAGTGCAGCGTCGGCAAATGTAATTGAAAGTATAATTATGCGTGATTTAAATTGATATGCTACCTCCTCGAAGAATGCCTACCAAAAGGCTAACAAATGGCTTGTATGTGCCAAGTAAAGAAGTGCTGTTTGGAAAATTTAAATGTATGTCACTTAGTAGCGGCTAGTGGTAAGCTGAGTCGAATCTGACGAAAAAGACAGGCTACGGTGCGAAATAGTCACGTGCACAACTTAGTGCTGTCGCCAAGTCAATCGGTTGAACAGCCATTGCGTTTCATTGTTGGTTCACATTTGTTTGTATTGAGTGAGTGTTCCGTTTATTGCCATTTGGATACACGTATAGTTTTGTAAGGTAGGTATTATTATATTTCTAAGGTAAGGTTAATTCTTAGTAAACGTTTTATTTAGTTTTAGTAATAATTATAGGTTTAATGAGTAGATCTTAGTTTCACACGTGTTGAAATCTGTTCATGTCTCGTGAATAGTGAAGTATAAAGAAGTGAGTTATTCTGTAGTGTTGAATTCTTATTTCAAATAGAATAATTAATATATTTTGCCAATGCCGATTCACATAGAGCTTGAATATTACCAGAAATCAGGGCAACTTTTCAGGAAATTAGCCTTCGTAATTTGTATAACATTTGCATCTCCAACAATCGTTAGCCCTTTCTTTACGAAATTAATGCTTGAACTGTTGTTGCATTGTAATGTGTCTCTGAATTAAAGAGTACATTTTTTAATTTCGTAACTTAATGCAACTGTGATATAGCATTTGTCTGATTGAATTTACTAAAGCTGTCTGAACAGTGTGGACAGATTATGTTGAAAAACTTGCATGATCAACTTTATTCTAACTGTACAAAACATAGGGAACTACTTTCGATTAAAAATTTCATATCTAGTTCTTCACTTGTATTAAAAGGTGTAATTCTTTTTACAGGAATTGCCAAAATTTGCCATGCCACAGTGTTGCAGTGTTAGTGGCTGCTAGTTAAATTATAGAAGTCAAAAGGAGACTTACAACTTTTGCCATACCAATTGTCTTATACAAAATCTGCTGCATACATTTAAACAGACAAAGTTCTGATTTTAGATTTCCTTGTTCATTTTCCGTGGAATGTTTGTGTATGAGTAGCTTGAAAACTAAATAGGAAAACATAACTCTCCTCAGTTGGAAAATACTCTTGAACAACTTAGTGAAAGCCAAACATGACAACTGAAATTATTTGAAATCACGTGAAAGGAAAATTAAGAAGTTGAAAGTCTGAACGCTTAGTTTTGTGTGCCTCTCCTTAGTGCATAGTGTGCACAGAGTAAGTCCTGAGATAGGAAAAGAGTTCAAACTTATCAAATATTTTATATGCAAAAGTGTATAGCCAGGTTGGTTAAAGTATTGAAATGTATTTTTCTTCTGTAATAAATGAAGATAACATTTCTGAAAAGTTATCTTTGAAACTGGAAAGTAAAGATCCGTCATATTTGGTTTAATTTTATTTGAAACTTGTATACCAGGAAGCAGTACTTCAGTTAGCTTCTCGTAACATATTTCCAATCTTTTTTCTGCTTCATCACATATTCACACAGTGATGCGGAGTGGTTGGTGGCATTCTGTACTGAAGATTTGTATTTAATATTTGGTGGTGTCTTTTTTTTTTTCAAATTGGAACTAATACTGTTTGTGCAGTGGTTGCCCGTCTTCAAAATGGACCAGAGGTCCTCATTTACTAGCAGGTTTGATTTCATCTGTCAAAATTCATTTGAAAATCTATGGACTATTTTCTTTCCGTGGAAGATGATGCTGTACTCCTTCGCGTCATGGGGTCCGGCTAGTCCCTCAACGACACCATACCCGTACGAGTTCCATGTCACTTATTTTCAGATTAATAAATGTTAGCAGTAATATTGTAGCATTTTTGTTTATGTTTCAATACTGTACCAAAAAATTCCAGGAAATTTCTCTTATTTTTCATACTTACCACTATGACTTCATTGCCATAAAATTTTTGATAAAAACACCTGTGAGAAATTAACTGAAGTGTTACTGTGTGTGTGTGTGTCAGAGCTGAGTTCGGGCTGAATTTCAAGATCCTGAGCCTGAAGTATGTCAGCTCGAACGAGCCCGAAAACTATGATTAACCTGTTAAGCATTGAAAACGTCTTCCAGACTTCCACTCTTTCCTACCCATGCAATTAACTGATGTCTTTCTCAACTGCGGAGTGGAGAAGGGATGTCTATCTATTTCTATAGTTACCTTTAACCATTCATTTATTCCCGAAATGTTTTTTTGGGGGAGGGGGGGACATCTGGAGGCACAACAAACTATGTCGTATGTTGCTCAATAGAATTAGCAGGGAGCTGCCCCTTTGAGGTAGGGAGCAAAATTCCGTCAGCTTGCTATCTACTATCTATGCTTCTTAAAACTTATCCTTGGCAGAAATCCTGTAATTCATGGCCTATGGTATTTTGTTATCCAAGCCCGGAATGGATAGCCCTGCAGAATTCCTACTCCCCATTTGACCCAGTTGCTGAAGAATTCTCTTTCACAACTAGAAAGTGTAAAAAAAGTCTCGTGTGCTAAATTATATAAAATCACATTAAAAGAAAAAGGAAGAAAATTCTTCCCCTCTCTCCAAGCCCGAACTCCAGTAAGTATTACACAGCCAGCGCCCGGTTCGGGCTCGGCCCGTCTCAGCACTGGTGTGTGTGTGTACTAGTGCTTAGCTTGACATTTATAGTAGGTATATTGAAAGTAAAAATTTAATTTTACTATAATGAGCAAATTTGGCTTCTAGTAAAGAATGTTAGTAAAATGTATAAATTCCCTAGTGTTATGAAAAACTACTAACCAATTCTGCTTAATTCCTTTAGAAATGTGTGGGAAATATTTATTTATACTGTTAAAATGTTGTCTAATCTAAAAAGTGATATCAAATATGTTTTATAAAAAAGTAGATCACAGGTATGAACATTACAAGAGTAGATTTTAGGTAAAGAAAATAATTGACATAACTCATACATAAAATATTCAGATGGTAACACACACTGGAGGATCTAAAGCTGAGATAATTTTGATGTAACTTGTGATGATTCAAACTATTTGAAACAGATGTCTTAATTTCTGCCATTGGTTAGCAAGAATTCTTTTTTTATTTTGTTGTGTGTATCTATAACTTTGTTGCAGATGCTATCACATAAAGGAAGTTTGGGTAACAATCTGAAGCTGAATACTGTTTAGCTTGTGATGACTTCCTTCTTTCAAACTATTTGAAACAGACATTTGAGGTACATTTATGTAAAAGAATGGACCCATTTGTTTATTTTTAATAGTATTTTTTACTTTGTTCCGCTTGAAGATACAAGACAAATTCATAGTCAATAGGTAAGTTGATACTTTATCCAAATGTAGTATTTATGCTAATTTTTAAAACAAACTAAAAAATTAATTTCTGAATTGTAGCAAAGTGCTTTAATAATATGAGGGTGGATCAAAAAGTTAGTTACACTGTTGAATAAAAAAATCAAGGATATACTCAGGGGATGTATGTTGGTTTACAACATTAATTCATTTTTCGACATAGTCGCCTAAGGACTGTAAACATTTATCGGAACGTGCGATTAACTTTCCCATACCTGTACAAGAAAAGTCCAGTTTGGTGCAACTAGTTAAGGACCGCACTTTTCACAGCCTCATCCGTTGGGAATCATTGTCCACTAAGCTCCTGTTTCATTTTACCGAACAAATGGTAGCCGCATGGGGATAAGTTGGGGCTGTAAGGTGGATGCTGCCACAATTCCGACTTGAATTAATGCAGCAATTCCCTTAGTTTTCCGTGCTGTGTAATGTTCTTGGACATCAGTGTGACACCTTCGCTCAACTTACCCCGGCATCTGTCCTTAATTGAATTTCGCAAATTTAATGGTGTTTGGCAATATGAGTCACTTGATGGTTGTCTCTTTTGACAGAAATTCTGTGTAAACAACAGATTCACAGTCATCATGACCACTCCCGCAGACAGAGACAGTTGGACTTTTCACGTCTTCCTTGTTGGGGAGGTGACATGTTTCCATTCCATGGACGATCGTTTGATTTCAGTTACGTAACAGTAAATATGTGATTTCAGATTGCTTATAGAGATATATTTCCCACGTATAATAAGAAGAAATATTTCTTCCCCAGTGTTTACCTGTATAACTGGGAATTTGCTAAGCATCGACCTGACTCTAAATAGCTGAGCTACGATGAAGCAAGGCTCGCTTTGACTGGCGAAAATCTGATATGAAATGTAAACTAGAACAATCTGTAGGATGCATAATGCTGTATTTAGTTCCAGAACAGTCTGCTGATATACCAAATGTCTTCCACATATTCCTGGTCCAAGAAGCCCCATCACACGTAATGAAATTAACAAACAGACCTGCATTTTCAGTGAGAATAACAGCTTTAATAATTAATTTTGCTAGCAAAGTTCCACTTATATTGTTACTTGTGGCAAAAACACCAATTATTTGGGTCCAATCTCCATTTAATGGCTGAAACACCATTACCAGTCCGTGATTACATGGGGTATACTTAACAGTTTTTGAAGTGTATGGCCCAATATGAACAAACCCTAATATTTCACCAGATGATTTTGCATGCAGTTTTTCTGTAAGCTTCACTTCATCTATTAATATACCACCATGTCTTGCAAAAGGCTCCATTTCACTTGTTTTCTTTGAAATAGTTTCAAACGTCAGTGCATTGAATCCAAAACTGCTGTTGTAATTTGAAATATACTTTCTAATAGTTGTTCTATTAGGTAGGATCATGATTTTGTGTTTCCGTATGTGCTCGTACAATTTTGGACTTTTTATGTGCATTAGTAAGCATTCAAGTAACCATTCTTTGGTATATGACATACCTCTTGCAGATTTCTTTTTTTGCTGCCTTATAACAATGAATAACCATTTGCTGCTGCTTAATGCGTAATTCTGCTATTTTTTCATTAATGGAAAGTTCTGTAAAATTCCTTTTTTTTTATTTTTTTTTTTTTTTTAAGTTTAATTAGAGAGCGAAATAACTAGTTTCTTCAGCCTGTTGATTTTCCGAACTGTATTTTGATACTTATTTTTAAATGTAGCCTTTCTTCTATGATAAGCTATTTTGTGCAAAAGTAAGCCCTGCAGATACTTACATCTGAGGCAAGTCTTTGTTGTTCCTTTCGTTACACAATTTTTGCTGTACAAATTATTCTAAAAAATAACTCCACTTTCAAGGTACTTCATGTTATTTTCAAATTCTGAAATGGAGCCTGTGCCATGACATACTGTTAGCCTATCAGTGTCTCGAATAATGGATTTTGATTCATCTTTAGAAGTAATATTAGAAACTGAGTTAATTTTTATTCCACGTAAATACACTTTACAGGTAACCTCTGGTTAACTTTTGGTAACAACAACCAGTTTTTCTGTTGTCAATGAATTTGACAATTCACATTTGAATGAATGAACATGGAAAATTATGCACTTTGAATTATTTGCAGGAATTTGCTTACCCCAAAATACTGAAGGCTGTGATATTCAGAAGGCAGTTCCGTGTAACTCTTTGGGAAGTGAATTCCAAGCTATTTAAATTACCATCAGGCTTATCATCGGTTTCCCTAACTTTCCTGTATTTTGCCAGAGTTTTTGACAAATAATGGGGAAGGTTTGGAAATATTGTTGGAATTGCATCTGGTGTCAAGATGGGCCGATCTCTGGGTATTAACACAGTCTCCTCATTTATTTTATGCACAAAATTTCGAACCACAAATCTCAAAGTGCAGTTCACATACAGCACTAAATTTGTCGTAAGTTTTTATCTGCACATCTGCACCGGGAATCAATCTTTGCCACTGCTGTAAAAGTTTATCATTTTTGGGTATTCCAAAGAGTGACGGCTTACTGTTTTTGTACTGAGTATTGCAACCTGGCACAAAACTATGGTTATTTCTCTTCCGCATAATGAGCTAAGTATAACTTATATACAATATTTAGGTAATCCACATTCCTTCTAAAACCTAAAACATAACACGTTTTCGTCTAAATTACCGTTCTTTTCACAGTAAGCAACACGAATTTAGTTTCCCGCTCCCATCACAGTAAGAAAGAGGGAAGGGAAGGCGATCGAAGCGCCATCTACGAAGGGGACAAATTTCGGTATCCACGCCAATCATTACGTACGCTAGGCGCTCGGCACACTTTCCCTTCTAGACGCTATACCGTAAGGCATGGATGCTGTGTTTCTCTCACAGCACTAGCTCTTTCCCTTCCCTGGAGCCAGTTGTTGGGTATTTTGTCGTAATGAAAAGATATTAGGAAGGTCTTTGTGTTCGTTATCATGTTTCTTCTAGTGCCCGTAGCCGTTGGATATGTCGTGTGTATCAAGGAGGTTATATTACTGGAGACACCATTCCTATCCACGCAGCATTGGCCGCCATAAGTCACCGTCTGTGCTGCAAATGACGTCATGAGCAGGCACAACGCAGCCTCAGAAAAGAAGCTGCTTGGAAACCAATGGAACAAAAGCTTCTAAGCGTATGAACAGATAAAATGAGTAATTCAATAATCTTTATCAATGATACACAAGCTTACTGTTTCATCAACGGTATAATTTAGTTCATTTTTTCCTGCTTGTGACGTCACACCACAGATTAGCTGTGACCTGTGGCGGCAGAGCAAGTGGTGTGCATCCTGTATGCATCCCAAGGAGGTTAGAATAATACTTCTGGAGATGCCCTGGGTCTCTTAAGGCTCTACAGACCCGCCATCTTTCTTTTTTTTTTTTTGATTGGAGGTTTAACGACCACCGTGAGCAACTCAATGGGCTATAAGCAGTCGCCCGTCCCTAATTTAAGGTCACTGGTTCCAGGGAAGGGAGAGAGCCAGTGCTGTAAGACAAACACAACATCCATGCCTCACCGGAATTCGAACCCGGGCCCCTTATGGAAGAATGATCAGAGGCCATCGTTTAGACCACTGCGCCACCGGGGCGGCCCCGCCATCTTGTATTGCTGCCTTCTCTTGTTAACCAACGGGCAAGCGTATTTCAGAAATTGCTCGGGCAATTTTGCACAATTTGGAACACCGTTTGTGGCTAACGCAATATATACGATAAATAAAGAGTTCCCTGGTTTCAGATTTTCATTTTGGACTCTTTAAGTATTTTTATTAATTAATAAAACTGGCAATCTCAGCGGTCCGCTCTCCCTTTAGCGGCAAAAAGAAGAATTACTGTAGTACGGGTAACGTTTTTGGCTCAATGCTTGGCTGTTGGTAGATCGCTCATTACGTTCAGTTGTCGTAGTTTGGTGTATTTTTGCATTCATTCTGGAATTAGAGAGTTGTATAATGGAGAATTCCGTGAAGAAGAACAAATCATATTGTTGTGTCCCGCAATGTCGTCCCCAAGGTTTCGGCTATGTTTTTCACAAGTTAGTATAAACGTTTGTGCCTTGCGTTTGAAATCCTTCCAGTGAAATGCTACTAACCTAGTAACGTCTTTGAATGAATAATAAACAAGGCAGCATGTTTTTATTGCATAGTAGTAATTAAAAAATCCGCATTTCTACATAATCTTGAAAACAAATAATTGCTGTTATCCATATAAATTTAAACTTCATTATGGAACAAGATTTGCAATGTTCTGTCAACAGTCATTGGTTCAAAAACGCAGAACCCAATGATGATCAACAATTACCAATTCACAAACATTTTTAGGAACAGAATGTTCAAAAATTACAAATGCTATTGTTGACAGTATTGAAAATGGGTCCTGGGAAACGTCAAGTGAAACGAAATGTCAGATTTTAATAGTAATCCGGATTAGAACACCCCTTTCGGTATTACTATATCACTTGCCTGAAAATGTAAAAATAAAAATTACCTGTTACAGTATAGCATTACTGCTACACAGTGCTTACACGTTCCACTTCTGCCCGCTTTACAAGAGCACTCAAATGACTTTATAGAAATTTCACTGTTACTTGTACCTAAAACACCGTTGATGGAGTGATGCGACGACGTTATTGCCGTCTACTGAATGCAGTGCGAAACTATGAGAATTTCTCTTCCATCTTCCTCCTTAATTCCACAAGAAATTATATGGCCTACATTAACAATCACTTCCCCTTCTTTCATGCATCTTGAATTTTTGGAAGCGTCCACAAATTTCTTTATTTCAAGGATTGAAAGCGACAAACCAGCCATTCTAACATTCGACTTTATGGAAACACGTGCGACCTTACCCGTACTAGAGAAGTTTGTTTATTGTTTACGTTTGCGCAGCGCCCCCTATAGTTCGTTGAGGTTCCCAATGGAAGACGTCTTGGTACGACTTTCGCTGCAGATAAAAAATGAAGGGAAAGGTCAATAAAAATTCTGAAACCCGGGAACTCTTTATTTACCATATATCTTGCGTTAGCCACAAACGGTGTTCCAAAATGTGCAAAATTGTCCGAGCAATTTGTGAAATACGCTTGCCCATTGGTTAACAAGAGAAAGCAGCAGTACAAGATGGCGTGTCTCGTAGAGCCTTAACCGTGAAGCCGCAAACAGTGGGAATTTGACATTGTTTACATGATGCCTATTTAATTTCAACTGTGTGTATTTTGGAATAGCGTGGCTTTTGGTTGCAGAAACAGTGTTAATATCAAACCGGAATGAATTATACTTCTTATACGAGTGAAGTTTTTAATTTTAACGTTATGTTTTGTTTAGAATTCACACTAACAATCGTGTATTTCAATTTAAAATATAAATGGAAAGCAGTCTCAAAATAATTAAGAATTTTATAAATTCAGCATTTTCTCCCACATCGGCAGCAATTTACGATGCAAAATTGGAAACATTTGATATGAAAGAAGGTGATTTGGCCAACACAAAAATGCTTTGCGATAGCATTGAAACCTATCAGCTTTCCCACACTTTGATGGCTGTCGCTCGTGGTTATAGGCTTCACGCAAAGTGGTACTGCTCCATTATCAAGGGCATCTCCAGATATCTTATTCTAACCTTCTTGGCGCTTCACAGGATAGTATAGAGATTGAAATTTGAAAACGTCACACCATTTCCGTAAAATGCCTTTTCAAAATGGAGTCCCTCAGCATGGAGCAGCGACTGTTTATAGTGCAAAAATATTACGGTTTTGGCCGCAGTAACGCCATGGTTCGACGCAAATTCATCAAAGAATATGGTGCAAGTCTGCTTCATCAGAGATGACAAAAAAAATGGTAAGTGTTTGAGAGGAAAGTGACAATGTCCATTTTCTGGATTTTGACATGTATGTTTTACTGCATCTTTCTGTTCTTTTTTTCTTTTCAAATTAATGAAGTGATTCGAGGAGACGTACTCATTACACGATGCCAGAAAAGAACACTCGGGTCAAAAAGCGACTGTGGTGACCGCAGAGAACGCCGAAAGAGTCAGCGACTTTTTGAAGAATCTTCAACCACATCCACCAGACAGGCGTCACAACAGCTGGACATCATCATCCCTGCAGACCATCATGAAGAAGAAATTGCATCTGTTCCCATACAAAATCCAGCTGTGTCAGCGACTTCAAAACCACGATGCCCAACGTCGGCTAGGCTTCGGGAACACGATGATCACAGAACTGGAAAGCGGACGAATTGGCTTGCAAAAGATCTGGTTTAGTGATGAGGCCCATTTTTACCTCAAGGGCTACGTGAATAAACAAAACTGGAGACACTGGGGCAGTGAAAACCCACACACCCACCTAGTGGAACCTTTGCATTCTCAACGTGTGACGGTGTGGTGTGGAATCAACGCAAAACGCATAATCGGACCCATCTTCATCACCGGAACTGTTACTGGTGCAAGTTACAGGCAGCTACTGGCCGAGAAGTTCCGATCCCGAGCAAGACGTCATCGGATGGTCAACACCTACTGGTTCATGCAGGATGGTGTACGTCCACATAGAGTTGTTTATTTGTTTTCCTGGCTACAGGGCACCTTTCAGGACCGTATCATCGCTTTGGACACTGCGAGGTTCATTGGACCGGGCATTGAATGGCCACCCTATAACCTTGACCTGAACCTATGGGATTTTTTTCTGTGGGGTTATTTGAAGGACCGAGTCTTCAGGACTGGCCCCAAGACACTGGAGGACCTAAAAAATCTGTTGCAGACAAAATCAAAGCCATCACAGAAGACGTGTTGCAGCATGTTATCGGCAATTTCTAATCCCGTCTCTATACGATGGTTTGTGGAGACGGTGGCCATTTTGAAAATCTGTTCTATTAATTTCACTTATTGCTAGAGTTTCTCTGAAAATTTTAGTAAATTTGATCCAGTAATAACGAAGTTGTGTCATTTTACTTTTCAACACATTTTCTTGGCCACCCGGTATGTTCCCCCTTTTAGTGACGTCATGAGGAAACCAAGACATCAGATTGGTTTCAGACTCTATCGCATATGACATCAAACACGCCATCGACGTATCAGGTCGTGTAACATGAGAGTGAAATCACCAACGGAGGAAACTCATCTTTCTAATGCCATGGCCGTGTGCTTTCTACACAGCCTTGATTTAACCGGACTTCAGGCATTGTGTGCCGTCTTTTAACTCAGTGGTCATAAACGACGAACAAACAGAAAGGCGACAATTATATTTTAAGCTATACGTGTGTGATAGAAGGAAAGAGAGACAGATATTTCTTTTTTTATTTGGTTTTTAGGTTTAACGACCACCATAAGCAACACAATGGGCTGTAGGCAGTCGCCCATCCCTAATTTACTGGCTCCAGGGAAGGAAGAGAGCCAATACCGCAAGACAAACATAATATCCATGCCACGCCAGGATTCGAACCCGGACCCAACTCGTGCGAACAGTCAGAAGCCAGCGCTTAGACCACTAGGCCACCGGTCAACGACCACCGTGAGCAACTCAGTAGGGTGTAATCAGTCGCCCGTCCCTAATTTAGAGTAACTGATTCCAGCCAAGGGAGAAAGCCAGCACCGTAAGACAAACACACTATTCATGGCTCATGGGAATTCGAACCCGGAACTCTCTCGGACGCATGATCATAAGCCAGCTCTTAGACCAATTTGCCACTGGGCTGCTCATTTTTCGGGGTTTAACGACCCCCATGAGGGGCTGTAAAAGCAATAAATAGTCGCCCTTCCGTAATTAAGGGTATTGGTTTAAGGGAAATGACAGTAATAGTCGTAGGACAAACACACCAGCTATGCCTTGCCCAGCACATGCAGTTGTAATGTCAATAGACTATCAACTGCATGTGACTATCCAGAAACCTTCGTTTCTGATCTCTCGGCCACAAGAGAGGCGAGAGACAGAGATGATCAGTGGCTCTGCGTAGAAAAAGAAAGAGGTAAATTTAACTTCCAAAACGTAATAGTGGAGAAAAAAAAAGGTTTCCTTTCAGAAAAAAAAACCAACCCATGTCGCTGTTTGCACCACTGTTTTTCTCATGGTTTTTTGTTTTATTTTATGAGCAGTACATCAAGATGTTCGGCAAAAAGCAGCGTTGATTGAAGAACAATGAAAATCGTTGTTGTACATAACGGTGGTTAGAAATAAATTGTCTATTGACATTACATTACAACTGCATCAGCTTCTGCTGGCACAGGATACTTTAAAAGAATAGAAAACAGTGGTGCTTCGCTAAGTGAAATGCTTAAATGATCTAGAAAACAGGAGATAGAACTTTTCCGAAGTTCTAAAAATCTACGTGTAGCAGTTATGATATTTAAAGCTTTCGGATCATATTTTCTTTTATTGGTAATAATTACACCTCCAGTTGGAACTTGAATAGGGATGAAATGACCACTATTACCGAATGATTTCACTTCTAGAAAGTACGAAAACGGACTCCAAAACTATCGATGGTTTTGACGGCTTTTCGTCAGCTTAAAAATGTAGATGAGGAAATTGATATATTTTTTATTGTCGTTCGACTGTTTACTTTAGTGACTTATCCTTTTGTACTTTAAGGTGATTGAGGGGACGAATAAAGTGTATTGCAAAATATTAGATAGAGCTATAGTTTTCAAATCTATCGTGAACTCAATGTGCCCGTCATAACAATTAAAAAAAAGGAATCACCCCTTTGAAAGCCTTTTCATGTATTCCTTCTTTATTTTATTTCTGATTTGCACCGATGTAATGATCAGAAAGAAAAGTTGTATAGCGTTATCTTTGAGAGCATTGCGATAGCTCTCGAAATCCGAATAATTCATATGCTTACAGAGACTGATGTCTGGACACAGTGGATGGACAGAGCATTGCTTGTCAAAAAGTATTGCTTTCCGAAAATAATGGCAGTTGCACCACAATGGCTCCAACTTTCGAAAATCTTTTTCTAAGACACTGAAAGTTCGACACACAGTGGAATCAACTATCGAACATTCTGCATTTGGAAGACACTGATGGCTTGATTCAAAGGACAGTGAAATTATATTCTACCTGCTACTTTTTTATTTGATTCGGAATTTAAAGACCACCATGAGCAACTCCTAGGGCTGGGAACAGCCGCATCCATATCTCATTCGGAAGTCGAACTCCGACTCATCTTGGACGAATGGTCAAAAGCCAGCGTTTCAGGCCCTTCGATCACAGGAGTGACTGTGTCCTATTTGGAGTCCGTTTAAATGGCAGAGATACAGCGCCGTAACTGAAAGGCCACACAAGATGGTGCTAGCCTGCTAGCCCCATCCACTTCCGCAAAGAGGAAATCAACGCGCTACTCCAGGATGCTTAGCTTCTTAAGATTATATTTGGATTTTCAAAATTAATGGAAAGTTTTGCATATTTTTCTCCTGTAGTTGAGTTCTCAGAAATAGAATTAAGATTTATTTTGCATTACATATAATTTCTAAATTTGCTGATAATGAAACAAAGTCGTACCTTCTTTAAAATTGCTGATACTGCTTTTCTTCAACGTCATCATCCAGCCACCTCTGATATTTCAGTCTAGCTACATCAGTGCATACCATGGACGTTAGAATAAGTCTTTTTCTAGCCTCCTTGGTGCAGAAAGATCGTAGACTATTAAATATCTATGGAATTGGATAGCTTTGCCAACTCTGCATTATTTTTAGACATATCACCGAAAATCGAATGGTATTTTTTTCGAATCATATACGGTCAACAGATAATAATTGGCTATTAAATAACTGTCTCTTCTGAATGAACTAATATTTTCTTTATGTTATGGAAAGATCTCCGACTGTTGAATAATTTTTTGTCTTGAGCACACAAATCGTTTTTTCTATCGGAAAGATACACTCATTGTCATAAAAATCCTCGCACCAAGAAAAAACTGTGCGATTAACGCGAAACTCGGCGAATAGCTGCGGGGAGGGCAGACTTATAAATGATTAAAATTTCGTGCGATTTTGCATGCCCTCATGTCCAAGACCGGCGCTGTAATTGCAATCCTTGGGGCTCATACGGCGCAGCGCAGGGGACTCCACATTCATGCCGAAGTGCACGGTAAGAGTCAAGTGTGACCCCTGAGAGATTGACATGATGTGCGTACGGGCAACTGACGGAGTTTGAACGAGGCCGTATCGTCGGAATGAGAGAGGCAGGATGGCCGGCACTCCGAATCAGCTGCTATTTGGGCAGGTCGGACAGTACGATGCGATCGTGATGGGAGCAATGGATACGGGAAGGCACCCAGACACGGCGGACTGGCTCTGGACGACCCAGACACACCACTAGCAGAGAGGACCGTGGTATCGTGAGATCGCCACGCAGAGATGCAAAGACGTCTTGTTCAATATCCAGAGACATGTGGCGGCTGTACAAGGGACTTCTGTGGCCGCCAGAACTATTTGCAGACTCCTGGAAGAGGCGAATATGAACTCTCGACGACTCTTAAGTTTTCTTCCATTAACACCTGACCATCGTCGGCGTCGATTGCAGTGGTGTCAGCAGCGAGCAACGTGGAATGCTATGGACTGGCGACGTATAGTGTTCAGCGACTGTATAGGAACCTACGACCACCGTGTCAGAGTGTGGAGGACTGCAGGTGAGAGCTACAATCATAACCTCACTGTACAGCGGTACACGTGCCGAACTGCAGGCGTGATGGTCTGGGGAGCCATCGCGTATGATAGGCAGACTTGTCCTAGCAATCCTGCGGCGCCATGTACTGCCTTTCCTGATGGGGCGGCCTGGAGCCATTTTTCAACAAGATAATGCCCATCCGCACACGGCTCGGGTTTCCCAGGACCGTCTACGTCGTGCTTCGACGTTTCCGTGGCCTGTCAGATCACCTGATATCTCGCCCATCGAGCACGTGTGGGGCCAGATGGGACTCCAGCTTTCTCCATGTCCCATTGTTCGTGATTTAGAGCGTCAGTTCCAAGAAGTGTGGGCCAATCTGTCCCAGGATAACATGCGGCGTCTCATTGACTTTATGCAGGACCGTATCACCGCATGTATCCGAGCACGAAGCGGTCCGACGCAGTACTAACGCTGACCGGAATGTGTACCGTATGTCTGCGGGAAATCGTCCTGCTGCTGTGATATTGTAACAACTTCTGTCCTTGGTATGTACAATCTCACAACTAAAATCTCATTTCAATCCGAAGCCTCCTTCTTCGTGCGAGGATGGCAATGAGTGTACATCGTCAACTCAAGGCCGGATTTATAAGGGGAGAAAAAGGGCCAATCGCCCCGGAACCCCCAGCCAGAGCCCCCCCCCCCCCCCACCTTACACAAAAACGTAATAATTAAAAGAATACTTTATTTTATTAAAACAAAAAAAAAAAAAATTGTGACGAACAATTTTTAACAATGACCTACCTTTTAATTTTCGCTGCTAATGTCGCTATTGTATTTGAAATTTCGAGGGTGTTTGCTCTGTTGTCATCGACGACGTGCAGTGTACGATGACCAGTTACGTAACCGTACACTGCACGAAGAAAATACAGTTACGATAACATTTTTTTTTCTCCTTGTTTCTTTTCAGATTGCAGTATGTCATGAAAAATTCAACTGTCTGGGGCTCAGAAGAGAAAGGCGTCCTAAGATATAACGCACCATCCATTTCTTTACGGACACATTGCTTCCATTATATCAGTAGTGGGACACTATTATATCAGTTCGAATTACATTCATTAAAATGGCTGTGATGTGTAAATTTGGTGAATTGTTCTTTTTTTTTACTGTGTATTTCAATTTCTGAGTTCGAGGGGCCCACCGAACTTGAAGAGTCCCGGGACCTCCCAAGATCTGAGTCCGGCCCTGCGTTCAACAACAATTAGTGGCCGACTGGAACAAAAAAGCCCGGGTGCTGCTTACTACTACGGGCCCGGACTATGTACTGTATATCATCATCATCATCATCATCATCATTGTCAATCATTATCAATCCACTGCTGGACGAAGGTCTCCCCAAGTTTCCTCCACAACGGTCTGTCTTGTGCCAGTCTCCTCCATGTCACCCCTGCACACTTTCGAATTTCATCCACCCATCTCCCATGTGGTCATCTCCCATGTGATCTAAAATTTCGGCTGTCCATCGATGATCTGTCCTTCTGGCAGTATGTCCAGCCCATTGCCATTTCAGGGATTTAACTCTGATCATGATGTCTTCCACTCTTGTCATTTTTCGGATCCACGAGTTCCTCTTCTTATCTCTCCTGGTTACACCAAGTATGCATCTCTCCATGCAACTTTGAGTTGTCTGCAGCCTTTGTATGTCTCTTTTAGTTAAGGTCCACGTCTCTGCACCATACGTAAGCACTGGAAGGATGCATTGATCAAACACTTTTCTTTTAAGACATAATGGCATATTGCTCTTGAAAATTATGCTGTTTCTTCCAAAAGCTCTCCAGGCAAGTTTTGTACGCCGATTAATTTCTTCATCAATGTGACCCTCACTTGATATCTGCTGTCCAAGATAAACGTACGTGTCTGTTATCTCCAGCTTTTCTCCATCAATCGATAAATCTTCATTTCTTGTAAAAGCACTGAACATCACTTTTGTCTTCTGAAAGTTCATTTTTAATCCCACTTCTTTACTCTTGTCAGCAAGTTCCTGGATCATACTCTGCAGCTCTGATGGGCTAGTTGCAAAAATAACTACGTCATCAGCAAAACGAAGGTGGGTTAGATAATCTCCATTAATCTTTATCCCCTTGTTTTCCCAGCTCAGTGACTGAAAAACACCCTCCAATGTGGCATTAAAGAGCTTCGGAGATATGGTGTCACCTTGTCTCACTCCCTTTCCAATTTTTATGTGTGTTGTATTTTCAAACAGCCTAATCTTTGCACTTGCATTTTCATAGATGTTATTAATAATATTAATGTATGCATCTTCAATACCGCAGGTTTTCAGAGCCATTGTAACTGCTGATGGTTTCACGGAATCAAAGGCTTTTTCATAATCGATAAAAGCCATGCACAATGGAAGTTCATATTCCCTCGCTCTTTCAATTAGTTCTCTCAGCACATGGATATGATCTATTGTGCTGTAGCCACTCCTGAATCCAGCTTGTTCTCTCGGTTGAGCCATGTCCAGTGTTACCTTCAAGCGGTGTGAAAGAACTTTAGTGAAGATTTTATAAACTACTGATAGGAGGCTGATAGGTCTGTAGTTTCCGAGATCCTCAATGTCACCTTTCTTATGTAGCAGGATCATTGTAGCGGTGTTCCAATCCTCAGGAATCTTTCCTTCATTAAGGCATCGAGTGAAAATTTGGGCGAGTACTGTTTCGATTTCTCCACTTGCTTCTTGTATGATGTCTACAGTAATTCCATCTTCTCCTGGAGCTTTTCCTCGCTTCATGTTCTTGATTGCATGTGCAACTTCTGCTGGAAGGACTGGAGGAACTCTGGTACTGGTATCTTTCATGATGTCTGGAGTGCATGTATCATCCCTTTCATATAATTTGGAGTAGAAATCTTTCACTCTTGTCAAAATTTCGCCTCTATTTCTTGTTACAGAACCATCTTCTTTTCTCAGTGCCATAATCTGTTTTCTTCCCTTACTGAGATGTCCCTTTGCTATCTTTAGGCTTTGGTTGTTTTCAATTGCTTTCCTCACTATTTCACAGTTGAATTTTCTTACGTCTTCAGTGATACTTTTTCGTACTGTCTTGCATAGCTCTATATATTCCACTTTGGAAGTCACATCTTCACTACACTTGAGCTCATACTTGCGTTGAATGTAATCGCTATTTTGGTCTTAAATCAGGAGTTTAACATGACGAGACCTATCATCTTTCCCTTGAAATTTCTATTTCCTCATTCAGCCCAGTTTATAAGGGCCATTCATAAGTCTGTTACCATATGAATAAAATAGTACTGGAAAAGTTAGTTTTACGAGATACGCTAATCTATTTCATCCACGTTTCTGGTCTCTAGGGGAACTATCAGTCTATTAAATTGGTGGTACCAAAGAACTGCTAAAAAAAAAAAAATAGGAAAATTAATAAACATGCTAAGAGGAACGTCCACTTCCAGTTTTGCAGTTTCGTTGGAAATGTATTCAGCGTGTTTTCTCCTGATAAAACTCCAAACTATTGAATTTCATGTGAACACATAGACGTCACAGAGTAAAAAAAAAAAAAAAACTATAATGAAATAAATAAATTATGGAGAACGTACACTTCATGTTTTCCGATTTCAACGAATATCTAATCAGTTCATGAGCTCTTGATAAATCATGTTGGTAGTTCATGCAGACAGGTACTATAGTTTTGAATTACATACACATTTTTTTTAAAGAAAATGACGTGTGGGAGATGTTCATTTCCTCTTTCCGGATTTGGACCAAAATCTAAACTGGACATCAGGGTACGAAATTCCTAAATATTAAATTCGTCTCGATAATTATAACAGTTTTTAACAAACCATACGAACGCGTACGCGCAGAGTGAGGAAGCTCCAATACCAGTGCTATGCGCAGGGTCCCGGTAACTCTAAATGCGCCAGTAGTCTAAACCCTCCCTGCGGGTGTAAATCCTTCGAGAAATTGCTGGGTGTGGTGAGGGAGCGTCAGTTAGCCAGTACGAAGCACGTGCAATGGGAAAAGGAAAGGACTTCTAGAAGGTTGAACGGAGAATGATGAGGCTCGAAGAAGACGGAGAGAGGATTTCAGCTACACGGGCATTGTTGGCTGTTCGAGGGCCTCCATACTGAGGATGTGGGGGAAATAGTTAGAAGAGGTACCCATAATGTGGAAAACACTGATGAGAGTCTGGTAGGAATGGTCAGAAGAAGAAGGACCCAGAATGGAAAGACCACTGGTCAGGATGTGGAGTGAATGGTCAGAAGCAGGACCAAGAAAGGAAAGACCACTGGTGAGAGTATGATGAGAATGTTGAGCAGAAGGACCCAGGAAGGGAAGACCACTGGTGAGGATATGATGGGAATGATCAGAAGAAAGACTCAGAAAGAGGAAACCACTGGGTGATAATCGATGTAGACTCCAGTTGGCACATTTTGTCCTGGACAATACATTGCTCATGATCCCTCAATCAATGGGAGAATACAGTCAGGATGCATAGAAAAACGTTTCTAAGCACATACATAATCCAATAATCGCCCTTGTCGGAAGAAGTCGGTTTTAAGAATTTTTTTTTTTTTTTTGATTGGAGGTTTAACGACCACCGTGAGCAACTCAATGGGCTATAAGCAGTCGCCCGTCCCTAATTTAGGGTCACTGGTTCCAGGGAAGGGAGAGAGCCAGTGCCGAAAGACAAACACAACATCCATGCCTGACCGGGATTCGAACCCGGACCCCTTACGGACGAATGATCAGAGGCCAGCGCCTTAGACCACTGCGCCACCGGGGCGGCTTTAAAAAGTTGGAGGCCCATTCCTGTTCACATGTTGATCTATTGTTATTGACAGCTAGGCCCAAAATGGGCACGGATACACCGTTACTGTACATTATACGATTGGAAAAGAGACGCTTAGTCCAATGAGTTCAGGTTCGAGCTTACATGTTAACGAACGAATTCATATTCGACGCCAAGCGGGTTGGTAGCTCTAATCAGACTGCACGTTTGAAGGGGTAAAGGTCAGTGGTGGAGATATCTTGTTGTCAGAATCGTTCTAATACCGTAAAAATCACTGGGTACTCTCATTTCCGTTGAGAACGCCCTCACCGTTGCATATCCAAGGCAGCATTGTTTCAGACCAAGTGTTGCCCTTCACAGTGACCGTGTATCCAGATGACACAGAACTGATTCTGTCAGAAAGACATGTTATACAGTCAGCTATGGTGTGTCAACGCTCAATACTATGCTAAAAGAACACACATCATGTGATTTATATAATAAACCCATCCTCAAAGCAATGGATTTACTTTTTAAGGAAATAAAGGGCTCAAATCACGACTTAGTACACAACAAATCCTAGCAAGGTTTTAACAGCACAGAAGATAGCACATTCGTAGACGTACATTGTAGAAAACACTCATGTGAGCAGAGAACCTTATCAGTCAGATCTCTTAGTTACATGGAGTCCATATTTATATCAGCATGCATGACTTGACTGACATGCAGACAAAGCCCAAAAGGAGAAAAACTAATGGGTGTTCAGTCCTAATTTTTTTTTTAATTGGAGGTTTAACGACCACCATGAGTAACTCAATGGGCTATAAGCAGTCGCCCGTTCCTAATATAGGGCAACTGGTTCCAGGGAAGGGAAAGAGCCAGGCCCGTAAGACAAAAACAACATCCATGCCTAACGGGATTCGAACCCGGACCCCTTTCGGAAGAATGATTAGAAGCCATCGCTTAGACCACTGCGCCACCATGGCGGCGTCGTAACGTTAACTGTGAAAAGCATAACGAGAAACAACCATAATTTCATAAGTGAAAAGACAACAAAAATAGATTACAATGGGAGTATACACTGAAGAGCAATTGAATTAGAGACAGCTGGCGTTATGCAAATGTGGCGCTGTGGGCGGCCCTGTAAACGGAAACCACATGACGTATGCAGCAATCTGACAATACAAGGAGTGATGCGACGGGAATCAGTAAGAGTCGGACGCAGTATGGGTAAGACGAAGGATCTAAGCGCATTTGATCGTGCAAAAATTGTCGGGGCCCGACGAATGGGTCGCTCCATCTCGGAAGTCGTGCAGGCACTGGGATTTTCACGAGCCACTGTGTCTTGGGTGCACCGTGAGTACATCGAATCCGATAAAACCATCCCTGCAAGGGCCAACTGCCGTGGACAACAGCGTGTGGGTGAGCGAGGTCATCGTCTGCTAGCTCGCATTGTAACAGCGGATAGATGGGCCACAGTGCAAGAAATCACTCGGCAATTTGACGTGGATGCCCAAAAACGTGTAAGCAGCCACACCATCCAGAACCATCTCCTCGCTATGGAGTACAGAAGCCATCGTCCTACGAAGGTACCGCTGCTGACCGCACATCACAGAGTGCAAAGATAAGCATGGGCGCGGGAACATCGCCACTGGATCCTAGACATGTGGAAAAATGTTGCCTAAACTGATGAGTCGAGATTCACGTTGGTTCATGCGGATGGCAGGATACGAGTACGGCGCAAACCACATGAAGCGGTGGATCCTTCTTGCCAGCAGGGCACTCTTCAAGCTGGTGGGGATGGCATTCTCGTCTGGGGACTGTTTACGTGGTCTGAAATGGGACCCCTGGTACGTGTGACATCGTCCCTCACAGGTCAACGTTACCGGGATATCCTGGACGACCATTT
The DNA here is from genome assembly GCA_039090855.1 of Macrothele yani. NCBI lineage: Eukaryota > Metazoa > Arthropoda > Arachnida > Araneae > Macrothelidae > Macrothele > Macrothele yani. The sequence goes on along the minus strand of CM076990.1, from coordinate 17,283,099 downwards.
GCTCCCGTTTGTGCGTCTTCAACATCCCACTGGGGACCTCATCCTGCAACAAGACAATGCACCGTGCCATCGCTGCCGAATTGTATCCGAATGGTTGGATGAACACTCCACCGACGTGACCTCGCTTCCTTGGCTAGCTAGGTCACCTGACCTCAATCCCACCGAGCACATCTGGGATGCCATCGAGAGAGATGTTCGAGGCTCTGACCCCCCTCCATCAAATCTTCGTGAACTGTGGGAGCTTGTTCAGGGGTCGTGGATTCGTACGGCTTCCCAACGCTTTCGGTGTCTTGTCGAGTTCATGCCGAGACGAATCGCCGCCGTTATCAAGGCGAAAGGTGGTGCTACACATTTCTAGACAGGTATCTCTAATTCAATTGCTCTTCAATGTACATCACAGCGCATTCCGCAGAATCGTTCGAGGGTCATGTCCTGTATCTGCCGACCCGGTGGCGCAGTTGCCTAAGCAATGGCCTCTGATCATTCGTCAGAAAAGGGTCCGGGTTCGAATCCCGGTGAGGCATGGATGTTGTGTTTGTCTTATGGCACTGGCTCTCTCCCTTGCCTGGAACCAGTGCTTCAAAAACAGGGACGGGCGATTGCTTATAGCCCATTGAGTTGCTCACGGTGGTCGTTAAACCCCCAATCCAAAAAAAAAAAAAAAAAAAAAAATGTCTAATCTTTTCGTGTTTTCTTCTGGCCGCTAAACTTCCTCCGAAGTGAATCCCATGAAACATTTTGGGGTCGCAGTGGGAAACAGAATTCGCCATTCCATGCCGGTACCTCACTACATCGTTGAATTCCAGGACGTTATTCTGTCCAGGCGGTACAGAATATCTAAGGAGACCTATCGCTTTCAGTGGGTCGACGCCACCCTGAATGCAAGCTGTTATCGCTACGAAAAGGGGCCCGAAACGCTTTTAGGAAGGTGGTCATAATGTTACATCACATGAATGTACATTTGACTCCATTTTCACATATAAATAATTTTTATAATTCGGGCTCGCAACTTTTGGGACGGCTCAATACTTCGAATAAGGGATCGTTTATATCTGAAAGTTTCCTTGTCGATAATTATTTTGTCCTCCCGTATTTTATAAACACTGTGAAAGAAAATTATACGATAGACTTCCGTTGACTGTGCACCTCCTTTATTTAAAAGAGAGAAAGATTTACAAGAACTCAAAAAATGAATATCTTAGTTTCGGTTCCGTTTCTAAAAACACATATCTTCGCCTTTTGGCGACGTCATTGTTACTCGTATCTGTCGGCCTCGTGCCCAAGCATATACCAAGAGGATATTTACTGCTGATGGGAGGTAAGCGAACAGTCAAATGTTTTGGGGGAGCTAAGCGTACCTCCTTTCATCTTGGAAGGGGAGGAGGAGGGGACTTGCTGATACCACAGTGAGTGCGAAGTTTACTTTTGTTCTGACAAAAGACGGAAAAATAATCACTGCCCTATCAAGAGAAGTCATGTTCAAGTCCGCCGATCCTATATGGAGTGATGTAAAGAAATTAGCTTCATACTCCACACCCAAATCTACTGCCATTCGGGAAACCTTGGAAATCTTGACCAGCTGCGAGGCTTGCAATGATAGCGTCTCTATGGAGTTGCCACGTATTTGCAATCAATTCTTTAAATAATGCTGCGTTTTCTACCATGGTACCTCGTGCCCAACCAACGTGACCTTGTTTCTTCGAATTATCACGTTTGTGCCTATTCATTTATTGTCTAGTCAAGTCACCGCGCGTTCAAATTGTTGAAACGTTCTGTTGTCCAGTTTGCAGTTAGCTGTCAACCTTCCTTGAAAAAGGCATCTGTTTGATGTGCAAAAGCTTGAAAAGTTTTATTTCTATTCTACGCCAAGAAATTTCGGATTCTTAATATAGTTATACTATTTTGAGTATAATTGGTGTACAGTTCCTACTTATTAAACTATAGAACAAAATACGATATAAGACTTATTGTAGACATCAAGTAACGTATATCTTCCTATATAAACACACTGGGCAAAAAAATACGGAATGCAAACTTTATTCCTTAATATGGAGTTATATTACAACCTGCTTTATTACAGCTTTCATTTTTTTTGCCGTACTATCAATATGACTCAGTAGCACATGCGTATCAAGTTTATTCCACTACATAAAAGATTCCTTAATTCCACCAAATTTTCAGGGTTTTTTTTTTCTTCACGGCCTTTTCTAACATGTCCCATATTTTTTCAATCACATTTAGATCGGGCGAATTGGCAGGTCAGTTGAAACATGTAACGTCTCTCTCATGTTCTTCAAAGTAATCCGGTACAATTTTAGTTTGATGGACACCGGAGTTATCATCTTGTAACACAGAATCCACTATGTGTCTTTCTTGTTCCAAAACCTGGACAAATGGCAATAATGCATTACATAAAACTGTCAAATAATTCATTGATTTCATGCGATTGGGTATCTCAAGGAATGGTCTAACTCCAGTAATTGAAATATAGCCCCAAACATGACACTTCCACATCTTTTTGCGCAGCTCCTTGGACACATTCTGGGTTAAATGCTTCTCCAACTTTCTGCACGACCCTAGAGCGACCATCATCGGAATAAAAGCAGAATCTGCATTCGTCGGACCATATTATTCGTCGCCAGTGTTTAGAGGTCCAGTGAGGGTGCTGTTTAGCTTAAGCAAGGTGATTTTTCTCCTGAACAGCTTTTAACTTCGGACGTATTCGGGCAACACGACTGAAAATGCCCGAGCCGTGCAGTCATCTCGGTAGCGTTCGTTCTGAGACTGGTTTACGGGGTCCAGCATTGTACTGTTGGAGCAGTTCTTCATCCTGGAAACATGCAGAAGTTGCTAATTGTCTCAAATGCCTGGGATTCCGATTTGTCATCATAGAGCTTCTACCACAGTTACTCCGCGTACACTGATAGCTTCCATATTTATTTCACTGGAAATAGACACTACTGATTGTTGACTGGAACAGTCCAAAAAGTTCGCCACCTCTTGCGAGGAATGACCATGTCCTCGGTTAAAAACAATGGCCCCCTTTTTCCACACAGTAACGTCACCTTTACGACCCATAGTTGTATCTGTAACAGGAAATACAGAATACTACAGATGCTTTAAACACATACCTCAGACACCTGTGAAAACAGGAATTTGTCAGTGACGGGATTGCTCTAACCGACTAAACTACACCGACGGAATGTATCACTGCAGATTTGTCGTCTTGACACGTGCTTCACCTCTGTAGTACGTCACATCATCTCCCTCCTAATTTTTTTAAAGCGAAGTAGGATTTTGTAGTGTATGTCTATTCCTAATTGTTTCTAAACACTACATGTGCTAAATGTTAAATTCACCAATAATGAAATAGGCGTTCACTCTAAATATTGTTAAGGGTTGGTATTTACTAATCTTTTATTTCCATCCAACTTCAAGAAATCCAACACTATTAATCAATCAATAATATATCAAGCACACCTTTACAACATAGTTATGCAGACGCAAATAACAATATAAATCCACAAACGTAATACTCTCAGCAACGATTCAGAATCTCCACACAAACAACTACGTTGCAATATATATATCTATCCTTTTTCATCCTTATCAACATGCATACGTCACTTGCGTACTGACCTCAGGGGTGTTGCCGAACCTCATTCATGCGAGAGAGAAGATATCACGTTAAGTTGGGAAGTGTAAAAGAGAACAAACTCAAATTTACATAGGAAAAGGAACTAAAAATGAAAGTTAAATTGGAATATACGTCACAATTTTCATTTTAATTCCCGACGATGTGTGGAACAAGCATCACCCATTTTTCGAAGAACCCAACGCTCAGTACAGCCATTTTTACATTCGGGCGCCAATGTGAAAACAGGAGTTTGTCAGCGACGGGGATCGAACCCATGTCCCTTCGCTCCGGAGTGGGTTGATCTAACCCACTAAGCTACACTGACGAATGTATCGCTACATATTTTGTCGTCTAGACACGTGATTTACCTCTATAGTACGTACCACAATCATAATCCAGGAGTTTCACTCTCCATATTTATTCAACTCGTTACGTTCATTAACTTTATAATTATGTACATGTTTCAATCAGCATTCCGTAATTTTTTGGGTCCGGTGTGTTTACATTCCAGATTAGAATCTTAGGAGTCTTTATTCGCAAACTGATATCACTGGATGCACAACTGCATGTTTTCCTTGCTTTTAACGGCCCTTCCACTATCTTTTTCTGTGTTTTTATTTCTTTTTTATTTTGGAATTCTGGTAATATCTGAAAAGAAATATTAATTCAGATCTTCGTGAGTGATTAAACTCTTGAAAACACGTTAAGAAATTTATCAGTAACATTACGTGATTCATTCTCTATGATGTCGAACTGGACATGAGATATTAAGTGCTACTGCAATCTCCTGCGCTGAAAGTTTCATATATATAGTTTCAACAAGTTGAATGTTTAGCCGAACACTACCTTTAGCTATGGTTACGACAGACAGCAACTTGTTTGATTCTTCGTCATTTCTGATGGCAAGCTGAAGATGTCTAGGAATAATTCTGGTCTTCTTGTTTTCTCTAGCAGCATTGCCAGCTAACTCAAGATCTTCAGCAGCCAAGTACTCCAAGACGGTGGCAAATTAAACTGGTGCATCAGCTCCCACACGCTCTGCATAATTTCCCTTCCTCAGGAGAGAGTGAATTCGACCCACTAGAAATTGCAGACTGGCACGGCTGCAATATCCAGGACGACGAAATTTTCGAATATTATCTGACTTAACATCCATATCATATTTATACCAAAACGTGTTCACATCTTCCAAATTTGTATTAATATCATTGTGTCTGCAATGGCTCCATCACAGTTTGCTGAACAATGCCATTTTATTTACAATGACTCCGTCACATTTTGCTGAACAATGCCATTCTGTTTACAGTAGCTCCCTTATATTCTGACGAACAATGTTCCTCTGTTGGCAATGGCTTCCTTATATTCTGCTGAGCCGTGTCATTTCATTTGCAATGGCTCCTTTACATTCTGCTAAACGATTCCGACTGCCGACAAGGACAACGGCTCTGCTACGGTCTGCTGAACGATTCCGAGCTGCTTACAATGGCTTACTCACTTCCTGCTGAACACCGCGGCTCTGCCTAGCATGGCTTCCTTATATTTCGCTGAACACCGCGGCGCTACCTAGCATTGCTTCCTTATATTTTGCTGAACACCGCGGCGCTGCTTCTTAGCATGGCTTCCTTATATTTCGCTGAACACCGCGGCGCTGCCTAGCATTGCTTCCTTATATTTTGCTGAACACTGCGGCGCTGCCTAGCATGGCTTCCTTATATTTTGCTGAACAACCGCGGCGCTGCCTAGCATTGCTTCCTTATATTTTGCTGAACACCGCTACGCTGCCTAACACGGCTTCCTTTATATTTTGCTGAACTGCGCGGCGCTGCCTACACTATAAAAACAATTCTGAAATTCACGAGCCACTTTTCGTCTTTTCTTTCGTGAATTAACGAAACATATTTCTGATACAACCTTTTCCGTGAAATGACGGAAAGAAACCTGAATTTCACGGAATTTTCGTACCAAGGGAAAATTCTGAATTTTTAGAAACCTTTCCCCAGTTTCTTTCTTTATTGACGGTAAAGTGCCGTTTGAGAAATGTGTTAACGGAAAATTCTAAATTTTCAGAAACCTTTCCGCAACTGCTTTCGTATATTAACGGAAAATCTCCGTTCTCAATTTTTCCGTATCCGTATGACGAGAAATTACCGGTAATAGAAGCGATTCGTGAGAACACTTGAGGTTTGATTAACTTTTAAATTTCAATCGTCTGTCGAATTTTGAAGTTCCAAAGGATGATCGGATATTGTGGATAGCATATCGCATGAATTTTATTTATTGTGGCACAGGGTATTTCTTCTCTTCTTCCTTATTTTGTGCACCAGCTATTTATTATATATTGCGTTACTGTAAGAAACCGGGTACTTAACTTATTGTCCAAAGACGATACATGACATCGTATAGATGATACAATGTCTATGTATTCGTCTTTGGACAACTTATGACAAAAGCTGTTATAGCTATCAAGGGTAAATTTATATTTAGGAAGTTCTTTTTTTTTTTTTTTTTTTTTTTGCGAAATCTAATATATAAAACACAAAACGTCTATTTCTTTGTCTGAAGCAGCAAAAACTCTCGAACGCCGAACTGTGGCATCGTGAAATTTGCATAGCTAATTTAATACTGGAATTTCTAGGTCAATGCAACTGTTTTAAAATCTCTAAGTTATACCGTTCGCAAGTTATGAATTAATTAATTAGCTAATCAATAAAGTCAGTGTCGTTTGCTACGTCATCGTTATCTGTTCCAAATCTGAAAACACGTGACTGCATTCATCGCCGCGGCACATCCACACACATCCACGAGTGTTTGTGTTCTTTGAGAACTGTGCATGAAAAAATGCAAAAACGAACTCCGCGAAATCTTAACGAAACGGGCTGAAATTTTTATCAACACCATGAATTGGTAATAAGAAGAGTCGCTCAAAATTTCACCGGAATCCGGTCAAAACTTTTTAAAATAGGTATGGCATTTTTAATTCATCGGTAAACAGAAATATACACGCAGAAACGGTTAATACAATTTTGACAACTGATTTAAAAATATATTTACCGATTCAGGCGAACCTATTAACGATTTATGGTGTTCATTAAAATTTCAGCCAGTTTCATAAAATATTCGCAAAGATACGTTTTTAACTTTTTTTTTTATCCCAGAGATTCGCCCCTCAAAGAGGTCTGAAACTGAAAGCACGTGATGCATTTTATCGTCGATAATAAATTGTTAACGAATTTTGTACAGTCAGTGTTATAATGCTGTGTCTCCTGGACGCGTGTTAAATAATTCATAACGCTTTTTTGTCCGTTTGATTCTACAGATTCCATACATCCTGTACATGTCGTTGCTTTAATTCTCGACAAATATTTGTGACAGCAATGCCCAAAAGGAGGACACCAATTTTTAATCAAACACGAATCAACACAAAAAGGCAAAATATATCACGAACCAAGCAATCGGAAGAAGAAAGATCACAAGCACATGAAGCGGTCAAAACTCAACAATGTGTTCGACGAAGCAACGAAACTGCTGACGAAACAAATGGCGCGACTTGCTGAACAACGATTTCGAACTGCTACAAGATGAAACAATGAGACTGCTGAAGAGACGAACGAGCGCCGAACGTCCGATTGCCAACGAGCTTCAAACTCGAGAGCTACTGTTGTTCACCAGAACCGAATATTGCCTGAAACTGTTGAAGCTCGCAGAAATCGACTCTAGCAGGAGAGAATTCAACAAAGCACCAGCCTAAATCCCGGGCAAAGCCAGGTAGTAAAGCTAGTAATCCTATAAAAGAGTACGTTTTACCTTTTTAAAAAATAACTGAAAGTCATTGTCAGTTTAAAAAAATCAAGTTAAAAATCATTTTGTTGCTTTGAAAAATCACGATGAAGTCCTCCTACAGAAAAAAAAATTACAAACCTATTCAAAAAAATAATAAGCTTCAACAGAAAATAAAACGACTAAATCGCTCGTATTAATGACAAAAAAGAAGAAATCATCGTCAACCAATTTGTTTTACGCTGTACGTGATTCAGGTCACCGGGCGTGTGGTTCAGTGATTAAAGGAGTGGAGTTGCATGTCAAACCAAACCAACCCAAGCAACGCCGGCGGTTCGATCCTGAAGCAGCGGAAAGAATATCTGGGGGGTAAGGGTTGAGAAATGAGGGGTCGTCCATTTTGCGGAATTTCAGTTTAAATACGGAAAAAACCTGAAATGGATTTTTCTGAAATAAACGGATTTTCAGACTACCGAAAATATGTGAAAATACCGAAGTTAAAATAAACGGGCACTTTTAAAAACGGAAATTTCTGAAAAGCACGGACACCTATCGGCCACTTTGCTGCACGTTACTTTCAGAAATTTTCCATGAATTCACACCACTTTTTTTACAGTGTAGGATGGCTCCTTACATTTTGCTGAACAATGCCGTATAGCTGACAATGGCTATCTTACGGCCCACGGAATAATGTAAAGCTGTCTACAATGGCTGTCATACGGCCCAACGAACAATGTAAAGCTGTCTACAATGTCTGTCGTACAGCCCAACGAGCAATGTAAAGCTGTATACAATGGCTGTCGTACGGCCCACCGAACAATGTAAATCTGTCTACAATGGCTCTCGTACGGCCCAACGAACAATGTAAAGCTGTCTACAATGGCTGTCATACGGCCCAACGAACAATGTAAAGCTGTCTACAATGTCTGTCGTACAGCCCAACGAGCAATGTAAAGCTGTATACAATGGCTGTCGTACGGCCCACCGAACAATGTACAGCTGTCTACAATGGCTCTCGTACGGCCCAACGAACAATGTAAAGCTCTCTACAATGTCTGTCTTATGGCGTAACGAACAATGTAAAGCTGTCTACAATGGCTGTTTTATGGCCCATCGAACAATGTAAAGCTGTCTACAATGGCTGTTTTATGGCCCACCGAACAATGTAAAGCTGTCTACAATAACTGTCATACGGCCCAACGAACAATGTAAAGCTGTCTACAATGTCTGACGTACAGCCCAACGAACAATGTAAAGCGTCTACAATGGCTGTCATACGGCCCAACGAACAACGTAAAGCTCTCTACAATGTCTGTCTTATGGCGCAACGAACAATGCAAAGCTGTCTACAATGGCTGTTTTATGGCCCACCGAGCAATGTAAAGCTGTCTACAATGGCTGTTTTATGGCCCACCGAACAATGTAAAGCAGTCTACAATGACTGTCATAATGGCCGTAAAACAATAATACAGAAAGCTCTTGATTTGGGTATAAAACAATGTAAGAGAGTCCTAAGGACAATAATCCCTAAGGAAACTGAAGTTCCCATTGTTACCAGGAGAGTATAAAAGTTGATAATTCAAACTTTAGATCATTAACACTTTCTCCAAAAAACGGAAATTACGTTTCTGTCATATTATTTCTTGAGCTATTCTTCTTATCACTGCTAGTGCTCAGTTGAAAGAGGAGAGGCGGATCTGCTGCAAAGACACACGTTTTCCCTCCATTTTACCCATTTGTCATTCTTTTCCCCACGTCCTTTGACTCTTTAACGACAATAGCGCGCAAAGGACCCGTACATGTAATTCATGTCATCGCATTTCTCTTCGTGGAAGGATGCGGTGATTAACCCACGCGAAACGTCTGAAGGTCACTGCTTACCAAGCCTACAGATCGGAAGATTCGTGGTGGTGACCCAGCACTAATCCTTCTTTCTAAACCTATAAAAAGGACGGCTAATATTCGGAAAGCAGCAGCAGATAGTTTCGAGCAATTTCGATATTTTCGGGGCTACACAAGATTTTAAAGTCTTGGGCGGTAAAGGGTTGAAGCTTAAATTTTCCCGAATCTTGATTCAGAAACCCAGCTATAAATCAAAATAACTTGAAATGATTTCGACAAAGTCTTTGACCATGCAGTGTCGCCAATGTTTCTGAAACTGCAAACGAAAAAAATATCCTTTGATGCATCTTTCCAGAATATCGTAACAAACATTTTTTCATTAATGGCCACTTTTATTTCTCTTCCATCAAGGAGCAGATATTCTTACCTAATACGATAACGGAGCAATTTTTTGTTCCTCTAGTGTGGATATCGTGAAGAGGTAATCCGACACCTTCTTTCATATGATAATGAGAAGAGCAGTGTTGCTATACAAGCTATAAAAAAGTCTTAAAAGTCGTTAGATATTAAGTTTCTTAGCTAAACGATTTATTAAACATAAATAATTTATGCAAATTTTGAAGATGACAATCCGATTTATTTCAGGATAAATAATTTTATAAATACATGCTTAGTGAAGCCATCCTCGTTGTCGAAAATATTTCTCTTCTGTCAATCAAGAATATTACGGTTTCGTAAAGTTATAAAAATCACTGTGATAGTAGGGATTTCTGCAAATTGCCACACAGAATATGTCCGAGAACTCGTCTGAATTGACGAACGAAAATTTGATTACGATAACAGCAGACGCAGTTGCCATTTTTTAGGCTTTGACAACAGGCAAAGTTCATTAAGTTCGTTTCTTTAGAAACATTTAATTCTTGTTTTTATGATATTTAATGTGTAACTTTTCTGATTTTTTTTTGTGCTTAAACTAAGTTAGTTTTGTACGATCAGTGATTGTCAAGATATCCAAACACAAAATTTTCTGAACTTCAATGTCGCGAAGTTAGTTTTCGTGGTTTTAGGTGTTTTCATGTCTAAGAGGATCCGACATTCTTCGATTATTTCCAGAATTCAACTGCGAATGAAAAACGATAATCAACAGGTTAAATATTTTGTGATTTTGGTTTTTTTAAACATGAAGTGAGCATTTTAGTTGCATGTGCACTGTGCTGCCCCGGTGGCTCAGTGGTCTAAGCGCTGGCTTATGACCATTCGTCTAAGAAGGGTACGGGTTCCAATCCCGTTAAGCATGGATGTCGTGTTTGTCTTACGGCACTGGCTTTCTCTCTTTCCTGGAGTCGGTTACCCTAAGTTATGGACGGGTGACTGCCCACTGAGTTGCTCACGGTGTTCATTAAACCTTCAATAAAAACAAAAAAATTGCACTATGGCGCCTTACTTGAGCCAGTGTTTAATTTCAAGTTGCCGCTACTGGCTATGATATTTCGTAAGGACTCAGCTGAAGAAGTGCTATAATGGACTTTATATATGTACCGTAAGAAGATGAATAAAGAAATAGATGGGTCAGTCCTTTCGGTTTTGACCAACGCTAACCTGAGAGTCAGTGTGCTCTTGAATGAGACCAAACTGAGTAAACGCGGGCCAAGAGGGATGAATGTATGATCATTCTATAAATATCAATTGTCATACTATTAGTAGTAGGTGGCACATCAACATTAGAATTATATCCGAAGACCCTGAGTTTCTACAAAAAGAATGCATTCATCAGGGCTTTCACGTGAATGTACTGGGGGTTGCTACTGAAAGAAGCTTTTCCATTTCTTTATTCATACGGAATATTTAGTTAGGTAGTGGATACTTCGAAAATCTATCGTTTCGTTTTTTTTACGTTATCAAGAGTTCGCTTACAAAGATTCTTGGAGTAAGAGCATCTCTTAAACGGGCACGCCTTTCTCATTTTGGATTTTGAACTAAAACGCAGAAATTCTGAGAAAGGTATTGAGCTGATGATGCATTATAAAAAATACTTGAAACATTTGTGTCTTGAGGGTGAGGCTGTTGTTGGAAGGCCTATTTTCACCAAAGTTTGAGTTGCGCCTGGAGATTGTGCAAGAAATACACCGAAGAACCAAACCATTAATATTTTGTGCAAATCAAAGCAACTGCTGGTAAACGATGGAGGGTGTGTACGGTTCACCTGTATGCATAATAACACCTGAAATTAAGCTATGTCATTAAGTATTATTATTGTTCTTAAGATACAAGAAGGCATCTAGGATATCTGTTTCTGGAAGATTCAGAAAAACTGCACACACACACACGCACACGGGCGGTGTACGCTCGGTAATTCGGTGAAAGCTATTGCACGGTGTACATCGGTTTGAACGACGTCGCCTCTGCACGTAGATCTTCTCTTGCTCCAAGAGACCAATTGCTCTGCTACCACTTTGTTCTCTCGTTGGCGGGCTTGGCCCTACGATTTTCACCATGCTTACCGAGTTGGACGGAATGGTGGCCTTGCACTTGGGATCCATCACTGCCTACTCCCTCAGATTTCGACGCCAGTGATTCGTGCATTACATGTGGACAACCTCCAGGTCGTTGTCTTTTGCATTGAAAACGTGACCTACCATGTTTTTAACATATATGTCCCCTGTGATGAGCGTCTGTTACCTGATCTTCTCTCCACACTCCGTACAGAGCTGTCATGCATTCCACCGTCTGAATATATTCTCATCGGCGGAGATTTCAATTGTACGTTGTTGCCGGCCCTTGACCGCAATTCAACCGTTGGCGAATACCGCAGGCAACGTGTATTACAGATTTCTCAGCTAGTTGATGATTTTCAATTGGTTGATGCGTTCCGGCATCTACACCCGTAGGAAATCTCTTTTACCTGGCACTCTTCCATCCATGGCAGCGCTACGGCAGCACGGCTGGATAAATTTTATGTTTCGACTGCTCTTCTCCCGTCGATCGCAGCAGCTGCCCATCATCCTTCCGCCGCTTCAGACCACATTATTGTCAGTCTGTCGGTGTGTGTTTCGCCTTCACCTTCAAGGACTCAACGAGTATGGACTTTTCCGGACTCGCTCCTGGATGATCAACAATTTTGTGTTGCTGTGCGTGAGTTCCTCCGAAGTCGTCAGCCCCTTCTTGATACTACGTCAGACGCGATGCAACTGTGGCTCAGTGTCAAACATGACTTGGTCCTTTTTGTACGGCGCTACTCCCAAGCCTCTCGGAATGAGAGCGATATGAAAACTGCGAATCTACGTGCTCTATTGTCGATGCTCTCTCTTGATGATCCGCAATATCCCGGCTATCTGGCAGATCTCCACGCTTTGCTTCTTCCTCGCGCATCCGATGCAGCCTGCAGGATGCATTTCTTGCATCTCTCCCCTACAGCTGATTCTCACGATTACTTAACCGCCTTGGAATCTCAAAATCGTTCTGCTACATCTTTGCGTCATCTTCGCCTCCAGGATGGTTCCAACACTTCGAACCCATCGAAGCTATGCACTTTCACCAGACAGTATTTCACCGCCAAGTACAGTGCGGTAACGCAGTCTTCATCCTCATTAGCTTCTCCTCTTCTCTCCTCTCTTCCTCAGGTCCCCTCTACTTCATCTACTTCTTTACTCTCCCCTTTTTCTCTTCGCGAAGTCCGTGAGGCGTTCGCTACTCTCAATCCTCATGCCGCTCCTGGACCTGACGGCCTTCCTCTGTTCTTTTATCGTGCTTTTCTACCGTGCCCTCTGCCTTTTCTGTCTGCGTGTTTCTCGTCTGCTTTTTCCTCTCCTGCGTTACCGCCCGACTTTACTTTGGCACACATCATCCTCCTTCCTAATAAGGGTGACCTCTTGGATCTTGGAAACTGGCGCCCTATCTCTATCCTAAACACTGACTAAGTTCTATACAAAACTCTTATCCCGTCGCCTTAATTCTGTTCTCTCTTTCGTTATTTCTCCCGACCAGACATACACAGTGCCTGGTCGGACTATTTCCACTAACGTTTCTCTTCTCCTTCATCTTCACTTCCTCGCTCGCTCTTTTTCTGAACCTCTTGCCTTTCTGAATCTGGATCAAAAGTCCGCTTTTGATAACGTTTCTCACTTTTATCTCTCTGCTGTCCTTTCATAATTTGGCTTTCCTCCTGCCTTTTCTTCCGCTCTCTTGGCCCTTTATCAGGGCGCCAGTTTTCATGTTCGAGCGGCCACATTTTTAACCGCTCCAATTCCGTTTAAGCGAGGCATCCGGCAAGCATGTCCGCTCTCCGGCCAGCTATACGCTCTCGCTTTTGAGCCTTTCCTGTTAGCAGCCCGAAGATCACTCCTGATGTCCTACCGCCGACAGTGGCTAGTACTCGTCATCATCGAATAATTTTCACCGCCTATGCTGATGATGTGACCTTTTGCGTCCGGGATGAATCTCAATTTGATCGCCTGTATTCTGTATATCAACAGTATGTTGCAATATCTGGAGCTGCGCTGAATGCTACTAAAAGTACTGGCTTATGGTGCGGGGCATGGGCTGCCCGCATCGATGCTCCTTGGGGTGCGCAGTGAACAGCCACTACACAGAAGATCCTCGGTGCGTATGTCGGATTGCCCTTGGCTTCTGCATCCGCCACCTGGACTGCTCTTCTTCCCCGGATACAACGGACCGTCAACGAGCAGCCGTTGTTCGTCGACAACTTATCTCCCTATGCGAATACTCTTGGATGTCGACGGTTGTGCCCGTGTCACAAATGATGACCATCACTCGCCTCTCAACTTCCGTCATCTGGTCTTCACATCACTGGGTTAAACCTGCCACGCTTCATCTACCAGCCTCATTAGGTGGCATCCAGCTTCCTGATCCAGCTGTCCTTTATAAAACACATCGCATTATTCATTTCATTCGCCTTGCCACTTCAACTGTTCCGTCCCTTACCACTACCTTGAATGTTCTAGCTTCTTCCCGTGACCCATCTTTCACCTTCCTACTGTTTCTGAAGATGGATGCATACTCTCTTCTCCCGTCCCACCTCCCTCCTGTCCTGCGAGAGGGCCTTTCTCTCTTACGTTCGCTTCCTCTTTTCCGTTCATTTCCTTCTTCAACTCTTGATCTCCTAGATGAACCTCTCTTCTTCTCTTCTCTTATTCACCCTCCTAACCTCCCTTACTTTTACTTTCCTCATTGGATCCGCTCTGGTGTGATAACTGTCAGTTCTCTCGTAACTTCTGATCTAACCTGGAGACCTCTTTCTTCCCTGTTTCTATCTCCAACCATTACTCTTGCTAACGAATATCTTCTCCTTCGCACAGCGCTTTGGAGCCTCTTTCCACTCCTCGCTTACCCTGATGGTCTCTTCTCGGTCCCCTCCGCTCCTCTTTCTCTACCGTTCTTTCTCCTCATTCGTAGCTCCCCGGTTCTAGTTACTTCTGTCTCCTCCTCTTCTCTTTATTGGCTTCTTCTTTCCCCTCCCGCACTTCCACTTTCTGTTCATTCTGCTCCTCCTCCTCTTCTCCCCGCCATCTGGACAGCATCTACCTCAACCCTTTCCTCCCCTCTTGAACTCAATGTCCATTTGCAATTTCTTCAATTTCGTCTCCCCACCCCATCTGTACTATTTCGCATGACCCTTCTCACCTCTCCACAGTGCTCCTTTTGCCCTGAAGTCAGCGACGTCCAACATCAATACCTATTCTGCCCCGTACTCCTGCCAGTCCTAAGCACAGCATTTCGTCTTGCTGATCGAATTTGTGCTCGATCGTTATCATTTCTTGCATATGCTTGGTTACTCCAAACAAAGCATCCACCTACTCACTTGCTTCCTGTGTGCCGTTATATTTTTCTTCTTGTGAAGTTCACTGTCTATGCTTTCCATCTTCAAGAACGCTTCCCTGCTCTTACTCCACCTCCTCAGGAGGCAAGTGCTATCATTCGGAGACGCTTCCTTGCACGGTTAACCACTCGTCTCCAAATGGAGCACTCTCATGCTGCCTCAACAAACACCTATAGCGTTTTTCAATCCACCTGTGCCCAATCGGCTGGGTGGTTCCATATCCACAATTTGCAGTTACATCTCAACCTATAAGTGGGATTTTTGTTGTCGCCCACGTTCACTGTAACAAATCATGATTTTACGTATTAATTTTGGTGTTTCGCTATTTGCGATTATTCTGTTTAATGTGCCATTGGAGATAGCTCACCATGTTTCCCATGTTCTCTTCGATAATGTTGGATTTTATGTTGTATATAATTCTTCCTTCTGCACAGTTTACTGCACACGCAATGTCCCCTTCATTATATTGAATATATTTTTAAAATATTAGTCACTGTGTGTATAATTTAATGTAACAAGATGCCCTTCTGCGTACATTTAGCGTTATTTCCCCTTGTCACTGAATACTTCTGTACATATGTTGTAAATTTTGAATGTAGCATCACTGTTGCATTTCTGTTTCATGAGAAGCTGCCCTTCTGGGTATGTTTAGCGGCTTTCTTCCTTGTCACTGTATTGTTCTGTACATATGATATGATACTTATGTATTGCATTACTGTTCGATTTCTGTTTTTTTGCAAAGTTGCTCTTCTGGGTCCGTTTAGCATATTTCTCTCTTGTCACTGCATAATTATGTACATATGATAAGTATTTGTGCTTAATTGTTTCTACCATTACTGTCATATTTCTAAATACTGTTGCACCTGTTAGTTCCTTCTCACCCATGGTCTTTTATGTGAATTAGTACCTTGTGCATGTTTAATCTTTAGTATGGTAGTAATGCTTGATTGGAATTTGTGCTTAGTATAGATTCATGTCTTTCCCTGTCTACAATACTGTAGGTAAACATTTTCATTTGTATTGCTCGTGCTTTATTGTCTGCCTCTCCTTCGCCCTACGTGGCGAAATAATTTTATGATTTTACCAATATTTTGTTTTACGTTTCACTGGAACTTTCCAGCTGATGTATATACCACTGTATTTATTCGCAGAATTCAATTGTCATGTACATAGAAATGTTATTTCACTGAAGAATAAAGGCAATTTTGAAATGTAGATTTTACGAAAATTTTGTTTTGGGGGGCTCTGTTCCCGGGCCTTGACCCGTTCCAAAAACCGTCTACCGTCTAATATTTTTAGTGCCAAAGAAAAAGCGTAATATTCCTATCCTGTCTGAGTGTCCAAACCTTATAAATTTGATCAGGGCGAAAGACGTTCGAAATCGTGCGTTTTCTTGCATTCGTTTTGTAACCAAAATCTGTAAACGCGACGAATTGACGTAATCGACGAATTTGTCCGCGACGAATTGACGCTCGACGAATCGTCGTGGTCGACGAATTGACGCACGACGAACTGTCGCAGTCGACGAATTGACGCACGCGACGAATTGAAGTATAACCCTGGTGAAGCAACGACTTCGACACCGAAACGCAATATTCACTCCAAGAAAGTTCTGCTGTGCATCTGGTGGGATATGAAGGGTGTGCTCGATTATGAACTATTGAAACAGGGTCAAACTGTTACTGTTGATCTCTACAAGCAACAATTGCTGCGATTGAACCACGAAATCTGTCGGAAATGTCCATTCACAGGCAAAGGATTTCGTCCCGTGAAATTACTGTGTGATAACGCTACGCCGCATGTCGCGAAATCGGTCAAGGACACGTTATTGACGCTTGGCTGGGAAGTTTTGAAGCACCTGGCGTACAGTCCCGACATAGCACCTTCAGAGTACCATTTGTTCCGATCGATGCAACATGGTTTGTCTGCTGTACGGTTCCAGACATGTGACGAAGTGCAAAAATGAGTTGCCGACTTCATTGCGTCACACGACGAAGTATTAATTATTCTTCATGGCTGGAATCCGTCAGCTGCCCGACCGATGACGGAAGGCGATAGATAATGACGGCGCATAGTTTGATTCATAAAGGTACTGGTGTTTTCTCTGAAATTAGATGTTGCGTTGTCTTAAAACGCTTTAAAACTTATTTGTACACCTAAGAAATTAGTCATGTTATCATTTTCTTGTGATTGCACTAAGTTTAAAAAAATGAACAAATTTTTAATGTCCCATACTGTCTTATATTGGGATATCTTCTTGGGGAAGGGAATCTTAGAAATTTGTGATGTTTTGATGAAAGTCACAGGGTGAATTCCTATGTAAAGGCCATATCCGTGTTTCAGTATTCTATAATTTTTTATTTATTTTGAGAATTTCATGCTTTATAAGACGGATGCTGTAATTATTTCGCTCAACTACTGTGAATTGTGAGCAAATACGCTGAGGCAAAGTTTAGTTCTAATTTGCCAGATTCAATTTTTTTAGCTTGCTGAAAGTCTTTGCAGACCATCAGTTCAAAGCTTTACAATGTTTTCATTTTCAGTTTACGATATAACAAAAACAAAATTGAAATTAAGATGTCAATGCTGGTGTATACATGCTAGAAACTGAAAAAAAAATCAGAGGTATTTGTATTAAATGAATATCTGCTTTTTTTAATGACTGATTTTAGTGTTTAAATAAATTTGTGTTGGTTTGGTGAAAGGCACATGGTGAATTCCGATGTAATGGCCATATCCGCTTTTTAGCATTCTATAACTTTCTAATTATTTTGAAAATTTCATGTTTTAACAGATGAATGTTGTAATTAGTTCTCAAGTAATCAACTATGCTCAGGCGAAGTTTAATTCAAATCTGCCAGATTCAAATGTCTTCTTTGGAGTTTGCTGGAAGTCTTCGCGGACCGTCAGTTCAAAGCTTTACAGTGTGTTCATTTTCAGTGTACTTCGCGTCAATAGCTTTACAGTGTTTTCATTTTCAGTGTACTACATGTCAATTTTAGTGTGTACTTTTCAGAAACTGAAAAAAATCAGGTATTTTGTATTAAATGCATCTCTGTTTTTTTAAGGATTCATATTATTGATTAAAGACAAGACTTTCTTTGTAACCTAATGTGTTCCCATTAGGGCAGTTTTTTCATTGCAAATGCATAATTAATGGTTGAGGCGCAAGCGTATGAGCGTAATCTTTGTTCACTGTCTCCTTTAGATTCCACTCACAGGAAGAAATCTGGAGGAAATAAGTCCAGCAAAAGCCCGGTGGCCACATATTAAAAAACGAATGAATTCTGGAATAAACCCAGTAGTATCTCCATGGATTCATTTGATGTGTGCCGCTTTGTTTCATTAGCTGGTACCAACAGTATAGCGTTCATCCTTATGCAGCAAAGCCACAAACTGTTGAAAAATGTTTGCGTTGATAGCTAAGATCACAGTAGACTCGAAAAAAGGTGGTTCCGTAGTCCTTTCTATGTAAAGGACATGTGACAACTATTGTTCGCCGCCCCGGTAGCGCAGTGGTCTAAGGCGCTGGCCTCTGATCATTCGTCAGTAAGGGGTCCGGGTTCGAATCCCGGTGAGGCATGGATGTTGTGTTTGTCTTACGGCACTGGCTCTCTCCCTTCCCTGGAACCAGTGACCCTAAATTAGGGACGGGCGACTGCTTATAGCCCATTGAGGTGCTCACGGTGGTCGTTAAACCTCCAATCAAAAAAAAAAAAAAAACTATTGTTCTTGAAAACCAAAGAACTGTACTGCTAATAGCTATACCACTCAATGTCTGCCAAAATTCATCGCAGATAGGAAGAAATTGCACCCAATATCGAAAAATGAGCACCTCCTTTTACACCACGACAATGCATCGGCTCATCAGTTGATTAATGCACAGCCATGACAGTTGATTTTTGGGAACAGAAGTTGTGCGAGTTTTACCTTATCCTGCCTACTGTCCTGACTTTGCAACTTGTGACTTCTTGTTTCCGAAAGCAAAGGAAACCCTGTGTGGACATCGATTTTTGCCTGATGAAGAGGCCGTAGCTGCTTTTTTTGAGGCAGTCGACAGTCTGCCAAAACAAAGCTGGGAAGAGGCGTATGCAAATAGATTTTCTCTAGGGATGGGACATTCGAATTCTGTAATACTCGAATCCCGCAAATCTTGAAAAAAATTCGAGATTCGAAAATTCGAATATTCGCGCTTTTTTGTAATTCGAATCTTTCGAATTTTAACCTACCACTTGGCGTTTGGTGCTTGTTCTAGATCGATATTTGTTCGAATTTTTGTCAGCATGACCAGTTCTGAGAGAAAAAAATCGAAAAAGATCGTTTACAGTGTGTACACAGCTATTTGAAATAGCTCCTTACTTTTTTTTATTGAAGGTTTAACGACCACCGTGAGCAACTCAATGGGCTATAAGCAATCGCCCGTCCCTAATTTAGGGTAACTGATTCCTTGGAAAGGAGAGAGAGCCAGTGCCGTAAGACAAACATAACATCCATGCCTCCCGGGATTCGAACCTGGACCACTTTCCGACGAATAATCAGACCCCATCGCTTAGACCACCGAGCCTTACATTAACAACAGTGAAGGAATTGTTCAGCCAAACACAGAGCAACCGCCGAAGCGACTGGCGTCTCCCATCGGACAGTGCCTTAGCCATCATACGAGCATGAGAGGAGGGGGGGGGTGACATTGAGCCGCGTCGCGAACATGTCTCAAGTTACTCTGTCTACAGCTCAGCGTTTCTAGTTCTACTCAACTCTCCGCAGCGTCTCACTTGCACACGCTATCAGTATACGCTCGGCGTTATCCGGTCTGGGTTTTTTTTTGTCTCAATCTCAGAGTTTCTCACGCTTTATTGTTTTTATTCCTACGTAGTTTCTATCGCTAACCACAGCATTTACGCATACCTAGGAGCGATTTATCTGGTGCCTGTCACACAACCATGGCATCACTTATAATCTGAAACGAATGTCAACCCATGAGATGGCATCATCTCAAGCATCTTCTAATATCTAGAACTATTTCCAAATTTCGGATAATCAAAATTATACAAATTGCAGTCTGTGTTCTACAAAAATATTCAGAGGAAAAGGGTCACATACTACTTCAGCAATGTGGAAACATTTGAAAGCCAAACATTCATCCAAATTTCAAGAACCGAAAGAGAGAAGTTCACCATCTCCATTACTGACTCCAGCTTCGCCCTTAAGCCCTTTGACTGTCAGAGTTGACTCCCGATTGTAAGACAATAATGACCTAGATGATCCAGCTCTCATTGGTATAGTCTTGCATCAGTTAGTTCAGCCCCTAGCCCAAGTTCAGCAGCTTTTTCTTATGGAGAACAAAGCCTTTTCGAAGCACCCTCAGTAAAACGCAAAGCAATATCTTCTAACCAACCGACTGGGAAAATATCTACACTGAAGAGCAATTGAATTAGAAACAGCTGGCGTTATGCAAATGTGGCGCTGTGGGTGGCCCTGTAAACGGAAACGACATGACGTATGTAGCGATCCGCCTATATAAGGAGTGATGCGACGGGAATCAGTAAGAGTCGGACGCACTACGGGTAAGACGAAGGATATAAGCGCATTTGATCGTGAGCAAATTGTCGGAGCCTGACGAATGCGAAACTCCATCTCGGAAGTCATGCAAGCACTGGGATTTTCACGAGCCACTGTGTCACGGGTACACCGTGAGTACATCGAATCTGGCAAAACCATCCCTGCAAGGGCCAACTGCCGTGGACAACAGCGTGTGGATGAGCGAGGTCATCGTCGGCTGGCTCACATTGTAACAGCGGATAGACGTGCAAGAAATTACTCGGCAATTTAACGCTGGTACACAAAAATGTGTAAGGAGCCACACAATCCATAACCATCTCCTCGCTATGGAGTACAGAAGCCATCGTCCCACGAGGCCGACCGAACTCGAACATCACAGGGTGCAAAGATTAGCATGGGCGCGGGAACATCGCCACTGGACCCTAGAGATGTGAAAAAATGTTGCTTGGACTGATGAGTGGAGATTCACGTTGGTACATGCGGATGGCAGGATACGAGTACGGCGCAAACCACATGAAGCGATGGATCCTTCTTGCCAGCAGGGTACTCTTCAAGCTGGTGGGAGTGGCATTCTCGTCTGGGGACTGTTTACGTGGACTGAAATGGGACCCCTGGTACATGTGACATCGTCCCTTACAGGTCAACGTTACCGGGATATCCTGGGCAACCATTTGCTCCCGTTTGTGCGTCTTCAATATCCCACTGGGGATCTCATCCTGCAACAAGACAATGCACCGTGCCATCCCTCCCGAATGGTTGGATGAACACTCCACCAACGTGACCTCGCTTCCTTGACCAGCTAGGTCACCTGACCTAAATCCCATCGAGCACATCTGGGATGCCTTCGAGAGAGATTTCCTAGGCTCTGACCCCTCTCCATCAAATCTTTGTGAACTGTGGGAGCTAGTTCAGGGGTCGTGGATCCGTGTTGCTTTCCAACGCTTCCGGTCTCTTGTCGAGTCCATGCCGAGACGAGTCGCCGCCGTCATCAGGGCGAAAGGTGGTGCTACACGTTACTAGACAGGTATCTCTAATTCAATTGCTATTCATTGTATATACTGTATATAAAAGTGAAAGCTTGTATATTTGTTTGCCCGCGATACAAATGTACAATGTTCAACTTAGAACCACCAAATTTGGTATACTATCGCATGGTATTCTGACTTAGACCGTAGACAGTTTTTGGAAGGAGTCGGAGCTCGAGGAGGGCAAGGGGCCCCCACACAAAATTTTCGAGAACATTTCTACAGTATAGAACCACCAAATTCGGTATTCTATCTCATGGTACTCTGACTTAGCTCCGTCAGGCAGAAATACACTATCTAACAACAAGTAATTGGACACCTGTGATAGCAAAGGAAAACGAAGTTTATTCACCTTCAATAGTTGGTGGAGCCCCCACGAGCGGCGATTACAGCTGCGACCCTCCGGGGCATACTCTCAACCAGGCGTTGTACGACGGCTAGGTGTATTTTCTTCCACTCGGCTTGGAGAAGACAGGTCAGTTCCTTCACCAATTTCGGACGGTGGGGGCACTCCTTAAGTCGACGCTCCAACTCGTCCCAGAGGTGCTCGATAGGGTTAAGGCCCGGGCTATGCGCGGGCCAGTCCATTTGATTAAATCCATTGTCACAATACCAAGCCATGGTGGACCTCGCAACATGACAGGTGGCATTGTCATCCTGAAATTAACATGGGTCCACCCCGTTAAACTGCCACAACGTAGGAAGCGCATGGTCATCCAAAATGGTGCAGTAGGTCTCGGCGTTGAGTCTACCAGGAATTGCGACCAAGGATCCCGTGCCATACCAGGAGAAACACCCCCATAGCATAATTCCACCGCCGCCGAACTTCACAGTTGGCACAATACATTCCGGCAGGAGGCGTTCTCCAGGCCGACGCCAAACCCAGACCCTGCCATCCGAACGGTAGAGGGTGAACCTTGATTCGTCGCTCCAGAGAACATGTTTCCACTGTTCAACGGCCGATTGTCGATGTTCTTGTTCTTTGCACCACGTTAGCCGAGCAGCGCTATTGGACTTGGTGATCAAAGGCTTGTGGGCGGCAGCACGTCCATGATAACCAAGCAGATGGGTTTCTTTACAGATAGTATTTATCGAAAGAACACTCCCCGATGCCTGTTGAAACTCTTTGCGGATGTGGCTCATCGATTTAGTGCGGTTCTTCCGAATTTCTCGGGCCAGCGCCCGTCGGTCTCTAACTCCCAGTTTTGTGGGTCTGCCGGGTCGGGGCACATCCCGACAGTCACCTCTCATCTTCCACTTGCCAATCACGTAGGCCACAGTCAATTTTGGGTACTTCAACTCGCTGGATATATCACGTATGGATCGGCCATTTCTGTGATACCCGACGATTACACCTTTCTCGAAATCAGAGAGCTCCGAACTGCATGGCATCTTGCATGCGACTGGTTGCGTTGTTGTTTCCCACACGATATTTAACGGCGGCGGCCGTGACGTGTATCAGGACCGCAGATATCGTCGATTGCAGGGATGTCCAATTACTTGTTGGTAGATAGTGTATAATGCTATGTAAATAGAGAGTTCCAGATATTCAAAATTCAAAATGATAAACAAAAGGATGCTCAATGTCAAGCCGCATGCACGCGACATGACATAAGTACATTGCATTTCAATGACGCGGGATTCTCAGAAGGCCACGCGAGATGTACGGCTGTTTTATAGATGTCTCCTCGAAGGTTAGCATTTCCATTCCTGATACTTTCTTTTTGTTTCGTTAAACTGAATTAACTAAATCGAAATGTTTTTCTTAATATTTAACATTGTTTTTCTTTTTTCGTTGTGTATGTGGGGGTGAGGGCAGAAATATTAGTGCATCATAACATTCTGCGTCGGCAGTAACGGCTAGTTTTTTTTTTTTTTACATTCCATTTTGTTTTATTTCTTTTTAAGACAAATTAAATTAACCGATTTATAAATGTGTTCTTTTTTAATATTTCAGATTACGCCTCCCAAATAAAAAAAGTTCGATTGGAAAAATTTCCACTGATGCGAAACGAAAAGGGACCGTGAGGGAAAAGGAGACACCTGCACAAACGCAGGCAAGACTTACCGGAGTCCGAATAAGAGCATCCGCCTCAAGGGATAGGAAGACGCCTGATGAAAGCCAAGAAAGACTTGTCTGTGTTCGCATAAGGGCCTTTACCTGTAGGGCTAATGAGACGCCTGAGCAAAGGCAAGAAAGACTTGCAGAGGTTTTGCTTTTCAGCGAGATTTAAAACACGCAGCATTTGCCTATAATCCAAATCAGAATTACCACGAACATCCGAAAGTGGTGATTGGCAAAATGGAGATTTTTTGTGCTCATTGTCAAGCATACAAATGAAAAGAAGAGACGCCAGGGATGTGTTGCTCAAACGAAAAGGTCAAACTGCCATTTATTACTCCACCACCTGAGCCTCTAGAAGCATTAATGACTGAAACCACGCCAGTTTCAAAACACTTTCTGGCCAACATAAGAAAGAACAACTCTTGTTTCCAAATTACTTCTTTTGGCGCAACTCGGGAAATCAGAACACCAGGATTTATGCCCACTTTCAAAGTGCAGGGCCAAGTTTACCACCGCTCAGGTTAATTGCTCCCACCATCCAATAGGGAGCCGAAGTTCCTGCAGATTTTCTTCATGGGAGATGAAACCGCACAGGCCCAACAGAGATGCTCCAACATTTCAGATACTCGACAAAATATTGTTCTGGACTTGCAACAATTACTCCACCACCACAATTCCTACGTGAATCTGTTCAAGACAGCTTTGGAACAAATGCCAACAGATGATTAATAAATTGTGATCAAAGCTGAAAAAACTCCAGGAGGTGAGCAGCAAAGGAGATTCAATGCACCCACAATTGATGGAGTTGCAATTGTCATAGTGGGCAACGAGTTTGAGCGCCGCGATATTGTCCTCCAGAAGAGAAATAATAGACTTCAGAGAGTAGCAGAAACTCATAGATCCTACGATGCCCTACAATACCCGATTATCTTCTGGCAAGGCAATTACGGATATCTCTTTGGGATTCCTCAGATTGATCCAAACACAGGCAACCCGCTTCCTAGGAAGAAAGTCTCTGCCATGGACGTCTATGCCTACCGAATCATGAGCAGAGTTGGGGATAAAAATCATGAGTTACAATGTCGTCAGCTGTTACAATAGTTCGTTGTGGACATGTACGCCAAGATCGAGAGTGAACGCTTTATCTACATCCGGATCAACCAAAATAAACTGCGCGTGGAATGACTATGTTCATCTCAGGGATGCCGTAGCCAATGATGCCAATCCCAATGACCTGGGGAGAATGGTAATTCTACCAGCAACCTACATTGGCGGCCCAAGACACATGTACGAGTACACGCAGGATGCAATGACCTATGTCAGAAACTACGGACGCCCTGATCTCTTCATCACTTTAACATGCAACCGTCTTTGGCCAGAAATCCAAGAGAATCTTCTGGATGGTCAGACAGCAGTTGATAGGCACGACCTGAATGCGAGAGTTTTTAACCTAAAACTAAAAAAATTGATGGACGTCATAACGAAAGGCCATATTTTTGGTGTAACACGATGCTGGATGTACTCAATCGAATGGCAAAAGAGAGGCCTTCCGCATGCTCATATCCTTATCTAGCTGCGAGAAAAAATCCGACCAACTGAAATTGACACGGTAATATCAGCAGAATTTCGAGATCCCCAACAAGACCCTTTGCTGTTTGAAGCCATCACAAGAAACATGCTCCATGGCCCATATGGTGCACTCAACGTATGAAAGCTCCTTGCATGGTGGATGGCAAATGCTCCAAGAAATATCCTCGGGAACTGCACCAGAAAATTCAAACAGGCCAAGATGGGTATCCTTTGTACAGGAGAAGAAAGCATGGAGATGGTGGATTCTCAAAAAAATGAAAATGCACATTGGCTAAACCTACCAGGAGGTGGACATATACAACAGCTGGGTGTTCCACACTCTTCACTGTTGTCCAAAATGTTCCAGGCGCACATAAATGTTGAATCTTGCCAGTCTGTCAAAGCCATCAAGTACACCTGCAAGTATGTAAACAAAGGAAGTGATCAAGCAGTTTTTGGGCTGGAACAACGAACAGCAACTGTTGATGAAGTCGAGAGTTTTCATTTGGGAAGATACATCAGCAGCAACGCGGCAGTTTGCCGAATACTCAGTTTCCCAATTCATGAACGCTATCCAACTGTTGTTCATCTCAGTGTCCATCTTGAAAATGGTCAAAGAGTCTACTTCAATCCAAACAACATTCAGCAACAGCAACTTCAAGGGCCACCGAACACAACAATGATTTTGAACTTTGCAAGCATGATACTTTTGCTAAATCCATTCTTTATTGTGGTGTTCCGCGCTACCACACTTGGAATGCATCCAGAAAAAATTTCCAGCAACGCAAACAGGGAGTTGATGTTCAAGGACATCCTGGAATAAAATCCACGGATGCTGTTGGCCGAGTTTACACAGTTCATCCATCAACTGCAGAGTGCTTCTTTTTGAGAATGCTGCTCCACATTATCAAGGGACCAACATCTTTCGGTGACTTGAAAATTGTGAACAATCAAGTTTGTGAAACCTTTAGAGAGGCATGCCAAGAAAGAGGATTGTTGGAGAATGATGACCACTGAGACTTGGCAATGACTGAAGCAACTGCCACCCAATCACCAACGTGCCTGAGACATCTCTTTTGCATTTTTCTGACCACCTGCGCTGCCTCAAATCCACCTAAATTGTGAGAAAAATACAAAGAGGGTCTGAGCGAAGGCATTCTTTTGAGAGTCAGACAGGAAAATCCAACTTTGCAAATTGACTTTTCACCAGACATCTTCAACAAGGCTCTCATCCTTCTAGAGGACCAGTGTTTATCAATGGCTGGACGTGGCCTCAGACAGTGCGGACTGCCATCTCCTCAAAGAAACAACACGAACAATCTTTGCAATGAAATTATGCGGGAGTTGAATTGCAATGCCAATGAGTTGGAAGTATATATTGCTGCCAATGAACTGCTCTTAATTACAGACCAAAGACAGGCCTACAATCAAGTTCTGGACATGATCAGCAATGCGAATGGAGCCATCTGTTTCCTCGATGCACCAGGTGGAGCAGGTAAAACATTTGTCATCAACTTACTCTTGGCAACAGTTAACCTGCAAAAGAAGATGGCAGTTGCAGTGGCATCCTCTGGCATCGCCTCAACAGTGCCGGAAGGTGGTCGGACAGCACATTCTTTCTTCAAATTGCCTTTGAACTTGGCCCATGATGAATATCTAGTTTGCAACATTGCCAAAGTATCTGGACAGGCAAAAGTCCTGCAAGACTGCAGTGTCATAGTTTGAGATGAGTGTACGATATCTCACAAACGAGCCCTGGAAGCTCTAAATAGGACACTTCAAAACCTGCGAGCAAACCAGTCGCTCATGGGAGTAACTGTTGTTGTTTGGCTGGAAACTTTCGCCAGAATCTACCAGTTATTCCGAGGTCAATTCCAGCTGACGAACTCAATGCATGCATAGAGCATCTCATCTTTGGAGGCATGTAAAAAAAATGTCATTGATCACCAACATGCGAGTTCATCTGCAAAGTCACGCTTCGCTAGGAGAGTTTGCACCCCAGCTGCTTCAACTTGGTAATGGTAAAATTCCAGCTGAGCCAGAAACTGGACTGATTGCATTCCCAAATGGAGTTTGCAATGTTTTAAAGATTGTCAAAGAACTTGCGGGAAATGTTTTTCCAAACATTAAACTCAATTACCTGAATCATGAGTGGCTGTGTGAAAGAGCAATTCTAGCTCCAGAAAATGACAACGTCAACAATATCAATGCTCACATTCAAAATTTATTTCCTGGAGCCACCACATTCTTCAAATCAATTGACACTGCACAGAAGCATCATAGGCAGTTTACCCGACAGAGTTTCTCAACCCACTGGAGCCACCAGGTATGACTCCCCACAATTGCTTCTCAAAAAGGGGACACCAATCATGCTGCTGAGAAACTTAGACCCACCAAGACTTTGCAATGGAAACAGGCTTTGCATCAAGAATTTGTTCACGCACATCATCAAAGCAACTATTCTGACTGACTGTGCAAAAGGGGAAGATGTCTTCATTCCGAGGATTCTACTGCTTCCCACAGATATGCCGTTTGACTTCAAGCATATGCAATTTCCGATTCTACTGGCCTTTGCATGTTCAACAACAAAACACAAGGCCAGTCATTGGCAGTGACTGGCATTCATTTGGAGGAACCCTGCTTTTCACATGGACAACTGTACTTCGCCAGCTCAAGGGTTGGCAATCCTAAAAATCTCTACATTTTTGCTTCCAATAGAAAACCCAAAAATGTTGTTTACCAAAAAGCAATAACCTAAACGAATTAAAATAAATTTACTGGGAAACTACAGGAATATATTTTTCATTCATAAAATTTCACCCGCTGAACTTCGTGATTCCTTTCATTCATAAAATTTCACCCGCTGAACTTCGTGATTCCATGAATATTTACCCAGGAAATACAGGGTATGTGACGTACCTGCCAGCAGGACGCACACGACATAAAGGCAGATAGTAGTCAGAACAAACGTCCGCGTAGCTCAATTGGTAGAACAACTTATTCCGGAATGAGGGGACCCGGGTTCGAATCCTGGCGCGGATAGAAATGACGGAGAAATTTACTTCGTTATAATGGCGCCCGAACTATCCGGATGACCTGACCGTTCAAAATCTCGCAATGGTGTGATGTTCTTTCCACACTGCGAGATAGAAAAATCAGAGAATCCCTTCTCCAGCGCTTCGAAAAATATATGTGTGTGACGTTGCATTCCACACACCAGATTGACTGGGAGTTCTCAAGTGCACGTTCTACAGTGGATGGCTGCCTGCAACGAATCATTGTCACGGCTGACCCGTGGGCCGTGCCCCCGGCCCTCTTTGGGGGGAGATGTGACGTACCTGCCAGCAGGACGCACACGACATAAAGGCAGATAGTAGTCAGAACAAACGTCCGCGTAGCTCAATTGGTAGAGCAACTTATTCCGGAATGAGGGGACCCGGGTTCGAATCCTGGCGCGGATAGAAATGTCGGAGAAATTTACTTCGTTATAGGTACCCCTGCTAATTTATTGAAGAAATGCAAAGTTTTAAGCCTGGAGCCAGAAGAACTAAAACAATTACCAGATTTGTGGCCAAAATGATCTACAAAGATAACCAATCATTGTCTATAGTACAAGATAAAGGTTTTAAAAATTTGATAAACCACCTTGAGCCAAGATATATCATCCCAAGCAGGAAACACTTTGCCCAAAAGGTAATTCCAGAGATGTATGAAGAAGAAAAAATAAAAGTTGAGAATCTTTTGGACAAAACCGAGTTTATGCAGTCACAACAGACATGTGGACATCAACATCTTCTGACGATTACCTCAGTTTCACAGTTCACTTCATAGATGAAAGCTTTGAGTATTATCTCAACTATATATATGATGAAAGCTTTGAGTATTATCTCAACTTAGAATGTATTTCCTTTGCAGAAGTTTCACATACAACTCCGGCAATAGAAACTTTCATTACCAACACTATGAAATAATGGAATCTCTTAGAAAAAATTGTGTTTCATGAAAGGCAATGGGCCTAATATAATTGCAGCTTTAGAACGCAGTACCTTTGACCACTTGCTATGCCTTGCTCATACATTTCAATTAGTTCTCAAAGTTGGTTTACTGAACAAGAGTGAAGTTAAGGAAATAATGTCAACCTGCCGGAGTATTGTGGGACATCTCAAGCACTCTTCTAAAGCCACGAAAGTCTTACGAGCTCTCAATCTAAGTCTTAAACCCCATTGTTTAATACAAGACGAACCGACTAGATGGAATTCTCAGCTTCACATGCTCATTTGTCTCATGGAACAAAAGCAAGCTGTTTTATTATCTGCTTCAGAATTACATGTAGATCTTAATGCTCGACAGTGTACAATTATAGGAGAACTGACACGAATCCTAAATGTGTTCGATAGCGCTACATTTGTGGCCATTTCCAGCGAAGTAACAATCTCAGAAATAATTCCTTCAGAGAATAGCACCATTAGTATTCTACAAAAATTCTATTCAACTTTAAGTTCCGTACAGAGTTTTTGAAATGACTTGCTTACATCTGTAAAAAGGCACAATCAGTCTGTTGAGACCGAAAAATTGTACGCTCTTGGAACTATACAAGATCCCCAATTAAAAGGAAGTGTATTTTTGAGCAAAAAAAAAAAAAACCCTTGAGCAAGTTAAATCAACACTGGCCCTTGAAATTTCTGATATTAGTATTTTGCAAGCAGATGACAGGGATCTGCAATCATCAGGATCGTTAACTCAACAACAAGGAGTTCATAGCATGTGGAGTTACTCTCCTTAATTGATGACACAATCTACCAGCAGTGAGCAGAGTTACTGTTTGTCTCCTGAAGAAGAAATAAGTGCCTACTTAGCAGAAACACTGCTTTCACCATCTGCGGACATCTTTAAATACTGGAAGGACAACAAAAAATATCAAAATTTGAGGAAACTTTGTAAAAGTTCTTAATCACACCACCGTCGACAGTAATGTCAGAAAAACTGTTCTGCACATCAGGTATCATAGCTGATGAAAAACGAAGTAAGCTAGACCCAGAGGGAGTTGCAGTGTTAGCGTTTTTAAATAAAAATCTCCATTAAAGGTCTCTGTTTTTTTAGATTCTTAATAATTTATAGAACATATTCTTCCTATTAGTTAGCGTCAGCCGTAGATTACTAAAGATCAAAATTGATGTATTCAAAACATACAAAATGTTAATGACCTTTTAATAACTTGAAAATATAATAGAAGTTCCAATATTATTACTGTATGCAACTAAAATTTACGTTGTATTACTATTTTAACGCTGGAAGTGAGACAGAGGGCACTGAGTGCCCCACGTAAATTAGTTTTCGGAATTTCCAGCAGAGGGCATCACTTAGCGCTCCCACCTGTCCTGACTTTTCTATTAGGGTAGCCCTCTTATCAGTCATCCATGCGACCTTCGCATATTAGACTGCTTACAGTTCATAAAGTTGACCCTGGCCATCACCCCCTAATAGCTTAGAAGGCCCGCGCACCGAACGCCGGAAGCTGCGTGACGTAGGGGAGAGTAGGCTGATGTCCGTGGTGGGTGGTCGAGCATGCATGAGCTTGCTCACTCTGTGTAAGCGTGACTGTCGATGTGCGTGGTGGTTGTTGTCAAATTGTCATTCTAAATTTATTTTCATAGAGGAATATTAAAAGTATTCAAATTCCCTACTAATGGGGAGGTTATCAGAAAATGGCATACAGCAATAAAGCGTGAAAATTTTCAACTCTAAGGTACGTGGAAACCTTTTGTTAACCTTATTTTAAACTACTCGTAAAATAAAAATTTTGAACTAGAAAATTTAAATTTGGCCAATTTTATAATCTAATGCATCTCACAGTGGGAAGTCAAAGCACTGAAAAGATTTTTGAAAAATGAAATTTATGTTTGTAATGGAAAGAATAGATTACTTGTGTTGTTATAGTAACCCATAACATGTTTTTGCCAATGTATCAAATAAGTTCAAAGTAAAATATGTATATTTAGGAAGGGGTTTTAAACTTTATTATGGACACAAAATAATAAGGGTTGCATGTTTTTGATCCCAAGAGTAATATGTTGATACATTCGTACTTAGGTATTTAAGTGTTTAGGCAGCGCCAGATTAACTTTTTTGGGGTCCCTATTTCTGGGCACAAATGCTTGTAAAATACTTATATCCTATACGAAATATATGTATGTCATGTACACATCTAACATGCCTATGTCCTTTATATAAATGCTAAGGCCTTGTTGCCATGTGAAATACATCTTTTGTGTTTGCAGACATAGAGAATTGCATTGAATTAGCATTTTTAATATTTATTACTAAAGGAACACAAACACTGAATCAAGTATAGACAGCAAAAATTAGATATGAATGCACAAAAACAGAAGTTCACACATAGTTCCGGAGTAAATTTGCCTTTAAAATGTCCGTTTAAAGATTTTGAAGCATTTTTCTACAAACCAACACATTGAAGAACTCTCGTGTGAGCAGTGTGTATGCTCTATCTGTGGTAGGATGGGAATTTATCAAAACCATTCAATTTCTTAAAAATTAGGTGAAATATATCAGTACTACCTGGGCAAGAAATTATTTACTTGCCCAGGTAGTAAAAGCTGGATGCGCAGGAAAATGTATCTTTTAAGATAACAAACCAGAACCCTATTTTTTTTAAGTTAAAAATATGAATTGTTTTAACATGTTTGCACTTCCATTTTAAGGGTCTGTCTGTATTACAAATGTTCAATGCACAAACGTGTGTATATCAATTTTTACGATGCTGATGCTAAAATTGGTATGAAATGGTACGATGATGAAACTGGTGTTTCGGAAATTTAGTGATTCTGCCATGTTCCTTTTGTTAAAGTTTTCTCCCTTTGTCACTAAACATGAGAGGCCAGTTACATCAGAGGCATGCATCCTGTTGTTGATTATAAACAAAATTTGGAGCAAAACTAGGTTTCCGATTTCTGGGCGTAGAGCATAACATAATTAAAGATGTGATATTACTCTTTCCTTGGTACTTCGTAACAATAATACAACTTCCATTAATTAACAATGACATGAAACACGACATGTGATGACTGTCTTTTTTTCTTGTGTAGTAGGAAATTTTATTACAAACTTTTTTATTTTAAAATTTAGTTTCCATGCACAGGCAATTAGATGTTTTATTTACCTGCCCAGACGAATGATTTACATGCTCTGGGCACCTCGGGCATGGTATTTTTTACGCCTTGGATATTGTTATTTTTAAGAGAAAGAAAAGTACGTGGATCTACATGAATCCACATATTGTGGAAACTATGTTCTAAACAAACAAGATTTTTAAAATACAAGTAGAAATATATACTCGCTTTTTTTTTTTTGAAAACATTTGCTTAAAATGAGAGATCAACTTTTTATTCATTTATCTAGACTGATCTGTTTCCAGACTTCCTGCACTGTGTCTTCACAAGCTACAGCAATAATAACTGGAACTAATATATCTCATATTATCCGATAACTACTGGAAAGTGTGCTTCCAAACGTGAGGGTGGGTGTCAATTTTTGTATGGGGAAAAACTTCTTCAATCCTTCATAGAATTTATTTTGAAACCAAGATCATAAAAAAAGGAAAAAACAATCTTTTTCAATAGCTTTAGCAATGACAAAACATGTGTGCAAAATTTTATACCATTGCTTTCTATAGTTTCTGAGAAAATGGTACATCAAGTTAGTCAATTTATAATGAAACATGTACATCTTTTAAAATACATCCTATAGTACCAAAACAATCGCTTAGATTTATTCAGTACAATAACTGCATGTGCATTTGTCAGGTTCTCAAAAAATATAATAATTATCTGAAAAAAATACTTTAAGAAATTATTGGAACAAATTTCAGATTTTCTTAGAAACGTGTCTTTGAAATTCTTCAAGGAACAGCTAACGGACACATAATCAAATTGTGCTTGTGATGCACAAAGAACTACACAACCATAATTATATGTACATTGGCAGTTTTGCTGAATACTTCTTGAAAATCAAATTTCAGGAAATTTCTGCCAATAAGTTACTTGTATTTTTCCAGATAAAAAGAAATGCTTATATTGTGGATCCAAATAGTTTTGCTTAATGCTACTAATAAATATACTTAATACATTGACAAGGTAACTTTTTTGAAATAGTGCTCTGGAAGACAAAAATTATAAACTTTATATTTGCTTATCAAAATGAAGTTGTCCAAACACGTAACTAGATGGTACTAAAATTAGGAAAACTTGTTATGTCATTATTGTACGTTTAATAATGTAGCAATGGCATAATTTTCTTGAAATCTTAATTTATTTGATGCAATCAGTGGATCAAGCAGCAATTCACTGTATGTATGTTAAAACGTGTTTTATTGAGCCTTTGGTAATAATTAAAAAACACAGAAAAAAATTCAGTTTTTCTTGACCTTTGTTTATATATTAGTGATCACGGATTGCATATAAAATACATTTTCACTAAAGGAATTATTTCATTACTAAAATTTTCATAGTCATAAGTTTGCAATGAATGAAAAATCTGATTCCTTAAATATGTCAATCGACATCTTTTGAAACGACGGCGATACTTCGTAATGGACCCTCAAACTGATCTTTCAAGTACAAGAACGATTTGTTCACAAGTACAGGAATCGTTCGGCTAACTATAAAGACACTATAACTTCAAGTGAAACTACGACAACAGTTTATAATTTCGATTATAGGAATGGTTTATCACTTCCAGTGAAATGACAGGGATGCTTTCATTAAGTTGACGAATCTGTGTTGCTTACCCTTTCCAGTCGAAATTATTGCTACGCTAAATTTTCCACTGTAATTTCTTTTTCGTCTGTATTTTAAAAGATTATTAAACAAACTTGTTAACTCTGCAGTTATTTGAAAACTAACACACAAGTTCTTATTTAAATGCAGTGAAACTCTAAAAGAACGCACGACCTGGTTAGTTGGTGTACGTAAAGACGCGTTCGTTTGCACATCGCCGTAATGCTCCTCTCCGCGACTACGGACTACTCTAGTGAAGTCACAAATCGGTGCGCGGGCCTGCTAAGCTATTAGGGGTGATGCCCTGGCGCACTCAGTGCCCCACGTTTCCTTTCGCGTAACTTTGGCTAACACGTGTCAAAGTTCATGTGTGAGCTAAAGACATCAAAACAACTTCCAGGTGTTGTGTGTGCAGTCAGTTTCTTTGTGTAAAGCATAAATTGGTAGTGTGTGATGATTGTAAGTAGAAATTTTAATTTTTTTAAAGAAACCTCGTGAAAACAAACTGTTTTCACACTGAATAAGTTCTGTAATATTGTACGTGTTTATTTTTACCCAACGTGGATTATTTTTAATAAGTTTTGATTTCAGGAATATTATCCCTACCAGCATGGAAAAGAAAAAAGCATAAATATGGATCACTGAAACGCAAAGAGTAACAAGAAGCAGAAAGGCAGGAATTAGCCAAACGATGCAGGTCTATTGCAGATTTTATAATACCACAACCACCATCCACATCAGTGTACAGTTTCGCAACAAATAATTAAGAAGCAAAAAACAATAGTCATGGTGATAATGATGCAATGACTTGTGAGTTACAAGAACAGGAAAGAGCCACTTTCAATGTACAGACAAATACGTACAATAGCATCATTTACACACCAACCCAGGCCCAGTACTTCTTCTGTCTTAATTGTTCCGGTATCTTTGCTACCTGTAGTTGCAACATCTGAACACGTAACTTCAACTAGTTACAGGGAATCAGATATACCTTCAGACATAAATTACTTGGTTTGTGAAGCACATCCTATAAATGAGCCTACATAAGAAATGAAAGATCAGCTGCTGTAATCTTCCAATATCCATCACGAGCAAATCTGAAACAGTTTTTTGCTGAATATCCATTTCAGCCATTTGATGATCTGCCATTTGATGCCCGTTTGTATGATAGGAAAATTATGAATGACTCAGTCCCAAGAAAATGGCTAACATATAACAAAAAAAATAGGTGCTTATATTGTTCATACTGCTTGACCTTTGAGTCTCCCAACACTTGTAATCCATCACCCTTCGTACGTAGCTTTAGTGACTACAGGCGCATTAGCCAGAGCTTGGCTTTACACGAATCGACAACAACACATGTCAGAAATGTTCAGCAATTTATCAATGTGGTTAATGATGGCACCTTAGATAATTTTTTTGCATCTTCACTAATTAAAAATAAAGATGAAATGTTGAAGCAGAGGAGTGTTGTCATGAGGATTATAGACATCATACAGATGTTAGGCAAGCAAGCACTTCCTTTTCGATGTCACAGAAATTAATCGGCCTACACTCTCTCTGGGTAATGAGGTTATGAATCATGGCACTTTTTTAGCTACAGTGCAGTTGATGGTAAAATATGACCCCATTATGGCAGCTCACGCTTCTGCAGTACAAAACAAGTCTACACAAAGAATCAAACGATTAGAACAACAAGGAAAGGCTCAAAGTAAAGGCGTTGGTGGAGTTGTTACATACCTGAGTAAAACAATTATTAACATGTTAATCCAAATTATGAAGAATAAGATACAAGAATTAGTCATGAAGTTTCTCAAGCAAAATATTATTCTATTCAAGTGGATTCAACACAAGATAATTCGTCCATCAAGCAGTTTAGCATTATTATTCGGTATGTGGTTAAAGGTGTTATCTCTGAGCGATTACCTTCAGTCGTTCCCAGCAATGATGGTACAGGACAGGGATTTTTTAATCTATTGACTGAAACATTACAGCATCTTAAAATTGTTCCAAAAAATGTTTATGTGATAGTACAGGTGGAGATGCAAGCTACCATTTCCAGTAAATTGGTTTACAAAGTAAAATTACTGATGTGGCTGATCAACGTGTTCATATATGGTGCTATGCCCATGTCTTGAATTTGTTGATAATTGAAACAACAAAATGTTGCATGCCTGCAGTTTCTTTTTTAATTTGCTCCAGAATTTAGATACTTTTGTGAAAGCATCATACAAGAGACTGGCTGTAGGGATAGAGGTGGTTGGAAAACATCTAGAACAAGAAAAATGAAACGATTAAAATTAATTGATGAGACGAGATGGTCAGGAAAATCCAATGCAGCAAAAACTATATTTGGACGTTTTGATGATGCCGCTGTCAGTACTTTTGTAAATCTATTGGTATGCTTATCAATGATACAAGATTCAGACAAGTTTGATGCAAAAACAAAACAACGAACAAATGTTTTACTTCAAAGTCTCCTAAAGTTTGAAACAATATTGACAGCATTTACTTACTTGTACCAAAATGATTCCACAACTTAAATCTTGGCCCTCAGTCTCCGGCAGCTCTAATGTACCTGGCCAAGGCAGCGGCCAGTGCGACATGAAGGCAGAGGGTGCTAAGAATCCCCGGAGGACCGGACTAGGCTGCCATCTGATGCTGACCTTGGCTACGAATAATGGACGCTCCCTATCTTCTGATTCAAGGCTTCTTGAATTCGAAGAGGAACTACAAAGGATCACGTGGGACATAGTCGGGCTAAGTGAGGTAAGGAGAAAAGGAGAAGATCTCATTGAACTGAAAAGTGGACATCTCTTCTACTATCGTGGGACAGATACTGGCAGAACTAGTGGTGTTGGATTTATAATAAACAAGAAACTGAAGGATAAAGTGGTAGAAGTTGAAAGTTCCTCTGACAGAGCTGCACGACTCGTTATCCAACTATCGAAAAGATACCAGGCTCAGATTATTCAAACTTATACATCCACTACAAGTCATCCTGAAGAAGAAATTGTAGAATTTTATGAGGAAATTCGTCATCTAAATAATAAAGGTAAGCAGCACTTGAAGATAATTATGGGAGATTTCAATGCAAAAATAGGGCAACGGCAACAGAATAAAACTTCAGTAGGTAAATTCGGTCACGGCAACAGAAACCAGCGTGGAAATACTCTCGTAGAGTTTGCAGAGGCAGAAGGGTTTTTCATCTTGAACTCCTTTTTCAAGAAAAAGCCACACAGGTAATGGACATGGAGACATCCAAATGGGACGACAAGTGAAATTGATTTTATTATGTGTAACAAAAAATTTGTCATAGAAGACTACAGTGTGCTAAACAAGTTCAACACAGGTAGTGACCATAGACTGGTGAGATGTAAGATGCACTTGAACACTAAACTTGAACGTGGCAAGCT
Source organism: Macrothele yani (assembly GCA_039090855.1). Taxonomy (NCBI): domain Eukaryota; kingdom Metazoa; phylum Arthropoda; class Arachnida; order Araneae; family Macrothelidae; genus Macrothele; species Macrothele yani. The sequence goes on along the minus strand of CM076990.1, from coordinate 17,245,581 downwards.
CATAAGACAAACAAAATCTATTGACATAACCAACCTTAAAAAACACCATAATACTTTCAAGTTGGAACTGAAGAACAGATTCTCTGCTTTAAAAGGCCTAACATCGGAAGAAGTGAATATTTCTGAAGTTAAAAGAAAAGTAACCAAAGCTCTTATGGAAACAGCAACAAAATTAGCTGGGTCTAAGAACAAATTGTATGTGAACAAATTATCAGGAAAAACCAAAATGTTGATGCAAAAAAGAAGAGAGATGAGGACAACTAAAGAAGATGTGACTTCCAAAGTGGAATATATAGAGCTATGCAAGACAGTAAGAAAAAGTATCACTGAACACGTAAGAAAATTCAACTGTGAACTAGTGAGGAAAGCTATTGAAAACAACCAAAGCCTAAAGATAGCAAAGGGACATCTCAGTAAGGGGAAAAAACAGATTATGGCACTGAGAAAAGAAGATGGTTCTGTAACAAGAAATAGAGGCGAAATGTTTACAAGAGTGAAAGATTTCTACTCCAAATTATATGAAAGGGATGATACATGTACTCCAGACATCATGAAAGATACCAGTACTAGAGTTCCTCCAGTCCTCCCAGCAGAAGTTGCACATGCAATCAAGAGCATGAAGCGGGGGAAAGCTCCAGGAGAAGATGGAATTACTGTAGACATCATACAAGAAGCAAGTGGGGAAATTTAAACAGTACTCGCCCAAATTTTCACTAGATGCCTTAATGAAGGGAAGATTCCTGAGGATTGGAACAACGCTATAATGATCCTGCTACATAAAAAAGGTGACATTGAGGATCTCAGAAACTACAGACCTATCAGCCTCCTGTCAGTGGTTTATAAAATCTTCACTAAAGTTCTTTCACACCGCTTTAAGGTGACACTGGATATGGCTCAACCGAGAGAACAAGCTGGATTCAGGAGTGGCTACAGCACAATAGATCATATCCACGTACTGAGAGAACTAATTGAAAGAGCGAGGAAATATGAACTTCCATTGTGCATGGCTTTTATCGATTATGAAAAAGCCTTTGATTCCGTGAAACCATCAGCAGTTACAATGGCTCTGAAATCCTGCGGTATTGAAGATGCATACATTAATATTATTAATAACATCTATGAAAATGCAAGTGCAAAGATTCGGCTGTTTGAAAATACAACACACATAAAAATTGAGTGAGACAAGGTGACACCATATCTCCGAAACTCTTTAATGCCTAATTGGAGGGTGTCTTTCAGTCCCTGAGCTGGGAAAACAAGGGGATAAAGATTAATGGAGATTATCAAACCCACCTTCGTTTTGCTGATGACATAGTCATTTTTGCAAATACCCCATCAGAGCTGCAGAGTATGATCCAGGAACTTGCTGACAAGAGTAAAGAAGTGGGATTAAAAATGAACTTTCAGAAGTCAAAAGTGATGTTCAATACTTTTACAAGAAATGAAGATTTATCGATTGATGGAGAAAAGCTGGAGATAACAGACACGTACGTTTATCTTGGACAGCAGATATCAAGTGAGGGTCACATTGATGAAGAAATTAATCGGCGTACAAAACTTGCCTGGAGAGCTTTAGGAAGAAACAGCATAATTTTCAAGAGCAATATGCCATTATGTCTTAAAAGAAAAGTGTTTGATCAATGCATCCTTCCAGTGCTTACGTATGGTGCAGAGACGTGGACCTTAGCTAAAAGAGACATACAAAGGCTGCAGACAACTCAAAGCAGCATGGAGAGGTGCATGCTTGGTGTAACCAGGAGAGATAAGAAGAGGAACACGTGGATCCGAAAAATGACAAGAGTGGAAGACATCATGATCAGAGTTAAATCCCTGAAGTGGCAATGGGCTGGACATACTGCCCGAAGGACAGATCATCGATGGACAGCCGACATTTTAGATTGGATTCCAAGGGACAGGAAAAGACCCAGAAGAAGACCACATGGGAGATGGGTGGATGAAATTCGAAAGTATGCAGGAGTGACATCGAGGAGACTGGCACAAGACAGACCGTTGTGGAGGAAACTTGGGGAGACCTTCGTCCAGCAGTGGATTGCTAATGGTTGACGATGATGATGATGATGGTATATATTTGAAACTACAGCCCCATTATGAAGTTATTTACAGACAAGTGGTTTTGATATGTTTACTGCATGGAGTTTAATAGATTAAGCTACAACAAAGTTGAAGGAACGGACAGGAACATTTGATAACGTTCACAGCAAAGCATTGGAGTTCGCAAATAAATGTAATGACAAGATTTCACAGTTGAATATGGATGAAAATCAAACATTGGAAATTGACTCATTGGAAACCGCATTGCCAGTTGAGAGGCAGAGGAAGAAGAAAATAATGGCAGATGATCTTACAGATGATGAAGAAAATTCCTCAGATTCTCTAGCTGATTTTCGAGTAAAATGTGTTTAACCTAATAATGAACAGCATTGTCCAGTCACTAGATTCACACTCTGTACAACACAAAAAGTTGTATAAAGATTTATCCTGCTTGGACCCAGCAAAGTGTAAAATTATTTGAGAGAAGAGCCTTGAAGATGAAGCGTTGGAAGGTATTATCAAGCTGTCTCCACAAATAAAAACAAATAATAATAATATTGGAATTGTTTTCTTTTACTTCGAACTTTGATGTATTAAAGCTATTGCTTAATGATGGTGAGCATGTGGATTCCAGTTGCAAGAAGTGTAAAATTTGTAGCACTTGCACATCGTGTGTACTAAAAATTCAGACTTCATGAAACAGCATATGATAACCTTTATGAACTTAATAAAGTCATCTGCACACTATCAGTTACTGAAATCCAATGTGAGAGGACATTTTCAAAGCTAAAGTTCATAAAGACAAAGCTAAGAAATTCATTGTCTTAGGAGAACTTGGAATCATACATGTTGATATCCGTTGAAAAGGAATTGTTAGAAGAATTGGATGCAGAAGCAATTATTGACAGATTCGCACAATCATCTAGTGAATTCAAACGATTGCTCTTAATATAGTGGACTGCATGAAATATGCTTTTGAACTACCTGTTAATGTGTAAAATATTCAGTACAAGCAAACTTTTAAAAATATCCACGATTTCTTTAAAATTAAAAAAATAATTTTTAATTCAATTATAACAATCTGTATTTGCATTTAGTATCTACTGTATACTGTCAGTAATATGTGTCATATGTGTACACTGTAATTTTACTAAAAACCATAAGTTTATTTCGCCAAAATTTTAATTGTACCTTTTTTCCACTTATGTATTTTTTGAAAATTTTATTTATTTCTTGTAAAAATTCAATGATAGCCTTATAGTTGTGGGTGGTCCCGGTTTGTCTCCTCGCAACCAATATTTTTAGACACAGTCCGCTACTGTCTCCATGAGTAGGTTTTTCGAAATACAAAATTAATTATAAGGCCTAGATCAGGGCCTTTTTATCAAATTTTAATCCTCCAAGCTCATATTCATAAGGGTAAATCAAGTAAATAAGATTCCACTTTTACTCAACCACAAAACATTAATTTTTTGACCGTAGGCCTAGATACAGGCCATTTTAACAGAGTTTAACCCTACTCGTATTCATAAGCATTACATAAAATTTAAAGTAAAATATGCTGCACTTTCAAGCCTTAAACATTCATTTTAAGCCTTTTATAGGCCTAGATCTGGTAATATTTAGCAAATTTGATTCCTCCTTGTTCATATTCATTCGGTTTACACAGCAAGTCAAATTAACAATGTTGAATTTTTACTCAGACCATAAAGCGTTAATTTTAAGGTCTTGGGCCTATATTTGGGCCCTTTTAGCAAATTTTAAGCTGCAGTACTTATATTCGTATGAGTTATATAACAAGCAAAGTTAATAATTTCATACATTTACTCAGACACAAGGAATTAATTTTAAGGCCTTAGGTCTCAGTGTAGGCCTTTTTAGCAAATTTTAATCACTCCACTTCATACTCATAAGATTTACATACGAAGTCAAGTGAATAATGTTGCACATTTACTAAGACAAAAATTAATTTTAGGTCCCTAGACCTCAGATTAGGCCTTTTTTGCAAATGTTGGTCATGCGTGGTCATATTAGTTACCCACACAGTCAAGACAGTAATTTTGCACTTTTAGTCATGGGTGCTGATATTAGTTTACACATGAAGTCAAGTTAATAATGATGCACTTTTACCCATGCTTAAAACATTTAATTATAAGGCCACAGGCCTGGGCCTAATTTAAACTGCCGTGTTGATCATCATAAGACTGAAAAACAAGTTAAGTTAATAATGTTGCACATTTTTTCATGCAAAAAGAATGAATTTTAGGTCCCTAGGCTTGGGCTCAGACCCTTTTAGCAAATTTTAATCGTGCGTGCTCATGTTTATAAGGTTTACATAAAAAGTCAAATTAATAATGTTGCACATTTTTTCAGGCAAAAAGAATCAATTTATCAATTTTAGGGCCCTAGGCTTCGACTTAGGCCTTTTTAGCAAATTTTAATCGTGCGTGCTATAAGGTTTACATAAAAAGTCAGGTTAGTAATTTTGTACAGTTACACAGACTCAAAGTATTAATTTTATGGCCAAAATCTTAGCCTCTTCAGCAAATTTTTATCATCCTCGCAAATATTCATGAAGTTTACATTACAAGCAGGTTAATAATTTTGAACGTTTGCTCTGCCACCAAACACTAATTGTGAGGCTCTAGGACTGGGATTTTTGAAATTTTACACTGTAAGATTCTCTAGATTCTCTAACCCCGATTCAGAAATTATCATTATAAATATAGAGTTTTATGTTCATTCCCACACGTGGAATTTCTTTGTTCTAGCCATTTTGGCGGACTCGTTAAGAAAGTATATTAAGTCCGTATACTTGTGTCGTGGTAGGGGATTACCGTGTTATGTATATGTGACTGAGAGAGAGAGAGAGAGAGAGACGGGTGCTTATGGAGAGTTTACATGTAATCAAAATAATTAGTCATAAACTCCGGAACACAATTAGTAAGGCAGTACAGAAATTCCTTTGGTCAGGAGGAGTACATGGTTGCACGTTGGTTTTTATGGAGACCGTCTTTGCTGCGAGGGGCAGACGTCTTTGGCTCCAGGTGAATTCATCGAAAGAGAATTCGTCGAAAACGAATTAATCGAAAATGGATTCATTGGACGGAGAATTAATCGAAAAGCAAATTCTTCGAAAATTAGGGCTTCAGGTGAATTCATGGAAAATGAATTCATCGAAAGCGAAATCACCGAAAGCTACAATATCGTAGGGTAAGCTGTTGCAGAAAACTTTGGCCGCCCCGGTGGCGCAGTGGTCTGGCCGTTGGCGGCGAAGCTATTTTTTCTCGCTCCCGTCTTTGGATCGAGCTTGTGTGTTTTTTGCTGTTTCTACATTCGTTATTTTTGTTATTTTGTCTATCTGAATGGTCAGTGCGCCAATTTCTCTTGGCGAGTTGCCTTGTAAGTACTTCTTTTACGTTTTGTGACTGTTTTATTTTTGTCTCCACGACACGCTGTCGTTGACCAACGCCTGTGTTGGACTTTTGCTGCTCAGCTCGTCAAGTGCCTTTTTCGCAACCTTACCGAGTTGGTAGTCGTTGCGTGTGTTGTGCCCGACTATCGTTTTGCGATAATCGTCTCTCTTTGCTTTTCGCAAAGGTTCATCATTCCGCGTTGGGTTTGTTTACCTTTCGTGCGAGGCCTAAAGCTTGCAGATGTTCGCTGCTGCTGCTGCTGCTGATGATGATTATGCTGCCGCTACTCGAGAGGGTTCTTGCTCGCCGTCTGCTCGTTCTGCAAAGTTCCAGCGATTATCTTCCCCGTCTCGCTCTGCTGTTTGTGATGTCATTGACGGTGCTCCGCCTGTACCTTTGACTTCAATGGAGAGCTCTCAGAGCGCCGATGACTTTCCTTTTCTGTCTTTGACTCTTCATGCTACTGTTCCAGGATCTTCCTCGGCTTCCCAGCGCGGCGCTAAACTGGATTACGCTGCTGTGGCTTCGGGCTCCTCTTCGATTTCGGCTGCATCACTTGTTCCCCTTGCTATTGGTTCTGGTCTGTCGTGTGTCAGAGTGCAAGATGTTCTTCGCATCACAGTTCCGGACTCTTCCGCAGCAGGTAAAGATTTACTTTTTCGCCAGCGACTTGGCCTCGTTTTCGAGGCCCTGCCTGGCACTCCTTTAAAGCTATATTCGACAGCCTTGCGTCGCATTCTCCCTAACGGTGCTGTGAAACATATGGCTCGTAAGTCCCGTTCTGTGGTGGTTTACTTTTCGACCATGACTCACGTTGATCTAGTGCAAACGACCGGGATTGTCGTTCGCCGCCGAACTTTGTTTGGTATCCCAATTTCTCAGCCTTCGGTGCTCTTGACGCTTTTCCCGGCTGCTCCAGAGTTTTCTGACGTTTTGCTAAGCCATGCGCTATCTCAATGAGGGAGGGTGATCGGTCCGATCCGATCACCTTCCGCGGCTCCGAACGTTCCAGAGGATAAATCGATCCTCGGTCTCCGTCGCCAAGTGCGGATGGTTTTTGCTAATGATCATGATGCTGCTTCCTGTCCTTCGGTGCTTGAATATGTAATTGGTAGTCAACGTTTTCGTGTGGAAGTGTTCCAAGATCTCCGTTGCTTCCAATGTAAGGGTTCTGGGTACGTCCGTTCCCAGTGCCCTCATCTCGTCCCTCTCCGCAAGCCTGTTTCTGAGTCGACTGATGTTCCTGTATCGTCTTCTGTGACCCAAAGTACTCCATCATCTTCGGAACTCTCCCTTGCTACCGCTTTGCCTGTTTCGTCGGAACCTCCTGCCTCTTCCCTTCCTTCCTTAGAAGTGCCTTCTGCTTCATCTCCTACTGCAGTTCTCCCGGAATCGATTGTTGCTGACCCCCTTTCTTCTAGCACCGGATCTTACTCGACGATTATCTCGGCTTCTCCGCCTCTTCTTACAGCGCCAGTTACTCCTGCTTCTGATGTTTTTCTAGGTTCCGGTTTAGTCTTACCACCATCTCCACTGCATGATCCTACTCCCCCAGCTGGGCGGACCAGGTTGAACAAGCTGGATCGGTTCCTTCTGATGCGCCCGCTACTGTGTCTGATGATGGTTCTTCTACGGACCTCATGGAAGCTGATACCTCCCCAGAGTCTCCTGCTTCTGACCCCGTTCTGACCCCGTCCCCATGTTTTGTCCCTCTGTTTCACTTACCTCCGAGATGGTTCCCCATCTTGCCAACTCAGACTACAATTGGACGCCGTTCATTTCTCGACAGGTTTTACCATCTGCTGAAGCGTTGGGCACCTTAGCCCTGGTGGATCTCACGATCGCCCCTTCCGGCTTCCCAACACTCCCTGATACCAGCTAGATTCCTCCCTTAGCGGTTGAAATTGACACTCCGGATTTTATTCTTCTCTGTGCGGTCTTTCGACTCAGCTGGAAGGATCTTCGTCTTTGGTTTCCTTTCTGTGCGAATCCTGCTGATCGTGTGTACATCTGGCGCCACTTTGCTACGTTTTTTCAATGGCGAGTGTCCCCGCGTCCTCGTCAGCCATGCCCGGAATGGCCTGATTTCACTTTCCGCTACACTACAAAGGTGTTCCTCGGTTATTGTAACAACGTGTTCCTGCTCGATAGACAAGAATGTTGGGCTTTTCCTGGCCCAGGGCTTGATCGTAGCACTGCATGTAAGGACCTTTGGACTTTTATTTTTGCGACTTTCGTCGCCTACGCTTCTAAACTGTTTATTGTTACTTGCTTGGACTGCACCCCTGTGGGACTTTTTGTGATGTTTCTATGCCACTGTTTGTGGGTTTCCTGCCCTGCTGCCAAGTGTTGCGTTTGTATCTTTTCTCTGTATTTTTGTCAGCTTTGCTTGTTTTAACCTACATTAATGAGTTTTGTACGTTTAATATGTTTGTTGTTTATGCTCACGACTTGTGTTTCGTGCTGTGTGATATTTTTTCCCCCATTGTGTTGGTGTTTGTATTCATGTACTGTGCGTGGTCAATTTTGTTTTTTGGTGTTTTTTTCTGTCCCTTCGGGGTTTTTTTTAGTTTTGTGTGCAGCTAAGTCTGTCGCTGTATTCTTTTTGTGTTTTTCATCGACCGCAAGCCGTTGGTCAACGCATTTCTTTTCATATTTTTAAGGAATAAATTGAATAAAATTCGTGCCCAGAATGGTATGGATGTTGTGTTTGTCTTACAGCATTGGCTCTCTCCCTTCCCTAGAACCAGTAACCCTAAATTAGGGACGGCCGACTGCTTATAGCCCATTGAGTTGCTCACGGTGGTCGTTAAACCTCCAATAAAAACAAAACTAAAAAACTTTGACTATAATTAGAATATGGCTGAGTGGCCACAAAAGTGTTTGAGGAACGTATAAAAATTGCATTTTTTATTTCTTATATTACACTTTCATATAGAATGACCACAAAACCATTAGTGAGTCTAACAAGAATCAGACTTTTGATTTCATTGTGTCTCCTTTCCCCGTAGACAGCCTCCTAAGTTACGGCCTACGCAGTGGCCTTTTCAAGAGTTTTTATCTTTTTTCTTTTTCTTTTTTTTTTTTTTTTTTTTTTGAGGTTTAACGACCACCGTGAGCGACTCAATGGGCTACAAGTAGTCTCCCGTCCCAAATTTAGGGCTACTGGTTCCAGGCGAAGGGAGAGAGACAGTGCCGTAATACAAACACAACATCCATGCCTCACGGGATTCGAACCCGGACCCATCTCGGACGAATAATCAGAAGTCATCGCTTAGACCACTGAGTCACCGGGGCAGCCAGTTTTTTTCCCGCCGTGATCATATTTTTAAGGAATAAATTGAATAAAATTCGTGCCCAGAATGGTACTCTTAACATCATAATCGCCGTCTTACGCCCGATAAAACAATGAAGATAAAATAGATGATATATTAAACCTAAAAGGTAAAAATAAACATGATCACTTTCGGTACCTCCTGGAACCATCTTCAGATGTGGTTAAGAAACAGCAAAGCGATCATATTTATAAGCAGGTTGCTACGTATATTCCAAAATAACTTAGTTTCTTTTCCTATGTAAATTTGAGTTTGTTCTCCGATGTACTTCCAGACTTAACGTGCCATCTTCTCTCTCACGAGAATACTGTTGGCAACACACATGAGGTCAGAGAGAAAGTGACGTATGAATGAATCAGATAAGAACGATAGATAAAAGGACGAGATAACAGTTGCTGGTGTGGATATGATAGACATTTTTTTTTTTTTTGATTGGAGGTGTAACGACCACCGTGAGCAACTCAATGGGCTATAAGCAGTCGCCCGTCCCTAATTTAGGGTCACTGGTTCCAGGGAAGGGAGAGAGCCAGTGCCGAAAGACAAACACAACATCCATGCCTTACCGGGATTCGAACCCGGACCCCTTCGGACGAATGATCTGAGGCCATCGCTTAGACCACTGCGCCACCGGGGCGGCTGATAGACATTGATTGCTAAGTAAAATGTGAAAGTGCCATGTGAGATGTTCTATGACCAAGTGCTGGAATAAAAAGAATTCCCGTAAGTTGACTTCTGTTTTGTGATTCGTTTGGCCGTAATAATTCAATTACGAACTTTTGCATCGTATTCTTATTTAGTGGCTTAAACATAACGTAGCCACCCCGGTGGCGCAGTGGTCTAAGGCGCTGGCCTCTGATCATTCGTCCGTAAGGGGTCCGGGTTCGAATCCGGTGAGGCATGGATGTTGTGTTTGTCTTACGGCACTGGCTCTCTCCCTTCCCTGGAACCAGTGACCCTAAATCAGAGACGAGCGACTGCTTATAGCCCATTGAATTGCTCACGGTGGTCGTTAAACCTCCAATCAAAAAAAAAAAAAAAAAAAAAAAAAAACATAACGTAAGAACCAATATCTCTGAACGAAAAAGGCAATTACTTTAAAAGATCTAATGCCTATTGCGCTTGCGTAACAAGAAACTGGGTCTCTGTATTTGTTGTTGTGTGGGTATGCCCATGTCTGGGTCGGTGATTGGTCGTTCGTAACGATCATGTGTTTCTTTTGATATCACAGAAAACCAAAGTGATGAAACACACGTGGGGAGTGAATCGTTACAGCATTTATCCCCCATGTAATTAATCACGATGCTTTCGGCAAGTAAGAGGGCATATTTATTATTCGGGATGGTTACAATGCTAGCTTCCCCCCCCCCTCCATGATGGTATGTAACCTCAAACAGAGGTCATCGCTCTTTCTACGTTTATAAGTGAGTCACGGAAAAATTCTAATTGGCCGCCACCGGGAATCGAACCCAGGGTCTTCCAGTTACGCGCCGGATATGCTTCCACTGCACTACAGTGGCCTCGAATTCTCCAGACTCACATACACTAACTGCCAAGCCAATTTGGCAGGTTGCTTCTTTTGGCTTGGCAGTTAGTGTATGTGAGTCTGGAGGAATTCGAGGCCACTGTGGTGCAGTGGAAGCATATCCGGCGCGTAACTCGAAGACCTGGGATCGATTCCCGGTGGCGGCCAATGAGAATTTTTCCGTGACTCATAAAACGTGGAAAGAGCGATGACGTCTGTTTGATGTTCCTGGTCCACGTCAGATGTCTGTATTAATTATGGTATGTAACTTCCCTTACTAACCATTCGTGAAAGGGAGGTCTTGTTTTTATGCATTCTAATGTCGTACATGTGCTCCTTTTGTCTAATTTTGAAACTCCTTCATGTGGATCCTACGTAATTGGTGTTTTATCCCTCCGTGTCATTACCACGCAAAGGTATCACATGTACACCATGTCGAGATTCCATGTTGGCCAGATCACGGCCTTTTCTTACCAGCTGAAACTGTTAGCAGTTGCCAAGCCAAAATCCAATCTGAAAGGGCTGCAAATCTTTTTCAAGGTACGGGTAATTTGTGGATCACATGTAATGGAACCCACAAAATTCCTAATCTTGGTTTCACGTGCCAAAGTTGACATTATGATGTTATGAAGTTTCTTGTAAATGGAGTCAACGATCCCGGGACCGTATTCATGTATAGTTGCGATATCCTTTATCATGCGTAATTCCTGTAGTTTTAAGGCGCAATTCGATGAATGTGAAATCGCACGCCGAGACAGATATCGAAAGGCTGCCAGTTTATGACAAGGTGGGTGGTTTGAAGAGTATGGAATAATCAGAGGTGACTTTAGATCTTTTGGGGCCCTAGGCGCTAAAAGATTGAGGGGGCACCTCCCCTTCTTATCGCCTCAGAAATTTTCATCCGACAGATTAGCAAAAAGAAAAAAAGTAAAGTCGAGAAAAGTTTTCACGCTTTCCAACCGTAATTTGAAGAAGCGTATATGCTCCAGCTTTTTCCGTCCGTCCGTACGATAACCCTCGTAAAAATGGTTCGATTTCGAGTTAAAATTTTAGCATGTGGTAGGGGACCACCTGGGGACCAACCCTATTGAAAATGAGCGAAATGGGGTCAAAGGTCAGGACAAAGAAGCGGGATCCATTCCATTGTCCTTATGCGCCATAACTGGCGTAAATATGGTTCGATTTCAATGAAATTTTAGTAAGCGGTAGGAAACCACATGGGGACGAACCCTATTGAAAATGGGTGAAGTATGGTCAAAGGTCAGGACATAGGAGCGGGATGCATTCCATTGCACTTATGCGTCATAATTTGTGTAAATATGGTTCGATTTCGATGAAATTTTAGTATGTTGTAAAGGACCACTGGGGACGAACCCTATTGAAAATAGGTGAAGTGGTGTTAAAGGTCAAGACATAGGAGCGGTATGCATTCCATCACATCTCATTAAAGAAGAAATTCTTGTATATATGTAAATTTTATTTTGAAAACGGCTCTAAGGATTTTGATGAAAGTGGTTAACCTACCGTTTTGTGGGTCTAGAAATCGATTTAGCTTGATCTCGACTTTGGAAAAATTCGTTTAGTGGGTTAAATAACCACCCCGAGTTACCACGTTTTTAGTGTCATGGCGTTGTCCTATTAATTTTTCCATTCTTAGAAATCTTACTTCGACACACTCTCGCGATCGGCTCGCAATTGAGATCTTGGCGCGCGGTCACGCCATCTGCCTCATTACGTCACGCGTTGTTTGTGGATCGTATTAAGGTTTTATGACGTCACACTCTAGCGACCATCTGCCTCATTACGTCACGCGTTGTGTGCGTATTACGCATTACTTCCATTTTCTTTTAGAACAAAAAGTGAGTTGTACCAGTTGCTTGGAGTTGATGCGTAGTACAGTATAAGCAGCAGAACGCTGATTTCGCATGTTCTTTCCTTCAAAATTTAAACTTAATACAGCATTTTTTTTGGTTACATTTTTTGAATAGTCACTTGATGACGAGCGTATCCGCTGTGCTAAAATATGATTAGTTCATTTTTTACGCTTTCCAACCGTAGGATGAAGAAGCGTATATGCTCCAGCTTTGTCCGTCTGTCCGCACGATAACTCGCGTAAAAATCGTTCGATTTCCATGAAATTTTAGTATATGGTAGGGGACCACGTGGGGAAGAACCCTATTGAAAATGGACGAAATGTGGTCAAAGGTCACGACATAGGAGCGGGATCCATTCAATTGCCCGTATGCGTCATAACTTGCGAAAAATATGGTTCGATTTCGATGAAATTTTAGCATGTCGTAGGGGACCACTGGGCCGGGGCTCCCAGGACTCACCCCTTTTTCTTTACCGGCTTGGCCACCGTTTTTGTGACGTCACGCTAACCGACGGAGTAATGCACCGAGAGGGTTACAGCACTCTACGTTTCTGGGCATTCAGTCGTACTTAATGCTTGAAGGAACAGCTTTTTTCCATTAACAGTCCAACGTAAGCTTCAATTGCTGCAGTCCGCTCAAAACCACGTTGCCGCCCCGGTGGCGCAGTGGTCTAAGCGATGGCCTCTGATCGTTCGTCCGTAAGGGGTCTGGGTTCGAATCCCGGTGAGGCATGGATGTTGTGTTTGTCTTACGGCACTGGCTCTCTCCTTCCCTGGAACCAGTGACCCTAAATTAGGGACGGGCGACTGCTTATAGCCCATTGAGTTGCTCACGGTGGTCGTTAAACCTCCAATAAAAAAAAAACAAAAAAAAACGACGTTTATCAAGATTGCGTGCCTGCCAGCACGCAATCTATGTGACCCTCACTTGATGTCTGCTGTCCAAGATAAACGTACGTGTCTGTTATCTCCAGCTTTTCTCCATCAATCGATAAATCTTCATTTCTTGTAAAAGCACTGAACATCACTTTTGTCTTCTGAAAGTTCATTTTTAATCCCACTTCTTTACTCTTGTCAGCAAGTTCCTGGATCATACTCTGCAGCTCTGATGGGCTAGTTGCAAAAATGACTACGTCATCAGCAAAACGAAGGTGGGTTAGATAATCTCCATTAATCTTTATCCCCTTGTTTTCCCAGCTCAGTGACTGAAAAACACCCTCCAATGTGGCATTAAAGAGCTTCGGAGATATGGTGTCACCTTGTCCCACTCCCTTTCCAATTTTTATGTGTGTTGTATTTTCAAACAGCCTAATCTTTGCACTTGCATTTTCATAGATGTTATTAATAATATTAATGTATGCATCTTCAATACCGCAGGTTTTCAGAGCCATTGTAACTGCTGATGGTTTCACTGAATCAAAGGCTTTTTCATAATCGATAAAAGCCATGCACAATGGAAGTTCATATTCCCTCGCTCTTTCAATTAGTTCTCTCAGCACATGGATATGATCTATTGTGCTGTAGCCACTCCTGAATCCAGCTTGTTCTCTCGGTTGAGCCATGTCCAGTGTTACCTTCAAGCGGTGTGAAAGAACTTTAGTGAAGATTTTATAAACTACTGATAGGAGGCTGATAGGTCTGTAGTTTCCGAGATCCTCAATGTCACCTTTCTTATGTAGCAGGATCATTGTAGCGGTGTTAAAATCCTCAGGAATCTTTCCTTCATTAAGGCATCGAGTGAAAATTTGGGCGAGTACTGTTTCGATTTCTCCACTTGCTTCTTGTATGATGTCTACAGTAATTCCATCTTCTCCTGGAGCTTTTCCCCGCTTCATGTTCTTGATTGCATGTGCAACTTCTGCTGGAAGGACTGGAGGAACTCTGGTACTGGTATCTTTCCTGATGTCTGGAGTGCATGTATCACCCCTTTCATATAATTTGGAGTAGAAATATTTCACTCTTGTCAAAATTTCTGCCTCTATTTCTTGTTACAGAACCATCTTCTTTTCTCAGTGCCATAATCTGTTTTCTTCCCTTACTGAGATATCCCTTTGCTATCTTTAGGCTTTGGTTGTTTTCAATTGCTTTACTCACTAGTTCACAGTTGAATTTTCTTACGTCTTCAGTGATACTTTTTCGTACTGTCTTGCATAGCTCTATATATTCCACTTCGGAAGTCACATCTTCTTTAGTTGTCCTCATCTCTCTTCTTTTTTGCATCAACATTTTCGTTTTTCCTGATAATTTATTTACATGCAACTTGTTCTTAGACCCAGCTAATTTTGTTGCTGTTTCCATAAGAGCTTTGGTTACTTTTCTGTTAACTTCAGAGATGTCCACTTCTTCCGATGTTAGGCCTTCTAAAGCAGAGAACCTGTTCTTCAGTTCCAACTTGAAGGTATTATGGTGTTTTTTAAGGTTGGTTATGTCAATAGATTTTGTTTGTCTTATGAGCTTGCCACGTTCAAGTTTAGTGTTGAGGTGCATCTTACATCTCACCAATCTATGGTCACTACCTGTGTTGAACTTGTTTAGCACACTGCAGTCTTCTATGACGAATTTTTTGTTACACATAATAAAATCAATTTCACTTGTCGTCCCATTTGGATGTCTCCATGTCCATTTCCTGTGTGGCTTTTTCTTGAAGAAGGAGTTCAAGATGAAAAACCCTTCTGCCTCTGCAAACTCAACGAGAGTATTTCCACGCTGGTTTCTGTTGCCGTGACCGAATTTACCTACTGAAGTTTTATTCTGTTGCCGTTGCCCTATTTTTGCATTGAAATCTCCCATAATTATTTTCAAGTGCTGCTTACCTTTATTATTTAGATGACAAATTTCCTCATAAAATTCTTCAATTTCTTCTTCAGGATGACTTGTGGTGGGTGCATAAGTTTGAATAATCTGAGTCTGGTATCTTCTCGATAGTTGGATAACGAGTCGTGCAGCTCTGTCAGAGGAACTTTCAACTTCTACCACTTTATCCTTCAGTTTCTTGTTTATTATAAATCCAACACCACTAGTTCTGCCAGTATCTGTCCCACGATAGTAGAAGAGATGTCCACTTTTCAGTTCGATGAGATCTTCTCCTTTTCTCCTTACCTCACTTAGCCCCACGATGTCCCACTTGATCCTTCTTAGTTCCTCTTCCAATTCAAGAAGCCTTGAATCAGAAGATAGGGAGCGTCCATTGTACGTTGCCAAGGTGAGCATCAGATGGCAGCCTAGTCCGGTCCTCCGGGGATTCTTAGCACCCTCTGCCTTCATGTCGCACTGGCCGCTGCCTTGGCCAGGTACATTCCAGCTGCCGGAGACTGAGGGCCAAGATTTAAGTTGTGGAGTCATTTTGGGGGGGGGGGTTTGGCCATAACTCACCACGCTGGCCAAGCGGGTTGGTGAGTTGGGATAGAATTTCCTCTAATCCCGATGGTATAGTTATACCGCTATGGGCGGTCGTCAGAGCCCCTTTAGTGGGAACAGGATGCACCACGAGAAGGCGGGGTTGACATTTGTCAAGGAGAGGCTGTGATGTTACGCATCACCTGACCATATAGTTTTAAATCCGTACTCAATCTTTTGTGACAATAAATCGGATTACTATTGCGATATTATACCTCTATCTACACTGTAGGGGCGAAAAATTAATTGTGTTCATATATTATGTGATGGACATTATTTTGCATAATCTTATAGAGCAGAGATATTTATGTATTATGTGATGGACATTAATTTACGCAATATCTGTGAGGAGAAAGGCATGTGTTTTTTGTCTTCTTCTTCTTAAACAAAGAAAATGAGCCCAGCCACAGAATTTTCTAGATTTTCTTTATCTAGACGTGAGAAAACGCAGAACTTTTAGATGGCGCCTAGAAAACGCTTTGGAACATTCTTGTCTTGCTCACGAACAATTGGAAGTCATCTATAAGAAATAGATAATGATCATCCCTTAGGGCGAGTGTACCAACGGAACAAGATCTGAAACCAGCAGCAGCCAGCAAGTATGGCAAAAGTATTATTTCAATGGTATTCCAAAGTATGTTGTTTGTTAATCCATGTTTACACAAAGGCCACAAGTATTGTCACTATTCGGGCGCCTTCAGGTTGCAATAGACGCGGAAAGGAAGGAACGAGTTCGAGGGGAACAACTCAGGAGCCAAGTCGAGTAGACGTCCGAAGCCAGGTCATGGGTCGGAGGTCAGGACACAGAGAGAGGTCAGGTGCAATATATTCTTTTTCAGGCGGCCATGGAGCCGTTCTCGCCTCAGGGCGGAGAAGAAAGCACGGGCCAATGAGAATCGAGGGGTATGGATCCTCGCAGAGTTGCATCGAAGAACAGGGTAGTTGGTCTTGAGCGTTCGCAAGTGCAGGAGTAGTTTTTCGGAAGTGCAGGGGTTCGGGATAGGAACCCATGCCGGAGAGCGTTCTCGATGAGGAGACGCTAGGCCTTTTTTCAAAGGTTAAAGAGATCGGCGTGGGCGCGGTGATACAGGCTCCTTTGGAGATCTGACCGGTGTCTAGCATTTGCTGTCGCGAGTAACAGGAAGAGATCAAATGATACAGGCTATAACAACTTTCACTTACGCTACAGATTATGGACTGGAAAATAGGTTGATTTCAGAGTAAGGACCCTGGATTGAGTAAGGACATTCTAAAGTACCAAGTCTACTGCAACCGAAAGGACACGGTCTCCTGGGACGACGTGGCCGAAGCTTAAAGCCATAATAAATTTCCATTTACGCCTGATGAATGATTTATGCTTTGGTGATCTTATGCGCTTCTACCCTTCCCTCTCTCGATAAGCAGATACATTCAACGAAAGCTGAGAGAGTGAGCGCCGGGCTATCCTCAACATTTATTGGTGGATAGTTGATTTGTAAAAAAACTTTCTTTTTATTGTGCTGTGGGGTAATTATCTGAATCCCAGGTAAGTAAAGCAGACCGCGGTCTATGCTAATTAGCGGACGGCTTTCCTCCCCTACATACACTGTAGAAAATAATTGGTGTGAATTCACAGAAAATTTCTGAAAATAACGTGCAGCAAAGTTGCCGATTGGTGTCCGTCTTTTCCAGAAATTTCCGTTTTTAAAAAAGTGCCCGTTTATTTTTAACTTCCGTATTTTCACAGATTTTCCGTAGAAAGAAGTTCTGTTTACTTCAGGAAAATCAATTTCAGGTTTTTCCGTATTTAAACTGAAATTCCGCAAAATCGACGACCCTGCAATTTTCGGCCCTTAGCCCAGATAATCCTTCCGCTGCAGTCAGAATCGAACGCCTGTCGTTTGGCTTGGTTCAGCAGGTAACGCAAGCCTTTCATCACTGAGCCACGATCGCTCGGAAACCCGAGTCACGTACATGGTAAAACAAACTGCGCGACGATATTTTCTTTTTTTTTTCCGTTCATGTGTGTGATTTAAGTCATTTTATTTTCAGTTGGAGCTTATTATTTTTCTGAATAGGTTTGCAATAATTTTTTTCCGTAGGTGGACTTATCACAAATTAAGCATTTTTCATCGTGATTTTTCGAAGCAACAAAATGCTTTGCAACTTGATTTTTAAACTGGCAACGACTTTCAGTTATCTTTTAAAAAGGCGAAATGTACTTTTTTGTAGTATTATTTCACAATATATATATATATATGCACTGGCGGAAAGTGAAACAAGAAAGATGACACCGAATTTTCGGGTGTAATAAGCACGTCATTTGAATCCGTTTTGACGCAAATAAATTTATCAAAGTTATTCAAAGTCAATGGAACCGGTATGGAAAACAATAGATCTGACGAAAGAAAGAAGATTTTCAATTGGGTTTTCAATCCCTCAGATATTGCTGTAAACGGAATCGTGAGCTTACGAACTCTTAGAAACAGAGATATCGACAAAAATAAGATGTGACTTTACGTCCCCTGGTAAGAAAACCATGCATTATTTTAGGAAGAAAGTATTCTCAAAAAGGTGTATCCATATCAGCGGTATCGGTCGAAGAAAAAAAAATTAGTCCAGTTTTCAGGAGCCCAGATTTTGCAACAAATACTTCAGAAGCAGAAATTAACACTTATGACCCCAGGTGGCTAAACCATTGTTTACCAAACATTAAAAATTATGTGAAAAAATATTTTCCATCAGGTCTTGTATGCGATGCAGGAAGAATTTTTCAAATCAGATCTTTAGGAGTAGAAATAACGCAGAAAACGCAATTTACCGTTGTGTCATGGCGAAAATTTTAACCTCTGGTGAATTTCGGAAAGACCTGATCAATCTTTCTGTTGGTTTATCGGAGATTAATTAATGCAAAAATTTTCTCCCATGACATACGTTAGAAGAAAATTCCTGGTTGAAAGGCAGGGAATTCATGCGCAAAATTCGCTTGTCTTAATCACAACCAGGAAAACAAAATTTCATGTTGGAGAAAGAAAAAAAAAGAGAGAAAAAGAATAATATTTGATTTAACTGACTTTGGGCTTTTGAAAATAATTATTTTATCTATTCTTTTATCGCGATAGGAAAAGGCGAGTAGGTGTGCAGCTCAGAGAATCAAAATTAATTTTACTTTCACATCACGGAACGAGAGAAAAAAGAAAATTAAAATTAGTGATTTTCTGCAAGGCAAGAAATCGCCATTTTTGCGTTCCTGTTTCCAAACGTCGTGAAAAAGTCGCACAAAAGTGTAACATCTTTTCGTCTTTTGGGTAAGGAATTCAGCAACAGAATCTATTTTTAGACCTCAGGGTCAAAAGGTTGGGTCCCCTACGTGTTGAAGGTCAAGTTCATCTTCCCCTTGGCCGACCAGAGGATGCACGTGCTAGTAACATTTTTTCGTGGAGAGTGTTGGACGCTGCAACGATGCCTGAGTGAAGGTCAGAGTGTCACCCCTGGCTTGCGTGGGAGTGAAATTCCGTTGGGAAGCTGTGAGTTGCTAGGCTGAAGTTTCGACCAATGGGAGGGGTCAGTGGTTTCAAGCACCCCAGAGTTTTATCCGTTGAGAGAAGACACTTTTGTTCTGGTCCTCTTGCTGGCCGTCAGAGAAAGAGGGGACGGCGGAGTTTTTTTCTCCTCGCCTTTTGGCGGGAGAGAACCACAGAGAAAAAAAGAGTTTTTTTTCCATGGCAGCATTTTGCTGACCACCAGTCCACCACAATGGGACACTCTGGCTCTGGTATTCGTATTCGCATTCGAGGGGTTGACGATGTAGCACGCCGATAAAGAAGCCTCCCGCCGTCCGGAAACTTCGCCCTGGAGAGAACTTAGCCGAGGAAGGCAAGACATGCCTTCTCCCTTAAGGATATACCGCCAACAGCATCTACACCTCTCTATGCGGTTGCTGCTCCAAGGAGGAGGAGGCCTGCTTCAAAGGCCGAAGGAGAGAGGCCAAAAACAGTTCCATCTCCTCCCAAAGTTTGGGGAGGAGTTCTTTTTTTTTGCTTGACGGCTTTTTGATGACCACCAGTCCACCACAATGGGAGGTACCTGCTGGCTCCGGCGATGCTCTGCTGCAGTAGGAAAGAAAAAAAAAACTGTGGTTGTGCCAGGACTGTAAACTGTGGTGAAAAAAAAAAAAAAAGGAAAAAAGAACGCCAGCTCGAAGGTAATGTTTTAGTCCATATCTTTCTGTATTGATAAATAACATCCCACGCAGGGTACCTAAACTTCGAGCTGAGCATAAGAAACAAAAAGAAAAAGAGCAAGTTTTTTTTTTGCCTCTGATTATGGCTGTGTTGTCATTCAGTTTTCAAAATTACAATTTATTAGATCCTCAGGTATGAGTTCAGAAAAAAGAAAGAAAAAGAGAGGGGAGTTGAAAATGCTTTCATTTATGCTTTTTTTGTGTGTGTTGTCGTGTCTGGTATTGTAGCAACTTCCCAGGCCAGTAAATTTTGATGTATCAGAAAAATTTAGTTAATGTTTGGGCACAGTAAATTTTGGTGCATCGATAATAGTTTAGTTGGGCATGTGGTAATTGAAAAGCAGTGTTATTGTGATGTCGTGGGTGATAAAATAATAGTAAACATTTCTCTCTAGTCTTTTACAGCGTTGAGTTATTTTTTTTTTTTTTTTTGAGTGAAGATAAATTATGGGATGAGTTATATTGGGATTTTGGGAACATATTATAGTGTGATGAAATTGGAAACCTATAGTGTTGTTTACATTCTTGGAGTGTTGAGTCTCGAAATTGTGATGGTAGGAGTGTTATTTGAGGACCAGTATTTTACATGCTCCAGATGAGTGTTAATCTCCCATTGGAAAGGGGTGATCTTAGGGCAAACCGGGAACTTGTCCTAGGGCAGAGTGCTCTGAGTAGGGAATTTTCACCAGGATGCGATATGTGCAGAATAGAAGTTAAAGTAATTTTTGTTCTCAAGTTTTGTATTTCACAAAAAGAATGAACATCATGGGTTGAGAAGACACACTTTTGCTCACCAGTTCCAGTATTAATTGTTCTTTTCTTTGGCCTAAATTTTCTTGTTTTTACTATAAGGTTAAAAGTCTAAATTGTAATTTTAATTTTCAATAAGGTGAAAATATTTAGTGGGTTATGTAAATGGTCAGTGTTATTGTCTGAAGTGGACCTGCGCATTGCCATGGTGCAGAAGAATTTCCTTGCTAGTGATTTTCCTGGGATATATGTGGATAGAGAGATAAGTGAATTTTCCTGGGATACATGTGGATATTGTGATTTAGGATTTCTTGGGATATATAGAGAGATAAGTGAATTTTCCTGGGATATATGTGGATATTGTGATTTAGGATTTCTTGGGATATATAGAGAGACAAGTGAATTTTCCTGGGATATATGTGGATATTGTGATTTAGGATTTCTTGGGATATATAGAGAGATAAGTGAATTTTCCTGGGATATATGTGGATATTGTGATTTAGGATTTCTTGGGATATATAGAGAGATAAGTGAATTTTTCCTGGGATATAGTTGTGTTGGTTCTGGGCCAGATGTGCCTGGAGTATTTAGGGTTGAAGTACGACAGGCTCTTGCAGGCGTGGTTGATCAAGGTGGGATCATGCATTGGTTCGAAAAGGAGATCCTTGAGGACGTGGTTTTTGGGGGAAAACGTGTCTTCAAACCCCCCCCCCCAGTAGTTTCGCTGCTCACGGAGATATGTACTGCCAGCGAGGGTCGGTCGAGCGTTGCTTCAAGAAATGTGGTGAGATCATGTTAGAGGAAATTCTGTACCTGATGATGATGTGTCGCACTTGAGGATTTTTTTCCTTTCCTTTTGCATAGGCTGAAATTGGATTCACGACCCAATTTCACGCCTTCAGCCTGACTGGTATTTTCTTCCTGTGTTGGTTCTCAAAACCCAGGGTAGTGTCTGAACTGAGAGTATTTGTCTCACCGCTACCTCAGTAATTCACTGCAGGTGTTAAATTTAAGTTTGTTTGGTGATTTAAAGTATCTAAATTTATTTGTTTATGATTTGCTGTAGTGCTAGGGATGTAAATTCTAAATTCTGGTTGTTGGTGTTAGTGAACTTGATATTTAGTTTGGAAATTTAGTTAATTGGTATTTTGAGCTTTTGTTTACAGTATAGAGTTATTAAGTATCTTGAGCTATTATGTGAAGTGCAGACTGAGGTGATTTTTATGAGCAAGCTAGTGCAAGAAGATTGTTTGAATTTCTGAATTATGGTGATGTTATGAGTAGTGATAATTCTTAAGTTAGTGAGGTTTCTTTATAAGTGAAGTGGGTTCATTCAGGGTAGTTCTATAGGTTATGTAATGTTAATAAATGCTTGTGCTCAGTGTAAATTCTGTTTTGAGGATAATTTATTTGGTTTGTTTACTTGCTGATAGTAGATTTGTTAAAGTATAATTTGTGGCTCTTAAAATAACTGTAAATTTAAATTGAAGTCTTCGAAGCTGGTCTGGGAGATTGCGGAGTTTGCTAAGATTGTTTAGGTGCTGTAAATTTAAATCAATAAGTGTAAAATTGTAAATTTGTCATTGAGCTAACTAGGTGAGAGAGAAGAGAGTACGTTTCAAAAGAACAGAACTTGTCCACCTTGTGGAATTAAAAATAATCCAGTATCTTTTTTTTTTTTGTGTGTAAGCTATGTGAATCATGGTATAATTTTGGATGCATGCCTAGTGTTCAAACCAACTGTGTTGAAATATGTAAAGTTGTGCTGTTCATAAGGCCAGTGGCCAAAGAGAAATAGAAAAGAAATTGAGATTCTGTTTTTATACTGCTGTGTTTTAGCAAACAACAAAAAGGAAATGCCATCTGATTGTCCACTAAATGACCTTATTAAGTTTTTAAAGAAAAATAATAAATACAGGCAGTAGCCTTTCAAAAAAAGTCCAAAATTAGTGCAGTGTGAAAATTTTTGTGTGCTGTTGTCTTCCATGACTTGGTCCCATGTACCCCACCTTAGCTTGACTAAGGCTATCGATCCGAATCCTGGTTTTATAAGGTATTTCATAACTGCAATTTTTGTCCTATCCTTTTAAATTGACTTTCACCGCCTCCACAAGTTGTTATTGAACGAGTACATTTTATCGTATGACTTATAGTGACACCTTTTCGTACACATGCAACAATATTCACTTATTTTTGCACTTTCAGGTGACTCAACTCTGCGTAAACACAAACAACGCAAACTTTCCTATAACTTCTTGTGGAATGTAAATGTTCAGATGCATTTTTGTTTAGAATGTTCATGGCCTTCTAATACTTAAAAAATATTTTTGTTTCGAAATGCATCCACCCATCTCCCAAATTTAATTTTTCTATAATTTCCATATCACTTTCAATACCAGCATAAATATAGTAATGCTTTTAATAAAATAGCATCAATTCAATATACTCAAAATAAATTATTTTTTTCTCACCATAACAGTTGTGCCCCTAGCGGAAAGTCTATGAGATACTTGAAAATTTTGAATGTATAGGAAAAACATTTCGCATCGGAAACACTATCCAACAAAGAAGGAATTTTTCAAATCGTACTCTTAGAAGTAGAGATATTGACAAAAATAAGATATACATCTACGCCCCCTGGCGTAGAAACCATGCATTTTTTCAAGAAGAAATTTTTCCTAAGAGGTTTGTCGACATGAGGAGTAGTATCGGTCAACAAACGACTTTTTTTTCAATCGAGATTTTAGAAGCTCATATTTTTCTGCAAATACAACAGAAACGGAAATTAAGGCTTACGCCACCTGGTGGCCAAACCATTTCTTACGAAAATTAGAAAATATGTGCAAACGATTTCCCGTCAGGAGCTGTATGCGGCGCAGAAAGAATTTTTCAAATCGGAGATGTAGAAGCAGAGATATATTGGGAAACGCAATTCATATTTACGCCCCCTAGCGGAAAGTCTATGAATTACTTGAAAATTTTGAAATTATATGAACCACATGTCACACTAGAAACACTATCTAACAAAGAAGGAATTTTTAAAATCGGACTGCTAGAAGTAGAGATATTGACAAAAATAAGATATAAATCTACGCCCCCTGGCGTAGAAACCATGCACTATTTTAAGAAGAAATTGTTTCTAAAAGGTTTGTTGACATGAGTAGTATCGGTCAACAAACGACGTTTTTTTCAATCGAGAATTTAGAACATCATATTTTGCTGCAAATACAACACAAGCGGAAATTAAGATTTACGCCCCCTGGTGGCCAAACTATTTTTTTTACAAAAATTGGAAATTATGTGCAAACGATTTCCCATCAGGAGCTGTATCCGGTGCAGAAAGAATTTTTCAAATCGGAGATTTAGAAGCAGAGATATAGGGGGAAACGCAATTTACCGCTACGCCCCTAGCAAGAAGTCTATGAAGTACTTGAATATTTTGAAATTACATGAAAAACATGTCACACGGAAAACACTATCCAACAAAGAAGGAATTTTTCAAATCGGACTCCTAGAAGTAGAGCTATTGACAAAAATAAGATCTACATCTACGCCCACTGGCGGAGAAACTGTGTAATATTTTAAGAAGAAAATATTCCGAAAAGGTTCATCGATGTGAGTGGCATCAGTCCAAGAAATAATTTTTTTAATCGATATTTTAGAAGATCCGATTTTAAAGCAAATACATCAGAAGAAAAAATTAACACTTACGCCCCCTGGTGGCCAAATTATTCTTTACCAAAAATTTGAAATTATATGCAAAAGATTTTCCATCAGGAGATGTATCCGCTGAAGAAAAAAATTTCAAATCGGAGTTTTAGAAGAAGAGTTGTCGAGGAAAAGGTAATTTACCTTTACGCCCCCTAGCGGAAAATCTATGAGTAAATTGAAAACATAACTATATCTAAAATACTCTTCGATATAAATGGAATCGAAAGATAAAACAATTTTTTCAATCGGTTGTGTAGAAGCAAATATGCGGAATAAAACGTATTTTTGAATTCGACATCATCTGCATTTACGCCCTCTAGCGGCGAAATTGTACATCGTAAAAAAGAAAACGAAATAAAGGATCATCATTTGCATATTTCAAGCTTTCCAATGAAAAAGAATTTTTCAAATCGGACTAATAGTTGCAGAGATATCGTGGATACAGACGGACGGACGGACATACCGATAACAGAAGCACGATCTTTTTTAACAAAAGACGTGCTAAAAAGAACACCAAGAAGGAATTGGCGGACGATCATGAAATTTACATATGTTAATGGGGTCGAGTTTACGTAGGTGTGATGTTAATTTCGGGACTAACCGGTGAGCGCTTACGCCACAGCACGGCATAATATGCAAATTATCGTCGGTGGTAGTTAAGGAGTACGGCGAAGTGAATGTAATTAGTCGTCGGCGTACGGACACGTGCGAAGACCCTGAAGAAGCTGCAATGCCTGGACATGGAGGACGTGTACGATTTCAGCAGTTATCGGACTTTGAGCGAGGTTGTCTAGTCGGACTCCGCGAGGCCGGGTGGTCGTATCGTCGTATTGCGGAGCGAATTGGACGGGAAGTATCGGTGGTGGTACGATGGTGGCGTAGATGGTCCGAGGAACATTTCCACACGAGAAGACGTGGAACCGGGAGTCACAGACGGACTGATGAGCGGACCGATCGACGCATAAGAAGAGCGGCGTTGTCAAGCAGAACATCCACTGCGCGCAAATCCGAGCTGCCGTTGCACCTGAGGTGACTGTGCGAACAATCCGCAACAGTGTACTGGATGCAGGACTACGTGCACGTGTGCCTCTGGCATGTGTACCTCTGACACCAGACCACCGTAAGGAACTGCTGCAGTGGTGTCGCCAACGTCTGCACTGGAGAACGCAATGGCGATCTGTCGTGTTCAGCGATGAAAGCAGATTCTGCTTGGGAGCCTCCGATGGCCGTATGCGTGTTCGCAGACGCACAGGGGAGCGTCTCCACCCTTCTTGCATCCGCCAGCGACACACAGGGCCTACACCTGGTCTCCTGGTGTGGGGAGCAATCAGCTATCACTCCCGTACACAACTAGTGTTTGTACCGGGTACGTTAAACAGTACCTCCCACATCAACAACATCATTCAGCCCGTTATTGTGCCATTTGTAAGGTCGGTCCATCGTGGTGTTTTCCAGCAAGATAACGCACGCCCACACACGGCAAGTGCAACGCAACATGTACTTCAGGGTGTGAGACAACTTCCATAGCCTGCACGTTCACCGGATTTGTCCCCCATTGAGCACGTGTGGAATTTTATGGGACAACGACTTATGCGGTCTCCACGGCCAGCCACGACCATCCCCGATTTACGCGTCCAGGTTGAGGATGCTTGGAACTCAATACCCCAAACTTACATCCAACATCTGTAGGACAGACTTCATGCCAGAATTGCACAGTGTGATGCAGTTCATGGCGGTTCAACCTCGTACTAACCATGTTATATGGAAATGTTATTTTTCAGTTTACCAGAAAATACATCTGTATTTTGCCATAATGTTTTGATCACGTTATCCTCTGTATTCCGTTATTATGCTGTATAAATTTCGTTGGTATCAGACGTCTTCTTCTTGGTGTTCTTTTTTCACTTTCCGCCAGTGTATTATATACTCTTCATAGCTATAATAGCTTTTGTCTTAAGTTATCCAAAGACTGATACACAGACATCGTACAATGATCTGTACAATAAGTATACCCGATTTCTTACAGTAACACAATATATAATAAGTAGCTGGTGCACCAAATAGGGGAAAGAAAAATATCCTGTTCCACAGTAAACAAAATTCGTACGGTATGCTATCCACAATATCCGATTTCGTAACGGAACTCCAAAATTCGACAAACGATTAAAATTTAAAAGTTAATAAAATCTCAAGTATTCTCACTAATCGCTCCTATTACCAGTAATTTTTCGTCATAATGATACGGAAAGAGGGGTGAGAACGGAGTTTCTCTGTTTCTTATTTTCAGAAGCCTTTCTGCAAAGGAATTGCGGAAAGGCTTCTAAAAATTAAGAATTTTAGGTTAATACATCTATAAAACTACCGGTAATTTATCGTCAATATAAGAAAGAAACTGCGGAAAGGTTTCTGAAAATTCAGCATTTTCCCGTGACACAATCTATACTACACGATTTTTGCTCGTTATCAAACTATAGTTATTTTATACTACGTGTGTTGGGCAATGATACAATGCTTTAATAATCTATCTACTCTACACGATTTTTGCTCGTTAGCAAACTACAGTTATTTTATACTACGTGTGTTGGGCAATGATACAATGCTTTAATAATCTATCTACTCTACACGATTTTTGCTCGTTAGCAAACTATAGTTATTTTATACTACGTGTGTTGGGCAATGATACAATGCTTTAATAATCTATCTACTCTACACGATTTTTGCTCGTTAGCAAACTATAGTTATTTTATACTACGTGTGTTGGGCAATGATACAATGCTTTAATAATCTATCTACTCTACACGATTTTTGCTCGTTAGCAAACTATAATTATTTCATACAACGTAACGTATGTTGGACTGTGATACAATGCTTTGATAATAATCTATCTACACTGCTGGCCACCCAAAATGCAACACCAAGAAGGAAGCATCCGATTGGCTTGAACTTCGCAGCATGCGCGCCCGCGAGAGGACATGCAAACGATTAGCATTGCAGGGCATATGCAAATCATGTGTGCCCGACACGCCACCGAGAAGCACTATAAGAAGGGTGCATAGAAGGCGGGATGTAAGTAGTGGTATAGTGCGTTGTGCTGCCAGACCTGTGCGTGGGAAACTTTCCGATACCTCGTCGCAGAATACGGCAGTCATTCCAGCACCTTTCGGAGTTCGACAGAGGACGAATAGTGGCTTATCCCGACAGCGGCTTATTGTACCCAGACATCGGTGCCTGTGTGGGACGACATCCAGCCACAGTGAGGTGAGTATGGATTCGGTGGGTGCAGGAGAGACGGACGGACCGACGTGAGTGATTGCCGCAACAGCGGCACACCACCGAACGAGAGTACCGGCATGTTGTGCGGCAGGCATTGACAGCTCGCACCGCCACATCACGAACGTTAGCGCAGGAATTAGGGTGTGTTGCGCAACAACCTGTGTCAGCACGTACCGTTCGACGTCGTCTGCAGGAGCGGGGACTTGTCACACGGCGCCCATTGCTCCGATTACCATTGACGTTACACCACCGGCGAGTGCGGCGGCATTGGGCCGTTGAACGCCACACCTGGACTACGGAATGGCACGACATTGTCTACTCCGACGAATCCCGCTTCTGCTTGCAGCACCACGATGTTCGGATCCGTGTGTGGCGGCACCGCGGCGAGAGACTGTATGACGCCTGCATTATGCATCGCCCTACCGGTCCGTCGCCTGGCGTTATGGTTTGGGGCGCAGTTGGATATGACACCCGCACCCCTTTGGTACGCATCGCCGGTACACTCAAGAGCCACCGCTACATCTCCGACGTTTTGGAGCCTGTAGTCCTCCTTTTCCTGCAGGACCTGCCAGCGGCCACGTTTCAACAGGACAATGCACGCCCGCACGTGGCACGCATTATGCAACAATTTTTCACGGTCCACCAGGTGTCACTGCTGCCGTGGCCCGCATGTTCTCCCGATATGTCGCCCATCGAACACGTCTGGTTGCTGAGTGGCAACCGAATGGCCCGGCAAGCACAACCCGTGGCTACGTCTGATGAACTGTGGCAACGTGTGGAAGCAGCCTGGACCGACATACCCCAAGCCCACATCTAAAACCTCTTTCGTTCGATGCCGCGGCGTGTAGCGGTTGTTATTGCCAGCCATGGGGGCCACACGAACTATTGATGTCTGCGTGTTCCGTAAGTCGCACGGGCCTGTAAGCTCAATCGTTTCATCTTTGTATTTGTTGTTATGTGTCCAGTAAATCTGGCTTTGCTATCTCGTGTCCTTCTTGGTGTTGCATTTTGGGTGGCCAGCAGTGTATATACTACACGATTTTTGCTCGTTTTCAAACTACAGTTGTTTTACACAGCGTATGTTGGGCAATGATACAATGCTTTGATAATTTAACATGAGATAAATTCTTGAATAAGGAGAATAACATAAAAAAAAAACCTGAAAGAACTACTGCCCTTGAGCACAGCAGCTCTTTGTGAAGTTTGGAATAGTGTCTTAGCAAGGATAGATGCAGCCAATACTTCAATTTAAAACGAAAGTCTGACCTGAGACATTGTCATGATTCATTATGTACGCTTACTAAATATGAATCAGATAAGTATGCTGAAAGTGTTTGTTTGAAATGTGTCGAGACTAGGTTAAAGCCCGTCAATAATGACGGGGAAAATAAGATATGTTGAGTAATTTTTTAATACCCAAGTAGTCTTTTTGCTTATGATGTCTACACTTAAAAGTATGTTTCATGGGCATTACGGCAATAAACAAAAAGTATATTGGTTGAGGCAGGGATTCGACGAATAAAATAAAACAGGCCAACGCTCTTTCTCGTGCAGGCTGCGGATGGCCTAATGGCCAACGTTCGTGAATGCCACGAAGAAACCTCAGGTTCGATCCTAGGAAGGTATACGAACGCTCGATCCACTAAATATCCGCCGTGCGTCGGATATTTAGTGGATCGAGCGTTCGTATTAAGCCGTCGGACTCCAGGTACTCGCTCCCGGTATTAAAAAAGGGCCCCTTTCTACCTCGCCTCCGTGTCACTTTCCTATCAGGCACTCTAGCCTAAATATCCTAGCTTCCTATTCCTAAGGGTTGTTTAAGATCTGGGGTAAGACACTCCCTTTCTGAAATACTGTACATCTGATTTGATCTTTCCACTGCGCCACCAAAGCGGGACAAATGTTTAAACGTTTAGAAAAAGTAAATTATATTATGAAAGAAATTTATGATGTCTATATCTGACTTACTATCCTTGTCACATTTACGCCAAAAATCGGATTGTCATCTTCGAAATTTGTATTATATGGCGTAATCCCGTATTTCTTTCATGATTTATCTGTTTCTCCGGGCAAACACGGGATAAGATTCTTAACCTCCAGATTCGCTAAACATGAATGCCGGTTGCTTCGACTAGCGAATCCTGTGATGTTTAAATTCAAATTCATCGGAAACTTGAAACTTGGTCGTTCTGGGTGGTGTAGTGGTTAGCATACCCGGGCGTTTTCTGGGAGACGCGGATTCGAGTCCCGCTCCAGGACAATGAAAATTTTCAAGTTTTCGGATATTATCTGACTTACCATCCGTGTCACATTTACGCCAAAAATCGGATTGTCATCTTCGAAATTTGTAAATTATATTGTTTGTGATGGGTAGGTAGACAATTAAATGAACCAATTTACGCCAGATTATTCACACCACGTACCCAGGGCTCCCGAGTTTTGGTGGATCCCTTCAAACAAAGCTCACACCACACAAATCATACCGGGTGTTCCAAAAGATACCGACCCAGTTTAAACGGAGATAACACCACCATGGCTGCAGAGAATGTAAAGAAATTTTAACATTGTTCTCAGAGATAGTTGGAATATGCGATACATCAGTGTTTCTGTTTCTTCGCAGGAGTCGAGAAAATGACAACGTAGAGCAGCGTGTCTTCATCGTGCAAGAGTATCATGGATCATCGGAGAGTCCGGAAAAAGTGAGGAGGGCGTTCCAGAAGAAATTCAGCATCAAAGCCTGACCAGACAGACACGCTATAAAGAACATCGTCACCAAATTTCACACAACGGGGGCAGTGTTGGGCGGACTCAAACTGACAGGGCCTTCCGTACCAAAGACTGAAACCAATGTTGGAAGGGTGCGAGAAACATTTAACAGAAGCTTGAAAAGTCTATCCGACGGGTTGCGCAACAGTTGGGACTGACACGCAGCAGTTTTCATTGCATTCCTACAACAGATCTGTATCAATCCGCGTACAAGATCCAGACACAATAGCCTATAACAGCAAGGAACAGAGGTGCAAGACGTGCATTTGCCAAGACAATGCTCAACAGAATCGAAACACAAAACACTGACACAGAGCTCATCTGATTTTCGGATACCACCTTGACGGCTTTGTGAACAAACAAAATTGGCGAGTTTTCAGAGCCACAAACCCGCATCTTGTTATTGCTGCAACCCTTCACTCATAGCGTGTGACTGTGTGGTGCGCCTTGTCACGATGTGGAATCTTCGGCCCCATCTTCATCAATGAAACTGTAACATCAGTAAGATATCGGACAGTGTTAGAAACGGTTTTCATTCCATGTCTGCACGGTTTCACTAGTGGTGACCTGCAAGGTCACTTTTTCATGCAAGACAGTGCACATCCGCATCGTGAAGCACCGATATTTTCACTGATCCACGAACATTTCCGAGAACATGTCACTGCCTTGGAATATCGTAAACACTCTGGCATCGGAGTGGATTGGCGACCCTATTCTCCGGAACTCAATCCCTGCGACTATTTCTTATGGAGTTATCTTAAAGACCAGGTGTGCCGGTCCAACCCACGGACATTGGAAGAGCTCCGAACAGATACTGAACATGAAATCTGCGCCATTTCCACTGAACTCGTGGTCTCCAATTTTGAACTACGGTTACGTATTGTCATTGCAGTCGAAGGCAGACACATTGAACATGTTATCATGTAAATTACTGGCATTAAAGATTCCTACACTCTCGGATTCCGCTCGCTGATCATCTTCATTCCTCAGTCATATAGCCTTATTCTTGGTAGGTATATTTTGGGACACCCTGTATATACTGATTAGGAAACAAGCATATATACTATACTACTTCGGTTCGGTTTATAAGTCTTGTGACCGCAATAAGTAATTTATAATAAATGTTATTGTTTTGCGAAAATAACCTAGTATATTAAAAATTATTGTAGAATATCTGTAGAACAGATGCAGCCAGTGGGGATCCAGCGAAGGAGACACCCCACCATAAAGCAAATTTTCCTTTTTAAATGGCCAAGATTGTAAATAATTAATGTATTTATTTATTTTTTAAATTACAGTATTAATACAGATTTTGTTTTAAAAGTTTTAATAACAATTTAAATGTGTTATGAACTTGGAGATAAAATGGTCTGTTCTTGCTTCAGTAGAAATAAAAGATAAAAACTAGAAGTTCAGAAATAGAAAAAGCATTTGAATAGAAGGAGTCAAGCTTTATTATGAAAGATTTAAAATGAGCGAAGCTTATTTAAAATCCTCGAAAAGTTACCAATTGACCGCCATGAAAATAGTGACCTTTTCAGTTGTTGCTCTCGCGTTGTGATTTAGTAGCTTATAACCAGTGCTCAAAATGGGCCGGCATACGCCGGTATGGTATACCAGCACTTCTTTTTTCCTGGTATTCCATAGCGGCACTTTTTTTACCCGGGATAGACACACCGGCACTTTTTTTTCCCTAGTATTTCATACCGGCACTTTTTTACCCGGGATAGACACACCGGCACTTCTTTTTCCCTAGTATTTCATACCGGCATTTTTTTACCCGGGATAGGCATACCGGCACTTCTTTTTCCTAGTATTTCATAGCGGCACTTTTTTCACCCGGGATTGACATAATAGCACTTCTTTTTTTCCTAGTATTTCATACCGGCACTTTTTTGTACCCGGGATAGGCATATCGGTACATTGTAACGTACCAGGAGATGTGACGTACCTGCCAGAAGGACGCACACGACATAAAGGCAGATAGGAATCGGAATAAAACGTCCGCGTAGCTCAATTGGTTGAGTGACTTATTCCGGAATGAGGGGATCCGGGTTCGAATCCTGGCGTGGACAGAAATGACGGAGAAATTTACTTCGTTATAACATCTTTTTCCCTAGTATTTCATACCGGCACTTTTTTTATCCAGAATAGACATACCGGCACTACTTTTTTCCTAGTATTTCATACCGGCACTTTTTTCACCCGGGATTGACATACCAGCACTTCTTTTTTTCTAGTACTTCATACCGGCACTTTTTTGTACCCGGGATAGGCATATCGGTACTTCTTTTTCCCTAGTATTTCATACCGGCACTTTTTTTTATCCAGAATAGACATACCGGCACTACTTTTTTCCCTAGTATTTCATACCGGCACTTTTTTTACCCGGGATAGACATACCGACACTTTTTTTACCCTGGATTGACATACCGGCAGTAATTTTAGTAGTGGAAACTGCAGAAATCATTTTTTTAATTTATAATTTTTTTTTCTTCCCTGATTTACGAGCGCACATTCTTAAACATAGAAAATGTATGTGCCTCGTGCACTAAGAAAATAGCTGTGTGGGAAGCGTTAAGAGTAGGGTAGCGGTGCACGCATTTGGAGGGCGGTGAGATTGCTGTCAATTTAAGATTGTTCATTAATTTAAGATTTATTCATTCTGATATAGGTTCTAATTGCCAGACTTTTTAATTCATGAAAGTCCCTATTGGAGACTTTTTAATTCATGAAAGTCCCTATATGCTGTCTTCTCGGCTTGGAACCTTAAACTTCTGGGTTCAAGTCCAGTTGAATCACTAATGTGATTACCCGAGGTTCGGAAGTCCCGTTAATCCGTTGGTCCCGGAATAGAGACTTTTCGTCTAATCCCAGTCCTCGGTGCAGCACAAGTAGTGCCAGCTAGAATCCACAAACCAACCAACTCTAATCGACAGCTATCATTTCTAACTTATGGTGCAATAGTATTCCACGGAATTGTCAAAAACATTATCAAACAATGGAGTTCTTCTTTCGGGGATTTTTTTACTTTTTCAGTTCTGGAGATTTTCTGACGAAGGTATTTTTCCGGAGCATTTTTAACTAAATTTGAGTAAACCGGCACTTCAAAATATTTTCATTTGGAGCACTGCCTAGAACAAATTCTTATTGAGGGGGGGGGGTCTGGAGACCAGTGCTGTTATGACAGACACAGGGTTCACCCCTAGACACATCTTAGACGAAAGGTAAGAATCCGGTGCCTCGTACCGCTGTGCCATTTGGACCGCCCCTTTCTTTCGATGGAAAAAGTGTTTAAAAATCCGTGAAATATCAGTTTACCCATACACGCGTACGTGTGTATGTTTTTCTAGAATGTAGCACCCTGCCCCCTCTTCCGTCCTCTTAAGGTAAGCTTCTGGATCCGGCCATGGATACAGCTAGTGGGGGGGAGGGGGGTGTTGGAGGTTTGAACCCCTGCCTTGAGGGGAGACTGAGCACGAATTTAAAGCGATAAACCTTCCGAAAGTGCCCCAAAAGTAGTTTCTGAAACAACGATAGATGGCGACACGTTATCGCTAAATAGTGAAGCTTAGCGTAACGTGTGAAATGGGAAAAGAAAGTGAATAATATGGATTTTAGGTGGCCCTTAAAAGGCCTTTATGAATGTACATTCTTGCATATGTGTAAAATATTTATTACGACGGAAGAGTGAGTTTTCCTCGTGGATCTGAAACTGTACTTAGCAGAATAAAAGCCAGAAAAGCTTTATCTGCCAGGGAAGACCTGCCTGATCGCACGAATCAGGACTTCAAAGCAATGTTCTGAAGAAATTCGGCAATTCCGTAGGAATAAATATTCCATAATATGGTCTGCCAAGTACATTTTGTGGTTGCCCTGTGTTGAGGCTTTCACCAATGAACCAAACCCATGGACCCCCCCCTTTAAGAAATTTCTGGCTACGCCAGTGGATACAGCTCACACTTTTTAATGCTATATGTGATGCGATTTTACCGTAAAAGTGCAGCTGAATGCAAACAAATCCCTTTTTCAAAAAAATTTCTTTCAGCTATTTGCAGCTGCTAATTGGTCCCTGCACATGATCGTTTGGAAAAACCAAAACCTAAGGTAATTTTGTCTAAGAAGGAAAACGAACTTATGTGTCGCCATTTACTGCACGGTTTTGATACTAAACCTAGAGGACTTAGTGTCCTGACTGGAATCCGGACTTAGATCCGAGGCTGACGAAAAAGACAGGCTACGGTGCTAAATAGTCACGTGCACAACTTAGTGCTGTCGCCAAGTCAATCGGTTGAACAGCCATTGCATCGTTTGTTCACAGTTATTTGTATTGAGTGAGTGTTCCGTTCATTGTCATTTGGATACACGTATAGTTTTGTGAGGTAGGTATTTGTATATTTCTAAGATAAGGTTAATTCTTAGTAAACGTTTTACTTAGTTTTAGTGATAGTTATAGGTTTAATGAGTAGATCTTAGTTTCACACGTGTTGAAATCTGTTCATGTCTCGTGAATAGTGAAGTATAAAGAAGTGAGTTATTCTGTGGTATTGAATTCTTATTTCAAATAGAATAATTAATATTTTTTGCCAATGCCGATTCACATAGAGCTTGAATATTACCAAAAATCAGGGCAACTTTTCAGGTAATTAGCCTTCGAAATTTGTATAACATTTGCATCTCCAACAATCGTTAGCCCTTTCTTTATGAAATTAATGTTTGAACTGTTGCATTGTAATGTGTCTCTGAATTAAAGAGGACATTTTTTAATTTCGTAACTTAATGCAACTGTGATATAGCATTTGTCTGATTGAATTTACTAAAGCTGTCTGAACAGTGTCGACAGATTATGTTGAAAAACTGCATGATCAATTTTATTCTAACTGTACAAAACATAGGGAACTACTTTCGATTAAAAATTTCATATCTAGTTCTTCACTTGTATTAAAAGGTATAATGATTTTTAGAGGAATTGCCATGCCACGGTGTCACAGTGTTAGTGGCTGCAAGGCAAATTATAGAAGTGAAAAGGAGACTGTTACAACTTTTGCCATACCAAAGTAATGTATGCAGCAGATTTTGTATAAGACAAACATTGTCTTATACAAAATCTGCTGCATATGTTTAAACAAAGTTCTGATTTTAGATTTTTTTATTCATTTTCTGTTGAATGTTTGTGTATGAGTAGCTTGAAAAACTAAATAGGAAAACATAACTCCTCAGCTGCAAAATACTCTTGAACAACTTAGTAAAAGCCAAACATGATAACCGAAATTATTTTAAATCATGTGAAAGAAAAATTTAGAAGTTGAAAGTCTGAACGCTTAGTTTTCCGTGTCTTTCCTTAGTGCATAGTGTGCACAAAGTCCTGAGATAGG
The DNA here is from genome assembly GCA_039090855.1 of Macrothele yani. Classification (NCBI taxonomy): domain Eukaryota; kingdom Metazoa; phylum Arthropoda; class Arachnida; order Araneae; family Macrothelidae; genus Macrothele; species Macrothele yani. Next base: position 17,209,890 of record CM076990.1, on the reverse strand, counting down.
AAAGAGTTCAAACTTATCAAATATTTTATATGCATGTAAAGTGTTTAGCCAGGTTGGTTAAAGCATTGAAATGTATTTTTCGTCTGTAGTAAATGAAGATAACATTTCTGAAAAGTTATCTTTGAAACTTGTATACCAGGAAGCAGTACTTCAGTTAGCGTGTCTCGTAACATATTTCTGATCTTTTTTCTGCTTCATCACATAGTGATGCTGAGTGGTGGTGGCATTATGTACTGAAGATTTGTATTTAATTTTTGGTGGTGGTCTTTTTTTTCCAAATTGGAACTAATATTGTTTGTGCAGTTGTTGCCCGTCTTACACAATGTGCCTGTGATATACCTTTTTTATATTCTCCTATCCCAAGATATGCATCTTAATTTGCCAAGCCGTTTCACAGCAAAATGGGCCAGAGGTCCTCATTTTAATAGCAGTTTTGATTTCATCAGTCCAAATTCATTTGAAAATCTATGGACTATTTTCTTTCCGTGGAAGATGATGCTGTACTCTTTCACGTCATGGGGTCTGGCTAGTCCCTCAAAGGCCGCCCCGGTGGCGCAGTGGTCTAAGGCGCTGGCCTGTGATCATTCGTCCGTAAGGGGTCCGGGTTCGAATCCCGGTGAGGCATGGATGTTGTGTTTGTCTTACGGCACTGGCTCTCTCCCTTCCCTGGAACCAGTGACCCTAAATTAGGGACGGGCGACTGCTTAGAGCCCATTGAGTTGCTCACGGTGGTCGTTAAACCTCCAATCAAAAAAAAAAAAAAAAGTCCCTCAAAGACACCATACCCGTAAGAGTTCCATGTCACTTATTTCCAGATTAATAAATGTTAGCAGTAATATTGTAGCATTTTTGTTTGCGTTTTAATACTGTACTAAAAAATTCCAGGAAATTTCTCTTATTTTTCATACTTGCCACTATGATTTCATTGCCATAAAGTTTTTGATAAAAACACCTGTGAGAAGTTAACTGAAGTTTTACTGTGTGTGAGTCAGAGCTGAGTTCAGGCTCAATTTTAAGAGCCCGAGCCTGAAGTATGTCAGCCCGAAAACTATTAACCTGTATAGGCATTAAAAAAAGTCTTTCAAACTTCCACTCTTTCCTACCCATGCAATTAACCGACGTCTTTCTCAACTGCAGAGTGGGGAAGGGATGTCTATCTATTTCTATAGTTTCTTTAACCATTCATTTCTTCCTGAAATGTTTTTTTGGGGGGGGGGTATCAGGAAACATCTGGTGGCACAACAAACTACGTCGTATGTTGCTCAATAGAATTAGCAGGGAGCTGCCCCTTTGAGGTAGGGAGCAAAATTCCGTCAGCTTGCTATCTACTATCTATACTTCTTAAAACTTATCCTTGGCAGAAATCCTGTAATTCATGGCCTATGGTATTTTGTCATCCAAGCCCGGAATGGATAACCCTGCAGAATTCCTACTCCCCATTTAGACCCAGTTGCCGAAGAATTCTCTTTAACAACTGGAAAGTGTAAAAAAAGCCTCGTGTGCTAAATCATATAAAATCACATAAAAAAAAAAGGAAAAAAATTCTTCCCCTCTCTCCAAGCTCGAACTCCAGTAAGTATTACGCAGCCAGCACCCGGTTCGGGTTCGGCCCGTCTCAGCACTGGTGTGTCTGTGTACTAGTGCTTAGCTTGACATTTATAGTAGGTATATTGAAAGTAAAAATTTAATTTTACCATAATGAGCAAATTTGGCTTCTAGTAAAGAATGTTAGTAAAATGTATAAATTCCCTAGTGTTATGAAAAACTGCTAACCAATTGTGCTTAATTCCTTTAGAAATGTGTGGGAAATAATTATTTATACTGTTGAAATGTTGTCTAGTCCAAAATGTGATATCAAATATGTTTTATAAAAAAGTAGATCACAGTTAGGTATGAACATTACATAAGTAGATTTTAGGTAAAGAAAATAATGGACACAACTCACACATAAAATATTCAGATTGTAACACATACTGGAGGATCTAAAGCTGAGATAATTTTGATGTAACTTGTGATGATTCAAACTATTTGAAACAGATGTCTTAATTTCTGCCATTGGTTGGCAAGAATTCTTTATTTATTTTGTTGTGTGTATCTATAACTTTGTTGCAGATTCTATCACATAAGGCAAGTTGGGGTAAACAATCTGAAGCTGAATACAGTTGCAGCTTGTGATAACTTCCTTCTTTCAAACTATTTGAAACAGACATTTGAGGTACATTTATGTAAAAAAATGGACCCATTTGTTTATTTTTAATAGTATTTTTTACTTCGTTCCGCTTGAAGATACAAGACAAATTGATAGCCAGTAGGTAAGTTGATACTTTTTTCAAATGTAGTATTTATGCTAATTTTTAAAGCAAACTAAAAATTGGATTTCTGAATTGCAGCAAAGTGCTTTAATAATATGAGGGTGGATCAAAAAGTTAGTTACACTGCTGAATAAAACAATCAAACAAAGATATACTCAGGGGATGTATGTTGGTTTACAGGTACAACATTAATTCAGTTTTCGACATAGTCGCCTAAGGACTGTAAACATTTATCGGAACGTGTGATTAACTTTCCCATACCTGTACAGAAAAAGTCCAGTTTGGTGCAACTAGTTAAGGACCGCACTTTTCACAGCCTCATCGGTTGGGAATCGTTGTCCACTAAGGTCCTGTTTTATTTTACCGAACAAATGGTAGCCGCATGGGGATAAGTTGGGGCTGTGAGGTGGATGTTGCCACACCTCCGACTTGAATGACTGCAGCAGTTCCCTTTGTTTTCCGTGCTGCGTAGCGTTGTTGGGCAGCAGAATGACACCTTCACTCAACTTATCCCGGCATCTGTCCTTAATTGAATTTCGCAAATTTAATAGTGTTTGGCAATATGAGTCACTATTGATGGTCGTCTCTTTTGACAGAAATTCTGTGTAAACAACAGATTCACAGTCGCCATGACCTCTCCCGCAGACAGACAGTTGGACTTTTCACGTCTTCCTTGTTGGAAAGGTGACATGTTTCCATTCCATGGACGATCGTTTGATTTCAGTTACGTAACAGTAAATATGTGATTTCAGATTACTTATATAGATTTATTTCCCATGTATAATAAGAAGAAATATTTCTTCCCCAATGTTTACCTGAATAACTGGGAATTTGCTAAGCATCGACCTGACTCTAAATAGCTGAGCTACGATGAAGCAGGGCTCGCTTTGACTGGCGAAAATCTGTGATTTTTCAGACTAAATCACTCGGATGTTTGGGACTTCCTCATCCTGGATGGTGTAACGGTAGCATGCTCGAATGGAAATCGGGAAATGCAGGTTCGCTTCCTGCTCCACGGCGATGAATTTTTCAAATTTTCTGGTATGAAAGAGTTAGTCAGTAGCACTAAATCTGCAATTTCAGATTGCTTATTGGCTCATAATGCAATTAAATTTCTGTTAATGGTGAGCAAGAATTCTGTTTACTGAGCTATAGTTTGAATTAAATTCTAGTATGGAAATAGTTTTTTCAATTTTTGGCTTACCTAACAGTGTTCAATTATAGTAATTGTAAATTTACAAATGAAAGGAAAATTTAATAGTGACAAAAATGAATAATTTTATGAAAAAAGTTCTTGCATTAATTTTTCACAAAACAATGAGAACATTTTTTGTGACAGTGTCCTTCATTCAACTTTTTTTACAATTACCAAGAAAATAGCTTGTGCCAGAATGTGTTGTCACATAATTTTAGTGTTGAAATGTATACAGATAAGGATTAATTTTTTTTCTTCCCCCAAGTAGAAATAAGTAAAATAAACTAATGCACAGACAGATTATTTGTATTAAAAGGGATTCTAAGCATTTTTTTAAAAGGAATTATTTCCAAATTATGTACTTTTAGTGTACAGAAGCATTGTCCTAGAAATAACCCCATTAAACAAAATACATGCAATAATATCCAAAAATTTATTTTTTCCAGAGCAAGATAAAAATATCACTTTTTTAAAATTTAGTAAGGAACGTTTTAGCCAGAGATATGTATATGAGGGGACACTTTTCCTTCGACCTCAATATGATTTCACTTAACGTTTTCCGTCTGCTATTAATATTCTGCACGCTATTTATCAAACGAATTTGCTTTCAGTGAGTGTTGCTAGAAAATCATGAAGGCAAAAAGAAAAAAAGTGAACTACACGGACAACGAAGAAAATATAGTTAATTTCATTAAAACGAGCAACAAAACTTTCGAATATGTCTCTTGATACGACTTTGCTAAAGGAACGGCTAAACGCAAAAATCCACACTACACGGAAAACGAAAAAAAAAAAAAATAATTCAGTAGTGTTAAACGATTAAGTTCAGTAGAACTCCCATTTTAATAATGTTCCTTTTAAACGTTTTCTTCTCTAATAGTTTTAAATTAATATGCAATGATTAGATGTGCCACCTTATATTCGCTGCGTGTTGGAAAATATAGCTCTCTACTCGGTCACCGTTTGCTGTCGGCAGATCCAAGCAGAGGCAACAGCACTAAGTTGGTCACGTGATCTCGTCGATGCCCTTTCGCACCGAAGCCTGTCTTTCTCGTCAGCCTCGGCTTAGATCAGTGACGTAGCCGGGAATTTCTCACATATATATTGCTTTAAATTCGTGTTCAGTCTCCCCTCAAGGAGGGGGGGGGTCTTTCCTTTTTTATCTCGAAATACGATTAAAATTTCTTTCAGTGTTATTTTTAGGTAATGTACTTCCATATACATTTGACGTATAGTAGTGTGTGCAAAAAATCTACCATATAAATAAGACAAAAAATGAAAAAGTAAACAATTATGTAGTATTAATTAAGGACCTTGAAACAGTGGAAAGTAAGCAGCAGCAAGTGGTTTAATCAAAGTCAAGTGAAATTCAAGAGAAGACCGCATTTCCTGATATTCTGGTAGATCCATAATAAAAACAAATTCAATATAATTAGTTTGTAAATAAACAATAAATAAATAAATTTCTAAAATTGCAGAATTTTTTGTTTTATTCTAGGTCTAACGACCACCATGAGTATCCCATAGAGCTATAGGCTGTCCATAATTAACGCTACTGCTTTCAGGGAAAGATTTTTTTTTTTGTTGGAGGTTTAACGACCACCGTGAGCAACTCAATGGGCTATAAGCAGTCGCCCGTCCCTAATTTAGGGTCACTGGCTCCAGGGAAGGGAGAGAGCCAGCGCCGTAAGACAAACACAACATCCATGCCTCACGGGATTCGAACCCGGACCCCTTCCGGACGAATAATCAGAGGCCATCGCTTAGACCACCGCGCCACCGGGGCGGCCAGGAAAAGATGTCACCCAGTGTTGTCAGACAGGCGCACTACACATTCCTCATCCGGGACCAGGGCTGGATTAAAGATTTCAAGGCCCGGAGTGGTTACAATGTGGATAGGGGCGTAAAGATAGCCCCCGCAACCCCGCGTCACATAGGAAGGGGGGGGGGCGTGAATTTTAAGGGAACCAGATCTACGTACATATTTTTTTAAATTTTATTTAGCAATTTAATTTTGTACAAGAGGTTTTCTACTTGCTCTAAAAAAATTAGTTTTAAATTTTCTGTCTTTTGAATACGAAAGTGAGGGTCGGAGGGGACGGGTATCAGATTGCTGCGAGTGTCACAAGTTCGAAGACAGAAAGGCCTGCACGCACCCGGCATCCACCGCCCCCTCGTCCCTGTCATAATCAATGCTGGTTGGTCAGGGTACACGTAATGGTCGGCGGGGGTGCCCGGTGTCTGTTTATTCTATCGGGCACGTTCTGTTCTTCGATTGTTAATCAATGTCATAGCTCGTTAAATCGGTGTAGGGTCTCTTCGCTGTTTCAAACAATGTGTTTGCAATTGTTGCCTCTCGGCTTGAATTCGTGCAAAAATGAAGAAATCTTCAAGTGGCGCAGCAAAAAGAAAGAAAAAAAAAAAACAGAAGTGGAAGTTATGAAATACAAATTGCCGAAAATTACGTCTATGTTTCTGTGACCGAAAATGTCTGTGCCTGTGGTTAAACCATTACAACATTCTGAGATACAGGGAGATGCAGTTTCACTACACTTAATAGAGCAACATATTAGTACACGGGTGTGCAAAAATTAAGGACGAACAGGAGAAATTAGGTAACAGCGGAACAAGCAGGCAGACGGACCGAAAGACCACTCAGGAGATAGCCTAGGGTCCGGTACGGTATGGCATGCGCATATATGCAGCATGACGTAGGGGGGGGGTCGGAAGAGTATAAAGCACACGGGCGGTGTATGCTCAGCAATTCGGTGAAAGCTATTGCGCAGTGTACATCGGTTTTAACGACGTCGAGTTGCAGCCACCGTGTAATATGGCCAACAGGCAATCCAGTAGACGACATCTGGATGACAATACCCGATGTCGCGTCATTGGGAAGTTGGAAGAAGGTCGAAGTGTGACCAGTGTGGCCGAGGAGTTCGGGATCGCTCACAGCATCGTTTCACGAGCTTGGAGAACATTTCAAACGACAGGAACAACTAACTGTCCGAGAGTTTAGCAGTGGTCGTCCACGCGCAACCACGGCGGTGGTCGACCTGTATATTGTCCTACAGGCGAGAAGAGAGAGACGGCAGACAGCGGGAGAAATGGCAAGGCGCATGCAACAGACAACTGGACGTCCGTTATCGTGTTTTACTGTGGCCAGGAGGCTGCACAAAGGTGGTTTATTTGCACGACGACCAGTACGGTGTGTGCCATTAACGCCTGCTCATTGGAGACGGCAGTTTCTGTGGTGCGAGGAAGACAAGAACTGGACACATCAGCAATGGGGTCGAGTTCTCTTTACGGATGAGAGCCGATTTAGTCTGACGAGCGATTCTGGACGTATACACATCTGGAGAAAGCTAGGGACACGCAATCACACCTCCAACATCTTCGAAAAGGACCGGTTTGGAGGTGGCGGAGTTCTCGTTTGGGGAGGTATCATGCTTGGTACCGTACTGACCTCCACATCTTCCAAGGAGGTTCAGTCACTGGTGTCCGCTATTGTACCGAGGTTCTCCTGCCTCACGTGCGTCTGTTTAGAGGTGCTGTGGGTCCTGAGTTCCTCTTCATGGACGACAACGCTACACCTCGTCGTACAGTGGCTGTCGCAGAGCTGTTGGAGAGTGAAGATATTCAACGCATGGATTGGCCCGCAAGGTCCTTGGACCTAAATCCAATCGAACACGTGTGGGACCTTTTCGGGAGACGCTTGGCAGCACGTCACCAGCCGCCAGCAACGATTCTGCAATTGCGATTGTCGCTATGAGAGGAATTTTCCGCGATGCCTCAACAGCTCCTTGACAACCTCGTCCTTAGCATGGACAGACGTTGCAAATCCCGCAACGCAATCAGGGGTGATTATATCTTCTACTAAAGACTGGATTTTTCTTGGCAGCCGCCTGTGACATGGACGTTTCTGTCTTCTCTCCAGTTGTGCTCGAAGCTACCTTTTTAATAAAGTTCCTTTGTATCCTCTAGATTTCTTGTGTCGGCGGTTTTGCTCACTTGTCCCATATTCTTACATCTTGGGGATCTTATGGTATGATTTGAGTCGATGTGGAGCACTTCTGCACGTCGTTACATTCGGAAAACCGTCTCGTCCTTAATTTTTGCGCGCCAGTGTATTAGCAAATATAGTATATAGGTTCAGGAACTGACTGTGTGGAAACGCCGCATCGTCGGGAAAGGTAGATGTTTTATTGGATTCAGGTAGTTGTGCCAGTTTTTCAACAGATAGGGCTTTGTTTAATGATGTTAATGTTGTTGTCAGGAGAAATGTAATAAGTAATGAATCTTGCCAACCTAAAAGACCTTTTCCTCGGATCATGAAAAACAGGTGTTTTTCGAAAGAGTACAATTATGTATGTACAAATACCGAGAAAAAGGTATCTCGCAACTGGCTGTGCTATTCTCCTACATGGGATAGTGCCTATTGTGAGCCCTATTGGCTTTTCAGTGATCCCAAATGCATCTCGCATCAGAAAGCCTGGTAAAAGACTGGCGCGGAATTTCTAAAAAAAAATTAAAGTCAAGAAAAGTGTGCTTCACATCTGTCCACTTGTATTGCGTACGATATGTATAAAAATGATAAAACGCTGATAAACGGATGGACTCAGAATATTCAGCACAGTTCAGTTTTTGGACACGTGTTGTTGAAAAGAATAATTGACGTTACTATAATCTTAGCTACTTGCAATATGGCTTTCCGCGGCCATCGCGAAGTATTAGGCGATAATAATGCTGGGAATTTTCTATCGATAATTGAGTTTCTCAGCAAATATGACCCGATTCTTAATCAAGTTGATGGAAAAGAAAAGGAAAATTAAATATTTGAGTTCAACGATACAAAACGAATTGTTTGAGCTTTTGGCTACCGAAATTAAAAAGGAAATTAAAGAGGCACAGTCAGGGCCGTAGCCAGGGGAGGACCAGGCCGGGCTGCGCCCGACCTATGTTTCCGTTTGCCCGTGCTAACGACTCGCACAACAGTATAGTGCCCGACCTCTTTCACATCTTTTGCCCGACCACTTTACATCCTTCGCCCGATCTCAATCATCAGATACCCCTTCCAGCTTGCTTGTCTGGCTACGACCCTGAGCACAGTTCTACTCTACCATTCTAGATAAAACGCAAGACGTAAGAAAAGATGAACAAATGAGCCAAATATTTAGATACGTCACAGTCATATACAACGAAACTGGAGCTCCAGTGGAAATTAAAATTAACGAAAGATTTTTAGGTTTTCGAAACGTCAAAGACCGAAGTGCAGTGGGACTAACAGGTGTTAAATTGAAGATGATAAAGACTTATGCCCCCACTAGGGGGCATAAGTCTTAATACAGTATCTGCTTCTGATGTATTTGTAGCAAAATCTGGGCTCCTGAAAACTCGACTAATATTTTTTTCTTTGACCGATACTGCTTATATAGAAAAACCTTTTGAGAATACTTTCTTTCTAAAATAATGCATGCTTTTCTTATCAGGGGACGTAAAGTCACATCCTATTTTTGTCGATATCTCTGTTTCTAGAAGTCTGATTTGAAAAACTCTTTCTGTGTTGGAGAGCATTTCCGGTGCGAAATGTTTCTCATATAAATACCAGTTTTTCTTAACGCACAAGTCTGCAACCAGAGGGCGTAAGTTCACGATTCCGTTTACAGCAATATCTGAGAGATTGAAAACCCGATTGAAAAACTTCTTTCTTCCGTCAGATACTGTTTGTTTTCTATACCGGTTCCATTGACTTTGAATAGCTTTGATAAATTTAATTTGCGTCAGAACGGATTCAAAAGACGTGCTTATTACACCTGATAATTCGGTGTCATCTTTCTTGTTTTCTTTGCATGCCTACACATAAGGTTATCTACACGCCACTGCTCGCGATTATGCAACAGAGATTTGTAACAATGCCTTTGGCTGGCTGCCAAATCTACAGCTTTTCGTGTATGTTATGGGCTGCTCGCTTTTAACCTACTTTCTTTATAAAATTCCCGTACCAATGCATAGGCTACACAATTTCCCCTTCTGTACTGTAGAGAGCATTGTAATAACTAATAAGTAATTCGCTATCTACCATGAATTAATTTTGCAACTTCCTTTTACGGAAAATAAAAATACTTTAGCTTTTTGATGAAATAAATGGCGTTACCTGAAAAAGTGACTGGCACGTCGGATCACTGTCATTTTTATTATATATATATTAATAATATAAACACGAACACTTGACATCATAGCAACGTCTGGATTGTGCGCCATCACTTATCGAACATTTCGTATGTGCTCTCGCGACGTCAAAATGATTGCCTGCTATATAAAATAGCACGCGATCACATTGAGATGTCATATATATATATACAATATATCGACAAAAGTCAGCTGACACCCCTTCAAAAAGCAAATGAACGGATCCACTGCGTTGTTAAGATGCGTGGTTCAGCTGCAAACGGTATAAAAACAACCTGCATCTGATCGCAATCATATCGCATTGTGAGCTTGAGTGAAAATGTCGCGGCGGGAGAGAACTGACTTTGAGAAAGGAAAGATTGCTGGGTATTATTTTAGTGGGTTGTCCATAAGAGAAACCGAGAGGCGTTTAAACATACCCAAGTCAACTGTTTTTGATGTACTGAATAAGTGGAAGACACATGGTGTTCCTGAAGCAGCAAAACAAGCAAAACATACCGGCAGACCAAAGAAAATAAGTGATAGAGGACGTCGAAGCATCAGGAGAGTCGTTACAGTTAATCGACGAAATACTGCACAAAATCTTAGTGTACAGGTGAGTAAAAATGCTGGAACCTCAATATGTACATGTACCATTCGCAGAGAACTTCATTCCATGAGTTACCGAGGTCGTGCGGCTGCTCGTAAGCCTTTCATCTCCACTCGGAATGCTACTCGTCATTTAGCATGGTATAAAGATCATTTATCGTGGACCGTAGATCAATGGAAACAGGTCCTATAAACTGATGAATCCAGATACACGATCCATCAGTCCGATGGCCGCGTGTGGGTATGGTGGCAGCCGCAGGAACGCTATTTACCAGTATACTGTTCCTACGGTCAAGTTTGGAGCTGGCAGTGTACTCGTGTGGGGGTGTTTTTCGTGGTATGGTCGCTGCCCATGGGTTATCGTGGACAAACCTGTTAACCAGCACGTCTACCTCTATATTCTTGACAATTATGCCCTACCACCTCTGTGGCAATACTATGGAAACGAGCCTTGTTGGTACCAGCAGGATAATGCACCGAGCCATAAAGCATGGACTGTTACTGCGTGGTTTGACGATAATTCCGTATCGTGTGTGGACTGGCCAGCACAGAGCCCTGATCTTAATCCCATAGAGCACCAATGGGATGAATTAGAGCACTGCATAAGAAGTTTGAAACCAAGGCCTACTACTAAGCAACAGTTCGCGGCAGCATTATGTACTGAATGGAAACGCATACCGATCGCTGTGTTCCGAGACCTTGTCGAAAGCCTGTCTCGAAGGGTCAGTGCATGCATTAAGGCGAAAGGTGGACCGACACCGTACTAATGTATGTCAATAAATGTTATGTTGTGTTTCTCTTCCAGGTGTCCGGTGACTTTTGTCAATATAATGTATATATAACATTGGCTATATATATATATATGGGATGTAAGGTCAGGTGATGCGTAACATCACAGCCTCTCCTTGACAAATGTCAACCCCGCCTTCTCGTGGTGCATCCTGTTCCCACTAAAGGGGCTCTGACGACCGCCAATAGCGGTATAACTATACCATCGGGATTAGAGGAAATTCTATCCCACACTCACCAACCCGCTTGGCCAGCGTGGTGAGTTATGGCCAAACCCCTCCAAAATGATTCCACAACTTAAATCTTGGCCCTCAGTCTCCGGCAGCTGGAATGTACCTGGCCAAGGCAGCGGCCAGTGCGACATGAAGGCAGAGGGTGCTAAGAATCCCCGGAGGACCGGACTAGGCTGCCATCTGATGCTGACCTTGGCTACATATAATGGACGCTCCCTATCTTCTGATTCAAGGCTTCTTGAATTGGAAAAGGAACTACAAAGGAACAAGTGGGACATTGTGGGGCTAAGTGAGGTAAGGAGAAAAGGAGAAGATCTCATCGAACTGAAAAGCGGACATCTCTTCTACTATCGTGGGACAGATACTGGCAGAACTAGTGGTGTTGGATTTATAATAAACAAGAAACTGAAGGATAAAGATGTAGAAGTTGAAAGTTCCTCTGACAGAGCTGCACGACTTGTTATCCAACTCTCGAAAAGATACCAGGCTCAGATTATTCAAACTTATGCACCCACCACAAGTCATCCTGAAGAAGAAATTGAAGAATTTTATGAGGAAATTTGTCATCTAAATAATAAAGGTAAGCAGCACTTGAAAATAATTATGGGAGATTTCAATGCAGAAATAGGGCAACGGCAACAGAATGAAACTTCAGTAGGTAAATTCGGTCACGGCAACAGAAACCAGCGTGGAAATACTTTCGTTGAGTTTGCAGAGGCAGAAGGGTTTTTCATCTTGAACTCCTTCTTCAAGAAAAAGCCACACAGGAAATGGACATGGAGACATCCAAATGGGACGACAAGTGAAATTGATTTTATTATGTGTAACAAAAAATTCGTCATAGAAGACTGCAGTGTGCTAAACAAGTTCAACACAGGTAGTGACCATAGATTGGTGAGATGTAAGATGCACCTCAACACTAAACTTGAATGTGGCAAGCTCGTAAGACAAACAAAATGTATTGACATAACCAACCTTAAAAAACACCATAATACCTTCAAGTTGGAACTGAAGAACAGTTTCTCTGCTTTAGAAGGCCTAACATCAGAAGAAGTGGACATCTCTGAAGTTAACAGAAAAGTAACCAAAGCTCTTATGGAAACAGCAACAAAATTAGCTGGGTCTAAGAACAAGTTGCATGTAAACAAATTATCAGGAAAAACGAAAATGTTGATGCAAAAAAGAAGAGAGATGAGGACAACTAAAGAAGATGTGACTTCCAAAGTGGAATATATAGAGCTATGCAAGACAGTAAGAAAAAGTATCACTGAAGACGTAAGAAAATTCAACTGTGAACTATTGAGGAAAGCAATTGAAAACCACCAAAGCCTAAAGATAGCAAAGGGACATCTCAGTAAGGGAAGAAAACAAATTATGGCACTGAGAAAAGAAGATGGTTCTGTAACAAGAAATAGAGGCGAAATTTTGACAAGAGTGAAAGATTTCTACTCCAAATTATATGAAAGGGATGATACATGCACTCCAGACATCATGAAAGATACCAGTACCAGAGTTCCTCCAGTCCTTCCAGCAGAAGTTGCACATGCAATCAAGAACATGAAGCGGGAAAAGCTCCAGGAGAAGATGGAATTACTGTAGACATCATACAAGAAGCAAGTGGAGAAATCGAAACAGTGCTCGCCCAAATTTTCACTCGATGCCTTAATGAAGGAAAGATTCCTGAGGATTGGAACACCGCTACAATGATCCTGCTACATAAGAAAGGGGACATTGAGGATCTCGGAAACTACAGACCTATCAGCCTCCTATCAGTAGTTTATAAAATCTTCACTAAAGTTCTTTCACACCGCTTGAAGGTAACACTGGACATGGCTCAACCGAGAGAACAAGCTGGATTCAGGAGTGGCTACAGCACAATAGATCATATCCACGTGCTGAGAGAACTAATTGAAAGAGCGAGGGAATATGAACTTCCATTGTGCATGGCTTTTATCGATTATGAAAAAGCCTTTGATTCGGTGAAACCATCAGCAGTTACAATGGCTCTGAAAACCTGCGGTATTGAAGATGCATACATTAATATTATTAATAACATCTATGAAAATGCAAGTGCAAAGATTCGGCTGTTTGAAAATACAACACACGTAAAAATTGGAAAGGGAGTGAGACAAGGTGACACCATATCTCCGAAGCTCTTTAATGCCACATTGGAGGGTGTTTTTCAGTCGCTGAGCTGGGAAAACAAGGGGATAAAGATTAATGGAGATTATCTAACCCAAGTTCGTTTTGCTGATGACATAGTCATTTTTGCAACTACCCCATCAGAGCTGCAGAGTATGATCCAGGAACTTGCTGACAAGAGTAAAGAAGTGGGATTAAAAATGAACTTTCAGAAGACAAAAGTGATGTTCAATGCTTTTACAAGAAATGAAGATTTATTGATTGATGGAGAAAAGCGTGAGATAACAGACACGTACGTTTATCTTGGACAGCAGATATCAAGTGAGGGTCACATTGATGAAGAAATTAATCGGCGTACAAAACTTGCCTGGAGAGCTTTTGGAAGAAACAGCATAATTTTCAAGAGCAATATGCCATTATGTCTTAAAGAAAAGTGTTTGATCAATGCATCCTTCCAGTGCTTACGTATGGTGCAGAGACGTGGACCTTAACTAAAAGAGACATACAAAGGCTGCAGACAACTCAAAGCAGCATGGAGAGGTGCATACTTGGTGTAACCAGGAAAGATAAGAAGAGGAACTCGTGGATCCGAAAAATGACAAGAGTGGAAGACATCGTGATGAGAGTTAAATCCCTGAAATGGCAATGGGCTGGACATACTGCCAGAAGGACAGATCATCGATGGACAGCCGAAATTTTAGATTGGATTCCAAGGGACAGGAAAAGACCCAGAAGAAGACCACATGGGAGATGGGTGGATGAAATTCGAAAGTATGCAGGGGTGACATGGAGGAGACTGGCACAAGACAGACCGTTGTGGAGGAAACATTGGGAGACCTTCGTCCAGCAGTGGATTGATAATGGTTGACAATGATGATGATGATGATGATGATATATATATATATAATAACATAATAATATAAATATATATTTAACATTGACCATTGGCGCACCCACGGAGGGAGCTTACATAGTGTCTTCTTCCGAAAGCCCCAAAGAGATCAAGAGCGACATACGTCACAAATTAAACATTCAAAAATATTATTTTATATGTTCAAAAAATTACATAGTGTCTTCTACTACACTGGCATGCAAAAATTAAGGACGAGACGGTTTTTCGAATGTAACGTCGTGCAGAAGTGCTCCACATCGACTCAAATCATAGCATAAGATCCCCAAGATTGAAGAATATGGGACAAGTGAGCAAAACCGCCCAAATAAGAAATCCAAAGGATACAAAGGCACTTTATTGAAAAGGTAGCTTCGAGCACAACTGGACAGAAGACAGAAACGTCCATGTGACAGGCGGCTGCCAAGAAAAATCCAGTCTTTAGTATCACCCCTGACTGCGTTGCAGGATTTACAACGTCTGTCCATGCTAAGGACGAGGTTGCCAAGAAGCTGTTGAGGCATCGCGACCCATTCCTCTTGTAGCGCCAATCGCATCTGACGTGCTGCCAAGCGTCTCCCGAGAAGGTCCCACATGTGTTCGATTGGATTTATAGGTTCGGGGACCTTGCGGGCCAATCCATGCGTTGAATATCTTCACTCTCCAACAGCTCTGCGACAGCCATTGTACGATGAGGTGTAGCGTTGTCGTCCATGAAAAGGAACTCAGGACCCACATCACCTCTAAACAGATGCACGTGAGGCAGGAGAACCTCGGTACAATAGCGGACACCAGTGACTGAACCTCCTTGGAAGATGTGGAGGTCAGTACGGCTGCCAAGCATGATACCGCCCCGAACGAGAACTCCGACACCTCCAAAGCGGTCCCTTTCGATGATGTTGGAGGTGTGATTGTGTGTTCCCTGCTCTCTCCAGATGTGTATACGTCCAGAATCGCTCCTCAGACTAAATCGACTCTCATCCGTAAAGAGAACTCGACCCCAATTGCAGATGTGTCCGGTTCTTGTGTTCCTGGCACCACAGAAACCGCCGTGTACGATGAGTAGGCGTTAATGGCACACACCGTACTGGTCGTCGTACAAATAGACTACCTTTGTGCAGCCTCCTGGCCACGGTAAAACCCGATAACGCACGTCCAGTTGTCTGTTGCATGTGCCTTGCAATTTCACCCGCTGTCTGCCGTCTCTCTCTTCTCGCCTGTAGGACAATATACCGGTCGTCCGCCGCCGTGGTTGCTCGTGGACGACCACTGCTAAACTCTCGGACAGCTGTTCGTGTCGTTTGAAATGCTCTCCAAGCTCGTGAAACGATGCTGTGAGTGAACCCGAATTCCTCTGCCACACTAGTCACACTTCGACCTTCTGCCAACTTCCCAATGACGCGACCTCGGGTAAAGTCATCCAGATGTCGTCTACTGGATTGCTTGTTGGCTATATCATACGGTGACAGCAACTCGACGTCGTTCAAACCGATGTACACCGTGCAATAGCTTTCACCGAATTTCTGAGCCCACACCGCCCGTGTGCTTTATACCCTTCCGACACTCCCCCCCCACGTCATGCTGCATATATGCGCATGCCCTACCGTACCGGACCCTAGTCTATCTCCTGGGTGGTCTTACGGTCCGTTCTGCCTGCTCGTTCCGCTGCTATGCTAATTTCTCCTCTTCGTCCTTAATTTTTGCACACCAGTGTACATGGTGTCTTCTTCCCAAAGCCCCAAAGAGATTAAGAGCGACGTACGTCACGAATTAAACATTAAAAAATATTATTTTACATGTTCAAAAAATTACATAGGTTCTGACATAGTATCTTCTATCACATGGTGCACATGGTGCTTTCTTCCCAAAACCCCAAAGAGATTAAGAGCGACATTAGTCACAAATTAAACATTCAAAAATATTATTTTACATGTTCAAAAAATTACATAGGTTCTGACATAGTATCTTCTATCACATGGTGTTTTCTTTCCAGAAAAGCCCCAAAGAGATTAAGAGCGACATAAGTCACAATCTTTTTTTTTTTTTTTTTGATTGGAGGTTTAACGACCACCGTGAGCAACTCAATGGGCTGTAAGCAGTCGCCCGTCCCTAATTTAGGGTCACTGGTTCCAGGGAAGATAGGGAGCCATTGCCGTAAGTCAAACACAACATCCATGCCTGACCGGGGTTCGAACCCGGACCCCTTTCGGACGAATGATCAGAGGCCATCGCTTAGACCACTGCGCCACCGGGGCGGCAAGTCACAAATTAAACATTCAAAAATGTTATTTTACATGTTCAAAAAATTACATAGTGTATGACATTGTGTCTTCTATTACATGGTGTCTTCTTCCCAAAGACCCAAAGAGATTAAGAGCAACGTACGTCCCACGTACGTCACACATTGTGTACGTATGCTCTATATATGTATATAGCCCCCTCCAACAGGAATTCCTGGGTCCGCCACTAACATTGACAAATAAGGACAGGAAAAAAATGCAAACCCAAACTCGAAAGTAAGAGCCAGTGAACCAAAACACAGAAAAATTGTATCAAAGAAAGAAGTGATTGAGACTGCGCATAAGCCGCTAGTCCAGACCACACATCATATACATCAATATCTTAAGCCAAAAGCAAGACAAAACAGAAAAAACTTTGAAACTATAATCCTTCGAAATGAACGCTAAAACCTAAAAACATAAGAACAATTAATAGAACAAAGTCAGGCTTAAGACAAACTTACAGCAAACAATAAAGAATCAAAAAGGAAAATATCACTCACCAGATGAAGACATTGCCCATAACTTTTGGGGACGTATTGAATATTACCCAACTCGAAGGCAGACCCCATCTGAGTAGAAGATTAAAATCAGAAAACAGAATATGCCGCCTTCGTCAGGAGAACACCATCATACATAGGTGACTTTTCTGGAGTCCGCTAAAGGCTGGAAATACCAATAACCAGCGGACGTGTTTTCGAAGTCACCTGCAACAAAATGCTGAAAAAGCAAAAGCATCGGACACCAGGATTACAAATGGGTTCTTAGGAGACGCTCACGGTCACTAAAGAGTAAATACCCGTAAACTGATTAGAAATTATAAAATGTAAATCAGGGTTAATGGAAATCTTCAGCTGCTATAGATCTACACATCAGCATTGAGAATCCTATTCAATTAAAATTGTAGAATCTTGGGTTAGTAACGTTTTTATAGCTTATTGACATGAGCAGAGGGAATTGTTATCTAAGTTTGTGGCTAAAAAGAAGCTGTCTGAATAGGTGAAGAAAAATGAAGTGAATAGTTATTTGCATAACTGTGGTGCAGAGCTGCAGATATGTAAACACCTATGAAATTGCGAAATGACAATGTTTCTATGTACTCTCGGTGAAGTCTGAGACTTCCATTGGTGTAGAAATTGATGTTAAATCCAAAGATAGTACGTTTATCACATATATGCCAGGGACTATCTCGTTCTCGTTCACACGGATATCCAGGTCCAGGTAGTTTGTATTCTTTGCATCTATACTAGTTCTTTCCAATATGAGCTCTCTCAGATATATCTCCCGTGCTAAAATCAAAAATTCGACCCAATCGTACACTAGTACGTCATCAACATGTCTCAGAACCTTACCTTTACTTTCATTTTTTTCATTAAAGGCTTTCTCATAAAAGTGCAAATAGAGGTTAGTGTACTGGAGAACGAGGTCCCCATGGGAATTCTTCTATATTGCAAGAATAGTTCCTCGCCCATTCATATGTAATTATTAAGGAGACAGAGTGATTTTAGATTGCACCAGTAACGCGTCGTAACACCAAGCACATCCAAGAATCCATAGAACATTTTCTCACAAACGTCGATCAGGTCCTGAAGATCAATGCAAGAAAACATGTTCTGAAAGTCATATGTACAAATATTTGTATTTGCTGTTGGTTGGAGGGATCCAAGTAGCTGCAAGACAGGCCTGTTTTTGTTATTAATCCAGGTGTTACCAATATTATGCAGAATATTCTTAAGAAGATTCTCAAAGGTATTACCGGCTTTTATGTTATAGCAATTTCTGCCTGAAGTGATAAATTTAAATGCAACAGGTTTCTTATGAAATTTGGGTACAGCATACAAGTAGGGAAATTTGAAGTTAGAGCCACTGGTCATCATCAATCTTTTATACATTGCCAGAATTTTTTTACAGAGGGTGTTTTTACTTTGATTAATTGGACAGTAGGTTGAACTATTTATAAGTTCTTTAATAACATCAGCATAGTACACTGGCGTGCAAAAATTAAGGACGAGACGGTTTTTCGAATGTAACGTCGTGCAGAAGTGCTCCACATCGACTCAAATCATACCATAAGATCCCCAAGATGTAAGAATATGGGACAAGTGAGCAGAACCGTCCAAACAAGGAATCCAAAGGATACAAAGACACTTTATTGAAAAGGTAGCTTCGAGCACAACTGGACAGAAGACAGAAACGTCCATATGACAGGCGGCTGCCAAGAAAAATCCAGTCCTTAGTATCACCCCTGACTGCGTTGCAGGATTTACAACGTCTGTCCATGTTGAGGACGAGGTTGTCAAGGAGCTGTTGAGGCATCGTGGCCCATTCCTTTCGTAGCGCCAATCGCAGCTGCGGAATCGTTGCTGGCAGCTAGTGACGTGCTGCCAAGCGTCTCCCGAGAAGGTCCCACACGTGTTCGATTGGATTTAGATCCGGGGACCTTGCGGGTCAATCCATGCGTTGAATATCTTCACTCTCCAACAGCTCTGCGACAGCCACTGTACGATGAGGTGTAGCGTTGTTGTCCATGAAAAGGAACTCAGGACCCACATCACCTCTAAACAGACGCACGTGAGTCAGGAGAACCTCGGTACAATAGCGGACACCAGTGACTGAACCTCCTTGGAAGATGTGGAGGTCAGTACGGCTACCGAGCATAATACCGCCCCGAACGAGAATTCCGCCACCTTCAAGCCGGTCCCTTTCGATGATGTTGGAGGTGTGATTGTGTGTTCCCTGCTCACTCCAGATGTGTATAAGTCCAGAATCGCTCATCAGACTAATTCGGCTCTCATCCGTAAAGAGAACTCTACCCCATTGCTGATGTGTCCAGTTCTTGTGTTCCTGGCATCACAGAAACCACCGTCTACGATGAGCAGGCGTTAATGGCACACACCGTACTGGTCGTCGTGAAAATAGACCACCTTTGTGCAGCCTCCTGGCCACGGTAAAACGCGATAACGGACGTCCAGTTGTCTGTTGCATGTGCCTTGCTATTTCTTCCGCTGTCTGCCGTCTGTCTCTTCTCGCCTGTGGGATAATATACCGGTCGTCCGCCGCCGTGGTTGCTCGTGGACGACCACTGCTAAACTCTCGGACAGCTGTTCCTGTCGTTTGAAATGCTCACCAAGCTTGTGAAACGATGCTGTGAGCGATCCCGAACTCCTCGGCCACACTAGTCACACTTCGACCTTCTTCCAACTTCCCAATGACGCGACCTCGGGTAAAGCCATCCAGATGTCGTCTACTGGATTGCCTGTTGGCCATATCACACGGTTACAGCAACTCGATGTCGTTCAAACCGATGTACACCGTGCAATAGTTCTCCGAATTGCTGAGCGTACACCGCCCGTGTACTTTATACCCTTCCGACCCCCCTACATCATGCTGCATATATGCGCATGACCTACCGTACCGGACCCTAGTCTATCTCGTGAGTGGTCTTTCGGTCCGTTCTGCCTGTCTGCCTGCTCGTTCCGCTGCTATGCTAATTTCTCCTCTTGGTCCTTAATGTTTGAACACCAGTGTACTTCTTACATATGAGAGCAAAATTATTTTTCGCCTTATCAACGAAAACCACTATAAATCTCTTTTTAAGTTCTTTAAGTTGACGGTGATTTACTTGCTCGGAGGACTCAGCTGAAATAGGTGTCAAAAGAGCAAGCCTTTACCTGACACATTCGATAGTTAGGCTTAACCATTGCATAAACGTCTGATAGGGCACGTTGTAGGTTGAGGACGACTTCAGAGAGAATCTCAGTACTGCAGAACTCAAAGCGTCCAGAATTTCCTTCTGTTCAATCTTATGTGCAGATCTGTAACACGCACCCTTTTCCATGAGCTTTCTAAGTGACGCGCTAGATATCACACCAAGGTTGCCTACGATGCAAGGAAGCTATTTAACTATGTTGAAGTGTCAAGACTGGGGCTGAGTGAGGCTCAGCCAACGGATTTTCCCTGTTATTGCTACAAGAAAGAGTATAGAAGTTTGTCTTTAGCCTGGGTTTGTTCTATTATTTGTCTCCCTGTTATTGCTACAAGAAAGAGTATAGAAGTTTGTCTTTAGCCTGGGTTTGTTCTATTATTTGTCCTTATGTTTTTAGGTTTTAGCATTCATTTCGAAGGATTATAGTTTCAAATTTGTTTCTGTTTTTATCTTGTTTTTTGCGTAAGATATCATCATCATCATCATCATTGTCAACCATTATCAATCCACTGCTGGACGAAGGTCTCCCCAAGTTTCCTCCACAACGGTCTGTCTTGTGCCAGTCTCCTCCATGTCACCCCTGCATACTTTCGAATTTCATCCACCCATCTCCCATGTGGTCTTCTTCTGGGTCTTTTCCTGTCCCTTGGAATCCAATCTAAAATTTCGGCTGTCCATCGATGATCTGTCCTTCTGGCAGTATGTCCAGCCCATTGCCATTTCAGGGATTTAACTCTGATCATGATGTCTTCCACTGTTGTCATTTTTCGGATCCACGAGTTCCTCTTCTTATCTCTCCTGGTTACACCAAGCATGCACCTCTCCATGCTGCTTTGAGTTGTCTGCAGCCTTTGTATGTCTCTTTTAGTTAAGGTCCACGTCTCTGCACCATACGTAAGCACTGGAAGGATGCATTGATCAAACACTTTTCTTTTAAGACATAATGGCATATTGCTCTTGAAAATTATGCTGTTTCTTCCAAAAGTTCTCCAGGCAAGTTTTGTACGCCGATTAATTTCTTCATCAATGTGACCCTCACTTGATATCTGCTGTCCAAGATAAACGTACGTGTCTGTTATCTCCAGCTTTTCTCCATCAATCGATAAATCTTCATTTCTTGTAAAAGCATTGAACATCACTTTTGTCTTCTGAAAGTTCATTTTTAATCCCACTTCTTTACTCTTGTCAACAAGTTCCTGGATCATACTCTGCAGCTCTGATGGGGTAGTTGCAAACATGACTACGTCATCAGCAAAACGAAGGTGGGTTAGATAATCTCCATTAATCTTTATCCCCTTGTTTTCCCAGCTCAGCGACTGAAAAACACCCTCCAATGTGGCATTAAAGAGCTTCGGAGATATGGTGTCACCTTGTCTCACTCCCTTTCCAATTTTTACGTGTGTTGTATTTTCAAACAGCCTAATCTTTGCACTTGCATTTTCATAGATGTTATTAATAATATTAATGTATGCATCTTCAATACCGCAGGATTTCAGAGCCATTGTAACTGCTGATGGTTTCACGGAATCAAAGGCTTTTTCATAATCGATAAAAGCCATGCACAATGGAAGTTCATATTCCCTCGCTCTTTCAATTAGTTCTCTCAGCACGTGGATATGATCTATTGTGCTGTAGCCACTCCTGAATCCAGCTTGTTCTCTCGGTTGAGCCATGTCCAGTGTTACCTTCAAGCGGTGTGAAAGAACTTTAGTGAAGATTTTATAAACTACTGATAGGAGGCTGATAGGTCTGTAGTTTCCGAGATCCTCAATGTCACCTTTCTTATGTAGCAGGATCATTGTAGCGGTGTTCCAATCCTCAGGAATCTTTCCTTCATTAAGGCATCGAGTGAAAATTTGGGCGAGTACTGTTTCGATTTCTCCACTTGCTTCTTGTATGATGTTTACAGTAATTCCATCTTCTCCTGGAGCTTTTCCTCGCTTCATGTTCTTGATTGCATGTGCAACTTCTGCTGGAAGGACTGGAGGAACTCTGGTACTGGTATCTTTCATGATGTCTGGAGTGCATATATCATCCCTTTCATATAATTTGGAGTAGAAATCTTTCACTCTTGTCAAAATTTCGCCTCTATTTCTTGTTACAGAACCATCTTCTTTTCTCAGTGCCATAATCTGTTTTCTTCCCTTACTGAGATGTCCCTTTGCTATCTTTAGGCTTTGGTTGTTTTCAATAAGATATATATACACTGAGTGGCCACTTTATTATGACCACCCCTTAGTACTTCGTTGGGCCACCTTTTGCCTTTAATACTGCGTCGATTCTTCATGGCATGGACTCCACGAGATGTTGATAGGTGGTTTGTGGAATCTGAGACCATGCTTGATGAATAGCACTTTCCAGGAGTGTGAGATTGCAGGGTTGTGGACCCAGTTGTCTGATGGCTCGTTCAACTTCACCCCACAAATTCTCAATGGGGTTGAGATTTGAAGATTGTGGGGTCCACCTATGCAAAGTAAACCCACCGGCATGTTCCTGAAACCAATCCTGTACAATACAAGCACTATGGCAGGACGCATTATCTTGTTGAAAGTAGCCATCGCCATTGGGATAAACCATCCACATGACAGGATGCACTTGGTCCGCAACGATGCTTAGATATGATGTGCCAGTCAGACGTTGATCAACACGAATTAAAGAGCCCAAAGCATGCCAGGAAAACATTCCCCAAACCATAACGTTGCCTCCACCAGCTTGAAGGGTTGTAGCAATGCACTTGAGGTCCATGCTTTCGCGCTGTTTCAGCCAAATTCTCACTCGACCATCTGCATGGTGCAACTGAAAACGTGATTCATCGGACCACATAATTTGTTTCCAATTATCGACTGTCCAATCCTTGTGCACCTGTACGAACTTGAGACGTTTTCTCTTGTTAACTGCAGACAGCAAAGGTGTTCCAACAGGCCTCCGGCTGCCATATCCCATCAGATGCAGTGTATGGCGAACATTGCGCGTAGAGATCATTTGAGGGGATCCTTGATTAATATGGTCTGTAATTTGCTGCACTGTTGTCCTTCTGTTGTCTGCAACCAGTCTAGAAACTCTCCGTTCCGCCCGAGCAGTCTCTAGTCGATGACGACCACACGATGCACGTAGAGACCCAGTTTTTTGGCTGACAGTCCAGTCTTTAAACACTTTAACAACAGCTGCTCTGGAACATTTCACGAATGCGGCTGTTTCGGTGATACTCGCTCCATGGCCCCGAGCTCCTACAATCATCCCACATTGAAAGTACGTCAAATCGCATTTTTTACCCATCTCGTCACCCCAAAATCATTTCTACAACTGTCGCAAGAACTAAGCTTTCCCTTTTTAAACCACCCAGCAAAAACACAAGTGCTGGGAAACCGCTGGCTGAAATCTGCCGCCCACGGCCCGTTAGCAGTCCGTTGGTGGCAGCGCTATCAGTTGGCGAGCGATTGATGGCCCTGCAGCATCGCCGTGAATTGTGGGCCTCCAAGCAAGTGCCACTAATGGCCCGTTGCTGGCAACCAATGCAACCCCAACAGCAGGTGGAAGTAACAGGACTGCGCAAGCGCAGAAGCAACACTTGCTATGTCTCTCATGTTACCAGTTAGTTGAAGACGACGCTAACGCCGTCGTGTTATTTTAGTGGATGTCGAGAAAAAAATCCATATGTAGAGAGGCGAATTAATTTCCTAATGAAATTCAACGTCGGCGAAGATATCAGATTAAGCCATGAATAACTAGATTACAGCCATGAAATACACCCACTCCATTCCCACGAATAACAATTCATGGAATGGAGTGGGTGAATAACAAGAAAAATTTGAAACCGCTTGAAACAAATGTCCTGAAAAACCATTAAAAATACGTTCGTTGGAACAAAAAAAAAAAAAAAAAAAAAATAAATAAATAAAAAATAAAAAAGAAGGATTATACGCGTACAAAATTTATTAATTATTTGAAAGAAAAAAAAAAGGCAACGCTATGTGGATATAATGCACTCATCCATGGGTTGAATACAGAAGACTGGGAGGAATTCGCTTCTAAAAATAACGAGAAGTAAAATAAAATATCTTTCCTCTTTAAAACAAATGTAGCTTCGGACAACGGAAAGGAAAGATACAACGTTAAAAATGTAACAGAATGTGACATGAACCCGGGTAAATATATATTTATTCAACAATCTCCTTTCAAGACGATAAGGACAGTACAATAACTTTAGAAAGCGACTCAAAGTATGTACACTGCTTGAAAATGAGTGAAGTTCCCTTAAGGTAAAAAAAAAAAAAAAACTATCGTTACGTTGAAAAAATAAATTTATGAATTATATGAAACTGACTTTTATGAAAAATACCTCGCAATATTGTAAAATGAAAGAAGGGACCATTCGATTACGCATTCCGTACTAAACAGACAGCTTCAAGCAGACGGCCGAGCGGTAGAGAGCACGGCTCCCACGCCAACGGCCTAGGTTCAAATCCACTCAGATACAAACGGGCGTTTTTCCGGTCCGTTGAGAACATTTTCCCAGCGCAGGGCTGTAATTCACAAATTTCGTAAGGGCAGGCAAAAAAAATGTACCTTCGGGAAACTGCGGTTATCCTTGAATTTCTTTTTTTTTTTATGGCTACTACTGGGAAATTGTAGGACAAGATTCGGCAAGCCATCAGTTACGTCATGTGGTTGCCGTCTGCCACTACCGGCAAACTAACGGACCACATTAGGCTAGCCACCATTTCTAGCACGTGCTTGCAGGGCCACTGAAGGGCCACTTGTGGCAGCTACTGCCTGTGACGGACAACTAATGGCCCTGTTGTGGCATATGACAACTGATGGGGGTGCCAACTGTTGGCCAGCTGTTGGCCTGAACTGCTGGCCCTTCTGTTGGCCGCCCGGACATTTTATTGACGGTTCGGCAGCGGCAACATAGTGCTGGGCCAGCAAGACTGTTTTTGCTGGGTAGCCTGGCAGCAACAGCGTGCAGCCATAGCTTATTTGCTTAAAACTGTCAAGTGGTCATAACAAAGTGGCCGCTCAGTGTATATATTAATAATATAAACACCCAGATCCGTCTGTCTCACTGGAACGCTTGACATCACAGCAACGTCTGCATTGTTGCGCCATCACTTATCGAACAATTTGTGTGTGCTCTCGCGATGTCAAAATGATTGCCTGCTATATACACTGCTGGACAATTGCTAAGGACGGACCATAAACGGCTATATAGCGCATAAAAAAGTAAGTGTGGTTGGATGCCAAGTGAAATAAAATAATGTCAGAATGCCAGGACATTACAAGAAAGACAATTTATTGTGCTCTGAAATCCAGAAGGCTTTGGAACGTGTTCAAGGGACAAACAGGCCATTTTGTGCAGAATACGTAAACGTGAAAAAAATGCAATTACCGTCCGCAGGTGTTCCGGCGTAAGATGTCAATACGGGATATGGCCACCATGGAGGGCGATGCAAGATTCCACACGTCGTGTCATGCTTTGCACAACATTATCAAGCAGCTGTTGGGGTAATTTATCCCATTCCTCTGTTAGTGCACGGATGAGGGTGTCCTTGTTTATTGGAGGGCATTGGCGGTCAGCAAGACTCCTCCCTAAAGCATCCCACACATTTTCAATGGGATTCAGATCTGGAGAACATGCTGGCCATATGAGGCGTTGAATATCCTCGCTCTCAAGACACTCCTGGATAGCGACTGTTCGATGACATGTTGCGTTGTCGTCCATGAAAATGAATCTATCACCGACAGCACCACGAACCATGCGAACATGAGGTAGCAGAATATCATTAATGTATCGTTGGCCAGTCATAGTCCCAGTTGGAAGCACATAGAGGGACGTACGGCCATTGATCATAATGCCAGCCCATACCATGACACTACATGTCGGATATCGGTCCCTTTCCTGTATGTTTGCAGGACAATATGCAGTACCACTATCACGCCAGATCAGTTGTCGTCGACAATCAGACAATAGACTGTATCTACTCTCATCTGAGAAGAGGACAGCAGACCAGTCGTTATCAGTCCAATTGCGATGTTGATGGCACCATTGCAAACGGGCGGTACGGTGACGTCTGGACAATGGGATGCACACAACAGGACGGCGGGCGTATAGTCCTCCTTCATGCAAACGTCTGGCGACAGTTTTTTGGCAGATCCGCTTGCCAGTAGCAGCCATAAACTGATTTGCTACCTCACTAGCTGTGCTGCGCCGGTGTCTTTTTGTTGATAGCACTATGTACCGATCTTCTGCAGGTGTCGTACTGCGAACACGACCTCCCCCGTGACGTTTGCTACACTCTCCATTTGTTTGAAATGATTTCCAAAGCCTTGAAACAACACTGTGGCTGACGTCGAACTCCCTGGCAACATCTGTTATTTTTCGCCCTTCTTCAATCTTGCCAATAATACGGCCACGCGTAAAATCCTCTAGGTGATGTCGGGAAGACATACTGAAGATTATAAATTCGTCAATTGATTCTTTCCCTTTCAACTTTGCGTTTGAACAACAACGGTCAATACGCGTCAAATCCTTTATATCTCTTATCAGCGCTATGACGTCACGAGCAAGTTCGGCAATCCAAAATTTGCATACGCACAACACGTCTTACTGTATCCCGCACTTATGCTAATTTCCACATTTTCCTGCCTTCCATTTTATGGTTGCTATCGTTGCTATTGTCATCCGTCCTTAGCAATTGCCCGGCAGTGTAATAGCACGAGATCACATTGAGATGTGAAGGTGATCGCGTGCTAATTTAAATACATTGGATTGTTAATGACTCCAGTTCTATTTTTCCGATCTACAAAATTCGAATTGAATTTTTTATATCACAGCAAGTTGAGTTTGCACGCGATCTCATTCAGATGTCAAGTTGATCGCGTGCTAATTTAAAAACATTTGATTATCAATGACTCTATTTCTATCTATCCGATCTACAAAATACGAATTAAAATCTTAATATCACGGGAAGTTGCGTTTGTGTATTAATTTAATTTAGCACAATTCGAATATTAATTTGTACGCTTTAATTATTTTTTACTTTTTTAATTTAACTAACTTTCCGAGCTTAGTGCTGATTTTTTTATACATTCTTCAAAATATCGATGTATCTAAACGCTGTAACCTACAGTAAAAACTGAAATCTTGAGATGTCAAAGTGAGCAAGATTTCATCTAAAAGCAGATATCGCCCCAATAGCACATTGTCGAGAATTTAGATAGTTCCTATTTGTAATACCAGATGTCGCTTTATTTTGTAGAAAACGCTTCGGTATGAAATTTCAAACTAACTGTCGAATAGGACAGAGTAAAACAAGCCGTGAAGGGAATAGCGAGTGTGCCGGAGAAAAAGTAATTTAACGCGAAAAATCAAAATAAAAGTTATTAAAGTAAGTTTACAGGAAAACAACTTTCCGAGTTTAGTGCTGATTTTTTTACACATTTTGCAAAATATCGATCAGCCTAAACACTCTAATCTACAATTGTCAAACAACAAATATTTTACGCAGAATGTTATTTATCGCGAGGTCTTTTGAAAAACGGAAATAAATAGCATATAATTTTTAGTTCTAACATGAATGAGTTCTTACTATTTAAGTTTTTACTATGTTTCCTTACAGAAATCAGGAGTCTATTGGATTTGTTTTCAACGTGCTTCAATTAAAAATTTCACTCCGTAAGACGGGCGATATCCCCTGTATATTAATGTTAATTTAGAACTTAAAAACAACGGTCCTAGGACGGGCTATACGCTAGTATATATTTATTGAGGCAATAATTAACATTTTACCTATTTTCCTGGAACACAGATTCCTAGTAAAATTTAGTTAAGAACAAAATTACTTCCCTTGCTGAGAAGCAACAAAGAAGGTACGTTCTCTGAGAGAAACTGTCAAAGACTTTTTTCCGTTCTTATCCCGGTGGCGCAGTGGTCTAAGCGATGGCCTCTGATCATTTGTCCGAAAGGGGTCCGGGCTCGAATCCTGGTGAGGCATGGATGTTGTGTTTGTCTTACGGCACTGGCTCAATCCTTTCCCTGGAACCAGTGATCCTAAATTAGGGACGGGCGCCTGCTTATAATCCGTTGAGTTCCTCACGCTGGTCGTTAAACCTCCAATCAAAAAAATAAAAATAAAAACTGAACGCAGAATTTGTAGTAGTTCCTTCGCATTTAGTGGGAACGGAAATCCAAGTATATGCCCCCGAATTAATTTCTTTTTTTAAGACTTACCTATCATTAATAATACGAAACAATTTAGTAAAATCATGCGATGCATTGATTATGATACGCTTTCCAACATACCAGAAATCATTACTCAAGTTATTATTCAAGTTATGAGGATAATGGCTATGGAATTATGGAATAAATCTCGCCCCTGTGCCCTGACCTTTGACCCCATTTCGATGTTATTAAACAGAATTGGTTCAGTATACCTCCGGAACAACATACTAAAGTTTTGTCTCAATAGAAACATTTTAGTCATGTTATGAGGAAAATGGCTGTGGAATAAATCTCGCTCCTGTGTTCTGACCTTTGACCCCATTTCGATGATATTCAACAGGACCGGCTCAGTATGCCTCCGGAACAAAATGATAAAGTTTTGTCGCAATCGAACCATTTTTACGTAAGTTATTACGCATAAGGGCAATGGAATGGATCCCGCTCCCATGTCCTGACCTTTGACCTCATTTTCCCATTTTCAACACGATTTGTCCCCAGATGGTCTTGTATGACATACTAAAATTTCATCGAAATCGAACCATTTTTACGCAAATTATGACGCATAAGGGCAATGGAATGGATCACGCTCCTATGTCCTGACCTTTGACCCCATTGCGTCCATTTTCAATAGGGTTCGTCCTCACGTGGTCCCCTACTACATACTAAAATTTCATCGAAATCAAACCATTTTTACGCGAGTTATCGTGTGGGCGGACGGACGGACGTACGGACAGACGGACAAAGCTGGAGCATATACGCTTCTTCAACCTACGGTTGGAAAGCGTAAAAAATCTCTTGAGAAAACTGAAAATGTGCAGAACTTCAGTGCAAATTTATCCAGTGAGAGAAATTAAAGAATGCGAAAATTAATTTTTATTTAATTACTTTAAAATGGAAAGAGAACTTTTGCTGTAATTGAAACAGACTTTCCATAGCTGTAGTTCAAGAATTCGTGTAATTGCAAGGCTCAAAAAGTACTAAAGCAGATTCCGATGCCGTTAAAAAAAAAAAAAAAAAAAAAAACACTATACAATCAGCAACCGAATAATTTTACTGTAGGTGAACCTGAGTGTATTAACATACAAATGAATTTCGAGTATCCATCCCAGACTGTGATAGCATATTTGATTAGATTAGATTGATTATTTACTTGCAACTGAAATTAGCAAAAGCTGACTGATGTAGAGGATATCAGCCTAAAGGGCCGGGGCATAAATTTGAAAGTCGAGAAAGCTGCCGCGGTGGCACAGTGTTCTAAGCGATGGCTTACGACCTTTCGTCCGAGTTGGGTCGGAGTTCGAATCTCTGTGAGGTATGGATGTTGCTCACGGCGCTGACTCTCTCCCTTCTCTGGAACCAGTGGCTTTAAATGAGGAACGGGGGACTGCTTATAGCCCACTGAGTTGCCCACGGTGGTCGTGAACCCCCAAAATAAAAAAATAAAAACTAAACCTTATCCAGAGAATTCTGAGCACTTACCTCATTAGTTGAGCATAACGCCCGGTGAAAAAAAACAGCCAACGAGGACCCATATTGCAACCTCCACAGCAGCTGAAACACAAATTGATAGTCCCTCAAAAGTAGAATTTTTAGGGCCCAAACTGAGGACAAACAAGCCATTTTCGAACGGTTCCACACCTTACCGTAGGTCCGTATAGCCCTTTCGAAGTGCGCCGTAAGGCGTTGGCCTCTGGTCATTCGTCTGAAAGGGGTCCGGGTTCGTATCCCGGTGAGGCATGGATGTTGTGTTTGTCTTACGGCACTGGCTCTCTCCCTTCCGTGGAACCAGTGACCCTAAATTAGGGACGGGCGACTGCTTATAGCCCATTGATTTGCTCACGGTGGTCGTTAAAATTCCAATCATTCAATCAAAAGTGCGCCGTAAAATTACCCTTTCACCTAGCAAGCTGTCCGTTCAACGATGTATGAAACAACGTAAGTAGTGTCAGATAGTATTCAGTTCGTCACGCTCTCTTAGAAGCCGAAAACAAAGACATAAGAAAAAAAAGTTATTGCCTCGCTATTCCACCCCTGTGTCTTATTTTAGTTTCGGTTGCTGCAAGCACTTCTAACAAATGAAGTAGCTGCGCCTTTTACTGAGATAAGTATTATGTGAAATTAGTTTTGCATGTGTTTTGATGTGGGTGGAAAAGTGCTTGCGTAGGTCGAGCGAGCATTTCCATCACCCCCTAATAGTTAGTTATAAGGGGGTGATGGCAAAGACCTTGGAGATAGGGTCGCGGATGCCCTGGTGGTCAACGTTCGTGACAGCTACGGAGAGATCTCAGGTTCGATCCCAGCAGATACGAACGCTCGAAGCAGTAAATATTCACACAAATTTTAAAGTTGTGAATCCGTTTGTTAATATGACATAAATGGTAAGTCAGATAACATCTGAAAACTTGAAAAAAAAATTTTTTTTTCGTCCTAGAGCGGGAATCGAATCCGCGTCTCCCGGCTAGCCCCCGAGTAAACTAACCACTACACCACCCAGAACGACGAAGACTCAAATTACCGATTGAGACTTGGTCGTTGAGACTAGGAAACGTGAGACTTTGTCGTCCTGGGTGGTGTAGCGGTTAACTTTCTCGGGCGCTAGCCGGGAGACGCGGCTTCGATTTCCGTTCCAAGACGACGAAATTTTCAAGTTTTATTTACACAAATAAACGGATTATTGTGGAAATTTTGTCATACTGGCAGCAATAAATGGATTCACAACTTTAAAATTTGTATTGTACAATGGGCAATCCCGTATTTCATTCATTAAATATCCGCCATGCTTCGGATGGGCACGTTAAGTCGTCGGCTCCCGAGTACTGTCCCCCAGGCTATATAAATAAGGGCGTCTTCCGTCCCCTTTCTACCTTGCTTCCGTGTTACTCTCCTGTCGGGCACTCTATGCCCAAATCTCTTAGCTTCCTGCATGTAAGGGTTGTTTAAGACCTTTGGTCAGACACTGACTCCCTTCCTAAAATCCTCTACATATAATCTGAATCTGAAGCGACTTTGGAGAGAGAGAATCTGAAGCGGATGGCGGGAACCTTGGGATGGCGTTTCACGCAACCTATCTCGCGAATTAGGGATACGCAATGTGAAGCGAAGGGATACGCATCTCGCGAAGGGATACGCAATGTGAAGGCACTTTACCGTGGCCAACGAGATATCTGAAGGCCTAGGTAGCTTTTTGTGACGTCAGCAGCACCGTCCTTCGTTGCACAGAGGCCTGCTACTTTTCAGACTTGTCTGAGCTGACAGTTTGGTTCGCGGATCAACGGAGGGGGGGGGTTGCAAATATAGAATCTTTAAGTTAACATATGAAGCTGTCTCTAAAACTGTATATTCTTCCCGCAAGGTTTACATGATTACTTCTGTGTTCGAAATTCGAAAACTCTTGCTTAAATCTAGCTACAACCAAACACCAAAACTAAAGTGATACACACATTTCGAAGCATATAATTACGTCAAATTACAAAATATGCATACCTAATTAATTAAAGCAGCCGAATACTTTTTATCAAAATGTGTAATAATTAAACTACATTACTTTAAAATAACTTTTTTCGGAAGTTTAATACGTTTCTGAAAATTTGAATGACTTACGTTTTCTTGGTGTAAGACCGAAACAAACTTTCTTTAGTTTAAAATGCTCCGACCTTTGTTCCAAAAAGGCATGGTCTCAATCCCGGGCGTATTTAGAGGAAGGGCCCCACAACCCCAAAAGTGTTTCATTTTTATTTTTTTGTTAAAATGCACTTATATTAGAAAACACTGCTTTAAATTTAATAAAAATGCATCAACTTACGTTAGAAAATAACGATTTATTTCTTTTTCTATTTTTCATTAACTTGTTTTTTGTCCTGATGGATTTCAAAAATTTACATATTTCGTCCCCCATCCCCTCTCCGAAAAAATACTTATGTTTCAATAACAGACAAGTTATTTTTGTATTTCCATTGTACAGTTCAATTACTGACGCTTAAATTTTTTTATTTTTCTTTAATCAGAAGCACTAACTTTGCGATCAGCTGAAACTTTTGTGTAATTGTTCAAGCATATGTTTGCAAACATTCGCTGAAAAAAAAAAGGAATCCACTTTTACATTGAATGCATTTGCTGAAAAAGGAGACGTCTTTATTTTTTTCAAAACACATTTTAGTTACCTGTAGAATTATGGAATGCTGAGCATTGGATTTAAAAAAATCTTCATACTTTTTCGATAGAGGTTTCCGGAAGATTATGTATGCTACTGAAATAGCGTTAACGACAGATATTTTAAGCTGCGTCGGTTAAGCAAGTTAAAATACCCTTTATCATTTATTAAATGTTTCTTCACATGATCACAAGTTCTCTGGAATGACAAGAAATAATGAACTTCCGAGACTTCAATGACTTTGAAGAATGCGCGGGAGGTAAGGGCTGCTACGTCACGACCACCGTCCTCAGACTGACCAGGGCTGGATTGACCATCACCTCCTGATGGATTGACTCAGAAGGAACGGTGGTCGTGACGTAACAGCTCTTCCCTTTCGCGTGACGCAGCCAATGGCATACAAAACCCTGCGTGTGGAGAGGAACATCGGGTACTTAAAAAATTGCTGTCGTCGACTATTGAGTTGGTTGGTCACGTTGACATTCGTTTTAGTCTCTTGATCGGATCTTCCGCAGAATACCGCAGCTCGGAATCAAGAACTCAGGCATTATTACGTACGCTTGGTGCGGAGGTCAAGTTATTTTAATTCACTTCTGAAATTAGTATGCCAAATGTCGTTAGCAAAACCTTAACTAAAATGACGCCTAACTGACGAAACAATTAAAATACGTTTAAAATTATATGCTAAAATTTAATTTATTTTTATTTTGCTAGTATTTCAATTTTCGTGGCCTGTTTCCAAAATTATTTTCCCGAGTTAATTGGAGCGTCGTTCTCCGTGTCTTAAAATTGCCATCTTTTCATTATTTCTGAAGTGAATAGATAAATATGAAACACTTTTTATAAAACTAAACGGAGATCTTATTGCTTTCTTTGCGCTACATAAAATGATAATATTTCAGATGAAATTACTTTGGAAATAAGTGAATCACTTAAATATTTATCTTCATAAAACTTTAAACAAGCAGCAGTAAATTTTAATTCCTTTCCTAACACTCAATGAATTCGGCCACCAATTTAAACTCTACACAAAAACAGTTTTGTGACTTCCATTTTCCGAAAATTACTAGTTAATTCTAATGCTTTTCAGTTATTTTCGAGATATCATTATCATTTATAGAGGCGTGTAATTTACATTTATCGAAACCACTTAGTACCACCGGTGGCGCAGTGGTTTAAGCTCTGGCTAATGACCATTCATCTGCGTTGGGTCCGGGTTCAAAGCATGGATGTGGTATTTGTCTTACGACGCTGGCTGTCTTTCTTACCTGAAACCAGTGGCCCTAAATTAGGGATGGGCGACTGCTTATAGCCCGTTGAGTTGCTCATGGTGGTCGTTAAACTTTCAATTAAAAAAGTCGAGAAAGGAGGTGTATCAGAAAGAGTGCTTGTTTTTCTTTTACAAGAATATTGAAGTGCAAGTATATATTTACTTTTTTTTCTCGAGTTAGCATCAGTGATGTATTCAGACATCTTTTCGGGGGTGCTTAGTCCCCCCCCCCGGAAATCTATGGACGTCCCCCCGCGTAGGTTTTTGGGTGATCACCCCTTATATTTAGTCTAATTATTTTTGTTTATAGATGAATATTTGGAGAAATTAATTAAAAAACTTAAGAAAATGAGGGGAAATATTATTAAAAAAAAAACCGCATCCACATGGACTTCATTGTCTCAGTAGCATTAAGATTATTTTAAGTTTTAAATTAATTTCTTTGTTTCATACACTAAAACTAAAACTGCCATCGGCAAGTCTATTTACGTTTTCTAAATCCGACGAGTCAGTGCAGCCAATAATGTATACACTACCTCGACAAAAAAAAAAAAAAAAAAAAGTGAAGAAACGGAATTTCCGTTGTTAATTAGAGCCATAAGTGACTTCACACAAAGTCTTAACACTTTAAATAACTTTTCTTTAACTGTAGCTCTGAAATCAAAGTAGGTTTGAAAATATATATACTCTACAGCAAAATTCGTTGCTCTAGATGAGAATGCTTTTGTAAATTTGTTTAACAAATGGAACCATTGTCCATGTTAAACATCTATTATGAAGTCCTACCAAAATTACTTAATACGAAATTTCTCTAGATAAAAATCAGGAGGGTAGAAGAAGACCTGTTGATCTTGATCATATATGCAAGAGGGACAAACAAGAAAACCAAGTATTGTTTCACAATAATGTTTTTTTTTTTTCTTGGCGGTATGTGGTTCACACTCTGAGACAAAAAGAAAGTCCAAGAATTTCAAACGATTAATTAGTTGTTGTTTTTTTACCATTATGTGCTAATCTAAATTCTCTAAAGGGGCTGAAACCAAGTGGCAGGGGAAGGGTTTACATCGTACGTTTTCAGGTAACACTGTAATCATTCCTTAGTAATCAGAAACACGCTTCTACCCTGCTGCCCACCCAAAATGCAACACCAAGAAGGACACGAGATAGCAAAGCCAGATTTACTGGACACATAACAACAGATACAAAGATCAAATGATTGAGCTTACAGGCCCGTGCGACTTGCGGAACACGCAGACATCAATAGTTCGTGTGGCCTCCATGGCTGGCAATAACGGCCGCTACACGCCACGGCATGGAACGAAAGAGGCTTTGGATGTGGGCTTGGGGTATGTCGGTGCAGGCTGCTTCCACACGTTGCCGCAGTTCATCAGGCGTAGCCGCGGGTGGTGCTTGCCGGGCCACTCGGTTGCCGATCAGCGACCAGACGTGTTTGATGGGCGACATATCGGGAGAACAGGCGGACCACGGCAGCAGTGACACCTGGTGGGCCGTGAAAAATTATTGCACGATGCGTGCCACGTGCGGGCGTGCATTGTGCTGTTGAAACGTGGCCGCTGGCAGGTCCTGCAGGTAAGGGAGGACTACAGGCTCCAAAACGTCGGAGATGTAGCGGTGGCTTTTGAGTGTACCAGCGATGCGTACTAGAAGGGTGTTTTAAAATTTGTGTGAATACGCCAGGCGACGGATAGGTATGGCGATGCATAATGCAGGCGTTATACAGTCTCTCAACGCGGTGCCGCCACACGCGGATCCGACCATCGTGGTGTTGCAGGCAGAAGCGGGATTCGTCGGAGAAGACAATGTCGTGCCATTCCGTAGTCCAGGTGCGGCGTTCAACGGCTCACTGCCGCCGCACTCGCCGGTGGTGTAACGTCAATGGTAATCGGAACAACGGGCGCCGTGCGACAAGTTCCCGCTCCTGCAGACAACGTCGAACGGTACGTGCTGACACAGGTTGTTGCGCAACACACCCTAATTCCTGCGCTAACGTTCGTGATGTGGCGGTGCGAGCCGTCAATGCCCACCCCACAACATGCCGGTCCTCTGGTTTGGTGGTGTGCCGCGGCTGCGGCAATCGCTCACGTCGGTCTGTCCGTCCCTCCTGCACCCACCGAATCCATACTTGCCTCACTGTGGCTGGATGTCGTCCCACACGGGCGCCGATGTCTCGGTACGATAAACCGCTGTCGCGATAAGCCACTATTCATCCTCTGTCGAACTCCGAAACGTGCTGGAATGACTGCCGTATTCTGCACCGAGCCATCAGGAAGCTTCCCACGCACATGTCCGGCAGCACAACACACTTCCACTACTTACACCCCACCCCGCCTTCTGTGCACCCTTCTTATAGTGCTTCTCGGTGGCGTGCCGGGCGCACATGATTTGCATATGCCCTGCAATGCTAATTGTTTGCATGTCCTCTCGCGAGCGACGCATGCTGCGAATTTCAGGCCAATCGAATGCTTTCTTCTTGGTGTTGCATTTTGGGTGGCCAGCAGTGTAGTAAGACGAATATATTTTTGCCACTCCTAATGTTTAGGGGGAAAGGATTTTCACCAGCACAGCGTTATCTTACTAGGATCCTTAATATTTTAAACCACCTCATGGTGAAATCCATGGTGCATTACTGAACTAAAATAAAGGTATAACATTTTTACATTTTTAATCACTTGTATGAGTATATAGATTTCTTGGAATCTGCATATGCAATATACGAGCATATGAAAAAATTTACATTTTATTAAAAATATTGTTATATGTACTGCGTAGTAAAGTATATATACACTGACGGAAAAAAAATCCCAACACCACGAAAAAATAGTTGTATAGGAATGAAATGGCGGCAATACATTTGTATAGGTAACATATTTAATCGATTAAGGTTTCAAGATCACAGCTTAATGTAAGCGCGAGAAGAGCCATTTTAAATGTGAAATGCTGGTACATTAATAATCGGTGTAACCGCCAGAATGTTGAATGCAAGCACGCAAACGTTCATGCATTGTGTCGTACAAGTGCTGGATGCCAGTTTGTGGGATAGAGTTCCATGCTTGCTGCACTTGGTCGGTCAATACAGGGACGGTTAATGCTGGTTGGGGGTGACGCTGGAGTTGTCGTCCAATGATGTCCCCTACGTGCTCGATTGGCGTAAGATCTGGTGATCTAGCAGGCCACGGCAACATGTCGACACTCTGTAGAGCATGTTGGGTTACAACAGCGGTATGCGGGCGAGCGTTATCCTGTTGGAAAACACCCCCTGGAACGCTGTTCATGAATGGCAGCAAAACAGGTTGAATCACCAGACCGACGTACAACTGTGCCGTCAGGGTGCGTGGGATAACCACGAGAGTGCTCCTGCTGTCATAGGAAATTGCTCCCCAGACCATAACTCCAGGTGTAGGTCCAGTGTGTCTCGGCCGCAGACAGGTTGGTTAGAGGCGCTCAACTGGCCTCCTTCTAACCAACACACGGCCATCACTGGCACCCAGGCAGAACCGGCTTTCATCAGAAAACACAAAAGATCTCCACTCCGTTCTCCAATGAGCTCTAGCTTGACAACACTGACGTCGCAAACGGCAGTGGTTTGGAGTAAGTGGAATGCACGCTACAGGGCGTCTGGCTCGGATCTGTCCTTCAAGTAACCGATTTGTAACAGTTCGTTGTGTCACTGTGGTGGCAACTGCAGATCGAATTGCTGCCGCAGACGCAGTACGATGCGTCACGGCCATACGCCGTACACGGTGGTCTTCCCTCTCAGTAGTGCCACGTGGCCGGCCGGAACCCGGTCTTCTTGAGGCAGTACCTTCCCTTGACCACCGCTGCCAACAATCATGCACAGTGGCTACATTCCTGCCAAGTCGTTCTGCAATATTGCGGAAAGAAAATCCACCTTCTCGTAGCCCTATTACACGACCTCGTTCAAACTCCGTGAGCTGTTGATAATGGCTTCTTCGTCTTCTTAAAGGCATTCTTGACTAACATCAACACACTACGTCGAATCTCAACGATAACTAACGCTCACGAACGTTACAGCGCGTATTTACAGCAAACCTGCTTTGCATGTTCCGAGGGGCGCTGCTAGCGTCACACGTATGCGCCGAGCGCGAAATTTGCATAGACGTCATCTTACAGATGTACTCTCACCGCCTACCAACTGTCGTTTATCTAACACAATCCCTTCTTGGTGTTGGGATTTTGTTTTTTCCGTCAGTGTAAATAACAAAGAATGACAAGTTTGAGCCCCCTCAAAATTTGTAATTGCCCTCCCAGGAAATACTCTGAATGCAACACTGGTTAGCATAAGGCCTATCGGTCTAGATTGTAGCTGCCCATTGGGATTTCTCCTGGTATCCCGGTGGCCCAGTCCGCGCCTGTCTAAACTAATCCATATCAGTGGCCTTTCAAAGAACTTACGACGCAACATCTTTATAGAGTCTGTTAAAATAGGAAACTGTACAAATATGTTTGTGATAATTAATGCCTAGTGCAGTCTTCAAACTTTACCTGCAGAGTTTTTATGAAAAGTCACCATATTTTCCACTGTTCTCACAAGAACATGAGTTACAAGCTCAAGATTCCTAGGATTTGTCTTGGAATTTTTAATAATTTAGTATTGTATACTTTTCTTGGTACATTTTTTTGCTATGCGATGTGAAGTCACGGTGGAATTCTCCCTTAAACGGTTTCAAGTGCAAACAGGGAAGAGTGAGGTGGATGGTAGTGAAAAAGCTGAAGTTGTCTCGCCGGCCCCACTGTACACAGCGACATGAAACGTTTACCCTTGATGGGTATAACGAAGTGAATTTCTC
Organism: Macrothele yani; assembly: GCA_039090855.1. Taxonomy (NCBI): domain Eukaryota; kingdom Metazoa; phylum Arthropoda; class Arachnida; order Araneae; family Macrothelidae; genus Macrothele; species Macrothele yani. Next base: position 17,171,101 of record CM076990.1, on the reverse strand, counting down.
CATCATTTTTTTCCACGCCAGACATCGAATCCGGGTCCTCTCATTCTGGAATAAGTCACACTCCCAACTGAGCTACGCGGACGTATGCTCTCACTTCTATCTGCCTTTATCTCATGTGCGTCCAGCGGTGCAGGCACGTCAATTTAATGGAAACACAAGACGAGGCAGAAAATTCGAACGCTTGTGAGATGGACAATATAATGTGTCTATTAATACTTGCAGTTGTGCTAATCCTGAAGAGGAAGAACCGAAGAAGTCATACGGTATTTTGCTGGATATTTAGCCTTTCGTCACAATAATAATAATAATAATAATAATAATAATAATAATAATAATAATAATAATAATAATAATAATAATAATAATAAATAATAATAAAAACAAGGATTGTGAACGTTTCCTACGTAACAGGGAACCAAAATAAAAGCTGGATTGAGATTTTATCAAGAGGTGGGCTAATGATACCAAACAACATTAGGATAGAAACTGTCAGACAGTTTGAATAATTTTTTTTTTAATTTCATGGAGCTGGCATATACAAATCCCAAGGGGCCATAAACAAATTTCAATCGAAATTGAAATTAAACTTTCCCGAAGTTAACGTGGGTGTCATTAAAACCTATGCGAGAGCAAAAACATTTTTTGTATTAAATATATTAACAACGTCAACCAACAAAACTTAATGAAGAAAAAAAGCAAAGCACATGCATTGAGTTCCAGGGAATTAAAGAAAAAGGAAACAATGGAGGGAAAGTTCCAAGTTTTAGTAATTGATAAGTTTTGTTTTAATTCTGTAATTCTTATTTGAAAAATTCCGCTTATGTATTCTTAAAAGTTTCCGATTTGAACTAAGAATCACGCATTTCACCATTCTTTACTACCACGCCCGAAGACTGCTGGGGACCAACTACGTCACAGGCCTCTCTGAGGAGAGACCACCCGCTGTTTGTTTACAATCTTTGACCTACCTCTCTCATTCTAACTAGCTTGGCGCGGACGTATGCTCTCGCTGCTATCTGCCTTTATCTCATGTGCGTCCCGCGACGCAGGGACGTCACGGGTTGTTAGGACTAAGCCGACAGAGGGCGCAGCGGAGGAGACCAACGGCAGACGTGAGAAAATTGTGGACATGTGAAGACGCGTGGGAACTCACGGCACAGGCCGCAATATGAAAACTGATGTTAAGAATTATGACGTGAAAGACAAACGACGAAAATTCAGTGTGTGTATGTGTTTGTGTATTTACATCTAATTCATATAAAATGATCTGCAATAAATTAGTCTCATCAAGTATACCTATGATGTGCAAACTCTCTTGGAATATGTTAATGTGTATCAGACCCTGCAAACAGAAGCAAAGAAGATGTTGGAAGCCAGAGAGCCCGTGCACGGACTCACGGAAGAGGTAAGAAGTTAAATATAAATACCTCTAATTAACGAAATTGAATTGAAACGCTACAAGTAAGAACACGGGAAATTTGTTCGCCTTCTAGCCTCTGTTTGTCATATAGTGGAAATAGTACGATACAAAACTATAACTAATTTACTTCCTCTCTGTATAAATACACAAGCTGTGTATTATTTGCGGTGTAGACGCATGTCTCTTGGGCCCTTGGTAATAGTGGAAACCTAGGCTATAGCGCCAGTAGAAAACCTTCCTCCTTAATCCGGGGTTCCGGGTGAATTCATCGAAAGCGAATTCGTCGAAACCGAATTCATCGAAAACGAATTCGTCGAATACGAATTCATCGAAAACGGATTCATCGAAAACGGATTCATCGAAAACGGATTCATCGAACGGAGAATTCATCGAAAAGCACAAATTCTTCGAAAATTAGAGCTTCAGGTGAATTCATCGAAAACGGATTCATCGAACGGAGAATTCATCGAAAGGCACAAATTCTTCGAAAATTAGAGCTTCAGGTGAATTAATCGAAAACGGATTCATCGAACGGAGAATTCATCGAAAGGCACAAATTCTTCGAAAATTAGAGCTTCAGGTGAATTCACCGAACGGAGAATTCATCGAAAAGCACAAATTCTTCGAAAATTAGAGCTTCAGGTGAATTCATCGAAAACGGATTCATCGAACGGAGAATTCATCGAAAGGCACAAATTCTTCGAAAATTAGAGCTTCAAGTGAATTCATCGAAAACGGATTCATTGAACGGAGAATTCATCGAACGGAGAATTCATCCAAAAGCAAATTCTTCGAAAATTAGAGCTTCAGGTGAATTCATCGAAAAGCAAATTCTTCGAAAATTAGAGCTTCAGGTGAATTAATCGAAAACGGATTCATCGAAAAGCAAATTCTTCGAAAATTAGAGCTTCAGGTGAATTCACCGAACGGAGAATTCATCGAAAGGCAAATTCTTCGAAAATTAGAGCTTCAGGTGAATTCATCGAACGGAGAATTCATCGAAAAGCAAATTCTTCGAAAATTAGAGCTTCAGGTGAATTCATCGAAAGTAAAATTACCGAAAAATGCAATATCGTAGGGTAAGCTTTTCTCGAAAACTTTGGCTATAAGTGGAATATGGCTAAGTGGCCACAAAAACGTTTGGGGAACGTATAAACATTGCATTTTTTATTTCTTCGTGTAAATTTCCATGTAGGATGACCACAAAACCGTTAGGGAGTTTTACAGGAATCAGACATTTGATTTCATCGTGTCTACTTTCCACGCAGATCGCCTCTAAAGATACGGCCTAGGTCGTGGCCTTTTCAACAGTTTTTATTCCTCCGTGATAATATTTATGAGGTTTGGACACCCAGTCAAGTTAGTAAAGTAGCGCTTTTACTTAATCATCAAATATTTAAAAATAGGCCCACAATCTAAGCCTTTATAACAGTTTTTATTCCGTTGTGATCTTATTCATAAGTTTTGCGTACCCAGACAGGTTAGTAATATAACGTTTTTCTTTGGTACTACAAATAAATTAATATGCCTAGCCCTAAGCGCAGATCTTTTAAACAGTTTTTATTCTATCGTGATCATATTCATAAGGTTTAGACACCAAGTCGTGTTAGTAACATTACGATTTTACTTAGACATTAAATATTGATAAATAGGCCTTAGGTCCAGGACTTTCTAACAGATTTTGTTCAAGTGTATAAACTATTTATTCTTAAATAAAAGCGCAATATTACTAACTTTACTTGACGCATACCTTATGAATATGAGCACGATGGAATAAAACTGATAAACAGCACTGGGCCGAGGGCCAGCTTTTTTAATATTTCATGATTAAGAAATACCGCAATATTACTAACTTGACTTGGTGTCCAAACCAAATGAATATAAGCACAACGGAATAAAATCCGTTAAAAAGGCCAATGCCTAAGACCTTTATTTTTAATATTTAATGCCTAAGTAAAAGCGCAATAATACTAACTTGACTTGGTGTCTGAACCATACGAACATGAGCACGATGGAATAAAAGCTACTATGTATTAATATTTAATGCATAAGTAAAAACGCAATAATACTAACTTGACCTTGTGTCTAAACTTTACGAATTTGAGCACGACGGAATAAAAACTGTTAAAAAAGCCTTGGCCTAAGTATTAATATCTAATGCCTAAGTAAAAGCGCAATAGTGCTAACTTGACCTTGTGTTTAAACCTTATGAATGTGAGCACGACCAAATAAAAACTGTTAAAAAAGCCGAGGCCTATGTATTAATGCCTAAGTAAAAGCGCAATAATACTAACTTGACTTGGTGCCTAAACCTTATGAATATGAGCACGACGGAATAATTTTTTTTAAAAAGGCCTAAGTCGAGGGCCTATTTATTAATACACTGAAGTGCCAGAAAAACTGGTACAGACGAGCTTGTGCAAAATACATAGCAACGCCACATATGCGCGTACTCGGTTGCGTCCGCCAGTGCGTATATAAAGCGATAGACATCTTTGTCAGCTGTCAGAGCTGTTTTCGGCATGGGAATGACAAGCAATAACGATTTAAGCGATTTTCAAAGCGGTGTCATAGTTGGCGCTCATGAGATGGGCCATAGTATTTCGGAGGTAGAAACGAAGTTCGGATTTTCACGGACGACCATTGCAAGGGTGTAGCGTGACAACAAGAATTCCGGCAAAACCTTCAACCTATACGATACCAGTGAGGCCGTAAAAAGGCATTGGGTGAACGTGACCATCGTCGGCTGTCAAGAATCGTTTCACGCGATAGGCGTGCAACACTCTCGCAGGTATCATCGGAATTCAATGCTGGAGCCTCAACAAGCATCAGCGTCCGGACTGTGCAACGTACCCTGCACGATATGGGCTTTGGGAGCCGACACCCAACTCGAGTCCCCTCGACGGGTGCACGACACAGAGCTATGCGCCTCACTTGGGCACGGCAACACCGCCACTGGACACTTGATGACTGGAAACAAGTAGCCTGGTCTGATGAGTCGCGTTTCCAACTGTATCGGGCAGTGGAAGGATTCGTGTGTGGCGCAAACCCCATGAAGCCATGAATCCCGCATGTCAATAGGGAACTGTACCGGCTGGTGGAAAGTCCGTAATGGTATGGGGTGTATTTAGCTGGACTTCACTGAGACCCCTGGTACATCTACAAACGTCTGTGACCGTCCTGCGCTATGTGCGCATCCTTTCTGACGAGGTACACACGTTCATGTCCTTCATTCAGGCTGATGGGTTGGGATTGTTCCAACAGGTCAATGCACCTCCACACAAGTGCCGGGACTATACATTATGGTTAGAGGAGCATTCATATGAGTTTGGGGTGTTGCCATTCCCTTCCAAGTCCCCAGATCTGAACGTGATAGAACACATTTGGGATGCCATACAACGCGCTATCGAACACAGGAATCCGAGACCTCGGAATACACCCGAATTGTTGAACGCTTTGCAGGAAATATGGTGTGCATTGCCTACAGCATATTTCCAGAAGCTAGTGGAGTCCATGCCCCCTCGTATTTCTGCAGTACTGCGCTCCGGTGCGGGACCTACGAAGTATTAGACTGGTGTACCAGTTTTTCTGGCACTTCAGTGTATTTGATGCTTACATAAAAGTGCAGCATTATTGGCCTGACTAATTAGTTATTATGTAAAGGTTATGAATAAATTCCGTCGTGCTTATATTCATAATTTGGACACCAAGACTAGTATTATTACCCTTTTATACTTAGGCTTTAAAAATATTAGTCCCTTGGCGGTAGTGCGCACGTCTGAAACCAAGAAACTGCAGGTTTTATATGGCTCATATAAAGTGGGTGTCTGCAGTTGTCCGTTTGTCCAGCTGTTTAGTGGCCAGTTATTCTGTGGCCACTTGTTTTAAACTCCATTTCGACTGATTCGTTTCATTTTTTTTTTTTTAGAAAAAGTCGTCTTTCCGTAAATTGCTCACTCGATAAATTTGTTTTCGATGAATTCTCATTCGACGATTTCGTTTTTGATGAATTCGCCTGCTCCCCTTAATCCGGCCCAGGACTTAGTTAATGTTCAAAAATATTAATTTTTATGTAAAAAAATTAAAGTGTATTAAAAGAAACTCTTCTGAACGAAACCAGTCCAAATAAATATGTTATAGTAGTTCAAAAAAGAATGTTCTTACCGAAGATCTCTTTATGTTTCATCTAGTTATGCATTTCTGAATTTTCATGCAGTTATGAAATGCATTTATGGCTTTCAAGCTAGTAGAGGAAACCAGAATTCGCGAAAAACAGCCGAGGGCAGAGGAATGAAAGGGATCCTTGCGGTCGTGGGTAATGGCACAAAAATAATAAAACAAAACAAAACCAGTACCGATTAGCTGAAGGACCGGGCTCTGCCGTTCCAAGAATTCAATGTATTTTCCTAAATTAGTCTTGAGACTTTTTCTCCGATTTTTGATCACAATGATAGTGATAACAATGTTTTTGATTAACATGGAAATGATGAAAAATACAAACCGATTAGAATTGCAGGTTAAAGTGAAATAGAGGGCACTACGGTCGTTTCGTCCTTTATTCGCAAAGTGAAAGAGAGGACTCGATGACATTTGTCCTTTATTTGGGTTTTAAAACATCGTCACTTCACATGTCACTCCTAAATAAAAGTGCGTCAAACACTTCCGTGTGACGAAGTAACGAATACGCATCACACGCAAGAATCGTGCTCCGTAGCCTTTTGAAACATATGCGTTGCTGCACAATGTTATCATTCTGTACAATTTCCATAGTTATCCAAGAACTTGAAGGGTTCTAAAAATTCTACCTCCATTTTTTCACTGGTAGCTACTGCATTTCACTAAAAAAAAAAAAAAAAAAAAAATATATATATATTTGAAACAGTTGTCAGCATTGCTTCATGCCTGAATAGATCACGGAGATTATCCGGGACAATGTCATTAATCTTTATATTTTTAAAATTAGATTTTTCGCTTTTATTTTTTTGTAAATATAGCTTTCAATTTCATCCAGTTCAGCAGTTTATCATTTGATTCTTACAATGCTGTTTATTTATTATTATTTTTTTTTGTCTGAACTGCTTCTTGAGAAACTATGCAAAAATTGAAAACTAACCGCAAGTTTTTCTCGATTACATCATTCGGACACTTTTCTAGATGCTCATATCCTAGTTTTAAAACTCAAACTTCCAAATTTTATGCTTGAAACTGATGGGAGCCTCCCCGATGCCCGAATAGTTTGAGGCGCTGGCATCTTGCCATTCGCCCGTGATGAGCCTAGGTTCGAGTTCCGAATAAGTCATGGGCGATGTCCTTGATTAATGACTTTCACCCCCAGTGGTGAAGCGCTAAGTGAAAAAGTACAGGAACACTCGGTACCTTTACGTCTTCAGTTCCTTTCCCTTCTCACCCCCGCCTCTCCTCCTTTTTATTTTCTTATATTTATAGTATAAGAAAGTAGAGTGATCGGTCGAAATCAAATTTCCGGATTTACACATTTTGTCATTCAAGGAAAAAGATTTCACCATCTGGGACTACCAAGGGAGAATGGATTTAGAGACTAACAAACATATGATGCTAATTCCTCCAACTGTGCAATTTTTCTGCTGCATTTTTTTGAGGTGGGGGAGGATTATATGGAACTTTTGCATTTTAAAAAGAACAAGAAAGATGACACCGAATTTTCGGGTGTAATGAGCACGTCTTTTGAATCCGTTCTGACGCAAATTAAATATATTAAAGCTATTTAAAGTCAATGGAACCGGTATGGGAAACAATAGTATCTGAAGGAAGAAGTTTTTCAATCGGATTTTAATCTCCCAGATATTGCTGTAAACGGAATCGTGAGCTTACGCCCTCTGGGTGCAGACTTGTTCGTTAAGAAAAATTTGAATTTATATGAGAAACATTTCGCAGAGGAAACGCACGCCAAGAAAAATAATTTTTCAAATCGGACTCTGCGAAACAGAGATATGGACAAATGTAAGATATGCATCTACGCCCCCGCCGGGTAAATCATGCATTATTTTAGGAAGAAAGTTTTCTCAAAAGGTTTTTCGATGTGAGAGGTATCTGTCCATGAAAAAAAAAATTTTTAGTCGAGTTTTCAGGAGCTCCGATTTTGCTGCAAATACATCAGAAGCGGAAATCAAGACTTACGGCCCTTGGTGGCCCTGATGGTCAAACAATTTTTTACCAACATTAGAAATTATATGCAAGGAATTTCCCACCAGGATCTGTATCCGATGCAGAAAGAATTTTTCAAATCGGAGTTTTAAAAGCAGAGATATCGGGGAAAACACGATTCACCATTATGCCCCCTAGCGGAAAGTCTATTAATTACTTGAAAATTTTGAAATTATTTGAAAAACATGTCACACCGGAAACTATCCAATAAAGAATTTTTCAATTCGAGACATTAGAAGCAGAGATATTGACAAAAATAAGATACATATCTACGCCCCTTGGCAGAGAAATCATGCAATATTTTAAGAAGAAAATATTCCAGAAAGGTTTATCGGCGTGAGTGGTATCGGTCCACGAAAGAATTTTTTCAATCGACATTTTAGAAGCTCAGAGTTTTGGCAAATACGTCAGAAGCAAAAAGTAACGCTTACGCCCCCTGGTGGCCAAAGTATTCTTAACCAAAAATTATAAATTATATGCAAAAAAGTTTCCATCAGGAGCTGTATCCGCTGAAGAAATTCTTTTTCAAATCGGAGTTTTAGAAGAAGAGATATCGAGGAAAACGTAATTTACTTTTACGCCCCCTAGCGGAAATTCTATGCGTAACTTGAAAAAACTAATTATTCATAAATACTCTTCGACATAAATGGAATCGATAAATAAAAGAATTTTTTCAATCGGATGTTTAGAAGGAAATATATGGAATAAAATGCATTTTTGAAATCGACATGATCTGCATTTACGCCCTCTAGTGGCAAAATTGCACATATAAAAAAAAAACGAAGTAAAGGATCATCATCCAGATATTTCAAGCTTCCCAATGCAAAAAGAATTTTTCAAATCGGATTATTAATAGTTGCAGAGATATGGTGTCTACAGACGGACGGTCGGACAAACCGATAACATAAGCACGACATTTCTTAACAAAAGACGTGCTAAAAATTATGCTGTAATAGGATTTACCGTAATGCGTGCCGGCTAGAAAAGAAAAAAAAAAAAAAAATATCGTAACGTCGTTCCGGGACGTTCCGGCCCCACTACACCACTGCTTACTTTCTTCCCTGGAATCAGATACCCAAAATTACTGTTTACAGCCCTCCGAGTAAATCATAAAAAAAAAAAAAAAAAAAAAACTGATGGGAGAATAAATAGGAAAAGGGTGTCGCTGGGCATCCCTGAAGACGTCGATTTCAGTACGGGGCAGTATATTGCGACTGGGTTTACGTTTCAATTATGTTGATCTCAGTTCTGTGCACACTGTAGCCCGATATTAGATTAGGATTATACTGCATAACTCGATGTGATGAAATCGCACCAAAACTAAAGTAGGAGAAGCACGCATAGTTCCAGCAAAAAAACGGCGCGAATAAAATTCCAATTCTTGTGACGGAACGGTGCAAAAAATAACTCGCCTTATCGCATTTATTAGAACAAATATTTAAGGAACAAAACCGTCCTACGAAAACGTAAATAAACGAGCGAAAACGATAAGGATGGGAAAGTGTCCAAATCTGATTACGCAGTTAAATAGCATCATCGGCCTAGTTTCCCGCGCGCCAGTCCGAGTCCGGGAAAAGTTGCCCACATGGATTCGAAACCGCGCGTCCGTCCGATGTCACACGTGAGTCAGATGGGTCATTCACCTGCGTGCAGAAAAACCTGTTTACCTTCAAAATTGAAGCGGTCGTCGGGCGGCCTGGTGGTCAGCCCGCTTTTGATTGGACGCTGAGCTCGTACGAGAAGTTCGGGTGGAATTCCCGGGCCGCTGAGCTCTTGCAACTCCCAGAATTCAGTTCGCTGCGGTTCCGGACGGACGTAAGAAGAGCAAGCTCCTGTTTACGCTAGCCTGACTGATCAAGTTTACAAACTTTTGGAGTACTCGCGGGTGAACTTGTTTGTGTGCGCCTCGTTTTCTGTTATGAAGAGGAATATTATGATCGTTTTGGAACATAGGATAAGAATAAGGATTTGTTACTTCATGCTCGTAACTGAGTAAGTAACTCGAACACTATGTATTGCTTATGTATTTCATTTTTGTATGAATAGATGTTAAACTGCATGGTATCGAACAAAAAAACGCATTTTTCAGAACTTCTTTTGGCAGTGGCTCCCCTAACCCAGTGACAAGCTTCAGCGCGCTGATTCACCAGCTACTGTTTTGTTTTGTTTTCACCTGAAGTAAGTTTGCCATCGACTTTTCGCATCAACGGTAAGACTTACGATTTGAATGCTCCAAATGGCGCTCAATATGGCTAGGAATCCAACATATTAATACATTTTATAGCATCGTTAATCGTACTTTGTGTTTAATTCGCATTGATATGGGAAGATGTCACGGATGAAACAAATCGAAATGTAATTTTTTCTAATCAAAAACTCGAAATAGGCATACCTATTGATTTTTTACTGAGAGTAATCGCTGAGTTCAGAACCATTCTCATGTTTAAATTTGCGTTGATACGGTTTCTTTTTTCTTCATTAAAAAATTATCTCTACTACTGGGGATGGCGTGAAATGGATGCTTAGATAGGCAGAACCACCCGCAAGGAGAGATTCCGATATCTAGAAAAGTTATCGGAATCTCTCCTTGTGGAATGGGGGAAATGGATGCTTAGATAGGCAGAACCACCTGCAAGGAGAGATTCCGATATCTAGAAAAGTTAAAATTTAGAAATTCTCTGATTGGAACAGAAAAGATATTCGAGGTTACGCAATATGCTGTTGCGCGGGATTTGGACTTGACCTTATACCACTGTGTTGTGACTAGATCGCAGTAGTTAATAAGTAGGCTTGTACTAGTTTATTTTAATCTTTTATAAGGGCGTAATTATTGGTAACAACTTTCAATTCGTAACAGTTTGCAACGTGCGCTTGTAAGATTATATGCAAACGGTTCTTGTCCAAATACGTTTACCCAGGGAAGGAGCATACGTGAGTTAGATTTCTTTTGTCTTTGCTGAAATCGAAGTCGGAGTATCGGTTTTCAAATATTTGCAAATGACCCCACCCTTTCGGAGTGTCAACGCCAAAGGGGTGACTTGCGAGGGCTTTAGGTTGCGTAAAATCGCCATCATCCCCTCCCCCAAGCCACAGCAAATATTATTATCTTTATTGATTTGTAGCTTACTACTTTAGTATCAAAAACAGTGTATTTACTATGTAAAAGTGGTTTCAGGATAAGCCTAGCCCTTTCCTCCTCCCAACCAGATTGCCACCCCCAGAAACTGTGAAGCACCGCAACCCTATCTGGTTCTGAAAATATGTTCTGGGTCATATTTTATCAAATCTAATATATGTGCCGTGTTACCGTAGTGGCGCTCTATATTTCATATGCAATGTGATGTCAATACAGCCTTTAATTATACTTACGCGCCCATTCGTTATTTGTGTTTTGCTTGATTTTACATTATTTGAAAATGTCTCATATGATGCGAGTGTGTCTCTTAAACTGAGTACATTGCTAGCCAACTTTGGTAATTTAATTTTAAATTAAAGAGCACGGATAATTCACTTTCGTAAATATTTGTTACTTTTATGTCTTTTCAGGGAAATTATGCATACACAGAACAACTGTTGTAGTTCTTCTGAGAAAAGGCATGTAACGTACCAGGAGATGTGACGTACCTGCCAGAAGGAGGCAGATAGCAATTAGAATCAATGTCCGCGTAGCTTAATTGGTAGAGCAACTTGTTCCGGAATAAGCGGACTCGGGTTCGAACCGCGGCGCGGATAAAATGACGGAGAAATTCACTTCGTTATAATGGCGCCCGAACTATCCGGATGACCCGACCGTTCAAAATCTCGCATTGGTGTGATGTTATTTCCACACCGTGAGATAGGAAAAATAAGAGAATCCTTTCTCCAGCACTTAAAAAAAAATAATAATAAGGGGGAGATGATGTAACGTACCAGGAGATGTGACGTACCTGCCAGAAGGAGGCAGATAGCAATTAGAATCAATGTCCGCGTAGCTTAATTGGTAGAGCAACTTATTCCGGAGTGAGTGGACCCGGGTTCGAACCCCGGCGCGGATAAAAATGACGGAGAAATTCAGTTCGTTATAGGCAATAGGTACTTTTCTGTCTTTTCAGGGAAATTATGCATACACAGAACCACTGTTGTAGTTCTGAAAAAAGGCAATTGATACTTTTCTGTCTTCTCAGGAAAATTATTCATACACAGAACTGCTGTTCTGAGAAAAGGTCGCAGGTACTTTTCTGTCTTTCCATGGAAATTATGCATGCACAGAACCACTGTTGTAGTTCTGAAAAAAGGCAATTGATACTTTTCTGTCTTTTCAGGAAAATTATGCATACACAGAACTGCTGTTGCAGTTCTGAGAAAAGGTCACATGTACTTTTCTGTCTTTTCAGGGAAATTATGCATACACAGTACCACTGTTGAAATGAGAAGTCCTTGTGTGTAAGATCGTCTTCAACATGAACGATGGCACCGAATTCTCAGATATGACGAACATTTGTTTGACAAAAAAAAAAAAAAAAAAAAAGAGCAATTCAAAGGCATTTTAAAGGCGTGCAAATCAATAGCTGCATAAAAACTTTAAGTTTCAGGTACTTGTCCTCAATTCCTCTGGGGCGCTATATTGTGTCAAGCAGAAACATGCATGCAAAACCACATGCGCAAAATATGTCCACTGAAAAATTAAGTGATTATTGCAGTTTCGGAATGTAGGAAGAATTGCTCCACCGGGCTGCAGAGACGGAGTTATTTTTTCTGGGGGAGGGAGGAAATAAGAGCCACTATGAATAGCTCGAATGACTGTAAACAGTCACTCGTCCCAAATTCGGCGCCGTTTTTGTTCCAGGGAGTAGAGAGTGCCAGCGCCGTGAGACCGGCATGCCACCCATGCTTAATCCATGGCTCGAACGACTAGCCAGGAACTTGCACCTCTAACTACTAGGGCCACCCGGAATAGCAAAAATGTTATAAAAACGCGTAAACAGCGCTATCATCATTTATAACAAAAAAAAAAAAAAAAAGTGTGTGGGGGGGGGGGGGTCTGGCTTGCTTGAGATCGTACTAACGTGGATGAACGGCCAGTATGTTCATATGCTTAAAGGTCTGCTAAAGAGTTATGCACATAATTGTTAAATTTAACTCTCTGCACTGCAAATCCAATTGAGGGGGAGGCAGGGCCTGATTTCTGCACGTGCACAAGGCCTCAGAATTTATGGGCCTCCAAACTACTTCCAAATATCAAATATATTTTTAAGTCCCTTCATGCCAAATTAATGAAAAAAGAGACTGCTTTGTTAACGATTATCTGGGACAATATTGCAATGCATCAACAAAGTGAGCACTTCCCTGTAATCTCCCATGGGCAGTTTGTCATTAGTTCTACCATTATATGAGTCAATTATTGACTTCATCCTGCATTTTGTGAGAAAAAATTTCGAACTGTTCGAAAAAGAATCCAACCAGTTGTTAGGGAGAGAAATGGATTGTGAATCCTCAAGAAGGAAGAAAATACCCAAGAGCCGGCTTCTAGATTATTCATCAACTCCAGATGTTGCTTTTAATAATCGAGATTCCTTCATCACTCAAATGTTTTACGTAATATGTGACAATCTTGTTTCACGGTTGCAAATCAAAACGAAGTCAAATCATATGAGGAATTGGACTCTACATTTGGATTTGTCTACAAGAATGACCTAAGTGATGTGATGGAAGCAGCTGAATTGTTGCAAAAGCAGTATTCAAATGAACTTGAAGAAGACTTTGGTGAAAAATTTCTTTAGTTTTGAATGGTGACGAAACAGTTCATTGAGAGCACAGTTCTCCACATTTGCCTTTGGAAGTTAAAGGAGTTGAAGTTAATGAATGAAATACGGGATTACACCATTGTACAACACAAATTTGGAAGATGTGAATCCGTTTATTAATGTAAATATGACATGGATGTTAAGTCAGATAATATCCGAAAACTTGAAAATTTAGTCGTCCTGGAGCGAGAATCGAACCCGCGTCTCCGGATAGCGACCGAGTAAAGTTTTCGGATATTATCTGACTTAACATCCATGTCATATTTACACCAATAAATGGATTCACATCTTCCAAATTTGAGTTGAATTTAGTTAATGTTTTTCCCAATGTTGACACATGCCTCGGGATTTTTTAACAATACCAATTTCCAACTGTTCAAGCGAACGTTCGTTTTCAGTTCTGTAAAGAACTGAGCGTACGTAGACTTAGAGCATGTTTAAAAGAAGTGTCAATTGATGCTCTTGGTACACTGTCCATTAAAAGTGATGTTACAGCAGATTTAAGTTTTGACGATATAATTGATGATTTTGCAGCCACAAAAGTTAGAAAAAGCCATTTTTTAATGTGCTGCTGCCAATTCAACAGTTAAAAATTATCAGGTAATTTTTTAGACATTTTTAATGGTTTGTTTAAAAACAGGGTGTGACTTATATGCACGCTCCTATAATAACATGTAGGTATGGTTTGTTTTTTCTTGAGATCTCATATCACGGGTGAAACTTATATTCGGCAAGCATTTCAGCAAAACATGTAGAATTTACTAAACATTATTTTTATTATTAATATTAGTTTTGTGAGAGCAAGATTTGTGAATCAATATTCATAATTATGTATGTTTTATTTGTACATAAATAAAAATACGATAAAAGTTCAATTGACAGTACTTTATTTAAAGACTGTTGTAATAATCTACATGGACTGTTGCAATAATTTATCCCACAATGTATGTAGTCAGCTGTTACATTTTGTGAGGGAAGTACAAGTGTTGTGAATGCTCGTCTATTACAAGCCACATTGGCTATAAAGTTGACTCGCGTGTGGGATGTGTTTTAATGTTTTACTACTGAAAAAAACTGCTTGCAAAAAATATTTACCAGCAAATATTCTTTACAACTGTTGACTGAAAATTTTAATTGAGGGGCCCGCAGACATAGGATGTGCACAGGGCCTCGACTGACCTAAGTCGGGTCCTGGGGGGAGGGCAGATTTTTAGTATTTTTTAAAATGTTTTAAAAACTAGCTTCCAACTGTATAATTCGACTCCCAACTTTTAAGTAAGAAGCATGTCTTATCTGACCCAAGAATAGTAAAACTATGTAATTTCTTTAGTTTGAACGTTTGTACCGCTTTGATGGCACAGTGGAAAGAGCGTTTGCCTGTTTTAATTGTAGAATCCCTGATTAACCAATATGCTTTTTTCTTATTGTTGCAATGTTCATGAAACATACTTTCACATTTAGACAGCACAAACAAGAAGAAATACCTGGTTATTAAAAAATTACTCTGCATATCTTATTTTCCCCCGTCATTATTGGCGGGCTTTTCAAACTTAGTGTTTAGAATAACACCCGAGTGTCAATTTTTAATAAACAAAAATCTTTGATTATTTATTTATAATGAAATGTATACGACAACTTTTTCATCAGATCGTTTTCTCCGCATGCTTAAAAGCAGGTATGATTCTTCAAATTCAAGAGGAACAAAATATTACATGTCAAACTTTGATTTGTGATAAGGAAATTTCTTGTTTTATGTTCCAATCATTGAAAATTCTCCACGTTTTTAACCCTTATGATTAATAATGGACGTGAATGTTCCTTTTTGTTTTCACTTCTTTCGTACTAGCAAGTTGAAGAACGATCTGAAGTGACATCTGTTTCGTTCGCAGGTGAAGTTAATTTTGACCACGTGTGCACTTACATTTTGAAGAATACAATTAAAGATGCTTATAATTTAACAATTGAGAACACAGGGCAATTTGGTAACTAAGAAGATTTACCAAATATACAAACTCGGCTGACAAAATGGAAACACAGTGATTTTAAACGCTGTAAGATTATTATATATATTTTTTCTTTTTGTTTTACTAGCACATTTTCTTTGTAATAGTTTATTTTCGAACCTAATACACTTAGGCCTTCAGCAGAGGAGGGAAACCCCCCCCATCTTTAATGTACAGTTACTGATCCCAGGGGAAAAAATTTTTTGGCCAGAATTAAGGAGGAAGTACAACAACACATACGTGTCCTAAAGTGAGGGGTCCGCCTCTTAATTCCTCGGCCGGGGGCTACCTAACGAAATTAGATATGCTGTGTCCAGTAGTGGACAACTGAGAAACTACAGAAGTAGCATTGATATGGTATAAATATGATATAAATATGAGGGTTCATGATTATAATATAAATATGAGGGTTCATGATTAAACCCCCCCCCAAAAAATTCAATAAAATTCCCTTGGTGTTAAATTCAGTGTAAAAAAAGTTTGGTTGCTTCTGAAGTGAAAGGAGACATAAAAGGGCACAACTTGCAGCCAACTAAAACATCGCGCAGTTTATAAAGGAGAAAAATGGAAGAAAAAGCTATTGATTATTTTTTTTTTGAGCCACTTATATGCGCAGGACAATATCAAGTTATAACTTAAACCAGAAAGAATACTGTGTATATGAATTTCATATCATCATCATCATCATTGTCAACCATTATCAATCCACTGCTGGACGAAGGTCTCCCCAAGTTTCCTCCACAACGGTCTGTCTTGTGCCAGTCTCCTCCATGTCACCCCTGCATACTTTCGAATTTCATCCACCCATCTCCCATGTGGTCTTCTTCTGGGTCTTTCCTGTCCCTTGGAATCCAATCTAAAATTTCGGCTGTCCATCGATGATCTGTCCTTCTGGCAGTATGTCCAGCCCATTGCCATTTCAGGGATTTAACTCTGATCATGATGTCTTCCACTCTTGTCATTTTTCGGATCCACGAGTTCCTCTTCTTATCTCTCCTGGTTACACCAAGTATGCACCTCTCCATGCAACTTTGAGTTGTCTGCAGCCTTTGTATGTCTCTTTTAGTTAAGGTCCACGTCTCTGCACCATACGTAAGCACTGGAAGGATGCATTGATCAAACACTTTTCTTTTAAGACATAATGGCATATTGCTCTTGAAAATTATGCTGTTTCTTCCAAAAGCTCTCCAGGCAAGTTTTGTACGCCGATTAATTTCTTCATCAATGTGACCCTCACTTGATATCTGCTGTCCAAGATAAACGTACGTGTCTGTTATCTCCAGCTTTTCTCCATCAATCGATAAATCTTCATTTCTTGTAAAAGCATTGAACATCACTTTTGTCTTCTGAAAGTTCATTTTTAATCCCACTTCTTTACTCTTGTCAGCAAGTTCCTGGATCATACTCTGCAGCTCTGATGGGGTAGTTGCAAAAATGACCACGTCATCAGCAAAACGAAGGTGGGTTAGATAATCTCCATTAATCTTTATCCCCTTGTTTTCCCAGCTCAGTGACTGAAAAACACCCTCCAATGTGGCATTAAAGAGTTTCGGAGATATGGTGTCACCTTGTCTCACTCCCTTCCCAATTTTTACGTGTGTTGTATTTTCAAACAGCCTAATCTTTGCACTTGCATTTTCATAGATGTTATTAATAATATTAATGTATGCATCTTCAATACCGCAGGTTTTCAGAGCCATTGTAACTGCTGATGGTTTCACCGAATCAAAGGCTTTTTCATAATCGATAAAAGCCATGCACAATGGAAGTTCATATTCCCTCGCTCTTTCAATTAGTTCTCTCAGTACGTGGATATGATCTATTGTGCTGTAGCCACTCCTGAATCCAGCTTGTTCTCTCGGTTGAGCCATGTCCAGTGTTACCTTCAAGCGGTGTGAAAGAACTTTAGTGAAGATTTTATAAACTACTGATAGGAGGCTGATAGGTCTGTAGTTTCCGAGATCCTCAATGTCACCTTTCTTATGTAGCAGGATCATTGTAGCGGTGTTCCAATCCTCAGGAATCTTTCCTTCATTAAGGCATCGAGTGAAAATTTGGGCGAGTACTGTTTCGATTTCTCCACTTGCTTCTTGTATGATGTCTACAGTAATTCCATCTTCTCCTGGAGCTTTTCCTCGCTTCATGTTCTTGATTGCATGTGCAACTTCTGCTGGAAGGACTGGAGGAACTCTGGTACTGGTATCTTTCATGATGTCTGGAGTGCATATATCATCCCTTTCATATAATTTGGAGTAGAAATCTTTCACTCTTGTCAAAATTTCGCCTCTATTTCTTGTTACAGAACCATCTTCTTTTCTCAGTGCCATAATCTGTTTTCTTCCCTTACTGAGATGTCCCTTTGCTATCTTTAGGCTTTGGTTGTTTTCAATTGCTTTCCTCACTAGTTCACAGTTGAATTTCCTTACGTCTTCAGTGATACTTTTTCTTACTGTCTTGCATAGCTCTATATATTCCACTTTGGAAGTCACATCTTCTTTAGTTGTCCTCATCTCTCTTCTTTTTTTGCATCAACATTTTGGTTTTTCCTGATAATTTGTTCACATGCAACTTGTTCTTAGACCCAGCTAATTTTGTTGCTGTTTCCATAAGAGCTTTGGTTACTTTTCTGTTAACTTCAGAGATGTCCACTTCTTCCGATGTTAGGCCTTCTAAAGCAGAGAACCTGTTCTTCAGTTCTAACTTGAAGGTATTATGGTGTTTTTTAAGGTTGGTTATGTCAATAGATTTTGTTTGTCCTATGAGCTTGCCACGTTCAAGTTTAGTGTTGAGGTGCATCTTACATCTCACCAATCTATGGTCACTACCTGTGTTGAACTTGTTTAGCACACTGCAGTCTTCTATGACGAATTTTTTGTTACACATAATAAAATCAATTTCACTTGTCGTCCCATTTGGATGTCTCCATGTCCATTTCCTGTGTGGCTTTTTCTTGAAAAAAGGAGTTCAAGATGAAAAACCCTTCTGCCTCTGCAAACTCAACGAGAGTATTTCCACGCTGGTTTCTGTTGCCATGACCGAATTTACCTACTGAAGTTTCATTCTGTTGCCGTTGCCCTATTTTTTGCATTGAAATCTCCCATAATTATCTTCAAATGCTGCTTACCTTTATTATTTAGATGACAAATTTCCTCATAAAATTCTTCAATTTCTTCTTCAGGATGACTTGTGGTGGGTGCATAAGTTTGAATAATCTGAGCCTGGTATCTTTTCGAGAGTTGGATAACAAGTCGTGCAGCTCTGTCAGAGGAACTTTCAACTTCTACAACTTTGTCCTTCAGTTTCTTGTTTATTATAAATCCAACACCACTAGTTCTGCCAGTATCTGTCCCACGATAGTAGAAGAGATGTCCACTTTTCAGTTCGATGAGATCTTCTCCTTTTTTCTCCTTACCTCACTTAGCCCCACGATGTCCCACTTGATCCTTTGTAGTTCCTCTTCCAATTCAAGAAGCCTTGAATCAGAAGATAGGGAGCGTCCATTGTAAGTAGCCAAGGTCAGCATCAGATGGCAGCCTAGTCCGGTCCTCCGGGGATTCTTAGCACCCTCTGCCTTCATGTCGCACTGGCCGCTGTCTTGGCTAGGTACATTCCAGCTGCCGGAGACTGAGGGCCAAGATTTAAGTTGTGGAATCATTTTGGAGGGGTTTGGCCATAACTCACCACGCTGGCCAAGCGGGTTGGTGAGTGTGGGATAGCATTTCCTCTGATCCCGATGGTATAGTTATACCGCTATGGGCGGTCGTCAGAGCCCTTTTAGTGGGAACAGGATGCACCACGAGAAGGCGGGGTTGACATTTGTCAAGGAGAGGCTTTGATGTTACGCATCACCTGACCTTACATCCCGAATTTCATATATGTATTATTAATATATTTTTCTTTCACTGTTAATTATATATTTAAATGTAACCATTGGTCGCACTATTGTTTAATTTCTGTTATTCTTGTGAGTGATTCGCTTTTTGTGCAAAGGCTTTCCATGCTATATTTTATAACAAAAGGAAGAAAGGTTTTTTTTTTCGCTTTGAATGTTTTAAATTTATAACTTTGAGGTTTCGCCGCTATGTTAATTTTTTATGGGAATTAAAAAAAAATAAAAAAAAAAAAATAAAGTGATGAAATCAAAACACTCAATCTATGTTACTGGAACTTTTTCAGAGAGCTCTTCTTTGTAGTCAGCTTCCTTTAAGGAAAACTTCTTTCCGTTATGCAGATGGCTTTGCCGTTGGGCTGTTTTGAAGGGGGTGAATAGTCTTCCATTCGTTAAATGGCTGTGGTAATAATGGCGGGCGGGATTTTTTCACGTTTGGAACATGTCATAACTGGTGCCGCACATCCGTTAATCGCATGGCTGATTTAACTTCACGACTGAAAAGGTGAAGGACAAACGGTCATAATTTTTGTCGGGAGAAGAGAAAATATTCTACCAAATCTAAAACTTTTTTTTAATACCATGATTGTCCTTTGTTGTTGTTTTTTGTTTTCGGTGAGGGAAATCTTGATTTCTGTAGAACTTTTTTCGGGGGCTCGTGGTATTTTAAAAAATATCTTCCTGTGTTTAAAAATTATTAAATATGGAATTTGAATTTTGCCGATCGGTTATAAAACATAATAGGCAGCAGCATTTATAATAAATGCTTCTTGATATCTGCGTTCATATAAACTCCCAAATGAATTAGGAAATCGGAATATTTCATTGGTCGCGGCACCCAGTCAAATCTTCACTTCTGCGCACCATACACACAGTCATATCACAGCTTACCCATCGTTTGCCTGCTCTTGAGTAAGTGACTGCACCGAGCTAAGTTCTGTTTAATATCTTCTAAACATTCAAAAGGAAACCTCAAATTGCATCAAAACTAAAGGATCCCTTTTGTTCTGACAAAGAAAGTCGAATCCAACGAAAATTATCATTTTGTACATAAAAATTATTTTTATGTACAAAATAGTCATTTGTTACAGTTTTCGTAATTATGTTTTTCTTATTTTTAATTTTGGGCTTTTTGTTTCTCATTAATTCTTTGTTAGCAGTAAACAAAAATGTATGAATACTTATGTATGTAAGAAAATCATGGAGGAGACTGGCTCAAGACAGGGGGTATTGAAGAAATTTGGGGAGACCTTCATCTAGTAGTGGATTGATAATGATGGTTAGCAATGATGGTTAACAATGATTATGAAGATGATAAGAAAATATTCAATCACAGAGCTAGGAAGATCAAGTGATTAATGCAGATTGTTTAACTAACCTTTGTTTTGCTGGGAACATAGCCATTTATGCAAGTACTCCCTCAGAGCTGCAGTATATGTTCCAGGAACTTGCGGCAAGAGTTGAGTAGTGGAATTAAAGGTGAACTTACAGAAAACAATATTGCCATACAATGTTTTTACAAGAACTAAAGGTTTAAAGTTTGATCGGGCAAATTTAGAAGTAACTGCTGATATCAAACACGTACTTTGGACGATAGATATCAAAACAGTGCCACATTGAAAAACAAATTAATAAGTTCATAAAATTTGGCTGGAAAGCATTTGGAAGAAACAGTAAAATTTTCAAGAGAATTTTACTTTATGTCTTAAAGGAAAAGTGCTTACTCAATACACCCTTCCATTTTTTATGATTCAAACTCACGGACTAACTAAAAAAGATACACGGAGGTTGCTGACAACTGAATGGAGCACGGAGAAGTGCAATCTTGGTGTAACCAGGAAAGATGGAAAGAACTGGTGGATCAGTAAAATGACAAGAGTGGAAGACATCACGATCAAGGTAAAAACCCTGAAATGACAATTTGCTGGACATGTTGCTAGAAGAACTGACCCATTGTTGGACAGCAGAAATACTAGATTGGATACCAAGGGACAGGAAAAGACTCAGAAGAAGACCATGTAGAAGTTGCATAGACGAAATTCAAAAGCACATAAGAGTGACATGAAGGACAGTTGCTCAAGACAGGTTTGTGGAAGAGACATGGGAGAAACCTCCATCCAGCAGTGGTTTGATAATGGTTGATGATGATATATACATATAATCAACCATTATCAATCCACTGCTGGATGGTTTCCCTAAGTTCCTTCCACACCTTTCTGTTTTAAAACAGTCTCTTTGAAGTCACTCCAGCATGCTTTCAAATTCATTCACCCATCTCCCATGTGTGGTCTTCTTGCCCCTTGATATCCAACCTATGGTTTTAGTTGTCCAACAGAGGTCAGTTCTTCTAGCAGCTTGTCCAGCCCATCGCCATTTCGGGATTGTTACCTTGATTGTCCACCCTTGTCATTTTCGTGATTGCCCAGTTCCTCCTATCTTTCCTGATTACACCAAGCATGTATATCACTGTGCTTCTTTCCGTTGTCAGCAGCCTTTGTATGTCTTTTTACCTAAAGTCCATTTGCCTGATCCATATGTAAGAACTGGAAGGATGCGTTCATTAAACGCTTTTCCTTTAAGGCATAAGGTACACTCTTGAAAACTCTGCTATTTCTTCCAAATGCTCTCCAGCCAAGTTATATATACGAATTAATTTGTTTTTTCAGTGTGGCCCTCGCTTGATATCTTTTGCCCAAGGTAAATGTAAATATCAGCTACTTCTTAATTAGTCCTAAAAATCTTCAGTTCAACCTCAAAATCTTCAGTTCTTGTAAAAGCATTGTGTGTGTGTGAATACAGTTTTTCGCAAGTTCAGTTTTAATTCCACTATTCAACTCTTGCAGCAAGTTCCTGGATCATACTCTGCAGCTCTAAGGGAGTACTTGCAAAAATGGCTATGTCGTCAGCAAAACGAAGGTGGGTTAAATAATCTCCATTAATCTTTATTACCTCGTATTTCTAGTTCAATTATTGAAAGACATTCTGCAATATGGCACTGAAGAGTTGGGGAGTTATGGTGTCACTTTGTCTCAAACCCTTTCCAACTGTATAAATGCTGTTTCCTCGAACAGTCGAACCTTTGCGCCTGCATTTCCATATATTTTATTAACAGTGATGTACATTGTTATTAGCGCAGGATTTCAAAGATACTGGTGGCGGTGGTGGTTTCACAGAACCAGTGGCCGTTTCATAATCAATCAAAGCCATGCATAGTGGAAGTACATGTATTAGGGTTACATCAGTATGAGGCGTGGCATCCTCTCGCGGCAGCGCAGAGACCAATACGATAGAAAATTACTCAAAGTGGCTCGTCATAATGACCTGGTCCATGATTCTCCATATATTCTGCACTTGCACCAGAAGATCATCATATAATGCACTAGAGTAATTCTGTTTTCAGATGTTTCATGGCATCAGAGATGTGATCAGTTGGCGATAGATCAGGTCATCAGGTTGGCCATGGTAGTACGAGAACATCTTGCATACATTGTTAGGCAATGCGTGCGGTATGTGGTGTGGCATTATCATCCTGGAATGCCCATCTGCATGCTCCAAAGGAGTGGCAGCGCCCAACTAACTGATCGCGCATCAGATCCCAAATGTGCAATTCATCGCGTTGAACCATCCTGCTTCACATAGACCTATGATACGACCTTGTTTAGTTGATTCAACATTCGTCTATTATGGACAAGCTGTATTAGTTTTCGATGGCAGCCAGATTTGCAGGCCAGGTTAGATTCCTTTAGTCTACACAGCCCACTTTTCCGCAACAACTTCCCGTACAGCCAACGGAATACTTGTCGTCGGCTATCATTTTATTTATTTTTCTTTACTGGTCTTGTGTGTGGCGCTCTTTGGCCAAACATGGCCCTTGCGCCATAAAACTCAACCAACCAACCAACCAACTATTTTATTTAAATGCAGGCCCGGCCACGATTTTCTCATCACTTATGTATACTATGGGTCCAGTGGCTCACCGACAGGGGTGCAACGGGCCCAGATCCCTCCCCCCTTAAAATACTAATTATGACACTAAGATTGAAGATGTGTGTTATGAAGTGTTGGACGAGATAAAAAAAAAAGCTAAGCAGATTTGATTTTCTCCTGCAAAAATATTATTATACTCATTTATGAACATGGCAATCGCAATCTCCATCTGAAATAGCTCCCCAAATATTAATCGAAGCGTACGGACGGACAGTCAGACGAACAGACAAAGTGCTTACTTAGGTGGGGTAAGAGTTACGTTACGTAGGTACCAGAAATTCTTAAATCTTCAACTCAAGCAACTCCCATGACCAAAGGCTTGGGGGAAGCACCCCCTCTCCCAACATGCTTTATTTTTTAAGCTTTTGGTTAAAATGCGCCTTTCAATAGAAAAATGCCTTAATTTAATATAAATGCATCAACTTGCATTAGAATAAAATGCTTTAAGTTTTCTTCTATTGTTCATTAACTTTAATTTTGTTCTGGTGGATTTCAAAAACTTCCATTTTTCGTCGCTTCCCTCGAAAAAAATTCTATTGTACGTCCTTGCCCAAGACATTCGTTGAAAATAGGACAGACGGGCAAACAGACAGACACGAAATGCGAACATGGGGTGACAGCTACATCTGGTTCTAAAAGCCATCCAGAAAATTTAAAATTTATCACAAACGGTTCCCAGGAGCAGAGTTATTTATCAGAAACAGCTGGACATATGGACTAACTGGCGGGCGGACATCCAAGTGCTTGGTGTGAAAGTTGCTTGCTGTTCCACAAAATCATTCCGGAAATCTCCGTCTGAAATTATCTCAAACGCTGCGCCGTCAAACTCTCGCTGTTATCTCCGACGAAAGTATATAATTATTATCTTGTATCAAAGACGATACTTCTCCCCCTTTCAAAATCTTGAGTGCGCTTCTGGTACTGTCTCGTATATCCATACTAATTTCCATGAACGTAGCGTAGCGTTAATCCTTCTGGGAGGGCCAATTCTTTTAGCGATAAAGTGTATGTTTCGCGGCGCCTAGATCTTGTAAATCTTATTGTATCAGTATATTTAATATTTGTGCTTTATTACTGCCCCATCATATTGATATGCAACATTCTAAATGTCATGTATGAATTCTTTCGGAAGTTCTGCTGCAAGTTTTCAATTTTGAAAAGCTTGGGGGAAGGTGTATTACATGGAATTATACCATCGCAAGCCGAAATTTTCTGTCTGTTAGAAATGGAAATATCGATGATCAGTTCAAATCGAAATTTATGCCACCTAGCTTAGCAATTTTGTTTCACAGAGAATTTGGAAAAGAAAAAAAGAATCTTGGATGTATTTTATTAGATAGATTCAAGATTTTTTTATAAGTGCACTATGTGATAAAAGGATTCAAACGTTTGCGCAGACATCATCATATTCCAGGACGGGCGAACGGACAAGAAGATCGATGAGATGAAGATCGCAATAAAAACGTGGTATCATGTCATAATTTCGATGGGAAAGTATATAAGAGAAGTTATAGCCTTGTAAAGTGAAGTTATTTTCCAAACAACGTCAATAATCTTTGCTGTTTATTAGTACTCAGCTGTACGTCAGGAACTGTATCTTTAAACAAACAATGTCGGTCTGCCAGTCCTTATAACAGGTGATAAGTACATAAGAGGAAATCGTGTTCATGAACGTCGCTGTCAGTAAAACGCTAAAGAACAAAATTTCTAAAGCCATCCTTGTAACCGTTGGTTTTAGATCTCCAGATTGTCTGTACTACGTGCGTGAAACTCCCCTACGATAAATTAAAAGTTCTTGCAAATTTGGACTCGGAGATCGTTGAGGTTTGTCGATTGGGAATTATTTATTCAAAAATGTTTGCAGTTGCATTAATTTAAAGTAGAAATAAGTCCGATGCTTTACGAGTAAATGTCAAAGTCAAAAATGAAAGTTAATCCGCGTGTAAGAAGGTCAGCTGTGTGAAAATGCCACCGACAGATCATTTCAGCTGGTGGCAATACGAGTAAGAAATGTCGTCATCTGTTTTAGCTTTTTCTTGTTCTTGAGACCACTCATGCTAGAAGCGCAGACGATATTGCGCTTGCTAATAGTTCGTACAATACAGGGCAGGGGTCATGATTTGGCGCAGACAAAAAGGGAAAAAGAAACAGCAACAAAAAAGAAAATATTTATCTTAATCTCGATAATGGTTTTCGGGCTGTAGCTTCTTTATGCACACAGCTTTGCCACTTAGGAACTATCTCGTCTTCTGTATTCGGGAAGAAAATATTATCCAGGGAAGAAAAGTTTATCAATGATGTAGCTGTTAAAATAACTGATCAAAATAAAGAGGATACTTAAAGCAATGATGAACCATGGAAAATCTACATTACTACTCAAATTTTTCAACGCATGTTTATTGCACTTGAGAATAGATGAGAGCATAAATCATCCTGGAGAAATTGGTCTTTTACGAAAAACTGGTGTCATATGTCGGTACTTTATAGATAGTAATGCTGAATCAAACTTTTCCTGTGTGTGTGAGTTCATTCTTTCTCAAGAAACACGTATTAAGTTGGAAGTTTTCTTACACTTATGTATGCTTTTTTCGTAGACATAATGTGCGTTTAAACCTTGCAATGTAGTTTGTAATGACTTCCCTTAACAATACTTTTATTTTCTTAGAATAAATTCGATATTTCCATATCTCGTAAGAAGTACACAAAGGGTGATGATTTTGCTGTTATTAATTACGGAACATATCTTCTTCAACGCTCCATTGCTGTTATTAGTTAGCGGGATTATTATACTTCAGATGCTTATTTTTATTGTTATTATTAACCTTGTTCTCGGAGATTTCATGCATGATTTTGTTTTTCATTCAATTTGAAAAAAGATCGCAATTACTATTTTACATAATTTTTATGATGGCGATACCGTTCTCACTGAAAATAAAAATGTAGATGGGTAATTAAATACAGAACATGTACTTCCGCCCGAGTAGTAAATTTTTTTCGAAAATATAGTGTTGCCATTAAAATGTTATTTTCTTGAATTCTTGATAATGTTTGCTGTATTACTTAATTTATGAAGCCGTATTAACTCATCCGTTTCTTGTAAAAGCATCATACAGCTGTTCGATCATTAAAAAAAAAAAAAAAAAAAAGAAACAGTAAAATAAATTCATAATCTGAAATGCACGCTAAATTTTGTTTTGAACACTGCTCCTTTTTTAGAACAACCTAAGTTCACCTCTTTTTGTTTGAAATGCAGTTTACTCCAATAAAATGATAAAACAAACAGATTATCTTTTAACTGCTCAATGTTTCACCTAATGTTGTATTCTGAGCAATATTTTAAATGCCAACACAACAGATATCGATAGTATACTTTATTTTTTTTTTCAAATTGCTCTCAACGAAGATTAAAGTTCTCTACAAAAGCTTATATTATTTGATTATTGAGAATTTTAATTTACATGGAGTTTTCATTTATTATATTTAAGAACTTCCGTGAATTGTCCACTTTTTTAAGTAACCAAGTCTCAGGTTGTTCACTTCTATATCATCACCGAGGTCAGTGATGTTGTCCTAAGAAAAACTTGCCTTGGTAGTGAATGGATTAGACCAATGGTAGGTGTCTTCTAATGATACGATGACGTATCGTATCATACCATTGGTCTAATCCATTCACTGCACCTACCATTGGTCTAATCCATTCATTGCCATGGGAGTTTTTCTTAGAACAATATCACTGTCCTCTGTGATGGTATAGAAAGTAGGTGACATCAATGATACGTTTCGTATGATGAATCGTATCATTGGAAGACACCTACCATTGGTTTAGTGGGTTGTTGTTGAATGGAACGTACCATTGGAGCAATGAGTATTGGGTGAAGTGTGCTACTGGATGAATACGTATTGGACCAATTGTTTCGTTGGGCAAATAGTCTATTTGACCAATCGGGGGAGGGGAAGGGGGATTGAATCCTTTTGAAGGAATGGTTCAACGACAATGACGATTAGTCCAATCGAGGAGAACTGAATCCTGTTCACTTCTATTTTCTGGGTCACGTCAGAGCCATTGTGTTACGGTTTTCCCGTGAAAGTGGAAAAGACATGGCGTCGCGTGCAAGATGTCCGCAATCCCAAAGTAGTGTGTGAAACTGAAATCGAATAGAATCTTTACCAAATTTACGGGCTCATTCACATTCAGTTACAAAGCCAGAAGGATCGAAATACTGAGATGCACTATAGGGCGCCTTGATTTGAAATATTTACAGCAAAAGTGATGAAAATATATAAGAAATATCATAATTAGCCACTGTCACATCCTGAAAATGACACAGAGGGGGCGGAGGGGGAGAGACGACTTGGAGGAAGGAGATGTGAGATAAAGAGCAGAAGTGGTGATTGATATAGCGATTCGCACGCGACAGTCTTTATATCGCACTGAGTCGCGCTGAAGGAAGAAGCTTCACGCATTCATCGACAGATATCAGTAACATTATTTTTTCTTCAAACGCATATTTTCATGTACCGCTTCAGTGATGTGTCCTTTTCATTTTCAGTTTCCAAATATAATTAGTAATCATTATTGTAATCAGTGTCGAAGTCAGGATTTCATTTCGGGAGGGTCCCGAGATTCTTTTTCTCTTAAACATTTCCCCCAAAATTGCCGTTGCACACACACACACACACACACACACACACACACACACATCATCATCATCATCATCATCAACAACAACGACCATTCTCAGTCCACTGCTGGATGAAGGTCTCCCTAAGTCTCTTCTTCAACTCTCTGTCTTGAGCAGTTCTCTTCCATATCACTCCGGCATGCTTTCGAATTCCACCCACCCATCTTCCAGGTTGCGTTCTTCTGGATGTTTTCATGTTCCTTGGTTTGTAGTCTTTATTTCAGATGTCGAACAGTAGTCAGTTCTAGCAGTATGTCCAACCCATTGCTACATGAAGGTCTTTACTTTCTGTGGAAATCTCGAGTGTGAAAACCTCCTCCGCTCACACAAGGTGCCGCATTGTGTACGGCTCCGTATAAATACTGAAGCAGCTTAACTTTGTACCAACGTATTTTAAGCACGATGCTTATTGAACTTTTTCTTATGACTCAGCTTTATTCCTTGATGGAATTTCCTTATATGTATAAGTTCACACTTGTATCTTAGATTCACTCCGTTGTATTATGTACCTCTTTCTCTCTCTGAGTCTCCCCCTCTCTGTCTCTCACCATCCCTGTCTCTTTCTTCCTCTATCTCTCACACCTCTAATGCTCAATCTGCTTAAATTCTCTTTAAATTCCTCCTGTATTTGTGGGCTAAGTGGTCTTTCTTTCGGAGGACTTAAACATCACCTAAAATTCATAAAAAATGTTCGTGCATGAATTTACACTACGTTTTAATAATTATTTCTATCATAAATAATTCAACTTAAAATCTTGACAGAACATTTGCTGTAGGATAAGGTTGTGTTTTCCCAGATGTATGCTGAATACTTTTCCTCTTGGTTTCTTAAAAGCAATTGCGTAAATGTTTGAATTACCGAGGAATTAAATGAAGCTCCGGTCTTTGTGAATTAAGATGTCCGCTGGTGGAGTGTAAGTGGTTAACTTGCCCTTATTAATGAACAGATATCCCCCTGGTATTTGTAGCTGCGTAGGAGGCTAAAGGTGTGAACGAGAGTGAAATGCGCGTAAATATTGTGTTTAGAATAAGCGTGTTTGCGCATGCGGTTTTCTATGAGACGACTTAGGTTTTGTGTCAGCGGGAGAGTGCCATCTGTTAAATAAGAAAACACGCGATTTATCCTCCATTTCGTTGAATCCCGCACAACATGCGTGTCAAAGGTACTGTACGTTTGAAGGACAACGGAAACGACTTGGTGGAAGAACGTGTCTTCTATTTACATTGTATCATAAGGAGAAATATCTACCAGGTTACGTACGCTGTTTCCCCTTAGTTGCGGTTTTTGTTATGTGTTAAGTGGAAATACTCTGCATATTACTCTGTTCCCTTCGTTGCGGTTCTCTGGAGCATGTGCTCGGCATAAAGGTGCGTGTTTGTTTAGTGGACATCATTTCATGCGGAATATTTCCCCTAATTTATTCATGAGGAATACTCCATTTTATTTTAAAATATGAAGCGACGGATTAGTTTCCATTATCATGTAAATGAAAAAAAGAAAGAAAATAATACTAATTAATTTGACATTTTAAAATAAAATGCATTAATCATCGATATAGTGAACTTGCGCCTTTTCCTTGATGAACCATGTTTTGTCAGAATTTGAGAAAGCTTTCGTTAACTTAAACGTAATCCAATCCGGTAACCAGTAATTGCCTAGCTTGATTCTAGTATAAAAACCCATAACCTATTGTGATGAAATCAGACTGAATTCCCTGCCCACAGTGCGACTTTCTCTTGTGTTTTATTCCATTTGTTGTTTGATTAACCTAAATGGCTTCAATCTCACATAATCATCTTCCGGTCATCGTATGTGCATTTTCTCCGAGAGAAACACATATGCGCACGTATCGGCCATTTTCAGCATTTTGCAGTGGAAAACACTAACACTTGTTGGCTAGTGAAAACATAGCGAAAGTTCAAAAAGCCCAGCTGTAAGTCTCAGACCGGAACGGCGTCAGCTTCTTTTAAGTTATGTTTCACGCTTCTTGTGAAACGTTTTCGTGCGAACAGTGACGTGAGATATTGACTTAGGAGCGTCAATGGCCAATCTGCAATCACGTCTGTTCGCTCAGGAATATGGTATTTTTAAGTCAAGATGCAAGAAAGAATCACATATGTATGGAAGTTTCAATCCGGTAACCAGTAATTGCCTAGCTTGATTCTAGTATAAAAACCCATAACCTATTGTGATGAAATCAGACTGAATTCCCTGCCCACAGTGCGACTGTGCGTAGCATGTAACTGGTAGCTGGAATTAACTTAATATACTCGTAGACAGGGGTTGCGCTGGCTTTTCTAAAGTTTTCGCCAATTTGGTCGCCAAATTCAATTTGTTTTCGCCAAAGTGTTATAATATTATGAAAAGGTAATCGCCAAAGCGTTTTTTCTATCGCCAAAACGATTTATTTTTCGCAAATTGCGAAGATGGCGATCGGCAGCGCGGCCCCTGCTCGTAGATACTTTAGACTTCAAATGTTCTGTATTCCGGCTTTTCCACTGAAGTAATTTTAACAGCTATAACTCATCTAAACTTGCATTGCCATAAGTATATTCCGAGGTTTTCACTCTGTTTGGATTAGACCAGTGGTTCCCAAACTTTTCCGATTCTTGGCACCCTTGCTGAATGCAGGATTTCCCGAGGCGCCCTATGTCACATTGTAACAAGTATGTATTGCCTATGTCAAATTCTAACAAGTACACTTAGGTAAAAATAAATAAAACACGTATTAAAGATTACAAAAAAAATGCAATTGAAAAAATTCACCTAATTATAATTAGTGGGATATGTGGATGTAAAACCAAAGTCCAAATAACTGTCATCATATTTTCGATATTTACGCTTCTTCACACTCTTGCTACTATTTGACGGTGTGCCCTCTTTATTTTCACTTTCACAACGCTTATTACTGCTTAGTAAAAACCGATCCATTTTTTAAAATACACACGAGAAGAAAAACTTCACTTCACTTAATCACAATAATATTCAATTGATACGCCGAAAGCTTAAAAACGCCGAAACTCAGCGACAGAGCATCAACATAACAAACAGACTGCTAACCACCAAATGAGTCAGAAATGACAACGGGTGAGCATATTTAAAGGATCTGGTGACCTTCTCGAAAAATCTGGACTGACAGTCTCATTTCTAGATGCTCGGAGAACGAGGGAGGAATGTTTATCAGAAGCACGGAGGCTGGTGCGAAAGCTCAGGTTACTTCCAGTAGCGGCCGTGCGGGGGAAAACTCACGCTTGTAACATTATTGTAGAGCGCCATCTAGTAACCATTTGTAGAGGCTTCTGCAAACAGTTATTACTATTGCACCAGGTCCGCTAGATGTCGCGATGTCGCGCCCTTATCACATTAAATTGAAAATGGAAATAAAATTATGAAAATGTTGTAATATTTCGCAACGCCCCTGTAAGGAAGCCGCGGCGCACACTTTGGGAACCACTGGATTAGACGATATTTACTAAAAATGTGCAAAGTTAAGGAATGCTTTTTAGCAGTGTCGTTGGGAGAACTGAATGGGGACTACATCACTTGAATATAGAGAGACAAAGTAATTGTGTAGCACAGGATGTTGTAGTCGATCTGATGAAGAAGAATTTTTCTACTAAAGTTTTGGTCTCAGGGCATGGAGTTCTTTTTCCATTTTTCTCATAAGCTCGAATCATGTGCTCGAGCTCAAGATTTCCTTAATGTAGTTCACATCCTATTGTTAATCGAGAGTTGACTGTAAATGTAAATTTACCTGGGAAAAAATGAAAGGCAATAAATGCTTAATTTTGCGTAATGATTAGGACTGTGTTTTCATGTAACCATTTAGTATCGCATCTTGTAATAATCAGGTTCCTTTGTTCCTGTATATAACAGTAAAATGGAACTCCTATATAAAGATACTCCCACGTCGGAAGGATCATTCATTACCTCCTGTTTTCAAGAATTGCTACTAAAACAATACTTACGCAAAGAGACATCGGTAGCATTGTTTATTTAGTGCAAGCTGTGAAATGTAATTTATTTGCAGCTGTTTCGTTTGTGTGTGTGATTTCAGAAGGCGATCTGGAGAGCAGTTAGGTTTTAAACGGTATGTTTCTTTGTTACCTTCAGGAATGAAAACCTGGACTCGTTGAACAGTGCGATTGTCGGTAGGGCAGATAACATTGGGAATGAAGCTGTGCGCATGTATATTAGGTGTACAAAGAAGTTTTAAAGCGTTTCAACGCAACATCTAATTTAAGAGAAAACAACAATACCTTTACGAATCAAAATATGCGCCGTCATTATCTATCATTTTCCGCCATCGGTGTGGCAGCTGACGGATTTCAGCCATGAGGAATACTTCGTCGTGTGACGCGATGAAGTCGTCAACCAATTTTTGCACTTCTTCACATGTCCGGAACCGTACAGCAGACAAACCATGTTGCATCGATCGAAACAAATGATAGTCTGTAGGAGCTGTGTCGGGACTATACGCCGGGTGCTCCAAAACCTCTCAGCCAAGCGTCAATAACGTTTCCTTGACCGATTTCGAGACATGCGGCCTAGCGTTGTCATGCAGTAATTTCACGGGACGCTATTCTTTGGCTGTAAATGGACGTTTCCGACAAATTTCCTGGTTCAATCGCAGTAATTATTGCTTTTAGCGATCAGCAGCAACAGCTTGATCCTGTTCCAATAGTTCATAATAGAGCACACCCTTCATACCCCACCAGATGCATAGCAGAACTTTCTTAGAGTGAATTTTGCGTTTCGGTGTCGAAATTGTTGCTTCATCGGGGTCTACCCAGTGTTTTTTGTGTTTGCGATTGTCGTACCATTTCACTTTTCATCACCCGCAACGACTTTCCACAGGAAAGACATTCTGTGTTGTTTATTCAACAGATTCAAGCACTTCATGACACGCTCATCCTTGTTCCTCTGGCTCAGGTCATGTGGCACCCAGTTTCCTTCCTTCTGAATCTTTCCGATTGCGCGTAAACGATTGGAAATGGTTTGTTGAGTTAACCCCAGTTGTTCAGCTAGTTCTTTTTGCGTTTGAGACAAATCTTCATCCAGCAATTCTTGCAGTTCCTCGTGTGCAACCTTCTTCGGGGCGCCGCTACGTTCTCGATCGCTAACATCAAAATCCCCTGCTTTAAACCGTCTAAACCAGTGGTTCCCAACCTTAAGCTAATCGCGGATCACTGACTGGGAAGGTAAATAAAGCGCGAACGCGGATCCCCCTCCCTCCCACTCCAGGACAACAAGCAACTAAGGAAACGTACAACTTATTTTGTAAACATACTTATTTACTAAAATGAATTTTATCTAATTTAACGTAACTAATTTTAAGTAACTAAAATAACGTTTATAATAACTGAAATAAACTGAAATTGTTACTATCTTACTTGAGTTTATAATCAATGTGATTTTTGGGCTCGCATTTGTTTCACTAGCTGTAGAATTCTCAGGCTGATAATGCAGCTCAAAGCTAGTCGTATGTCGTCGCTTGTATCCAGCCGATTTCTTTGCTTGTTTTTAATCAGTAGCAGAGTAGAGAATGCCTGTTCACACAAAAACGTCGTCGAAAATACCATAAGATACCGTAAGGTGGTTTACCGAATGTTTGGATAAGACATGGCCTTCTTGCACCACAACTTCTCCATGTTCACACAAGATTCAAACGAATCCCTGAAGTTACTACGGTGTTGAAGTTCGATGACCTCTTCTTGGATTTCATCAGGAAGATCCTTGGGCTTGACATTGAAAGGATTGCGAATTAGTTTCTTAATAGAAGTTTCAACTTTGTCGTATTCTGGAAAATAACGGTTGAATTCGTCTTTTAGTATTTGTAAGTGACGCAATAGGTTACGATGGACCTCTGCTGTAACGGTACCGTAATTCTTGTCATCAGCAAGGGTTTTCAGAGTCGGAAATGACGAATAATTTTTTTGCCTGAATTTCTTCAACCCATAGATCTATTTTGCAAAGAAACGCGCGAAGTTTGTCTTCAAACACAAAGATGTTTGCCACACCTTCCAATTTTTCGTTCCCAGAACCTTGCAGCTGCAAATTTAGCTGGTTCAAATGGGCGAATATATCCACGAGATAGGCAAGGCGCATTTCGAATTTTGGTTCACAAAACTGCTCCAACAAATAGTTCATTTCTTTCTCGATTAAAAGCACTTTCAACTCCTCTCTTAACTCATACAAGCGTTCCAACATGTTTCCTTTTGAGAGCCACCGAACCTCAGTATGATAAAGTAGCGTCTCATGCTGAGCGTCCAGATCTGCACACAATTTTTTGAAAACGCGTGTATTTAGCGCACAATGTTTAACAGTATTCACCAACTTTATGGTCAGTTTCATTGTAATGGCTATGTTATCCGGCAACGATTTGGATGCTAACGCTTGGCGATGAATGATGCAGTGCGTCGTCTATGTGGAGGAGTTCTTCTCTTTTACCAACGTTACTAAACCCGAACGTGATCCTAGCATAGCCGGAGCACTATCAGTACAAAGCCTGGCAAGGTTTTCCCACTTAATTTCATGCTTCTGGAAATAATCGGAGATTATTTTCATGACGTCCTTTCCTTTCGACGTAGTTTCCAATTCTCGTGACAGTAGCAATTCTTCTTTGATCCTGTTGTCTTCGCCTAGAAATCGAGCGAAGACAAGTAATTGACAACACTGAGCAACATCAGCACTTTCGTCACATTGCAGAGCGAAATAGGGAGAATTTTTAATTTCACTCACGAGCTGCTCTTCAATGTCTTGTGATATTTTTTCTATCCGCGCCTTCACGGTGTTGTTTCATAACGGAATTTCTTGAATTTTCTTTTTAGCTTCCTCACCCAAAACTTCTCGCAAACATGGTTTCACTAATGTTTCACCAATGCTATGAGGTTTTTTTTTGACTTAGCAATTAATTTGTGAAATCTCAGATGATGTCGAAAGCGCTTTTTCGGACATTTCAAATCTCGTACCACTTTTTCCGAGTTTCATTTTCTTCAAGTTTTCCAACTTTCCAGCAAAGTATTCTGGTGGGCGATCGTTCAAATTAGGATGGACTGTCTTTAAATGGCATTCCAGCTTTGTGGGTTTTAGTGCATCATTTTTTTTTAATTGGAGGTTTAACGACCACCGTGAGCAACTCAATGAGCTATAAGCAGTCGCCCGTCCCTAATTTAGGGTCACTGGTTCCAGGAAAGGGAGAGAGCTAGTGCCGCAAGACAAACACAACATCCATGCCTCACCGGGATTCGAACCCAGACCCCGTTCGGACGAATGATCAGAGGCCATCGCTTAGACCACTGCGCCACCGGGGCGGCTAGTGCATCATTGCTGAGGACTGTAGCACAAATCACACACTGGGCTCTAATCTCCTTATTTACTTCAATTGCGGTGAACCCGAACTTGATATAACCACTATCGTATTTCCTTTTCGGTGCCATTTTCTTACCCAACCCAAAATCTAATATATAAAACACAAAACGTGTGTTTGTTTGTCTGAAACAGCAAAAACTCTCGAACGCCATACTGTGGCGTCGTGAAATTTGCATAGCTTATTAATACTGGAATTTCTAGGTCAACGCAATTATCTTAAAATCTCTAAGTTATTCCGTTCGTTGAATTAATAAGCTAATCAATAAAATCAGCGTCGTTTGCTACGTCATCGTTATCTGTCCCAAATCTGAAAGCACGTGACTGCATTCACGGCCGCCGCACTTCCACAGGAGTTTGTGTTCTTTGAGAACAGTGCATAAAAGAATGCGAAAACGAACTTTGCGAAATCTTAACGAAACGGCCTGAAATTTTTATCAACACTATGAATTGGTAATAAGAGGAGTCCCTCAAAATTTAACCGGAATCCGATCAAAACTTTTTAAAATAGGCATGGTATTTTTAATTCATCGGTAAACAGAAATATAAACGCAGAACCGGTTAATAAAATTTTGACGGCTAATTTAAAAATTTATTTATCGATTCAGGCGAAATTTGGAGGTCATGTTCCTATTAACGATTTATGGTGTACATTAAAATTTCAGCCAGTTTCATAAAATATTCGCAAAGATACGTTTTTAACTTTTTTATCACAGAGATTCGCCCCTAAAAGACAACTGAAAGCACGTGATGCATTTGATCGTCGATAACAAATTGTGTTCACGAAAAAAAAAAAAAAAATGTGTTAACGAATTTTGTTCAGTCAGTGTTCTAATGCTGTGTCTCCTGGACGCGTGTTAAATAATTCGTAACGCTTTTGGTCCGCTTGATTCTACAGATTCCATACATACCGGGCAATTCCATACATTCAGCTCAACCACGTACGCAAATCCCGTCGCCTTCATTTTCGTATGAATTTTCACTCGCGTGATCTCGGATGAATGTGGTTTGTTTTATGCTTATGTCTTGGTTAGCCCCACGACCACTTTTGTGCTTCTCGCGGACCACCGGTTGGGAACCATTGGTCTAAACCAAAACACACGCGTGCTTTTCGATACAATATTCTCCCCCAGAACAGAACAAATCGATGCACATGCTTTTGCAGCACTTTTCCCTTGATGAAATTCGTAACGAATGCAGTGTCGAATAAATGCACTAACGCTTGTCATCTTTCACCTACCGCTGTGCAAGTGCGTTTGACTGTTGGGCAAACTTCTGTGTCACATTTTATACTCTGGACTAGTTACGGTCACATGGCAACAACGCTGGGGAATGTCGGATATGTAAATTAGCGGTATCGTCACACAAAAAACGCTTTAAAACTTATTTGTACACCTAAGAGATCATCACCCTGAAGTGCGGTACAGATACTTGTAATACCAGATAATTTTTTTTTTTTTTTTTTTTTGATTGGAGGTTTAACGACCACCGTGAGCAACTCAAATGGGCTATAAGCAGTCGCCCGCCCCTAATTTTGGGTCACTGGTTCCAGGGAAGGGAAAGAGCCAGTGCCGTAAGACAAACACAACATCCATGCCTGACCGGGATTCGAACCCGGACCCCATACGGACGAATGATCAGAGGCCAGCGCCTTAGACCACTGCGCCACCGGGACGGCCCAGATAATTGGTATACTGTGGATACATTAATGCTCTAAATCTTGCTTTAGAGGAACGTTACCTCATTCTGTGGACTCACTGAAGAACTTTCCATCTGACGGACTCTCAAATTTACTCACTGAGATATGTTGCTAGAAAGGAGTCGTCGTTATGAAACGACAACAACGTGGATTTGTGTCTGTAAATAGTCTGCGCCCCTCTGCAAATAGGGGATGATGTAAAAAAATATCTGTAAATACAGCCGGGGAGTCTGCTTTCGTGGATCGAACCGAAACAACTAAAAAGTGAATGAAAAGGTTAAGTATTGTTAGACCAAGAAAGGTCTAGCTGGTGGCAGCAACTACTAGTGACCGAAATCTGAAATTCCTGTATTAGCCGGATCGCAATTCTACGCACCAAGGCGATACCAAAACAAATAATAATCACACCACACATTTTAAGTACAAGTTTCGCGAGAAAAAATGCACTTAGCTAAACGTGACGTAACTTATCTCAAGCACCGAAGTACGCGTTTGTTAAAATCCAGGACTATGAAGTTGAGATCTTTTAAAATCAGTAACAGAATTTAGGAAAATATTCTGCTTACTGTTTTACATAAACTATATTGACAAAAGTCACCGGACACCCCTTCAAAAGGAAATGGACGGATCCGCTGCGTTGTCAAGATGCGTGGTACAGCTGCAAACGGTATAAAAAAACAAGCCTGCAGCTGACCGCGAACATATCGCACTGTGAGGTTGAGTGAAAATGTCGCGGCGGGAGAGAACAGACTTTGAGAAAAGAAAGATTGTTGGGTGTTATATTAGTGGGTTGTACAGAAGAGAAACCGAGAGGCGTTTAAACATACCCAAGTCAACTGTTTTGGATGTACTGAATAAGTGGAAGACACATGGCGTGCCTGAAGCAGCAAAACAAGCAAAACATACCGGCAGACCAAAGAAAATCAGTGATAGAGGACGTCGAAGCCTCAGTAGACTCGTTACAGTTAATCGACGAAATACTGCACAAAATCTTAGTGTACAGGTGAGTAAAAATGCTGGAACCTCAATATGTACACGTACCATACGCAGAGAACTTCATTCCATGGGTTACCGAGGTCGTGCGGCTGCTCGTAAGCCTTTCATCTCCACTCGGAATGCTACTCGTCATTTAGCATGGTGTAAAGATCATTTATCGTGGACCGTAGATCAATGGAAACAGGTCCTATAAACTGATGAATCCAGATACACGATCCATCAGTCCGATGGCCGCGTGTGGGTATGGCGGCAGCCGGAGGAACGCTATTTACCAGTGTACTGTTCCTACGGTCAAGTTTGGAGCTGGCAGTTTACTCGTGTGGGGGTGTTTTTCGTGGTATGGTTCCGGCCCATTGGTTATCGTGGACAAACCTGTTAACCAGCACGTCTACCTCGATAGTCGTGGACAATTATGCCCTACCAACTCTGTGGCAATTCTATGGAACCGAGCCTTGTTGGTACCAGCAGGATAATTCACCGAGCCATGATGCAAGGACTGTTACGGCGTGGTTTGACGACAATTCCGTATCGTGTGTTGACTGACCAGCACAGAGCCCTGATCTTAATCCCATAGAGCACCTATGGAATGAATTAGAGCGCCGCATAAGAAGTTTAGAACCAAGGCCTACTACTATAAGCAACAGTTAGCGGCAGCATTATGTACTGAATGAAAGCGAATACCTATCGCTGTGTTCCAAAACCTTGTCGAAAGCATGTCTCGAAGGGTCAGCGCATGCATTAAGGTCAAAGATGGACCGACACCGTACAATGTATGGCCAGAAATGCTATGTTGTGTTTCTCTTCTAGGTGTCCAATGACTTTTGTCAATATAGTGTATATTGTATTCGTACAGACCTTAGCTTTATAGTTCATTCCCTTTTTTACTGAAATTTAAGAACCGTCTTTGTGACAGAGAAATGAATTGTATGTTTAAGTTCTCATATTTCTAAAAGTGATGAACGATTCGTGATAAAAATATTAGTGTGTAACGAAGATTTCATTTTAATGTTCTTTAAGAACAGCCTGCTGCTGGCATTTTAAATTGCACCTCCTATGAATGTTTTAAGATTACGAGAATGAACCAAAAAAGTATCCACTGATACAAAAACGCTGAAGCTGTATAGAAATAGACGCGATGCTGCCCTGTTTTTTTTTATTTATTTGTTTGCAAGAGCATGCTTGTAATGCGCATTTTTTTTTATAGCTGTGAAATACATGCATGTTATACTTCCTTGTTTTCTCAGCGTTGCAGTCGTCAGCTCCCTTTTGCGTCACACAGAAGTAAGTCTGTTAGTCGAACCCGAAATTTGAGCTTCAGAAGAGTAGCGGATCGTAACGCGGCACTCTAATCTGATGTTTTTTTCCGTTAGTCATTTTCGCGCCAAAGCCTTATCAGAGTCTGACGCAATCACGTACGAAATGCCGGGTTCCCAGCACGTGTTTTTGACGTCCGGTAACGTCAAAAGTGGCACGATTCTTCTACGCCAGAGGTTCTCAAACTTTTTAGCCTGTAGAACCGTTCTTCCTACAATATCTAGCAACGGAACCCCTCTATAAAGACCATTTAAAAAAAATAATATGCCTATTATTTATCACTGATTTGAAATACAAATGAAACGAAAAAAATTAGCAATTAATCAATAAAAAGGTAGTACTTCCAAAAAGGTAATGTAGAGTCAAGAAAATTTATTATGCCAATGATGCAAGTATTCATTAATGAAAAATATTAATGTGATGTATGGCTTTGCTTTTTATTGCCACATCGTTCTTTAAAATTCGGTTCTATCGAAGAAAGTTGTAATCTTATATGGGGCTCTGCATTCACCTTATTCCCGTTCTTAGTTTTTGTTGAGGCATGCACAGAAAAGCCAGTTTCACAAAGATAGGTTCTCGCAAATGGTAAAAGTACTGACACAGCATTTTGCGATATAATAATGGATATTTTCCTTTCAAACTTCACCAAAATTCTGCCACTGGCACTACTTTATAAAGAGATGTCATTGAAGAATCTGACGTTAATTCAATAAATTTTTCATATTCATCAGATGAAAAGCATGGAGATTTTTCATTCATAACAAATGGATTTTTAATCCATAATTAACTTTCTATTTTTTCGTGCTGCTCATGAGGAAAATAGTGCCTCATTGAATCATGGAGAGCTTCCAGATGCTGGGTGATTTCATCATATTGTTTGTTTTCTATTTCTGAGTCCAACGCTGACAGAAAGTAGTGAATACATCAATTTTCTTTCCTTGAAGTGCAAGATTGAGTTCATTCAATTTTCAGAAAATATCAGATAGATGAGCCACTCGAAATAACCACTCTCTATCATTTAATCGATCTTCCAAATAAAAGTGGTTACCTGTGAAGAAAGCATGCACTTCAGGTCGAATTTCAAAAAAGTGTTCCAATATTTTACCTCGAGATAACCACTTAACTTCCGTATGCGGAAGCAATGACGTATGCACACTGCCCATATCATCGCACAAGATTTTAAACAATCTATTATTATTCAGAGGACGAGCTTTTACGAAGTTTATCATTTTGACTACTTCATCCAGGGCGCTTTTCAGGTGGAGAGGCAAATTTTTCGCTGCCAAGAGCTTGCCTATGAAGCATATAGTGACTATTGGTACAGTTCTTTGCAATCATTTTGATGCCTGCGACAACACCAGATGTTTTTCCCACCATAGCTTTAGCACAATCTGTACAAATATAAAAGCAATTTTCCCACGGAATTTCATTTTCTTCAAAGAAAGAATTTAAGATATTGAAGATCTCTGCTGCAGTTGTATGTGCTGTTAGCCGCTTGCATAAAAGATCTTCTGCTAGAGATGCTTCGTACGAATATTTTACAAAGACGAGCAATATCGCGAGACCCGACACTCATCCATTTGAAAAGCAAAATCGCAAGACTTGATGAGAAAACTAAGTTCCTCTTGTGCACTGCCTGCTATTTCCTTCACTCGGCGAGACACTGTATCATTTGACCGCGAGATTTTCGATATTTCTTTGGCCGATTTTTCACCAAGCGTACACTTAACCATATAAATAGCACATGGCTTGATTAGATTCTCTGCTATTGTATGAAGTTCACGGTGAAGGGTCCGGTTTCGAATCCCGTGAGCCATGGATGTTCTGTTTGTCTTACGGCACTGGCTCTCTCCCTTCCGTGGAACCAGTGGCCCTAAATTAGGGACGGGCGACTGCTTATAGCCCATTGATCAGATCAGATCATATGTAGAGGATTTTAGGAAGGGAGTGTCTGACCCCAGGTCTTGAACAACCCTTTGAAATAGGAAGCTAGGAGATTTGGGCTAGCGTGCCCGATAAGAAAGTGACACGGAAGCGAGGTAGAAAGGGGGAGGAAGACGCCCTTATTTATTACCGGGGTGGCAGTGCCCGGGGTCCGATGTTTTAACGTGCCCATCCGACGCACGGCGGATATTCAGTGGTTCGAGCGTTCGTACCAGCCTGGAATCGAACCTGAGGTCCTCTCCTTGGCAGTCACGAACGCTAACCACTAGGCAACTCGCGGCCCTATAGCCCATTGAGTTGCTCATGGTGATTGTTAAACCTTCAGTCAAAAAAAAAAAATACAGTCACGAACCTGGATTATTGTTTTACTGAAGTGGTTGAATGAATTTGTCAATCAAATAAAGTTTACATTTGTTGTTTCATATGAGTTTATTCTTTTCAAAAAAATACACACAAAAAAAAAAAAAAAAACCCTTCGATTCCGACGGGTTTTGTGTCTGGTATTTTTTATCGATGCAGCGG
The DNA here is from genome assembly GCA_039090855.1 of Macrothele yani. Lineage (NCBI taxonomy): Eukaryota > Metazoa > Arthropoda > Arachnida > Araneae > Macrothelidae > Macrothele > Macrothele yani. Next base: position 17,129,310 of record CM076990.1, on the reverse strand, counting down.
TTCCATGAACCGCACGATGCAACTTACGTATCGCAAAACGTTTCGTTCGAACACTGATCTTACGTATCGCAAAACGTTTCGTTCGAAGCTGTCCCGTAACCTCTCCGGTGGCGCAGTGGTCTAAGCGATGGCCTCTGATCATTCGTCCGAAAGGGGTCCGGGTTCGAATCCCGGTGAGGCATGGATGTTGTTTGTCTTACGGCCCTGGTTCTCTCTTTCTCTGGAACCAGTGATCCTAAAATAGGGACGGGCGACTGCTTATAGCCCATTGAGTTGCTCACGGTGGTCGTTAAACCTCCAATAAAAAAAAAAAAGCTGTGCCGTAAGTTGCGACATGCGGTCCAATAAAGGGTATACGGTGTCAGTGTTGCGTAGAAAGAGTCTTGGCGTTTTACTGGTTGGGTTTGGGAAAAATCATGTGACGTTTCAGATCGTTGATTGGTTACTCTGTGATTGTCTCTAACGTTCCTAAAAAAAAACAAAGCTGTCATTCTTGCGTTCGCAATGCATCACACGGAAGAAGTTGATGAAGAGACTTGGAAACGGGAAGTACTGTAATTAGTTTTTATGACTGCACATAAGGAAGAGTGGATGCATTAGATGAAAAACGCAATATTTATAACTCTAGTCACCTCACTCGACGTTGGCCGATGGCTGTATTTTTTCGAATATTAGATATGTGTACAGTGAATATATTCTGTATCATTCTCACAGTAATCCAGATCCTCCATCTCAATTGGATTTCATGAAATATCTAGCTAAAGATCTTATAGATCAATATCTAAAAGAGAGATTGGATAACACGGGACTTTCAAGGGAATTGTGTTTGTCCATGAAACCGCATCCTTGGAATCAAGAAACAAGAGCAGATTAGGAAGGGAAAAAAGAAAGATAACAAAAGGAAATAGACAAACATGCATTCAATGTCCAGCGGCAAAGAAGCGCAAAACTGCCTATTTGTGTTCTTTCTGCAATAGACAAACATGCCTTGAGTGTTGCCAAAAATGTTGCTCGAGCATGCAAACTCCAATTCCGTAAGATGAAAGTGTTGTCAGTTGAACGCTTGCAGTTTTCTATAGAAATACTCGCTGAAGGGACATAATACTTAGTTTTTATGAAGAATATTTCATCAGTAACAGATATGCACATTCTTAGAAGTGTACGTATTTTATTATTTTTAAGAGAATTTAAAACGTATATGATTCAGATTAAAATTTCGGTGTTCAAACAAAATTGCGTGATTTTCAGTAACAAAACTTAAAAATATTGACTTTTCTTCTCACATTCGGGTCTCGGAGTGTTGTGCAAAACAGTCATTGATATTGTTCTTTCTTCAACAGATCTAGAGTGCAGTACAGATAGCGGTCCCCTGGACCGCAGGACGCTCTTTACATACTAAATATGCACGACGCTACTTACGGGTTAACGCTAATGCGTCCTCACTAGTTGTACTCAAGACATATTAAGCCCTCTTCCTGTTCCCATAATGTGTATACTTACTCCAACGCTTGGTGCTCATGCTGAAAGGAGTGTAAAAATATAACTCCATAACAAAATACTGCGTCACACGAGGCCAGTTTTAAGGCACACGAGAGGCGAAAGAACTGAAGTTTTGATAGGATATTCATAGATCATAAAAAGCTGCGTCATGAGGTTGTTCTTCTTCCACTGATTTGCTGTTCAGGCCGGAAAGAGGCACACATTTAAAAGTACGCCGTGTTTTTTAATGGTTTCTTTTAACATTAAATAAAGTTGTACATGTGTTAGTTGACGATGTATGGAAACTACACGCTTAGGACCGACGTCGTTCTGGTATCTACTACACATCTTGAAGAATCTGAGAAACGAGAGAGAGAGAGAGGGGGAGAGACTCGGAGCAGATAGCTGTTGTGCTGCTACAGAACATGGCTGCAATTTTGGATACGTTCTGCGCATGCTTAAAAACTTCGTGTATGAAAGCATATTTGACGGAGCTTCAGCATAGAACCATGTATAAGCTCTGTCAGCATACGTCCATAAGCAGGGCCGGATTAAGGGGGTGGTGGTCTACAGGGGCTAGCATTTTTCGGTGGGGGTCTACAGGAGCTAGCATGTGTCTATTTTCTCTTGCTAAGCCCATGTTTGTCTATTTTCTCATGCCAAGGACCCACGAGGCATGCCTGGGCAAGTAATAGATAGGTAGGGAGAGAGAGAGAGAGAGAGAGAGAGAGAGAGAGGCAGGTTTATAAAATAGTTTTACTTTTGTCTCGTGTGATTTCCACTTGGTCAGAAACAGAGTCTGGAAGAGGGGCACGTGTCAAGGCAATGACTCACCAAGGGTGAAGATTTCATGTCGCTGTGTACTGCGGTGTCGACGAGACATTTTCAGGTTTTTCACTATCACCCATCCACATCTTCTAATTTACACTTGGAATGTTAATGGTCGAAGTCCGCTGTGGTTTCACATTACATAACAAAAAAGATGCACTAAGGAAAGTATACAACGCTAAATCATTAGAAAATCCAAGACAAAATCTAGGAATCTTAAGCTTTTAACTCATGTGCTTGTAAAAATAATGAAAAATACAGTGACTTGTGAAAACTCTGCAGATAATTTAGTAGTTACAGTTTAGCGTTTTATCGGACTTCATAATAATTCCCGTCATAAGTTCTTTGGGGCCCACTTAGATGTCTTAGCCTTGGGGCTCACTAAGGCCTTAATCCGGCCCTGTACACAAGCCTGTGTTTGTTTTCTTTTGTACCATGCGTACTTTTCTGTGTCAAAAATGAGTAGACGCTCCGTCTCTCCACAGCACAGTAACTGACTACTGAACTTCTGAAAATCCTTCCTCCACATCCTCTGTTTCTGTTTTAATTAATTGGTAGATTAGTAACTTCCTTTCTGTTTAGTCATTTATTCATTTTTTAGGTAAACGCAGTGAAGTAAACAATGTGAGTTCCAACTACAGACATAACCACGTGGTTTTGCATAATTCAGATTCTTCCGTGAATCACAGGTGTTCAGATTAACAGGAGGGAGGCTCGTAAATACCTTGTGGTTGTGTGTAGGCTAAATGACCTTTTCCGAACTGCTCAAACTTACGTGGAATAAGTGTCAGCTCAGTAATACAGTTATTCCCCCACGCCCATCATGTAATCTTTCGCTGTATTTCCGTCTTGGCACCGATGTTTTTCAATGTTCGGGTTAATGAACCATTTGGTGAGAGAATAACGAGAAAAAGGAAAGCGCGCACATTCTTCAGCCATTCTTACTCAACACTTTGTCACTTGCCCACCGGTTTATCTAAGTGACGAGTGACATTGAAGAAGACTAGGTCAGCAACCTGGGCCAAGGACGCCTCTTTGCGAAGGGAGAGAGTGGGTTTTCTGTGAGTAGCTAGCTGCCAGCTAGTTTGTTGACGTCATGTTGGATTGACCCGCAGCCGGATTGACCTGACTGGGCAAGCGCGACGGCGCATCTTACACCTGGAAATCGTTCGTGCACGTCACTGTGGCAAAGAGAACAAAGACGTCCAAACCGGAACATAAGTAGGATATGCTTGTTACAGCCGCCGTGAAACACGTCGAGACCAAAGGGCAGTAATTACTGGAATCAGTCCTTTTTTTCAGGTGTTTTCATGAGACACACGTAATTGTTAAGAAGATATGCATGGCTCCTGACGTGTCTAAGGAGGGCTTCATTCCAGCGGGCTTCCGTGAGATCCCCTTTTTTAATTCCGGATCCTTCTCAAACACTTAGGTAACTTAAGAAGTTCATTGTTAATATTTACGTGAATCAATTCTCGAAATGAGTAATTGATTTTTCATGTATATGGTGTATCTTTTGTTAATATTTGTCGTGTAACGACTTCCATGAAAACCGAAGGCCAACCCAGTGGGCCCGGGTTCGAGTTTCGTATCGTGGTGTATATGTGAAAAGATGCTGACGCTTACCTGAAACCAATGGCCCTAAAATTAGGAATGGCAGACTTTTTACAGATTTTAATGATAACAGAGCAGGCCCGTAGCCAGACAAGCAAGTTGGGAGGGGCGGCTGATGATTCAGATCGGGCGAAGTATATAAAGTGGTCGGGCAAAAGATGTGAAAGAGGTCAGGCAAAAGATTGTGAAAGAGTTCAAGCAAAAGATGTGAAAGAGGTCGGGCACTATACTATTGTGTGAGCCGCTAGGACGGGCAAAAGGAAACACAGGTCGGGCTCAGCCCGGCCTAGACTTCCTCTGGCTATGGCCCTGTAACAGAGATCGCTAAACCCGGAAAACAAGCATTAAAAAAATAATAATAATAAAATGAATAAAAAAAAAAAAAAAAAAGGATGCCGAAGTTCAGGACAGGCGTGGTTTATGTCTAGGTTGGGTCACTGGCTCCAGAGCAGGGAGAAAGTCAGAACCGAAGAACAAGCTCGTGGCGCCTGCCTCTCTCACCCTCGAAAAGCTCGAACCCTAGTTCTCAGCCCGAAAAAGTTTTCATTAAGGCAACAATGGTGGTGCAAAAAGAAGGCATAAGGGAGACTGAAAGGATCAAGAAATGTCTCAGCACAACACTAAGTCTTCTCGAGAACACCTGGCTGTCTCGGCGCTCTGTTAGAAATTCGTAAAACTGGAATTGATATTTTTCTGTCTGTCTACCCCTTTTCAGGTAGCAACTTTTAAGACTTGCTGTAAATTAAAACTGCAGCCGTTTCTCAAAGTTCAAATCTATCACGGTTTTGTTATGTTGAGATTCCAACACTTGAAATTCAGCGTTAAATATTTTAACTGGCTGAAATCGTCAGAGCCAGCGTATATATCTTGACCTATATTCCAGGAACATTGCTTGTTTATTAAAACTTCGTGGTAAATGGGGTATGTTCTGCCAAAGGGCGCCACTTTAAACACTATGTGTACAAAAGTTGTTCGGACCATGATTGCTCCAGCCCCCAATCAACTGGGAAATCAGTGGACTTCATGCAGTTCCAGGAGTATTTGAATATATCGTTTGTCGGTCCGGATGAGCTCTGATGGCTAAGAGCGTGCTTCCAATTCCTGATTTAAGACAGCTGGGTGCAGGGAAGAGAGAGAACCAGTGTCTGGGACAAACACAACAACCATGTCTGAACCAGATTTGCATTGCGGTCCCTCGACGGCGGAAGTCAGCTTCGCAATCCCGCAGGTACCAAGTGACGACACTCTGATTTCCTGATATTAATTTCAACATGGTTGTAATAAGCACACCGAACAATATATTTCTCACTCGCACCTTAGACGATACCGTTGGCATGATACATCGGTAGATGCTGTGTTTGTAATAACGGAACGTTATGTATATAACGCACCCCTCTGACTGCTTAACAACTCTTCCTACTTTCCTTTCTTTTTTTTTTTTTTTTTAATTTTTATGAAAATCCGGACTCGTATTTATGAAACTTGTCTTGATCTCTAGGCATTGCTAATATACGCTCACACTTCAATGACTACACAAACTGTTTATACGCACAATTTACAAAAGCCGAGCTTATTTAACACAGGCACAACATGAATATTTATACGCACAATTACAAAACCCGAGCTTATTTAACACAGGCACAACATGAATATTTATACGCACAATTACAAAAGCCGAGCTTTTTAACACAGGCACAACATGAATATACAGCGACAAGACGACTACTGGCCAGTGTTTCTTTCAGGAATTTTGGACGGGGGGGGGGGGGACAAATAGAACCTTAGAGGGGGCAAATTTTCCATTTTACATATATATCTAAATAAAATTTTTAACTACTATATTTATATATATACAGAAGTAATTATTATATGTATATTTAATACTGGGGCACATTTAGAGGGGGCCTGGGGGCCTTGCTCCCCCAGAAAGTGTTTCATTTTTTTGTTTTTGGTTAAAATGCGACTTACATCAGAAATAAATGCCTTGATTTAATTAAAATGTATCAACTTACATTAGAAAAATATGCTTTAATTTTTCTTCTATTTTTTTATTTTTCATGAACGTTAATTTTGTTCTGGTGGATTCCCCCAAACTTCCATTTTTCGTCTCCCCCCCTCAGAAAAATTTCATATACACCCTTGATATAGTAATTACTTCTTCAAACATTTCAAGAATAACAAACTTTTTCGAGCTAAACGAGGTTTGGTTCGGGGAGAAGAATCGGCAGGCTGCAGATTTTTATCTACTAAAATGCATTTAACACACTCTTGGTCCTGAATCACGATTCCCAGACAATTAGGTGTGATTCGTCTACTTATTATATTTTCAAGAATAGCATGCGTCGTAATATACTTTTTAGCAAAATAAACTACATATAATACTTGAACAAATATTAAAAACAATATAATTGGAGAAATATTTGTAGCATAAAAAAGAAACGAAACTTTCTATATTATCTGACATATCATCCTTGTCACATTTACGCCAAAAATCGGATTGTCATCTTCAAAATTTGTTAGCATTTGTTTGGCTCGGTAACCTAAAATGTCTCCGGAGGAGGGGAGGGGGAGGGTATGTTAGTTTCCGGGAGGGCTTCGCCCACCCTAATGTATGCCTGAAAGAAACGCTGCTACTGGCGGGTTGCTGTGGAAGGTGTGCGGGTGCACGTTGCCAGTTGTTTGTGATCTTGATTCTCACTGTTGCCATAAAGACGTGCCAAGCAAAAAATATACCGCAGCACAACTTTTCCGATAACTATCAGTGCACGGTGCAAGTTGAAAGATATGACTTCAATACTAATGTTTCGCTAGACATAATATTGTAGTTCACTGCCGATTTTGGGGTAAGTATATAAGTATAAATTCAGCAATCGTTATGAAAAAAAAAAAAAAATTAAACGAGACTGAGTTTAAAAAAATAAAATTAGATTAATTGAAAACAAAAAAAATCGCTTTCTCGCTGTCTCTCTTATTATCTTTTCCTCTTTTTTTCTTAACGTGTGAGAGCTCCTCTAAGCGCCGGGCCCTGTGCGACCGCACCTGTCGCACACCCCTAAGGGCGGCTCTGGTTCGCGATGCCTTCACTTGTCTTTGCGCTCTTGAATGTTTTCATTTCGCGCTCTCGTGCTTCTTGTAATGCATGTCCCGAAAATTTCCTTACAAATGCATTCAATATCTGTATAGTATATACATATTTGTGTTTTAGTATAGCAATTTCCAGTCGCGAAAGTAATCATTGCCTGCAGAGCAGTTAGTTCTTAGACGTTAATACTTAACAATTCAGTTTTTAAGTGAAGGAAGTAATAACAACAAAATCCTTCAGCAGTTTTCTTTAATAAATCGCTATTTTTTAAATTATTACTACGGATTTTTCTCATTTGCAAAAATTAGTAAACAGTCGTGCCAATGATTTTTCTCATTTTAGGGGTATCGAAATGGCTGTCCTCTGCGTAGCTAAATATACCAACAGTTTTCAAAGTTGGTAATCGGCCAAGAAATGATCTTCGGCCCTGATGATGTCAAATAAACGAAATCCGGCGCCGGGATTTCGTTTTATTTGACATCATTTCTCTTGACGTATCTGTTTTAAAATTTCACAATTATGTGAAGATGAAGAGGGAGTTACTAACTCGGAGCAATCTGATAACAACAGTAGAGCCAAAATATCCACAATAAGTTCGAACAAAAAATTTACATGGAGAGCCGCAATTGAAAAAAAAAAAATGAGTAAACGGAATTGCGCCGTTTTGATGAAACGTTTAACTCTCCCTTCCAACTTTTAAACTACTTTTTGCTATGTTTTTTAATAAGCTACAGTTATGGAGGTATTCAAAAGAAATTACAGAGATCTATGCGAGGAAATAAAATAATACGTCGCATGAATAATACACTGACGGAAAAAAAAATCCCAACACCAAGAAGGGGTTGTGTTAGATAAACGACAGTTGGTAGGCGGTAAGAGTACATCTCTAAGATGACGTCTATGCAAATTTCGCGCTCGGCGCATACGTGTGGCGCTAGTAGCGCCCCTCGGAACATGCAAAGCAGGTTTGCTGTAAATACGCGCTGTAACGTTCGTGAGTGTTAGTTATCGTTGAGATTCGACGTAGGGTGTTGATGTTAGTCAAGAATGCCTTTAAGAAGACGAAGAAGCCATTATCAACAGCTCACGGAGTTTGAACGAGGTCGTGTAATAGGGCTATACGAGAAGGTGGATTTTCTTTCTGCAATATTGCAGAACGACTTGGCAGGAATGTAGCCACTGTGCATGATTGTTCGCAGCGGTGGTCAAGGGAAGGTACTGCCTCAAGAAGACCGGGTTCCGGCCGGCCACGTGGCACTACTGAGAGGGAAGACCGCCGTGTACGGCGTATGGCCGTGGCGCATCGTACCGCGTCTGCGGCAGCAATTCGAGCTGCAGTTGCCACCACAGTGACACAACGAACTGTTACAAATCGGTTACTTGAAGGGCAGCTCCGAGCCAGACACCCTGTAGCGTGCATTCCACTTACTCCAAACCACTGCCGTTTGCGACGTCAGTGTTGTCAAGCTAGAGCTCATTGGAGAACGGAGTGGAGATCTGTTGTGTTTTCTGATGAAAGCCGGTTCTGCCTGGGTGCCAGTGATGGCCGTGTGTTGGTTAGAAGGAGGCCAGTTGAGCGCCTTCAACCAACCTGTCTGCGGCCGAGACACACTGGACCTACACCTGGAGTTATGGTCTGAGGAGCAATTTCCTATGACAGCAGGAGCACTCTCGTGGTTATCCCACGCACCCTGACGGCACAGTTGTACGTCGGTCTGGTGATTCAACCTGTTTTGCTGCCATTCATGAACAGCGTTCCAGGGGGTGTTTTCCAACAGGATAACGCTCGCCCGCATACCGCTGTTGTAACCCAACATGCTCTACAGAGTGTCGACATGTTGCCGTGGCCTGCTAGATCACCAGATCTTACGCCAATCGAGCACGTATGGGACATCATTGGACGACAACTCCAGCGTCACCCCCAACCAGCATTAACCGTCCCTGTAATGACCGACCAAGTGCAACAGGCATGGAACTCCATCCCACAAACTGACATCCAGCACCTGTACGACACAATGCATGAACGTTTGCGTGCTTGCATTCAACATTCTGGCGGTTACGCCGGTTATTAATGTACCAGCATTTCACATTTAAAATGGCTCTTCTCGCGCTTACAATAAGCTGTGATCTTGAAACCTTAATCGATTAAATATGTTACCTATACAAATGTATTGCCGCCATTTCATTCCTCTACAACTATTTTTTCGTGGTGTTGGGATTTTTTTTTCCGTCAGTGTAATTGCATTCCAAACTATCACAGAAAAGCAGAACTTTAATTTTGATGATTAGTTTTTAATGGTGGCAGCAGTAAATTTCGCACTCGATCACTTGGCCGCTTTACCACGCTTGCCGATAAAAGTATGGTTAACTAACTGTTCGAGTTGGACCCGGGATAGAGTTCCGGTGAGGCATAAGTGTGCTTTTCTCACAGCGCTGGTTCTGCTCCTACCTAGAATCAATACCCCTAAGTTAGGGACGGCCGAATCCAGATCTTCATGGAAGTAGTTAAACCACAAACAATGGGCGGAACACACACTTGATGATAACAAATACATCCCCATCCATGACTTTTTCAAAAGAAATCGGAAGTGTACAGCTACGTCGCAATAAGGGAAGCTATGACGAAGTAGCCAAGCATGCAGTGATCTTCTGGGACATTACATCAGACTACACTATAAACAGGATCTCAATTACACCGAAAGAGTCTATAGATTAAGAAATTATTATAATTATGGGAAGCGGAAGGGATTAGGAAGAGTGCATATAGGAACGACGCATCTCACCTTTCCACTATCCAACAACAGAGCGATGAGTTGCCTACCACAGATAAATGCAGATACAGTAGCTGATGCAGTGACAAATAAAATGCGTATGACCAAATGAGCCAATGTTGACCTTCGAGTGTGGACACACGACCCATCAATCATTTTTTGTGGTGGCCATAATGTGTGTATTCTGTCCCTGTTTAATCAGTTCAAGAAAATACGGCGTTTATTTGTGTTAAAACTGCTTGTTGTGTTTTGAATATGATTCAGCTGTTTTTTTTAATGATCTTTATCTAGTGATCGAACTTGGCCGCCCCGGGATGTGGGACCAAGAAGTAAGTTTATGGTAAAAGAAGTGAGGCCCAGCCACGCAGCAATATTTATCTGCCTAGGTGTAGACAAAATATGTATTTCATTTGCTATTAGGGAATGTTTTACACGGCATTTGAGAATGCCCTGTAGATACTATTAATTTATATTCTACATCTTTCGTTCATATGTGCCTGAAAAACCATACAATCCAGCACAGAGAGAGAGTGAGAAAGTGGCACGTGGGCTTCGTTGATAACTATTGTTGCATGCTAGTTCGAACTGATAAGTCGGCCATGTATTGTATGCATCTAGCTTTGATCTTTAAAATGCTAGCATTAGTGAAAACCATCATACGCAGATTATACGAGTATAAGGCTTTCCATGCGTAGCAAAACTTGTGTAAATTTTTAACTGCCTTAACAGTTACTGCACCAAAATAATTAAAATCTGGTATTTGCTCAAGTAACTTCCCCAGAGCTACCCAATATTTCCATCTGTTCGTCTTAAAACCTTAAAGTTCAGACAACTAACCAGATCGAAATTATCTACAAATTTTCCGATTATTCTTATGCATAATTTCATTACCACTTAGCGTTAATTTGTGTTTGAATTTCGCTAGAAATAATGACAATTCCAAACACGAAATGAAAGTCTCGGAAGCCGGTTTTCAGGAAGCTGTAATTTGCTGTTTTAAAATATCTTAAATACTTAGGATAATATTAACTCTCAGACGTATCATCGAAAGACTCAAGCTGATAATTGTGGAAGTAGGAAGAGGATAATCACGCCGAGTATATGACCTCCAAAAGTAAGTGGTTACTGTCTACTTTTCGTTGACTCGCTTGTTACCCACGGCACTGAGATTTCCTTCCAAACAGAAAGCAACTGAAGAGGGCGCTGCACGAATGTAAACATAACATCTCCGCGCTGCTAACTCCGTAATCGTCTGATTTCTGGTGTCATGCGTAGGCGGACAATGCTTTGTTTTATGGCTCGGCTACAACACAGAAGGTTGCCTGGAATAGATAAACGTTTGTCACACGGCAGAGGCTACCTAAATTTACTGTAGAAATGACGCTAGCAGCATTATGAACAAATTAACGTACAATATATGTATTTTAATTGGCAAATCAATATTTTCTCCACTAAGCTCTTTTTTGTTTTTTTTCTGTTCAGAAGTTTAAAAACTCGAGGAATGAGGCCGAATTGTGTGGTGCATTATCCCAAATGTTGGGTACTTCACCAGAAATACGACAAAGTAAGGACTTGTAAATTAACTGGGAGGTATTGGATTCAAACGCAAAAGAATTTTCCACTGTTATTACAATGGTTTATGAAGGAAAACTGGGCCGCCCCGGTGGCGCAGTGGTCTAAGGCGTTGGCCTCTGATCATTCGTCGGAAGGGGTCCGGGTTCGAATCCCGATGAGGCATGGATGTTGTGTTTGTCTTACGGCACTGGCTCTCTCCCTTCCCTGGAACCAGTGACTCTAAATTAGGGACGGGCGACTGCTTATAGCCCATTGAGTTGCTCACGGTGGTCGTTAAATCTCAAAAAAAAAAAAAAAAAAAAAAAAAAAGGAAAACTGGTCGCCCCGGTGGTCTAAGCGCTAGCTTCTGACCATTCGTTCGAGATGGATCTGGGTTCGGATCCCGGTAAGGCATAGATGTCTTGTGTTCGTCTTATACGGCACTTGGTTCTCTCCCTTTCCTGGAACCATTGGCCCTACTGCTTATAGTCCATCAAGTTGCTCACGGTGGTTGTTAACCCCCTACCCCCACCCCACCCTACCCACCCCTCGGAAAACTATTTACATTGTAGATTGCAGTGTTGCTACAAAATTTCACATCTGAAAAACCCATTCTCCATGAGATTATTCAAGATCTGAAAACTTCAAATTGGGAGGGATATGAAAAAGGTAAGAGGAAGGTGTTGAATTCAAAAGAAATTTCGAAGTCTAAAACTTCTTATAGTAAGATATTTAGACTTTAAACCTAGGTTTAAAAATAGGAAGAACTTTAAAAAAATAGAGAACTGTTAATATTGTATAGGAAGGAATAGTTAAAACTGAGAATTTCCAAAACTAGTCACGGTTATTTTGTTCCACGTTCTTCTCGGGGAGAGACGAACATCCGTTTGTTCAGAAAAAGGATCCACAAGTTACTTGACGGAAGAAAGCAGTCAAACAAATGAAATTTAGTATTCGCTAAATACGATGTGAATTCTTGATGCAGTCAAAATAGCTTTGTCTCGCGATATCCAACTCACGCACCTCAGTATGCTTGAGCAGTGTTCTGTCCTAACTATATCTGTGGTAATACGCAGTTTTGAATAGTCCCTATTGTAGCATTTTTTATTTATTACATGTTTTGAAGTGATCAGGGATATTTCAATGACAAATATGCATGCCTATGGAGATCATGACTGCTGTTTGTGCGATATGGTGATTCTTGATTCGTTTGGTATCAACACTGTTTTGTACCCTACCACACTCGATTCGATTTTCCCTATTTTTGGACGCATTTTCATATTTTCCTGTAATAGTTCTGCCAATAATATTGCTTTTTGGTAATTTGCAAGTTCTGTGAAATGCATCCATTGAAAGTGTAGTGATCGATTATGACTCTGCAGACACTGAAATATCAATAGGCGTTTAAAGTAATTCAACCCTGCCCCCTAGTGGAGAAGAAAAATTGGTTCCTTCTGGAGATTTGCTGTGAGGTCTTGAATCCTATACGACAGAGTTATTCAAAGATGGTATAATATCACTAGAGTTCGCATGTGTATGTTCTTGCCTTTCTAGTGCTTTGTACTATTCTTGATGCGTTTTCTTTGTCACTTTGGCCGGATTCGTCTTCGTGAGTTTGGAATGCTTAAGTACAGCACAGAGCAAATGGAACGTGTATTTTCGTTATAGTGAAGTCGTCAATCATCGATTGAACGTAAGCCCATGCGCAACAAGTTGCGTCTCCCCATAGTATTCGTGCATAGGTAATTAACTCTTTTCCTGGTGTGGACGCGATATCACATTCAGACAAATCAAACGGTTAACTGGCATCGGCGTGTTTAGACGATGTCGGCATTCGGGTCACCCCTGTAAGCGAAAGACAAAACATACGAACGGGAAAACGGATCAGTGGATACGTGAAGGTTTGTCCGTGACTGTGAGCCCTCTGAGTTATTTCAGATGCAGCACTGTGGGATGGATAAATAACCGAGATCGAGATGAGTCCGCGTCAGTTCAACATGGCTTCGCGTACGAATGGTATAGATCCCGCGGAACTTGAGAATGTGGTAAATGAAATCTGTGCAGATGACACGAGTGATGAGGAACGGATGATTCCAGAAGTGGCGGAATGTGACGTTGGGGTGCAGAAACGGAAGTTAGTGATAGTAATACCGAAGAATTAGTGCCTATACCGTCTATTTCAGCAACACCTACAACGTCGGAGCAATGAACGAAGCACGATATTTTTCCCAGTGATCGTTCCTTTTACGGGCGACAGTGGACTCAAGATTGATATCGACAATCATAGTGAACCCTTCCGCTAGCTGAAAATACATCTGGATGATGAACTTATAAATTCAATGACTGCCGAAGCAAACCGTTATGCCCATGCACCAGTATGTAAGTAGTCATATTTTCCCTCCACATTCGCGTGACAGAAATGTCAAGGAAATTACTGCGGAGGAAATGTGGGCATTTTTAGGAATCGTATTTATGACAGGGATAGACAAACGCCCAGACATCGAAGATTACTGGTCTACAAGGCCGTTTTTCCACACACCATGGAATGACCAGACAATGGCTCTACGACGTTTTCAACAAATCTCCAAATTTGTGCATTTTGCTGATAATGAGGTCAGGCCAGAAGGTTGTGACGACAGGTTATGTAAAGTAAGACTCATTGTACATTCTCGTTAGAAAACAATTCGAGAGGCATATATCCCAGAGCGGGAAATTCCAATTGATGAGGGTATGATGGCCTGGGAGGGGTGACTTAGTTTCAAGGTATACATGCCAGACAAAAACCACATAAATACGGCATTAAAGCTTCTTTGTGAAGCCACAAGTGGGTATACATGGAACTTGGAGGTTTATTGTGGTAAATCAAGGCATATAAAAGACCTAGTGTTGGATCTCTTAGGAACCCCTCTCCTTGATAAAAGGTACCATATGTACCAAGACAATTATTATAACAGTGTCGAATTGTGTGAGATGCTTCTAGCAAAAAACACGTATGTTTGTGGAACATTTCGTCTCGACAGGGGTGCACCCAAACATCTGAAAACCGACGCAGATAAACTAAAAAAGGGAGAATCCACATTTGTGCGTAAAGGTCAAGTGCTTTTACAAGTGTGGAAAGACAAAGAGGCCAGTGAAACTGATTTCTACGATTCACAGTGCAAAGATAGTGGATTCCAACAAGCGTAATCGCAAAGGGGAGGTAATACGCAATCCCGAAATTATTTTAGATTATAGCAAATATATGCAAGGGATGGATAGGGCAGATCAGATGTTATATCCCTGTTGCCGTAAGACCATCAAGTGGACAAAGAAACTTTGTATACTGCTTGTTGCAAATGGCAGCCCTAAATAGTTTTATTTTGCTAAAGAAGAAAATGTCTGTTCAGAAATACATGGCAAAGGGATATGGTTTCAAAGATTTTCTCCTTGACTGTATTATGGAAATGACAGCTCCATGCTTGCCGGACGAGGAGACACATGTCGACGAGGACAAGTCGCTGGCGTTCACATCCAGCGCACTCACACCGCCACCACTGAGGAGACCGCCAAAGACGGACTCTGCACATCGACTGCAAGGTGGTCTGAAGGCTCATCAAATGATCCATGTGACCCCCCCCCCCCAGTAAAAAGAAGGTGTAGAGTGTGTTCATCCCATGTCCCATGGAGTGCGAAAAAAAACAAGTGTCATGTGTTCTAACTATATGGTGTGGGTCTGTGCGAAACCCCATGTTTCCACAACTATCATACCAAAACGAAGTATTAAAGTATTTTCTGCAGGTACTGTACTATTTGTCTTTTATATTTGCATGTGTTACTTTTATTACCTGCCACTTTCAGCTCGTGCCTAGCAAGTGCATAGTCCCAGGAATTGCGTTTTTGAATTTATGCATTGCAGCACTTCCCATGTTACATAGCCTGCCAGGCCACTGTAGGACTTATCTGCACCCTACTTCCAGGGAAAGAGTTAAAACAGCAGCTGCCGAGGGTTGGTGGTGATGACATGGTACCTCATCAACAGGTACTCCGGGGTACAAAATACATTCGCAGATTAGACAATCCTTCTTGATAACATTAAATAGTGATCGACGTCAAAAACAATACCTATCTTCTCTGGATTACCACCCCGCCATTACCGTTCCCATGAGGAATATCTGTAACCGATTCCAATTGGGCTTCGGACTGGGCTCCATCACACTGTTTTCATTACTAAGGAAGGACAAAGAAAAACCGCCTAAGGAACAAAAATGGGCGTATATCGTATCCACCTCCTGGACAGCAATGGACAATGCACCTCCAGTTACATCGGATCCACGACCAGGAACTTAAGATGAAGACTGCGTGAACATAAATATAATGTGCAGAACGCGCAGCAAAACACTGCCCTAATCCGAAACATCTATAACGGAACATATAGGCCTGATTCGGATAACGAAAAAATCATCATAACTCCAAGAAATAAGACCACGCTGTTAATGACTGAAAGTTTGCTAATAATTCAACACCGCGGAACATTCTGTAATTGACTTTGCCCCCTGCGATATACCCCCCGTCTGGAGGGATACATTACTATGGCTGCAGCCCTCTGTACGGGACCATGCCACAGCGGCCCTGCCTCCTTCCCCATGATCCTTTGCGCTGCCTCCCCATGTATGTACACTGAAGAGCAATTGAATTATAGATATCTGTCTAGTAACGTGTAGCACCACCTTTCGCCCTGATGACGGCGGCGATTCGTCTCGGCATGGACTTGACAAGACATCGGAAGCGTTGGGAAGCTATACGGATCCACGACCCCTGAACAAGATCCCACAGTTCACGAAGATTTGATGGAGGGGGTCAGAGCCTCGAACATCTCTCTCGATGGCATCCCAGATGTGCTCGATGGGATTGAGGTCAGGTGACCTAGCTAGCCAAGGAAGCGAGGTCACGTCGGTGGAGTGTTCATGCAACCATTCAGATACAATTCGGGAGCGGTGGCACGGTGCATTGTCTTGTTGCAGGATGAGGTCCCCAGTGGGATGTTGAAGACGCACAAACGGGAGCAAATGGTTGTCCAGAATATCCCGGTAACGTTGATCTGTGAGGGACGATGTCACACGTACCAGGGGTACCATTTCAGTCCACGGAAACAGTCCCCAGACGAGAATGTCACCCCCACCAGCTTGAAGAGTACCCTGCTGGCAAGAAGGATCCATCGTTTCATGTGGTTTGCGCCGTACTCGTATCCTGCCATCCGCGTGCACCAACATGAATCTCGACTCATCAGTCCAGGCAACATTTTTCCACATGTCTAGGGTCCAGTGGCGATGTTCCCGCGCACATGCTAATCTTTGCACCCTGTGATGTGCGGTAAGCAGCGGTACCCTCGTGGGACGATGGCTTTTGTACCACATAGCGAGGAGATGGTTCTGGATGGTGTGGCTGCTTACACGTTTTTGGGCATCCACGTTAAATTGCCGAGTGATTTCTTGCACTGTGGCACGTCTATCCGCTTTTGCAATGCGAGCTAGCTGACGATGACCCCGCTCATCCACACGCTGTTGTCAACGGCAGTTGGCCCTTGCAGGGACGGTTTTACCGGATTCGATGTACTCACGGGGCACCCGTGACACAGTGGCTCGTGAAAATCCCAGTGCCTGAACGACTTCCGAGATGGAGTGACCCATTCGCCGGGCCCCGACAATTTGCCCACGATCAAATGCGCTTAGATTTTTCGTCTTAGCCATACCGCGTCCGACTCGTACTGATTTCCGTCGCATCACTCCTTATATTGTCGGATCGCTGCATACGTCATGTCGTTTCTGTTTACCGGGCCGCCCACAGCGCCACATTTGCATAACGCCAGCTGTCTCTAATTCAATTGCTCTTCAGTGTATATATATGCTGTACTAACCAAAAATCTGTCTTGCATCTGGAAATGGGCTATAGTAGCCCGAAAGTACCAATGCTTTTAAAGTGTTTATATTATATTTTAATTAAAGTCTTGTGTATTAGGACTAACGTTATTTGAACGCACAGAGACGGGTTTTAATCATTTTATCATATATGACGTGCGTATTTGTATTTTTAACTTCACTTAAGCCAAAGTTAATCATATCATGCAAATTTTATTCTTTTAGAGAATTAAGGCTAATCTCTTTGAAATGCCTCACGACCACACACATCAAACACGCAACGGCTGTGTGACATTGTCTAATGACCTTTTCCGATTTTTGCGGAGGTACGAAACAAAGCAAATTAAAAAGTAACAATTAAGAATTGTGTCACAAAAAGAGTAAAATTGCTGAAATTATTTACTCTTTAAGTATAAAAAAACACACTTAACAAAACGTTACAATGCTTTGCACGTAGTAAAAGTCTTTTCTTTTGACTCTTATAAAAAAAAAAAATGGCGCAGTGCTCCACTTTTTCGTTCCCGTGAAGAACATCTTTTAGCTCATTATGTTCTAGTTATGTGCAAACAAGTGTAAAATATAACGCCTTATCCTCATTGATGTAAAAATTTCATTTATTCAACTGATATTTCAAACACATTCTCATGTTAATATAAATGTATAGGAACTATTGCTACGGCAGTGAAAAAGGGCCTCAAGTCCTCTGGAATAGCGGTTTTCTCGTCACCCAGTTTTTATAAATTAAAGTGAAAATTATTTCTTTAAGATTTTCCTCATTTACTGGAAAAAAAAGTACCAAAAATTTCTTTTCTTTTTAATACTTCATTCAAAGCTGCCATCAAAAATTCCTGGCTATATCTTTAACCAGTTTCATATGAAGTTCCCGCAAAAATTTCGAAAAATCCTGCCGAGGCTGCAGGCCCTCTTAGCCGTGAGCCCCCACCCCCACCCCCGCGTTGCGGAGATTACGGGGACCATCAGTACGCCCATGCATAAGCTGTTATATGAAGTCGCTTTAAGAGGTGTTGAAAGTTCACTTCATTAAATATTGGAACTTCCACATACATATACCGAACCGAATGAAGTTTCCTGATAAGTAGGTATCTTGTGCATCTCTTAGACAACAGCTAACATTACATCGCTTCAGCAACCACCGGAAAGAAAGAAAAATAAAAGCAGTCCGGCTTCCGCCTCCCATTCGTGATTCTTATTCCTTTAAGGGCCGAAGATCATTTCTTGGCCGATTACCAACTTTGAAAACTGCTGGTATATTTAGCTGCGCGGAGGACAGCCATTTCGATACCCCTAAAATGAGCAATCGGCCAGTCACTCTTATAATATGCATCCTGACTGGTATATAATCACCATCAACCGTTCTGAATTTGGTGCTAGATGAAGGTCTCTCCAAGTCTCTTCCACAATTCTCTGTCTTGAGCAATTCTCTTCCAGGTCCCACCAGCATGCATTCGAAATTCATCCACCCATTTTCGAAGTGGTCTTCTGAGTATTTTCCGTTCTGAATTTTGTTCTAATTGAGTGGTCTTCTTCTGAGTTTTTTCCGCTCTGAATTTGGTGCTGGATGAAGGTTTCTCCAAGTCTCTTCCACAATTCTCTGTCTTGAGCAGTTCTCTTTCAGGTTCCTTCAGGTTGCATTCGAATTTCATCCACCCATTTCCCAAGTGGTCTTCTTCTGAGTATTTTCCTGTATTTTGGTATCCAGTCTAGTATTTCAGTTATTGAACGGTGGTCAGTTCTCGCAATATGTCCAGCCATAGGCATATGCGTTTTTTTACTTTGATCATAATGTCATCAACTCTTGTAATTTTCCTGATCCATGAGTTTCTTTTCCTATCTTTCTTAATTACACCAAACATGCATTTCTCCATGCTTTTTTGGGTTGCCCACAGACTCTGTTTGCCTCCCCCCCCCCGCTTACATCCATGTTCGTGATCCATAAATGAGAACTGGAAACATGCATTGATTAAACACTTAAGGTACAGTGGTAAATTGCTGTTGAAAATTGTAGAGTTTTTTTGTTTGTTTTTTCAAATGCCTCCAGCAAAGATTCTACTCCTATTTATTTCTTCTTCGATGTAGTTATCGCTTGTTACATGTTGTTCAAGGTAGTTATAGGCCTCAGTGACATCTAAATTTGCCCCATCAATTCCTCTAAAGCTTCAGTTCTCGTAAAATGCAATTATCTCAATTTTATTTTCTGTAAGTTAGAAAATATTTCACCTCCCGCCGTTTTACCCTTGGTCAAGTCTTAAGTTCTGAAGTCATTGTGAGTGTGTGTGTCATAACTCACCACAGTGTGATATAGTATTTACTGTAATAGCAATGTTATACTGTTGTCGGTCAGTCGTATCTGAGATATATACAACAACGAATACTTCTTCTTCTTAGCTTGTTGGCACCCACTGCAGGATATAAGCCTCAATTAGTCTTTTCCAATTTCCTCGATCTTTAGCCTAAGTCCACCATTTGGCACATCTAATTTTCTGAAAGTCATCTCTCTGTCTTGTTCTCTGGCACCCCTTCGTCGCTTCCCATCTCTCGGTTGCCATTCTGTTGTTAATCGTGTCCATCTTTCAGTCTTCCAACATGTCCAATCCATCTCCACTTTGATCCTTTTATTATTTTTAAAATATCTATTATTCCTGTTCTTTCTCTTATCAGTTCATTTTTAACTCTGTCTCTTCTTGTTATTCCCAACATTCTTCTCTCTAGTTTTCTTACCGATACTCTTATTTTTTATCATTGTCGCTCCGTGATACTCCACGTTTTACTTCCAAATACGGCTTAATACATGCATTGAAGATTATACGAATACAAATCATTCAAAATAAAATTCATGGGCGCTTTATTTTTAATTCTTGTGCACTATCTTTGTGTTTACCTTGGCGAATATCAATTCAAATACTGCCCTAAGTATGCAAGACAGTTAAGTATTGTCTAAGGGATTTTCTTAATACATGCCACATGCGTAGGCCCGGTGTAAATCCGCAGCGCACAACCTTTAAATATGTCTGGCTTTATGGGTATCTATTGTTTTTTGTAGATCTTCCTTAGCTGGTTTTTACGGTTTCAAGATTTTTAAGTAAAATAAGGTACAAAATGCCGGAAAACTTACGGTTTTCTTTAAATAGGTTGTTATACCAAAATTTTGCAGCAGAGCTGTGAAATCGGAAACGATGAGTAATTTAGCTTGTTCAGACCACCGGAGACGGAAAGCCTTTTAGTTCTTTCAGTGGATTATTGTGAATCAGAAATTTCATCGAAGATAGCTGAAAAGGCAAAAACATGTCCTTCTCTGCGGTTAGAATTATAATAAGCCTTCTTTAAGCCCATAAACTTCGTATAATTTTCTTCCGGATTCGAAAGGAGCCCTCTTGGAACGATGAAACATGCTCAATGATGCGAATAGATTTCTGTTCTGCTGCAGTTACTCATTGCCGTCATTATGAAGAGCAAACCTCGGTGTGGAGGTCATTGTCTCTCAGTGTACCATAAGCAGCGTTAAAAACAAGTGTCTGGCCCATCCACTCGATAACGAATGTTTCGGTGAGACATCTATCTATCTTTTAAGAAGCAAAGCACGTCGAAACAAAGACAGTACCTACTGCTGAAATGCTTTCCTTTGAAGGCTAAGCGGGAGAGAGGATGTTATCTGGCGGGTAAGAGAACTGAAAATTGCGTAGAAAATGAAACAAAGCTCATGCACCATCTGCTTTCTCTTTCTCTAAATCTCTGTGTCTTTTTACCGAGTTTATTTCTGGTTTCTTTAATTGTTATTTTCTATATCAGCCGCCACGTTTCCGTAATGCATCATCTAACAGCTACAATTGCTTGATTTTTGGAATAATTATGGACCTTTTAATTGGCCTCCTTTGTTCTGTTTCATTTCTCCTTGGCTAGCTTGATTTTTTTTTCGGGTGGGGGTCTCTCCATTTGTTCAGAATTAAATGCTTTTTTCTTTTGCAATTTTCGTTCTAATGAGTATCTCATAAGGAGGTTATTTATTTAATACAAATTTGGAAGATGTGAATCCGTTTATTGGTATAAATAGGACATGGATGTTAAGTCAGATACTACCCGAAAACGTGAGAATTTTGTCGTCCTGGAGTGGGAATCGAACCTGCGTCTCCCGTATAGCGTCCGGGTATGCTAACCACTACCCAGAGCGACCAAGTTTCAAGTTTCCGATAAATTTAAATATATAACCATCACAGGATTCGCTAGTCGAAGCAACCGGCACTTAGTCGTTCTGGGTGGTGTAGTGGTTAGCATACTCGGGCGCTTTCACGGAGACGCGGGTTCGATTCCTGCTCCAGGACGACAAAATTTTCAAGTTTTCGGATAATATCTGTCTTAACATCCATGTAATATTTACACCAATAAACGGATTCACATCTTCCAAATTTATATTGTATAATGGTGTAATCCCGTATTTCATTCATTGAGGTTATTTATTTATTTGCTTGTGTTTATAATTGAAATGCTTGAGTCTTTTATGCCCTTTCTTTCAGGATACGGGGAAATCAGTGGCGAGTAAACTTAGCTCTGATGATCGTTCATAGCGTTTCAGAAGGATTTCACAGTAATGATCAGTTCTTTAAAAGGTCTTGAATGGCTGTGTGTGAAAGTTTAATTGTTCGTACTCTGATGCAGTGCAGTGGTGGACTGGCGACCCATAAACGGCGCTGGAACTTCAGTTTATTTTGAGCGGCCCACTTTTGAGATAATCATTCCCCTCCCCCAAAGCGTTTCTAATTTATTTATATAATTTATTTATATATATTTTATTTAAACATCTTTTCAACACAAGTCTACGAATCATGGTGTTTTTTGTTTTGTTTTTTGTGTTGAGGCAATAACATTTAACATTTTACCCATTTTCCTGGACACACCGCAGCCCAGCAAAGTGTAATGTAAGAAAAAAATTATTTCCATTTCTGAGAAGCAACAGACATTCTCAGAGAGACAAAGAGACTGTAGAAGACTTTATTCCATTCTTATGAATTTTATTGCGATAACTAAATTCAGAACTTGTAACACTTTCTTCGGTTTTAGTGAGAAAGGAAATTCAAATAGGCCAGAAATTAATTTCTTTTTCAAGACTTACCTGCAATTAATAACATAACTACAAAAATCTCCCGAGAAAATTGGAAATGTCCAGAATTCCAGTGCAAATTTATGAAGTGTAAAGAATGCAAAAAATATTTTTTATTTAATTACTTCCACATGGAAAAAGTCTTTTTGCTGTAGCTGAAACAATCTTACCAGAACTGCAATTCAAGAATTCGTGTAACTGGAAGGTCCAAAAAGTAGTAAATCAGATATGCAGATCTCGCACAAAGTAGGAAAAGTACACTGCCGGACAATTGCTAAGGACGGATGACAATAGCAACGATAGCAACCATAAAATGGAAGGCAGGAAAATGTGGAAATTAGCATAAGTGCGGGATACAGTAAGACGTGTTGTGCGTATGCAAATTTTGGATTGCCGAACCTGTTCGTGACGTCATAGCGCTGATAAGAGATATAAAGGATTTGACGCGTATTGACCGTTGTTGTTCAAACGCAAAGTTGAAAGGGAAAGAAAGAATTGACGAACTTGCAATTTTCAGTATATCTTCCCGACATCACCTAGATGATTTTACGCGTGGCCGTATTATTGGCAAGACTGAAGAAGAGCGAAAAATAACAGATGCTGCCAGGGAGTTCGACGTCAGCCACAGTGTTGTTTCAAGGCTTTGGAAATCATTTCAAACAAATGGAAAGCGTAGCAAACGTCACGGGGGAGGTCGTGTTCGCAGTACGACACCTGCAGAAGATCGGTACATAGTGCTATCAACAAAAAGACACCGGCGCAGCACAGCTAGTGAGGTAGCAAATCAGTTTATGGCTGCTACTGGCAAGCGGATCTCCCGAAAAACTGTCGCCAGACGTTTGCATGAAGGAGGACTATACGCCCGCCATCCTGTTGTGTGCATCCCATTGTCCTGACGTTACCGTACAGCCCGTTTGCAATTGTGCCATCAACATCGCAATTGGACTGATAACGACTGGTCTGCTGTCCTCTTCTCAGATGAGAGTAGATACAGTAAATCGTCTGATTGTTGACGACAGCTGATCTGGCGTGATAGTGGTACTGCATATTGTCCAGCAAAAATACAGGAAAGGGTCCGATATCCGACATGTAGTGTCATGGTATGGGCAGGCATCATGATCAATGGCCGTACGTCCCTCTATGTGCTTCCAATTGGGACTATGACTGGCCAACGATACATTAATGATGTTCTGCTACCTCATGTTCGCGTGTTCTGTGGTGCTGTCGGTGATAGATTCATTTTCATGGACGACAACGCAACATTTCATTGAACAGTCGCTGTCTAGGAATGTCTTGAGAGCGAGGATACTCAACGCCTCGTATGGCCAGCACGTTCTCCAGATCTAAATCCCATTGAAAATGTGTGTGATGCTTTGGGGAGGAGTCTTGCTGGTCGCCAATGCCCTCCGATAAACAAGGACACCCTCATCCGCGCACTGACAGAGGAATGTGATAAATTACGCCAACAGTTGCATGATAATGTTGTGCAAAGTATGACACGAAGTGTGGAATCTTGCATCGCCCTCCATGACGGCCATATCCCGTATTGACATCTTACGCCGGAATGCCTGCGGACGGTAATTGCATTTTTGTCACGTTTACGTATTCTGCACAAAAGGGCCTGTTTGTCCCTTGAACACGTTCCAAGGCCTTCTGGATTTCAGAGCACAATAAATTGTCTTTCTTGTAATGTCCTGGCATTCTGACATTATTTTATTTCACTTCGCATCCAACCACACTTACTTATTTATGCGCTATATAGCCGTTTATGATCCGTCCTTAGCAACTGTCCAGCAGTGTATGTACAAAAAAAAAAAAAAAAAAGGGGGCAGCAACCCAAAAATGTTACTTTATGTGAACCTCAATGTGTTAACGTACACAATTAATTTCGAGTTCCTATCCAGAACTGTATTATTCAAATGCCATTGGCAAAAGTGGACTGAGATACAGGATATCAGGCTAAAGGGACGGGGCTTAAATTAGAAATTCCAGAAAGGGGGAGAGGGTGTAACTAAAACAGGTTTGGCCCATCAGAACATTTGCTACGTAATTTTTTTCTTTTTTCTTTTCGAAGCCGTCCAAATTTTGTCGTTTTGCATTACTGGCTTTTCTCCTATAAAAGTATTGAAGTGCAAGTATATATTTCCTTTGTTTTTTTCCTGAGTCAGCATAAGGCTCAGAATATGGTTGCCCACCGAGAATTCTCCCAATATCCGTACATCAGAGCAGGCATCCTCGCCTGCTCTGATGTACGACAGTTACACCCGAGTCCTGCCGAAAAGACACAGGAGTTGTTTGTGTGCTGGGGAGATGTGTCACTGGGGCGGGAGGGGGGGGGGTCAAGACTCGTTTAGCTGATGTGCACTGTGAAGATGTGTTGCAGACAGGCAATGCGAAACAAAATATCCTAACTAGGGTTAAGACAAGTATCATGAGTTAGTTTAGCTTTGGTGAAAGAATGCGAATGATGACGTGCTAACGAAAAGGGTTTATTCAGTCCATGTGACTAGACTAAATTAAAAAATGGCGGAGAAAATGATTAGAGGATTAAATTCGGGAATGCGTCAAAAGGGTATGTGTAAACCGTGTGATGGATGCGTGTGAAACGCAGTTTGTGTGCCAAGATCGGTGTAAATAGAGACGTTAGATGCATCGACAGCAAAATTTAATAGCTGCAGTAACTACAATGTAGTAAACTACCTTTTGAGGAGCTAACTTCCGAGATTCTCAGAAAACAGCTAGATGATAATGTAATTCAAACACCGCTGTGATTATCAAAATCTTGGAAGAAATGCCTCTTTGAAAGTAAGGGTTGCTGCTTCAAAGTGAAGGACAAGAATCGGAAGTGGTGAACACGCTCTACTTATCTCTGCACACACACACACAAATGATTAATGGGTTGTCCCATCTGGTGATGCGGCGCATTCACTGATTTCAAGCACGTCATTTTCGTATAATTTCGAAATTCTCATAATAGTCTCGCATGCTATGTTTGGACCACGAAAATTCGCCTCGTAAAACGTGATCACCTATAGCCGAGTAAATACGTTAAATGAACATAACGCACTGGACTGTGACCAGCGAATAGCGGTGCCACTGGAGATCTCAAGCGCCTAAATGGCTTTTCCATTTTGAGTGCTCTTGAGATTTGGGATTGAAGACTTTTTTTTTTTTTTTTTTCACTTCGGAAATTTTTATTTAAGCTTTTTTCTGTGGGCCCTTTTAAGCAGAAAATGACAGGGGGGGGGGGGGGTATTTCTCTTAACTCCAAATCACATGAAAAACGAATTGTTTGAAAGTTTAGATGTAGCGTAGAATATAGGAGTGTTCGGCAGTTAATTTTATTATCATGTGACCGCCGCTGATCAAGAACAGATAAAAGGAAATGGTCTAGCAGCGTCGGGTTGGGCTAGGTATTTCTGATAAAACGTGTTGACTAGGAAATATATTTTTTAAAAAAAGGGGAAGAGCGTTGTAAGCGTTCATATGACTAGGACACTACCCGAATTTCGAAAACAGGCTGACGATGGCTTATGCTTTCTGATTTCCCCATGGTGGAAGACAGAATTTTTTTAGAAGTGGGGGATACAAGTATTATAGTATGCCGTATTATTTTTTTAGGGGTTTAATGACCGCCGCGAGCAACTCGATGGGATATAAACAGTCGTCCGTCCTTAATTTAGGGTCACTGGTTCCGGGGAAGGGAGACAAACACAACATCCATGCCTCACCGGGTTTCGAACCCAGGCCCATCTCGGACGAATGGACACATGCCAGCGCTTAGACCACTGCGCCACTGGTGCGGCACTGCCGTGTTTCCTCTCTCAGTAACCTTTCTGATATCTATCTCTGCACAGATATGTGGACAGGGGATTTGTATTTGAAAGCATTGCAATAGATTGAAATCTGCAGTCTTACTTCTTCACTCACTCCGGAGTGCTCATGGGCTTACAAATCCTTGACCCCGTATAACAAAGTAAATTTCTCCGTCATTTTTGTCCACGCCGGGGCTCGAACCCGGGTCCCCTCATTCCGGAATAAGTCACTCTACCAATTGAGCCACGCGGACGTTCGTTGTCGCTGCTATCTGCCTTTATGTCGTGTGCGTCTTGCTAGGCAGGCACGTCAACCCCCCCCCGAAAGAGGGCCGGGGGCATGGCCTACGGGTCAGCCATGACCATGAATCGTCGTAGGCAGCCATCCGCTATAGAATGTGCACCTGAGAACTCCCAGTCAATCTTGTGTGTGGAATGCAACATCACACATTTGTATTTTTCGAAGCGCTGGAGAACGGATTCTCTTATTTTTCCTATCTCGCGGTGTGGAAATAACATCACACCATTGCGAGATCTTGAACGGCCGGGTCATCCGGAAAGTTCGGGCGCCATTATAACGAAGTAAATTTCTCCGTCATTTTTGTCTACGCCGGGGCTCGAACCCGGATCCCCTCATTCCGGAACAAGTCACTCTACCAA